>CM073492.1:80993719-82478719 GCA_037074585.1 Biancaea sappan
ATTTTATTTTATTATGCTACATGTTTGTCGATCTTGATGACAACAATTTTTTTTTTTGGGGGAAAAAACTGCAATTAGTTTAATTCAGTATAGATTTACTTATGTCATCAATTTTGAAAGTTGGAATAAAACAAATAATAGTGACCAAATTAATTAGACATGGTTTTGGAGCATATCAGCATACCTTATCTAAATGAAATCATTTCTAATAATATAATGAAAATTAAAGTAAGGGCACCACAAACAATGTGATTGTCTAGTGAAACAATTAACAATCAGAATCTTTTTACTTAATTATTTGAATAATTAATTTGAAGCTCTAGAGAATGACAAAACTGCCACATCAACATGCAAATAGAAAATAAATTTAATACAAGTGGAGTAGTATATTTGAAATTTAAATCTTCTGTTGGACGTCTATTGCCAGATAATTTTTTAAAAAAAAATATAAAATTTGAACCATTAATCTCTAAAATCAACAGTCAAAATTTACCTAGCAAAAAAAAAATCAAGTTTCATGTTTTTGTATTTACAAAGTTGGAAAAAAAATTACCAACCTAATAAATGGAAGAATACCTTTGGTAAAACAAAAGAAAGATATCCTTCCATCTTATAAGAGAATTAACGTACTTACTTCCATAGTCTTTTTGAAAAGTTTTCAAACTCTACGAACTAACGTTTCTAAAAATTGAATTATTGTTGTTCTTAAGATTCAAGTGTTATTATTATTGTGACCAATCAATGTTGAGCATGTAAGGATAAATTTCACAATATAAAAATGGAAATGTTAATAAAAATTTACATATATAAAAGTTATTACAAATAACTTTTAATTTAAGAGTAGATTATTGATTGAGTACTTAAAAGATTCTAATCTTTTCAATTTGATCCTTGAAAATTAAGTTTCTCAATTTAATTTTTTAAAGATTATATTTGTCTCAATTTAATCCTTTTTGTTATAAAATTGTAAAATTTACCGTTACTAAATATTAAATTGCAAAAGGGCCCTGTAAAAAAAGATGGTTATCTCTCTCTCTCTCTCTCTCTTTCTCTCTCTCATACACACACGCGCGTGCACACACACACATATATATTAAGAGTATTGTACGGTTTGGACCTCTCATCCAATTGGTCATCATAGTTTTACTCAATTTTTTATTTGGTCCCTATATTTTAAAAGTTTGTAATTGAATCTTTACAGTTTCACAATTTTCTAATTTAATCCCTATCATTAAAATTTTGTCAATATTATGTTAAATTTTGGTGATATGACTAGTTATATATTATCTTAACATTGAGAATATACATAACTTAAAAAAATTTATTATAATTATTTAACATTAGTTGTATTACATGTCATATATATGTGAGTTAATATTATTTAATTATTTACTTTTTTTCGTTTTGTTGGCATAAATTATGTATATTAAAAATGTTGATATGCATATAGTTAGCTATGTTAACAAAATTTAATGAAATATTGACAAAAGTTTAATAGTAAGGACTAAATAAAAAATTTGTGAAACTATGAGGATTCAATTACAAATTATTCAACCACAGGGACCAAATTAAAATTCAAGGGAAATTTAAGAACCAAAATGATAATTTAACCTTATGAAATATATGATACTATATGATATATATATATATATATATATATATATATATATATATATATATAATTTTAATAAGTTGATCGTTTCTGTTTAAATGAATTTAGACATAATCAAACAACCGAACTAATTAAAAACTCATTCAATTCATCCGATTAAATGGTCTGATTGGTTTAAATCAGTTCAGTTGAAATGAAATATATTTGAATTTGAACACTCCTAATATATATTTATATATATGTCGTGTGTGTGTATATATATATACAAATATTATATTATATTATATTTTACCATTTTCGTACTTAATTAGGGGATAATTGCCCTCTTGGCTTCTCCGTAATTCTCTCTCTCTCTAATTTCAACAGAAGAGCAGTAATAGGCAGTTTAGTTTATCACTTAATATATTTGAAGTGAATGGTAACTTGGTGATAATTGTTTAGAGTAATTCTAGAAATATGTATCTTCAAATAATTTTATCTTTTACATTTAATAAATTCAATGGAATTAATGTTTTTAGCTAATTGAGTAGAAGGATACCTTTGATAAAACATTGGGAAAAAAAAAGGAAAAATACATAAAATTTCCCTGAATTCGAGATATAAGTATTTTGCCCTCTCAATTTTAATACTTAACAAAAGACTTCCTTTAACCTTGTTGACCAAAAACTGGCTGGCTCCGATGGAGTATTCTAGTCAACAAGACAAAATGGAATCATAGTGGATAAAGGTGAAGCCAAAGAAGAAGAAAAAAATGAATTTTTTCACAAAATTTCCCCCAAGGATTCCATGTGACAATTTTTTAATAATGCGATATTTGCCCTGAAAGTTAAAGGGAGTCTTTTGTTAAATTTTAAAATTGAAGAAGAAAAAATACTTATATTCCAAAGTTCAACAGGATTTTGTACATTTTAACATGTCAACCCTTGGTTCAATCCAAGAGACACAATGTGAAAAATGTTAGTAAGTTAAGCATCACAAATGTCAATATTCTAATAAAGAAAACTTATATAAAATTCTTTATATCTTTGCCATCAAATTTTTCAATAGAAACATGACAAATGTAAGATGTTTCTTGAAAAATCAATCATACAGTGATGAGTTTTAAAAAATATAAAGTTATTTCTTTTAAAGACTATAAACTTGTTGTGTTCTGATTGAAGAATTTGATAACAAATATATAAGGAACTACACTTAAGTTTTTTCCTAGCCTAATGTGGATAAATTGGGCTAGATGCACCCAATTGATAGTCACCAATTTCAAATTCACTTATTGGTTGATGGATATGGTGAGAAGGGCAACATGCTTTGGCCTTTTTCCTCCGATACTAACTTTTTAATAAATAATTTCTATGATATTAAATTTTTAAAACTATTTTTCAATATACTAATTATTCTCATAATTCGATCACCATATTGTTGATTTTTATGTGAAATTCGACTAACAAATTTTTATTTTTTAAAATATGGAGACCAAAGGAATAATATAAGACACTATCAAATTAGAGTCGAGTTTCTCATAATCTTGAGATATTGTAGTAGTTAAACACATATGCTCTCCGTTGTATTTGTGATTAGATATGGGTGTTTTGGTAATTTTTGCACCGCCTTGACCCTCCATTGGCAATCATTACCATATTGTGAGCACGAATAATCTTCGATATCATACTAGGAGAGTATCACCTAGAATGTCTGGTGTTTGGACAACATACAGCTTAACTTCATGTCTTAAATCAAACACATCAACAAACCGCATGCTCTTATATAGCTTCTATTATATATTTAGAATAATGGACTCTTTGGGTCGGAAGGTGTTTTTGCAACTTGTTGGTTTAGTGTCAACATAATGAATAAATGTATTGATTCTTTACTAATAATCTCATTATTAAAAATATAGTAAAATATATAATATAAAGAAGTACAAGTTTTTTTTAACTAGTAAAGTAATATTTTAAAGGATATTAATAAATATAATAATTTTCATACTAATTACGAGTCAAATCATAAATATAACATACTTGTATGCTAGAATCAAGAGTAACGGATGTTCCGCCTCGTCTTCCTCAACACATGGCATCACCGCCACAACTTAGAGAATTGTTCAAAGTCTCACAAATGCAACAAGTGCATACACCTACTAATATGTTGTTTATTGATAAGTGGGCCAAAACCATTGAGTCCCAACTTAACTGTTTGCATACTTGAAAGTCTTACATAAGGGGAAAGTACATTAGGTATATGTCCATACCAAATTTGTCGAGCATTAAATAAACATCAATGGACATTAAAATATATGCCCATGCATATACTAAATCAATCCTCATCTGCTTCCGTCAATAACTGCGAGAAATGTTGTTGAAGCCACACAACCTTTGTCCATCCAATTTTCCTTAGTGTGGGACAACCCTAGCAAAATGACACAAACCCACTCCCAATCAAACCTAGTCACTTTAGTAACAGTCCCTCTACTGCAAGACAATCCATGTTACTTCGCCACATCCTCCCGTGTGATGGTCAACTCACCTTGAGTCAAATGAAAAGTGTTCGTCTTAGGATGTCACCTCTCAACCAATGGTGTTGCTAACGCCATGTCAAACTGGTACTGTCCAACCCAAGTTATTTCATAAATCTAGTAGTTTCCAAATATGGTATAACGTGGGGGTCCGCGTGGAGCAAAACATCACTCATGTGTCTACAAGCATTTAGAATATGATTTGATTGCATGAGCAGTCAACAAACAACACGAGTAAAATATAATAAAAATATGTTAGAAATAAAACAAATTCAATGGAAACATTGTTGGCTTTCTTTTTCTTCTATCCACACTTTTTTCGAGATGTGTTGTTGTTTAAGATATAATAGACTGTTGACTACCAATTTGGGATTTATTACTTGTTCTGGACCAGCCATTATATGCTAATCTAATAGATCATAAGCTCCACTTTGTTCTAACCATAGTCCTTTTTATTGATTCTTTATGCTTTCTCATTGCAATCATAGATCACGAATCCAGAAAAGTAAAAGTATTGTTATCTTTTGAAATGCATCTTCCTCTACATGAGTATTCCTGACTTGAATTTTGCAGTCAAGAACACAGACAACTATTCCACTATCAACATTGAATTATTCCTGAGTTGATTTTTATCCGGTTTAACTAGTTTTTGTCTGATTCGATCAAATTTTGACATGTTCAATCACTTATCAATTTTAAGAATTATTTTAAACCGATTTTCAATTCAACCAGTTGAACTAACCAGTCTAATTTGATTCTTACAACTGTGATAAGTATATATATATATATATATATATATATATATATATATATATATATATATCTAATAAATGAAAATAAGTAATAAACAAAAGGCTAAGGTCAACGTGTGGTTTTCTTTGAGGCTTAAATTTGGATTTACACAAATCATCCACTAGCATTTCATTACAATTCTATTGGTTTTCATTCTTTTTACAGATGCTTTTTTTTGGGCCCTGGGCATCTATAAATATAGTCAACAGAGATTTACTATGTTTTTTTTTTTCTTAATTTGTTTCTCTTTCGTCTATTTTTGATTTTTTTTTAGGTAAACACTATCTTGTATCCAAACACTAAATATCAATTAATTCAAATTCAAGTCGAGTAAGACAACAATGAGCGACATAGCTTTCCTTACCAAGTTTTGACACAATAATATTTTCAAAAAATCAAACTCGAGACCTTTAATTAAGTTAGGACAACCTCTTACTAATTGATCCACATGCTTGGGGGTTATTTATGATGTATTTCATCTGTGATGTAACCAAGGACATGGGACTCTATAAACTTTATGAAGGTTTCTTCAATCACTTGCACACACTCTGAATTAGGAGTATTTTTAGTTTGCTCTCTCATTGTTTCTGTTTTTGTGAGTTTATGTATGATAGGTTTGGAATTTTAGGCTTAGAGATAAGACAGATTAGAAGAATTGGAAATAGAATAGAACCATGGCAAATTGTCCCAATAAACAAAGAAATAAAAATGTATAATAGATTCAGTTGTTCTCTTCTCTTTCCTGGCGTTTTTTTTTTCAGATTTCAAAATAGGTGTAGTTTTTTAGTCTTTGATAGTCCATTAGAACATAAAAGAATAAACTAGTGAATCGGCAAGCATCTAAACCAGTGAAAAATCAGTTGAATTAGTTTTATATTGGTAAAATCAGCCAGTTCAATTGGTTAAACCGGTCCATTTTTATTTTCCAAATTTTTGAATTTTTTAAATTTTTACTGAATATTATTATGTATTTTTAAGAAATCTTTAAAAATTTAAGCTATTAAAAAAATATCTAGGACTGGTATAAATATATATCTGTAATATGTTTTGAATATTTTAATATTTTAATATATTTTAAATACCACCATTTCAACTGTAATTTGACCACGGTCCGACCATTAACTATTAAATCGGTGTCTCAATCAGTTCAATGACCGGTCTAATTTTCTAACGTTTATTTAAAAGTTAGTCTTTAGAGATTCAGAAAAAAGAAATATAAAAATATAAAATGTAATGATCAAAAAAATAGATTCCAAATTTGAATGCATTTTTAGAATTCTTCATAATATTTTGGTATTTGTGGAAAAAAGTCATGTAAAAATTCTTCAAGATAAACAGAATCCCTTTCTTTGCATTTTTGAAAATATACTTCAATTTTTTTAGAAATAAATTAAAATAATGTACTCTGTTTTCCAAATAAGACTCTTAGAAATAATAAATTAGGAAGCGTTAGATTCTAGTTTGGGAAAATAACTTCCAAGATAATTAGATGTTTATTTTAGAAAATTCTTGAAAACATATATTTCCAACTTACGCTTTTTTTTTTTTGGAAAA
The DNA here is from genome assembly GCA_037074585.1 of Biancaea sappan. NCBI lineage: Eukaryota > Viridiplantae > Streptophyta > Magnoliopsida > Fabales > Fabaceae > Biancaea > Biancaea sappan. The sequence goes on from CM073492.1 coordinate 81,000,187, forward strand.
TAAGTAAGTCATCTCAAAACTGTTTCCATTGACACAGTGCCCCCCACTTTTCAAAGTGTCATTTTAAACAATCTTTCAAAATAATTGGGGAGGCTACATCCTTTTTTTTTCTAAAATTTCTGTTTTCAAAATTGATACCAAGAATGTCACATCCCAAAAATTGAGCATGTGAAAAGATACTACTCATTTGATATAATTCTCAAACATACGTTATATACATATATTCTGTAAGGTTTTACATTCAACCTTAATCATTCATTCCACACTACAGAATTATATTCATCTGATAAGCAAATATAGACATACATAGTCTGATATTTCTATCTCATCGCAAGCCTAGGAGACCTATAAAAAGTACAGAGCGTTTCTAATATCCACATTAATAAGTACTGGTGTCCCACCAGACAGAAATAGAGAGTAATCCCAAGGGGCTTCTAATCTTCCAACGGATACTCTTCTTCTTTGTTTTCTGTATCTGAAAAATAATCATAGGGAGTGTGAGTTTATTTAAAAACTCAGTAAGTAAATAACTGTACTATATAGAATATCAAAAGTACAAATACCACATTTACTCATATAATTAATTGTCTTATACATCGAGTAGTATGGGACTCTAACCCTTTCAAACTCATGAATAAGATTTCTTAGATATACAACGAGTAGTATGGGACTCTAACCCTTTCAAACTTGTGAATAAGATCTCATCGATATACACCGAGTAGTATAGGACTCTAACCCTTTCAACTCGTGTATAGGTTTCATAGATATGCACTGAGTAGTATGGGACTTTAACCCTTTCAAACTCGTGTATAAGATTTCTTAGATATACGCCGAGTAGTATGGGACTTTAACCCTTTCACACTCGTGTATTAGATCCCGTAGATCTTTACTCATTAATAAGATAGTGAGAATTCATCACATAGTACAATTGTCATGAAATAAATAATTTCTACATACTCTTATTTCTATTGATCATCATATACTCCCATATGAAAAATTAATTGCTTATTATCCAAATAATATTGTAAATGGGACTTATATTGTACTTTGACTAGTAATATCAAATTAACTGAGCAAGGTTATTCACTCACCTTGATGTTTGTCCAAGTTTACCTTGTTCCACACTAGAATTTGTGTAGGAAAATTTCCTAGTAAAATATATTACAAGGAAACATAAGAAAGGAAACAAAATCACGAAAAATACGCAAAATTTTCTGACTGCTACAGTAACGGTTTGCTACAGTACGGTTCGCTACAGTACCGTTGACTGCCGACACTACAGTAACTGCTACAGTAACTCGAAGAAAATTTCCCGAAATCTGGTCGCTACAGTAACTCGAGTTTTGCAGAAGTTTTTGCAGAAATTTCTCACAAATTCATCCTTTCCTTTCTTGTTTCAAAACCAGAATTTCAACTCTTTTAACCGATTATAACTCAAATATAACTTCTAAAACTACTGAGATTCATGAATTATCATCAAAATCTTCAAGAACAAAACCTCCTCTGATCTTCTACATAAACTGAAATTTAAGGAAAATAATCGGATTAAAGCTTACCTTTGATCCTTACAAAGCTTTTGAACCGAACAAATAATCGAACTTCTGAAGATCAAGGAAAGGATTCGAGAAGAAAATGAAGAACTGAGAAAGAAATCTTTTCTGCTTCCTTCGGCTGAGTGAAAAAAAATGAGGTTACTATTGAAACTTTATATTAAATATTTCTAATGGGTTATTCAATAACCCATGGGTATCCATAACCCAACATCCAAACCCATCCAGTCAATTTACAATAAATGGATTAATTGACCATTCTGCAACCACTTTTCCATGAATTTCACCATTCTTAGAATATATCCCTCATTGTGCAAATATTTAGTCCAGTCATTTAACTCAATTTTCATAAATAATATTCAAAGAGAACAATTAAATATGAAAATTAAAAATGACCAAAATAAATAACTAAAGTAACGTTGTAGAATTCTAAAATACTCTTAAGCGAATTATATTCTGAAATTAACGGGTATTACATTCTACCCCCCTTAAAAGAATTTGGTCCTCCGAATTAAAATCTTACCTCAAGTTTCAAATAAATGTGGATAGTTTTTCCACATCTCATCTTCTGCCTCCCACGTAGCTTCCTCGCGAGAATGATTTCTCCAAAGAACCTTGACAGTAGGAATTTCTTTGGTACGTAATTTCTTGACTTTTCTATCAAGGATAGCTACTGGTACCTCTTCGTAGGTGAGAGTTTCATCAAAATGAACTTCTTGGGGTTGAATGACATGAGAAGGATCAGGAAGATACTTCCGTACCATGGACACATGAAATATTGGATGAACTCCCTCTAGGTTGGAAGGTAGGTCTAGGCGATATGCCACATTACCCACTCTGTCTACAACCTCATATGGGCCAACATACCTCGGACTAAGCTTGCCTTTCTTCCCGAATCTCATTACTCCCTTCATAGGTGAGATTCGTAAGAAAACCATATCACCTATTGCAAATTCAAGGTCACGTCGTCGGTTGTCCGCATAAGACTTCTGTCTACTCTGAGCAGTTAACAACTTTTCTCTGATCAGTTTAACTTTATTTATATCTTCCTGAATCATCTCAGGTCCAAATATTTTGGTTTCACCAAGTTCAAACCAACCTATAGGAGATCGACACCGTCTCCCATATAAAGCCTCAAAAGGTGCCATCTGAATACTGGCTTGGTAACTGTTGTTATAAGCAAATTCAATAAGAGACAAATGATCTTCCCAACTTCCACTGAAATCCATCACACAAGCTCTTAGCATATCCTCTAAAGTCTGAATTGTCCTTTCGGACTGTCCATCAGTCTGAGGATGGAATGCTGTGCTAAGATTCACTTTGGTACCCAAAGCCTCTTGAAAGACTTTCCAGAACCGAGAAGTAAACTGAGGTCCTCGGTCTGATATAATGGATATTGGTACACCATGAAGTTTCACTATTTCTTTAACATAAAGTCGAGCAAGTTTTGCTACACTGAAAGTGGTATGAACAGGAAGAAAATGTGCTGACTTAGTAAGTCGATCCACTATGACCCATATTGAATCATTTCCTTTTGTTGACCGAGGTAAACCTACTACAAAATCCATGGTGATCCTTTCCCACTTCCATTCGGGAATATCTAGTTTTTGCATCAATCCAGGTGGTCGTCGATGTTCAGCTTTAACTTGCTGACAAGTCAAACATCGAGCTACAAAGTCAGTCACGTCTCGCTTCATGCCCTCCCACCAATAAACTTGTTTCAAGTCCTGATACATTTTCACAGCACCAGGATGTACAACGTAGGGTGAACCATGAGCTTCCATTAAGATTTCATGTTTCAAAGATTCAATGTTGGGGACACAGAGTCTACCATTAAACCATAAGACTCCTTCTTCATCTACCAAGAAACTTGGTGCTAGACCTTGCCTTGCCTTATCTCTTATTTTGACCATATCAATGTCACCTTCTAAAGTTGCTTTTACTTTTTCAACAAGGGATGATCTAACTGTTAAATGAGCCAGAAATGTACCTGACTCAGTGATCTCGAAGAATACTCCATCAGCTTCCAATTCTTGTAGTTCATGTATTAGAGACCTCCTTATAGTGGCAATGTGAGCTAAACTTCCCATAGACTTTCGACTTAGAGCATCAGCCACTACATTTGCTTTACCTGGATGGTAAAGGATGGTACAATCATAATCTTTCAGAAGTTCCATCCACCTTCGTTGCCTTAGATTGAGATCTCTCTGCTCAAAAATGTACTTAAGGCTTTTGTGATCTGTAAAAATTTTACAAGTTTCCCCATACAAGTAATGTCTCCATATCTTTAGGGCAAACACTACAGCTGCCATTTCCAAATCATGAGTGGGGTAATTCAATTTATGCTTTTTAAGCTGACGTGAGCCATAAGCTATGACTTTACCATGTTGCATCAACACACACCCTAAGCCTATCTTTGAGGCATCACAGAATACAGAGTAACCCCCTGGTCCTGATGGTAGAATTAAGACTGGTGCAGAAGTTAAACACTCTTTCAATTGGGTGAAACTTTGTTCACATGAATCATCCCAAATGTATTTAACATTCTTTCGGGTTAACTTATTTAATGGAAGAGCCGTCTTAGAGAAATCTTTGACAAAGCGACGGTAATACCCTGCTAAGCCAAGAAAACTACGTACTTCAGACACAGTTGTTGGTCGAGGCCATTGTTTTACTGCTTCAATTTTACTTGGATCTACATGAATACCTTCTTGGGAAATAACATGTCCCAAAAATGTTACATGACTCATCCAGAATTCACATTTTGAGAGCTTTGCGTACAACTGATGCTCTCTCAAAGTCTGAAGCACTATTCTCAAATGTTCAGTATGTTCTTCATGACTCTTTGAATACACCAAAATATCATCAATAAATACAATTACAAACTTATCAAGGAATGATTTGAACACTCTGTTCATTAAATCCATAAATGCTGCTGGTGCATTTGTCAACCCAAAAGACATCACAAGAAACTCATAATGTCCATACCGTGTACGAAAAGCAGTCTTAGGTATATCATCACTCTTAATTCGTAACTGATGATATCCAGACCTTAGATCAATCTTTGAGAAGTATTTTGCTCCTTGAAGCTGATCAAACAAATCATCTATCCTTGGTAAAGGATACTTATTCTTCACTGTGACTTTATTCAGTTGACGATAATCTATACATAATCTCATAGAACCATCTTTCTTTTTCACAAAAAGAACAGGAGCACCCCAAGGTGAAAAACTTGGGCGAATGAACCCTTTGTTTAACAAATCTTCCAATTGTTCTTTGAGTTCTTTTAGCTCAACAGGAGCCATACGATAAGGTGGAATAGAAATTGGTCTTGTGTCTGGGACCAAATCAATACTGAACTCAATATCTCTTTCTGGCGGTAATCCAGGTAAATCTTCTGGGAACACATCTGGGAATTCATTAACCACATGAATGTCTTCTAACTTCTGTTCTTTCTTTTCTAAATCTTTGATAAAAGCTAGAAATCCCTGACATCCCTTTCGCAACATACGCTGGGCACTTAACATAGATATCATGTTGCAAGGTACATCACTTCGATCTCCTTGAAACACAAAATTACTCCTCCCCGGTATATTAAAGGAAATAACTTTGTCACGACAATTTATAGTAGCATGACAAGAAGATAGCCAGTCCATCCCTAGAATCACATCAAAATCTAACATATTGAGAACCATAAGATCTATCTCAGTTTCCATGCCTCCAACGATTATTTTACAAGAACGATAACATGTTTTAACCATCAAAGTCTCTCTCATCGGTGTGGAAACCAAGAATGGTTCTTTAAGAATAATCGAATCAATTGCAAATCTCTTGGCAAATAGGGGTGACACATATGAGTGAGTAGAACCGGGGTCAAACAAAATACGTGCAGCAAAAGTATTAACAGATAATATACCTGTAACTACAGCATTGGATGTTTGAGCATCCTGTCGGGTTAGAGCATATATTCTTGCATTTCCTCTGCCAGCAGCTTGTTTTCCACGGTCACCTTGGCCTCTTCCAGAACCTCTTCCCATACTACCCCCTGTTGAAGGGGTTGGTGTTTGAGTAATAGATTGTGGTCGAGGTGGCAAAGTAGACCCTTGACCTGGTCTTGTCATGAGCTAAGGGCACTCCCTTATAAAATGTCCTTTTTGTCCACAATGAAAACAGCCTGTACCAACAGTGTTTAACCTGCATTCTCCGAAGTGAAACTTTCCACATTCAGGACATTGAGGTTTTTCCCTTCTACCATGAATACCTCCTCTACTAGAAGAGCTAAAACCACCCATGTTCTCTAAACGAGGCTTAGCCACACTGGCTGTAGAATAAGATGACTTAGTAGGAGTGACTAGAGCATGTTGTGATGCAGTAAAGGGTTTCAAAGTCCCTGAGTCTTCCCCTTGATCAAAAGATCTTCTATACCTAGCTTTCTTCTTTTGACGATACTCTTCTTTATTCTTTGACCTCTTTTCCATTCTTCGGGCCACATCAACAGCCTCTGAGTACGAAGAGTAATCGTTCATATTAGAACCCACTTGATCATATAAGGCATCACGAAGCCCTTCCACAAACTTTTCTATTTTCTTCCTTTCAGAAGGAATGATTTCAGGGGCATATTCAGATAATTTAACAAACTGAGCTGAATACTCGTCAACAGTCATGGTTCCCTGCCGTAGATACAGAAAATCTCTGGCCCTGGATGATCGTTCACTTGCCGGAAGAAATTCATCCATAACCAATCTGTAAAATTCTGACCACATAACTGGCGGTGCGCCTTGAATTCTAGCTTTTTTCCAGTTTCTCCACCATTTACCAGCCCTACCCTTTAACTGAAAGGAAGTGAATTCTACCTTTTGAGTAGGAGAACACCCTATAGCATCACAGATTGCTTCACAATCTTCAAGGAAACATTGTGGGTCCTCTTTGGGATCTTCCCCCGAAAAAGTAGGAGGCCTCATTTTCTGGAATTCAGACATTCTTACCTCTCTTACATTAACTCCTCCCGCTAACGGAGCTGGTGGTACATTTTCAGCTTCAACAATAGGAGGATCCACTGGCAGGTTAGCTTGTGCAGCTCGACCTCTCATTTCAGCCTCAAATCGGTCAAATCGTTCATTCATCAAATGAATCACATATGCAATAGTTGCATTACCGACATGAGCATCAGGTTCGACTCTTCTTGCTTGCTCACTAGTTGCGCCCTCAGTACTTTGAGCATGTAAACTATCACCACGGTTAGGATCATCTTGCACATGTACTGGTGGATTTATGGCCCTCCTTGGACCCATATGCTCATTATTATTAGAAGATCCTTCTGACATTGATCTGTCACAGATCTATACACATAACAAACAATTTTCAGACAAAAAAAATATCACTTACTAGCCCCACTGAGAAGTTATCTATAAAATGACGTTATACTCTACAAGGTCTTTTATGGAACCTAATCCTATGGTCATGCCGCGGCTCATGACAATAGGGAAGGGCCCACAAAGATCACTTTGCTCTGTACTCTATAGGGGACCTATAAAACCTTTCCTCTGATACCAAATTTGTCACATCCCAAAAATTGAGCATGTGAAAAGATACTACTCATTTGATATAATTCTCAAACATACGTTATATACATATATTCTGTAAGGTTTTACATTCAACCTTAATCATTCATTCCACACTACAGAATTATATTCATCTGATAAGCAAATATAGACATACATAGTCTGATATTTCTATCTCATCGCAAGCCTAGGAGACCTATAAAAAGTACAGAGCGTTTCTAATATCTACATTAATAAGTACTGGTGTCCCACCAGACAGAAATAGAGAGTAATCCCAAGGGGCTTCTAATCTTCCAACGGATACTCTTCTTCTTTGTTTTCTGTATCTGAAAAATAATCATAGGGAGTGTGAGTTTATTTAAAAACTCAGTAAGTAAATAACTGTACTATATAGAATATCAAAAGTACAAATACCACATTTACTCATATAATTAATTGTCTTATACATCGAGTAGTATGGGACTCTAACCCTTTCAAACTCATGAATAAGATTTCTTAGATATACAACGAGTAGTATGGGACTCTAACCCTTTCAAACTCGTGAATAAGATCTCATCGATATACACCGAGTAGTATGGGACTCTAACCCTTTCAACTCGTGTATAGGTTTCATAGATATGCACTGAGTAGTATGGGACTTTAACCCTTTCAAACTCGTGTATAAGATTTCTTAGATATACGCCGAGTAGTATGGGACTTTAACCCTTTCACACTCGTGTATTAGATCCCGTAGATCTTTACTCATTAATAAGATAGTGAGAATTCATCACATAGTACAATTGTCATGAAATAAATAATTTCTACATACTCTTATTTCTATTGATCATCATATACTCCCATATGAAAAATTAATTGCTTATTATCCAAATAATATTGTAAATGGGACTTATATTGTACTTTGACTAGTAATATCAAATTAACTGAGCAAGGTTATTCACTCACCTTGATGTTTGTCCAAGTTTACCTTGTTCCACACTAGAATTTGTGTAGGAAAATTTCCTAGTAAAATATATTACAAGGAAACATAAGAAAGGAAACAAAATCACGAAAAATACGCAAAATTTTCTGACTGCTACAGTAACGGTTTGCTACAGTACGGTTCGCTACAGTACCGTTGACTGCCGACACTACAGTAACTGCTACAGTAACTCGAAGAAAATTTCCCGAAATCTGGTCGCTACAGTAACTCGAGTTTTGCAGAAGTTTTTGCAGAAATTTCTCACAAATTCATCCTTTCCTTTCTTGTTTCAAAACCAGAATTTCAACTCTTTTAACCGATTATAACTCAAATATAACTTCTAAAACTACTGAGATTCATGAATTATCATCAAAATCTTCAAGAACAAAACCTCCTCTGATCTTCTACATAAACTGAAATTTAAGGAAAATAATCGGATTAAAGCTTACCTTTGATCCTTACAAAGCTTTTGAACCGAACAAATAATCGAACTTCTGAAGATCAAGGAAAGGATTCGAGAAGAAAATGAAGAACTGAGAAAGAAATCTTTTCTGCTTCCTTCGGCTGAGTGAAAAAAAATGAGGTTACTATTGAAACTTTATATTAAATATTTCTAATGGGTTATTCAATAACCCATGGGTATCCATAACCCAACATCCAAACCCATCCAGTCAATTTACAATAAATGGATTAATTGACCATTCTGCAACCACTTTTCCATGAATTTCACCATTCTTAGAATATATCCCTCATTGTGCAAATATTTAGTCCAGTCATTTAACTCAATTTTCATAAATAATATTCAAAGAGAACAATTAAATATGAAAATTAAAAATGACCAAAATAAATAACTAAAGTAACGTTGTAGAATTCTAAAATACTCTTAAGCGAATTATATTCTGAAATTAACGGGTATTACAAAGAAAACCCCCAAAACATATTTTCAAAAATGTCTTTCCCAAAATCATTTTCAAAACAAATACAAAATGTCTTCCCTCTTAACCTTATAGCAAATTTCTTTCCAACCATTTCTTCAAAGACCTCAAAAAACTTTTTAAGAATATCATTTTCAAAAATTCCTTTAGTTCATCTCTTCTTTTCTTCCCTGTTCCAAATCATCTTTTCCTACAAAAATATCCTTTTCAAAAATCATTTTCAAAAACCAATCAATTCACCTCATCTTTTGAAAATTTGAACTACATTGACTTTGATCACCTTCGGTGGGGTGTGTAGGACCCTTAAATCATCATCTGAGATCAAGTTTCTTTAATGTAAAAATAATTAAAAAGTCACATTAAGAGATTATCACAGAGGGTAACCGTCTAGACGGAGGAACTAGATTGCTTAACACATAGAAGCCTTATCTTGTTTTTTAGGGTTTTCTTAGTTTTTACCCTTCAGATATAAAATTAGGTGGCAACTCCATTTGGTTTAGCTTCTGCTTAGGAAGTTAAATCTAGATGTTCCATTTTAGCCTGCGGGTGTGAGGGTTACACTTGGCTTGCAAAACATAAGACATTGACTGTTGTTTTCGGAGGTTCATAGCAGTCATATAGATTGGTCTCCTATGATTAATCGATGTACAACATTTTAATCCCAGCATTATCATTGTCTTGGATTCTCAGAATATCCTACAAAATGATCCTCACCAAACTGAGAAGATCTATTTTTGCCGTCTTTTTTGGGTTTTCGAGCCTAATATTGATACTTTCACCTATCCAAAACCACAAGTACAAATAGATGTGACGCACTTATATAAAAAGTATATCAAACACTTGATAATCGCTATCACAAGATGGGGCAAAAAAGTAGTCCCCTTAGCATTTGTGCTGCTAGAGGGAGAGATCAAAGAGGCGTATCAATTTTTTTTGTTAAACATAAAAAGACGTAACTAAGAATCGACAAGACCTTTGTAGAGGTCAAGTCTTATGGCGGCAATGGAAGATCGACATATAGGGTGGTGACTGCCATAAGCACATCATATGTTTTGCCTTCGTCATATGGTAGACAACCTAAACCAAGACATACTTAACAAATTCCTGCAAAAAAAAAAAAAACCAATATAGGTGTGTTTTTTTCCTCTCAATATTAATTAGCCACTCACAACATTATTACTTTGTGAATCGTACCTATATATGAGTTATAAGATATTATTTTGAGCGCCATCATGCAGATCTGACAAATATACAAACTTAGTGTAAAAGTTACGTCAACTATATGGAGAAAACCCCCAAAGGAGAAATGGTCACTTACATACGACACATATGGTCTCTAGTGAGGTTAAATGATGACCAACCTAGTCAAATGCACAAATAACATCTTGCTAGGGGTGCGATACCTGCTTATTCGGATTGGTAATAGTAATGATGTATGAATTGATAGAATATTTCATAAAGCAAGCCATGAATATGCATGTGCAAATTAGAATGGACAATACCTTTTCACAAATCGTGATGGAAGATTTGCAAACGAATCGTGCATAAGGAAGGTGTATTGTTCGTGAGTTCAATCTAGAGAGGTCCTTGTCTGAGGTGGAGGAGCCATATGATGAATGGAACAAGTAGTTTGGGCGGGCTTGTAAGCTCAATCTGAATACTAAAAAGTGTGTTATGGGAAATTCTAAACTTTGCACTGTTTGTATCAACATGTGGTGACAACATGTCTGAAGTGGGGCTACAACTACTGTTGATTAGTCAATGATGTTCTTCAATCAGATACCATGTTGTAAGCATATTAAGGGAAATTTTATCCTTTTAGAAGTTATGTAAATTGGCTTACTTACAATAGTCAGAACCTAGAGCTTCACCTTAAAGTGGTTCGGAAAAAAGGGTGCCCACAATCAACACACATGAAAAGTGGAATAGACTATAGACAATGTGGGCTCCCTCTACAATGTAGACTCTACAAAGAAGCAAACCATAATCGTTCAACATGTCAATACTACCTCGTTATAAGAGATTAATAAACATTATTAAATTAAATAATAATTATATTTTGTTACCTTATATTTTGTAGTGTAGTTTTAAAAATTTCTTCTTCAAATATCTTGCTCAATTATTTTTTATAGTCTATTTGATGGTGAGACAATATCAAGAAAAAAAATAATTTAATAAATTAACTTTAAAATAATAACATAATTATTACATTTTCTTAAAACACTTCAAAAAAATATATATTTTTTAAAAAATATTTTTTCAATTAACTACTCGCTACAATGTACTTATCTTTTTTTTTCCTTTTTTTTAGTTAATATAAAAATATAAATTATAAATGATAAATTTACTATAATCCATCATTTATATAATGTAAAAATTGCATATTTTGAAATTACAAATTATAACATAGAAAAATATTTTTAGATAATGTCAACATTTTAAAAAAAACTTCTAAATTACATATTTTATTTAAGAAAATATCTTTTCTCAATTAAATTATTATTACAATTAAATAATGTCAAAACAGTAGCACATCTTTTAAATATTGCACAAAAAATAGAACATCTTATAGTTACAAATTATAAGATAGGAAATTTTTTTAAAATTTTTTTCTTTTATTTTATTTTTTAAAATAAAGTAAAAATTATTTCAAAAAAATTTCAATATATATTTTATTAAAAGACCTCTTCTTATAAATTAAATAATTATTACTATTTTTTATATTATATAAATTCAAATTATAAAAAATTTATATAATTCATTTTTTAAATTAAATAATATAATTTGTTTTAAAAATTTTCCAATAGGCCTATAAACGGGGTCACGGACCCGATAATGGGCCCAATGCATCTTTCACATTTTAAAAATATATATATAAATAAACAACTTGACATCCATCTACAGCTTGCTCTTTGACCAAAAAAAAAACACTAAAGCTTGGTCGAATATCAAACTTGATAAAAAAAATTATGAATGTGTGATGCATTATACATATGAGTAAAAAGAAGAAAAAAAAAAACTATACAGTACTCAACCAAACTAATTCCTATGGTACTAACTTTTTGAAATTATTTTCCAATATATTAACTCTTCATAATTTGATCACTCTTGTTGATTTTTATGTGACATTAAGATTTTGTTTTTTTTTTAATATGCAGTACTCAACCAAACTAATTCCTATGGTACTAACTTTTTGACTGCATATTTAAAAAAAAAAAATCTGAATGTCACAAAAAAATCAACAAGAGTGATCAAATTATGATGGGTTAATAAGTTGGAAAATAATTTTTAAAAGTTAGTACCATAGGAATTATTTTTTGAAAAGTTAGTATCGAAATAAAAAGGCCCTTGAAGCCGAAAAGGACTATGCTAATCTAAAACTAATTTCTCTGTGAAATGTTGAAAGATAGATAAACCCATTTCTTCAATGATCTATATTAGTTGGAAAATAAATAATCAAGAATCGGGAAGAAATTATTTTCATTTATTGGAGGAAATGATGACCAAGCTCCAGAGGCATACTATTAATCAATGCCTCTAACACCATAAGTCACAGACTGCATTTAAGAACTAGATGATAAAACTTCCTAAAGTATCAACACAATCTTCAACTTATGAGGCAGGGAAGAGAAGATCCTTCCCATTTTGCAGAACAAAAGTATACACCATGAAATAAAAGCTTTTGCCTGAAGTTTTGCCAAAAGTCGCAAAGATAGAAGCCACCTGCCAAATATTGGGTTCATAGGTGAGCATCCAAGTGCATTATCGGTTATCACCTCTCAAAAACTGTAATATCATCCCTCAAGCCTTTCAGTAAGGGAAGTTAATAGGTTCGCGTTGCACGGCTTTTTGAACGATCTCGGCCTGCTCCTTCAGATGAACCTTGTAGAAACCTGTGGCTGTTGCTGCAGATGGAGCACGACCAACATATTTAACATCTTCATACCCTCCCCTGCCTAAGGCCTTCATAGCAGTTATAAGTCGGGGCATAATGTATGTGTATCCACCCATGTTCATGGGCTCTTCTTGGCACCATACGATCTCAGCATCTAGCAGAATAAAACAAAGCAAGATGTAATACTGACAATGATGGTAACAGACCATAGCCGCCCATTTCAATTATCAATGGTAAGAAGGGAAATAAGGATCCATCCCAAAAAAGCAACTGCAATATTGAAAATCCTTACTTGGATATCGTTTAAGCTCTCTCTGGACAAGGTCGTAAGGGAAAGGACAAAGTTGTTCCACCCTGCATATTGCCACATCCTTTGCGTCTGCCTTCCTTCGTTCATCATCCAATTCGTAGTAAACCTGGAAAGGGAAATAAGATATTGATAGTTATAAACTGCATGTGAGAAAAACACCAGACTCCAGATATATATGTCATGTAATTAAACAGCCGGATGTAGTTCATTGACAAAAACGGGATAATCACTGGTGTAGTAAAATCCTCAAGGAAGTACAGAAATATTAGATATACAAGGACAGCAGGCACCAATCACGCCCACTACACACCTTTCCAGAACAGAGTACCAGACGTCTAATACCCTCCTCACGGTCTGAGTGGTCATTCTGGTCTTTGATGAGGCGCTTAAATCTTGTTCCCTGTTTGTCAAAACCTGGGTGGCCTTGGACGTCATCAAACTCAGATAAGTTTGATTTGCATTCCTTATGACGAAGCAGGTTCTTAGGAGACATCACAATGAGAGGTTTACGGAATTCCCTGTTTATCTGCAAGAGACAGCAGAATAGCATAAGCAAATGAGAAAATTAATTAAATGTAACAAGGCATTCATAAATCAATGAGTTGCACCAACCTGCCGCCGTAAAACATGGAAGAAATTGGCAGGAGTTGTGACATTCACAACCTGCCAATTACACTCCTGAATTTGTTTACGAAGAGTCGGATCCATCTCAGGAATAACATGAGGATTGTCATCAGCCATCTGCCATTGAATTAGTGACTACGTGTTAATTAATCAGCTCATCTGGATGAGATGCAAAGGGCATATGCAACAAGACTAAAAACTTAGTAAGAACAGAAAATGGTATGGCAGTTAATTTGCATTTAAAAAATAAAATACCAACTGCCAAATTAGCTGATAAACGATGGTTCTTTCTTCTTTTCCCCTTCTAAAGTTACTCTTGGCAATAAAGAAAGATACTCTAGCTTTGAAGGCATATAATTACTAGTTTCAACTTCAAGCATCAATTGATAATAGCACCATTAAGTATATATATTAAAACAACCTGACACAACAATACATCAAGAGATTAATTTACCACATGACTCAAACTATATTAAATGACAAAGAAGTACCATTCATATATACTTCATAATGATCACCAATTGCAAGCAGATAGACAGAAGGTAGACAAATTACAAGCCAAAAGGATAAAAGTAGAATTAAGGAGAAAAAGAAAATAGACTGGCAACCTGAAGATAGCGTTCTAATTTGCCACTTGAATGCTCAGGACCCTGACCATCATATCCATGAGGAAGTAGCACAACAAGCCCAGTTTGACGAAGCCACTTAGCCTCACCAGAACTCAGAAAATTGTCAAAAATCACCTGAGCCCCATTAGCAAAGTCACCAAACTGAGCCTCCCAGATTACCAAGGAATTAGGGTTTTCCATTGAGTAACCCAGTTCAAATCCAAGTACACCAAACTCAGAAAGAGAGCTGTATATAATAACAAAGATTGCTTAGATAAGACATTTAAAAAATAAATAAATAATAAAATAAATTAAAAAAAAACAATACATCATCTATGCAATGTAAGAGCCCATATAATGTTTTTTAATGCAGAGAAATACATCCCAAAAAAAATGTCCATAGAAGCTAGAAATTTTAGGTTCATAGAAAAACACCAAAAGAGAAATTTCCATCTAATTTTAAATAATCCAAAAACTATCTTTATGCCAAATTTCCCTTTATGCTTCTGCCTTCAGAAAAACCAAAAGAAGATATATTGTGTTATCTTGTTCTAGGAGCTGAAATACTCCATACCAAAATCAGTTTTTTGCTTTTGCCAAAAAAGCCAATCCAAACAGGCACCACGTTTCAATCCCCACCCCCCCCCCCCCCGGGGGGGCTTTTTTCTGACAAAGCAACTATAAGGCAGGTTTTTACAGCTAAATTTATTATATGAAGATGTAACCAAGTATACATCCAGACACATAATGCCGCGGGGTGAAGGAATGAAGGGCAATCCTGAAGCTAAAAGATCCAATAGAAAAGCCCTAATAACAATAGTAATTCAGGTGAAAAAGCAATAGTGGAGGAACAGTTATGAAGCAAAATATCATATTCTTACACTATCTGCAAATGCATGAAACCAGAATCTTCTATAGGTCTACTAGCAAAAATTAGTCTTGTCCTTGAAATGGATTGGGCTTATATACATAATCTTATACTCTTAACCACATTCTTATATAATACATGACCCAAGAAATTTTTTTTTTTTGACTTTCTTTGTAATTATTCAAAATTCTAAACTGCTCTTACATTTTTAATAGTGTTATGAACAACATAACACATGCAAAAATAACATCAAAAACCAGTTTTTAACTAGTATATGATGAAACAAACTCAACCCAGATATAATCATAGATTATTCAGTGATCTAAATCATATTCACAGCGTTGATGACTACTTTTCAATATCATAACTACTATTTAACCCAAAAAATTTTAACACTATATTTTCATTATTGAATTCTTTGACAGAATAACCAGTGGCCCTTACCTTTCTAATTAAGTATAATGAAAACTATAACTCACAGCAAACAGAAACAAATCAATTCTTAAATAGTATTAGAAGAGAAAACTGCTAGCATAATCAAACTCCAATTCACCAATAAACACATTACCTGTTGCTAACAGTAAACATCTCCTCATCTTGGTTCATTATGATATGGTCCAGAGGGCAATATATCTTCCCTGTTTCCTGATCATGAACTACAGAATGGCGATGACTAAATGTTCCCCTTTCCACATCTTGGCCACTCAAGCGAACATGGTTACCTTCAACTAGCAATGTAGCAAAAGCAAGTGCCTCTGCAAATCCCCAGTCAATACCCTCCCCAGTTTCAATCATTTGAGCACGTTGTTCATAAATCTTCTTCACTGCTCTATGTGGAGTGAAATTTTCAGGTAAGACTGTGATTGCTTTCCCAACAGTTTTCAATATTTCTGGTTTCACACTGCACAGCGACAATCAATTGTTTCAGCAGCGTTATATAATTACTATAAAGCAGACAAGCAATGAAGCAAAACTAACAATAAGTAACATCATACCCAGTATTTCGAATACGTGAAAGCTGCTCAGGCGACTTGAAACCAGACCAGTAAGCTGAAAGCCAGTCTCTTCTTTTTGGAACATACTCTTTGCTTGCCAAAAATTCTTCATTCAGAATTGAATTAACCTTCTTGTGTATCTTGTTAACGTCTTCTTGTGTCACCTCCCCTAATTCCAAAAGCTTCTTCTGATAGATCTCAAGAGCTGATGGATGACTCCGGATAACCTATAGCTCAAAAATTTAACATCTAGTTAACTTGTCTGAATTCCATTTGTAGAAAAAGACAAGAAAAGCATAATACAGAGGACGGCTAACCTTGTACATTTTAGGCTGTGTGAAAGAAGGTTCATCAATCTCATTATGTCCAAATCGACGGTAACAGACTAAATCAACAACCACATCTGAATGGAAAGTCTGGCGCCACTCAGCCGCAAGTTCAAAGGCATGAACAACTGCTTCCACGTCATCACCATTTACATGGAAGATGGGGGCATCTAAGGCTTTGGCAACATCAGTGCAATACTGTGAAGACCTGCCAGCCCTTGGATCAGTTGTAAAAGCAACTTGATTGTTGAACACAATATGTATAGTCCCACCTGTTGTGTAATTTGGAAGAGCACTAAGATGCAGGGTTTCGTAGACCACACCTTGTCCAGCAAAGCTACCATCTCCATGAATCAAAACACCCATGTTTTTTGTTCTGTCCACATCATTTGAGTAGTACTGTTTTGCTCTAGTTTTTCCAACAACAACTGGGTCGACTGCTTCCAGGTGACTAGGATTTGCAACCAAAGACAAGTGTATCCTCTTTGCACCCCTAGTTGGGCGATCATAAGAAGTCCCCAAGTGATATTTAACATCACCAGTTCCTGTGTAGAGCCCAACTTCATCATCAGGCTGACCACCACTAAACTCGCTAAAAATCTGACGAAGTGGCTTGCGAACCACATTACCCAAAACATTCAATCTTGCCCTATGTGCCATTCCCATAACTATGCTCTCAACCCCAAGATCTGCAGCCCGATCAATCATTTCTTTCATACCAGGAATAAGAGTTTCTCCCCCTTCAAGACCAAACCTCTTCGCTGATGTCCACTTGGTGGCCAAGAAATTCTCAAAGAGTGTACTCCAAGCAAGCCTGTCAAGAATAACCTCACGACGCTCCTGATTGAATTGTGTAGGTGAAGGGGTTTCGATCTTGTCCCTAAGCCAGTTACATTTATCACGATCTGCAATGTGCATGTACTCATATCCTATGCTTCCACAGTAAGCCTGCTCAAGCCGTGTCAAAATGGATCTAAGGGTTTGCACAGGACGATTCTCAGACAAGAATCCAGACATCCTCCACACACCCAAAAAAAACTCCCTATCGAGATCAGCTTCAGTGAATCCATAGAGGGCAAGGTCTAATTCCTCAGGGATTTCGCGTTCTTCCAAACCCAATGGGTCTATCTTGGCTTTCATGTGCCCATTAACCTGGTATGCTCTCACCAGCAAAAGCAAACGCATACTCTCCTGAATCGTTTGGCCAGAGATTCCAGGGGAGGTCGCAGCCTGACCCACAAAGTTCCTAAAGAAATTGTCCCAGGACTCATCAACACTGTTTGGGTCAGCTTCCCAAGCCCTTTGAAGCTCCTCTAAGTAGACACTGCTTGTCCCATCTAAGAAGCTGTCAGTCAACCTAGAAAGGGGCACAGGGCGAGGCACAGGTGCAGTTTGTGCTTTTGATTTGAAAACTGTGGTGTGAAAGTATCTACTCTGTGATGGAAGGACTCTAGTCCGTGCTGTGTAGTATGATGATCCACCCTGAGCGAGAGTTCTCTTGATTGCATGCTTTACTATGCTGGAACCAGCTCTAAACCATGCCATGGCTCAGCCCACAAAACTAGGAATATCAGCAATGTTTTAACAGTTGTATCGCCTCAAGCCTGCCTTTATATGCTAGACATCTGTCTTCCCCATTATGAGCAAACCAATGAACAAAGAAGTTCAATATTAGAGTGCTGAGAATTCCTTTAGGAGCTAAAATGAAATAAATAATCCATAGATATTCTTGCAAAATAATGATGATGCTGATAAAGAGTGACAATGATTTTTCAGATGAAAATGGAAGATACGAAGAAGAAAAAAGAACAAAGAGATTACATAATTGTTGACATACACTTTTGGAAAAAAAAAAAAAACGACTACATTTCTCTCTCCAAGCATCCAAAAAGACTTGCAAATTGAAAGAGACACCACAGAAAAAGGCAATCCAACCTCTGAGGCTTGATATCAAGATCTCATCAGCTTAACCGTTTTAATTAAAGCATTCGACAGAGTACATGTTAGAGCCACGAGCCACACAATTGCCAACAAATGCTAAATTCAAAACAGCACCGGCAGAGGGGCAAAACACTGAATTGAAACCCAATACACTTACTTCAAAAAGAAATTACAAGGGTCAATTCCATCAAAAGAAAAACAAATGAAAATTAGTAGATCCCATAATCTATGAAAGCAATCTGCAATCATCACTCTTCTGGATCAGAATCCGAGCTCCTTTTTGCTTTCGGAAAGAAAAATAAGGAACCACAACTATTTATTTCCAATTCCCCCATCGCCTTTAAAACAAGTCAAAGAATGGGCATGACAGGAAATTTCAAAAACAAACAAACAAGCAACGAAAGAAATGGGACAACGAAAGAAAGCAAGAAAATCGGCCAAGTTCATGCAGGATGGAGAAGAAAGAGCACAGTGAAAGAAAAGAGAAGAGAAACCTCGAAAAGGAAGAGAATTGGGAAGAAAACCCTAATCGGTTTGAAGGAAGAGTGACGATGCGTAGACTTGCAGGCCTCGTTTTATACCAGTCGCTTTTTCTTTCCCCACGTCTTCTGGAACAAGCATTTGTGCTTTGCTCTTACCTTTTACACTTTGGTAGGTTCTAATTTGGAAATAAATAAATAAAATATTAATTTTTTTTTTTTTGTTGATTAATAATTGACATTGACAGAACTGGGATTGGAGTGGCCTGGAGTGGCCAGTATTGCAACTACACCCAAATTATTGAAGAAAAAAAGAGTTATTAAATGGTTAATCAACTTTTTTTCCTTAAATTTAGAATAAATTATTGATTTTGTTTCTAAAAATTATAATTTTTTTAGTTTTTAAAAATCAAATATTTTAATTTAATTCAGATTTGTCTCAATTGCAAAATTTGATAATAATGCATTATGATATTTAGCAATGAAATGGATTATATTAAAACAAGTGCAATCTTTTAATTTCAGAAGTAAATTAAAATACTTTATTTTTTAAAGATTAAAATAAAATAACTATAATTTTTAATAACTAAATCAGTAATTTATTGTAAAATTTATATTTTTAATGTATAATTTTGTATTACTGTTTTGTTTTAAGAATTATTAGTGTTTATATATAAATGCCAGTATAGTTACGTTAATTTTTAATGAACATTTATTCTTTAATAAAAAACTTATCTACGGTCATTCTTGAAAAATTAAGTTATTTAAATAAAAAATTTGGAGAAATGGACAAAAATAAGCATGAAGCATTGCAGGAGAAAAAATGTATGTATCAATGTCAAAATAATACAATGCTTAATAACTAATTAAAAATTAAAACTAATAAAACATTGAGGGAATGTGACTATGTCAAAGTTGCCATACTTATAGTTTTTAGTATATAATTTCTTTTTATGAACTCAGACATTTTTTAACAAAAGCGTGGCTAAGTTCTTTTGGCTTGATTAAATTATACTTGATTTTTTTATTATTATTCTTGATTTCATGATATTTTGATATATAATCCAAAAAATTTATTATTAATTTATTTTTTATTCATACAAGCTTGCATTATGTGAATATAAGGTGGTAATTTGTTATACAGCAGTAAGTATTATTAAAGAAATTTATTTTTAAAATAAATACTTTCTGATACTGTGCAAAATGTTAATTTTAGAAACAAAATAAATTAAAGAGAAGCTGATTGTAATTTTGAAAATAAAACAAATATTGAATTTAATATATACAAATCTTTAAACAGGTAAATATAATTCACTTTTTTATTTATTTTTCTCTTTTTTTAATATGTTATAAGTTAGTTATGTTTGGAAGCATATATAATCTATTGTGTTTTATATTGTTGAAGCAGACGTTAATTGAATTTAATTACATTATAAAATTTTATATTTATTTAAATATATGTTCCTGAGTTGATCAAAAAAAAAATATTTGTTCCTGAGAAATATTTGGCCACATAGCACATGATTGATTATAGAAGCTTAATCAAAATACTTAATTTACTTGTGCACCGATCCTTTTTCAAATTTATTAATTTTATTTAAATAATTTCTCATGAGAAATCATTCAAAATTTCAAATATTGTGTCCCATTCAATTGTGAAGATGCGCTTTGAGAACAATAATAATAAACATAATAATCGAGTCAGAGGTAAATCATGTGTCACATGGGCAATCAGAAGACTGACCTCTCTCTCTCTCTCTCTCTCTCTCTCTCTCTCTCTCTCTCTCTCTCTCTCTATATATATATATATATATATATATTACTTTTTATTTATGTGAACACATGAAAAGATTGACTTAGTGAAAAGCAAAATTTTTTAATACAGGTTCTCAAATAGGTTAGGAGATCACTCTAGCCTATACTGATGGCAAAGGGCCCGAATTCGTTGCTATTTTGTTATTGTTAAAATTTTTAATAACGGTAGAATTGTCAAATAGGTTAAGAAATCACTCTAGCCTACTCTAATGGCAATGAAGTAGATGGAAAAGGGCTCGAATCCGCTGCTCGTTTCGTAATTGTTAAAATTTTTAGTAATGATAAAAGTCGTTGCTAAAAGCAATGAGCATGACGAGAACAAGCAACAGATATGAAGGCAATGAAAAAGCATATTTTTCACTATTTACCCTTGCTTCGCACACTTACCCTCCATCTCGTTTTTGTCTTGCAAGATTTTTTTGTTTTGCCCTATCCAAACCAGAATGGGGAATTGTTTTCAGATGTTGACCTTATCACTGAAATAGAACTTTACCAAAATCATGGTCTCAACTTAAGTATTAAGAACTGATCTTTGGCAAAATAGCGATTAGATTTAGTCATAGTAAAGTTTCATTAACAGTACATGAAGCAGAACCAGAAAGAAAATTAAACCGAATTATATCTGAAAAGAAGTATGTGTCAGAATCAACATTTCACACATTCCCTGCCATGCATGTGATATATTTAGCATTGAAACAGAAAATTACAAAACAAAATAGAAATGGGAAAAGTCCATACCAAGATATCAATGCAAGCAACAGATCCTATGAATTGTAGTTGGCATCAGATCCTGATATGCTTGAAATTGGAAATGGAGGCATGACAACAAAGGAATATCGAGGCATGACAACAGATCCTATATACTAACATTGTCACATTTGATAAATTATAATGCCATTTCTGGAAATTGTATTTTAGAGTTCTAAATTAGAATGCCTTAATTTGAACAGGACATAACCTCTTCTACCTCTCCTGATAGATAAAATCATCGATCTCTTCAATACAAAATGCTTTAAATCTTGTTCAATCTTGTTCATTTCCTGAAACTATTTATATTTTGTTTTTCTGGTATGGAGTCTATGATTTGGAATTAGGAGTTGATTAGTAAGCTGGGTCATCTAACCTGAGCAACGGCAGACGATGGATGTCGACGATGGCAACAGGGGACGTTGGAGAGAGGTGAGAGGGGACGCCAGCGAGAGCTTTTAGGAGAGATCAGAGAGCTTCAGGCGACGATTGACGACAACTTTAAGCGACGACAACTGGAGAGAAAAAATGAAAAATTGAACCCGAATGATCGATGGCAAAATGCAGATTGCTCCCTTTGGTCTCTGTAAGTATTTTATTTTATTATTTCATATTATTTTATAAAAAATATTATATTATATATATAATATTGAATTCCAATATTATATATATATATATATATATTATTTTATATTATATATATATATATACACACAAGCAAGGTTCGGGGCAAAGAATATATTGCCCCAAACTTGCACTTATATTTTCGAAGAATCTTTGAACCCGTCCCATTATCCAATCAACTATTGAAAAATCAGTCCCTAAATGAAGGCATGGGGGACCGGGTAAATCGGATTCAAGTTGAAATTGTCATCCCTACTCCCTTAAGTCTTGCAAGGCCAACAATAAACATTGTATGAATTGAGTTGAACTTTATATAATTCATAATCTAAAAATCATAAAAAGATTGACTTTGGGAAAAAGCAAAATTTTTAATATTGGTGATAGAGTTGTCAAATAGGTTAGGCTAGATCGCTCTGGTTTAAGTCTTGCAAGGCCACCAATAAGCATTGTATAGGTCGTGCTAAACTTTATATAATCCATGGTCTAAAAATTATGACTCAGTCCAACCTATCAAGGATCGTAAGTTTGGATTGGGCTAATCTATGGACTTATTTATCTTTTTAAAAATATATTTTAATTTACTTTAAACTATAGAAATTAAATAATGAGATTATCAAATTTTTTTTAAAAAAACTCAAATAAACTTCTAAAAAATTATAGGTAAAAGTATACTTCATGTTCCTAACATTTACACTCATTTTTAGTTATGCCCCTCAACTTTTTTTTAGGTCAAATATGTCCCACATATTATATTTACTGTCAAATATGCCTCAAAATGACAAAATTGCCCTTACTCTTTCTCTCTCACTATGTCTCACTCTCTCTCTCTCTTTTAAACTGACCCAAAGCTTCTGAGCTCTCTCTAATGGTAGACCTCACATCTTTCTAGGGCCATTTTTGAACTCCCACCTAGGTTCAAGTATGGCGCCTCATTGACCACCATAGATCTATCTCAAAACGCTTTGTCTGGATCTGTTTCAAATCTATTCTACTTAGCCTCTTGTTTGAGCTTGAAATCTCTCAACCTTTCAAATAATATTCTCAAGTTTTTCAGGAAAGATTCAAGCGGTTTAAGGCTCAATCTTCAAGTTCTCAAAAGATTCTTAGGGTATGAGATCTACCATTAGAGAGAGCTCAGAAACTCTGGGTCAGTTTAGAAGAGAGAGATGCAATGAGAGAGAAAGAGGAAGGGTATTTTTGTCATTTTAGGGCATATTTGAAAGTAAATAAAACATGTAGAATATATCTGACCAAAAAAAAGTTGAGAGGCATAACTAAAAATGAGTGTAAATATTAGGAATATGAAATATACTTTTGCCAAAATTATATTAAACATTAAAATATACAATTTTTTTATTTTTTAATGCATTTTTAGTTATTTTAAATAACAAAAACTAGATATTAAAACCATAAAATTTTAAAAAAAATAGAGTAAAGCTTAAAAAAATAAATAAGTAAAAAGTAAAAATGCCCAACAGTGTCGTCGCACCGCACACTACAAAGTCCCAAGGGTTTTCATCGGTCGAGCTAAAAATTATTTTTCAAAATGGACTATTAAATTAATGGGTCACCTCATCCTATTTATAGGGCTATAATGGACTAGTTCATTGAGTTAAACATATTTTGACAGCCCTAATTGGTGGATGAAATGAAAAGATAATAATCAAATGATCTTTTTTCTTTTTATTATTTTTTTTGAAGGGAAATTGGTTGGGTGAAATTATAATATGAGGCTTAAACAAGTCTTCAAATAAGAATATATGCTGCTAATAATAGTGTCAAAATGGGCCGAAGCTCGCAAACTAGGCTGTTTAATTCTTTTTTTTTTACAAACATTATATTATTCAGTCTAAATAATTTTACTTTGTCACAATTTTATATTTTATAATATTATATTTAATAAATATAGTAATTTTAGACATGAAAACTTTTGTACTTTTTTTAAAATAAATATAGAATTTTTAAATTTAAATATATTATAGTTAATTTAAATATATATATATATATATATATATATATATATAATTAAAATTATTGGTTATTTAAAAATATTAAATAAGTAATATTTTACATGTATAATTGTATTTTAATAAAAAATTATTAAATTTTTTCATTAAAAAAATTTTAAAATTATATCATTTATATATATATATATATATATATATATATATATATATATATATATATTTAAAAGTAGCCAGCAAGCCAGCTCGTTTAAACTTGCAATTCAAGATAAATAGTTTTGAACATGTAATTTGAGATCCGTAACTAATTCGTTTATCTTTGACCTAGCCTGGTTGACACTATTAGCTGCCAATATGGATAGATTTTCAATCAATAGTTTTCATAATATTCAGAAATTGCAATAGCACGAGTTAATTGTGTAATAACAGTAAAGGAAATTCTTGTACTGCTATATTCTTGGTAATTTGATTTCACCTCAAAAGAGGAATATCATATATGCAGTTTTGCATAAAAATAATCACTTCTATGATTATTGATTATAGATCCGTAAATATTAAGATTATTAAAAAGATAAATTCTATGGTTATGTAGTAGTAAGTGTTAAACAAATTAATTCTTAGAAATTACAAATTTAGGATTAGTTATTCATTCTGGAAAACCAAACTGTGTATTTATCAATTTTTTTAAAATGACTAATTAAATAATAATATGTGACAAGTTTATAATATTTCATAGATTATAACGTACAAAGTTAAATATTAAAAGAATTAAAATAAATAAATAAATATTAAATGATTAAAGAGTCCATATATGATATATGTATCTTTTAAAAAATTAAATCATTGATATAATCATTATAAATAATTTTTTTCTACTGTGTCTATTGCAGTTAAGGTTAAAATATATTTGAGCTCCTTATAATTTTATTGAAAAATAATTTTAGTTCATATAGTTTGAAAACAATGAATTTAGTTTTTATAGTTTTTAAAACCATGAAATAGGTTTCTCAAGTTAGTTTTTAGTTAGTCAACTATTAGTCAACGTTGATCGAAATGCTGATATCAATATTATGCTGATGTGGACTGGCCACATAGACTCCCTTAAAAAAAAGTTTTAGTTTATTCACTTAGGTCATTGGTCAAAATTTTCCTTTTCTCTAATTTTTTATATAAATTAGTCTTATACTTTGTCTAAATCCTTAGTTTAAGAACATATATTATTTTGCCAAAATATCTCTTACAAACTTTTCAGTTTGTTCACTTTAGTCTCTATTTTTCACTTTCATGTTTTTTTCTCACAGGTTGGTTCTCCAAATTAGTCCATAATTTCATTTTTAGCCATAATATGATTAAATCTATCATTTCTACTCAAAAAATAATACAATCTATCATTCAATCTATCATTTATACCCAAGTGAATAAAAGGTAAATTTTGAAACTTGAATTTTAATTCATTTCTTGTATTGTTCTTGTGCATGAATGATAAATTAAATCATATCATGACTAAAAATGAAATTATGTACTGATTTGAAAGATCAAACCGTGAGAAAAAAGTATGAAAATGAAGAACCGAGACTAAAGTGAACAAACTAAAAAGTTTGTAATAGATAATTTTGACAAAAAAATATTCTAAAACTAGGGAGCTAAACAAAGTAGAAGACTAGTTTATATCAAAAATTAGATAAAAGGAAAATTTTGACCAAGGACCTTAGTGAATAAAAAGTAAACTTTGAAAATTAAATTTTAATTCATTTCTTGTATTGTTCTTGGGTATGAATGATAGATTGAATCATATCATAACTAAAAATTAAATTATGAATTGATTTGGAAGAACAAACCTTAAAAAAAAAAAGCATAAAAGTGAAGAATAAAGACTAAATTGAATAAATTGAAAAGTCTATAAGGGATATTTTGACAAAGAAAAAAATATATTCTTAAACTAGGGACCTATACGAAGTAGAAAACGAGTTTATATAAAAAAATTAGATAAAAGGAAAATTTTGACCAATGACCTAAGTGAATAAACTGAAACTTTTTTTTTAAAATGAGTCATGTGGCTAGTTCACGTCAGCATAATACATAATACTGATTTCAATATCTCAATTAGCGTTAACTAAACAAAAACTAATCTCATGACCTATTTTATGATTTTAAGAATTACAGGGACAAAATTCATTATTTCTAAACTATAAAAATTAAAATTATTTTTTAATAAAATTATAAAACTTCAAGTATATTTTAACCTACAATTAAATTTAATTAATAATTTAATTTATATGTATTTGATCTCCAGTTATAAATACAAATTTCAATGAATTGGTTAAAATTTTGGAGATCTAGATTAATTAAGTTTTTTCTTTGATAATTTATTCAAAGGATCCTTTCGTTTAATAAAATAAAATATCAATCTTTTTAAACTTTTGTTTTTAGTCGAACTTTTTCAAACTTATCCAGCATAAAAGTAAAGATTCTTTAAAATGGTTCTTCTAGAAACAAAGTTGCAGTTCTTGAAATTCAAACTTGGGTCACCAAAATGACCTTAAACAGGAAAATTTAAGAACTAATTGTAGGGCTTTACCCCAAAGGGAGCCCTTCCAGAAATTCTCAAGAGCCTGGGCTAAACCCAGGCCCAAGAGGGGGTTTGGAAATAGTTTTCAACCAGCAATAGACGCGCCTCGGTTAGAACCTCACTAGCTGCGTCATTGCCCCAAGCGCAAAGATGCCTTCTTCTTCTCCCCACACCTCCTTTTAATACCCCCTCCAACCACTCAACCTTTCTCACCCATCCGATGTGGGACTAATGTGGCCCCTAACTAATAACACCATCCCACCGACCTAATCCCTTATTTCTACACTGCATATCCCATTTAGATAACCATTCCAAGCTTCGCCTTTTCAAGCTTCCAAACTCTTTTTGTTTATATATTTGTTATTATCTTCTTCAATCAAATATAATAAGTAAATAATTTTTAAAAAATAATTTTATATTCTTTATAACTCATTGTATAATTATTTATAAAGAAACTTTTTATATAGGCAAAATATCTTTTTCATGTACAACATTTACCTCAAGTTTTAATTTTATTTTTAATATTTTTTTATCAATTTCTTCCCACATTTTTTTTGTTTCAATTGTGTCCCTAAGACAAATGTCATTAACATAGTTAACGAAAAATGCTGACGTGAACTTCTTCATGTAATGTGTCTATTACTAATGTGTCATACTAATTGATTTAATTTTTTAATTTTGTCCCAAAAAATTAACTATTTTTCACAAATGATAATTTTTCATTTCTCTTTTTGGTTGTAAATTAACGTTTCAAACGTTTGATGTGTCACTTAAAAGAGTACACATGTCATTTGAAGAAGTCCACGTATCACTTGGAAGAGTCAATGTCAGCATTTTTCATCAATTTTGTTAACAGTATTAGTCCTAAGGACAAAATTGAAACAAAAAAGAAACATGTAGGATGAAATTGTTACAAAAAATGTTAGAAATAAAATTGAAACTAGAAGTAAATGTCAATGACGAAAAATATACCTTTACCTTTTATATATTCTCTACTTTTAGCAGAAAAATTGATAGCAAATATATAAGAAACTTTAAATAAGTCTTTTGCTTATTTATATCATATGTAAATATATATAATATGAATGAAATAAATTTAAGATTTATTGTTAAATAGAATTTCGGTTTTTAATATTTAAGTAATCTTTTTTAAAATTTTATCACACTTAATATTTAACTAGTCAATGATTAATATAAGGTATCAAATATTTATTATCTGGTATTTCAAATTTCGAGTATTTTATATGGAGATACTTGCAAAATTCATCGAAATTAATTTTTTAAATTTAAATGGAGTACAGATTTTGGGGATTCCGATTTCGGAATAGATTTAAAAACAAATCATAATTAATAAATTATTAATTGAGTTTAAAAATATTATAGCTGTCTTAATTTAGTCCCTAAAAAGTTAAGTATTGTAATTTAATTCTTAAAAGTTTGTATTTACTTCAATTTTATCCCTCCTCTTTTTGGTACCAAAAAAAAAAATAGCAACAGTAAATTTTGTAATTTAATAAAAAAAAAGATCAAACTAAAACAAATGTAGTTTTTCATAAATTAAATTAAGATGCTTTATCTTTCAAAAATCAAATTAAAAAAATTAATTTTTCAAAAACTAAACTAGAAATTCACTCTAAATAATACATTACATCTGGTTGACCACCTTCCTTTCAAAAATTGGGTTTCTTTCTTTTTGGTCCTCATCAATGGGAACAAAAACCATCGCACCAAAGAAGCAGCGAAACAACTCCATCATGATTTAGAAGCCTAAAGAACACACCAATTCTTCAACGATGTTGGAATGACTTGTTCAGAAGTTTCCAAGGTAGATAATTCAAATCAGATGTATTATTTTGTTTTCTGTTTGAGTGAATTAGCCCTTTTTTTTTCCATAACCCATAAACTCAAATCTCATACTACTTGAGATACAAGTTCAATGGTGAGAGAATTAAGTTTTAAACTATAGGTGTTCAAAGATTTGGTTGGTTTTGGTTTTGAGCCAAAACTAAACTGAATAGAACCAGTTTTAGAAAAATATGGACATATCCAGCTTTATTTTTTGGGTGGTTTTGAGGAAAAGAAAATTACCATAAATTTTTGTCTAATATTGGAGGCCTATTATTATTATGCTTGGAAGAATCCTTTTTAACATATTATTTTATGAACACAGTAAACACTTATTTTTATTTTGTTTTTATAACTTCACATTTCTCCCTTTAATTCACTTATTAATAATTCAAACCATAGATTTTTTCTTTTAAACCAAACCGATCTGGATTGGGTCAACCCGAACCCAGTGACCTGGTGACCAAACTGATCCAGTCACTCAATTAGGCTGAGTTACAAGTGATCCGATCTACCCAGTCAATACTTGAATGACTTGATGACCCAATGAATCTTTGACTTGTTCTTTTTTTTTTGTTTAAATACTTTTTCTACATTTTTATTTCATTTTTTATATCCGTAATGTGAAAATGAGAACAATATGTTTTGGGAGAAATATAATTCATGACACCATCATTATAAAACATAAATTGTTATTATTTTATGAAAATCATATTATTATTTTATATAAAATGACTTTAAATCATCAAAGTTGAACAATGTTAGCAAAAAATTTATAATTTTATATAGTGTTAAAAATAACAATCAAATATTTTTATTGTGAAATTAACATATAAATTATTTATTTTACTTACTTTAATATTTATTTGTGAACATATATATGTAGATATATATATATATATATATATTTTATTTATTTATTTATTCTTCCAGTTCAACAATTGACTCAAGTGACTCGGCCTCCTCTTTAGGTTAATGACTAGGCTGGTTCATAAAATTATGATTCAAATTGTGCCTTACTGCACTAATGTTAATATATAAATTTGTGACAATATATCTAACTAATATTGAATTATGATAAAAAAATTAGTGCATTAATATATAGGAATTGTTTAATATTATATATATATATATATATATATGAAAAAAACTTAGTTGTAATTCTTTATATATTAGCTATTAGATTCTCCAATCAGAATATGACAAGTAGAAGATTCTCTAATCAAAACATGATAAGTAGATCTTTGAAAAATAACTTTGTATTTTTCACAATTCATCATTGCAATTTGCAAGATTGGGTTTTCAAGGAATATTCTATACATGTTATACTTTTAGTAAAGAATTTGATAACAAATATATAAAAAAATATTAGTTTTATCTCATATATATATATATATATATATATATAGTTTGATTTGGTTTGGTAACCAAACAAAACCAACAACCAATATGAACCGCTAGTTGTTTTAAAAATCGATTTAGATATATTTTTTTTGTTCGTTTTTTGTAAGTTTATTTTAGTTTAAATCGATTTAGTCAGATTAATTCAATTTTGAACACCTTATTTTGAGCTAAAGGCTTATACTTCTACTATAATTAAAATTCACAAAATTAATACAAGGACAAACCAGCAAAGGTATATATATTATATTAAAAAATAAATTAATCTAACATTGTTTAACACTCCGTTAATTTTATATATATACATATATATATATAGTATAACTTGTAAAATCAACATAAAGGACAGTGTCAATTGATATTGTGTGTGTGTATATATTGTAATTTACACCTTTTGTTTGTAAGTTCCAATAATGTCTTCGTTTTAATTGCATGTTGGTAAATTCAGTTGTCTCATAACTTCACTTCCCGATGAGTCAAAAACCTTCTCTTAACTAAGTTTTGTTTATAGGTTCAACATTGATCTGTCTTCAAAATCACAACTTCAAAAGAAAAAAGCTACTTTCCCACAAGGTGATGAACTTAAATTTAAAATTCCACTGAAAGAGATCGCCAAATTTAATGTTTGATAATGTCTCTAATAAAAAATGTCCTATATTTTACATTTGGTAAATTTGAAAGAAATTGATATTCAATACAATATATGGACACCCTTGCCAAAAAAAGAATAAATAAAAAGGCATATCCAATTTCTCCAAGTAAACTACTCCACGACAGATCACTAATCTTGTACAAATTATGAAAGGGCAAAACTTAAGATATGAGTATTTATTACCAAATTCTTCAATTTTAAAAAAAAAGTGTAGCGCTGAGTTGTAAAAATATATCCTGAAGTACCTTATAGCAAACATTTACAAAATTATGTTCACTATACAACTGATGTCTGACAAGGCGAATTTCATCATGCAGGATTTCTCTATCAGCTTATATGTGTAAAGAACAACACTAGGATCCGCTATACCTATATATATATATATATATGTATATTCCGAACTTGTAGTTCTCTAGATTCCAAACTCCACAAACAAAATAATAACATTGTTGGAACTTACTTGCGACAGACTTTAGGTTTTATCTGGTAATAATCTATCAGGATCTAGCCAATTTAAAGTATTTTTGATAATCAGACTACAAATGAAAGAGGAAGGTGAAGCGAATGATAGTAGTCACAATACGTTCCACAAACTAAGTGAGCAAATATATAAAATACTAACTTTGAAACACCACCTTTGCAGTTGAAGAATACAGAGGGACAAATACATGTGCTCACATCTAGTGTCACCAAATTAACTTTAGCACCTAGATGAATGCAACTGTGGAAGGCGATTCTCTTCAACCACAGCAAGCTGACTTTTGTGCAGCTTGACCACCAGCCGCACCCTGCTCGGGTTGGTTAATCTTGATAGTTTGAGGCTGAACCACCACAAAAAAGGGAGTATATCAATATTTAACAATAAGCAAAGAGCAACAATTCCATTCAATTAGCATTTCAACGGGAGAGAAAAGCAAAAATACCATTTTCATCTCTAAACTTTAATCCAAGTTTCAATTTTATCCCAACCTTTTTTTTTTGGTGGTATCAATTTAGTCCAATATCATTCCAATTAGTTTCAATTTTGTCCTTCCTTGAGCCTCATGCCATCTAAATGTTAACAACACCACTAATATAACTATTTCTATTGTACATGTCAGCAGTGTTATCAGTATCGCATGAATCGTGAGATTCATATCGCAATACGTCCCGAAAATCCAGCAGAAAGATACATATCGCAAGGTGACTCGTTTTTTATTCAAAATCGCAACTGGAATAGCGAATATAGAGCCTGAATCGTGCGAATCGTGATTGAGAATGAATCGCACGATTCCCGTTCCTCCAATGGCTCACAAATTGTCGTCGGGTTTTCTTCCGGGTCGCGCGACCTGATTGTGGATGATTCCTCAGATCACGGCATTTAACCAAATTTTTCTCTCTTAAATTGGACAGAGATTGCCGAAAATGATTCCTCCCACTATCCAAGGCATAATCGCAATATATAACACCTAGGTCACTGCTTTTTCAGTCCCATTGTGCATGCGATTGCCTTCTTCACAGTTCGTGCGTTTGCCTCTCACTGTCCGTGTGTGTTTGCTTCCTCCACTGAGTGTATTTCCCTCCTCCCAATGTGTGTCCGTGTGTGTTTGCTTCCTCCACTGAGTGTATTTGCCTCCTCCCACTGTGCGTGCATCTACTTCCCACACAGGCACACGCACTGGCGCACACTCAGATTGATCCTTTTTTTGTTTCTAATTCTATTATTTTTTAATTTTTAAATTCTGTTCCTCTGTTGCATTTTCTTTTTTTTTTTTTTAATTTTTTAATTCCCTTCCATTCATTCCCTCATCACTTTTTTATTTTCTTTTATATTTTGTTCCTTTTGGTGGCCCTCCTCTCTTTGCAGATTTTTTTTATTGGGGTAATGGGTCAAACAAAAAGAAAAAGGAAGTTGATATTACATGGAATCATTGTGAGTCTGTTCCACCCAATAGGCTTTTAGTTAAGTGCAAGTATTGTTCACATAATTGTTGGGGTGGTGTTGCAAGGATGAAGCATCATCTTACTGAGACTAAAGAGATTGTTAGTGCCTGTCCATCTGTCCCCGATGAAGTTAAAGAGATGTTTTTGAAGCTCTTAGAAGACAAAGATAAAGCCAAAGAGGCAAATAGTCAGGAATGCTTTGAAGGAGTGGGCACCCAAGATAATACAAAAAAAGGAACAAAATTATTAAAGCAGCAGACAATGAATGAGGTGCTTAAAGATAGAGAGTTAGTGATTCAAGACATTTGCAATTGCATCTATGGCAATGCTTTGCCATTTAATTCGGTAAGAAGTTCTTTATTTGTCCAAATGCTAAAATCTGTTGGTGAATATGGAAGGGGTTTAAAACCTCTTACTTTTCATGAGGTGAGAGTATCTTACTTGAAAAAGGCAGTTGACAACATTCAAGCAAGTTGGAAAAATACAAGATTGAATGGAAAAAATGGGACTGCACTTTGATGTGTGATGGTTGGACAGATGGAAAAGGCAGGTCCCTTACCAATTTTTTGGTTAATAGTCCAAGTGGGACTGTTTTTTTAAAATCTATTAACACTAGTGATGTGATTAAGGATGCTAAGCAAATGTTTAATTTATTGGATTCCATGGTAGAAGAAATTGGGGAAGACAATGTAATGCAAGTTGTGACAGATGGTGCTGCTAATCTTGTGGCTGCTGGAAAGATGTTAGAGGAGAAGAGAACAAAATTATTTTGGTCTCCTTGTGTAGCTCACTACCTTGATTTGATTCTTGAAGACATCGGGGAGCTTCCGGTATTTTTTAATACTATTACAAATGCCAAAAAAGTCACAACTTTCATTTATAGACACATGGGTCCTAAACCTATATAGAAAGCATTCCAATGGAAGGGAATTAGCTAGACCAGCAGTCACAAGGTTTGCAGCTGCTTTTCTCACCCTACAAGGTATTATGCTACAAAAGAATGCTCTTCGGTCTATGTTTGCTTCGGAGGAATGGGCTACTAGTAATTATGCTAGCAAAGATGAGGGTAAACAAGTGATGAATATTGTTCTATGTGATGTTAGATTTTGGAAATCCATCCAATATTGCTTGAAGTGTGTGACTCCCGTTGTGAAGGTTTTAAGGCTTGTAGATGGAGACTCAAAACCTGCCATGCCATATATCTATGAAGCAATGGATAGAGCTCCCAGATAGAAGGATTAGATTTACTATTGATCAACAACTTGATAGATTCAAGACTGTCAAGGGACTTTTTGGAAGAAGCATGGCAATAGATACCAGGGATAAGAAGCAACGTGGCAAATTTTAGTATTTTACATTAATTTTCATGATTTTGAAAAGGCATAGGCAACACAGATATAGATTTGATTTTTATGTTGGCTTTTGTTTTTACAACTCTTTGGTGGGAAAGTTATGGTGGAGAGGGCAAAGAGTTACAAAAACTAGCAATGAGAGTTATAAGTCTCACTTGTAGTGCTACTGGATGTGAAAGAAATTGGAGCATATTTGATCAAGTCCATACCAAGAGAAGAAAACGCTTAGAGCAATAGAGATTAAATGCTCTGGTCTTTGTTAAGTATAATCTTCAACTTGAGATGAGACAGAAGTCCAAAGAGGAGAAAGGAGATACTTATGATCCTATATGCTTATCTGATATTGAATCAGATGATGAGTGGATTACAGAAAAAGAGAATCCTTGCTTACCGGTTGATGCTTCATGGATGGATATACATGAGGCCTGTACTCTTGAAGAAGGAGCTCCAAGCAAGAAAAGGAAGAGAGGTATTTGTTTAAACTTTAAAACTTAGAAGTAACATTTAACTATAGTACTATGTTGTCAGTGTCATTAATTAAGTGTTTTTTTTTTCTTTTATAGGTCCAAGAAACTTAAATGCCAAGGTTGATAAGGGAAAATCCATCTTAATAAGGGATGAGAATGAAATTGAAGAGATAGTTGGAAATGTTGAGGAAGAGGAAGAGCATTTAATGCCAGAAGATGAGGATGAATTAAGTGACATTGATCTTGGGGATGATGAATGAGATGAGACCATTCATCATCGTTTTGTCATCTTTGTTTTGCCATCTTCTTGATGTTTTTTTTGATATATGACTTGAATTTTGGAATTTTGATTATTTTAAAGTTTATATATGATATATCAGTTTATTTATTTTGAAGTTTTTATTGATCTTGTATCTTATGATTCATAATAAAATTCGATTCGCGATTCGAAAAATAGGTCTTCCGATTCACGATTTAAATCTCGATTTGATAACCATACATGTTAGCACTAACTTATCCAATTAAACATGTCCATGTCAAATATTTACTTGAAATAACAAAATTAACCTCCATTATTTACTTTGCCCCTTCAATTTTAGAAGTGAATAATAGAGAGAAATTTTGTCATTTCAAGTATATATTTGGCATGGACTTGCTTAGCTAGCTTAATTGGTATTGATGTGTGTAATAAAGGTGACGACATTAGCTTTTGCTGCTAACAATTTAGCTCGCATTGGAATCAAGGACAAAATGAAATTAATTGGAAAAATGTGAAACAAAATTGACCAAAAAAAAAAAAGCTTTGGAACAATATTGGAATTTAGGTCAAAGTTTAAGGATAAAAATAATACTTTTCCCAAAAAAGAAAAGAAAAAAAAAATATATATCCCATAAACTTCAGCATCCTTTTCTTTTTATGAGAGAAGAGGCATGTATGTATTATGCAATAAGCCAATAA
Source organism: Biancaea sappan (assembly GCA_037074585.1). NCBI lineage: Eukaryota > Viridiplantae > Streptophyta > Magnoliopsida > Fabales > Fabaceae > Biancaea > Biancaea sappan. Next base: position 81,035,554 of record CM073492.1, read on the forward strand.
CAAATTTTTAGTCTTTCAAGAAAAAAGCTAGAAACACCCCATTCATGCTTGCACTTAACTTTTGGGGGAAAAGATGAAGGACAAGGAAAAAGCCAAAGACCTACCTCAGCTTTAGAATCGGTTTCTGCAAGTCTTTGCTTGATATCTCTTGCTATTGAAAAGAATACCTCCTCCACATTCATGTTTGTCTTTGCACTCTGCACACGCTCTTCAAATGTAAACATAACACAATCACATGTATTCAATATAAATGCAAAGACAAGCATGTTGCTACTCACAGTCTCAAAGAATTTGATGCCATACTCATCAGCAAGAGCTTGACCTTTGGAGGTCGGCACAGCCTAGAAAAATATAAAGGAATAATTTGTGTTGGTATCAATAAAAAGATTACCATAAACACAAATTTATGCAGACACACACAACTAATACACTATGTCAGATGACCTTTTTTGATTCCAAAGAACTCAGTGAAAAAATCCAGCTTCTAAGTTATAAGAAACAAGTGGTATTTGATTTCTAAGACAAGTATAATCATCAACAAAGGGAAGTTCACAAGTCATAATTATTACATTACAATTTACATCATTCATACCTTTCTACTTTTATTCATTATTCTCAGAATATTCCTTCAAGAATAATTTCCTAACTTTTCCAGTTGTAATAAGATCCTTTCTTGTCTCACAAGACCAAACAAAAGATAAAATCTTATTTCAATAGAAGTCCTAGGGAACAGCAAGTCAGTCATGCATCAGCTGCCTACTCAATACTTTTACACCTGAACCAATCAAGTTGCGATAACTAAGTAGGAGAGGAATCCCAGATGTACATACCCTTTTACTTTCATCCATATCAGCCTTGTTGCCAACAAGTATCTTGTTTACATTGTCAGAAGCATGTTGTTCAATGTTGCGAATCCAATTCCTAATATCTGAACGGAAAGAAGCAAGCTAAATGTGAATTAATAGAAAGACAAAATAAGATAAGACAGATCCTTTTTATCCAACCAACTCTAGAAACATAATTTTTTTAATAAGAATTTATCAAAAATGACCAAGGCAAAGAGAGAGTACTGTTGAAAGATGCTTCATCAGTAACATCATAAACCAGCAAGATGCCCATGGCTCCACGGTAGTAAGCTGCAAACATGTGACATATTGTAAGGAAAAGAGAATCTTGCATAAAAAAAATTGTAGATGAAATTAATAACTTGATGCAACAACAACAACAACAACAACAACAGCCTTATCCCACTAGGTGGGGTCGGCTACATGGATCGCCCGACGCCATTGAGCTCTATCAATGACTAACTCTTTAGGGATCTCATTTACCAGAAGATCCCTCTCAATAACCTCTTTAAGTGTCCTTCTTGGTCTTCCTCGACCTTTTTTCACAGGGCTCCAAACCATATGCTCAACTCTCCTTACTGGCGCTTCTAATGGTCTTCTTTGAACATGTCCAAACCACCTTAAACGGTTTTCAGTCATTTTTTCCTCAATAGGTGCCACTCCAATTCTCCCTCGTATACGATTATTACGGATCACATCCTGACCAACTTATTTTATATAAACTTAAGTAGAAATGAAACAGGACTACTAGACAATAAATGAATGATTATTCAAAACAAAAAAGCATACCTGTTGTAATAGTTCGAAATCGCTCCTGACCAGCTGTATCCCAGATTTGCAACTTAATGCGTTTTCCATCAAGTTCAATAGTTCTTATCTTAAAATCAATGCTGCCATAAATTTGGTGATGATAAGACTTTATTTTTTCAATAGAAAGACATAGTGATCATGTATCTTCATGGATGGAGGCTAAACAAAAAGAAAATTCAATTCCCCACAATGAGATAATGACTATCTTACTTATGAGACTTTTTTTTTTTTTTAAATGACAAGGGGGCTTCGAAGCCTCCTAACGCACAATATCCTAATCTCATACCACTTTAGCTACAAGCTTGGTGGTTAAATATGAGATTAATTAACTATAATCCTATGAACTCTAACATGAATACCTTCCCTGCAATGGTTTCATAAGCACAATATAATAATTAAAAAAGAGAAAAAGATAAACCATCCAGGTCATCTAATAAATCTTCATAAAAGTAAGTGAAGAAGACCAAAGAGGCATTGACACTGACACATACTGCAAAATTACAAACTTTGAAGTGCTCACGTATAATTTGAAAAAATTATGACCTGTATATGACCCATTTCAGACAAGGACACAATTACATTTCAAAGTGCCCGTGCTTCATAGGTGAAGACACTTAAACAAGAGAAACTGCCTCAACATTTTCAATATACAAGGGATAGAAGTTTCTATAGATACTAACCCAATAGTGGTGATAAAACTGGTGGTAAAGGAACCATCAGAAAACCGCAAAAGCAGACAACTCTTCCCCACACCTGTAGTAATATAAGTCAGAAGACTAAAACAATGGAACAAAAGCTTAATTGAAACAGAGCATGCCAATTACTATAATTGGCATTTCTATAGAATTTGAAGTTTACCCATTTGCTCACATAAAACATTCAATCATACTTAATTGAAACAGAGCATGCCAATTACTATAATTGGCATTTCTATAGAATTTGAAGTTTACCCATTTGCTCACATAAAACATTCAATCATAAAAATGTCAATGTTAGAAGAGTTTAGAAGTACAAGACTCTAAGCATAACCATGAGAATTGTAAATAACATTACTTCCTTCACTAAGGGCAACATAACTAGGAATATCATTATCCAACCAGCAGTTTCCTCCTATTAACCAAAATATCTTCAGGGTCTTGGCCAGAGCCTTTGACAGCAGTACCAACCACAGCGCTGGTGGCAGACAAGGCTGGCTGGCTTTTCCATGACAGGAAATAGACACAAGACACGAGAGAGAGAGAGAGAGAGAGAGAGGACTACAGCTGCTGGTGAAGTCAAGGCATCCAGAAATCTCCTCCAGAGAAATAAAAGGTTCTGATCTTTATGTTTGGAGGTAAGTTAAGGCTGCACAAGTATGTTTTCCCGCAACCCTGGCCAGAAATTTAAAAGTTGCCCAATTTTGCAATTTAGCATACAGGGAGTGCTACATACATGCTGCAAAATTCAGGCATGCAACTTCGACCATGATCAACTCTATTGCTAAGCTATAGGTATTTCATAGAGCAAAAACTATCTAGCCTATAACTTTGGCTAGCTGTTAGTAACTATGGTCTAACTTTGATATCGAGGCCTAGGTCTTTATGTTGTTACTTTAGATTTTTCTTCCTTTTGTTTTCTGATGAAAGAAAAATTATAATAAGAAAGAAAGAAGATACAGATGAGGATATCCTCCTAGGAGAAGATCAAATTACTTTAGTTAAAAATAACTTCTGGAAATGCCATTAGGGATTTAAAGTCCACTGATTAAATGTGTCCATGTATGGCATCTAGTTATGTTGGTTTTTCTTTCATTTATTTAAGTCCTTCAGGATGTCATTAACATTTATTAGTGGCTGGTTAGGATTTGGGCCATAAGTAGTCAACTTGGATCCCAATTTTTGATTAGTACTATAAAAGTGATGCAACCGACTATCAAAGAAGGAATGAGTGATCAGTTTATAAATTATCGTAGCAAGTTGCTTTCTCCTGATTGGGTGATTCAATCAAACCCTGAGCCAAGGTAATTTTCTTGCTGTCATCTTCTACCCTAATTTTCTTAATTCATGTATATCCCATCCCCGGTTTCTTTGGCAGGCATCATAAAAAAGTTCACCCCATCAATACCTCATTTGCTTCATGATTATAGTGTCCCCAGAACTCATCAAACCCTGAATACTAACTCTGAATGCACTGTTCCCAGCTCCCATCTCCCAAACAGCCACTAAAGTGATTCTTAAATCCATTCCGATGGCTTTGAAATCACCCTTTCCCTAACCCCATCAAATCCAGCCCAAAACATACGAATATGAACATATGTTGATCATAGATGAATATACAAGCAATTACAAAATGTGAAACGAATCATACAGTACACTTCAACGAGTAAGTCTTCAAATAATGTAATACTCAAAAAAAACATATACAAGTTTACAGTCTCAACTAACAGATACTACAACTAATAAGGCAGAACTATCTTATACACCGTATTTCTTTTCCCTATATAATTAAGCAATCCCATGTCAAATAATGCTTGGGAAAAAAAAAAAAAAAGCCCATAGTTATCCCCATCTCAAACGCTTATATTGCCCACACCTTTTCTTCAAAAACCAAGTCCAAAAACCCAAATTTAAAACAAAGTAAAAGCAGCATTAAGATCTGGAGACTTGAACAAGTATAACCCCTTGCCTTGCTTCATTCTCTAAGCAAGCGAACAGAACGCGGTGGAAGAACAAGATTTTGAAGAAAAGGGAAGCAATAACTCACCACTATCGCCGATAAGGAGAAGCTTGATGAGATAATCGTAATCGGCACGAGCCCTTGCTGGTGGTGCTGCCATCGATGATCTTCTTCACACAGACTGCAAATCGTCGCAAAAAAGTCTCACTCCCTCTCTGCAAAGAGACTATTGAAATGGACTGAAGAGAGATCGGAATCGGAAAGAGAAACTTTCTGCAAAGGTTAGGAATAGCAAGTCGTCGGCGACATGGGAAGAGATCAGAGAGAGAGAGAGAGAGAAAGAGACGATCCGAATGGGTCTTCACTTTTCAGAGAGATTGGGATCCTTCTCTCTCCGCGTATACTCCGTGGATGTGTGGCTCTACAGTGCCGTTGTGTGGAATAGAGTGGACACGACGCATTCGCTATAATACTCCCGGATGCAGATGATTCCCACCCTCCTCACTATTTGACTAAAACTAATTTTATATATATATATATATATATATATCTATATTTATATCTATATGTATGCTAAACAATCATTTTTTTTTTGTATCAAAACAACAGTTACCGATTAATTTAAATTTGAGTCAGATAAGATCATAATTAATGATAAAATTTTTTTTACCAAATTTTAACACAATTATATTCATATGGATTTGAAATTAAAATCTCTAATTAAGTTGAAATAACTTTTTTCTAATTAATACGTATTTGACGATTAATAAATTATATTTTTGTCTTCCATAAGTCTACCTTAATAAATTCTTTTTTTTTAAGTTCATTTTTAAATTTTATTTTATCTTATCTTATCTCTTTATTTTAATTAGTCAAAATGTAAAAACATATGTCCATTAGTTTTTGGACTAAAATCCTAACGCTCATTGAAAGTCAAATTAGTAGAAAAAAAAATGCACTGATCTATTATATCAAGCAACAATACAAAATCTTTTTTATCATTTCCTCTTTCTTCCTTTAAAAGAAAAAATCCTTTAAAATAATAAGTTAGATACATTATATTTTGTTAATTTAGTAATGGTATACAATTTTTGGATATTTATTAGCAAAAAAGGGGAGAACAAAATGTGTGACAGTGGACCACTGATAAAGGGACCCTCCATCATACCTGACTGTCTAAAGCTTATCACTAGCTCACTATACACAGCCAACACCTGTCTATAGCTGACCCTACAGGCCTCACTTCTCACAGGTGAGGAATTGTCCCCTCCTTCAAGGGATTTTAAATCCACTAATGTGAATTTTTGCCTCCTACAACTCTCGAACCCATAACCTAAGAGATATCAGTCAATGATATACAATGTGTGAAACCACTGAGCAGCAGGTGTTAGCTATATGGAGTGAAACTAGTGATTAGCTCTAAATAGTCAAGTATGGTGGTGAGTCCTTATATCAATGGTTCACTGTTCCACATAAAATGCTTTACCCTTTGATGGATGATTGTGTACTTTAAATTGTATCTTCAAAAAATTTGAAAATATATGATATGCAAAATTAAAATTGTAATTGGTATAAATATTGGTTCAAAAAATTGGCACTTTAAGAAAATACTCCTGGTAGTGTTAATCTTTAGATTCGAATCAGCCATTGAGCAAGATGCTTGAGTTATAGGACACTTTCAATTGTTGGATTACTAAAATAATTGGTCAAATAGAAAGATAAATAAATAAATAGGTATAATATATTTTAAAATTCAAATAATAAATTTTCATTTTAAAATTACATATATCATTGAATAAAAATGTCAAGTCATTAGTAAAATAAGTAAATAAAAAAAAATTGTTTCTTTGCAAGTTTAACACTTCACACTTAAGGAATGTTTGCAAACTCATGAATATAAACAACTTGTGAATACATCTATATAGATGTAAAGAATGCCAAAACTCTAAAATAATTTTATATTATTATTCAAATTACTAATTTTATTTTCATTTCCATAATTTCCCATAATTTTTTTAATATCAAACATCATTATGAACGAATTTATAAACCATTTTTATATACTAATATTACAAATAACTCTAATAAATATGAATAAAAATAAATATATGTGTACTTAGAATAATAGCAGAACTCATGATGACAATTGATAATTAAGTATAAATAGAAAAAATAAAATAACTAAGAAGAGTAAACTATTCTCTTGACTTAATTTGCTTTCAATTTATGTCTCGTTAATGGGACTGTAACACTACATATATAAATAGAGAGTAAGGACGTCTCTTTGTGAAAAGTTCTAATAGACTGATCTACTTATCATTAATCGGTCCACAATACTCAATTAATTAATACAATCCAATACAATAGGGATAACATATTTTGGGCTCAAATAAGAGCTCATAATTAACTTACATAAAATCTGGACTTTATATGAAAATAAATATAATTTATAGTAGTTCACATGGAAAATCCAATAATCTCCTACTTGGACAACATAAGTCATTGGTTTAAAGGAAAAATATTTTTTAGATTTAATAATACAATAATATTGTCATATACAATTAATCTATCAACTATGAGTTATCATTATAAGTTAACAATCCTCAAGTCAAACAACAAGAGATGTCAAGTATTTGACAATACAAAACTAATGTCAAATAGTGACATTGACATCATATATGCCAAGATACTCAACTTCAACAAAAGACTTGAGTAAATATAAGCAACTGGTGTGATCTTTGTGTAGTTCTAACCAATAGTCCAAGCATCCACCCAAGATGCACTCTGAAAAACAAGAAGATCGCTCAGATATACTAAATGAGAATGTGTCAAAATATCTCTCACAAAACAACCATATCAAAATATCATAATATGAACAAAATTGGACGTTAATAAAATATGGCATTAAACATAAATAGTTATCAAAATGGCGAAGTCCACAAATGCCTCGAGAAAAAACAAATATAAAAAAAAAGCCATTGAAATACAAATAACATATAAATGGAGCTCCCACTAACTGACAATATCATCAATCTTAATTATACCCATGTGAGTCACATGACCTTAAAAGGTTCCAGCTGTCAAGCCCTTGGTTAGTGGGCCCTTGGTTAGTGGGTTTGAACCATAAGCTCTATGCTTATGTACTCAATGCTGGTCTATGACTCCTGAATCTTCTCTCTTATGAACTCATAATTAATATCAAAGTGTTTCATATGTACAAAAAATATATTATTTCAAGAAAAGGATATAACAACAAAGTTATCATGACAGATTATTAGAGACATAGCCACACTCTCCACAAGATGGAATCAAAAGATAAATTTTTTTCGACCAAATGGCCTGTGGCCTCAGAACAACCTATGTACTCTACCTCAAGTGGGAGATGTATAAAATTCCTCAAAAATTAAATGGTTGATAATAAATTAGAGCCCCCATGTCATTGTAATCATGTCGATAGGGTCATTAGTTACAAGGAACAAGCGTACTCTCACAACTTGAATATGACATCTTAGAATTCAACACTATAGGGCATTTAAAAAAAAATAAATTAAAACATGACATTCAATACACAATTTATCAACCCAAATACAACAATGTAGCACTGAAAAGGGAAAAATTATTTAAATAGGAAACACATATTAATGTTACTCATATAAGATGTGTATACTAATGGTATTTCAAAACCAATTATTTATTGCCACTATAATTGCTATTTCCCCCTTTTTCCAGCCGTAATTGCCAAAAAAAAAAGATTGGACCCGCAATAGGCAAACTCACAACATTACAACATTATCAAAATAGGATCTTTGGATATCCAAAATAATTTGACAGATCATGTAGAAACAATTCACAATAAAACAATACAATTTAAATAATCAAATAATTGCAAATTATCTTTAAAATAGTTAAAATACAATAACGATGTTACCAGGGAGAGTGTGAGAGATATTTAATAAATAATAATATCCAAAATTCATATAAAAATTTTCAAACCAAATTCCAAAGAATACAATATCCAAAATAAGGTTCAAGATATTCTAAAATTCATGAAAAATGGATTCAATACTAAAAAAATTCTACAAAATATATCAAAAAATAAAAATTTTAAAAATTTATGAAATAAAAAAATAGGGTTGAAAAACCCTAAGCATGTGAAACACACACGCGTGGGCTTTGTAGAACACTTTTCTGCCCTACTTGAAACACAAGGAGCAAACTGTTTTGAACCTGGTTTGTATCGGCGAATTGTCAATGGCAACAATTTTTTTTTTTCAATTCTTGAGTGATTTTGCACAATTTTGATGAATTAAATCAAGGTTTTGACCGATAATGATGTAATCTACAATAACCCTAACTTAATTTAATCAATTTATTGCGTTGTAACCTAGATTTTATGGTTGTAGGGTTTAGATGCTCTTGGAATGAAAAGAACAATGACAAAGCTGAATTAAAATTGATATCCAATGACCAAAGGGGTTAAATTTTGGTTTCGAAAATAAAAGGAAAAAGGGAGCAAGCCATGGAAAACAATTTTCATAAAAAGGTAATTTATCTAGATCATAATAATTTTTTCCAATCAATATAAACGAACATATAAATCGTCATATGATTTTAATTTCATACAACAATAGAACAATCTGACAATTAGGCTCTGATACCAATTGAAGGAATTTATAAATAATTCTCATATACCAATATTGCATATAGCTCTATAGTATATACGAAAAATAATAAACATATGTGTATTTGAGGCAGTAACGGAACTCATTATGAAAATTAATAATTGAGTATAAGTAGAAAAAGAAAAACAACTAAGGAAAATAAACTGCTCTCTTGACCTAATATGCTTTCAAATGGTGTCTCGTCAATGAGGCTGTAACACCACATATATAGGCAAAGAATAGGGATCCCTCCTTGTAAAAAACTTTAATGGGCTGACCTACTCATCATCAGTTAACTCACACAACGCCTAATGAACACAATGCCCAATTAATTAATACAACCCAATACAATATGTAATACCCATGAAAAATAAAATAAACTGCGTGTTTACAAACTACTGTTACTATTTCAGTATACGGTACTATTTACCAGTATAATACTATTTATGTATACAGTACTATTTACTTATACAATTGAAATATCAAGTAATAGATGTGGTTTGGTCATAAGAGAAAACTAGAAAGAAGTTCGTAGGAGAAAATAACGTTTTATGTGTGAAAATACCCTCAGGGACTAAAGTGAAAGGACTGAATTGAAAAAAACTTAAAGGTTTAAGGTGAAATGATAGTTTTCCCCTTAAGTTTTCAATAGTAAGTCACCTGCGACTTTTCCATGATTGCACAGTAATCGTGTAAATTATTTTATTAGAAATGTCATTTTTATAAATAGTAAATTGAATATTTTATTAGCACATAATATCAAATAGTACCCTTGACTTTTCCTATAAATAGACTATTCCATTTTACTTCTAAACTCACACCTTCAACTTCTCTTCTTCTCTCCTTAAGTTTCCTTTGTTCCGACGCTAAGCCTCTGAGATTTTGGCATTTTTTTTTACCTTAGGTAAAGATACTATGCCCTTTCTATGTCTTTCAAATTTTAGAAGTTATTTTCTTAAGTATGCTCTGTGGTTGCGGCTTTAGCTGATCTTCCACATCAGAAAAACTGTCATTAGCTGCCTATATATTATTTTGATTCTCTCATTACCAAAATAGAATGTAAACTGTGAAGAATACATGTCTAGGAAAGTTTTGGCCAAGGAAAGACCTGATTTTTAAGTGTGTCCATTGCGACCCTCCATTATTTCCTGAGAACTTACCTGATGTACTCTTTTACAAATTGTATTCTCTATTTTTGATATGAATAATATCCATACGTATGAATAGTGACTGTATGTATGAACAATATCTATACGAAAACAATCCTAACTTGTTTTCTCAAATCTTTTATGAAAATCTCCGTAGCGGAACATTGAAATTCACCTGTGTACTCTTGTCCGTAACGATTTGGAGAAGTGATACTTGTACGGAATTCAGGTGAGTAGAACAACCCTGTTTTAATAGGGTTTTAGCATTACTAGTAATAAAAAGTATGTCGTAGGACACTCCCAAGATTCATAGGAGTAAACTGGATTCAAAGTGGCAAATCTAGGGAAATAATTAATCCAGAAGTATGAATAAGACGAAACAAGTATTTCATGATGATATAAAGTTTGAATCTTTTCAAAAACAGTTTAATTGTTATTTTGATTTGTGGTTTATAAATCTATAATATAGTTATATACTATACCTGTTATATGGATGAATATTATATTGTACTTCTGATTATAATATGAAATACTGTACTATTGATTGTGATTGAGCGGGACAGTACCCTCTCTCATGGCAAAGTAGAAAACCCGGTTTCAAGGGTGTCTTGACCAACGAGTGCGGAGACAACAATTCCCTTAGTAACCCGGATCGGTAACAGATCCGTGAGACGCCCTAGCTAAGAAGATGACGTTGTGCGTCATGACGGAAATATACAAAATTGGTGAGCCGGCCTATGTGCACTCTCCGGGATATATTGTCATTAATGAGTACTAGTAAAGTTTGTTGAATTGGATGAATTTTTTTCTTCTAGTATGTAATTTCTAACTATGTTTATTGGTTGAGTTTTGTAATACCCGCTATATTTTTAAGATATAAGTATTCAATAATTACGATAAATTTATTTTGGAGAAAATAAATTTTCTATCGGTTTAAATTTTTGTATACTCGTTTGTGCATATTGTTGAAAATACAGATTTCTATTTATAGATTGTATAAACTGTGGGATATAATAAATATTAGGATATAGAATATATCCCTTGGATAAAATATGGCTTGAGTATTAGAGAAATCTAAAAGAAATTGTGAGAAAAAAAATGTTATATATGAGAAAATCCCCTTTAAGGACTAATTTGAAAGGGACAAAAGTGAAAAGAAACTTAAAGGTTTAAGAGAAATGATAGTTTTCCCTTTAAGTTCCAATAGTAACCAAAATTCAAGCCGCGTGTCGCACAGTAACCGTAAATGATTAACGTGTTATAAATGTCATTTTCATGAATAGTAAATTGAATATTTTATTAACGCATAGTGTCAAATAGTACCCTTGACTTTTCCTATAAATAGGCTCTTCCATTTCACTTCTAAACTTACACCTTCAACTTCTCTTCTTCTCTCCTTAAGTTTCTCTTGCTCCGACGCTAGGCCTCTGAGATTTTAGGCCTTTTCTTTTCTGTTTAGGTAAGGAAACTATGCCCTTTCTATGTCTTTCAAAATTTTAGAAGTTATTTTCTTAAGTATGCTCTGTGGTTGCGGCTTTAGCTGATCATCCATATCAGAAAAACTGTCCTTATTTTGATTCTTTGGTTACCGAAATAGGATGTAAACTGTGAAGAATACATGTCTAGGAAAGTTCTGGCTAAGGAAAGACCTAGTTTTTAAGTGTGTCCATTGTAACCCTCCACTCTTTCTTGGGAACTTACCTGGTGTACTCTTTTACAGATTATATTCTCTATATTTTGGTGTGAATAGTAACCATACGTATGAATAGTATTCGTACGTGTGAATAGTAATCATACGTATGAATAGTAATTCGTATGTGTGAATAGTAACTATACGTATGAATAATGATCGTACGTATAAATAGTGATTATACATATGAATAGTATTTTGATACAAAAGAAACCCTGACTTTCTATATCTGATCTCCGTAGCGGAACATGAAATCCAGCTACGTACTCTTCTTTGTAGCAACTCATAAAAGTGACTTAGATACGGAATCTATGTGAGTGGATGACCTTGCTAACCGACTTTATTTACTTTTATTCCAAGTACAATATAAATTACATCTCATATTGCAGTTAGATTCCATATTTAATGATGATTGCTATACAATGAAATTTATTATTGATTTAAGATTATATTGATGAGAATTATGAATTGAGTATATAATGCACATGGAATGGTTGAGGGCTTGACCCAAGATACCAATGCATGGAATTATACACATGGAATGGTTGAGGGCTTGACCCAAGATACCAATATATGGAATTATATACATGGAATAGTTGAGGGCTTCATTTCCCAAGATACCAAAGCATGTAATGATTGGGAATATAAATGGAAACTGAATTCTCGAACATAAAATACAGAGGTATAGAAACCCTGAATATAAAAATAATTGTTCTTATTGTGATTATGATTCTGGTATTTGTACTTGTGACATATTTATTATTGCACAGTCATTTAGTCACTGAGTTTTGATAAACTCACACTCTTTATGAACATTTTTTTTAGATACAGTGGATGAGAACAAAGGGAATCCGCAAGAGGAATAGTATTCAATAAGGATACTTTCCACGTTTTCTGGAGGGCTTATGAATCCAAAAGCTTAGGAATGCTCTGTAATCTCTATAGGTCACCTAGGCTTGGAAATAATATCATATTGTAAGATATTTGGTTTGTGTTTACTGTTTACTATGTTGAACTTTTATATGTATAAATGATTTTCTTGAAAAATTGTGTTATGCATTAGTATTAATCAGAGATTTTATGAGATACCATAGGGGTATACCCTCTAGTTTAAAGAATTATTCACATATTCAAATTTGGGATGTGACAAGTTTGAGCCTTCGGGTATACTTGCATGACTGGTGATGTATTTGAATTTTATTAACGCGAGGCCGATTCGCTCATTGAGTTTAAAAGCTTACACTCTCTGTAAAATCTTTTGTTCAGATTATGTTGCTGATGAAGAATATCCGTTAGAGGAGTAGATCACTTTGGACCTTCCCGCTGTCGGGTAGGCCCTTCTTTTATTGTAGATTATGTTGCTATGTAATCGTCTAGGACATCTAGGTCAGGGGTTTGACATTTGGCTTGTATTTTAGTATAATAATGTATTTTATATTGAGGATCTACTATTATATGCAACTCATCTCTATGATTTTTAATTAAGAAAATTTGATATATTTTCTTCGTATTTATTAAGAAATGATTATTTTGATAATATATAGATAATAACTAAATAATTTTATTTGTGGGTAGAATTTATTGAAAGACTTATAGTGATGAGATATTCATCATTGTGCTAGTCATGTGCCCAGAAAACGGGTCGTGACACAATAGATGTCACATATTTTGGACTCAAATAAGGGCTCATAATAAACTTATATAAAATTTGGATTTTATATGAAAATACACATGATTTATGGTAGTTCACTTAAAAAATCCGATACATTATTTATAAAATAAAAAAGGGGCAACAAGCCACCGAGTTAACCCAAAACCAATTGATCCAAATAGACCAGTCCCAGGTCAACCGCATACAAGTCTAAATGACTAAATCGGGCCAATTTAACCTCCAGGTCATTGCTCTGAATGATTAGCTCGATCTAGGTCTCAATATATTGTGTTACAACCAAAGGGTAAAAACTATTTGTTCTTCATAAAATAATTTTAAGTGAACAATCATAATGCTAGTGAGATGCATGCAACATATCTAATAAATTAAGTGTGCAATCAAATCATAGATTAAATTCACAAGTACATTGCATCTTTGAAACATTTGAAATTTTGTGAAATACAAAAAAAAATTATAATTGGTATAAATATTGATTCAAAAAATGGGCACTTTAAGAAAATATCTTAAGAGTTTGGTGTTATTCTTTGGATCCAAGTCAATCATTGAGCTAGAAAGATTCTTGGGTCATGTGTTACTAGTCCAACTCCAACTGCTAAGTCACCAAAATATCAGTCAAATAAAGTAAATAAATAAAAAGATTATAATATATATTTAAAATTCAAATAATAAAATTTTCATTTTAAAACTACATATATCATTGAATAAAAATATCAAGTTATTAGTAAAACAACCAAATCAAACAATTTTTATTTCCTCACAAGTTTCACACTACACATTTTAAGTCATGTTTGCAAGTTATTGAGGATTCTATACTTGAATATAAATAACTTAAGTTGCTTATAAATAAACAACTTAAAGTTTCTAAACTTGTGAATACATTTATAGATGCAACGAATACCAAATCTTTCAAACAATCTTATATTATCATTTAAATTCGTAATTTTATTTGCATTGCTGCGATTTTTTATAATTTCATTCAATATCAAACATCATTATTTATAATTTTTTTAATAAAATCGAATCAACCCTAAACCATTCAATTCAACTGAGTCACTCCTGGGTCTACTGCATACAAGTCTAAATGACTAAACCAATTTGACCAACAAGTCATCATTCCCACTAGATCGGTTCAATCTGAATATTCTAGGTGTTACAACGTACAACCAAAGGGTAAAACCTTCTTTTCTTGAAATAATTTTAAAAGCAATTATAATGCTGATGAGATGAATGCAACATACCTAATAAATCAAGTGTGCAATTATATTTGGTATAAATATTGATTCAAAAAATTGGCACTTTAAGATAAGAAAATAATCCTACGTGTTTGGTGTTAGTCTTTGGATTTGAACTGGTCATTAAGCAGTGAGATGCTCAAATCATAGGTCACTAGAGCAATTGTTGGGCCACTAAAAAATAGTCAAATAAAAAAAATAAGATATAATATATATTTTAAAATTCAAATAATAAATTTTCATATTAAAACTATATATAGCATTGAATAAAATATCAAGTCATTAGAAAAACAAGCAAATCAAACAATTTTTGTTTCTTCACAAGTTTCACACTTCACACTTTAGTCAATGTTTACAAGTTATTGAGGATTCTAAACTTGTGAATATGTCTATATGGATGTAAAGAACACTAAAACTCTCAAACAATCTTATATTATTATTCAAATTAGCAATTTTATTTTCATTGCCATGATTAACTATAATTTCTTTCAATATTGAAAATTATTATTAATAAAATAAAATAAAAAATAGAGAGGCCACTGGGTCAACCAAAAACCAGTTGATTCAATCGGGTCACTTCTGAGTTGATTGCATACAAGTCTAAATGACTAAATTAGACTAATTTCACGTCCAAGTCATCATCCTAACTAGCCAAGTCACTTAGTAAATTACGTGGGCAATCAAATCATAGTAGATTAACTTCACAAGCACAGATAATTGGTTGGTATATATGATGATGAACTATATCTATCACCAATAGTCTCCATATGAACAGGTTCCATTCTTGAAATTATGAAACCTATTTGCATCCCTAACAATATCTCCCTCTCAAAAAGCTTAGATATAAGCTTTATTGCAGAATGGCAGTTCACACATGTACATAGGTTCTTTGTGATTCTAAGTGTAGTTCCAGGATCAGTACTGATAAGCCCATAAGCAATTGTTATCCTCTCACCGTTATAAGAAAGATTCTCTTCCTTCTCTTCATGAGTCAAATCAACCAAAACTGATTCTGTATGTGGGACAAATCATACATGATTGAGTTACAAAAGAATGAGGCATATTGGTCTCCTAAAACTCTTTTCCTTTTTCCTCTTTTTAACAATTGTAATTTTTCTTGCAGGCATATTGAAAGTCGACCACAGAAATGAATCAAATGATAAAGATAAGCTATTCCGTAAGCAGAATCAAGGTAATACTCATTACTTATTGTAGAAATGTGTTCTCTTATTGATAATCAAAACATCAAAGGAGTACAGCTTAAAAAGAAGGAGAAAGAGAAATTAACTCCTTAAACATAGGAAGGAGAATCCTGTAAAAACATAAAGAAATAAAGGAATAAAACAAAAAAGGACAAAAGGAAAATAAATCCCATGGAATTGGGATCCTAGGAAAATATCTTCTATTTTATTTTGAATCATAAAAAACTAATATTCCTAAAATATCCACACTCCCCCTCAAGTTGGTGCAAAGATATCTATCATGCCCAACTTGATGACTTGATGTTCGAAGGGTTGTTTCAACAGGCCTTTTGTTAATATATCTGCAATTTGCTGAGTGGTAGGGACGAAGGGAATACAAATGACTCCTTTTTCAAGCTTCTCCTTGATGAAGTGTTTGTCAATCTCAACATGTTTCGTCCTGTCATGTAAGACTGGATTATGAGCAATGCTTATAGCAGCCTTGTTATCACAAAAAAACTGCATAGGAAGGATTATTGGCCTTTCAAGTTCGTCTAGAACTCGTTTCAGCCATAAAACCTCACAAACTCCTTGAACCATTGATCTAAACTCTGCTTTAGCACTGCTCCTAGCAACAACATTTTATTTTTTGCTTTTCCATGTGACAAGATTACCCCATAAAAAAGTGCAATACCCTGAGGTTGACCTTCTATCAGTAGTAGAACCTGCCTAATCAGCATCAGTGTATACCTCAATTCCTCTCTTCTCATGTTTTCCAAAGATTTATCCTTTCCATGGTGTGCCTTTGAGGTACCTAAGGATTCTGTATACAGCTTCAAGGTGTTCTTCATAAGGAGAATGCATAAATTGACTCACCATGCTAACAGAAAAAGCAATGTCAGGGTGAGTATGAGACAAGTAGATACATTTCCTAACCAGCCTTTGATATCTACTTGGGTCTACTAGAACACCATCTTTGATATCTCCAAATTTAGTCTTGACTTCTATAGGAGTGTCTGAAGCCTTGCAGCCACTCATTCCAGTTTCTTTCAATAAATCTAAGATATATTCCCTCTGTGACATCACTATACCCCTCTTTGACCTTGCCACTTCCATTCTAAGGAAATGCTGAAGTTGTCCAAGGTCTTTAACTTCAAATTCCCTGGCTACACTTTCCTTCAATATGCTCATCTCAGTTATATCATCTCTTGTCAATATTATGTCATCTACATAGACAAATAGAATTGACACTTTGCCTTCAATAGACTTTTTTATGAATAAAGTGTGATTTGACTAACCTTAACTATAACCCAAGCCTTTTACAAACCTTGTGAATCTTTCAAACTAGGTCTAGGGGAATGTTTGAGGCCATATAATGATTTTTTTTAGCTTGCATACCTTATTTCCAAATTTCTTAGCAAATTCAGGTGGAGTTTCCATGTAGACTTCTTCCTTTAACTCTCTATTCATAAATCCATTTTTAACATCTAGCTGAACTAGAGGCCAGTTAAGGTTAGCTACAATCGATAGGAGAACCCGAACTGTATCTAGATTAGAAAAAGTTTCTGAGTAGTCTACTCCATATGTCTATGTAAAGCCTTTAGCCACTAGATGAGCCTGTACCTCTCCAAAGAGCCATCTGAATTGTATTTCAAGGTAAACACCCATTTACAACCAACAATTTTCTTCCCATTTGGCAGATCCACTCTTTCCCAAGTAGCATTCTTCTCTAGAGCTTTCATCTCCTCAAAAACAGCTTCCCTCCATTGAGGAACATTTAGAGCTTCCTGGACATTGTTAGGAATAGTGACTAGAGACTTGGGAGATAAAGGAGGAGCAATATGAGGTTGAAATATTTTTGTGAGACACAAAATTTGACAAAGGGTGTTTTGTTGTGCAAGACCTTACACCTTTTCTAAGAGCAATGGGAAGATCATCATGACTGGTAGAATTTAACTTAGAGTTACCTAGGAAATTATTGTCAACTATTTCTGGAGAATTATCATGAATTCCATGATCCATCCTCTGATCAGATTCTTGGTGGTGGTGCTAAACAATGTCTCTTTTCCTTTTCTCGACCTGATGTTCTTTTGTATACACTAAACCTTTGTACCGTTTCACACCTATCTCTGTTGGATCAATATGTTCATTTTGAGATGGCATTATTGCATTCTGCTCTTAGTCAGAATCAATAGAATTATTTAACTCATTTGTTTCCTCAAGATTTTCATTTATATTTTCTACCTCATAAAAGTTGAAGGATAAAGCAGATTTATCTAAAAAGAAAAAAAAAATCTTCACTACCATGCTCCCCCTGAAGATGGGATTTGTGATAATATGAGGCTCATTGAAAAAATGTGACATCCATCGACACAAATTTTTTTTTTTGAAATTGGATCAAAACATTTATATCCTCTTTAGTGAGAAGGATAGCCAATAAAAATGCATTTGTAAGCTTTAAGGTCAAGTTTGGATCGCTTGGGATCATGGTTATGAACAAAAGCTACACTCCCAAAAATTTTTAAGGGAATGTCAGTAAGAAGTGGTGAATGGGGAAAAATAGTAGTGAATGTTTGCAAGGAAGTTTGAAATTTTAAAATTCTAGTAGGTATTCTATTTATCAAATAGGTGGCATTTAAAATAGCCTCCCCCATCCCCCAAAAATACTTTGGGACCTTTGTTTGGAAACTTGGAGCCCTGGCAACTTAGAGGAGATGTTAGTTTTTTCTTTCTGCCACCCTACTAAGGAGTATTAGTGCAAGAACTTTGGAGCACAATGCCCTTTGCAGCCAAAAAAAAAATTGCCCAAAATATTATTAAAATATTCCTTGCCATTATCACTACTAAGTATTTTAATCTAAGTCTAGAATTATCTTTGAACCATGTGATAAAAAATTTTTAACACAAGTGCAGCATTAGATTTTTCTCGTAAAAGAAATACCCAAGTGACCTTGGTGTGGTCATCAATAAAAGTGACGAACCAATGTTTTTCAAAAATAGTTGTTATCCGAGAGGGACCCCATATATCACTATGAATCATAGTAACATGTTCATATTTTTTGTATGGTTGAGGGAGAAAAACAGAACAGTGATGTTTTGCTAATTCACAAAACTCACATTTAAAAGATAGCTGATTTTTATTCATAAATAACTTGGGAAACAAATGTCTTAAATATTGGATATTAGGGTGTCCTAACCTATAATGCCATAACATAATGTCTTTATTAGAAACAAAAACAGAAACAGAATTGAACTGTTGGTCTTGCCTACCAAAGGTGAGGCAGTTATTGAGAAGATGGAGACCATTATCTTGCCTAGCACCCCCAATCATCTTCTTCGAAGATAAATCTTGAAATTCACAATGAGAAGACTAGAAATTAATCCGACAATTATGATCAAGAGTTAATTTACTAAAAGACATAAGATTGTATGACAAATTAAGGACACATAGGACATCTTTAAGACTTAAAGAGGGAGAAAGAGGCATGGTTCCTTTTCTAGCTATAGTAGCTAGGGAACCATCAGCAAGTTTAACTTTTTGATTTCCTGCACACGGTGTATATGAGGAAAAAATTGGGAAACAGTAGTTATATGATCAATGGCGTCTGAATCTAATATCCAAGGGCCATTAGACCTTTTACACGCAATGGTAACAATAAAATGATTACCTGACTGGGCTACAGAACAAGAAGGATTAGAATATCCTAGAGAGTGAGATTGGAAAAGTTTATACAAGTGCTCTATTTGTTCCTTTGTGAAGGGAAGATGTTCTGAAGATGACTGCTGCTCTGGATCAGTGTTGCATGCTTGGAATACATGAGTGTCCCCCACAAATTTGTTATTAGTATCTAGTTTCTTCTTGGAAGGGGGTTTTCCATGTAATTTCCAGCATGTTTCTTTTGTATGCCATGGCCGTTTACAATGATCACACCAAGTTTTTGCTTTCGTCCTTCATGATCATTTTTCAACATCACTTGCCTCTTCTCTTCGCATTTCGAAAAAAACTTCTCAAATGGATGGCAAAGGTTTCCTTCCTAAGATACATCCTCGAACTTCATCAAGGTCTTTGTTTAGCCCTGCTAGGAAGAAAAATACTCGTCCACTCTCCACTTTTTTCTTGTAGCGAGCACTGTCCTTGCTACTTTCCTAGTCTTCTTCGAACATATCTAGTTCCTACCATATAGTCATCATTTCATTATAATAAACTATTACCTCACGCTCACCTTGTTGTAGTTTCCACATTTAGGTGGTCAATTCAAACTGTTGCGAGTGATTATCCAAATCTACGTATGTCTCTTTCATAGCATCCCATACATCACGAGCTACTGGTAGGAACATAAATGGCTTACCAATTATTTGGTCCTTAGAATTGATTAGCCATGCTATAACCATGGAGTTTTCAGATCTCCACTGCCTATATTTCAGATCACCGATGGTTGGAGCTGTCATTTCTCTATTTACGTATCCAAGTTTCCCTTTGCCATCAATCACCAACTAAACAAATTTGGACCACTCAAGATAATTCTTTCCATTTAAAAATTGAATAGTAATTTGAAGAGGGTGGTAGTTTGATGGTATCGCACCGCTAGGATGGGTCGCAATGGTCTGGATGGGAATTTCTCCTGCAGGGTGTTGGTTGCCGCTTGGGCTGTCGACGGAAGGGGTCAAACTAGAACCCACCATGGCAGCCTTGTAATTCATCGAACAATATACCTCCAATGCTATGTCGAAATGTGTTCTCTTATTGATAATCAAAACATTAGATGAATACAGCTTAAAAAGAAGGAGAAATAGAAATTAAATCCTTAAACATAGGAAGAAGAATCCCGTAAAATAGAAAGAAATAAAGGAATAAAACAAAAAAGGAAAATAAATCCCAATCCTAGGAAAATATCTTCCCATTTTATTTTGAATTATAAAAAAACTAATATTCCTAAAATATCCACACATATTCTTCTATAAGAAAGGTAATATTAATGGATAGATGTGAATAAAAAATCATTTTTTTGTGTCCTAAAAAATATGACCTTGAAACTATGTTCCCCTAATAGGCAAGAGTAATTGTGTCTGTAGAATATGATACTTATTGTAACTAGTTTCCAGAACAAAAGATGGTATAAGTTGGAATGCGTTGATAGATTAACGATGTGTAAAGAAAAAAAAGGAATTGAAATGACAGATATCATCAATTATTTCTGTATGAAGTTCATTTTTTTTTTCATTAGTCTCTAGTAAATCTAGTTTGATCAGTTCTCATAAAATTTGTATGTCACGATTCTATTTTAAGCTCCATATAACAGGATCTCTCATTACTCCTCTATAGATTTGTCACCCTAAAATAAATCTAGGTTGAAAAGCTATATGGCATTGTGAAACCGAAATTATGAAGATGCATAAGTCCAAATATTTTCATTAGAAATTCAAGGAGAAAACTCACAAGATATTTATCTGCTTCAATTGTTAGCAAGGTCCAACAGTTTGAGCCTCTGGTTTCTTGGCCTTCTTTCCCTTTAACTGGCACTACTGATTGACTCACCTAAAAAATAATGAGAAGAAAGTGAGCAAACACAACTCTATATAACTAAATTTTTTTTTTCAAAAAGCTTGAATTCAACATAAAAGCTACATGATTTCAAAAGATTAAAAAGAGAAAGACCTGATCAATTAGAGTCTAAGACAACCAAAGTTCATAACTAGAACCACAATAATTGGAACATATTCTTCACCCTTGATCTCCTGAGAAACTTAATGTGGCAGTCATAAAATAATTTTATCTTCCCAAAAGAATGTAATTACTACTATGAGGAGTCCCATTATTTTCTTTATTCATCCATTCAGCATATTCATTGTCAGCATCAGGACCATATCTCAGACCAAACAGATTATTGATATTGTTTGATGTAAAATAAATTGTTTTCTCCGTAACAAAAGAAGTTTTTCTATCCGCAACACTATCATTACTCCCCCTAAATGCATTTGCGTAGAACTCTTTTACAACCTCGGGGCAGTATCTTGTAGCTGGCCTACAAAGTGTTTCCCACCCCCACTCTCTTATTCTATCTTGAATTTCGGGGTACTGATTAGCCCTCAGATAAAACCCTCTCTCTATAATAAACTCTCTAGGTTCAAGTTCATCAAATTTCATTTTACACTCAAAATTCCTAAACCTAGAGGCATCAAAGTCTCTACTAGAGGAGGATTCGGCTTCCTTTTGCTTCCTTGAACGTTTGTGAGACATTATTTATGCAATAGACAATCCTAAACATTCAAAAAGAAAAAATTTAATTTCAAAAACTCTAAAATTGGATTATTTAGTAAAAGAAAAATTTTGAAAAATAAGAAAAACCAAGTTTAAAAATTCCTAAAATTTCAGAAAATAAAATAACACTCTAAAAACCTAAATTCCAATTTTATAAGTTTCAGAAATTTCAAGAAATTCAAAACAGTGCCCTAAATCCAAAATTTCAAAATTTTGAAATTTTTTTTATATATCAGCAGAAAATAAAGATTAACAATATCCTAAAATCAAAAATTAAAGAAAACTGAAAATTTAAATTTCAAATTTCAGAAAACCCTTTTTTTTTTCAAAATTTCACAGAAAATGGAGTGGGGAAGAGGAAACTTACCACAATGTGCAGAAAAAGTGGGGAGAGCACCACCCAACTTCGAAAATCAGCCCAAAAATGCGAAGAAGATGAAGAAAGGGAGAAAAAGTGGGAGGAAAGTGATGAAAAGGGAAGAAAAGTGGAGGAATGTGTGCGAAAATGGAAAGGATGGTGAAGGAGGGGCTCCTAATCGGTGAAAATGGAGGTTTTGGGAGGGAGAGGCGCCGGAGAAGGGGAGGAGAAGTGGGGATGGCGGCTGCTAGGGTTTGGGAGAAGAGAAAATGGCAGAAAATTTTCTACTGTGGCTTAAATTCGACGTTGGCGCCTGGGCGCCAACGTCACAAACCCTAAATGCTCAGACTACTGGTGCCTGGGCGCCAGCGAGACAGAAGCCACTTACTCCTCAGCATCATGGCGCCTGGGCGCCATCTTGACATAAACGAATTTCTCCACATCAGCAGCAGCTTTGAGCACCAGAACTTGATGACCCACGAAATTTGAGGCTTGTGATCCATAAAAATACAACCACAAATGCCAAAAACGCAGTAAAAACACTCAACAACTAAAAATAAACAAAAACACAAGACACAAATCAAAGAAAACATAACTTAATTCACCAAAAACAGTCCAACAAAGGCACTAAACATCAACAAAACATAATTAAAAGTACAGAACAAAACTAAGCACAAATTAATATGATGGAAAGGTCAAGAAACTTGGGGTGCCTCCCAAGAGCGCTACGTTTATAGTCCTTAGCCAGACTTTACCGGTGTCCTTCGCTAGATAATGTCTCCTTCCTTGGTCATCAATGCTCCTTTCTCATCCTCAATGTTTTCCAGCAAGGAAGATAAACCACATTTCATGCACAAAACAAAGAAGAACACCGTAAGAACAAGACCACAAGAATAAAATAAACAAAAAAAGAAATGAAAATTGCAAAAACACAAGAGAATGTACAACAAAAGTGTCTAAAGTAGCACCACTTCGGCTTCATTGAATATTGGCACAACCATCAATCCCTGGCAACGGCGCCAAAAACTTGTTGACGGCTTGGCAAGCGTACCAATCGTACTAGTAATACAGAGTGAGTAGAGTATCGTTCCCACGAGGATTGAGGTACCAACTACCCGCAAAGCTAAAGTTAAATGCTATCTAGACGAATCATTAAGTAGAAAAGTAAATATAACGCTACAAATTAAACTAAAACTATTATCTAAAATCTAAAACTAAGCTACTTCTAATGACAATAACCTAGGATTGATGGGATTGATTTCATTCAATTCTTAATCCGACTAATTCATAGACAAATGAGTCTTTGAGTTGTTAAAGAATGATTCAATCAAATTATAAATCCTTTTGGTGTTGGTTCAGCTCTCAAAATTGTTTGAACCCAATCCCTTGGAGAAGCAAACCTACCTAACCCAAATGATTGTTTAATTCCTTAATCCAATCATTCAAGTAGGTGATTAGGTTTATGAACTCATAAAAACCACATAAATAAGATCATCTATTCCTAGAATAATTCGATTTATGGTGGAAGTTACAATGGGCTAGTTAATATCTAGCTATCCCTAGCATAGATAAAAACCCCAAACTCATAAAAAGTGGTGATCAAGCATTTTTAGAGCAATTCAATTCCGTAAAATCCACTCCAACAAAATACGAAATGCAATTACGAAGAATCATTCCATAACAAAACCTCATAAGAAATTAAATTACATCAACTACCAAACCCATCATTTTTCATAGGTTCCAATATCATCCTCTTACTCTTGCTTTTATCAATTGTACATGCTAGTCTAGGGTACAAATATTTCTAGAAGGATTTTCCCAAACCTCAACTAAGATAAAACCTAATTCTCCATAATTCCTTATGTGAAAATCAAGTTCATTAAATGAGCAAACCCTAAATTGACTATATGAGGCTAATATCTATATTCCTATGACATTAGCAAATCAATCACCTCTCCTTTAAGGTTCAAGAACTCATACAACTCATTCCTTGGGTCTAGTTTTTACCTCCCTTTCCCAAGTTTGGTAAAAACATCAAATCATCCCAATAAGTGGCCAATTTAAAGGAAAGCATTAAGATTGGAATAAATAAACATGTATTAACCAAGCAATAATTACAAGAGTTCAAAAAATTATACAAAACCTAATCTAAAATCGGGCTCATAACAATCTTTGAGTTACATACTAGCTATCACTACAAATTACAAGAAAATGCAACATGAAAAGAGAAGAAAATGAAGAGAAAAGAGAAGAGATGGGGGAAGGAAGATCAATCCCATGAAGGAAGGCCTTCTTCCCCCCTAACCAGCTCAAGTTGTTGCTCCCTTGCTGCCTCCAAGCTCCCCAATATTTTCCCAATCTAAAGTTAGGGCAAAATGCCCCAAAAGAGGCCTTTAAGCTGCAGATTCGTGACTTGGCGCCTGGGCGCCAAGGTTGCAGCTCTAATTGTAAGTTCAGGGGGTTGGGCACCACATCTGGCGCCTGGGCGCCAACTGGGCAGAGAGCCCTTTGAAGTTCAAATGTCTGGCGCATGGGCGCCAGGCCACTGGAATCTCAATCTTCTCTTGCTTTCTCCCCAAAATTGCGCCTACAAAAGAGAATAACTAAAACAAATTAGAAAGGCAAGAAAAGGGGAAATAAAACAAGAAAATATGAACATTATAAAGCACTAGAGAACTAAACAAAAACAAAGATAAAAAGCGCAAAAGGAAAGCAA
The DNA here is from genome assembly GCA_037074585.1 of Biancaea sappan. Taxonomy (NCBI): domain Eukaryota; kingdom Viridiplantae; phylum Streptophyta; class Magnoliopsida; order Fabales; family Fabaceae; genus Biancaea; species Biancaea sappan. Next base: position 81,060,781 of record CM073492.1, read on the forward strand.
CAAGGCTAAAAGATGACCGAAAATCCCACATATGATGGCATTATTTAGTGACTTTCTAGGACTTATCAAGTGTGTACTGTAATTCATGCTATCTACTGTCAATCTTCAGACCAGAACAATGAGAGGAGCTTATAACTTCCACGCACATTATTCTTGCGAAAGCAAACATTAAATCCAAACCGATTAAAATGGGTAACTCCTCTAAATATGATCATATAGCTTGGTGATCCTTACATATTACTTCTCTTTTGTCATTATATAGAGAGAAAAAAATTACATTTTATTCTAAAGAAACAGTTCCTTATCCTCTTCATCCACATGTTATAACACAAAATAATTTAAGCTGTTATTGTTATAAATGCATCCACAATCCTCTCAAACTATTGGTAGGCCTAATCACTTCCTAAAAAGGAATGGTCCTAGTTTATATAGTCCAAACCAACGACATCCTAGATTTTTGTTTAGTCCAAGGTCATGTATATTTGATCTTGTCATTCTTGCATTAATCCACCTACCACACTGAGCATATATATCAGACAAAACAACATAATTAACTGGGTGTCTTGGTTCAAGATTAAGGAGGTGCCTGAGAGCAACCATTCCTAACTTAACATTTGAATGCATTTTACATGCTCCCAGAAAGGCACCCCAAATTTCTGCATTAGGTTCTTTGGTATTTTCTTAATTAGAGTCAAAACTTCATCAAATAAACCAGCTCGGCTCAAAAGGTCAACCATGCAGGCATAATGTTCCATTTGTGGTTCAAGACAGTGCTTTTCAGTCATGAACTGGAAAATCTTGATTCCATCTTGAACTAATCCAGCATGTTAGCAAGTAGAGAAAACACTATCAAGTTCAACACAAGTCTCTTGCATAAGTAAGAAAAGAGTAACGACACGATCAGCTTGCCTGTGCATCGCGTAACTTGAAAGCACTGAATTCCATGAAACAATGTCTTTGTTCTCCATATCGTGAAAACATTTCTCAGAATAAATAAATTGCCCACATTTAGCATACATATTAATCAGACCATTTCTGGCAAGAGTATTGGACATAAATCCCATTCGAACTATGCAGGCATGAAAAGCCATGCCTTCTCTTAACACTGACATATATGACACAGTTGTAAGGATGGTAACAAATGTGACTAAATTAGGATTGACATTTTCTAATTTCATCCCGTTGAAAGTGAAAATCGCTTCATTGGCACATCTGTCATGCAGGTACCCTACAATCATCACATTCCAAGATACCTCATCCTTTATGGGCTTGTTTGAGTAAAACAAGGTCTCAGCTGAGTAAAGGCTTCCACATTTGGCATACGTGTCCATTAGAGCAACTTTAACATGAGTGTCAGATTCAAATCCACTCTTTTGAATTTTCCCATGGAAATACATGCCAAGATCTTTGTCAACTAAAAAGGTGCAAGCTGAAACCAAAACCTACCAAAGTTCCTACATTTGGTTAAATCCCACTTAACTGTAATCTACTTGACATTTCCAACGCATGACATGGGTCATTGTATATAGTAAATCCACTTATCAAAGTATTCCATGTCACAACATCGTTATATTGCATTCTATTGAATAGAATCCTACAATTTATTTCAATATTGAACATTATTATTTATAAAATAAAAAGATAAAAAAATAAATAAAGAGGCCACCGAGTCAACCAAAAAACCAATTGATCCAATCAAGTCACTCCTAGGTTGATTGTATACAAGTCTAAATGGCTAGACTAGACCAGTTTAACCTCCGAGTCATCATTCTAATTAGCCAAGTTGATTTAGATCTCACAATACAAAGGTAAAAACTTTATTTCCCTTAAAATAAGTAGATGCATGCAACAAATCTAGTTAATTAAGTGGGCAATTAAATCATAGTAGATTAACTTCACAGGCACAGAAAGTTGGTTGGCATGTATGATGATGAACCACATCTATCACCAATAATCTCCACATGAACAAGTTCCATTCTTGAAATGATGAAACCTATTTGCATCCCTAACAATTATCTCCCTCTCAAAAAGCTTAGATATAAGCTTTGTTGCAGAATGGCAATTTACACATGCATGAGATTCTTTGTGATTCTAAGTGTATGTCACGTCTCACTAAGGACACATGATCGGCACGAGAGTAAATCTAACCTCACCTCACCTCAGAACCTATCCATTTTATCAAGCCAATATATATAACATTCTGGAATAGATCATTAAAATAAATTTTTATATCTAAAGAAAACCTTTATTCCAATCACAACTGAATACTTGAATACAAATAATTATATCACTACATACATATTTCATGCATTCCATAAAAATAAAAATTTAATAAATACTTCGAAACATATATTTATTTAATTAAATCATTCATATATATCATTCCACATCTTTTAATAACAAAAGTCTAACCCCTAGGCTACCTATACGATCACGGAGCAATTCTAAAGTAGTAAATCAACAAACAAGAATAAGACTTTAATATCGTTCCCCAGATTCAAGTGGGGTCTTGAGTTAAGGATCAATCACTCCCTGTCCGAATACTCGCCTTCAAGAACTAACTCTGAAAATGTTAATAAAAAAAAAAGGCATAAGCAAACCACATGCCCAGTGAAAGAACAACACTACACTATAACGAAAAACAGATATAGGACATCATAATGATAACATGTTCCATTTAAGCATAAACCAAATATATCACAATATACATAGTTCAAAACAAGTCACAACAACAAGAGAAACAATCAATCATATAATTTCCAAATCAATCAAATACACAAATTTCCTGTACCAATCGGGTCATTCAGGATACTTTTGAATCGTTGTCCGCGGCCCCCGCCGCATCTACCCTTATCGCTCCATATATAAATCTCCGCCCTTATGACTCCGTATAGATATTCCCATGGAGTGCACTACCATGACTTTCCTTTCCAATCAAGTACAAACACAAACATGATAGTTCATAATCATTCACAAATCTAACAACAATATAATTCCAACAACACAATAAGTATGCAGCATAATTCACCTCAAGCATATCATTACTCACAACAATATTTATACATCATTCATAAACAAATTAGTCCAACAACCAAGATATGACACATTTCAAACTCAATTAAAGACTCATCAACATATACTGCAATCACTGACAATTCACATGATTCACATTTCATAATATATCCCAAACATAAAAGTTCATTTGTATTTACAAATCATAATATTTGTATATCATTCATTCAATATTCACATGATGGTATTTATATATAGATAAATCCATACCAAATTATTTGAGAAAGCATTTCACCAATCCTTGAAAGTGTGCATGTACATACGTACTTGTTCTTCTACGATTGATCTAGGATTGGCACATATTTATATACATATATAAGATCTGAATCAATTCGTAATACTACGTATGAGAGTATAGCTATGTGTATATATATATATATGTATGTATGTAAGTATATGCCCATTTCTTCATTCACAATCTCAGCATAGAAAGGCAGATCCACACATACACACTTTCTAAATAGTTATAGCATTAGTGAAGGCATGAATATGTCTATACTTTCCCACATGTGACGTTATCACACCCAAAACATATACTTTTCCTCACATATGTCAATTCACACATTCAAACATAGATGTAGCTTGTACAAGTGAATTTCAAATCAAAATAAATATCAATAGATAAATTAACTACCATTCCCATCACATTAGAATAAATTACATGTTTTCACTATGACATAAAGAATCATATAAAAAAAAAAAAGACTTAGCCATAGGAAGTGTCAACCAACTCACTTTAATTCCGAGCTAAGTGTCTATACTTCAAACTAGAGAATGATGCCAAAGATTTTATTGAAGACCTGGAATTGCCACAAACTCCTGTCCAGCTATTTCAATCTCTTACATATTCTGACCTATTCAAACAAATTTATATAATTTCATAAAATTCTAAGAATGTAGAATTCCTAATATTAACCCTTTACATTTATCCAATGTGTTTAACTAATTCTAATTCTTATTTTTCATTGGCTACTTTCTCTAATTAATTTAATAGGATAATTCTTTCTAATTCCTCCTTTTTTAAAAAAAAAAACTTTTTAATTCTGAATTCTAGTAGATTCAAGGATGAAAACCTTGCATTAGTACTTAAAATATAGTCAATTCCTATTTATAATGTAATGTAACCAAAATATCCTAAATTTCAATCATGTAAGCAGAGAAGTCGACTGCCACCATAGATTTCTGCACTGTCCATGCTTTCTGCACTATGTCCTTCTCGGCTAAAAATCAGATTTACTGCAATAAGTCTTATTTAATAGACTAAACTAATATTTTAACCAAAAGATACAATTAACTCTAGTTTTAATTAGCTTAGTTCATTTGTCTTTCGTAAGAAACTTTCTAACATGAATACTAATTCTACTCTTATTTCTCTATGTCTCTGACCATGACAGTCGATTGCCATACATCACGAGGTCGACTGCTTTGTTTCAGAATTCTATCTCCCTGTTTCTTCATTTTTTTTTTTTGATTAATATTTTAGCCTCCTTGATTCCATTTTAACTTAGATTAATATACTAATTTAATTACTTCTACCCATATTCCAAACAAGAGACCTCTTAACGGAAAAACAGAACAGACGTTTACCTTTTGCCGTCTCACTCTATTTTTTTTGGTTTCGGCTTCCCTCCCTAATTCAAGCTCAATTTTTGGCCACCTTCCTCATGATTTTTTTTTGGTCTGTATTATAATTGCACGGTCTGCTCTCCCAAAGCCCAAAGAATTTGAACTTCTATGGCTGAATTCTCTCGTCAATTTCTCTCTCTTCAACTTGGAAGAAACTTCCCTGTTTTTGATTTAGAAAACAGAGTATATTCCTTTTTTTTTCTCTCTCTCTCTTGGTTTTGCTAGCAGGGAATGGGAATGGAGAAGGAGAAGGCTTTTACGGGAAAGAGACGTGGAAAGGACCAGAATTTCCTTTCTTCCTCTTGAGCTCACTGGCAGAAAATAAAATGGAGAAAGAAAATGGAGCTCACGGATTGAGGAATAACGAAGAAGGATGCAAGAAAAAAAAAAAAGAGTTCCTGTTCCTGAAGCTTCTTTCACCGCCAAGAATGGAGTGAAATGGTGGCTTCCACGTGTAACTCCTCCAAGCTGCCACTAACACTGTCTTTTGGTTAAAATATCAAGTGACTTCTTTCAATTTCTTTACTTTTTAATTAAGTCCCTAACCAATTAAATAAAATTTTATTTATATTTTTTAAAATTAATTTATAACTCTTTTCTCCTTGTTTATTGTTTTTATTTCTCTTATTTGTTTATTGTTAATAATAATAATAATAATAATAATATAATACATCTTACTTTCTTTTTTGTTAAAATTATACAAAATTATTTTTTTTAAAATAAATTTTCAATTGAATCCTTAAAACTCTTATAGCAAAATTCGAACTTTTACTTAAAATCCCAGAATTATTTAACCATTCCTTACTGCAAATTAAACCTCAAATATAGCCACAAATTTAAATTTTTTACTCCTCAGGTTTTCTTTTGACCTTAAAGGTTCACCGTGTTATTTTAAAATTTGGGATATTTCAGTGTAGTTCCAGGATCGGTGCTTATAAGCCCATAAACTATGGCTATCGTCTCACTATAACAACAAAGATTCTCTTCCTTCTCTTCATGATTCAAATCATGCAAAACTGATTCTGTCTGCGGAACAAATCCAACTTCCTTCAATCTTCTCTCCAATTTCTGAAGCTCACTGAAGATTTCGTCAGCTCTTGGATGTGACTTGTCTCCTACATGGAATACCTCTAGCTTTCCATTGATTTCAATCACACTATAACCAAGGTCCTTACTCAAGCCTTTCTCCTTCATTAAAACTCGAACATCAGCGACATGATCCCATAATCTGGCGGAAGCATAGAGATTTGAGAGTTGCACATAGTGCCCTGTGTTATATGGATCTAATGAGAATAGCTTCTCTGCAGCGTATTCTCCCATTGTTACGTTGCGATGAATCTTGCACGCACTCAGAAGTGCACCCCATACACTTACACCAGAATCAATGGGCATTTTCAGTATGAAATTAAAAGCTTGATCCAGATAACCTGCACGTCCAAGGAGATCAACCACACAGGCATAGTGTTCATGACGAGGCTCAATTTTATAGTCTCTCATGCAATGGAATAGCTTCCATCCCTGTTTGACTAAACCAGAATGATTGCACGCTGTGAGAAGGCCAAGAAAGGTGACATCATTTGGACTCACCCCTGCTTGTTTCATTGCATAGTAAAGATTAATGGCTTCCTCGCCTCGACCGTGTAATCCATATCCGACAATCATGGCACTCCACACGACAACATCCTTGTCAGAAGTGCGATCAAATACCTGGCGAGCAGATTCGACACTTCCACATTTTGCATACATATCAATGAGGGCTGTGTTAACGAAAACATCAGAACTATGTTTACTCTTGCTGATGTAGTTATCTATCCATAGTGCTAGTTCGAGGGAACCAACTTGTGAACAAGCTAAGACTGTAGACATCACAGTGACAGTATCTGGTTTAATGTTTCTCGAGATAAGATCACCAAATAGATGTACCGCTTCCTCTGCATGACCGTTCTTTACGTAGCCAGATATCATTGCATTCCAAATAATCACGTTTGGTATCTCCATTTTGTCAAGAAAAGATCTTGCAACTGCGACCTGGCCACATTTTGCATATAGTGCAGTCAGGGAGATGAGCAGATCAGGCTCATCTTCAAGACCCATTTTGATGACACAACCATGAACGCATCTTCCTTGTGCCAAGTCTTCCACATCAGAGTAAGCCCTTAAAATGCTCACCAGAGCAATCCAGTCTGGCTTCACATCAGTTTTTCTCAGTTTATTGAACATTCTCATTGCTTCCATAGCTTCCCCATTTTGAGCAAACCCAGAGATAATGGAAGTCCATGAAACAATGGTTCTATCATGTAACTCATTAAACACCATTCTTGCACAATCAATGTGACCGCATTTGGCATACAATGCCACAAGACCATTCTGCACAAACCCGTCCAACCCAAAACCATGTCTGAAAATCTGGCCATGAACAAGTCGAGTTAAAGCAAAATCTGATAATCCAGTACAAGCTTTAAGTACATAAGGAAAAGTATAACAATCTGGATCCACTCTTGCCCATCTCATCCGTCTGTACATTTCAAAGGCATCCTGAAACATGTTGTGCCTCGAATAACACCTAATAATAGCATTCCACATGAACACATGAGGGTTATGAAATTCATCGAACAACTTACGTGCATAACAAACTTGCCCAAGATTTGAGCTCCCATTAACCAGTTTGGTCATCAGAAACCCATGATGCTGCAATCCAGATGCAACCAATTGGCCATGGATTTGATGCAGGTGTCTCTCGTGAGTAGAATTATCAATAAAAGATGCATAGAAAGAATCTGAATGGTAACAGTGAAAGAGGTCATCAACCTCAACATAATGATCAAGGCCAAGAGGCGACGAACAACTATAATACTTGATAAACAAGGACGCGGGAATTCGGAAAATCGATTGAATATTGGCAGTAGAGGAAGACAAGAAAAGGACTTTACAATTACAAGCCATTCAGTTACATTCACCATCTTCTGCTATTTGTTGACAAAGTTGAACCTCATCTCAGTAGACAAGTGGAGTTTCTTATCTCAACTACAGAAACTCGAAATGCCTAGCCGAATCAGCTCAAGTTTAGTTTACCCTTCTCAAGTTTAGGACAATGGATTCATACAATATATTTAGAAATATATTCCCAACATTGCAACTGAAATTCCCAGCTTAGAAGTGAAAAATTAGGAATAGCGAGTCTTCGGCGACATGGGAAGAGATCAGAGAGAGAGGAGAGTATGAAGAATCGAAGTTTTCATTGAATTTGTGGCCTTGCTCTCTTCGCCAAACTCGAGGATGTGCCGCTCTACACTCTACAGTACCATTTTGCGAGAGAGTGAACATATTCGACAGGGAGAGGTGGCTGCGGCATGAATTAGTATTTTGAGTTCTCTGCTAATTATGTGTGATTAATTTAAAATTAAGGGGAATATATATATATATATCAAGGCTGTGCAACGACTCCAATTTAAAAGTAAATAATGGTTGAATCATAATTAAATTAGTCTATTTTAAATTATTAAGAAAATAATATATATAATTAAAAGTTATAAATATAAATTTATAAATTTAATTAAAAAAAAATTTTAATATTAAATTACATAAAATAATATCTATAATTAAAATTTTACATAAAAATTAATTAAATTATAAGAAAATATTATCAATTAAAATAATATTTATTAATATCAAATTTATAAAATATTAATATTTTGACATTTATACTAAATTGACTTATTTGTAATATTAATGTATTCATTACATAATCATAAAATAATCAAAATTAAAAAAATAAGTTAACTGATTCAACAGGTTCATTTAACATCAACTTTTACTCGGTTCGATCAATTTTTGAGCGTTTCAATCACTTATTAATTTTGATGGTTATTTCAGATTAACTCTCAATTCAATTAGATAAATTAATTAATCCGATCTGATTCTGATAACAATGATATATATAAAAGGAAAAGAAAAAGAATAAAAAAGTGATGAAAGCGTAAAATATCATGTCATGAATTAGATAATTTTTGAATGTTAATTTAAAATGATATAGCTTAGGGGGACTAAAAACGTTATGTTTTTTTTATGACCAAGGACTACGTTGAAAATTAAATTAAACTTTTGATGTGAACTTTAATATCTTTAGAAGCCTGTTAAAATTTTGATTTTTAGATGGGGAGATAAAAGAATAAAAGTAGACCGATAAAGTATGAGTTTCGGGTTTTGTGGGAGGAAACTAGATTATATGGAATTGTTTGGGACTTGAGTGAGGTCAGTTTTATGAAGAAGTGTTTTGGGTGTGATTTCAGCCAAAACTATAAAGTTAGTAATCTTCTGATCCATGTGCAGCTCACGTGATCGTTCCTTTCATCCTTAAGCAACAAGCTTTCTGGTCTTGGGCAAAGAATCCACAACTTTCTCACGACTTCAGCTGTCAATTGTTTCCTCCTCCTATTAAAGCTGCACCGTAGTGGAAAATTCTGCAAGGAAATGAGATTCTCTTTCCTTTCCTTCATGTGTGTTTATACTCGCAGTCTAAAGTGGGTAAGAACTATAATTATTAAATTATGATTCAAATCCAGAATCACTATATTAAATTATAAATTATAAGAGTCACGATCGTAATAAAAAAAATATTATAAATATGTTATATAACATATATAACATACTTAATTTCATAGGTTAAAGATTGAAAAAGTTTTTTGATTTTTCTCCCTCCTAGATGGCTAGACATTATGCTGATAGTCTGTAACTAATTGATATTTTTAATACACAAAATCAATATAATATCTTTTCTATTCTGATTTTTACTTTCTGAAGTCTGATTGATTAATTTTTTGAAATATCATTTGATTGATGTATATTTATATGGGTTACTTTTTCTGATTCACTAAAGTGTGACCTTATTTTTTGCTGAGTGGATCAAAGTCAATTTGTTTCTAGCCCTTTGCACTCCTGAGTCTACTACAGCCACGACGAGGCTCAACCCAAATGTTCTTTCAAAACACTTTTCTCCAGACTCCATGTACTGACGCAGACCCAGCCAAGAGCTAACTGTTCTTTTGAAATATTTAAAAAAAAAAAAAGGAAAGCAGACACGAAATTCATCTTCTCGAGTGCAACAGGTCACGAAGAACTCGGCTTCATGATTCGTTGCACCCATGAAGTTTGGATCATCAGAACACTGTAATTTGCCGGTTCCAGTGTGAATTGCATGATGACCCCTCAGTTCATATCACCGGCCAGATGAATCGAGATGAATCAGACGTTCTGAATCGTGAATCGTGCGATTTCTACAACTATAGTAAGAACTACATAAATCTGGCTCCATTATACTCTTATGGCCTGTTGGCAGTGCCAAATACAGGGAATGGAAAAGTGAATTCCTACACAGTTCGGTTTTTCCCTTGTATGCATATGGGCACAATAAACATGGGAAAAACAGAATTCCTCTTTCCCTAAATCGTGTACGGATTTTTTTTCCTCATAATCTAACATCGAAAAGAGTCTCTTTTCACAGAAAGCCATTGTACATTCCAGACTTTCCCTCATGATTGAGTGCGCGACATCCCCTACTCTCTCTCTTGTGTTGAGCAAGTTCGGCAAGGTTAAAGTTTTTTGACAACATCAAGCTTTCTGGAGATTCAAGAACCCAAAAAAACTCAATATAGGAGATTCGAGAATAGAAAAAAAAAATAAAAACAAAAAATCCTCAATAGATTTAAGAAGCAACAAGATGCAGGAGAGATAAGCACAAAGGGCAGCCAAGAAAGACGAAAGGAGTGAAAATAAGTCCATATAACTTTGGTGGAAATGGAGGGAGATGATGAGTTGATCTATGGCTTCAACTGTCAAAGCAATCTCACTGCCAGCATTGAAGGAGAAAAGGATGGGGTTCACAAGAGAGAAAGGAGATGTTGCTGGATTGGAGACGAGAGACAGAGGAAGACGAGAGTAGAAGTAGAATAGGTATATTGAGATGAATTAGATTTATATATATATATATATATATATATATATATATTTAAGGATAATTTAGTAAATTAACTTCATTCTTTTTCATTAAAAAATATATACTAAACACATTTTTTCCCTTTTCTATTATCGTCACGACCCAAAAATCCAAGCATGTGACCAGCACAATATAGGATAATTTCCTATGCCGTAAGACTAATTCTCCTAACCACTAGTTCTAATGCAACATATAACATGCATAATTATATAAATAATTAATTAAACATTTAGAAAGAAAAAGTAAGCATGATATGTCAGAAACTCCCTACATGCAATTCATCCCTTCTAATCGCCCTAGTTGACTACAGAGCTTACAACAACATACTAACTAATAACCTTTGACCTTCTGACAAGAAGGAACTGAAAGCCTTAAATCTTAACTATTCGTCGGGTGACGGTATCACAGCTAATGCAACCTGTAAGGAAAAACAACAATAGGGTGAGATAAAGAATCTCAGTGAGTGGACAATCTCCTTTTTCCTTACCTCTAATTAGTTTGTTGTCTTCTCAATAAAAGTATTGATTTAATTAGGTCTTACTCCAAGACAAGACACATACTAACTGAGTATGTAAAAATAACTTGGTAGTAGCCTCATGTAAACATACCAGGTACTTTAGATGCTGAAGGAAATCTTGATCTCCAAAATGGCAACTCCTTAACATCCACACATATAGACCGACATCAAGCACACATCTCTCAGTCTAAAGTAATTTGACAACTCCTAGTCTGAAGGTCACTCAAAGTCCTCCTAGCATATAGACTAATAATGACTCGGGCCCGTAGGCTACTAACAACTCAAAGCATCACATGCTAGTGGAACTCCATTACAATCATACAGGTTAATACATCCATCTATATATAGCAATCTACATAGATAACTTCTCTAACTAACCACTTCAAGCAACACATGTTAGTGGAACTTCATTACAACCATACAAGTTAATACATTCAGCTATATATAGCAATCCACATTGATAACTTCTCTAACTAACCACTTCAAACAACACATGCTAGTGGAACCTCGTTACAATATAAGTGTTTGTTTACTCCATAATCTCATAATGCAGGAAAATGCCTTGGATCCATTTGCAAACAACCAAGAAGGCCTAGAAATAAAAAGTCTGTCCATGGAGACCGATTATTTCACTGTAATTAAGCCTACAAACACTTAGAGTAATTGGCAAGATAACTTAGCAAAAGAAATGTATACCGAGTTTAGGCTCAACAAGGATGAGAGTGTCATTTAGTGGTCCTATTTCTTTTTCTGTTATTTGTTATATATGTTCTAGATATGTCCTTCGTTATGTAAACTGATTATGTGACTATGTTGGCTAGGTCATTTGGTTATGTGAACATTTGATAATGGCATTCGAGTTTTGTAATGGATATGCTACTCATGTATTCCCAAATTGTGCAACATAATTTAATATTCTATTAATCAGGTATGTTATTATTTGAGCACTGTTAATATTTTGTTGCATTGTGCAACCTATTTGAATTCTTTAAAAACAAATTGGTACCATGTGACACCATTGGACTAAAGAGGAGGATGTGTTGCTTATAGAGTCACTCAAGAATACCAAAGGTGATGGATTAGAAGACAGTGTGATGCCCACTGCAGAAGATACTGAGATGCTTGACTCTAATACACCAGTCTCCGAGGCGGTTGTGAACAATATGAGCGAGGCCACATTTGCTTCAAGGAGAAGTAATGGCGATGAACTTGCTATTGCCCTGAGAGAAGTGATAGAAGGCTTTGGGAATGATGTTCGAGCTACCTCAGCTTCCCTTTCTGCAATAGTTGAGAAGTTGGCACATGAGGCAGATATGGTTGCAAAAAAAGAGAAGTTGTATGGAGAATTGCTCAAGGTTCCAAGGCTGATGAATGTGGACATAGTTCGGGCTCACATGGTGATTGGAAGGGATAACAGCTCGCTAGTTCAATTCCCTACCTACCAGATGAAATGAAGGCTGCATGGATTCCAGCTATCCTTGAGTAGATTGTTATGTTAGTTAATATCCTTGAGTAGATTGTTATGTATTATAACTAACATTAATCGATTATTATGTTGTATGTCCACTTTTTTTTGTGTAAGTCCTTGTGCAAGCCTTTGTATTGGCCAATTTGTTGTTGCTAGTTGATAGTAATGCAGTTAGTGATGAAACTTTATAATAGTTTAGTGTTGGAATATGTAAGTTGCTAAACCAGTGGCTAATAATGTTGCTAGTTGTTGAACTAGTCGTTTGGTGTTGTAATATGTATCTATGAAAGTTTGTGTATCTATGAGAAGTGATTGTTTTTGTTTCACAATTTTTATAATTAAATGATCATATCTTTGTCTTGTAGGTGTGGAATATAAAACGATTAAATCAATTTTTATAGATAAATATATTGTGTGCTTATAGTATAGTGTGTGGTGGAGGTAAAAAGGATTGGGGATAGGATTTTATGCTTAAGAATGATTGTTGGAAGAGATACTATCCATATCATTAGTGCCTATGCACCCCAAGTAGGGGCTGATGCATATCTTAAGGAAAAGTTTTGAAAAGATTTGGAGGGATTGGTCAGAAGCATACCCTTAGAAGAGAAGATTTTCATCAGGGGGGACCTTAATGGCCACGTTGGGAAAGAAGCAGGACAGTATGAGAGAGTTCATGGTGGCTTTGGTTTTGGGGAGCTTAACGAGGAAGGACAGTCTATACTCGATTTCTCAATGGCTTAGAATTTTAAGGTTGTCAACACCTGCTTCAAGAAGCGAGAGGAGCATTTAATCACATACAAGAGTAGAGGTTCAAGGTCATAGATTGACTTCTTTTTGGTAAGGAATCCAGATAGGAAAATTTGTCAAAATTGTAAAGTTATTCCTGGGGAACCCGTGGCAACTCAACATAGGGTCTTGGTCCTTGACGTGAGTATTAAGGGTCGGAAACAAAAGTATCGACAGGTGATGAACCCTAGAACAAAGTGGTGGCAGCTAAAGGGGGAGAATCTACAGACTTTCAAGAGAAGATTATGGGAGGAAGGGTCTTGGAAGTTACGAGAAAATGCTAACATCATGTGGGAGGAGATGGCCAACAGGGTTAGAAAGATAGCTAAAGCACTCTTAGGAGAATCTAAAGGTTTTGGACAAAGAGATAAGGAATCTTGGTGGTGGAATGAGACCGTTCAAGAGAAGATTAAATTTAAAAAAGATTGCTTTAAAGCTATCCATTTAAGCAATAACTCAGAAAATTGGGAAAGGTATCGGAAGGCTAATAAGGAGGCTAAAAAAGCAGTAAGTGAAGCACGATCTAAAGCGTTTGAAGAGTTTTACAAGGACTTAGGAACGAAAAAAGGGGAACAAAAGATTTACAAGATTGCGAAGACTAGAGAAAGGAAATCTAGAAATTTGGATCAAGTAAGATGTGTTAAGGATGAAGAAGGAAAAGTTTTGGTTACAGATGGAGATATTAAAAACAGATGGCAAGGTTACTTTCACAAGCTCTTTAATGACGGAGCAGGGTCGACCTGTAATAGGGAAGATTTAACAACCTTAGAGAGAGAACAAAATTTGACATATTATCGCAGGATTAAGGTTGATGAGGTCAAGGAAGCTCTAAGAAGAATGGATAATGGTAAAGCCGTTGGTCCTGATGGTATTCCTATTGAAGTTTGGAAGTGTTTAGGGGATGAGGGTACTATCTGGCTAACTAAGCTCTTTAATGAGATTTTAAGGTCCAAGAAAATGCCGGAGGAATGGAGAAGAAGTATTTTAGTGCCTATAAACAAAAACAAAGGAGACATCCAGAACTGCGCAAACTACCGAGGAATTAAGCTTGTGAGTCACACTCTAAAATTATGGAAAAGAGTGATTGAACGTAGGTTAAGAATGGAGACGAGTATTTCGGAAAATCAATTTGAATTCATGCCAGGGCGATCAACTATGGAAGCTATTTATCTGCTAAGAGGGTTGATGGAAAGGTATCGGAGCAAACAAAAAGACTTGCATATAGCGTTTATTGATTTGGAAAAAGCTTATGATCGAGTACCAAGAGAGGTGCTCTGGAAAGCCTTGGAACAGAAAGGTGTACGGGTTTCATATATTAGAGTTATAAAAGATATGTATGAGGGGGTTACAACTAGTGTGAGAACGTCTGGAGGGGAGACTAGAGACTTCCCTATTAAGATTGGCCTACATCAGGGATCATCGTTGAGCCCTTATTTGTTTAACTTGGTTTTAGATGTTTTGACAAAACATATTCAAGAAGAAATTCCTAAATGCATGCTTTTTGCTGATGATGTTGTTCTCATAGCAAAGTCAAGGGAAGAGATTAATGTTAAACTTGAGTTATGGAGAGCTACTTTGGAATCGAAGGGTTTTCGTCTGAGCAAGAGTAAGACAGAGTATATGCATTGTAAGTTTAACAAGCGACAAGCTAGAAACGAGTTGAAAGTTAAAATTGGAGATAATGTTGTATCACAAGTGTCAAAGTTTAGGTATCTGGGATCTGTTATACAAGATGACGGTGAAATTATTGGTGATGTGACACATATGATACAAAGCTGGGTGGTTAAAGTGGATAATGGCATCAGGAGTTGTTTGTGATCGGAAAGTACCGGATAAGCTCAAAGGAAAGTTTTATCGTACTGCTATAAGACCTGCGATTTTATATGGAAGCGAATGTTGGGCGATGAAAGGACAACAAGAGCATAAAATTGGAGTAGTGGAGATGAGGATGTTGCGTTGGATGTATGGTCATACAAGAAGAGATATGATCCGTAATAATCGTATACGAGGGAGAATTGGAGTGGTACCTATTGAGGAAAAAATGACTGAAAACCGTTTAAGGTGGTTTGGACATGTTCAAAGAAGACCATTAAAAGCGCCAGTAAGAAGAGTTGAGCAAATGGTTTGGAGCCCTGTGAAAAAAGGTCGAGGAAGACCAAGAAAGACACTTAAAGAGGTTATTGATAGGGATTTTCTGGTAAATGAGATCGCTAAAGAGTTAGTCATTGATAGAGCTCAATGGCATTAGGCGATCCATGTAGCCGACCCCACCTAGTGGGATAAGGCTGCTGTTGTTGTTGTTGTATAATATAGTGTGTGTACATGTCCAAGATATCTAAAATAATCATATCTAAAACCACTTGAATCAATAGAGCAGAGTAATTTTTTTATTAAGTTTATGCAATTAATGTTAATTTAAAGAATATATCTATAAATTGTGGATTTAGGACAAGTAACTAGAATCATGAGTAAAATCATCCCATAATACTACTTGTATTATATGTTATTATTTATGGGACAAAATTTTATTAAATAATTTTTTAAATTTTTAAATCTTGTCATCATATTAAGAGTACCTTAGTCATGTTCTCTTTAAATTGTTATCACTTAATTTAACTATACTGTCTTTTTGCAATAATATAGTCAGAACAAGAAATGCTTACTGTCTTTTTGCAATAGTATAGTCAGAACAAGAAATGCTTAGTTGTGTCCTCTTCCATACACACGCATACTGCTAAAATAAGATTGGGCATCGAATACAGAAAAGTGTGAAGACCAAAACAGCATGAAGTATAGAAGTGTGAATTATATTCCATTAATACTTATCAACATGGAGTACAAAGGTTTGCCCCACTTGAGAAATATCTTAGTTACATACTATACATCTTACATGGTTATATCCTACACTACACTGTCCTACATTATTTTTAGGCACACAAACATCATAAAAAATAACACAAGCCCAGCCATTGCCATCCTCATCCCCACCATTTCCGTCTTCGTGCCCACCCATTTTGTCTTCATCCCGATCACAAAGTACAACATTGTCCTTATCCTTAACATCTGTGCAAATTGGGTTGTCCCCTGAATCCCCATCAATTCCCTATTCAGCATTCACCCATTGAAAATAATCACACTTGTTAGTCGCACACTTTGTGTAAACTCAATTCAGGTTCCTTGTTGATTCAGATATTTTAATAGCAACTATTCAATTGCATGAACAATATCTGACTCACAACATAAGGCCACCTTTGCTAGCTGTGTTGAGGTTGTCATTTTGTAGCTGCAAATAGAAGGAATAGTTGTTACATTTTTATGCTAAATTTACAACAAGGGATGAGGAAGAAACATGTCAGAATGTTTCTTGAAGAGCTTTGTTTTGTCATGCTATAGTCAATTTTTTTTTCTAGCATCCAATGGATCACTCAAAAGCAGTAACACCTACCATTGTGTAATGCCATATTCATGAATTTCAAGATTAGAGAGAAATGTGAACATAAAGGAAGAACTCCTCAGATATTCTTGCTTTAATTGTCCTAACATGAAATTCCACTTTTTTTTTTCTCTATAAGCATGTTTCTTTCAATTAGAGGAGCCCATGACAAATGTATGTATGGTCCAAAAATGTTTACCTGTTAACAATGCCATGATTTGGTGTTTTTATATCTTATAATCTGTCTCTTTAAGGTCTGTTTGTTTTAGAAATAGTTAAGTTAGTTTCCACTCTTTTAATAGGAGGCCAGAGAACATTGAATAAATTTGTTGTATTGTATTGTACAAGTTCATTTGTAAATGACAATATTAAATTAATATTTTTTTTTGTTTATAAAGAAAAATATGTATTCTTGAAATCCAATGATATGGCTATTATATATGTTCAGGGCTCTTGCATGGCTTCAAACTTGAGATAATTAGCAGCATTCACATTGTAAATGTTGGCTTAAGTAGACACTGGCCATTTCGTAGATAAACCAGCAACCAGCTTGGATTTTTTGCAATTTTTTTGAAATACTGTAATCATAATTAAAACTAGGTTGGATATCTCATTTGTCTCCATTTTCATTTTTCTCAACCCTATAGTGTGTTACAGACAGTTTAAAAGGGTAATTCTTCTTTTTTTTTTAAATCACACATGATTGAGTTGCAAAAATCTGAGGCATATTGGTCTCGTAAAAGTCTTTTACTTTTTCCTTTTAACAATTGTAATTTTTCTTGCAGGCATACTGAAAGCAGACCACAGAAATGAATCAAATGATGAAGATAAGCTGTTCCATAGGCATAATCAAGGTAATACTCATTACTTATTCTTTTATAAGAAAGGTCATACTGATGGATAGACGTGAATAAAAAATCATTTTTATGTGTTGTAGAAAACATAACCTTGAAACGATGTCCCCCTAATAGGCAAGAGAAGCTGTGACTATAAAATGTGATACTTATTGGAACTAGTTTCCGACACAAAACATAGTATAAGTTGGAATGTGTCGATAGATTAACGATGTGTAAAGAAAAAAAAAGGGAATTGAAATGACAGATATCATAAGTTGTTTCTGTATGAAGTTCATTTTTTTTTAATTAGTCTCCAGTAAGTCTAGTTTGGTCAATTCCCAAAAAAAATTGTATGTCAGGAACTCAGGATTACTCCTCTATAGATTTGTCACCCTAAAACTTAAATAAAACTAGGTTGAATAGCTATATGGCATTATGGCATTAAAATTATGAAGATGCATAAGTCCAAATATTATCATCAGAATTTCAAGGAGAAAACTCACAAGATATTTATCTGGTTCAATTGTTAGCAAGGTCCAACAGTTTCAACCTCTGGTTTCTTGGCCTTCGTTTCTTTTAACTGGCACTACTGATTGGCTCACCTAAAAAATAATGAGAAGAAAGTGAGCAAACACAACTCAATTTTTTTAAAATCAAAAAGAAAAAAGAAAGAAAGCATGCATTCAACATAAAAGCTACATATTTTCAAGAGATTAAAAAGAGAAAGACCTGATCAATCAAAGTCTAAAGCAACCAGTGTTCACAACTAAACCATAGTAACTGGAACATGTTCTTCACGCCCTTAATCTTCTGAGAAACTTAATGTGGCAGTCCTGAAATAAATTTATCTTCCCAAAAGAATATAATTTCCGACTTGCCATTATGAGGAGTCCCATTATTTGCTTTATTCATGCAAAATTTAACATCCCTGTTTCATTGCTCTTTTACCAAGTTCCAACATCTTCATTCCGAAAGCCACCTTAAAGATGTTATCGTAATCCAAATCGGTTAAAATGGGTAACTCCTCTAAATATGATCATATAGCTTGGTGATCCTTACAGATTACTTCTCTTTTGTCATTGGATGGAGAGAAAAAATTATGTTTGATTCTAAAGAAATAGTTAATTATCCTCTTCATCCACATGTTATAACACAAAATAATTTAAGCTGTTATTGTAATAAATGCATCCTCAGTCCTCTCAAACTATTGGTGGGCCTCATTATTTCCCAGAAAGGAATGATCCTGGTTTATGCAGTCCAAACCAACTACATCCTGGACTTTTCTTCAATCCACGGTCATTTATATTTGATCTTGTCATTCCTGCATCAATCCACCTACCACATTGAGCATATATATCAGACAAAACTACATAATTAGCTGGGTTTCTTTGCTCAAGATTAAGGAGGTGCCTGAGAGCAACCTCTCCTAACTTCACATTCGAATGCATTTTACATGCTCCCAGAAGGGCACCCCAAATTTCTGCATTAGGTTCTGTCGGCATTTTCTTAATTAGACTCAAAACTTCATCAAACAAACCAGCTCGGCTCAAAAGGTCAACCATGCAAGCATAGTGTTCCATTTGCGGTTCAAGATGGTGCTTTTCAGTCATGGACTGGAAAATCTTCATTCCTTCTTGAACTAATCCAGCATGTCTGCAAGCAGATAAAACACTTAAGAAGGAAACAGAATCAAGTTGGACACAAGTCTCTTGCATAAGTGACAAAAGAGCAATGGCATGATCAGCTAGCCCATGCATCGCGTAACCTGAAAGCATTGAATTCCATGAAACAATGTCTTTGTTTTCCACCTCGTGAAAACATTTCTCAGAATAAATAAGCTGCCCACATTTAGCATACATATTAATGAGACCATTTCTGGCAAGAGTACTGGACATAAATCCCATTAGAATTATGCAGGCATGAAAAGCCATGCCTTCTCTTAACACTGACATGTATGACACAGCTGGAAGGATGGTAACAAATGTGACTAAATTAGGTTTGAAATTTTCTAATTTCATCCTGTTGAAAGTGTAAATCGCTTCATTGGCACGTCTATTATGCAAGTACCCTGCAATCATCACATTCCAAGATACCTCATCCTTCATGGGCTTGTTTGAGTAAAACAAGGTTTCAGCTGAGCAAAGGCTTCCACATTTGGCATACATGTCCATTAGAGCAACTTTAACATGAGTGTCAGATTCAAATCCACTCTTTTGAATTTTCCCATGGAAATACATGCCAAGATCTTTGTCAACTAAAAGGGTGCAAGCTGAAACCAAACCTACCATGGTTCCTACATTTGGTTGAATCCCACTTAACTGTAATCTACTAAACATTTCCAATGCGTGATATGGGTCACCATATCTAGTAAATCCATTTATCAAAGTATTCCATGTCACAACATCTTTATACTGCATTCTGTTGAATAGAGTCATGGCATGAGTAAATAATTCACACCTAGTGTACATTGAGATAAGGGTTGTTCTAGTTGAGATATCGGAGTCCATACCAGCCTTAACAATGTAACAATGTACGCTCTTACCTAATCTGAGATATGATATGTCTGCACACACAGAAATAACACTTGTCAAAGTCACGTTATCGGGTTTGAAACCTTGATGCTGCATATCTCGGAATATAGACAATGCTTCAGTGGGGTAACCTGCTTGGACAACTGCTGATAAAAAAGAAGACCAAGCAACTAAATCTTTTCCATGTAGACTCAGAAACAACATTTTAGCTTTCCTCATTTCTCCACATTTTGCATACATGCTCACAATAGGAGTAGTAATGGTGATATCTGAAATTAACCCCGAATGTAAAGCATAGTTATGGGCCTCTTTTCCTTTCTCTATGTCTGTAATTTCTGCAGCTGCCAAAAGAGCACTAACAAGTGACACTTTAGTCATCTTAATGTTCTTCTGTTTCATTTTATCAAGTAATTGAAGAACCTCGAGGAAACAACCATTGTGCACATATCCTGCCATCATTGTTTCCCATGAGACATCATCCTGAACCCACATCTGATTGAAAATCCGACGAGCATCATTTACTTCACCACATTTACTGTACATATCAATCAATGAGTTTGAAATCGAACCAAAAATAGATCGCCTAACCACATAAGCATGAATAGACCTGCAAGTATCAACATCTGCTAATTTAGAAACAGCTGGAGCCAGGTTCAAAAGGCTCACTGAGTCAGGTTCCAACCCCTCCATTTGCATACTCCAGAATATTTCCAGAGCTTGAAAAGGATTTGAGTTCTGCGAGAAGCCTGCAATCATTGCATTCCAAGAAGTAATATCCTTCCTTGGCATTTTATCGAACATCTTTCTTGCACAATCCAAGTCACCCAATTTACAGTACATATCAATAAGGCCAGTCCCAATGAAGACATCACATTCTAGCTGCTTGGAAGCTATTTCTCGGTGAATTGCAACACCCTCATGAAAATCTAAAGCACCAGTACAAGCTTTCAAAACAAAGGTAAAGGTATATTTGTCTGGCTCTATCCCCTTTTCAAACATGCTATGATACATTTTTAATGCTTCCTGAAACTGGTTGGATCTAGAATAAGCTCTAATGATTGAATTCCATAGAACCACAGTTGGGTTTGGTACAGAATCAAATGTCAACCGAGCCAAACTACATTGCTTAAATAAAGGGTAAGAACTGATTACATGGGCAATCGTGGAATGATCTTGTTGGAGGCCTGACACAATCAGACGGCCATGGATTTGAAGCAGAGACTTCAAGTCTTTACATGAACGAATAAGATGAATGTATTGATTAACCTTTTCTGGACTCTTGGAGGATGAAGATGGAACTTCTGAAACTGTCTTTGCAACGGCATGGAAGGTCCTACGTGGTGGATGTCTCACTGTTATCATCCTCATTATCGAATTTTCATCCGAAATTAATATGTCCCACCTGGATAATATCTTGTTTGCTTTTCTTATAAAACCGTATGCTGATGTACAAAGAAGAAAATTTCAGGATTCGCAGTATTGAGTAAGGATATGGACATCAATTTTTACAGAGCGGAAGCAATTATGGTGTGAGCCCGCGAAATCTGGCGTCAAAATTAGATCTTTCAATCATGAATCATTTTGGATAAAATACCATTTGTCTCATAAGCTTTAATTTTATTTTAATTTAATCCTTTAATTTTATTTTATTTTAATTTAGTTCTTTAACTTTACTTTAAATTTTATTTTGGTCTCTTTTTTTTAAAAAAAAAAAATTAGTCCTTTACCCTATAAAAATCACTCAAATATTTATTTCTCTTCCTTATCACTATATAAACATGCTTTCGGCTATATGGGCTTTCATTAATTCTTACCTATTATTATGTTATTGCTTTAGTTTAACTAATGTTCTCATGTTCTTTTAATTTATACGTGTATGTTATCAGCAATATTACCACTTATTTTTTTATTAAGTATTTTGACAATTTTAGAATGAAGGAAATATTTAAGTAAATTTTGTAAGTTAAGAGACTAAATTATGATAAAATATAATAAAGAGGTGAAAATGGAAGCTGAGGTGAAATTAAGCAAGTAAATTGAAATTAAATGAATTTAAAGGATACAAATCAAACTTGAAGTCAAAGTAACTGACCAAATTGAAATAAAATAGATTTAAAGGACAAAATTAAAACTTGAAATAAAGCCAAAGGATTAAAGTAAAACAAAATAAAATTAAACAATGAAAATAAAAACCTAAGATGAAGTTAAGAAATCAAAGTGATATTTTAGCCAATTATTTTTAGACTAATACATTAAAGAGCTGTCCAAACATTTAATTGAGTTGATCAGCTTTTTAAACGAGCCAGCTTATTAACTCACACTATTTTAAAAAAAAATCATTTTTTATTTTTCTTTGGTAGAAGTGGAAATATATTAAGATTGGTTTGGTCTTTATAACTTTTACACATCATGTTTAGCTAAAGATTCTTTCTTAATATTGATCTAAATAAGTAGAGGACCTTCATCGGATAACTCAATTTCAATGACTGATATTGGAAGTTGATGTGTGTCAAATCTATGATTAGCCTCACCTTGACATTGGCATATAAGACTGTCAAACGAATTAAGTTATCCTATTCCAATTTAAGTCATATAAGATTAATGGTGTGTATAGATTGAGTCAAGTCAAACCTTATATAATTCATAATTAAAAATTTTTGATTTATTCCAACTTATCATTGGTTATAAATTGGCCTCATAAACTTATTTATCTTGTTTAAAAAATATATTTTTAGTTATTTTAATAATCAAAACTAGATATTGAAATTGTTAAATTTTTAAATATTAAATTAAACTTCTAAAAAATATATTAAACCTTAAATAAGTCACTTTTCTTTTTTAAAATACAATTTTAATTATTTTGAATGACAAAAATTAAATATTAAAACTATGAAATTTTAAAAAATAAAACTAAACTTCTAAACAAATAAACTAAAGCTTAAAATATATAAAATGAAAAGCCTACAAAGACCAACTCACTCCAACCCACTTAAATTTCAATAACTTTGATAGATCAAACTAAAAATCATTCTTCAAAATAATTATTAAATTATTACTTTATTTCATCTCAGAATTGGACTAACCCATTTTCCGTAAAAAAATGGAAACATAGCATTTTGTGTAACTTTTCTTAAGGTATATCTGTTGTATTGAGTGCAAGTTGTTTAAGTAGTACTTAACATGGTTTGGCAGATTCTTCAAAAATGCAAACCATGCACAAGTTGAGGTGCACGCACATCTGGAGATGAACTTTTCCTTTAGCGCAGACTTTAAGGCTTCAGGTTAGTGTAGAGACATTTGAAAGACATTGTAAACATAAAGATTGTGACGATTCTTCTTTACAAGCTTTTAATTTAAGCTTCTTTAGACCCTTCGAGGGTTTCGTCTTTCCTGAAGGTAGCACATCACTCTTATGGCTAATGTGATGATTATATGTAACTACAAACGTAATTACAAAACTGATACAGCGTTAAATCCAGACCAATTAATTACATCGCGTATGGTACTGGCATCAAGACTTAACTGCGCCGAATCCTTTGTTTTCTGAGCCTCAACTCTCCAACTGCAATGGCCATTACTTTTTATAATACTCACGAGTTTCCTCTTCAACCATCTCATTTCATGCTCCTGATATCCCCGTGAATGATTAAGTAGTGGTCCTGGAGGCCTCTGGCTTTCATAATAATTCCAGCTCCAAAAATTTGTGCTTTATGAATGAAACATCAATCGACATCACCTAGGAGGTCTCTCGAGCGCAGTCCAACCGAACTTACCTTTCCGAAAATCTGCCAGAATCCGGAACGCTGCTTGATGAGCATCACCATTGAACACTTGAAGTGCGAGCTTTTCTACAAACCTGCAATTCAGTAAAGATATGGTTATGAGGAGAAGGTATTCGCCCTTTGAAAGTTTAAATACTAATGCCCTGTCCAACGCAGCACAACCATAGACATACATTTTACCATAAAGACCATCTACATTAATCCTGTACCGTTTACGAAGAGCCTCTGAACCTGCATTGTTCAAAGAACTAAGAAAAATAAAATTGCTATAATGAAGGGGCAGGGCGAAATACTTTTAAGAATTTGTTAGTGAAGTTTAAGTTAATTTGTAGCATGCATGTTAGGAAAATAATAAGGGCTATGAAGAAGCCGGTGAAGATCCTACTTTGGCCGAATGACATGATACATACCTACCGAAGGGAGCCTTGTAAGCATCTGTACAAGAATTGCAGCAACATCAGCAACATCATAGGATCTCTCCCCAATATCATCACATATGGCGAGTTTTATAGCAGCTGACTGATCACTGATTCGCATTGGGAGTATCCCAGGAGAGTCCAACAATTCAAGATCTTTTCCAAAACGAACCCACCTTTTACATTAACATGGATAGATAGATATAAAATAAATTATTTGGTAAGTAGTAGTAAGTATTTTTAATGAAAGATTCACTACTTGTTTCTTGTTTCAGACTCCAACTTATACTTAGCACCAAACTATATACACGACTGCTGGAAAGTGACATGTTTTTTACACTATTACAACCTTACTTTTTCCTCTGCTGGGAGCAAAGAAAACCCCAGAAACTGTACTTTCTTCAACCTTGGGAGTTGGGACATAAATCTGAGATATAATGTAATTTAGGATACTGTTTGAGTCCAACTAATTCTATAGTCACTCACTTCAGACTCTCCTTATTGTTTTGGGAGGGTGTTTATTTTGTGACATTCCCAGCTTCAAGTTTCCAATGGAAAATACAGCAATAAATGCATGCACAAACATTTTAATCTAAAACTAAAATCTGTTTCAATTTTTCCAATAATGGAACCAAATGGCAAGGGAAAGAAGAAAGAAGAAAAGTTACCTCAATTCCCTAGTGACACCTGGCCTGGGAGCTGCTGGACACATTCTTCGCTTTAACAAACGGTTAATTAAAGATGACTTCCCAACATTCGGATATCCAACTATTCCAGCTCGAACCTGCATAATATTTTGGTAACAACACATGTCAACTGCAGTGATTTGCCATTAAGGGGGGGGGGGGGTGGAAAAAATACGAATGACAGCAAGATCTGCTTATAAAGTACCATGTAATTGCACTAATAACTAGTAGCATAGTATCTGGGCCAGAACAATGGATGGAATGACAAAGTGACATGAAGAACATTTAAAGAGAGAGATGAATGCGATGGAACTACAGTTACGTCCATTGAAAACGAGGAATAAAAGACTTTGCAACTTATAAATAAGCAATATATTTATAAAATAAGAAACAGAACAAATAAAATCATTTACTGGATAATCTTTTTGGTCAGAACAAAGACAAAGTGACATGAAGAACATTTAAAGACTGAGATAAAAGCGATGGAAATACAGTTGTCCATTGAAAACAAGGAATAAAAGAGTGTGCAACTTATAAATAAGCGATACGTTTATAAAATAAGAAACAGAACAAATAAAATCATTTACTGGATAATCTTTTTGGTTGAACATATACTCCTTTTTCAGACTATGTAACAAATAAAGTATCTAATCACTTTCACTTGAAAATTAGATAGGCAAAAGGAATTGAGATTGGTTGTCAATTGCAACGAACAACCCACCGGACGAGGGAGGAGTCCTTTGGCTCTACGTTTTACATTTACATCAGCTGCTAGTGTCTTTGCTAACCGGCCTAGCTTCATTGTGCCCTGTAATTATGACATATGGCTAAACATACCATACAACAAACCTCCAAACCACGGAAAGCTGGAAAAGGATATATTGTCTAGATACCATTCCAAGTTGCCCATTGGAGAAGACAACCTTCACACCTTGCCCAGCAAAATATGCTGCCCAAGCATTGCGGTCTGCAGTTGATATCATGTCTTCTCTATTTAAAACCAAAATTCTCTTTCTATTACCAAGCCATAAATCCATCTGGTAAGGCAAAAGAAACAATGAGACTGAGAGTTTGGGGAATGGTGCATCAACAATAAGAGTAAATGTTAAAAGTTATCAATCAAATTAAAAAGCCCAAAGCAGCAAAGGAGAACTGAAAAAAGACCAGCACGAATATCTTCAACCAAACCAAATGATGAAAATTCAACATTATAGGCTTCAAATAGGATGAGGGAAAACAGGAAAAGAAAAGAAAGCTTCGCCAATTGGATTGAGAGAAAAAGTTGAACATATGATTTAAAAATAAAAGAAAAACTAGACACGATGAAACTTGCCTGTGGATGACTCGTGGACATTGGGATTCGGGCATCCCGCACTTCTATCACAACATCCATCAATTTGAGCTGCTCCTTAATTTCTTTTTCTGCTTTTGCAATATGACCAGGGAACCACTGCCCAATAGCCAGGAAGAATTAGCATACTGAGATGCCTAGGAATTCGGGCACACAGGCACCTACATACCTGTACGGGCCGTATTGTCTTTGTCCAGTAATAAAGATCGGTGTCAAGATCAGTCCAATTGCTCTCCCCATGGCTCCCATCAAATGTGTTGGAATTGGAATTGACATATCCATTTTCCCGCCAACTAGGATTTTTGATACCAACTATCTGCAGTATTCTCAGAATCTCAGTCACTTTATATATTCAATAACAAATTTGAACCAATATAAGTCAATGGTTCAAGATACACATTGTTGGTAGGGAGAAATGCAATGTGTAAGAAGTGCTAGACTTGCTCTTACACGCAGAATTTCTCCCTAAAATGCAACGTGTATCTTGAACAACAACAACAACAACACAAGCGTCCATAATAAAAGTGAAATAATTCCTATAGTTTACTTTGTAATTTCAAAAATTAAAGCTCGTCAAGACACTGTAACTTAATTAAAAATGGAGAAGTGCTAAATTTCTGGATCGTCTGGGATTAAGATTACTCTTTGGTCACTTTTCAATCAGTTTAAATCAGTCACGAAACAACCCCATAATCCGCAAAATCAGACGTTATAATCTTGATGCACCATATTCAGTTCTCTTAGTGGCCAAACGACGGGGGAACAAGTAGTAATAACATAACGTCGAGTAACTCTGTAAGCCAAAAATTACAAGACACTTAGGAATTGGTAGATGATTGAAGCTTGCCTGAATGGTGGGAGGTTGGGATGAGAGGGTTGCGGAGGCTGCGACAGCAGTTCTGTGATGTCTGCGTCCACTTGGTACAAATTTTTCAGGCATTGTTGTAGGGTTGGGCAGCCATAGCCCTGATAGCTGGGCGATCATCACGCTGTGGCTCCGTCGGTTGTTTCTTCTTCTGACTTGGTGGTTTCTGCAAATTTGTGGCTTCTTGCTAGCCCTGCAGATTTTATTTGGGATAACAAATGGGACGATCTTTTTTTTAAAAAAAAAAATTTAAGGCAAAATTTTGTCGTCCATCATAACTTTCAATTTCGCATCTAAAGTTTGTTTTTTACCAATTTCGTCCTATTTCGTAGTTTTTTTTACCAATTTTGTCCTATTTCTTTCTTTTTTTTTCAATTTTATCCCATAATTTAAACAACAAGGCGTAGAAATATACACATTTCCTTAAAAACGAAATTTGCAGTTCAATGAATGCAATGGACATAAATTTAAAACCGAAAATATCTGAATTTAGCGATCGTACAAGTCATTCTATGTTCTCAATTATTAATTACTCCCTCCAGGAAGCAACAAAAATTAAAAAAAAAAAATCCAAGATACATACTGGTGAAGATTGAACCATTGAAACCAAACAATAAAGCAAAGATTGAATAAGAAAAAGTTGGGAACCTTGCGGCTTGCGAGAGAACAGGAGAGGCGAGGCGAGAGCAGCGGCAACGTGGAGGCTGAACGAGGGGAGCGAGAGACTGAAAGCGAGCGATAGGCCGTCGAGGCGAGCAGCGAACAGCAGCAGCAGAGGACCGAGAGACTGGACAGCCGGCGACGGCAAGCGACGGAGTGAGAGACTGAAAGTGAACAGCAGCAGGCGAGCAACAGGGGAGCTTGGCAGCAGGTTCAACGGGGGAGCGAGAGAGTAGAGACTGAACAGCGAAAAGATGAAAGAAACTCACAGATTCAGATTAGAAGGTTTTTCATTTTCATGACTAGCGAGACTATCGTAGATTTTAGAGAGAATGCAAGAAACTTGGTAGACTCTGTTAATTTCATTTTAAATACTTGAAAAATATGAAATGGAATCTATTTTGGGTAGAAATTTGTAACTTCAAGCATAATCATACGTGGCAAAAAGTCACAATTAACAAGAAATTGAAATAGTTTGGACTTTGGAATGGTGAACTCAAGAGGATGTTTGGTAGCAATAAGTGGTAATAAGAGAGAGTGATGAGCTAATAAGAAAGATAATCAAAAATTGTCATATGGCAAAATTAGTTTAAAAGTTAATTTATTGAATTAAAAATGTTTGATAAAAGTAATTATTGAAATAATTAAAAAATATAAAATAGTATATATTTTTTAATTTTAAAATAATATAAATAAATGTATTATTTTTATTTTTATTTTTAATTAAATTAATTTAAATTATTTATAAAATTCATTAAAAATATATATTTTATATATGAATAATATATTTATATAATATATATATATTTTTTATTATATTTATATATATTAGTAAATGTATAATGAGTATTTTTATAAAATAACAAAAATAAAAAGAGAATAAAAATACATAAACTGTAAGCTACCCAAAGTAATTTATCAAAATATAAATTATTAAAATAATTTCATTTATCGAACATTTTTAATGAGTTTATAAGCTAATAAAATAAGTTATAAGTTAACTTATAAAATATAAACTTATACAACATCTTTCAAAAATATTAAACTATATATTTTAAAAAACATAAGGGTATTTTAGTACATTTTTTTTTTAATTCTTGCTCCCTTTTTTCTTTTTTGGACAAAACATACCGCATTTGAATTGTTTAGTAATATTTAAAGTGCAAACGTTACCGTCTCTCGGGTCCATAGCTCAGTGGTAGAGCATTTGACTGCAGATCAAGAGGTCACCGGTTCGAACCCGGTTGGGCCCTTTAAATTAATCTAACTAATAAACCAATTTTTATGATATTAAGAATTCACAGTAGTCGTGAGGGTCCTTAGCTCAGTGGTAGAGCATTTAACTGCAGATGAAGAGGTCACGACTTCGAACCCGATAAGGCCCTTTCGCCTTTAATTTTTTCATTTTGTCATTTACCTTTAGATCTTATTTGTGCATGATTTTTGGCATTACAATTCACCTTTTTTTTTTTTTTTAATACCTCTTCAACTTCTGATGTTTGACATCATTCAGACCTAGAAATTTCACTGAAACATAAAGTGAGAAATATCTAATTTAATCAACTACCGTGAATAATATTTTTGTTAAGAAAAACAATTATGGGAACTCCAATATATTCCAACTAATCTATTTTAAAATGGATTGGATTATAAATGTGTAAAGTTTTTTTAATTAATTTCTTATTCACAAAATTCAAACTCAATATTTTGTTCAAGATGATATTTCAACCAAATAATATTGATAACGTGAGAAACAATTTTAACATTTAATTTACTAAATAGGTTAAATTATGGTCTTTCATTCAATTTTAAATTTGTTTCTATAATTTAAAAATTTATAATTGAGTTCTTATATTTACTCTGTATTAATAAATTTTTGTTAATATTTTGTTAAATTTTGGTGACATGACTAATCATATAGCATCTTAACATTTGAAATATACATGACTTAAACTAATTCATCCTATAACATAAATTGCATTATATGTTATATATGTGTAAGTTAATATCTCTTAATTATCTACTTTTTTTTTCGTTGGCATTAATCATGTATATTTAACATATTAATATGCATATGGTTAGTTAGGTTAACAAAATTTAATGAAATACTAACAAAATTTTAATAATATGGATCAAATTAAAATTTTGTGAAATTATAAGGACTTAATTACAAATTTTTAAACTATAAGAACCAAATTAAAAATAAGTAAAACTATAAGAACCAAAAGAATAATTTAATCCATTGAATAATACACACACTTATTCTACTTATGAAAACATAAAAAAAATCTTTCTTTATATATTAAACTAGTTTTGTGACCCGTGCGATGCAAAAATAATTTACAACTCTAAAAATTTTTGTAATTTATAAGAATAATAATAATTAATTAACAATAAACATATAGTAGTTGATATAAGAGATAAATATTTTAGAGTATCTACATGCAATATAAATTAAAAAAAATTATTCAAACAACTGAAATATTTCTGCAATGCAAAATACACCTTCAATGTGATATGTTGTTTACAAATATTTTTCAAATACAATGTCTTTGACATAAAAAGAAGGAAATAAAATAGAGCTCTGTATCCTCAACCTATATTTCCATACACCTGTTCTTGTTACTATTCTTAGAGCTCTCTATAATAAGACCAAATTTATTAACCATCTCAATAATATCTGAAACGTAACAATATTATTCGTATAAAATTGAAATCAATAATAAATAAAACATAATATACAAAACAAAAAATAAAAACTAACATATTAAATAGTTATTGTAGGTAACATGATTCAAAATATCACTGAATGGACAAAACTTGAAAATAATTTTTAAAATACTCAAATCATATTCAATTAGTCAGACATCAGTTGAAAAGTGAAATTCAAGCATGAAAGAGTGCTTCATTGTACGATACTAACAGTTAGACTTAACTACATTAAATAGGAACATCATATAAACATTTTCTTCAGTTATTTAACGCTTGAGCTTATTCACAAATGATTTCTTCATATGACCGTGTATACGATCACCCTTAGAAAGCAAAAAATAAACACAACATAAGCATAATAAACAAAATAATAAATCCCAAATAATTGAATATCATGAAATTAAATTCACCTGATAATTTTACAAAATTATCTCCAAACTAAAAATCTCCTCAGATACATTAAATAATGGAATTGTTTACAACCTCACTACTCGAACCCTAATCCTCCAATCATCAGCTGATGCATTAACATCAACAACGTCACTAAATTTAGCTATATGAGAAGCACTAACAGAATAAAAAACTAATTATTATTAATTATTAAATTATAAATTTTATTGATATATGGAACAATCATATATGAAAAGATACAAAACCACAATTCACAACAAATTCATTTAATGTAGTGATCAATAAGAATATTCTTATTAATTTACATAATATATCAATTTAATATTTATTTTAATTTATTAATTTTAATATATATATATGTATATATATATATATAATTTAATGTGGTGTGATTAATAAAAACAATTTTTTTTCAAATTCATTGCAATGCATTTTTTTTTCAAATTCATTTCAATACAATTATATAATTAAATTTCAATTTGTATGACAGTTGCAATCTTCACAGAATTTAAATTCAATAATGCTAGAAATACATATTGATAGGAGAGCCCTAATTACATTTCAAAAGGTTTGCTTTGAATTTACCCTAATTTTTCAAATTCACTTATTGTAGTATTTAATAAGAATGAATTTAGTAATTTACATAATCTATTAATTTAATATCTCATTTTAATTTATTAATTTTAATATATGTAATTTAATGTGGTGTGATTAATAACAATAATTTTTTTTCAAATTCATTTTAATGCAGTTATATAATCAAATTTCAATTTACATGACAGTTACAATCCTCTAAATTCAAAGATGCCAAGAATATGTATTGACAGGAGAGCACTAATCATATTTCAAAAGATTGCTTTGAATTTACCCTAATTTTTGCAAATGCATTTAATGTAGTATTTAATTAGAATGATTAGAATGAATTTATTAATTTTTATAATTTATTTATTTAATTTTTATTTTAATTTATTAATTTTATTATATAGTATTTAATGACATCTATATAATTAATACTTTAGAGTGAAATTATTTTAGTCCATTATATAGATTATATATTTCATATCTAAATATTAGTTAAGATGATAATTTAAGAAAGAATACAATTTGACATGGAATATTGAAGCAATTCAAAAGCTATTATAATATGCTAATAAAATATTTTTAATGAATAAACATCTAAAACTCATTTCATAGAAATTAATTTATGGTGAAAAGTTTGTCTTGTAGAATTTTTTTTTTTGTTTGAATATTGTAATAGAAAATATTTTGCATTATATGGTTTGTTATAAAAAAGGGAAAAAATCAATGCAATTTGTTACATCTTTATTATTTTAAAATATAATAAATGTATGATTCTCTTATTAAAACACAATAAATATGTGATCTTTAAAATAGTTATATTTCTTTGACTTAGAATTTCATATTTGGTTCTTTTAAAAAACTTTTGTACACACATTTTATTTTTAGTGAAAATAATAAAGATATAAAAAAATTATATATAAATATAATCCTTATTGAAGAAATAATATATATATATATATATATATATTGGCCTTTCTCTCACTATAAAATAGACATATATTATTTAAAAGTTTTGTTGTTCACGAATAAAATAAGAATAAAAATATTAATATTGACGGTTCAAGTGGTTTGACATTTTTTTTTAAAATAACATCTTGAGTTTGCATCTTATAAATAGAGAAACTAATGTAGTGATCGGTGTTATGCATAGATATTTCATCAATATATAGACATAATATATGTTTAAATTCAGATATTTACTTATTTCAGTACAAGTTACTAAAAACTTATTTATATAATACATTTGATGTTGTTATGATAAGATTACCATCTTTGTCAATAATCAAAATTTTCAAATCATATATTCTTTTTACTCTTGAAATTACCAATATAACTGTTGATGTGTAAAGATTGGGCTTGTTAGATACAAACCAATTACTGAAAATGATTGACTTCGACTTTTCTTAATTGTCATTGCAAAGCACAATGTTATTGAAAACTAGCATATTCTAAATTGAAAATGCAATCTTGAATCTTATAGAGTAATTATTATTCTGAGAATCATAAATTTTTTTCCAATATTATTTTTCAAAGAAAATCGTTACTTTGATGACGTGCTCACCAAGTCGAGATACAATCAGTCTACTACTGTTACAAAAACTTGTTAATTTCTAATATTTCTAAGTAACATTATTGGAGCACTGACCTTCAACTTTATTTCTAAATATCTTCAACAAAGCCTTGACATATCTCATTCAGACCTTTCTCTCTCTCTCTCTCTCAAAACTTTAAATCGAACAATATTTCGCAACCACACTCACATTAGAATGTTTGGGCTACTTCTTGCACCAGGTTTTAGAAGGTTTTGGAAGATTTGGTGGATAAGTATCATTGTTTTGTTGTTGTTATAACATAAATGAAACTAGCTGGGAACTTGGCTGAGAACATTGTCAATTTGCTCAATTTTGATCAATGGTTCAAGTTAAATTCCATGGGGTCGTCTTGCGGAATTTGGATTCTTTGGAATAGCAATGATGTTAAGTTGACAATTATCACTAGTTTGTACAAAGAAGCTTCATTTTATAGTTATTGTGTTAAATCCAGAATTCGAGATGGAGTGAAACTTGCATTGCAGACTGGACAAATCTTAATTCTCTACTTGTTGTTTTATTTGTTTGGGTTTCTTACTATTTTGTTGACATTGATAACTATTATAAGTATTAATTTTTTTTTATATTTATGTTGTTAGTAATTTAAACTTTGCGCAAATATATTTGGTAGATATATTTTTCATATGAACAATGTGGTGAATTTCATCACCGATGACGTATCAAGGACCCCTTGGTTAGGAAGGCAAATTTTTCATTCGCTTTTCTAGATTTGATGACATTTTTTCTAAATTAATTTTAATTTGTTACTCATTTGATAGTAATTTCCTCTTAAAAAATATTTCTATTACAAAAAATTGTTCTTCTTCTAAATCCTAATTGCATAATCAATTAATCAATTTGATCAAATTAGGCATGTGTACAAAAACCATAAATTTCAAGTTTTTACAAAAAAAAATCCCTAATAATGTAATGATAAATCAACCATCATAAAAAAAATTCATAAAATTGACTTCACAAATATGTTACTCATGATCATAATTGTATATTCAACTAACCAATTTGATAGAATTAGACCTATGTACAAAAACCTCAAATTTCAAGCTTTTATAAAGAGGTCCCTAATAATGGAATGATAAATTAACCATTATCAAGAAAAAATTTCATGAAATTGACTTCACAAATATATTACTCATGATCCTAATTGTATAATCAATTAACCAATTTGATAGAATTAGACCTATATACAAAACTCTCAAATTTCAAGCTTTTACAAGAGGTCCCTAATAATGAAATGAGAAATTAATCATCATCAAGAAAAAATTTCATGAAATTGACTTCACAAATAGGTTATTTATGATATGAATTACATAATCAATTAACTAATTTAATAGAATTAGACCTATGTACAAAAACTCTAAATTTCAAGTTTTTACAAAGAGGTCCCTAACAATAGAATGAGAAATTAACCATCATTAAAAAAAAAATTTGTGACTCTGGAGAGTGGGGGTCTTGTGACTGTGAGCAGCAGAGAGGAATTGAGTCACTGAAGGGGTTCAAAAAAATATTAAGGAGGTTCAAAAAAAAAAGGAAGGGGGCAAAATTTTAAAAAAAATTTACATAAAAAATTTCTAAATTTCAAAGGGGTGCAACTGCATCCCCTGAATTATATGTGGCTCTCCACTGTTCATCACATAATTTATATTTGTTTTGTTTAAATTACTTTGTATTTGTTCTTATTCAATTATAAATTTGTTGTATTTGTTCTTATTCAATTATAACTTTGTTGTATTTGTTCTTAAATTTTTTCATACCTATTTTCTTACATAAGTGCACTTAAATTATAATTGAATAACAACAAATACAAACTAATTTAAATAAACAAATATAAATTATGGAAAGAAATTCGCCACACCGTTCATATGAAAAATACATCCACCAAACATACTTGTGCTAAGTTTAAATCACTAACAACATAAATGTAAAAAACTTAATACTTATAATGGTTATTAGTGTCAACAAAAATAGTAAGAGACCCAAACAAATAAAACAACAAATAGATAATTCAAATATGTCTAGTCCTTAATGCAAGCTCCACTCAATCTCAAACTCTGTATTCAACACATTGATTGTAAAATGAAACTCCTTATACAAACTGCTGATAATTGTTAACTCAATAGCCTTGTTATTCCAAAGAATCCAACTTCTGCCAGATGGCCCCATGGAATTTAACTTAATCCACCTGTAATACCCGTTAATTTCAGAATATAATTCGCTTAAGAGTATTTTAGAATTCTACAACGTTACTTTAGTTATTTATTTTGGTCATTTTTAATTTTCATATTTAATTGTTCTCTTTGAATATTATTTATGAAAATTGAGTTAAATGACTGGACTAAATATTTGCACAATGAGGGATATATTCTAAGAATGGTGAAATTCATCGAAAAGTGGTTTCAGAATGGTCAATTAGTCCATTTATTGTAAATTGACTGGATGGGTTTGGATGTTGGGTTATGGATACCCATGGGTTATTGAATAACCCATTAGAAATATTTAATATAAAGTTTCAATAGTACCCCCCTTATTTTCTTCTCACGATCGAAGCAGCTGAAGTGAATAGTGAATTCACTTTCTCTCGTTTCTTCACCCTCTTCTCAAATCCTTTCCTTGATCTTCAGAATTTCGATTATCTGTTCAGTTCAAAAGCTTTGTAAGGATCAAAGGTAAGCTTTAATCCGATTATTTTCCTTAAATTTCAGTTTATGTAGAAGATCAGATGAGGTTTTGTTCTTGAAGATTTTGATGATAATTCATGAATCTCAGTTGTTTTAGAAATTATATTTGAGTTATAATCGGTTAAAAGAGTTGAAATTCTGGTTTTGAAACAAGAAAGGAAAGAATGAAATTGTTAAAAATTTCTGCAAAAACCGAGTTACTGTAGCGACCAGAAATTTCGAAAAAAAATCTGGAAAATTTTCTTCGGGTTACTGTAGCAGTACTGTAGTGTCGGCAGTCAACGGTATTGTAGCAGTTAACGTTACTGTAGCAAACCGACACTGTAGCGAACCGACACTGTAGCAAAATGTACTGTAGCAACCCGTTACTGTAGCAGTCAGAAAATTTTACGTATTTTCGTGATTTTGTTTCCTTTTTTATGATTCCTTGTAATATATTTTACTAGAAAATTTTCCTACACAAATTCTAGTGTGGAACAAGGTAAACTTGGACAAACATCAAGGTGAGTGAATAACCTTGCTCAGCTAATTTGATATTACTAGTCAAAGTACAATATAAGTCCCATTTACAATATTATTTGGATAATAAGCAATTAATTTTTCATATGGGAGTATATGATGATCAATAGAAATAAGAGTATGTAGAAATTATTTATTTCATGACAATTGTACTATGTGATGAATTCTCACTATCTTATTAATGAGTAAAGATCTACGGGATCTAATACACGAGTGTGAAAGGGTTAAAGTCTCATACTACTCGGTGTATATCTAAGAAATCTTATACACGAGTTTGAAAGGGTTAGAGTCCCATACTACTCAGTGCATATCTATGAAATCTATACACGAGTTGAAAGGGTTAAAGTCCCATACTACTCGGTGTATACCTATGAGATCTTATTCACGAGTTTGAAAGGGTTAGAGTCCCATACTACTCGGTGTATATCTATGAAATCTTATTCATGAGTTTGAAAGGGTTAGAGTCCCATACTACTCGATGTATAAGACAATTAATTATATGAGTAAATGTGGTATTTGTACTTTTGATATTTTATATAGTACAGTTATTTACTTACTGAGTTTTTAAATAAACTCACACTCCCTATGATTATTTTTTTCAGATACAGAAAACAAAGAACAAGAGTATCCGTTTGAAGATTAGAAGCCTCTTGGGATTATTCTCTATTTCTGTCTGGTGGGATACCAGTACTTATTAATGTGGATACTAGAAACGCTCTGTACTTTCTATAGGTCTCCTAGGCTTGCGATGAGATAGAAATATCAGACTATGTATGTCTATATTTGCTTATCAGATGAATATAATTCTGTAGTGTGGAATGAATGATTAAGGTTGAATGTAAAACCTTACAGAATATATGTATATAACGTATGTTTGAGAATTATATCAAATGAGTAGTATCTTTTCACATGCTCAATTTTTGGGATGTGACAAATTTGGTATCAGAGGAAAGGTTTTATAGGTCCCCTATAGAGTACAGAGCAAAGTGATCTTTGTGGGCCCTTCCCTATTGTCATGAGCCGCGGCATGACCATAGGATTAGGTTCCATAAAAGACCTTGTAGAGTATAACGTCATTTTATAGATAACTTCTCAGTGGGGCTAGTAAGTGATATTTTGTTTATGTCTGAAAATTATTTTTTATGTGTGTAGATCTGTGACAGATCAATGTCAGAAGGATCTTCTAATAATAATGAGCATATGGGTCCAAGGAGGGCCATAAATCCACCAGTACATGTGCAAGATGATCATAACCGTGGTGATAGTTTACATGCTCAAAGTACTGAGGGCGCAACTAGTGAGCAAGCAAGGAGAGTCGAACCTGATGCTCACGTTGGCAATGCAACTATTGCACATGTGATTAATTTGATGAATGAACGATTTGACCGATTTGAGGCTGAAATGAGAGGTCGAGCTGCACAAGCTAACCTGCCAGTGGATCCTCCTATTGTTGAAGCTGAAATTGTACCACCAGCTCAGTTAGCTGGAGGAGATAACGTAAGGGAGGTAAGAATGTCTGAATTCCAGAAAATGAGGCCTCCTACTTTTTCAGGGGAAGATCCCAAAGAGGACCCACAATGTTTTCTTGAAGATTGTGAAGCAATCTGTGATGCTATAGGGTGTTCTCCTACTCAAAAGGTAGAATTCACTTCCTTTCAGTTAAAAGGTAGGGCTGGTAAATGGTGGAGGAACTGGAAGAAAGCTAGAATTCAAGGCGCACCGCCAGTTATGTGGACAGAATTTTACAGATTGGTTATGGATGAATTTCTTCCGGTAAGTGAACGATCATCTAGGGCCAGGGATTTTCTGTATCTACGACAGGGAACCATGACTGTTGATGAATATTCAGCTCAGTTTGTTAAATTATCTGAATATGCCCCTGAAATCATTCCTTCTGAAAGGAAGAAAATAGAAAAGTTTGTGGAAGGGCTTCGTGATGCCTTATATGATCAAGTGGGTTCTAATATGAACGATTACTCTTCGTACTCAGAGGCGGTTGATGTGGTCCGAAGAATGGAAAAGAGGTCAAAGAATAAAGAAGAATATCGTCAAAAGAAGAAAGCTAGATATAGAAGATCTTTTGATCAAGGGGAAGACTCAGGGACTTTAAAACTCTTTACTGCATCACAAAATGCTCCAGCCACTCCTACGAAGTCAACTTATTCTACAGCCAGTGTGGCTAAGCCTCGTTCAGAGACCAGGGGTGGTTTTAGCTCTTCTAGTAAAGGAGGTACTCAAGGTAGAAGGGAAAAAACTCAATGTCCTGAATGTGGAAAGTTTCACTTCGGAGAATGCAGGTTAAACACTGTTGGTACAGGTTGTTTTAACTGTGGACAAAAAGGACATTTTATAAGGGAGTGCCCTCAGCTCATGACAAGACCAGGTCAAGGGTCTACTTTGCCACCTCGACCACAATCTATTACTCAAACACCAACCCCTTCAATAGGGGGTAGTATGGGAAGAGGTTCTGGAAGAGGCCAAGGTGACCGTGGAAAACAAGCTGCTGGCAGAGGAAATGCAAGAGTATATGCTCTAACCTGACAGGATGCTCAAACATCCAATGCTGTAGTTACAGGTATATTATCTGTTAATACTTTTGCTGTACGTATTTTGTTTGACCCCGGTTCTACTCACTCATATGTGTCACCCCTATTTGCCAAGAGATTTGCAATTGATTCGATTATTCTTAAAGAACCATTCTTGGTTTCCACACCGATGAGAGAGATTTTGATGGTTAAAACATGTTATCATTCTTGTAAAATAATCGTTGGAGGCATAGAAACTGAGATAGATCTTATGGTTCTCAATATGTTAGATTTTGATGTGATTCTAGGGATGGACTGGCTATCTTCTTGTCATGCTACTATAAATTGTCGTGATAAAGTTATTTCCTTTAATATGCCGGGGAGGAGTAATTTTGTGTTTCAAGGAGATCGAAGTGATGTACCTTGCAACATGATATCTATGTTAAGTGCCCGGCGTATGTTGCGAAAGGGATGTCAGGGATTTCTAGCTTTTATCAAAGATTTAGAAAAGAAAGAACAGAAGTTAGAAGACATACATGTGGTTAATGAATTCCCAGATGTGTTCCCAGAAGATTTACCTGAATTATCGCCAGAAAGAGATATTGAGTTCAGTATTGATTTGGTCCCAGACACAAGACCAATTTCTATTCCACCTTATCGTATGGCTCCTGTTGAGCTAAAAGAACTCAAAGAACAATTGGAAGATTTGTTAAACAAAGGGTTCATTCGCCCAAGTTTTTCACCTTGGGGTGCTCCTGTTCTTTTTGTGAAAAAGAAAGATGGTTCTATGAGACTATGTATAGATTATCGTCAGCTGAATAAAGTCACAGTGAAGAATAAGTATCCTTTACCAAGGATAGATGATTTGTTTGATCAGCTTCAAGGAGCAAAATACTTCTCAAAGATTGATCTAAGGTCTGGATATCATCAGTTACGAATTAAGAGTGATGATATACCTAAGACTGCTTTTCGTACACGGTATGGACATTATGAGTTTCTTGTGATGTCTTTTGGGTTGACAAATGCACCAGCAGCATTTATGGATTTAATGAACAGAGTGTTCAAATCATTCCTTGATAAGTTTGTAATTGTATTTATTGATGATATTTTGGTATATTCAAAGAGTCATGAAGAACATACTGAACATTTGAGAATAGTGCTTCAGACCTTGAGAGAGCATCAGTTGTACGCAAAGCTCTCAAAATGTGAATTCTGGATGAGTCATGTAACGTTTTTGGGACATGTTATGTAATATCCCAAGAATTTTTATGAATATTTAAAGTCTGATTTGAAGTTTAGTGAAAAATTTAATTATGTGGAAAATTTTCTTTTTGAATTAGTGAAGAAAATGTGGAAATAGAAATTTTTATTTTTAATTTAGGAAATTTTTACAAATTCTCAAGGACATGTGGGGAAGAGAAAGGCATGGCACCCAGGCGCCACGTGGGGCGCCTAGGCGCCGGGCATGGGTGGCGCCCAGGCGCCAGGTGTGTCGGAAAACCTTAGCTCATTTTCAATCGGCCATAACTTCTTCATCCGGACTCCGTTTTGGGCAAACTTTATATCGTTGGAAAGTTCTTTGAGTCTAGTTTCCAATGGTATAAGTTTCATTTAGATATTCATTACCGATTAGGAGTTATGACTTAAGATGTGAGTAAAGGTCGAGAGTAGTGGTAGGAAATTTCTCTATTTCGTAACCCTAATGTTTTTGTCTGGTTACAATAGGAATGGTCAAGGTGCAAAGTGGGAGTGCCGAGAGCGTGAAATCCAGGTGAGTGGGTTAATACTTGCTATGATTAAATATCTGTTATTGACTTTTTGCATCATAGTGGAAATATGTTGTATATCCAAGTTTGAAGAGGATGATGTGGAACGATGAGGCATAAACAATTGTGGAACGTGTCTGGTAATGTATATAATTATATTTTCTTATTTTCCCATGAATGGAGGTTATATAATGGATTGTGAATGGCATGTGAACTGAGTTGAATAATTGTTCTATATTATGGGTTATGTTGTATACATGCTATGTTGCTGGAACCACATTTATTATGTTGTGGCTTGAATTGTAAATGACTGAGTTGTGTATGTGGCTCAAGATTATGATTAAGGATGTTTTTATATATGATTGTGATTGTGTTTGACTGGAAAGGAAAGGCATGGTGGTGCACCCCATGGAGAAATTTATGTGAAGTTATAAGGGTGGAGATTATAAATGGAGCGATAAGGGTGGATGCGGCAGGGGCCGCGGGCAACGATCCAGAGGTATTCTGGACGACCCGGTTGGTACGGGAAATTTGTGTGAAATTGATTTCACCGATTGTTGTTGTGAACTTTTGAATTATGTTGAAATGTATTTGATTTATTTGGATATTGTCGTGAAGTACTACGAATAATATCATATCATATGATGATTGATTTACGTATGATTGCTGCATGTTATCATTATGATGTATGATATTTTTTTGTCATAATGTTGTGTTATCTACTCACTGGGCACGTGGTTTGCTCATACCCCTCTTATTGATATTTTTTTTCAGAGTTGACAGCTGAAGGTAAATATCGGAACAAGGAATTATGGATCCTTAGTCCATGATTACCTTTTCATTTGTTCAGGATAAAGGTATAATAGTTAAGTTTTATTCTAAGTTGTATAAATCTAGAAATCTCTGTAATCGGGTAGGTTCATTCACTGATGTAATGTGAGTAATTGTAGTATGTATAAAGAACTCGTTTTGGTTGCATGAAAAAGAATTGTATGATTTTTAAGAGAAAGATAGGCTTACGGAGGTGAAATGAAATTCACTTTCCGTGCCGGTCACGTGCTCAAATTTTGGGACGTGACAAGTTGGTATCAGAGCTTTGGGATTAGGTCTCCTACCGATTACAGAGTAAGGTAACCTTAGTGGGATCTCCTCTATCGTGGTGAACCCGGGCACGACTATAGAGAGATGGCTCCACTGAAGGTCCTGTAGGATGTTTTCATTTCCTTTTCCTCCAAGACTTGTCTTTTCTTATGAATTATGTTTTTAGTTTTAGTTTTAGAGAGTTATGGCTATACTTTTGAACTCGGTAAGGGAAAGGTTATTATTTGTTTTGATTCCGTTGCTGTCGGATCAAATTGTATGTATGGGGCTTTATATGTTAAATTCATGATTGATTTTGTGTGACTGATTTATTTTATCTTTCTTAATTTTATTATTACTATTTTTGGAGTACCATCCCATAAAAGAAACCACTGGCATTAAAAGCAGAAGGATTACATTGCAAAAAAAAAAAAAACAATTACTCATGCATGAGTAATCTAAAAGCGAGGTGGTCTCGGATTAGGAGGGTTGTACTGTATCATCACCCCTCGACCATTCCTTGGAGCGAGAGACAGAGCAATATCGCGGAGGGTAGTGTAAATCCCATTCATACAATCAACACTTCTTTGTTGTTGATTGCAGAAGCACTGGGTAGACCAATAGAAGAACCTGTCTATTCTTGAAGTCATTTCTGCATGATTGCGTTTAGTTAACTTCTCTAGGTTTTCTATCATCTTTTTCAGATTTTTGACCTCCTGCTCTAGACAGGCGATTTTGTCCTCCGAGGTATGGCCCGTGCTAGTCTCCTCAGCTTCCTCGATCTTCTTCATTTTCTTCTCCTTCTGCTTCTCTGGAGACCCCTCAAAAGGTCTTTTGCCCTTGTCTTTGCCCAGACTTAAGTTTAAGTCGAGCTCTTCTCTCCTGGCATCCACTGTGAGATCAATGTACTTCCTTGTGGCCATGATTTGGAAAATTTAGAAATTTATGTCGAAGTATGAGAAGAGAGGAATGCTGAGAAGTTGTAGGCTTAGAGATGATTACTCTTTGTGGTGTGGTAACTGAGAACGTTGGGATAGTTCTTATAGAGGAAAAATTTGAACTCAGAGACAAAGAAGATATCTCTTCGCCGCACCCTATACGCTTAACCTATGGATTTCTGCAAGCTGGAAGCTAGGAGTCTAGGGTAGGCATGCACACCAACAACGCGTCGCATTAATGGCAAAACCACGAAAGTCAATATTCGGTGGATTTGCGGCCGATTTACACTTGGTTTTTCCATTTCTCTCGTTGGCATTTTCTGAAATTGAAGGAAGTCGACAATGTAGCCATTACAGAGTGTCTTGGATGTTTTCACGATGAACTAAAATGTATTTCTATGCTTTCTTGTATTGTTCTTGAAAGCCTTCAGTTAAGTATAATATACATGATTGATTGAATTATACTGTGATTATATGTATCTAAATACATATGATATGTATGTATGTTATTCATGCATAGAGAGTGAAGGTTATTTGTTATGGCCAGGAATAATATGTAATGATTCTACATACATTCAGAGAATGAGAAGTCTGAAATTTAAAAGAACTTGAATAGATGAAAATATATATAGATAATGATGTATCTCTATGTTTATACATATATACATATATGCTCGTAGAGGCAAGTGAAAGGTAAAAATTTTTCTCTCACTTTATGGAACGCTTGATGTGTAGATGTGAGAAGTTTTTATTTTAATATGTATGTTTGAAAATGTGTAAGCTTAGGGCAAAGCCACGGATTAGAAACCTAGATAAGGCTAGTATGAAGCTACCCGTTCATGGAGTAATATCTCGATTTAGAATTATTGGATAAGACAAATACAAAGTTAAGAAGCCATAAATTGAAGCGGCGATTAGTTTAATAATTTGAGCAAGAGTCAAAAGTTAGCCGAAATTTTTGAGGAAATCTTTTGTATTAGATTATATTTTGTTATTTTCTGGCATGCTTATCTGAGACCGTTGGCATTGCGTCGGATAAGGTCTGTAGGTCATCTTTAGAGTATGATGTAAAGGTTTTGTAGCCCTAAATTTCGTCTATATATAATGGATGCCCCATTACGCTGCTCACTACACTAAAAGTTTATATCTATAAGCTTTCTAGCATCAAACTTCTCCTTCTGTACAACCTTTATAGCTCAGAAAAATATGGCCGGCAATAAATCTTTCAATTTAAATTTTGAGGCTGGCAAGGTAGAGCTGGATCTAAATCTTAGCCTGGAGAATTATAAGAATAAGAGATCCATGGAAGAGTCACCAGAGGCTAAGAAAAGAAAAAGGGATGTAGTAGAGTTAGAGGATGTTAGCACAGCAACATCTTCTAATAATGAGCTTGTGCTTATGAGACAAAAGATGGAGGACTTGGAAAGACTGATAAACCGCCACTTTGAGGACCAGGGGAGATTGATAAATCGTCTCTTTACAGAACAAGAGAAGCTTTTGAA
This sequence comes from Biancaea sappan, assembly GCA_037074585.1. Lineage (NCBI taxonomy): Eukaryota > Viridiplantae > Streptophyta > Magnoliopsida > Fabales > Fabaceae > Biancaea > Biancaea sappan. The sequence continues at coordinate 81,105,122 of CM073492.1, forward strand.
CCGTCATTTTAGGGAATTGGCGAATAGAGTTGATAGACATTCGATGTTTGCAACTCAAAATTTTCGTGACCAACAAGCGAGATGTATTGACTGTATGAATGGAGTGACTTCTGCACTTCGCCAAATTTCCCAGACGTTTCCTCCAGAAACTCTTTCTAGGCTGCAACGATTAACTTCCTCCTTAAGGTCTGAAGCACCTTCTTCTTCTAGACCTGGAGCATCTTCTGCATTTCAAAAGCCTCCTCGTTCTTAATTTATCTTTTCTTTTGTTTGTACCTAAAGCTGATGTTTGATCTAATGTTTAAGTATTAAAATTATCTGTTTTGTAAATCAAGTTCAGCTTGTTGCCTGTAACTTATGTATTAGAAATAAAAATATGTTGAACTTGTTATATTTTGTACTTGATTGTGAAAATTCTAAGAGAGAGAATGAGATATAAACAAAATATTGGCATTTGCTTCAATCTTGAGGTAAGTTTTGAATTCGGAGGACCGAATTCTTTTAAGGGGGGAAGAATGTAATATCCCAAGAATTTTTATGAATATTTAAAGTCTGATTTGAAGTTTAGTGAAAAATTTAATTATGTGGAAAATTTTCTTTTTGAATTAGTGAAGAAAATGTGGAAATAGAAATTTTTATTTTTAATTTAGGAAATTTTTACAAATTCTCAAGGACATGTGGGGAAGAGAAAGGCATGGCACCCAGGCGCCACGTGGGGCGCCTAGGCGCCGGGCATGGGTGGCGCCCAGGCGCCAGGTGTGTCGGAAAACCTTAGCTCATTTTCAATCGGCCATAACTTCTTCATCCGGACTCCGTTTTGGGCAAACTTTATATCGTTGGAAAGTTCTTTGAGTCTAGTTTCCAATGGTATAAGTTTCATTTAGATATTCATTACCGATTAGGAGTTATGACTTAAGATGTGAGTAAAGGTCGAGAGTAGTGGTAGGAAATTTCTCTATTTCGTAACCCTAATGTTTTTGTCTGGTTACAATAGGAATGGTCAAGGTGCAAAGTGGGAGTGCCGAGAGCGTGAAATCCAGGTGAGTGGGTTAATACTTGCTATGATTAAATATCTGTTATTGACTTTTTGCATCATAGTGGAAATATGTTGTATATCCAAGTTTGAAGAGGATGATGTGGAACGATGAGGCATAAACAATTGTGGAACGTGTCTGGTAATGTATATAATTATATTTTCTTATTTTCCCATGAATGGAGGTTATATAATGGATTGTGAATGGCATGTGAACTGAGTTGAATAATTGTTCTATATTATGGGTTATGTTGTATACATGCTATGTTGCTGGAACCACATTTATTATGTTGTGGCTTGAATTGTAAATGACTGAGTTGTGTATGTGGCTCAAGATTATGATTAAGGATGTTTTTATATATGATTGTGATTGTGTTTGACTGGAAAGGAAAGGCATGGTGGTGCACCCCATGGAGAAATTTATGTGAAGTTATAAGGGTGGAGATTATAAATGGAGCGATAAGGGTGGATGCGGCAGGGGCCGCGGGCAACGATCCAGAGGTATTCTGGACGACCCGGTTGGTACGGGAAATTTGTGTGAAATTGATTTCACCGATTGTTGTTGTGAACTTTTGAATTATGTTGAAATGTATTTGATTTATTTGGATATTGTCGTGAAGTACTACGAATAATATCATATCATATGATGATTGATTTACGTATGATTGCTGCATGTTATCATTATGATGTATGATATTTTTTTGTCATAATGTTGTGTTATCTACTCACTGGGCACGTGGTTTGCTCATACCCCTCTTATTGATATTTTTTTTCAGAGTTGACAGCTGAAGGTAAATATCGGAACAAGGAATTATGGATCCTTAGTCCATGATTACCTTTTCATTTGTTCAGGATAAAGGTATAATAGTTAAGTTTTATTCTAAGTTGTATAAATCTAGAAATCTCTGTAATCGGGTAGGTTCATTCACTGATGTAATGTGAGTAATTGTAGTATGTATAAAGAACTCGTTTTGGTTGCATGAAAAAGAATTGTATGATTTTTAAGAGAAAGATAGGCTTACGGAGGTGAAATGAAATTCACTTTCCGTGCCGGTCACGTGCTCAAATTTTGGGACGTGACATGTTATTTCCCAAGAAGGTATTCATGTAGATCCAAGTAAAATTGAAGCAGTTAAACAGTGGCCTAGACCAACAACTGTGTCGGAAGTACATAGTTTTCTTGGCTTAGCAGGGTATTACCGTCGCTTTGTCAAAGATTTCTCTAAGATGGCTCTCCCATTAAATAAGTTATCCCGAAAGAATGTTAAATACATTTGGGATGATTCATGTGAGCAAAGTTTCACCCAATTGAAAGAGTGTTTAACTTCTGCACCAGTCTTAATCCTACCATCAGGACCAGGGGGTTACTCTGTATTCTGTGATGCCTCAAAGATAGGCTTAGGATGTGTGTTGATGCAACATGGTAAAGTCATAGCTTATGGCTCACGTCAGCTTAAAAAGCATGAATTGAATTACCCCACTCATGATTTGGAAATGGCAGCTGTAGTGTTTGCCCTAAAGATTTGGAGACATTACTTGTATGGGGAGACTTGTCAAATTTTTACAGATCACAAAAGCCTTAAGTACATTTTTGAGCAGAGAGATCTCAATCTAAGGCAACGAAGGTGGATGGAACTTCTGAAAGATTATGATTGTACCATCCTTTACCATCCAGGTAAAGCAAATGTAGTGGCTGATGCTCTAAGTCGAAAGTCTATGGGAAGTTTAGCTCACATTGCCACTATAAGGAGGTCTCTAATACATGAACTACAAGAATTGGAAGCTGATGGAGTATTCTTCGAAATCACTGAGTCAGGTACATTTCTGGCTCATTTAACAGTTAGATCATCCCTTGTAGAAAAAGTAAAAGCAACTTTAGAAAATGACATTGATATGGTCAAAATCAGAGATAAGGCAAGGCAAGGTCTAGCACCAAGTTTCTTGGTAGATGAAGAAGGAGTCTTATGGTTTAATGGGAGACTCTGTGTCCCCAACATTGAATCTTTGAAACATAAAATCTTAATGGAAGCTTATGGTTCGCCCTACGTTGTACATCCTGGTGCTGTGAAAATGTATCAGGATTTGAAACAAGTTTACTGGTGGGAGGGCATGAAGCGAGACGTGACTGACTTTGTAGCTCGATGTTTGACTTGTCAGCAAGTTAAAGCTGAACATCGACGACCACCTAGTTTGATGCAAAAACTAGATATTCTCGAGTGGAAGTGGGAAAGGATCACTATGGATTTTGTGGTAGGTTTACCTCGGTCAACAAAAGGAAATGACTCAATATGGGTCATAGTGGATCGACTTACTAAGTCAGCACATTTTCTTCCTGTTCATACCACTTTCAGTGTAGCAAAACTTGCTCGACTTTATGTTAAAGAAATAGTGAAACTTCATGGTGTACCAATATGTCACGTCCCAAAATTTGAGCACGTGACCGGCACGGAAAGTGAATTTCATTTCACCTCCGTAAGCCTATCTTTCTCTTAAAAAAAAATCATACAATTCTTTTTCATGCAACCAAAACGAGTTCTGTATACATACTACAATTACTCACATTACATCACTGAATGAACCTACCCGATTACAGAGATTTCTAGATTTATACAACTTAGAATAAAACTTAACTATTATACCTTTATCCTGAACAAATGAAAAGGTAATTATGGACTAAGGATCCATAATTCCTTGTTCCGATATTTACCTTCAGCTGTCAACTCTGAAAAAAAAATATCAATAAGAGGGGTATGAGCAAACCACGTGCCCAGTGAGTAGATAACACAATACTATGACAAAATAAAAATCATGCATCATAATGATAACATGCAACAATCATACGTAGATCGATCATCATATGATATAATATTATTCATAATACTTCACAACAATATCCAAGTGAATCAAATGCATTTCAACAAAATTCAAAATTCACAACAGCAATCGATGAAATCAATTTCACACACAATTCCCGTACCAACCGGGTCGTCCAGAATACCTCTGGATCGTTGCCCGCGGCCTCCGCCGCATCCACCCTTATCGCTCCATTTATATTCTCCACCCTTATAGCTTCACATAGATTTCTCCATGGGGTGCACCACCATGCCTTTCATTTCCAGTCAAACACAATCACAATCACATATAAAAACATCCTCAATCATAATCTTGAGCCACATACACAACTCAGTCATTTACAATTCAAGCCACAACATAATCAATGTGGTTCTAGCAACATAGCATGTATATAACATAACCCATAAAATAGAACAATTATTCAACTCAGTTCACATGCCATTCACAATCCATCATATAACCTCCATTCATGGGAAAATAAGAAAATATAATTATATACATTACCAGACACGTTCCACAATTGTTTATGCCTCATCGTTCCACATCATCCTCTTCAAACTTGGATATACAACATATTTCCACTATGATGCAAAAAGTCAATAACAGATATTTAATCATAGCAAGTATTAACCCACTCACCTGGATTTCATGCTCTCAGCACTCCCACCTTGCACTTGACCATTCCTATTGTAACCAGATAAAAACCATCAGGGTTACGAAATAGAGAAATTTCCTACCACTACTCTCGACCTTCATCCACTTCTCAAATCATAACTCCTAACTGGTAATGAATATCCAGATGAAACTTATACCATTGGAAACTAGACTCAAAGAGCTTTTCAACGATATTAAAAAAAAAAAACTGATGCTACAGTAACGGTCAACGGTCAACGTAGCTACAGTAACGTTGACCGAGTCAACGCTACAGTAACGAGAAAATCTGGAAAAAATTTTCTCGGTGAACAGTAATTCTGGGGAAAATTTTCGATGTTCTTCGTGTTCTTCATCCAAAAATCCAAAAATCATATCTAAAACAACATTTCTTTTGATTTCTTCCATGGGTTTTCATCCTTAATGTCTAAGGAGTGTTTTAACACCAAAACCCCCAATTTCTACCAACAATCCAAGCTTAAATCTCAAATTTTCATCAAGAACACTAACTTTTTCAAATATCCAAATTCTACGAATTTCTCATAGTTTTCTCCAAATTTCTTGTTCTAATAACATCATAAACCACCTAGGAATGTTTTAGATTAACATCCACACTTAAATTCATCCATTAAAATATTCTACAAAAATTTTGCAAAAATAATAACCAAGGATTTGATCTTGTAATAAGAGGAAGAAGAAGAAGAACATCAACTTACCAATCATCCTAACTTTCATAGCTTCCTTCCCAAAGCAAAAATTGCATGAATGATTGATGAAGAAATTCCTTTGCAAACATAATCGAGAGAGAGAGAAAGTGAAGCTACGGGAGGGAGAATGAGAAAAAGAAAAGAATAAGGAGAAGTGTATACGCGTGGGCCCCACCAATTTCTTTTTCGATAAAATCGCTCATAGCCACCTTAGCTTATAAGATTTGTTCACTTTAATCCCTCTCGATGTCTCAAACTCCACTTTAACCTCGAATCCATCATCTTTTCGGTACCGGACTCATAATTCATTCCCATAAACTCTATTTTTCTTCTCGGGTTCCTACTTGGTCATTTTTCAAAAGTCCTCTATACTTTCTTTTCTTTTCACTTTAGTCCTTGAGAATTTGTAAAAATTTCCTAAATTAAAAATAAAAATTTCTATTCTCACATTTTCTTCACTAATTCAAAAAGAAAATTTTTCACGTAATTAAATTTTTCACTAAACTTCAAAATAGGCTTTAAATATTTATATAAATTCTTGGGATATTACACAATATCCATTATATCAGACCGAGGACCTCAGTTTACTTCTCGGTTCTGGAAAGTCTTTCAAGAGGCTTTGGGTACTAAAGTGAATCTTAGCACAGCATTCCATCCTCAGACTGATGGACAGTCCGAAAGGACAATTCAGGCTTTAGAGGATATGCTAAGAGCTTGTGTGATGGATTTCAGTGGAAGTTGGGAAGATCATTTGTCTTTTATTGAATTTGCTTATAACAACAGTTACCAAGCCAGTATTCAGATGGCACCTTTTGAGGCTTTATATGGGAGACGGTGTCGATCTCCTATAGGTTGGTTTGAACTTGGTGAAACCAAAATATTTGGACCTGAGATGATACAGGAAGATATAAATAAAGTTAAACTGATCAGAGAGAAGTTGTTAACTGCTCAGAGTAGACAGAAGTCTTATGCGGACAACCGACGACGTGATCTTGAATTTGCAATAGGTGATATGGTTTTCTTACGAATCTCACCTATGAAGGGAGTAATGAGATTCGGGAAGAAAGGCAAGCTTAGTCCGAGGTATGTTGGCCCATATGAGGTTGTAGACAGAGTGGGTAATGTGGCATATCGCCTAGACCTACCTTCCGACCTAGAGGGAGTTCATCCAATATTTCATGTGTCCATGCTACGGAAATATCTTCCTGATCCTTCTCATGTCATTCAACCCCAAGAAGTTCACTTTGATGAAACTCTCACATACGAAGAGGTACCAGTAGCTATTCTTGATAGAAAAGTCAAAAAAATTGCGTACTAAAGAAATTCCTACTGTCAAGGTTCTTTGGAGAAATCATTCTCGCGAGGAAGCTACGTGGGAGGCAGAAGATGAAATATGGAAAAACTATCCATATTTATTTGAAACTTGAGGTAAGATTTTAATTCGGAGGACCGAATTCTTTTAAGGGGGGTAGAATGTAATACCCGTTAATTTCAGAATATAATTCGCTTAAGAGTATTTTAGAATTCTACAACGTTACTTTAGTTATTTATTTTGGTCATTTTTAATTTTCATATTTAATTGTTCTCTTTGAATATTATTTATGAAAATTGAGTTAAATGACTGGACTAAATATTTGCACAATGAGGGATATATTCTAAGAATGGTGAAATTCATCGAAAAGTGGTTTCAGAATGGTCAATTAGTCCATTTATTGTAAATTGACTGGATGGGTTTGGATGTTGGGTTATGGATACCCATGGGTTATTGAATAACCCATTAGAAATATTTAATATAAAGTTTCAATAGTACCCCCCTTATTTTCTTCTCACGATCGAAGCAGCTGAAGTGAATAGTGAATTCACTTTCTCTCGTTTCTTCACCCTCTTCTCAAATCCTTTCCTTGATCTTCAGAATTTCGATTATCTGTTCGGTTCAAAAGCTTTGTAAGGATCAAAGGTAAGCTTTAATCCGATTATTTTCCTTAAATTTCAGTTTATGTAGAAGATCAGAGGAGGTTTTGTTCTTGAAGATTTTGATGATAATTCATGAATCTCAGTTGTTTTAGAAATTATATTTGAGTTATAATCGGTTAAAAGAGTTGAAATTCTGGTTTTGAAACAAGAAAGGAAAGAATGAAATTGTTAAAAATTTCTGCAAAAACCGAGTTACTGTAGCGACCAGAAATTTCGAAAAAAAATCTGGAAAATTTTCTTCGGGTTACTGTAGCAGTACTGTAGTGTCGGCAGTCAACGGTATTGTAGCAGTTAACGTTACTGTAGCGAACCGGCACTGTAGCGAACCGACACTGTAGCAAAACGTACTGCAGCAACCCGTTACTGTAGCAGTCAGAAAATTTTACGTATTTTCGTGATTTTGTTTCCTTTCTTATGATTCCTTGTAATATATTTTACTAGGAAATTTTCCTATACAAATTCTAGTGTGGAACAAGGTAAACTTGGACAAACATCAAGGTGAGTGAATAACCTTGCTCAGCTAATTTGATATTACTAGTCAAAGTACAATATAAGTCCCATTTACAATATTATTTGGATAATAAGCAATTAATTTTTCATATGGGAGTATATGATGATCAATAGAAATAAGAGTATGTAGAAATTATTTATTTCATGACAATTGTACTATGTGATGAATTCTCACTATCTTATTAATGAGTAAAGATCTACGGGATCTAATACACGAGTGTGAAAGGGTTAAAGTCCCATACTACTCGGTGTATATCTAAGAAATCTTATACACGAGTTTGAAAGGGTTAGAGTCCCATACTACTCAGTGCATATCTATGAAATCTATACACGAGTTGAAAGGGTTAAAGTCCCATACTACTCGGTGTATACCTATGAGATCTTATTCACGAGTTTGAAAGGGTTAGAGTCCCATACTACTCGGTGTATATCTATGAAATCTTATTCATGAGTTTGAAAGGGTTAGAGTCTCATACTACTCGATGTATAAGACAATTAATTATATGAGTAAATGTGGTATTTGTACTTTTGATATTTTATATAGTACAGTTATTTACTTACTGAGTTTTTAAATAAACTCACACTCCCTATGATTATTTTTTTCAGATACAGAAAACAAAGAACAAGAGTATCCGTTTGAAGATTAGAAGCCCCTTGGGATTATTCTCTATTTCTGTCTGGTGGGATACCAGTACTTATTAATGTGGATACTAGAAACGCTCTGTACTTTCTATAGGTCTCCTAGGCTTGCGATGAGATAGAAATATCAGACTATGTATGTCTATATTTGCTTATCAGATGAATATAATTCTGTAGTGTGGAATGAATGATTAAGGTTGAATGTAAAACCTTACAGAATATATGTATATAACGTATGTTTGAGAATTATATCAAATGAGTAGTATCTTTTCACATGCTCAATTTTTGGGATGTGACACTACCGATCAAAACTGAGCGATTTGACAATGTTTTTAGCTAGGTTCCCAGTGAGTTTCATTTATGTTATAACAACAACAAAACAACGATAATTATCCACCAAATCTTTCAAAACCTTTTTAAACCTAGTGCAAGAAGTGGCCCGAATATTCTAATGTGAGAGTGTGGTTATAAAATCTTATTTGACTTAGGGTTGAGAGAGAGAGAGATGTCTGAATGAGATATGTCAAGACTTTGATTGAATTTGCTTAAATAGAAAATTATAACATAAAATCAAAACAAAAATCAAGTCAATAACTAAAATCAAGACTATTGATTAACAAAAATCAAGGCAATCAGTGTGTGAAAGAGAGAAAGAGAGGTCTGAATGAGATATATCAAGACTTTGGTTAAATTTGCTTAAATAGAAAATTATAACATAAAATCAAGGCAATTGATTGACAAAAATCAAATCAATATTAATTCACATATTAAGTATGTAATCCAAAATTTGAATTTAAGTTTGAATTTAAATCTAAAAGATTTCATAACTAAAATCAAAACTATTGATTGACAAAAATTAAGACAATCTTAATTCATGTATTAGACAATCAAAGTCAAAATTAGAAAATTCACAAATTTCAAAAATAACAAATTTTAATTGTATAACGTCACACTATGTCATTAGGAGTAAATATTAATTTTGTGTATTAAATTTGTAAAGATGAAGTTATTTTAGTCTATTATATAAATTAGTGTAAAAAAATTTTATACATTTGTAGACCAATTTAATTCTAATTAGATTAATTGAAATTCCGTGAATTACTAATTGATGGTTTTTTTCCCTTAAAAAATTTGGAAAAGTCAACGAACAAAATAAGATATGAGAGCGAAGCGCCAATCCTTAAGTCCTGATCATGACCAGGTTAACGGGTCGGGGCACTCGTTTGAGTTCGACTGTAACGATATTGTTAAAGGTCGGGTACCGGTTTACTCGGACAATGAAAATTGACATGGCAAGAAAAACCCTAATACCGATTTGTATAAACCTCGAAGAAACAAGTTGAAATCTTGGCGAGGGAAGAAGACACCATAAATTTTCACCTTCACGCTCAATTGAGACTGGCCTTTTTTAATAGATCAACTTGCCTTTTTGTGATTCAGCTATGGCAACTTCGAGAACCGTTAAGGACGTTTCGCCTCACGAGTTTGTGAAGGCTTACTCTGCTCACCTCAAGCGTTCTGGGAAGGTAGACTCTTGTTATAATAAATGTGGTTACAGTTTTCTGAATCTCTCTGATTTCCTGTGCCTGTAGAATATACTTTTAGCCTACTTTGTTTCTGGGTGTTTTTAGTTTGATCTGTTCCATGAGCCTGCTCCACATTGATAATACAACCTGCTATGGTTACTGCTGAGTGCTGAGGTTACTTGTCTATCTTGGAGTATTTGAATTGATCTGCAATTTCTTTATTGAGTAAACCAATAATTTGTTCCTCAACTATTTTACCCACTTAGTTTTAGTGTGAAACTTGAGGTGGCATGGGTGAGTTCGTGCGAATAACAAACTCGTTGCAAATAGGCTGTGTAATCTAGAAACCAACTTGTTAGTTCAGTCTTTCTTAGGATATTGTTTTTGCATGCAAGTTCTTATTTATAGAATTTCTATTGTAGTATTAAGGGGACTGGGGAGAAGTTCCATTTATTAAAGCAAAAAATATTTAGCATGTTATATTTTTTATTTGGAGCACTAGTTGTGTCTCCAATTTCATCCATTCGACCATCCATTTGATGATATTTTCCGCGTCTTAAATTTTTGGGTAAACTGTAAAGTACTCCTGCCATTAAACTAAGATTCATTCTTATGGCCTCTACTTCCAACTTGTGGTGTAAAAGGTAAAGGGTCATTGTGTACCTCTATGGAGAGAAAAGGAAGAGTTTTATGTTGTATGTGAAGTTGTGAACAACTTAAATTTGAGTAACAGTGATGCTTTTGAGTGTGCAATGACCTATAGGGTATTCAATGGCTTTGAGAACTTTCCATGTTTCTTTTGTTATGAGGTGTGGATATTTGTTCTGCTTGCTGATTAATATTCAAATCACAACTCTGCTTATTGCGGTGTTTTATTGCTTGTATGAGTGTCAATTAATTCCTGCTTATGTGTGTTTACACAAGGAAATTTCTGCCTGTAAATTTGTCAATACATTCAATTCTTGACTGTTGAAAATTATTTCTGTGTGATTCTTCAACAGATGGAGCTTCCTGAGTGGACAGATATAGTAAAAACTGCTAGATTTAAAGAACTAGCTCCATATGATCCTGACTGGTATTATGTTAGAGCTGGTGAGTTCGTTCTCCATGTGCAAGTCAGTCATGTGCTAGCATGAATAAAGCATTGCATTGTTGCACTGACACTAGATTTTTCCAATGATACTTGTATCTGATATGTATCCTCATAGTTTGCCTGGAATGCTTTTTTTTTTTTTTGGGTTAATATCTTTTGCGCAATGTCAATAGTCTAAACTGGCTGAAACATTTTCATAACCTATGAAGAAGTTTTGAAAACATTTTCAAATGTGAGGTAACACAATAAAACGTTAAAGTGGTCTTGAAATGCATTTAAAATCAACAAAATGCACCAAAGCACATTAAAAAAAATTATAAAATTCTGTAAGAAAACATATCAAAACATGTGGATCTCAACTTTTAGTAATGATTATAGTATAAACTATTTTAAGTTCTAATCATTATGTTACATCAAACCCTATTGTTCTTATGTCCATGCATCATAATTTTATTCAATTTTATTTACAGCCTCCATGGCAAGAAAGATCTATTTGAGAGGTGGTTATGGTGTCGGTTCCTTCCAAAGAATCTATGGTGGAAGCAAGAGGAATGGAAGTCGACCCCCTCATTTCTGCAAGAGCAGTGGAGCTATTGCCAGAAACATTTTGCAACAGTTAGAGAAAATGAACATTATTGAGGTTGATCCAAAAGGGTAGGTCATATCTCACTGCTAATGCCTAAAACACCAATGACTTTGCATATAAGTTATATCATATTCTCATTTTCTGTGTCTCAATTTATTTCCTATTTTTTGCTTTCAGACACACACCCACAAACACTGCCATAGAATGAAGTCATACTCATTTCCTTTTGTTCTGTTCATTCCTCCGGCGTCTCTTTTTGGCATCAAGTATATGATTTAAAACACTAAAAAATAATGAAATGCCATCTACAAATATATAATGAAATGCCTCGTTATTTAAGATGTTTATGCTTGGTATTTCAATTGAACGTTGTCATAGAAAGGATACAAATAGTATTTTATAAAAGTTGACAAAGCTAAAAGGGACATGATGTGATATCTTCATAATCTTTGGGTGATATGTATATAGGATGACCCTTATTGTCTTAGATACCATAGTTAGTACCAAATGCCTTATTAGCTATTTCTATTAGGAAACAACTTATATGCAGGTCTTTATATCTTTATCATTAGATTTTTCAACGAGAACATGATAAATATATGATCTTTATAAATAATTGTATATTTTTTTACAACTCAGCATTATATGATTGGTTCTTTAAAGAATTTTTACACAAGTTCTATTTTTAGTAGAGAATCTAATAGCAAAGATACAAAGAACTATATATAAGTCTATTTCTTCCTATTATTCTATTGATGCATGCGATATTTGTTTCATCCTATCCTTTTGTGTTGCAGAGGTAGGACAATCACTTCTAATGGTCGAAGGGATCTTGACCAGGTTGCTGGGCGAATTGTGGTTGCTCCTTAATTGCCATGTCATTGAGAACTGAGTTCACTAGAATGGCCTCTAGGGTATAGTTTGGTTGATTGTTAGATGACATCAAGGGTTGTTTTAATTTATGTCTATTAATAGAGCAGTTCGCTCAACGCCTTTTTAATTCAGATTGTGTTTTTAGACTTGCTCTATGATTTTGAATCAAAGTTCTATATACATGTATATGCAAAATCTGTATGGAGATCTATGGAAAAACTGAAATGAATTGATGACTTTTCGATGAAGCAAGATTTTTTTGTCCTAATTTTTATTGAAACTCAAACTGGAGCAATCATTGAATTTATCAGCAATATTATTATGAGTGGGTATTTTTCCTTGATACCTAAATTCAAACTCTAGTAATTAGTTATTTTTTTATTCATTTTTTCTTTGTTCTTTGAATTTCTGGATTACGATTTTGCGAAGGGGACGACTTGTTTTGGAATTAGGGAGGAGGGGGAAAATAAAAGAAAAATTTTATGAGTCTTAAAAAAGGACAAAAAGATTATGAGTCTTATTATGTAAAGATTTAAGAGACGAATAACATAAAATAAACAGTTGAAATTACGTTAAAATCATTAATAAATTTAATGGAAGAAAAAAAAAGACTAACCTTAATTTTCAATTAACCTAATTTAGATAGATCATTTCACTATTTATACGTGCATTTCGCTCTTTTTTTAATATTCGAGACCACCGGTTCAGTATCGTAATTTGTAGGTCGAAAGATATATATATTTTTTCATATCACAGTGAGCGATCAAAATAGTAATATAGGAAGTAATTAAGAATCAAATTTAAAATTAAGGAACTAATTTAGAACAGAATAATATTAAAGAATGAAAGTGTAATTTAATTGAAAAAAATAAAGGATTAGATTAAAATAAAATAAATAAAAAATGAAGACAAAATTCGAAATAAAATTAAGATACCGAAAATATAATTTAGTCAATGAATTTAATTTTTCTAATAATTACATTCTTTAAGGTTTACTCTAATGGAGCTTGACCTTGCTGCCAAATAAGCCAACGGTACACAATCCACCAAACTATCACGGCCATACTCTAGACAGCGAATCCAACGGTCCACAATCCAAACAGAGTTTCAAATGAATAAACCGACGATTTCTCTTTCTGTAATCTGACCCACGAAAACTAGCCGTTACAGAGAGCGTCTCTCACACCTCAACGTTCCTATAATCCTATTTCTCGTTCTCTCTTTTACCCAATCCCTCGTTTCATTGTTTCACTCATCGAACCAAAAAGAATCTCAAACACACACATACACACACACACACACACTCACCTACTCACTCACTCTCCTCCTCCTCCTCTCTCTCTCTCTCTCTCTCTCTCTGTTTTCGTCAAAGAATATAACCCTTTTTGTATTCCGGTGGATTTCCGATGGAATTGGCAAGCAGGAATGCCGGAATAGTGACTCCAGTGAAAGAATCCCATGTGTCTCGATCAAAGAATCAAGAATCTTTTAGAAATTCCGAGAACACCAATCCGAATGTGTCTCATGTAAGCCCCGGTCCGAAACCCTCGAACTCCCCTGTGGTGAAATCGACGAAATCTCAGAAATCGGCGACCAAAAACCCTAATCCAGTGATCTGTTCACCGCAACACAAGATCCGGCAGAGGAAATTTGTGGTGGCGAAGAAAAACCCGAAGAAGGAGGACGAGGGTCCTACGGTCACGTGCAAGTGTAAGGAGAAATCTGGAGGGAACCCTAAGAAATGTGTCTGTGTGGCTTACGAGAGTCTCAGGGTGTCGCAGGAAGAATTCTTTAAGAATCGCGGTGATCAGGATCATCAGTCTAAGGCTGGTGATAGAGCTGAGAGTGAACTCGAAGAGGTAATAGAAATGAGTTTGATGATTCAAGACCTTCGAATTGAAGAAGATAGATGTAAAGAAAAGGCAGAGGATTGCAAGTCGGAGAACGCGGAGGCCGGCGAGACGGAGTCACCAGATCAAATGGGAAGTTCGACGGTGAAACGAAGGAGGGACAAGTTGCTGGAAGAGGCAAGGAATAGTGTTCCTGAGAGTGGGTCTGGGAGAGTGATGCATTTGGTGAAGGCGTTTGAGAGGCTTCGGTCTATACCCATTTCAAAGGAATCCGATGAGAAGGAGGAAGAGGAGAAAGAAAAACCAGAGGATAAGACGAAGCCGATGAAATGGGCATTGCCCGGATTGCAACTTCCTAAGGAAACAGAAACTGAGGTTTCGTCTTCTTCTTCATTCTGCCCATCATTTCAGTTGTTTTTGACATCCGAGAACCTTGGCTTGGATCCCCGAGCTTCAGTTTCTTCCTCCTGGGATAGCAACCGCGGAAGGTTTGTGACACAGTTTTGTGTATTATATTAACTTCAGAAGCACGGATGTTGACACAGCATGACACAATTCTTGACACAATAGACTATGTAGTATTTAAGTGTAATTTGAACTACACCACACAATATGATTCTGATATTAGAGTTTCATAGTTACTAAGTAAACTGCTATTTTATCTCCCCTTTGATCCCTTTGATCTACCATCCGCTGTTGTGTGTTGATGTTTGTTATCTTTCTCTGAGCTGCAGTATATCGAGCCGAACTTCTTCTGGGGGTCGAAGGAGCCGGAGAAATGTAAGATTTAGTTATGTTTATAATCATAGGCAATAGGGGCAGATTGATTAATGTTACACCAACATATTTGATTTTTAAATTTGATGGGCGAATCTCAGAGCTTGGAATCATCATCTAGCACCTTGGGTAGAAGGAGGTGGAAAAAGAAGCAGCTAAGAGTCACAAGCCAAAAACCATTCAAGCTAAGAACAGAGGTATTGTTTATGGGGATTGAATCTATTAATTACTA
This sequence comes from Biancaea sappan, assembly GCA_037074585.1. NCBI lineage: Eukaryota > Viridiplantae > Streptophyta > Magnoliopsida > Fabales > Fabaceae > Biancaea > Biancaea sappan. The sequence continues at coordinate 81,120,426 of CM073492.1, forward strand.
ACGTACTAATACATCAATACCTTAGCAGTGATATTAACTTTGGATTTCTGCTGCAGCAAAGGGGGAAGTTGAAAGAAGAAGAATTTATGAAGAAGATGCAAGAGATAATGACAGAAGAAGAGAGGTTAAGGATACCCATTGCACAAGGTCTTCCATGGACCACAGATGAACCAGAGGTAAGAGTCATTTTTTATTATTAAACTGCTTAGTTTAAACTTCATTTGATTTCAATGTAGATAATGGGGTTGCTTTCTATTCGTTTCAGTGTTTGGTAAAGCCTCCAGTGAAAGAAAACACCAGGCCTGTTGACTTGAAGCTTCATAGTGATATGAGGGCAATTGATCGAGCTGAGTTTGACCACCAGGTGCTTTTTCTTCTGTTCACTTTTTCCCCAATACTTATATTATTTTAGCATCAAAATTGGTGTCTGGTATATGGAAATTTTAAATTTTGAATTTCTTAATCATAAAATGTTTAGATATAACAAATATGAAAAAATTGAAAGTTATGTATTTTATATATCCTAAATAACATATGATAGTGGATTGTTTTTGTTTTATATGTATTTCAAGTACAAAGTTCTTATAAATAAGCTTTTAGGTACTTGAGAAATTATAATTTTTATATGCCGGAAATGAATGATGTTTTGACACGTATGAATTATCATTCATATTAGGGACAATGCAATTTAGAGGAAACAGAAATAGAAACTTGACGATTGTACAATTTATGTGTAGGTGGCAGAAAAGATAAGCTTAATGGAGAAATTATAATTTTTATATGCCGGAAATGAATGATGTTTTGACACGTATGAATTATCATTCAAATTGGGGACAATGCAATTTAGAGGAAAAAGAAATAGAAACTTGACGATTGTACAATTATGTGTAGGTGGCAGAAAAGATAAGCTTAATGGAGCAGTACAAGATGGAAAGGGAGCGACTACAAAAGGTTGCATATTCATCCTTGAATGATTCCTGAAATTCTTTTCTGTTTCTTTTTCTTTCTTCCACTTTGGAGTTTTAAAATATGCTCATATGCTCAATGTCCTGTTTGTTGTACTGCATGATATAGTTGGCAGAGGAAGAAGAAATCAGAAGGTTGAGAAAGGAACTGATTCCAAAAGCACAACCCATGCCTTATTTTGACAGACCTTTTATACCAAGGAGGTAATGCTGTTCACCTTTTCTTTCTCCTATTTCTCTGCTTTTTCTTTTTAATTAAATTCTCTCCCATAAGATCTCAAGAGCACACTTTTCCAAATTGACCGTGGTACATTTAAGATTTTTCCTATAATGTTCCCCAAAAGAATTGACTCCTGATTGCTGATAGGTTTCTGCACTATGTACTAGGAGTGTTTAAAAAACCAAAAAAAATGGATTCATAAACCAGTTTTAATCAGTTTGAAATATATAGTTTATGAGCTGTTTAGTTTAGTATCTAGACAAAATGAACCAAGCCGCATATTATACATACATACATATATCTTAATTAAAAAAATTAAACAAATACACTAAATACTTGTAAATCTTGATTGAACATTTTGAATATTTTCATATTTTTTAATATTGTTTTCATCTTGAATTAACATTATATTATTGTTTTTATGTTAGTTTCTCTTGACAAAATGAACCAAGCCGCTTATTATTATACATACATACATATATCTTAATTAAAAAAATTAAACAAATACACCAAATACTTGTAAATCTTGATTGAACATTTTGAATATTTTCATCTTTTTTAATATTGTTTTCATCTTGAATTAACAATTATATTATTGTTTTTATGTTAGTTTCTCTTGACAAAATGAACCAAGCCGCTTATTATGCATACATACATATATCTTAATTAAAAAAATTAAACAAATACACCAAATACTTGTAAATCTTGATTGAACATTTTGAATATTTTCATCTTTTTTTAAATGTTGTTTTCATCTTGAATTAACAATTATATTATTTTTTTATGTTAGTTTCTCTTGACAGAAATTGTGAGAAGTTAAAGAAAAAGGATAAATTGAGCCAAAAAATTGAAGTCCAAAATAAACTAATACACAATTTTTTTTTCTTGATTGAACATTTTGAATATTTTCATCTTTATTAATATTGTTTTCATTTTGAATTTACAATTATATATATATATATATATATATATATATATATATATATTGGTTAGTTTTTCTTGACAAAAATTATGAAACATTAAAAAAACAAAGAAGATAAATTGGGCCAAAATTGAAGTCCAAGAGAAGTTCAAATTGAACGATTTAAACATTTGGTTTGGTTTGATTTGATATTACACATAAAATCAAACCGAATATTTTGTCTTTACTTAAAACTCGAACACAGTGTTGGTTTGGTCTGGTGTCAAAAATTGTCCAAACCGACCGCTGAATACCCCTACTTATGTACTGGCATTTTTTTTTTGGTGTGTAAAGGTCAATGAAGCATCCAACAATACCAAGAGAACCCAAGTTTCACATTCCTCAGCACAAGAAGATGAAGAGCTGCTTATCATGGAATGACTTCAGCTCCTACACCTATCTTAACAACTAAGCTGCTACATGCTTCTTCTGGAATGAATCAAGACCTACCTACCTTTCAATTTTGTGTACATGAATGAGCAACCAATATAGTTGCCATTTTGTTTTCTGTTTTTGTTGTTAGTTATAATATGTGCCTTTGGTGATTGGTCCACTCACTATAGTGCAATGCAATGGTCTGTCTGTGTGGTGTGTGGTACTCTTCTCAAGAATCAACAACGCATCTGATTTTATACACACATATATGGTGATTGGAATCTCCTTGTATAATGGAATCTCTTTCTTAATTTCTTCATTCATATCAGGAATAAATGAATTCAAGATTATTCTATGCAGCAGAAGAAATGACTAAAATAAATTGTTGATCCTCTTCTCAAGAATCAACAAAGAATCAACAATTTGCAGCTGATTTTATACACACAAATATGATGATTGCAATCTCCTTCTTGTATAATGGAATCTCTTTCTTAATTTTTTCATTCATATCAAGAATAGATGAATTCAATATCATTCTATGCAACAGAAGAGATAGACTAAAATAAACTAACTACGAATAGTTTAAATTAAAATAAACTAACTACGAGGAGTTTAATTTTATTCGGAATTTCAACCCCCACCCCCAAAAAATAAATATTCCAGTAATTTTTTTATTTTTATTGTATCAAAACCTTTAATTTAATTAAAATAAAAAACTTTAATAAGTATAATTTTTTTTATATCCTTACTATTAAATTTCAATAAAATTCAACATTTGAAAAAATAAAAAATCTTTAAAAAATCTAATAACATCATGTTATAAAAATCATATTTTATTGAAGATTCTAAAAACAAAAATATAAAATTGTAAAAGAATTTTTTTAAAAAAAATCTTTTGCATGTTCAATTTTATTTGGAATTTCAACCCCCGCCCCATAAAAATAAAAATCCCAGTAGTAAAAGTAATTTTTTATTTTTAATGTATAAACCCTTTAATTTAATTAAAATAAAGAAAAACTTTAATAAGTATAATTTTTGCATTAATATTAAATTTCAATAAAATATGAAATTTGGAAAAATAAAAAAAACTTTAAAAAATCTAATAATGTGATGTTAAACTATAAAAATCATATTTTATTGAAGATTCTAATAACGAAAATGCAATTGTAAAAAAAATTTATTTAAAAAAATTTTCAATATTAAATTTCAATAAAAACGAAATTTGCAAAAATAAAAAAAAATCTTTAAAAAAATCTAATAATGTGATGTTAAACTATAAAAATCATATTTTATTGAAGATTCTAATAGCAAAAATACAAAATTGTAAAAAAAATTGTTTTAAAAAAATTATATGAAATTTAAGTTTTCCCTCTTTTATTTTTATGACATTTTTTAATTTTTTTATAGCTACATATTGTATTAAAGCTACACTTTTTTTTTTTATATCCCCATTATGATCTATTAGACTACTAGTTGAAATGTACTCCACCTTAATTAATAATATCTTTTTAGTGGAATTTTCATTTTTTAAATAGATAATGTCTTATCATCGGATCACTAATAGTACATATTTAATAAAATTAGCAATAAAATATGACTAACATTCTATTTTGATTTATCACTTGCGGATAAATTATATAGTGGGTTCTTAATAAATTTTCGCTTTATTTTTAGTCTTTCACAATTTAAAATTCATCCTAATTAGCATGTTTATTCGCGAAAGGACTACTTTGAATAAATTTTAAATCATATGAAATTAAAATGACATTGAAAATATATAAGTAAATTATTAATTTGGTCTAAAAAATTATAGTTATTTTCATTGAGTCCCATAAATATTAACCATATCAATTTAGTCTCTAAAAATTTATATTTATCTTAATTTTTCGTTATTAGGTTATCAAAAACAATGAAAAATTTAAGAATTGATAAGAAAAATAATTAAATTGAGACAACTATAATTTTACAAAAATTAAAATGATACACTTAATCTTTTAAATATTAAAATAAGTCAATTGTAATCAAATAATTATAACTACTAGATAATCTATATAAGATAAAAAAACAAAATTTTCTAATCTATAACCTATAGATTATAGTCATGAATCCGGATTCTTTGCTATTATAGCAAAATAGTGTTTTGACTATTTATTTTAGATTGAATGGGATTAAAATTAAAAAATATCTCGCAATGTGAAAAAAATATCTTATGGAAAGAAAAATACATTGATATAAGAACAACACTATGTTGGAAGAGAAGATTCTTATATTCATATACTTTTCTAATGCTTCATATATGCCCAATACAAAATTAATTTATCATTTTTAACACCAAACAAACTCTAGTGAAACATTAATAAAAAACACTATTTTTATATATAATTCATAAATAATGTAATAATAAATTGCTTTTGTGATGCTATGATGATGCCACATTATTTTTCCATAAAATTATAGATTCAATCCGTAAAAATTTACAACTATTTTAATTTAATTTTTAAGAAATTAAATATTTAAATTTAGTTTATAAAAATTATATTTGTTTTAATTTAATATTTTTCATTATTAAATTACAAAATCTATTATTGTCAAATTCAGAGTAAATTATTAATTTAGTCCATAAAAAATTATAATTTTTTTAATTTAATTATTAAAAAATTAAACATTTTAATTTAGTTCTTAAAAATTATGATAAATTACTTATTTAGTATCTCAGTATCTCAAGTATATTTGTTTTAATTCAATCTTGTTCATAGCTAAATCACAATACCTATCATAGTCAAAATTTAAGTGAGTTGCTGATGTGATCCATTAAAAATATAGTTTTTATAATTTAATTTTTAAAAAATAAATATATCAATTCAGTTCTTAAAAATAATATTTGTTTCAATTTAATGTAATTTTTTAGAATTAAATTAATAATTTTTTACTCTCAGATTTATCATTGTCAAAGATTATTTTCATAAACAAAAAAATAAAATTAGAACAAATATAATTTTTTTAATATTGAATTGAGAGAATTTAATTTTTTAAAAAATTAAATTAGAAGGACTGTAATACTTTTGCCTCGCACTAAAAAGGATAAGACAGATTAACTAAATATAACTATCACGTACTTAGAATACTATTCCTTCAACACTTGCCCCTAAAACGTAGGAAATATCTAAATTTAGCTCCTAAATTATGTTGCTATTGGACAATTCCCTAATCTCAAGGTCAAACACCCACTTAAACCATTTCTCTCTCTATCTCTAAACTCTAAGCCCAACACGGTTCGGAATTTCTGATTTTGACTCTTAAAAGCTTTTCGTATTTTTCCTTTTATAATTTTTCAGGCAAACAAAAATTATAGATCGGACCAGCGAGAAAGCAACGCACAAGCTAGAAAGAAAGAATACTACACAACATCAACCAGCGGAGGGAGAACCCAGATTTTCTCTCTCTCTCTCTCTTCCCCAATCCCTTCTTCTTCTTATTCTTCTTCCCTTTTGATCCATGGGAGAGAAGTATAATCCCCACGTGGATATTGGATTGCTTTGTGGAGATTTTTGATTGATTCCACCAAACCCATTTGTGGTTACCCCAATGCGGTATTACAGAAGACCCCAGAAGAATACAGATTTGAGCAGAACCCAGGTTTGTAGATCTAAATTCGACTTGGCAGTCTCGGTCTCAATCACGGAGGCATCGCCAGTGGTTGATTGGTGCATGTGGGTTTGGATCGGATGGTTTCTATTTTGAGGCCATGGCTGATTGTCAGTGTATTCAGTTGCGGCGACTCTGCTAGGGTTGTTGTGGGCGGCAACGACCTGGGGCTGCATACACGACGATGCAGCTTCACTTCTCGCCTAGCATGAAAAGTATCACGATATCCAGCAGCAATGGCTTTATTGACTTAATGAAGATCAAGGTCGCAGCTCGCCACATTTCTTATCGAACCCTCTTCCACACCATCCTCATTTTAGCTTTCTTATTGCCCTTTGTCTTCATTCTCACTGCTGTTGTTACCCTTGAAGGTGTCAACAAGTGCTCCTCATTTGGTACTTGACCTTTGAATTCTTATTGTTTGATCCATTTCTTACTATTTGTTGGCGTATTGGTTTGTTTGGGATAGATCTTGATTTGAGCTTAGGATAAAATGTGTCATCTCAACGGTTTCTGGATTGATATCATTGGGCAGCTTACGTCATGGTTTTGTTTACATTGTAAAATTTGTTCACGAAAACTTTCTATCTAGAATTTATGCTCATTACAGGATCTAAGTGTTGCTGCATATTCTAAGCGTTTCATTTGAATAATTTGACTGTACTTGAATTCTAAATCAGTGGTCAAGATGCTTTTATGACATGGAAACCCGTACTGCTTAAATTTGCAAGCTTTTGATTCTTTCTTGTTAAAAATATATATGTACTAGATCTGTTTGTAAGTCTTGGTCCAATGCTTGTTAATTTATAGGTCCCTGTCTAAAAGCAGACGTTTTTGGTCCTGCTGTCGGTTAGTTGTTAATGAAATTTTTGCTTTTTCTATTTGTATTTTTTAAACTTCATCATCGTATAGCTTCCTCTCATTATGTTACTCATTGAACTTCATTATCTTGTCCTTTTTGCCTTACCTCTTGCCTATTTTAGAATTTAAATACTTAATTGCATCCTTGTTTTGTGCTCCAGATTGCTTAGGTAGGCGGTTTGGACCAAGGTTTTTCAGTAGGGTTGATGATTCTGGGGTAATTCAATTTTTTATTCACTTCAAATTAATTGCAGATTACATTATTATATCTTTGAAACGTTGGCTAAAAGTTTTATCTGAACCATTGTGGTGATTACGGTAATGGTGCAGAGACTGGTCAGAAATTTTTACAAATTCCTAAACGAAGTGAAGTCTGGGGAAATTCCAGCTGGTCTGAAGCTGCCAGAATCATTTGAGCACCTGATTTCTGATATGAACAACAATCAGTATGATGCAAAGATGTTTGCGTTCACAGTTAGGGGAATGGTAAGTTGCTTGCTACATCCATATGGCGTGTTATGCAATTCTTGGTAATTTATGTTTGGGGAATGAGTTTTCTTAAAGTCTATTGAAGTTCTTGCGCTTTATATCTAATGGCTTAACAAGAACACATGTATTTGATTTCAGATAGTATATTTAAATTATTTAGAATGTCTTATATATGCAACGTTCATGATTAAATTTTTGAATATTGGTAGGTACCATGGGGCTGCTGCTTATAAGGTAGTTCCTGTATTGGAAGAAATGAAGTGTCGTAGTCTTTTTAATTTCAAGCTAATCTATGATTGATCATTTTATAAGTGCACATGTCCTTACTAAAATTTGAATATTACAAAGGTCATGGGTTGAGATTACTAATGCACCTAACTGTCAGCTAAGAAATTTTAGTTTCAAAGACAGCTGTTCAATTTCCCAATTTTCATTATTCTTGGCTCAATTTCTTTTAGTTTCCATGCTTTCTTCCAGCTTAGTTTCTATAGATTTTGTATATATTGTTTGTTACTCTCTATATAGCATTTACGAATTTTAACTCCAAGGATAACTGGCATAACTGACAGTTGAAACACGTGATGTTTAATGAAAGTAGATTTTGGCAAGAACCTTCTGCTATTCCAGTTAATGACAAGTTAAGGGTTTTAAATTGTGGACCACATCACTTGATACGGCTGCAATTTTGTGGTTGTGGCAGTGGCTGCAACTGCTTCACTTGATGAGAAATCTCCCTGTTTTTCCATGATGATATGGTCTTGTGGCTGTGACAAAATGCTACACTTATAAAATGATTTTTTTTTTATTTTAGCTGGTCCTAAGAAACATCCACCCAAGCTGAAATAATAGATGAGAAATTGAGGAACATCTGCCCACAAAGTTCATTTCAAAATTAAGAGAACAGTCACCTAAGTGGCTACACTATTGTCTCCATTACAGTATCTGCAGTTAGAGAAGAAAAATAACAGCAGGCAGCCACTCATAACTTCGACTCTTGAATTAAGTTTGTACCTTCCTGATTTTTTCTCAAATTATGAAGTGAAACCTTGAGATAAGGAAGGGGGTGGGATAGTAGAGGGCAGTGTTGCTTGGGGTGGGGCTAGGGAGAAGGCTGAAGTTGGGTACAAAGGTTGGTGGGAATGAGACGTAGCTTTGAGCTTCTGAGCATCCAAGACTTTCAGTGCTTCTAAATGGTTCTTCACTGCTTTTGTGTGTTTGATTCTTTTTTCCGCCGTTTAATTTCTTTTGAGCACTATATTGCATTTATTTCAATTTCTTTTAATTTCTAAGGCACACAATTATTTCAATCCCCTTTTTGGAAGGATCGTTTACTTTATTCTTGATATTTGTAGTGTGGATGCAAATTATGTTGTGTTGCTGTGGTTTAAAGGCTTGTGCATTCAGTATTCATATCTGCAGTCTGTCTTTACACAGATGGAGAAATTTGAAAGAGAGATCAGAGAGTCTAAGTTTGCAGAGCTGATGAATAAACACTTTGCAGCAAGTTCAGTCCCTAAAGGGATTTACTGTCTATCCTTGCATTTGACTGATGAATATTCGTCAAATGCTCATGCTCGTAGACAATTACCTTCTCCCGAGTTACTTCCTTTACTATCTGACAATTCCTACTACCATTTTATTCTGTCAAGTGATAACATCTTGGCTGCTTCAGTAGTTGTTACTTCTACTGTCCAGTCCTCTCTGAAACCTGAAAAGATAGTGTTCCATGTTATCACTGACAAAAAAACTTATGCGGGCATGCACTCATGGTTTGCACTAAATTCTGTCTCCCCTGCTATAGTTGAAGTGAAGGGTATTCATCAGTTTGACTGGTTGGCTAGAGAAAATGTTCCAGTTCTTGAAGCTGTAGAAAATCAAAATGGGATCAGGGATTACTACCATGGAAATCACATGGCAGGAGCCAATCTCAGTAATACAACTCCACGGAGCTTTGCTTCAAAATTGCAGTCTAGAAGTCCAAAGTACATCTCATTACTTAACCATCTCCGCATATATATACCAGAGGTAAGTTAGATGTAACTACAAGAACTCTTCCTATTATTTGGAATTATTTATTTATTTATTTTATTTTGTTAGGTAAAGCAACAATAAAAAAATTTTCCTTATGTCATGGGGAGCATTGCTCTTGTTATCATTTGGATAGTTAATTTGCTTAAAGCCTCTTTCAACATTCTCCTTTCTCTCTTTCTGGCCCAGGAATATTGCTGAAACCTTTTAAACTATAATTTGCCACAAAAAAAAAAAAATATGAATGGTGCAATTCATGGGCTTTGGTGAAATATCTTATATCCTATTGGAATGAAGCTAAAAGGAGTATAATGATTCATCTTGGAACGTGACTGTTATACTGGTCATTTCAAGCTGAATCTCCTGTTTATTTGTCCATTTTCTTTTTATTTTAATACAATTCACCATATATTCTGAGCTTAAAGAGAGCATGGAAAAAATTAATTTGTAGACTTGTAGTGATATATATGCATATAGGTAATAAATATCTCTTAATTTCTCACAAATCCCAGTAATTGAGGAGTATTTAACAACCATATGCTAAAAGATAAAAAATGATGTAAAAGCAATTATAAAAAAATGTTTGAATGGCATAGTTTAACATTCGTTTTATTTGATAGCTTTTTTGTATAATAACAATACAAGGTGATCAAAATGTAGGATGATATCCGTTATGGTATTATTTTCAAGGTGCTCATAGAATGGGAAGCCTAAAACATTAGGGTGAGTATGATACATACCATGATATTGTAAATCTACAACCTTACCTCCTTGTTTAGTAATCTTTAATCTTATAGAAAATATAATTTTAGGTTGTACGGTAGATCCCTTGTTTAATATATATCTATACATTGTGCTAGTGTCAGCACTTCACAGGTTACTTATATATTTTAAGAAAGATTTTTGTACTTTTCTTATGTACTTCTTTCTCTTTCCTTTATTTTTTATTAAGTAAACAATTGGATTCCATTCAACATTTTTGTGCTGATTATGTGTCTTATGTGTGTCAAACAGCTTTTCCCAAACCTTGACAAGGTGGTTTTTTTAGATGATGATATTGTGGTTCAGCGCGACTTGTCTGCATTGTGGGAAATTGATCTAAAAGGGAAAGTTAATGGAGCTGTGGAAACTTGCAGAGGTGAAGATGATTGGGTAATGTCTAAGCATTTTCGGAATTACTTCAATTTTTCCCATCCCCTCATCGCAAATCATTTGGACCCTAATGAGTGTGCATGGGCTTATGGGATGAATGTCTTTGATCTGAGTGCATGGAGAAAGACAAATATTAGAGAGACATATCATTCCTGGCTCAAAGAGGTAAAATTCCATATACTCAGACTTATACAACTTTAATTATTCTGGATTGCTGCTATAATGTTTCCATTAATTTAAAACTCATAGCAATAAAAATTTCTACTATTTTATTTATGCTGTTATACACACCTATTCTGCAGCTTAAAGCTTGTTTTTTGCAAATTTTAAGGCACTACTTTGATATCATTAAGTAATGGCTGGAATGCTGCTTGCATAACATTTTTCGTACATTTGGCACAAACTTTCAATGTGGCTGCATATGAGTTTAAAAGAAAAAAAAAATTAGTGGGGCCCTTTCAGATAAGGCCACATCAGCAGTTTGTGAGAAAAGAAAAATATGTAGGTAACATTATGAGTAAATTGTTAATTTAGTCCATGCAAGATTATAATTATCTCAATTTGGTTCCTGAAAGTTCAAGTGCCTCAATTAACCTGAAAGATTGCATGTGTATCAATTTGATCTTTTTTGTTGTTAAATTACAAAATTTATTGTTACTAAATATCAATTTTTTTTGTTGGTCATAAGTCACTTTGATTAATAGAAACACCAAATAGAAACAAACATAATCTTTCATAGATTAAATTGAAACGTTTGATCTTTTTAGGACTAAATTGAGACAATTGTAATCTCTTGGGGAGCAAATCAATAATTTACTCTACTATTAATTGTAGGGCGCACACTTCAGTTTCCATTTTATTTTCTGGTCCTCTATTTTAACCAACTTTTTCGGGTGAGGAAGAGGCCAAGAGGGCATGCTCTCTTCTTCTTCTTTTTGTTTGAATACTATTAACAGCTTCTCTTTGGCAGAATCTGAAGTCACACCTGGCAATGTGGAAGCTTGGAACCCTACCACCTGCTCTAATTGCATTTAGAGGTCATGTTCACCCCATTGACCCCTCTTGGCACATGCTTGGCTTGGGTTATCAGAATAAAACCGATGTTGAAAGTGTGACAAAGGCTGCAGTTATCCACTATAATGGCCAGTCGAAACCCTGGTTGCAAATAGGCTTCGACCATCTTCGGCCGTTTTGGTCCAAGTATGTTAATTATTCTAACGATTTTGTAAGGAACTGTCATATCTTGGAGTCATAGTTGAGGAGCAAGAAGCTATGGCATGAAACATAGTGGACCCAAGAGGGACAAAGTAATACGGGTTTCATCTACATTTTTGCGGCCTGAGTTTTCTGCAAGACCGGGAAGGCAAGTAGAAAAAAACTGGTTGAAAGGGCAACACGATCAAAGCATTGGGGGTGGATTTTACTGCCATCCCACTTTTTTGCAGATACAGTACCATCCCAGCATGGTGTTGGGCAACAACTTTAGACGGACATAGCGATACCGAAACGTCCTCTAGTTCTGGTTCGGGTTAATGAAAGGATATTAGTAGAGCAAATTACTGATTTAGTCATTGAAAGATTATAATCTTTTCAATTTGGTCTCTGAAAGATTGCATTTGTCTCATTTGGTGCTTTCCATTGCTAACACAAGTTTTGTTGCTAAAAGTCTTTTTCACAAAAAAAAAAAGGGGACCAAATTGAAAGAGATTAAATTATGATACTTGATTTTTCAAAAACTAAATTAAGACAGATGTAATCATTTAGAGACCAAATTAGTGGTTTACTCATATTAGTACTTCTGTTGGTCTTCTGTGGGAAACAAAAAGCAAAGATTGGTTGGTAAATATTGGAGAATAAACTGAATGTAAAGATAGAAGAAGGTGAAGCCCGGGTCATGGTTGGTTTTAGGAACAGAGGATGCTAGGACATTTTTGTTTAGTTTCATTTTTGATAGTGCCTATTTTTACCTTCACCCTTCTTTGATTTGATGCCATTATAGGGGTAGTTCATGAGATTGCTGTGTTATATTACAATTCACAGGTCCATTCAATTGAGAAACTGTTGTTTGTAGGACATATATATATATATATATATATATATTGGCATTTGTTATGTATGACTATTACACATTGGAAATGTGCATAAAATTCTTTTCTTTCATCTGTTTCTTCATCCTTATATGACCTTACCATTTCCTCTTAAAATTATATTTAATACAATTTTTTATAGTTGTAAAAAAATATACAGTTATTTTTAAAAATTATATATTTGTCATGTTCTAATTACAAATTCAATAAGACAATATAAAAACTGCACTTGACTTTTCTCCTTTACTATGTTCCAAAAAATAGAATATAAAATCATTTGTTTGTGTGGACTCGAGGTCCCTGCTTGGCACTGTACGCCAAACAAGTTGTTTGGTGCATGAATGCCGTCTAATCGGTGTGGGTCTCACCTATTCGTGTGGGGCTTGCATCAACGATGTTCATGCACTAAGCATAGACCCCGGTCTCATGTTTGTGGATTGTTATGTGGCTTTCATCAAAACTATGCTTTTAGCTGATAGTAATGCTTTTCTTAGGTTTTTTTTAATACTTTCTTGTGACAATAATCTTATTTTTCACTATAACTACCATCCACAAGTTGATGGATTGATTCCCAATTCCATGTGACAAAAGTCTCAATGTTCCCATAATGATATACGATAAGAGATTCTCTATGTCTATCATGAAGAAAATTAACAAACTTTTGTGTGTCTCTCTCTTTATATATGCGTATATATATATATATACATATATAGAAAGAGTGACAAAGAGAGAAAATTAATGGTTTGGCTCTTGAAAAATTATTTGCCTTAATTATGTCTATTTATAAAGGTGACTGTTTTTGCAATGACAAATTTAAAATTTGGCAACAATAATTATTAAGTATTAATGATAAAAATGATTAGATTAAGATAAATATAATAATTTATAGACTACATTAAAATGTTTAATTTCAAAGAATAAATTAAAATAACTGTAATTATTTAAAAATTAAATAAAAAAGAAAGTATCGTGTTTGGAGAATAATCTTATACAATAGTAAGAGAATAAAAAATTAATTTTAAATTATAAATAAATTATTAAATCAATCTAAAAATTATGATATATACATTAAGCATTTTTCATAAGTTTTGTGTTAAATGAATATTTGCTAGGTTGGTGATGACCAAAACTTCCTTATGCAATTGTTATAATTATATATTTTTCTAATCACTCAACAACGTATTGGTGCTCCTAATGGACCCACTTACCATTTCATATTTCATTTGGGTCCCTTTTTGCATTCTTTTTTCTTTGCTCATCAAATGCGTACAACTTATCATTTATCAATAGTTTGGTTGAATTATTAAACTTATATCACTTGTGTTGATTCTTCCACAATTTTCAATTACTCTCACTGATTAATTAAACAAGTTAGCAACTTTTTCGCCAAAAAAAAAATATTTAAATTAAAGTTGCAGGAATACGGTGCTATTGAGATAATTTTTTTTGAATATTATTCATTTTGTTTTTAACATATTACAATTATTTCAGTTTAGTCCTTGAAATACCAAGCATCTCAATTGAGCCCTTAAAAAAATTATATTTGTCTTAATTTAATTCTTTTTATTGCTAGATAGTCAAATCTACCATTGTCAAGTCTCAAATCTAAGTAAATTATTAATCTAGTCTTTGAAAAATTAGTTATTTCAATTTGATTCCTAAAAAATTAGGCATTTCGATTTAGTCTCCGAAAGATTGTATTTGTATTAAGTTTGTCCCTTTATTTGTCAAAGTGATTTTTGACAATTAAAAAAATCAAATTAAGACAAATATAATACTTGAAAGACTAAAATGAAACATTTGAACTTTTAAGGAATAAATTGAGACAATACTAATATTTTAAGGACCAAATAAATAATATACTCTTTTCAAAACATTACTTTAAGCAACTCAGATCCCCAGCTTGGCCCATAAGCCAAGTAGAATGTTGGTCCGATCTGAATCGTTAGATTTCACATTTAACAGTCCATATTTCATGGTTCTTTTTTAAAAAAAATATTAAAATTTGAGTTGTTAATTGTAAAAATTAACGGTTCAGATTAAGTTAAACACTTTATTTGGCTTTAAAGCCAAACAATGAATCTAAAAAACACTTTAACAAACAAAGAAGCAAAATAAAATGTATGATCTTTAAAGATTAACTAGAGACAAATATAATTCTTCAAGAACTAAAACAATAATTCACTATAAATTTTTTGAAAATTTAATAAACATTAAAAATAAATCTCAAAGAGACAAGTGTGTGTACAAATAGATAGATATAAGGAATCTAAATGTGGTACATCTAAAGGAATCTATCTAATCTCTCTTTGGTGAGGTCCCACAATTCGGATATGTTATCACTCATTTGATAGAGACTTTTCCTCTAAGAAGCAATCTTAAGTAAGCTCATCCAACCATTGCTACATAAAAACTATATTTTTATTTTAAACAATAAATAATACAGTAATGTTATGGCCCATTTAAATTGTTGATTTCTTAAAATTAATAATTCAAATTTTAAGATTTTATTTTAAAAAGATCTTTCTAATTTTTGAACTATTAATTTAAAAGATCAACCATCCAAATAGTTAGAATAAAATTCTCTTAATCTTTTCTAATTTTTTAATAAAAAATATTAAAATTTAGATCGTTGATATCTAAAAGTGACGATTTAGATAGGCTAAGCAAGGTGCTGAGCCCACCATAAATTTCAAGACTTTTTTTTTAAAAAAAATCCTAATTTATAGACCGTTGATCTTGGAGATCAATGGTCTAAATGGTTAGAATTAGAACAAGATCTTCCCAAATTTTTTAATTATTTTTTTAAAACTTTGAAATTTGAGCTATTAATTATTAAGATCAATGATCCAAATAAGCCCTCTTAAAAATTAACAATTCATATAAGTCTAACATCTTACTGGGTGCATAGCACTTAGCAAGAGATCTAAATTTTTCATCAAAGAATGTAACTAATAGATTGAATGTCTAAGTTTTTCATCAAAGAAAATTTAACATTAAATTTTCATTGCTAAAACTAAACTCAAATTCATCTGAGTTACATTTAATAATGAACGCCAATAAATTAGCTAAATGAAATTGATATAAATTTAAAAATAAAACAATTTTCCTTTGGTGTACTAATTTCTAAGGATCTGAAAATTAAATTGGTCATTGAATCGACAGAGACACCGATTCAAGGTCAATAGTTAGAGTGTGGTCAAATAAGTCTACTTTAAAATATTTAAAAAATAATATGCATAATTAAATATTATAAATATAAATTTACAAATTCAATTAAAAATAAGATTTGATGTCAAATTACACAAAACAACATTCACAATCAAAAGTTTACAATAAAAATGACCAAATAACAAAGAAATATTATTAATTAAAACAATATTCACTCGTATTAAATCTATAAAATACTAAAATATTGATATTTTCCCTAAAATTGACTGATCTGTAATATTAATTTATTTATTATTTGATTATAGAATAAAGAAAAAAATCAAGTAAATCGGTTCAACTAATTTATTTAACATTAGTTTTTATCCGATTCAATAAGTTTTTAACACATTTAATCACTCATTAATTTTAAAAGTTATTCTAGATTTAGTTCTTACAACAATACTTGTTGCTAACTAGTTATATATATATATATATATATATATATATATATATATATAGGGAGGGAGAGAGAGAGAGAGAGAGAAAGTAAGAAGATGCTAATCTAATCATAAAAAACGATAGGGTGCTAAATGTACAAGTAAAGAATGTATCAACAACAAATACAAATGTTGCAGGGTGATTGAAATTTGTGTTTTGTTGTCAATGGTAGCCACTACGTTTATGACTGGACTAGGAATCGGTCCAATGTTCGATCTGGTCGACCATTAAAAATTAGTTAACTTTTGAACTGGTCAAAAATTGGTTGAATTGACCTTAAACTAGCTGGCTGATCGATTATTTTTTTTTGGTCACTTTACTTTTTTTTTTCTTGGGTCACTTTAATCACTTTGTTTTTCTTATTTTATTATTAGGTGTTGAAGAAATTGAAGACCAATCAATTATAGAGTTAACTGATGAAATAATGACGAATAAATGATTACTTTTTGGTTAGTTGGTTTATTTTTATTGTTACTTATAAATATTTATTTGAATATGTTATCTTGTCAAAATACATTTTGTGTAATTAAATATTAAATATTATTTTTAATTAATTTTGTCTTTTCATATATATGAATTATGATATGTTAATATGTAATTATATAGTTATTTCACTATTTTATGTATATATTTTATTTTTTTAATTATCACTGGTTTGACCTCGTTTCGACCGCGGTTCAATTGTTGAATCTTAAACAGATATTCTATCCGGTTCAATAACTGATCCGGTTATGAAAACCTTAATAATAGCACCGGTTCGACTGCAGTTCGACCATTGAACCTTGAACATATATAATTTTCGGTTCAATAACTGGTCTAATTATGAAAACCTTGATAGTAGCGTTGTAATTTTTTTAGAAAAAAAAGTCTTAAAAACTCCGAAACAGCCTCGTTCTTTGGTACTCATGAATATAATAACATACATAATTTTTTAAAATATATATTAAATGGTAATAATATGTAATTATTTTAAATATTATATATTTTATTTTATTCTAATTGAAAAATTTTGTAACAAAAATATAAGAATTGTACTTAAATTTTTTCTATTTATATTTAATTAGAAGAACTAGAAAAAAGCCTTCCTAAAATTTTTTAATTCTTAAAACGATCAATTAAGCTTTAATCGTTTGAAATTAAAAAAAATATACCTTTTTGTCTAATTTCTCATGTTTGCAGAATTGGACTGGACCGATAGGGGTTTGGTCCGATTTTGCTTTTAAATCAGCTAGGAGTTGAATTGAAATTGAACTGACTAAACCGGTGTTGAACTGGGAAAACCAGACAAATCAATCGTTTGGGTAGTCGAATCGATTTTGTCTTTTTCCTCTTTTTTCTTTTTTTTTTAGTTAGATGAGGCAAAAAAAATTTTTTTTCCCTGTTGTTTATGATTGTACGAGGCAGACAAAAAACTAAACTTGGTAATCTTAAGTTAACTTTGGAATTGCTAAATATGTCATTGTTCAGATAAACAAATAAAAAAAATCAAAAAAGAAGAAAAACTAAGCCCAGTCCACTTTATCACATGTACGGGGGGGAAATTAGATGATTTGTACTGCATTGACTCAGAATTGTGCATGTGAGTCCACTACTTCCTTTAGCCTTTTATAAGCTCATTAACATATATTAGTATATACTATATAAAGTTTTTTCCTCTCTTTGTTCTAAGCTGTAATACCCGTTAATTTCAGAATATAATTCGCTTAAGAGTATTTTAGAATTCTACAACGTTACTTTAGTTATTTATTTTGGTCATTTTTAATTTTCATATTTAATTGTTCTCTTTGAATATTATTTATGAAAATTGAGTTAAATGACTGGACTAAATATTTGCACAATGAGGGATATATTCTAAGAATGATGAAATTCATCGAAAAGTGGTTTCAGAATGGTCAATTAGTCCATTTATTGTAAATTGACTGGATGGGTTTGGATGTTGGGTTATGGATACCCATGGGTTATTGAATAACCCATTAGAAATATTTAATATAAAGTTTCAATAGTACCCCCTCATTTCTCACTCAACCGAAGGAAGACTGAAGTTCGCTTTTGTCACGTCCCAAAATCTGAGCACGTGACCGGCACGGAAAGTGAATTTCATTTCACCTCCGTAAGCCTATCTTTCTCTTAATCATCATACAATTCTGTTTCATGCAACCAAACCGAATTCTCTATACATACTACAATCATTCACATTACATCACTGAACGAACCTACCCGATTACAGAGATTTCTAGACTTATACAACTTAGAATAAGACTTAACTATTATACCTTTATCCTGAACAAATGAAAAGGTAATCATGGACTAAGGATCCATAATTCCTTGTTCCGATATTTACCTTCAGCTGTCAATTCTGAAAAAAAATATCAATAAGAGGGGTATGAGCAAACCACGTGCCCAGTGAGTAGATAACACAATACTATGACAAAATAAAAATCATGCATCATAATGATAACATGCAGCAATCATACGTAGATCGATCATCATATGATATAATATTATTCATAATACTTCACAACAATATCCAAGTGAATCAAATGCATTTCAACATAATTCAAAATTCACAACAGCAATCGATGAAATCAATTTCACACACAATTCCCGTACCAACCGGGTCGTCCAGAATACCTCTGGATCGTTGCCCGCGGCCCCCGCCGCATCCACCCTTATCGCTCCATTTATATTCTCCACCCTTATAGCTTCACATAGATTTCTCCATGGGGTGCACCACCATGTCTTTCCTTTCCAGTCAAACACAATCACAATCACATATAAAAACATCCTCAATCATAATCTTGAGCCACATACACAACTCAGTCATTTACAATTCAAGCCACAACATAATCAATGTGGTTCCAGCAACATAGCATGTATATAACATAACCCATAATATAGAACAATTATTCAACTCGGTTCACATGTCATTCACAATCCATCATATAACCTCCATTCATGGGAAAATAAGAAAATATAATTATATACATTACCAGACACGTTCCACATTTGTTTATGCCTCATCGTTCCACATCATCCTCTTCAAACTTGGATATACAACATATTTCCACTATGATGCAAAAAGTCAATAACAGATATTTAATCATAGCAAGTATTAACCCACTCACCTGGATTTCACGCTCTCGGCACTCCCACTTTGCACCTTGACCATTCCTATTGTAACCAGACAAAAACCATCAGGGTTACGAAATAGAGAAATTTCCTACCACTACTCTCGACCTTTACTCACATCTTAAGTCATAACTCCTAATCGGTAATGAATATCTAAATGAAACTTATACCATTAGAAACTAGACTCAAAGAGCTTTCCAACGATATAAAGTTTGCCCAAAACGGAGTCCGGATGAAGAAGTTATGGCCGATTGAAAATGAGCTAAGGTTTTCCGGCACACCTGGCGCCTGGGCGCCACCCATGCCCGGCGCCTAGGCGCCCCACGTGGCGCCTGGGTGCCATGACTTTCTCTTCCCCACATGTCCTTGGCGCCTAGGCGCCACACATGGCGCCTGGGCGCCACGATCGCGACCCTTCGCGACTTTCTCTCGGTTTTGGCCCGAATCTGGCCAAATCTTCACCGTTTTTCATGATTTCTTCCATGGGATCTCACCCTTAATGTCTAAGGAGCATTTCGACACCAAAATCACCAATTTTAATCGAGAAACGAAGCCGGAATCTCGATTTTATCTCAAACACTCTTAAAACTAGAAAATAGAGAAAAGCTTAAGAAATAGAAATTTCTACCTCGATTCCTTGCTTTCCCTATGTTGCTTGGCTCCTAGAGGCTCGCCCCGTAGCCCGAGATCCAGCCTCCAAAGCCCGGTTGTAGAGTTGGAGTGTAGAGAGAGAAATTAGAGAGAAGGAAGAGAGAAGGAGAGGAGAGAAAGTGAAGAGAGAGAGAGGAAAGGAGAAAAATGAATAAAAAATAGGTGAGGCCACCTATATACTCGCCCGGGGTGAAATTATCACTTGCTCTGCAATTGACCCTCAGTCAAGACTAGCAAAAGCAAATTCATAAAATCTCACCTCAGGTGTTTCTAAATCCTCGGTGCCCCACAAATTTCCTTATTCACTTTAGTCCCTCTCAATATCTCAAACTCCACTTTAACCTCGAATCCATCATCTTTTCGGTACCGGACTCATAATTCATTCCCATAAGCTCTATTCTTCTTCTCGGGTTCCTATTTGGTCATTTCTCAAAAGTCCTCTATACTTTCTTTTCTTTTCACTTTAGTCCTTGAGAATTTGTAAAAATTTCCTAAATTAAAAATAAAAATTTCTATTCCCACATTTTCTTCACTAATTCAAAAAGAAAATTTTCCACATAATTAAATTTTTCATTAAACTTCAAATCAGAC
This sequence comes from Biancaea sappan, assembly GCA_037074585.1. Taxonomy (NCBI): domain Eukaryota; kingdom Viridiplantae; phylum Streptophyta; class Magnoliopsida; order Fabales; family Fabaceae; genus Biancaea; species Biancaea sappan. Next base: position 81,141,228 of record CM073492.1, read on the forward strand.
TTTAAATATTCATAAAAATTCTTGGGATATTACAGTTTTCTCTCGTTTTCTTCATCCTCTTCTCAAATCATTTCCTTGATCTTCAGAGTTTTGATTATTTGTTCGGTTCAAAAGCTTTGTAAGGATCAAAGGTAAGCTTTAATCTCATTATTTTCCTCAAATTTCAGTTTATGTAGAAGATCAGAGGAGGTTTTATTCTTGAAGATTTTGATGATAATTCATGAATCTCAGTTGTTTTAGAAGTTATATTTGAGTTATAATCGGTTAAAAAAGTTGAAATTCTGGTTTTAAAACAAGAAATGAAAGGATGAAATTGTTAGAACCGTACTGTAGCATTGACTTTAGTCAACTTTATTGTTAGAATCTCAGTTGTTTTCTTCACTAATTCTGTAGTGTCGGCAGTCAACGGTACTGTAGCAGTCAACGTTACTGTAGCGAAACGGCACTGTAGCGAACCGTACTGTAGCAAATCGTTACTGTAGCAGTCAGAAAATTTTGCTTATTTTCGTGATTTTGTTTCCTTTCTTATGTTTCCTTGTAATATATTTTACTAGAAAATTTTCCTACACAAATTCTAGTGTGGAACAAGGTAAACTTGGACAAACATCAAGGTGAGTGAATAACCTTGCGAAGCTAATTTGATATTACTAGTCAAAGTACAATATAAGTCCCATTTACAATATTATTTGGATATTAATTGATCAATTTTTCATATGACAGTATATGATGATTGATGTATTTTTTTTCAGAAATTCAAAGGAATAAGAGTATGTATAAATGATTTTATTTCATGGAAATTGTACTATGTGAGAAGTTCTCACTATCTTATTAATGAGTAAAGATCTACGGGATCTAATACATGAGTTTGAAAGGGTTAAAGTCCCATACTACTCAGTGCATAACGATGAAAAACTATACACGAGTTTGAAAGGGTTAGAGTCCCATATTACTCGGTGTAAATAGATGAAATTGTAAATACGAGTTTGAAAGGGTTAGAGTCCCATATTACTCGGTGTATATCTATGAGAACTTATTCACGAGTTTGAAAGGGTTAGAGTCCCATACTACTCGGTGTATATCTATGAAATCTTATTCACGAGTTTGAAAGGGTTTGAGTCCCATACTACTCAATGTATAAGACAATTAAATATATGAGTAAATGTGGTATTTGTACTTTTGATATTTTATATAGTACAGTTATTTACTTACTGAGTTTTTAAATAAACTCACACTCCCTATGATTATTTTTCAGATACAGAAAATAAAGAACAAGAGTATCCGTTTGAAGAATAGAAGCCCCTTGAAATTATCCTCTATTTCTGTTTGGTGGGATACCAGTACTTATTAATGTGGATACTAGGAACGCTCTGTACTTACTATAGGTCTCCTAGGCTTGCGATGAGAAAGAAATATCAGACTATGTATGTCTATATTTGCTTATCAGATGAGTATAATTCTGTAGTATGGAATGAATGATTAAGGTTGAATGTAAAACCTTACAGAATATATGTAAATAACGTATGTTTGGGAATTTTATCAAATGAGTAGTATCTTTTCACATGCTCAATTTTTGGGATGTGACATAAGCAATGTGTGACTTGCTCACTCTTTTATAAGGTTATTTTCACAATAAGACTTAATTTAAAATTGGAGATATTATGAGTTGTGATGAATTATTAATTATGGATTAATTTCTTTTTTTATTTCCTTCACTTATTGCTATAAATTATCAATTATATTAAGAATTTTAATATTTTAAATTATGTATATTTTTAATATTTTTTAATTAATACCGATTTAATCACAGTCTAACCACTAAACCTTAAATCGGTGACTCTACCGGTTCAATGATCAGTCGGATTTTAAAAACCTTGCTAATTTCTTCCACAGTGCTAACATTATTTATCACTTCAAAGTTATTACATTATTTGTAATGCTCCAATAATTTGTATGAATATTTAAAATCTATTATGAAGTTTACGTGAAATATATTTTTTTTCTTTGAATTAGTAAAGAAAATTTGGGAATAGAAATTTCAATTTTTAATTTAGGAAATTTTTATAAATTTTCAAGGACTTAAGTGAACAAATCTTAAAAGTTAAGGTGGCTATGCGCAATTTTATCGAAAAAGAAATTGGTGGGGCCCACACATACAATTATTAGTTTCTCTTCTCCTTCTTCCTCCCGAGGCAACGCGTACACCATTTCTTCGTTTCATTTTCATCTTCCTCTACAATCCTGTCACATCCCAAAAATTGAGCATGTGAAAGATACTACTCATTTGATATAATTCTCAAACATACGTTATATACATATATTCTGTAAGGTTTTACATTCAACCTTAATCATTCATTCCACACTACAGAATTATATTCATCTGATAAGCAAATATAGACATACATAGTCTGATACTTCTATCTCATCGCAATCCTAGGAGACCTATAGAAAATACAAAGCGTTTCTAATATCCACATTAATAAGTACTGGTGTCCCACCAGACAGAAATAGAGAATAATCCCAAGGGGCTTCTAATCTTCAAACGGATACTCTTGTTCTTTATTTTCTGTATCTGAAAAAAATAATCATAGGGAGTGTGAGTTTATTTAAAAACTCAGTAAGTAAATAACTGTACTATATAAAATATCAAAAGTACAAATACCACATTTACTCATATAATTAATTGTCTTATACATCGAGTAGTATGGGACTCTAACCCTTTCAAACTCATGAATAAGATTTCATAGATATACACCGAGTAGTATGAGACTCTAACCCTTTCAAACTCGTGAATAAGATCTCATAAGTATACGCCGAGTAGTATGGGACTTTAACCCTTTCAACTCGTGTATAGGTTTCATAGATATGCACTGAGTAGTATGGGACTTTAACCCTTTCAAACTCGTGTATAAGATTTCTTAGATATACACCGAGTAGTATGGGACTTTAACCCTTTCACACTCGTGTATTAGATCCCGTAGATCTTTACTCATTAATAAAATAGTGAGAATTCATCACACAGTACAATTGTCATGAAATAAATAATTTCTTCATACTCTTATTTCTACTGATCATCATATACTCCCATATGAAAAATTAATTGCTTATTATCCAAATAATATTGTAAATGGGACTTATATTGTACTTTGACTAGTAATATCAAATTAGCTGAGCAAGGTTATTCACTCACCTTGATGTTTGTCCAAGTTTACCTTGTTCCACACTAGAATTTGTGTAGGAAAATTTCCTAGTAAAATATATTACAAGGAATCATAAGAAAGGAAACAAAATCACGAAAATACGTAAAATTTTCTGACTGCTACAGTAACGGTTTGCTACAGTACGGTTTGCTACAGTAACGGTTTACTACAGTGTCGGTTCGCTACAGTGCCGGTTCGCTACAGTAACGTTGACTGCTACAGTGCCGTTGACTGCCGACACTACAGTACTGCTACAGTAACCCGAAGAAAATTTTTCAGATTTTGTTTCGAAATTTCTGATCGCTACAGTAACTCGGTTTTTTTTTGCAGAAATTTCTAACAATTTCATCCTTTCCTTTCTTGTTTCAAAACCAGAATTTCAACTCTTTTAACCGATTATAACTCAAATATAACTTCTAAAACTACTAAGATTCATGAATTATCATCAAAATCTTCAAGAACAAAACCTCCTCTGATCTTCTACATAAACTGAAATTTAAGGAAAATAATCGGATTAAAGCTTACCTTTGATCCTTACAAAGCTTTTGAACCGAACAAATAATCGAAACTCTGAAGATCAAGGAAAGGATTTGAGAAGAAAATGAAGAACTGAGAGAGAAATCTTTTCTGCTTCCTTCGGCTGAGTGAAAAAAATGAGGGTTACTATTGAAACTTTATATTAAATATTTCTAATGGGTTATTCAATAACCCATGGGTATCCATAACCCAACATCCAAACCCATCCAGTCAATTTACAATAAATGGATTAATGGACCATTCTGAAACCACTTTTCCATGAATTTCACCATTCTTAGAATATATCCCTCATTGTGCAAATATTTAGTCCAGTCATTTAACTCAATTTTCATAAATAATATTCAAAGAGAACAATTAAATATGAAAATTAAAAATGACCAAAATAAATAACTAAAGTAACGTTGTAGAATTCTAAAATACTCTTAAGCGAATTATATTCTGAAATTAACGGGTATTACAAATCCTTTCTTAAGTTCTTCCAGTAATCTGATATTTTCTAACCATACTTCCGATTCTTGGAGTTCTAGAGGCAAAGAGGTAAGTTTTATCTGCTCTATTTCTCTTTTTCTCCATTTTCGGACCTATGAAAGAAAATTAAGATTTTGAGTTTTAATGGATGAATTTAAGTGTGGATGTTAATGTAAAACATTCTTAGGTGGTTTATGATGTTATTAGAACAAGAAATTTCGTAGAATTTGGATATTTGAAAAAGTTAGTGTTCTTGATGAAAATTTGAGATTTGAGCTTGGATTGTTGGTAAAAATTAGGGGTTTTGGTATTAAAATACTCATTAGACATTGAGAAACAAAACCCATGGAAGAAATCAAAAGAAATGTTGTTTTAGATATGATTTTAGGATTTTTGGATGAAGAACACGAAGAACATTCGAAAATTTTCCCCGGAAATTACTGTTCACCGAGAAAAATTTTCCAGATTTTCTCGGTTACTGTAGCATTGACTTTGGTCAACTTTACTGTAGCATTGACTTTAGTCAACTTTACTGTAGCTGCGTTCCGGACTAAGATACTGTTAGAAAGCTCATTGAGTCTAGTTTCTAATAGTACAAGTTTCACTTGAAAATTCTAATATATTCTTTATTTTTTCATCTTATTTACATTTTAGGAAATCTTTGAGAGTTATTTCCTAACACCTCATAATTTAGCTGCAAAAAGAAAGGTAGTTAGGGCCACATTCGAGGTGAGTGTGATAACCTTATCTCATCTATATTTCTTCAAAAGTTTTGTCATCAAGTATCATAAAGAAAATTGAGAAGGTGGACTTTAACGGTATGTTGTGTATTTATTTATCAAGGACTTGTATTCCTTGTATTTAAAGGTATTGTAGATTTCAAACCTCTTGTTTGATTAAATGTTAATTCTTATAAAATATGTAAAGTTAATGTTGATATTACCGTTATTATGTTAAGGTTGTATGAATATTTGCGTTATGGTATTACGTGGTTATAATATTTTCGTGGTGGTGCACCCCACGGGAGAAGTTACAGGAGTTATAAGGGTGGAGATATATCTTTCATGGAGAGATAAGGGTGGATGCGGCCAGGGGGCCGCGGGCAACGATCCACTGGTACTGTAGACGACCCGGTTGGTACGGGATTTGTGTTGGCACTGAGTAATTTATACTGTGTATATCATTGGTAACTGATGTGAGTTTAATTCAATGATATCTTTATGATACTATTTGCTAAATTACTTTTGATTGATAATGTTATCCATTCATTGAGTATTTCATTACTCATCCTATTATTTTACAACATTTCAGAATCTGTGGCTGACGCTGGGGATTTTCCAGGGGAATAGCGAGTTTATCTTAAACCAACACTCTTGTATTTTCGGTTGGTTCCTTTGTATTCTATATCTTGTAAGCTCTAGAAGTAGCTCTGTGGTCACATAAACCTCCTAGGATTTTTTTTTTGGTCGGACTATGTGTAACTATGAATATTATGTATGGTTTCATTGTATGGAAGTTAAAACCTTGATGATGTTTTTAACCTAGAGTTAATGTGAATCGGACTCACTGTTGAGGATGTGACATTATTAGAGTGAGAGTTATTGAATTTCACTTTTTTATTATAGTAATTTCGTATTTGGCATATAAAATGTTTAAAATGACTACTAATAGCTGAACATGCATTAAACCGTATACTAATTTTCTTTTTATTACAGTTTAAGAAAATTTTATACATAGAATTAAATTATAGTAATTTTTGCTTTATACTCTTTCACTTATAATTTAATTTCTTTTATATTATAATTAATAATTTCCCATATAAGTGATAATGTATACTTTAAGGATTAATAAAAAAAATTTCTTAAAATCAGATATAATAGTATAGATCCAGTAAAAATTATAAAAAAAATATTTGTTTAAATATTTAAATGTAAATATTCAATTATTAAATTTAAGACAAAATTAATATTTTGATGTTTTGTCTTTATTTTAAGTTTTATTTTAGTCTTCTATGTTTCAAATATTTATATTGGTCCTATTTATTACAAATTTACATTGTTTCAATCATTTCTTGTCAAAACTGTTGACACCTAATCATCCTTATAACATATCTATTTGGATGTTAATTATATACTAAACAATGTAAATAATATGTCAATTCTATTAAAATGACTAATAATTTTGACGAAAAAATTAAAACATTGTAAATTTACAATATAGAGAATCAATTTAAAATATAAAAAACTAAAATAAAATCTAAAATAAAAATAAGGAGTGAAATACTATTTTTGCCTTAATTTAAAAGCTTTACATATTTGATATTTCTTTTTTATTATTGAAAAACGCATCCGCTTCCTTTTCCACGTGGATTTCTGCGAAACAAAAAAGTTTGTCACTAACACACAACGACCATATACATACAGATCAGCGATTAATCCCCCCCCAAAGAAAAAAGTCCAAATTCTCGTCTCCTGTAAATCTTCTTTCTCTTTTTTTCTTTTTCAAATTCTTGCTTGTTTCGTTGATGATCCAGTCAAAAATCTATGAAGATTCCGTGATCTAATACATGTCCATTTGGAGATTGGATCGGGACTTGCTAGCTCAGTTGTAGCTGTTGCCGATTCTTCTCTGTCGGTGTAAGTGAGTTGAAATTTTTGTCATAAAATTTATTTTCCAAGCATTTCAAGTTGTATTCCAATCGATTTATTCTAGAATTTCTGACCAGAATAGTTCAAATCCTGTTCGAACTTTCCCAAAATTTTCCAGTTTCGGTGTTATATTGTGAAAGGGATTGGGTTTTAGATATGTATGCCTGAGAGAACTCAATCTGTGCTTTTCTGGTGTAAATTTGCAGAATACTGGGGTGAGATTTTGATGAATTCATTTTATTCATGAGACTCAATTGAAGTGGTTCACTGGACTATTGGATTGTTTAATTTCAATATTGCTTTAGATCTCCGTGAGTATGGCTAGGAGGCAAGACCAATTAGAGATCAAGTTTCGGTTGACTGATGGTTCGGATATTGGCCCCAAAAGTTTTCCTGCTGCTACTAGTATTGCAACCTTGAAAGAGAGTATTCTTGCCCAGTGGCCAAATGGTCAGTTCTCTAATTTTCTCTTTTTTTTTGCGCTATGGTTCTTTCCTTCTGGTCTTTATTAGCTTACTTATCAGTGTGAGTCTGTGAAAGGTATTATGTAATTCCAGTTTGCCATAATGAATATTGTACTGTAATGGTTGGATGGATTGGAATATACAACTACCCCGGAACCATTAATATATGATTAGTGACTTATAGAAAAGTAATATTGAGTAGGAAGAAGAAACCATTGTTTCTCTTGATTTGAGTGTACATATATTTCTTTTGAAGTGATCACAGAAGATGTGGCCATCACCAAAATGATGGAGAGCTACTGAAATAGTGGAGGATGGACTTTATGCACATTTTAGCATGTCATTGAGCCAAAAGTTTTGCTTGGCTGCGTTCCTTTCCATGAAGGTGGATTTCTTTTGAAATTTAGGGGTCTTTGCATTGATATGAAGAATTCCTCTTCCTATAGTAGCACTACTAAGGACTTTAGAGTCTAAGATGACAGGATCTGGTTTTTGGCATCAAAAAATAAATGTGGGAAATACTTGTTTGTGCCCCGCAATTAGTAGTTTCTATAATTAAACTTCTCATTCATTCCCAAACTGTCTGCGTCTTTCTTCTTGAGTTGTCTGGGATTGGTGCTTTTTAAGAGGAGATATTTATATATCATACTCAAAATATTTTACCGGATATGAAAGAGCATGTTTGACGTATCGTGTCATTGGTGAAGATTCTGGTATAGCTGCTTATCTTGGAAAGAATAACCATGACGTGGTAATTAAATTCATTTTTGAAGACAATTATAAAAAAAAAATACTTTCACCATTAACCATGCTTACAGGTCATCATATTCATTACTACTTGCTGGTTTTTGCGAATGTGGATCCTCTGATGGGCCAAACACGCACTCAAATAGGGTGCTGGGAGATCTCAGCCCAGATGGTTATAACAGGACTCTCCTGATTTTTTATTTTATTTTATTATTATTTTTTTAAGGATCATGAAATCTGGGATCAACAGCCCATATTGCCCACATGTCACCCAACAGAGGATCCAAATCCAGTTTTTACATCACTCTTAACTTATTCATCATTGTTTATAGTGATACGTTAGAACTCTAACTCTGCTTTTATTTTGAAGACAAGGAGAATGGCCCAAGGACTGTAAAAGATGTGAAGTTAATTAGTGCGGGAAAAATACTGGAAAACAACAAAACAGTGGGGGAATGCCAGAGTCCATTATGTGACATTCCTGGTGGAGTTACAACAATGCATGTGGTTGTGCAACCACCTGCTGTGGAGAAAGGTCTAGTAATCCTTAATGAGACATGTGAAAAACTACCATTGATAATTGTGTTACTTTTGTAGTTGTCTGAACAGCTTCAACATAAAAAGCATTGTTCTGATTAATTTTGACGTTTTAGATTCTTTTGTTGCCAATTGCAAAGCTTTCAAAACTTCTCTATCCCACTGACAGAAATAGTTATTTCCTAGATAGTGATATACATAAGTGTGTTTAACTTTCCATATTTGATTTGAAGGTTTTATTGGGCTCTTTAAAATCTTTTAAATACTTAATGATTTTCCAGTGATGGAAAGATGAAGTTGTAGTTAACTAGACTTTGGAAAACACATCCCTTTATTTTTCCAGACTATTGTAATTTACTTCCTAAAGTGCATTTGGAGAAGTCTGAACTGCATATTTGTGATCTCCTGTAAGTATTGGCCAACGTAATCCTGTTATCAAACTTTTATTGGGTAAAACAGAAATTGCTAATCCACAGTGAGTACTTGATTTAAAATATGAATAGAAATTGCTGGAGTTTTTTTCCAAATTTTGGAGTTTGTTTGCGTTGCTTATAAACTTATGCATATTGTTTTTCTATTTCTTTTCTCTAAGACAACAAAGAAAGCAGAAAGATTGATTTCTGAGTTCAAGTCCAATAACTCCCATTCCCTTAGAAAGCCCTTCCCTCAATTTTCCACCGACGTTTATAAGCGTGCACATTACTGTATGTGATATGCTTTTTAGAGAAGGCAGAAATGCTGCAATTCTTTGCCAAATTTGGGAGGTTATTCGGTTTCGGTGCCTTATCTGATGACAGATCCTTATTCACCTTTTGTCCTTTCCTCTGAAACAGAGAAGAAAGCAGGAAGTGATACAAAGCAGAACAAGTGTGTTTGTGTAATATTATAGCAGTCGGGGTTGAAGAGATCACAGATGGCATCTTTCCTAGGTGATCATGAGTTACACTTGCATTCATTTTAAAAATTATTTTTGGCTGTGAGATTTTCTCATAACACATAACTTCTTTGTTGGCATGTCTCTTTCACTACAGCCTACGGGTAACGAGTAATTGACCTGGTGAATATTGTGAAGCTATAGTTGTATCGTGATTCCTCTGCAGCAGTAAATTCTGTACACATAATTCATAGGTGATGTGTTTCTTGGTGGTGTCTTATTGTTCAGCTTGTATAATTTTTGTTGAATGAATTCAACTATATATTTTGCCACAATGGATCTAATTTATATGTTAAAATTCTTCTCATGCCTAAAGAAATATGCTTACAGAGTTTAAAGATGTTCAAATATACTGCACTTTGATTTTATGCTTGTAAGGTACAAGTAGTGGTTTTTTACGCTGCTGAGGCAGTAATAGTATAATTATATCTCTCCTATACAGTGCAAGACTGTATTTTGTACAGAAAAAAAACTTTTATTTATTTATTTATTATTATTATTATTATTATTATTATTATTATTAGTTTTTTTTTTTTGCAATTACAATTTTATGTTGGAAGCCATATTTCTTCCATCAAAGCTTAAAGCTTTTACAGGATGACCATTGGTTACTGCTGGTGGCAATTGTATGTATAATAAACCTACTCTTGGAATTGGATTAATATGTGATTCTTATTCTATAGGAGATTAGTTCATAATTGCAGCCTTGTCTTTGTATTTACTAAGGTACATAATGAAGAAATTACCAATATTTGAAGTTTTATTCACCTTAACAAATTTAGTTAAATACCAAATAGCTACAATTTTGCTTTTGTATATCACCTTGATTTAGTGCTTTTTGGTTGTGAGAGGTCTGAAATCTGAATTCTCCGAAAGCATTATTTCTAGTTTAACTTGTATTGATAAATGAGGATAAAATAATTTTATCATTCAAAATTTTATAATTAAGGCTTAGTTTGTATTGATAAATGAGGATAAACTAATTTTTTTATCATTCAAAATTTTATAATTAAGGCTTAGAGTGGACTCACCTTGCATAAGAAGAAAATTAGTGGCTCTTACCAATGTTGCAGATACACTCTTCCGACGTGCAATTTTGAAACGGTATAAAATTTTTTAAGATAAATTAAATGAATAAAATTATAAAATTGTCGACGATCAATTTGAAGAGACTGCTGAAAGTAATTTCTAGACATTTTTTTTTGTTTTTAACCTATTCTAGAAAAGATATTTTTAATAAAACTGCCTAATTTATTTAAGTGACATGATTTTTTTTTAATTTTAATGAGAATAAAAACATTAAACAGGGTAACCAAAACCTCTATAAATAAATCTTCCTTTTGGTACATAACTATAATTAAGTCTGCAATATAGAATGTTCTTATTAACCAGCGCCTACTACATGCAACAAAGAAGGTTTAAGTTCCAAATAGAAAAATCGGTAGTTTGGTATTAAGGGTCACTGATTAAGAAATTGATCATAACAAAATTCTTGATGAGGACATTGATATAGCATTACCTCCAGATGCAAGAACCTGATGGCAAGCACCTAAAAAATTTTACCCAAGTTTAATTCACAAGATTTATGCAACTTCATACTCAAGGAGTGATGATGAGAACATGTAAAAGAACTTGACAGATACTAAATAAGTATAAATTGTTGCACAAACCAATCCGTCACCCTAGGTACAGATAGATGTTTATCCACGCAACACAATGATATACACAGCATTACATAGTTCACTGTTACAAGTAGCAACCTTCGATGCATGATTCATACAAAAATTGTTAGTAAATCCGCAATCCTTAACGTGAAATGCCTGCATTGGTTAAGACAGCAGCACCATCAAAATGGTAGATTTCAGCTGCTGCTAAACAGAAAAATTACTCAGGAGCATCCTGGCATAGTGCCTAACCATAGTTCCTGCAAGGACTGGTTGCAAATCTGCCCAAACAAAAATGAAGCAATAGCTTGTTATGACTTGGATCACAGTAGCCAATGTATATGGCAATGGCATGAATATTTTCTATTCTAAACCGTCAGTTCTGTCTACTAAGTTAACAGACATGGAAGATTCGACATCAGCAACGTCTGACATGCATATTGACTGAACAATAGTTTAGTACATATGATACAAAGTAGAAGTTAAGGGTCTGTCCGGGGAAGGGAAGATATGTGAAATTTAGATATTGACATCTTTGATTGAAAGAAATCTCATTATTTTTTCTAGTATAATATGTTTGGCTTGAAGAAGTGGATGAGAAGGGAAGAAAAAAAATGTTAAATTAAAACCTAAAAAGAAAATATCAAAATTAAATTTCACTTTCATTCCCTTCCATTTCATTTTCCCTCTCCCAAACAAACACTAAGATACCAATTTGGGGGAAAACCAAAAAAAAAAAAAAACAAAGTGTGAATTTCACTTTCATTCCCTTCCATTCCATTTTCCCTCTCCCAAACAAACTCAAATCCGAAGAAAGCGTTGGGGGGTACGGGGGAGGCTCCCCCGTGCTGTAAAACTAACTCCCCTTATTTAGCCTGGCTGGACCAGTTTAAATAACCCTCCGGAGATGTTAAACAGGGAGGACTGCCCAAGGACCCTAGTCTCTATAAGCTACAGGCTTTGGGCTTGTTTTTGACTACCTTTTTGGAGTCCGTCAAAACAAGCCTATGTAAAACAAGGCTTCTTCGTAGTCGAAGAAGCTTGTTTAACAAGTGAACGTTACGAGCTGCTCGGGCAAGAATTGCGGGTCTATTGTACTATCTTAATCGTGCTGTACCCCATGCCTCGACCTGCAATTCCTGGAACAGGAATTGAGTAAGGGTCGACTTTATCAAAAGGCGGGACGCCTTTTGCCCTTAACAATCCTTTGATTGAACAGTTGTTAAGGGGGGCCAAATCCTCGTTTAATGGCGTAGCTCGTAACGTGAACACCTCTCAAATCCGAAGAAAGCGTTGGGGGGTATTGGGGAGGCTCCCCCGTGCTGTAAAACTAACTCCCCTTATTTAGCCTGGCTGGACAGGAATTGAGTAAGGGTCGACCTTATCAAAAGGCGGGACGCCTTTTGCCCTTAACACCTTTAAATCCGCTACTTTAGCTTTTATTAGCTTTCAGTAGCTTCTAGACTAGGGTTGCTTAGGTAAGTAACCCGTAGTCGAAGAAGCGAGTTTAAAGTAGCTTCGATAGACTGGGGGGCTTCCATGCTCTGGTTCACCTTCGGGGGATTGTTAAGGGGGGCTAAATCCTCGTTTAACAAGGCTTCTTCGACTACGGGTCCTTACCCAAGGACCCTAGTCTATCGAAGCTACTTTAAACTCGCTTCTTCGACTACGGGTTACTTACCCAAGCAACCCATTAAACGAGGATTTAGCCCCCCTTAACAATCCCCCGGAGGTGAACCAGGAGTTCCTTAATGAGTTCATAGGCAGTTTCTATGATCACTATACGTGAGTTCTTATTGAGTTCCTCGACCCGCAATTCCTGTTCCAATTTAGGAGAAAAAAAAAAAGAAGTGAATGACCAAATCAAAACAAATTTTAAAAAAAACTTACAAGGGACCTAAAAATACAAATTTAGCATAAATATTACCGGTCATAGGTAGATTGTTCCCATCAGAAGATTAGCTATGTTCGAAAAGTGAAGTAACATAACATTGCAACATTTGGACCTAATAATAGCTCTTATTTGATTAGGACGACATAGCACAACATTGCAACATTTAGAATAACATCTCAACATTAAGGAAGTAATTGGTTATGGTCTGAACTACTATTGGAAAGTCCAGTTACACTTAAGAAATCAGACAGCCTAAAAGTGCAGGCTTAAAATATGTTAAGCATTTATTCAATGTCTCAGCATCAACTATACATAATAAAAACATTACTATGTATCAACTACTACAACAAGCTCAAAAACCATGCTACTTCCTAGCTTGCAATGAGAAATTTCTTCAGTTGCAATTGTAAAATGCTTCCATCATGAAACTATTAAGTGAGCAAGGACACTTGTTCACTAGCACAAACGGGAGAAAGAAAGGCATTGGCAACCACCCCACTCGTATTTAATACAAGATTTTACTTAAGTATTACTGCATTCTCTTACACGTGTAGGATGCACATATCATGTCCTGAAAATATCTTGTAAGATCTCAAAGTTTTAAGATCTCCGTCAAATAGAATTGGATATTTTTATATTAACACAGGACATAAGTCATAAACTTTCAAATTATCTCATTAGATTTTTCAGAGATAATATTTATAGCAGTAACTATATTTTAAATATTGACTTATTTGAATTTTGTACTTTACAAAGAATCTCACAATTATGATACTATTTTCTCATTTTAATAGTTAAATTTATTCTAACTAAAAATTGCATACACGATCTTAAAATAATATCTTCTTTCTAAATCTAAGAAATAGTTACGTAAAATTTATGAAACTAATCACCTAAGCAGAAAAGGCCCCCATGTAGGACTCAGTGTGGCCCATCCTATATTCTTATATATTTTTTTCTAAAGAATTACTAATATATATTAATAATATTCAATAACTTTTGCTAATTTTAAATTTTATTTGCGGAACTTAAAGTTTAAAAATTTGATTTTCCAATTTAAATAATCTCGTTAGCATACATTGTGCCTCATTGAGAAAGCATTCTTATTCCATATAAACAAAATTATCATACTGCCGTTCTAAGGAATCAATGTAAGTTCCAGCATCTGTTTTTCCCTTCAAAAGTGATAGACACTATAAATACATCAAAAAGGAGGAGAGAGAAAAAAAAATTGTTCATAAGGCATTGCTTCTACTTGTGACATGTTGTATGCATTTTTTAATAGTTTGTCCTCCATATTTAATAACCAATTAAATATGAAAGGGCACTGTCAATTGTTTTACAACTCTGAACAAGCAGAGAGAGTTACGTGTGAAGCTGTGATGTCCACTACTATGGAATCTTGTACTCTAGTCTTATCCACTTTGCATCATTTCTGCTCAGATACTTTTTGGGAGAGATTCATGGTTGGGCAGAAGTCTAACTCACCATCTAGGGCACAATCAATTAGAGGGAGACAACACACCATGGTCCTCCAAAAGGTAGTTAAAGGTCAGAACTTTCACTATTATCCAGCCTAGTGAGAGCGAGCTGGCTCAAAAGGTGGTTTTTTTTTTAAAAAAAAAAAAGGATAAATGCATAGTCAGATTCTGTCTTCATAAAGAAGAGATTTCAAAATTGTATATTTTGCCAAAATCTGGATAAAATGAAGCAATAGATTAAAAGATAGATGGCTTAAAACCTACGGCTGCTCGTCTCCTGCATAATGCTGATTGTGAAGTGACATAGGCATCAATTTCATATCAAATTTCTTAGAGGCTTTGAAATTGGATTAAGTAAAATGGAAAATAGTGAGCAACTGACAAAAGTGATGTAAAAGAGTTAAGGAGATTGCTTGGCTTCGCTGCTTCTTGTAAAGCAACATAGTAGCTAAAATTCAAGAATTGGATGAGAAAATATCCAAGCTGCTTCAATTACATAATAACACCGAATTGCATCATGAAATTGAGTCATGTATCCCTTAAATATCAATGGAAGCGACATAAAATTCTCTGTGAGACTAACTCCAAGTGTATTGTCCAACTAGACTTGTTCTCATACCACAATTCTTTGTAATTGATTTTCATGCGCGGTATAGGTTTAGTCAATTAATAAGGTTTCGGCATTGTTTGAAATTGATGGTTAAAACACATATATGATGAATGGGAGGCTAACACACACGCTAACTGGCAACCCTCCCTTCCTATTATTTATACTAGACTTGATAAATCTAAATAGAAAAAGATAATCCTCCAAGAGGATGACAGCTTGTAAGTTAATTTTAAGGATAACCACAATCTACTAGATAATAATAAACTCCTAATCTACAGATAAAGGATAAGAAACAATTCTTGAACATTATCCTCAATCCTTTAACACCCCCACTTAGATGTAAGACTTTTCCATGAATAATTGGTCGGTTTCTTAAGAAACATGTTGAGAAATAAGAGGCTGATGTTTGTAATGGAACTCCTTGAATATGCGGCATTATGTGGTCTGTATGTACATTGAGGAATCTCTTAATGTTACAAGAAAAAAATTATGCTCCCTTGTTTACAAAAAAAAATTGCAAAAATATGTCTGAGCATTTAACTCTTTCAAATTCCCTTTTTTTCATTCTACGTCTTTAGGGGAAAAAAAATCACAAATTGAGCCAACTCACTCTCATACCAGATACGAAAGGGGGATTCTTTTCTAAGGCTGTCTTTTGTGGGAGCATAGGGTGTTGTCACCTGCTAATTAGTACTTCCCAAGTCCAATACTTTGATTACCTACTAGATTGAAACAATAAGCCTAAGTGCCAAGTCCATAGCCTTAATGAATGTAGATACATGTGAATTAGGAAAATAAAGTAATATGATATAAAGTACATAAAATAAGCTTTATATTCTAGTGAGACTGTTTACACCTGTACTTGAGCACCATGGAATTGACAAATTTGGCTTTGGCTACACTACAATAATTAGAATGTATTGAACAAGAGCTAGGAGGAAAGGATGTCATGTCTGATTCCTTTTATTTTTAGAAAACCCTCTTATGTTCTCTCCCCTCCTTTCTCTCTTCTCTCAAATTATAATGTAGACACCTAGCAAGTAATAATACTAGTGATGAACCTGAAATAGTAGACACGGCAGACGTAGACAAAACTACAAGACACCAAAGTAAACAACAGGTATATAGAACTTCTGTCCTTGCAAAGTTGTTCATCGAGATCAAGAGGGAGAATTTTTCTCTCTTCCCATTGTTGTTAGTTGCAATGGAATGGGTCTTTCAGTTAGTAAAAACTCTTCTTTTCTTTACCCTCTTATTCTCTTTTTTTAATGGAATAGGTCTTTCATTTAGTCCTATTTTAAATGGGATGGACAGTAGTTAAGTTATTTTGTATGCTTTTAACTCCACATATTAAAATGATTTAGACCCTTTAGCTCATTAAAAATATAAATATTTCAGAAAGATCCCGGAAGAGTAAAAATTGTAGTTTAATAAAAACCCAGATGAGCGAAGGGTACAAAGTAAGAATTTGAAATAGAAAAGATCCCATCACGCAATACGGTTTACATAGAGAATCTTAAACATGACAAATAAAACTCTAAAGATCATTTTTTATAAATAGCACTAATAAAATTGAATATTACATGACTGCCTCCTTGCATCAATCATTTAGAATGACTAATTAATCAATACAACCAGCAATTAATTTCTCTCACGTCATGGTAAGATTATAAAAACAAATACTATGTCAAGATCATAATTCATTCCTTTTTTGAAATTTTCTTCATTAGCACCAAAAGGAAACAATAAGTATGATTCTTAGCAATATATATGATTTGAAAAATAAATATATTAAGTTTTTACTCCGTAAAGTAAACATGAAAGAGGCCAGAATGTCATGGTTTTCTGGATACGGGCAAGTACCTGAGAATCATTCAGATATTCTCCAACTCAGATGCCTCTTCTGAATCAGACAATGGCAAGAGGGTGCAGATTCCAAGCACGTGACCGTTAAGGCACACATAATACTCAATGCAATCTTCATAGGCACCCAACCTGCAGCTAGCACTTTGTGGAATCATTTTGGCCTGCAGCATGCTCCACAACTTTGCCTTACAATATGGGCAAACTTCTGTTGGATGGAGCTTGGCACCTCTATTTATAAGCATATTCCTAACCTTTGATGTTGAGAATGACTTAAAAATTCCACGGAAGAATCCTATATCTACTTCACCTTGGTCAAGATGCTCACAAGGATCAGACACATATAAAACATCAGTTCTACATTGTGGCAGAAGAAAGCTTTTTCCTGATGTTTTAGAAAATCGAGTCCGATAAACAAAGTGCCCAGGGATCTGAATGCTATTGAACAAGCCACCTTTCTTGCTTCCTGAACAGTAAATCAGCAGCTTCCCAAGAGCCGTCCAGTTCCCATCAACACTGTGGCTCCCACTAGATTGTAGATCAAGCATCATCTTTGGTGCTCTGGTTCGGCAAAACTCTTTCCACAGCACTCGCTTAGCAAGGTCATCAAACCATTTGCATACACATGACAGAGCAGCAATTAACTTGGGATTCCAATTCAGTTGTTGAAATACCAAGAATATCACATCTTCACTTAAATGCCCCTTAGTGCATTGACAGCTAGCTGAGTGTACACACCGGTATTGCTTTGTAAGAATCATTGTCTTGACCTGGTAAAACTGGAGCGCCAAAAAAGCATCACAACTTGTTGGCTTACCTATTAATCAGGAAATGTCTACTAACCAACATGCTCAATATTAATCAGGAAACATCAAGAGAATAGGTGAAATAAATGCGATTTCTACAAATAATAGCTTATAATGAAGGTGACAATTCAATTTCCTGGACTCTACTAAACTAACAAGAAACATGTGAAGCTGACACAATATTATTTAAGAATTCTCCTAATCAGATTGCTATCTAGAATACTCAAAAGTTGGTTCAAGAAGAAACAAATAATTTTGTAATTTCTTTTATTTTGAAATCATGGGTATGTCTAATGTGTTGAATTTCCATGTATTGTTTTTTTTTTATTGAAAAAGAAATATTATTAAAGAAGAGAGAAAATTTCCATGTACTGTTACTTCAGTACGTGTCCTTGCTTCTTCAGATAATAATTACTAACTAGTCTGACAAGCTATTAATGCCATCTCTCTCTTCTAACTGAAAAGGCTTCAAACTTATCTAATTGCGTGATTTTCAAACTTGCTGGTGGAACCAAAAATAGATGGAGCAATACAGTACATTTAGGCATAATATTATATAGTACATGCAAACAATGATGATTAGTTAAAAATGAAAATGGGAGAAAATTTCCAAAGAGAGAGGATAAGAGATATTGAACTTAATTTATTAGGCCAGAATTTGCAGTGATATTAAACTTATTTCAATACACGTTGCTCCCAAATTATTCAGCAATACAAAACCAAATGCCACAGCACTAAAACCAAGGCTAAATTTTATAAATTCTTCACACTTCACGTATCTACGTAGTCAGACTTCCCAAAAGCCTAAACTCAGAATCACACTAATAGCCACAACATAAAAGAGATGGTTAGATATAGTAGAGAAAGCACATCAGTCAAAGCAAAAGGCGAATCACAACATCCAAATCCCAACAATCACATAATTTCCAACAAAATTATTTAAAAGTTCTACTGCATTCTCTCAATGATGTCAACCACTCCCAAAATTTCAAATATACAAAGTCCTCAAGGCGAAGTTAGGAGACACTAACACCATTCCCTGATACAGAGACAACCCGAATTGTCCCTTCTAGATTTCACAGAATCGGCACCCAATATAAGAAGTTGACAAGAACCTTGGACACAGACGAAGAAATCAACCAAAGCACAAGCAAAGAAACTGAAAGTAGAGTGGATCACAGAAACTAGAAATCAGAAAACACGATTCATACCTCAACTCAGCCTACGGAACCCTCGTTCGGCATAGCCCCCAAACACTAGAAAACCTAGCTCTGCATGTAATTGAAAAGCACAGATAAGGCTTGTGCAATCGATACACGAAAGCCAACTGAGAACAAAATTTTTTAAAAAAGAATAAAAAGCAAAATCAATGAAAACAGTGAAACGAGCAACTTACTTACAAGCACTCATCAGTAAATTCAACTCTCTGGAGGAGTAATTTGGTCCAGAAAAGCATAGAATGCACTTCAAGCAGCACTTGAAGAAAATGCAGAGAAAGAGAGAAGACTGAGAGGACAAAAGAGGGAGATCGTAGGCTTAGGCTTGGGGCTCTATTGAGAATTCCAAAACAAGCATAGAGTAACAGCACCGATAAATCGCGTACAGAAACGACAAATAAAAGCACGACACGTGTGAAGGAGATCATGTTTGTCCAGCTGCAATCCAGGAGGAGGTTCAGTGGGCCCACTTTTCAGACGTGGCATTCGAACAATGGAAGGTCATTTTCGTAAAATGACCCGGACACTAGTGTCAAAAAAATCCTCCGCTCAACGACCTGTTTCATGGGGGTCCTTTGTGCCACGTGTCAGGCCCACAAATTTTCTTCTTCTTTTTCTTCTATTTTTTTAATTTTTATGAAATTTTTATAAACAATTTTACTTCTGTCCAAGACTCTCTGTTTTTACAAGTTGCTGCTTTATCTATTGCCATGTTTTGTAGCTAAAACAAGTTGCTTCTTATTTATTGTCCTTTGTCTGACTTGTTAGCCCAATTGGGTTTTTTGGTTTAGTTTAATTTTAATGAAATCTTTTGTATAATGAGGTCCTACTTTACTAAAGTAAATTTTGATAATTAATTCATTCAATTTAATATAAAGCATGAGATTATTCCTCATAATCATAAAGTTAAAAGAATTTTCAACTAGAAATTTATTGACTAAATCAAATTTTCAACTTTTTAAAGTGAGCGCGGGTTAGATTGAATTGGGTTAAGGGAATTTTATGAACTGAACCAACAAAAAAAGAGTTGGTTGAGTTGGTTTAAATTGAGATATTTTTATTCACTCATCCCAAACTAATCAACTCGTAGTCAAATGTGTTAGTTTGGTTCGGGTTGATAAGTTGAATTTTTTTTAAATATTAAACTTGATTTAAAATGTTATAATTAAAAATAAAAAATAATATAATTAAGTCTTTAGTCTTATATATTTATATTTTTTTAGAAAAAAATCTCATCTATAATTTGTTATCGAGTTTTATTTTTGTATTTATTAGAATTGTGATAAAATGTAGAATAATAAATTTTTCAATGAAAGAGTTAGTGATTTAATAAATAATTAAAATGGTAAATATTATATGTGATACTATATATTATTATTGAGAGAGAAAAATGTTGCAAAGAAAACTAAATAATATGCTAACTAAATTATAAATACTTTATACACAACATAAGTGCAGAGCATATGAGTATTATCATAAATAATAATAATAATAATTGGGTGGGTTCATGGGTTAGTTCGAGTTTAATGGATTAAAAATTTATAAACACATTATCGAACCAATAGGCGGTGGGTTAGAAAAAATAAAACGGAATCAACATATCAATCCAACCTAATCTTGTAGGTTGGTTTGGGTTGAACTAGTTAACAGATTGACTCGATCCAATGCACACCTCTGTTTTTTGTAGAAAAACTATATATAAATTTCCTAGATTATAATTTAATTACATTTTTAGTACTCAAATTTTAAAATGTAACAATTTATTCTTCAAATTGTCACAAAAAATAAAAAAAAACATTTATATCAATTTAAATCAACATATAAAAGCAATGTGATTTTGAGATAAAAAAAAAAGGATGCAAGTCAAAAGTCATAAAAATTAAAGAAATTAATAAATAATAATAGGAGGATAAAGTATCGCTTAATAAATTATGTGATTTTTAAATATTAATTTTAATTTTTATAGTTTACGAGTAAAGTGTTATATTTAAAAATGAAATTACTATAATTTTAGAAATTTATATGTAGTTTTTTAATTTTTTTAATGTACATTTTATTTGTTAAAAAAACGAAATTGAGAAGAATTTATAAAGTATTTTCGTTTTTTAACCACTTTACTAATATTGGACTAATATGGTCAATCCATTGAAAATTAAGAAGGTGATGTCACAAGAGGACATTGGGATTTCAGATGACGGACAAATATATGGGCTTTCGTTTGTACGAAGATCATCAATGTTATATTTATTTGTATTTAATGAAAATTTATTTAGATTTCAAATCATTAATTATGTTTGTTCTTAATTTTTTACTTGTTTAATATATTTAAATACATTTTAATGAATTATATGTATGATAAGTTTTTAGGACCATTTAGATGTATTATTTATTTTAAATAAAATTATACTTTATTTTTATGAACTTTTTTATATGTATACTTTATCCTCTTAAATTTTAAAATTTAATAAATAACTCATTCAAATTTTACAATTAGTACAAAACAACTTTTTTATTGTTAACTAAACTAACAATCAATGTTTATTTGTTAAGTTTTAAATTTTTTATTTAATATATAATTCTATTTTTTAATTTTAATTTTGTCACTTTTCATAATACATGTTTAATTACTAATTTATTTAAATATTTTACTAATAAATAATTTATACGTGTTCATATGTAAAAAAATATTTTTAATCATTCAATATTTAAATTTTAAAATAATATCTTAATATTTAAAATGCATTCAAAGATATTTTAATTATAAAAAAAATTGCCCCTCAAGAGAGCAATCAGAACGAGAGTTATAAAAAAAAAAATGGAGTCCAAAGTAAAGATGCCAAAAAAATATCTAATTTAAAATATTCTGCAATGATTGTCTTATTTTAGGGACAAAGTAGAAAATTTTTTCAAGAATAGTCGTGGGATGGAAATTGTATTCCCTATCTCAATGAGCCCTCATTCTCGTCAATTTTACTTAAACGCCCTTGATATACATACACGCAAATGATTCCCACCACTACTAGAATAAATATTATTTGTATTATAAAATATTAATGGAATTAAATTAAGTTTACATAAAATAATATTAGGTAAGGACATTTAATTAATTAATAAGGTGATTTGTTAAAAAAAAAAACTCATAGAGAGGCAAAGCCAAATTTTAGATTCTACCTAGCATTAGTTATGATATTGACTTTTTTTTCTTTCTCTTTATTAACTTACACTTTCTTGTGTTTGTTTTCCCTTAACTTTAGCATGAAAAAGAAATATAAGAGTTTTTTTATTTATTACTTATGAAAGCTAACTATATCATTTACTCATCTCTCATTACTACACTCACGTACACATTTGCTGTGAGTGGAGAGAGAGCAAAATAGAGGAGAGAAGTCAAAAAATTTGATAGAGCCAACCTTATTTACTCTTATCTCATTATTACACTATGTATACATACACACACTTGTCGTGAGTGGAGAGAGGGCAAGAAATAGGAGAGAAGTTGAAAAACTTGGGAGGAGAAGTGGAAGAAAGACAAAGAAAAGAAGGGTAATAGATGACTTTAGAGACTTGTACGAGGTAGTTCCCTTCATTTTCTCCTCTTGCTCTAAATGAGAAACTTATAGGAAATTTCTTGAGTTTTC
Source organism: Biancaea sappan (assembly GCA_037074585.1). Classification (NCBI taxonomy): domain Eukaryota; kingdom Viridiplantae; phylum Streptophyta; class Magnoliopsida; order Fabales; family Fabaceae; genus Biancaea; species Biancaea sappan. The sequence goes on from CM073492.1 coordinate 81,163,933, forward strand.
TTGGAATGGTTTTCTATTTTGTGGAAATTAAGAGTCTGAACTTGTTTCTTGCCTCTTGCTACTTGCTTTGGGTGTAAGGAAGAAGAAAATCAAGCTCTTGAACAAAGGTAGCTAGCCTATTTTAATAAAGCATGAGTAAGAAATTTTTGAATTAAATTGTTCTCCATTGAATGTTGGCTTTTTTATTTTCTCGCTATGTAACAATTTGGTATGACATGCAAAGAGAAAGAGATGGGCATTAAACCAAATTGAGTTCTTACCCTTAGAATGAACATAGGTTTAGAGCCTACTATCCCATGAGTTAGTGACCATTAACTAGAGGTTATCTCCTTTGCTAATATGAGATGACATTGGAGATGACAAGATTACCTGCTTTACTAGTATGGGATGACATTGGAGATGACAAGATTATCTGCTTTGCTAGTATGGGATGACATTGGAGATGACAAGATTATCTTCTTTGCTAGTATGTGATAGGATTCGGAATAACAAGCTTACCTCCTTGTATATGTAAATAGGCAAAGGAAAAACATGCCACGTTGGTCCTAGTAGAACCTATATTGCATAGCATTTAATTAAAAATTAATTTAAGTCAATTGTGCAATGTCTATTTTAATGAAATTACGATAATATGCTCATGTTTTAGGATAAGAACCATTTTCAAAATCTTTGCTAACTATTGAGATTTATTTCTCAATTTTGTGTTCTTTCATAACAAATTTTCAAGTGCTCAAGAGAAAGGAAGTGAGCCAAATTTGTACAGTTAGTAAATTAGAAATTAGTCTTTATGAAGCTTCTTTCTTTTGTGGATTTGATGGCTGTAATTAGATCCATCCATATTATGTGATCCCATGTATTGGAAAGCGACATTTGTGTAACAATTGAAAGGTGTCTTAGATTTTACTATGAATGATGTAAGTCAAGTAGTAAAACTTGGAAAAAGCCAAATTTTAACACTGAATTTTTTGTTGCGAGTTAATATAGCAAATGACTTCCAAATAAAGTGAATTTTGGTCACAAAATAGAAAACATGGGAAAGAATATGCCTGTCAAATTTTGTAATTTTCTGGGTTGGTAAAAGTCTTCAAATGTTCACCAAACTCTGGGCATTTTAGGAAATTGATAGAAACAAAGTAATTTTGAACAATCTTGATATTTTCATGCAAACTATGTATTTGAGGATCTTAGATTTCTTTGAAATTTTTATGATATTCCATAAGATCTTTAGAAGGTTCCCTGCCAAATTCCAAAATTTTTGAAGGTGTTTGGACTAGTCTTTTGTGGACAAAACAATGGTTATTTGAAAACAAAATTAAAATTAAGCAATCTTATAAACCTTGTTTCAAAAGGGGTTTAACGATTTAGTTTGAAGTTGAATTTTAGTCACCATGTGATAAACATATGGTCCTTAAGATTGGAGGACTTCCATGAAATGTGAAAGTATCTAGTTTGGTCAATCTATAAGCAAATAAAGGGTAGTAAAGTTTTAGGAATAACAAAGACAATTTAGATGAATCATAGTGATTAAGGGCCAAAAAAGAAAATTAATGTGTGAAATTTTTATCATAGAGGAATGTCATGATAAGAAGTTTACTTACCAAATTTTGTGAATTTTGGATCTGTAGAATATTCCCAGTAAATTTTCAAATTTTGTTATCTTAATTTCGAGATTAAACATGATAGCTTAGTGTAGCATGCAAGTTGAGGGCCTGACCATACGAGTTAGGCTCTGGAATTTTTATAGCTATTAGGTCATAGTTTAAAGTATCTTCATGCCAAGGTTTAGATCATTCGGAGAACGTCTAAGAATTTTGTAAAATTACACAAAATTGAACAAAAGAGAAGAATCAAATCTGGACAATTTAAGATATTACCTTTATTGAGGTAGTTTGGAAAGGTTTTTAGGTTTGAGATTTTTACCATGACAAGTAATCACATAGAGCTTAATGCATGTCAAGTTTGAAAATTTTTGGATAAGAACTACCATATTATTTGTATTTTTGAATCTAGACCAGAATTGAGTTATTTGCAAAAAGAATAATAAATGTCATTGCAAAATAAAAAAAAGTGACTGATACTAGTTACAGACTTTATCCTTGATGGTGAATAATTAATGGATTTATTTTTCTCATAAAATTTATACTAAAAGAGACCTTAGAGTCTACATTATGAATACATGTCCTATTTATTTATTTTTATTTTTATAAATATTTATCTTAATTTTAGAAAAGTAAATTAACTAAATTATCATGTTTGGTATTAGTTACATGTCCGTTAGATGCTATATTCTCATTATTGATTTGTTTTGTTTTATACTATTTAAAATAATTTTAATTAAAAATTTTGGAATCCTGTGAGGATTTGGAAAACGAGGATGGAAAAAACAAAAAAAAAAAGTTCCCGTAATTTGTCATGGCCATCCCTAGTAAAAAGAAAAGGAAAGTACGACACAGACAATAGTATAAATATCATGATTGAGATCCTCTTTTGAGAGTAAATTAAAATTTGACTCAAATTCTAAATTGTTTAACTTCATTTTTCAAAAATGTGTATAAATATCACGAAGATGTAGTAAAATGTTTTGGTATCTAGTGATGTAACTTGAATGATAAGAAAATCCATCCTAATAAAAATTAGTTTGTTGGATATGAATGATTTGTAACTTAAATATCATTTTATATCTCTAATTTTAACCTGTTAAAGATATTCTATTACAAACCACTTCGAAGTTAGTGGGCCCTTGACCCATTTAAGCACCAAACAACATTTTTCAAGGTTATTTCAAAATTTATACAATTTGAAACTTAAAAAAGACTTTTGAGTTCCATCACGCTCCATGGTTCTTCCAATTACGGAAATTGGTTTTACACTAGTCTTTTAGCCTCGGACGAATACCGTAATACTAATTTTACTTCTCAATGACATGATTGCAATTAAGATTATAGTAACATATATTAGTACCAATTGATATGATTTGAATTACAAAGAAGAGAACTCATTAAAATTCATTAATCTATTAGACAAAAGCGCCTTTTATATCTAAATTTCATATTATGTCTCTAACTTTTACCAATGTAAAACATATCAAGAATCATTGTTGCGAACCCTAGAAACTCTCAGATTGTCAAATTGCTCGGATGGGGATTGACTTCCAAGACTCTTGGATGTAAATTGAAAGACTTCAAGGGAAAAGAAAGGGTGCTAAATAGCATTTTAAACAAAAAAAAAAAGGATATAAATTACCATCCAGTGATTAAATGGTAGCTAAACGAACTATAAAAGTGCTAAATGACACACCAGAAAACAGTAAATCAATTTTCCCTTTTATTTTCTTAATAAAAACACACATACACTCACACTACCATTAATTATTTCAGTTTCTTTTATCCAGCTGAAAGAACAAACTCATTAGAATCACTACTTCATTCACAAGGTGAAAGTCAAGTTAAGTATGAAATTTAAAAACACAATATATGACCTTCTTAATCTTTTGACACACACACAAAGACAAACAAAGTCTCTTTCAACTCAAACAACTCAAGGCAGTTTTACCTCTGTCTCTTCAACATGCTATCCACAAACTTAGTTTTAATTTCCTACCAACTCTTTACAAAACAAAGGGAAAAGAAAAAAGGAAAAAAAAAAAAAATGTGTACCCAGTTTATCAACAGACAGTATTTGGAGAAGGAGGTTTCTTCTCTTGCAGAGAGATCACAGTTTCAAAGGCACCAACCAATGCTTTAACCTTGCTCTTCCTAGTTTCAGCCAGTTTACTTGCTGTTTCTTCAATCACATTATTAAACAAACCTTGTTCGTCTTTCTTTCCCTGCACATCTTGATGTCTCAAGACAACCTTCTCTGGACCATCTGTAGCATCATCATTGCTTTCAGCAACATCTTCATCTCTTATCTTATAGCTTTTTCTTTGGGCTTCGTCCTTTGCATTTGCATTCACCTCCAACACTCTTCCTCTCCGAAATTTAAGCCTCCTCGGACTGGATTTCTCGGATTTGATTTCAACCCATTTTCCCCTTATGAATTTTAGTTTCGACATTTGGGAGCAGTCCTTGTCTTCAGGACAGACAACGCTATCTTTTCTTGGCTTGCCATTCTGCTCCACCTCCAAAATCTCTCCGTCTTCGATGTGCTCAGTTTCATCATTAACTGGAAAAGAATCTTCCTCGACTTCACTGGTGGTATATTCAGATTCCTCCTGGTCTTCTTTGGATGAGGATTGAGAAGATGAGGAGGATGAAAACTTGGGTGATGCTAGCAACTGAGGGAGAGGCCATTCAACATCGTAACTTGCATTTTGATCGGATTGCAGAGTTTTGTCTTCTCCATCCATCTTGATGACATACAAAGTCTTCTCCTCAGCCTCAACATCACTGTGTTGCTCAGGTTCGCCTTTTCTGTTTTTGGTCTGATTCTTAGGATGAGACACAATTTTTGTGCTTTTGTGCTTTCTTGCATTAATACTTGCAACTCTGTTTAGAGAAGGTTTGAGGGAAAATGAATTTCTAGATGGTGTCGTCAATTTTCTAGCAGCTACTTTGGAGGAGGCTGCACTCTTTTCCATATTGATCTTACTATTTCTTTGGCCCCTGGTAACATCAGAGGGACTCCTAGAAGATGTCATCTTTCCTGTGAGAGATTTTGGCTTTGAAGACACCTTCATTTGTTTAGCTTTAAAAGCAGTTGATTTTGATGAAGCTTCCACTTTCTTAGAAGTCGATGGAATTTCTTGTCTCATTTTGTGAAGATTTGATTTTGATGAAGCTTCCGCTTTCTTAGCAGTCGATGGAATTTCTTGTCTTGGTGTTTTGTGAAGATCATGGGATTTCAAATGGTTTGACACCGGTTTGGCCTCGGCCAAGGATGTTTTATTTCTGTTTTCTGGAACTCCATCCACTTGTTTTGAGCTTTCAAGCAACTTTGTTGGCATTTCATTCTTATTCATGCCAAATATCCTAGAAATCTCAGGCTTCGAACCAACCGACGCTCTAAGATTAACAGCTGATGTCTTTTTCACTGGCTTAGAATCAGCCGATGCTCTGAGCTCAGCCACCGATATATTTGTACTACCAACACTCTCTTCCAAACCATGGGGAAGTGATTTTCTTGGAACTCTCTTAGGTATAGACCGACTTTCATTCGCTTCAAATGCATGCTTTCTCCCATATTTACAAAAATCATGACAAGAACGGGTAGAAGCTCTGAGATAACGAGCAAGAACTTTTTCTTCACTATTTCCAGAACTTGCTTTTCCAGTGGAGTGCCTTCTCAATTCAGCCTCACCTGGTTTAGTTACTTCCGGGGTCACCGATAAATCAACATTGTCCTCGGCCATCATATGAGAGATGAGATATCCAGAACAAGACTCAGGACAAGCAATCCTGAAACTGAAAATGCAATAATAATTTTAAATAGAGAAAAACATGATAGAAGATGGGAACTTAAGTTATGTCTGACTCAAACAGCCAAGGAAAACACACAGTCTTATTCAAAATTATGGCATAAGTAGACAAATAAGAGCAAACAATTAATATTTTCAATGCTGAAGTGAAAAGGATGAAAAGATGACACATAAATTTTAGTTAGTAATCCCTGTGGTAGCAAGAATAATATCAATGACAGTTCATAGTTTTCGGAAGTACAACAAAGAAAGAAAGTATTTGATGAACTTCTCTCAATTAGGGAATAATTACAAAATGATTATCATAATAAATATTTTCTGCTCTCTTAATCTCAAAATTGATGTGGACAATTTGAAACACCTTTACTGCACATGATGAAAAGGCAACAACTATAAAGGCCTAGACCATCAAGAAGACAACATCAGTTTACCTGCCTTTCCTAACTTGATTTACATCACATTGTTTTCCAACCAATCAAGATTAACACACTCTGTCACTATAAAAATATATGATACATGAAAGCATTAACAAGGGACAACAGAGAAAGAGGACTCAGTAGTAAAGCCACAAGTTTAGAAAAGAAATGAAATCACTCAACACAAAAAATAAACAACAAGGACCCCAAATCGGAAAATCATCCAGTTCCCCAAATAAACTTGGTATACAGCATTTTCATGTCTTGCAAATACTTGTGACACTGGCATATATAATATACCATAGTTGTCATTGTCTATTTGTCATCTTTGACTGTTCCTAATTACATAAAGGAACCTACCAAACACCAAACACAAGAATCAGGTAACCAATCGTCAAAGGAGAAGAAACGTACGAATAATATTTGGAAGATGGGAATAACAAGCAAGCATATCGGTTATCATTAACTTTTTCATAGTTTCGTCCAAAATAAGACTCAGAACACCCATTACAATAGACCAATAGAGTCACCAGCCAAAACCCCAAAGGAATCTTGCAACATAAATTTACCTGGTGTTCATTCAGCACAAATCCGCATCACAAAACCCATTGCAAGCGTGATGGTTAAGCAAACTCTTTCAATAACCACCATACACAATCAATTTGGAATAACATTTCAATCCAATGACAAAAAGGGAACAAACCCGAAGAAAACCGAGCCGACACAACAGAAATAGAACTCAGGGAAAATTGGGAAAACCAATCCCAATCGCCAGAATCATATTTTTCCGCAAATCCATTTGCAAAGAACCAAAAAGAAGTGGAACCGAGATAAGGAGTTCAAAGTTAAATGGATTTCATGGGTTTTATTTCATCTTGCTAAGCAACGCGCAGAGATAGCATTACCTTTATTTTATATATATATATATATATATATATATATATAATTCCGGCCTCTGGAAAAGTCTGCTGAACCAGAAAGCGAAGAAAAAGCAACGGAATTACACGCCGGCTTGAGGAGACGAGTCAAGGGGCCACTCCTTTTACCTCCTATTTCTGTGAGAGATTTGCTTTCGGAGAACGTGCAAGCGACTGCTTATACTTTTTCTTTTTTCTTGATGTGCTTTGCACTTCGCGTTTGTTACAGAATCCAAAGAGAGAGAGAGAGAGAGAGAGAGAGAGAGAGAGAGAGAAAGGAGGGAGAAGAGGGTACGAACTACAAAGCGTGAAGCTTGAGCATTGAATTCGAGGTCCCACTGAAAAACTGAATCGGGAATTACGAATTTATATTTCGGATGCAATCTGATCGAGGAATTTGGATGTTGTTAGTAATAGAAAAAGAACCTGAAAGAAAATATGAAAATCATTTCTTTCCAAATTTGTTCTTAAATAAGAAGTTTTCAATACAAAGATAGAATTTAAATTTTTTAAAGATTATATCATTATGACTTTTGATAACTTTTTTTTCCTTTCTTTTGAGGCAAGATGGTTTACACTTTTTTTTAAAAAAAAATTTGAATATCCAAGAGTATAATTTTTAAATTTCATAAGAAATAATTTATATGAATTTTTTTGCAATTTTTAATAAAAAATAAATATTTTTATACTTAAACACTACATGATGTATTGCTTTTATAAAATTTCACATAATTATATTTTTGTTAAGTTCCCCAATAAAACCTAAAAAATTCTTTGACTCTTATCGTAATTTTATTTTAAAATTTTGAAACATTAAAAAAAAAGACACAAATTTTAAAGATTAGAAAACTATGTTAAATATTAACATTAGCTGATTTAAATAAGTCACATTTTTTTCTATAAAACAAAGGCTAAGATTCAAATTTTGTGAATAGAAAAATCAAATAAAATTAGCCAAAACCAATGAACTTTCATATATTAATGGTTAAAAAATATATATGTTAAATTACAATAAATACAATCATATGCTAATTAATTGTAATGAGATCATCTTTTCAAAACTAACCTAATTGAGATTTTGGTCAATTAATAAATTTGATATTGAAATTATCTTTTTTGAATTTCAAATTTCAAAATTGTTTAAGGTAAATGAGAATTGAATTTCACATATACTTTTATATACTTTTATTTTTACCTGAGAGTATAAACTGGAAAAAGACTTATTATTGATCACAATTTTTCATTCAAAAATATTAAATATTAATTTTTATTTTTTTTGAATTTATTAACGTAGGCTATAATCCCTCCAATAATTAGCATTGTTTTTAGTTATTTTCACATTTGTGATTTATGTCGAAGCTAAAAAAACTTTTTGACAATTTTTTTAATTACAATATCTTTTCTGTCTCTAAATTTTAATTCTAGTTTTTATTGTGTCTCAAAATCTATTTTATATTAATTTTGTCTCACATTTTTTTTGAATTAGTTAATATCATCTATATTGTTAAAGATAAACGTTGATGTTGATGTTGATGTTGGCGTTCTTTTTACTTGATGGACAATTATGTTATTTTAAGTGTATATCTAATGTGGATGAGTTGACACTGATATATATAATAGATGTAATCACATCAACGTGTTTTATCAATAATTTAGACGATATTAAACTCAAGAATAATGTTAAAATCAAGGTTTAGAAAATCAGATCAGTTGAGGTACCTATTCAATGAACAATGATAGAACCGTGGTCGAATTGGTGATATTTATTATATTAAAATATATAATCAATATATATGTTATAAATATTAAAATATATAATACATAATATTAAAATATTAAAATATTCAAAAGCATGTTATAGATATATTTATATCAGTATAGCTTAAATTTTTAAAAATTTCTTAAAAATACATAATAATGTTTATTAAAAATTTAAAAAAATTGAACCAGTTGAATGGTCAAACCCGCCAATTTTAACGATTTAAGATTAGTTCAACCAGTTTCCTACTAGTTTAAACGTTCATTGATTCTCATATGTAAACCGAATCAAAGATCTTGTCAATTTATCAATTTTTCGGTCGAATCACTCAATCTAGTTTGATTTTTTGAATGACATGATTAAAACTAATTAAAAAGATACAAAGACAAAATTTACACAAAATAAAATTTTAACTCAAAATTAAATTTTAGTAAGCCGTACCATCATGGGTCATAGATGTGAATTATGGTATGGTAAGTCATGGCATAATTATGGGTCAATTCAATTTCAGATTCATTTTCAAATTGTTACACACATTTTTAAAATGTTTTCATTTCCCAATCAATGAATTAAAAGTGCATGCATGATTTCTTGTTTGTACATTGAATAATCATCAAATATAATAATCGCCTTAATTTTTTTCTTTCTTTAATTTCTCATGTAAAAGTAAAAGTTTGAATTTTATGACTTTTCAAAACTTTAATTAATATACGCTCGTGGGAACATAATTGTGAAAAATAAAAGGTTAAAAAACATTATGATGTTGTTATATATGGTTAACATTTTATAATAAAATATATATTTTCTGGCTAAAAGAATTCTTAATGGGCTTATTAATTAATTCCTGTTGCAGTATTGTAGTATCTAATTATTTAATTTACCATGTGATTATTAATTAAAAATTTACTATAAAATATACCATGCATGTACCGTAATAATCATTGATGCAATGTATTATAGAGTAAACAAGTAATTTAGTTTCTAGGAGATTACAATTATTTTATTTTGGTCTATAAAAAAATAAGTGTCTTAATTTATTTTTTGAAAAATTTTATTTATCAATAATTTAATATTTTTTTATTGCTAAATCGTAAATTTTACACTTATCAAATCTCAAATTTCGCCTTGTCAAAAGCTACTTTCATAAATAGATAGATGAAATTGAGACAAACTTAACAATTCAATAACTAAATTAATATATTTAATTTTTTAGAGACTGAATTGAAGCATCAAACTAATATTGCCACATTAATTAGAAGGCACAAATTGGTGGTTGGATAATTTTTTGTTCACACAAAATAATTCATAGTATTTTACCAAAAAATATATATACAGCCATCAAACTTGTAATTGACGTAATATGAAATTAAATATTGTTGATTTAGGGGTCAGGTTTGGGCTCGTTTATAATTAAAAAAAAAATTATGCAACATATAAAAAAACCAAAATAATAATCTAAGCTTTTCCAATTTAATTGCTTAATTTGCATTTAGTAAATTAATATGATGTATACCAGTCTAGCTCATTTAAATCTTTTTAAGTTTAAGACTTTTTTTTTAAAGTTTGGTTAAATCATATTTGATTTTTTTTATTTCAAATATTACATTTGAATTCTTTAAAATTTTTAATTATTTTAATCAAATAAATTAACTTTATGCACACTGTAATATCATAATTTATTTTTTTTAGTATGTCAATGAAGACAAATAAAATGATATTAACTTCTACTGAGAAACTGAAATTTTATTTTTAATATAACAGTAAACGCTGTTAAATAGTTTTATTATTGGAAGGAAAATGTATTATGCAAAAAAAAATTATTTTAAAAAAAAACTGAATATAATATTTAAAAGAAGAAAAATATAAAATATAATTTATCTTCAAATTAAATGGAGGATGGGGCATAAATGTCAACAACGGTAGGTCAGACATGGCATGGCCTCATAAATTTCATTCCTAAATTTTTCTTCTCCAATTAATATTTCCTTTTTAGGTGAACATAACATTCATTATGAACTAATTTTACTTCTGGGGTTTTTTCGTTAACCTACTCAAATAGAATTCACCCTTGGTCATTCATAGGTGAATTAATTGGTTTCAGTACTGGAGCCACCAGTTCTCGATATCAGCTGTCAGATTACCGATCGAACGAATAACAGTGAATCATTTTAAAATATATATATATATATATATATATATATATCGTTAGTCATCTGATCGACGATCATATGCCTGACATCAAGAACTAATGGCTCCAGTACTGGAGTCAATCAGTTTTCATTCACTAGACATCTATATGTACCTAAACATCTTAATTGAAGGAATTAATTCAATTAACCATATCTAGAAATCAACTCCATACTTACTATGGTTGGTCAAATTCAATTATATTCAATTTCAACTGTAATGATTCAATCTAATTCATTCAAAGTTGATCAAAACCAATCAAATAATCAAATTAATTAGATTAAATTTTGGCAAAATCGATTTAATTGGATTGATTGTTGGTTGTCTATAGTAGTCATCCAATTCAAATTAACTAACTGATCACGTAATATAATAATATATTATATATTATATATAACATAATATATTATATATTATAGATTTTATAGATTATCATATATATATATATATATATATATAATTTTTTTAAATAAAACACTAAAAAGTAAAAAAAAACTTTTTTATTGTTGAAAATTTCTTTGTTATTACTGATATTTGGAAAAAAAAAACTTAATGTTTAATTTTTTTTTTTGTGTTGGATATTATTATAAAATATGCAAACAAAAAAAAAAGTTTTAATGGCTTTGTAAGTTATCAACATTGGCCCGTCCAGATTGTGTTAATTGTTGTGGACGTTGGCATCTTAATTAGAAATGTCATTATGTTGCTTAATGGGTCTTTTTGTTGCCAATGAATTTTCCAACGGATCTTTTGGGAACATTTGAAGTTAACTCGTATCCTATATAAAGGTGCTTTTGATATATGAGATAGGAGGAAAAAAAATCATATATGTAATATATATATATATACATACCTTGTGGGATATTTTGAACATAAAAAGTGTGTGAGAAGAAGAGTCTTGACTATATTTTATGTGAAGGGATTGTAAATCAAACATGTGAGTATTTGATTGTTGTATCTTAGAGGTAATATGTTTGTGTATCTTTGTTTTAGATGATATGACAAAATTAATTTATGGGAGAAGTGAAATTACTTTTAAAAAAGACAAGTTACTCAAATTTTAGTTCAGTACTACGTAATTTATTTTTTGAATGGTTTTTCGGATGCTGCTTCAACTTTTTGAACATTTTTTAGAAAAAAAAAGGGCCATCGAATCTAATTCAAACTAATTTATGATTGGATTGAATTAATTTGGATTTATATAAAATGATTGAATTTATTGGATGATATTTTTTCTATTCAGTTAGATCAGATTGGTTGGTTAAATTAACCAAACCTATCAAATTTAAATCGATGAACATTCCTAATACTCCATTAATTCATTCAATCAAAATTTGTTATTTTTTAAGTGGTTTGATATATATATTTTTTAGTTAAAATTAATAATTGTCATAACAGAAAATTAATATTATTACTTTTTTCAAATAAGAAATTCTCACTTACTATTTAAAATTTAACCAAACTATAATTTAAATAAATTATATAATTTTGATCAAAAAATAAATTAGATTACATAATAATATATAAATAAATTAGTATCAAAAGAGAGAGGAAACTTCAAGGAAATAAAGGACGGTGATGCTTTGTCATTTTCCAAGGTTGTTATTAGTATGCTCCAAGACAACTAATCATGGTTAATTATATTATTTCTTCCAAACAAAGTTGAATTTATGATCCAAATTAATATGATGATTAGTTCTAAAAATTTTCTTGTTAATGTCATTCACATAATTACTTCAAAATATTAAAAACAATATGCGGGGCTTTGACAGTTTGTGGCATCTAAAATATATAGTTATTATAATTCATTTTTTTATATTTTGGTGTTCAAATTGTAGATATATTCATAGATTATAAAACAGGAACTGACAAATGGTTACTGGTTTGGTTTGGTTTACTCAAAAAAAAACGACGAGTTAAAAAATTGGTAGAATCAATTTTTGTAGCAAAAAAAACTCGATATTTTCAAAATATAATTATTTTTTACACTATATAAAATTTAACAAGCTTTTATTTTATTTTATCTTTTTTATTCTTTTCTATCATGTTATATTTGTTTTCTTCTTCTTATTTTTTCATAATAACATTAGTTTTGCCACAAAAACAAATAAGACAACAAAAAAAATAATAGAAAAGCAATTACACACACACATATAATAATAATAATAATAATAATAATAATAATAATAATAAGTTTACTAAGATTAAGTATGAAAATGTTTATTAATTTTTTATATTATATATTTTTAATATATATATATATATATTTTTAATTATTACCTATTCAACCCTGACTAAACCAATAAACCATGAATCATTACTTTTACTAGTTTAATAATTAGTTCAATTTTTAAAAATATTGGATATATGAAACTAATATATGAACACCAAATGGGGTTGATTCTAGTGAAAGGGAGCTAGTCTCTTATAAAGTGATGAACTCAAGTTTAAAATTCTACTAAAAATATACTCACATTTAATGTTTAATAATACCTCAAATAAAATTATCTTCGATAAAAGATTCCTAAAAATAATAATTACTATATGATTGTATGCCCTCAAAGTCCTCCAAAAAGATAACCATTATCATAAATATAATGACTATTAAATGAATTTGAATATTCTCATTCAATAAGAAAGAGTTGTACTAATTAATTAGTTTATAATATGAGAAGAGTATGATTCTTCAATTATAATATGATAAATGCATAGTTTTTTAAAAATATAAATTTTTATTTTTTAAAGAACCTTTGATACATATTATACTTTTAATAAAGAACCTCAAAACAAATATATAAATATAATTAAATAAGTCTTCCCCATAAAAATATTATTTTATCTCATAAATTGTCTCAAATATCAAGGTCATGTTTGTTGCTTCTATCGCCAAACATTAAATTCCTCTTCTTAACAGTTAATATACAACTCATAATACATATATATATATATATATATATATGTGTGTGTGTGTGTGTTTATGCATACATACATATATATATATATATATATATATATTCACACACACACACACGTATATGTTACATTAAATTCCTCTTGTCCATTACAATCTTTTTAACGTCTTCGATAATAACACCCAAAGTGTAGGTGAAGCAATTCCCTCTTACCACGAGGTGAAATATCTCAAGAACAAGTAAAACACTAATCTTACAAAAATTTGTTTGGTTCGGATAATTTTTTATTTCTGTTTTCACTGAAAATAAAAAATGAGTTTGAAAATGTGTTTGATTGAGTTTAATAAATTTTTTTAAAAAAATAATTTTTAAAATAAATCTTAATCTAAAAAATATCAAAAAAATGTTTTTAGTATTTTAAAAAATAAAAATTAAAACTAAAAATAAAAAATATTCTCACAAATCAAACAGACCACTAATAATTTAGTTTCCTGCTTCATAACGAACCACAACACTTATGCTCGCTCTCCTTGGATTTCCCAACAAGCTTCTATTTGTTTTAACTTTAATATATTCCTTTGGTAGCTTATACCACTAAACTAAGGATGTAAATTTTCTGTCTTCACTTTACCATGACGTGAGATCTAGATCGTTTATTTAGTTCGATTAAATGATCCACATCTTCGACTATTTTTTTAATAAACATGAATTGTCCAATTGTATAAAACGAACTATTCAGATTTTACCCTGTGAATCTTTACATCATAAGATCCACGTACCTAATTTAGATGAGGGGGCATTCCATATGTCTGTATTCGAATGCCCACGAACAAACGACTAAAAATGTTATATATATTAATTATTTTGGGTATATGAACTTTTAAGCAATTTAATATTAATACTCTGGTTTGATAGCAATGCGTGCTAACCACTCAGAGAATGAGTAACACTGAAGGAATTAATTAAGCAATTAATAGGATTTCAGTTTATAAAGTCAGCTGTTTTCAATATTTATTTATTTATTCATTTATATATTTATTACTTTTGTTAGAAAAAGGGATAAAGAAAAAGTCTTAAATTAATTATATATATTTATATTTTTGGTCAGAATTTATATATGAATTTCTTTAAGTCTAGCCTAATTGTATTCTTTTCTTTTTCTTGTCTTTTGCTGAAACAGTATACTGCAATTGTGTATCAATGGAATAATGTGGATTAATCATGTTACATTAATTAATGGAATCATATTTTTTTGGCAGAAATATTTTTTTAGTCTCTAAATTTTACACCAAATTTCAATTTTATCCTAAACATTTTTTTTGTGCCAGTTATGTCTTATATATTTCATTTTGTTTTAAATCTACATTTTTACTAACGCTGTTTATTCCACTGAAAGAAAATGCTAACTGGGCGGTTAGTAAAAAGAGTTTATTTGAAACAAAAATAAAACCTGTAGAACATAACTGATGCAAAAAAAAAATGGTAGGGACGTAAAAAATGTATATTTGAATTCAATATGTTTCATTTTTGTTTCAAATCTACCATTTTTACTAACCACTAATTTAATATTTTCTGTTAGTGGAATAGATGACGTTAGTAAAAAGAGTATATTTGAAACAAAAATGAAAAGGACAAAATTAAAACTTGATATAAGCGTTAGAGACGTAAAAAGTATTTTTTTTTGTTGGGAAGCATTAAGATGTTAATTGATTATAATTACTGCATCATCAATTAATTCACCTTGAGTTTATAACATACAGGGCAAAATGCACAAAATCCCCCCTTAACTTAGGAGTTTGTGCATTTTATCCCCCTCAACTTTCAAACTTATCAAAATACTCCCTCCAACTTTGAGAAATATTCATAAAACCCCCCTCTGTTAATATTGTTTTTAAATTGACTGTTAGTCAACTGCTACATCAACATAATCATACCAACTCAAATAAAATATGGCCACATCTATGTTGAGGTGGCAAGGGCTTTTTTGATATTTCAACAAAAAAATGTGATTTTTCAAGATTAACAAAATTCCAAAATTTTCAAAAAATTATAAAGAAAATTAAAACTAAATGGCAACATAGTACATGATCCTCTATCTCACTCAGATTCCTTAAGGGCGTGTTTGGTTGCCGAAACTGTAGCACAATGGAAATAGGAATCCAGCAATTTTTTCAGTCGCCGTGTGTTTGGTATGTATGGGCTATAGTGCGACGGACAGTGGAGATGACAAAAAAAGCTGGAAGCATTCCATCAAACTTGTACGGACAATTTCCATCGAGAATGGGTGGAAAATTTGGCTTTCCCTCCAAAAAATAGTATCTTTGTTCCAAGATTTCCAAGTTTGCCCCATCCTTCATCTGTGAAATTCTTATTTTGTCTTTGCTGAAGCCCTACAGATGCATATTAATGGTGAGTGCGATGCCATTGTATTGCCTTCTTCTCAATTGCACCGTTCTACTGCTCTGAAATAAGGTATGCGATCATATGTTGTGTAGTCGCTGCTGAAGTTTCGATCATTCATGCAGATGAGTGGTGTTTGGTTGCTTATGTGTTGCCTCTGTTGCTTGAGTCTCTCTCTCTCTCTATATATATATATATTCATCTTTGCGCCGCTGAACTGTGCTCTTGCAACAATGGAAGAGGATAATCCAACCGACGTCGACCAGAGGAGATGCAATTCACGCCATTGCAGGTCTCAGGAGTAAAACGAGAGAATGGTGGGTAGATGAATTAGGGCACGATTTTTTCTGGTTGCGTTTTCTTTTTTTTTTTTTCCATCGTAAAGAACATATTCAGGCAAGGCAAGGGTGTTTCTGTCATTTTACTTCCTATATTCTTTTTTTGTTATTTTAAAATTACATATTAAATACATTTTTTCTTTTATTCTTAATTTTTTTCCATCACATACTAAACATTCCATCTTTCCTTTCCCTTTTCCTTTTCTTTTTTCCTTTCCATCTTTCTTTTCATTTCCTTTCTTTAACAGTAGTGCATACGAAATGAATCCTAACACTCTTCTTCCTCCTGCTTCTCTTTCTTTGTCCAACATAATCATGCAATTTAGTTTCAATTTCTTCATAATTTTTTTGAAATTTTTGGAATTTTGTTAATTTTAAAAAAAAATCACTTTTTTGGTTGAAATATAAAAAATGCTCTTACCACCTCAACATGGAAGTGGCCATATTTTATCTTAGTTGGTATAATTATGCTAACATGGTAGTTGACTAACACTCAACTTAACGACAATATTAATGGATGATGGTTTTTTACAAATTTCTGAAAGTTAGAGGGAGTATTTTGGTAAGTTTGAAAGTTGAGGGGGTAAAACGCACAGACCCTTAACTTTAGGGGAGTTTTGTACATTTTACCCTAACATATATATATAAAACGATCATTTACTAAACAATGATTGTGATTATTGGTGATAATAGCATAATCATTTTGTTTAATGATTTTTTTCTTTTCTTTTCTGTTATTTTTTGAAAATGTATTACAAGCATATAGCAATGGCCCTATCCAACATCAAACTCAAATATTGCAAGGAGTATTGAATTAAATCATATTTAGCCTCAAATTCACATCAAATATCAAAAGACTAAAATAAAATACTATGTGAATTATAAACTTGTTAACAATATATTATTTTTCTTTTATCAATACAAGTTTTGGATTGTTCATGTCTCTCCTTGTTCATGTCCATAAACTTTAACTTATGTTTCAATTATAAGACATATATTTTTAATTAGTTTCAACTATATCCCTAAATCTAACGCCGTCTAAATATTTAATGACAGATGCAGATATAACATCTCATCTTATACACGATAGCACCTACTTATCCACCCTGACTTTGTCATGTGGGATTGAAACTGATAATAACTAGGGGTGTTTATAAGCTCAGTTCAGTTTAGTTTTGAGCTTAAACCAAACCAAATCAAACCGAGCTCATCGATTTTGTAAAATTGTAGACCTATTCGATTTTAATTTTTGAATGGTTTAATTTGATTTTTGTTGGGCGGTTTGGTTCGATTTTAGACAGTTTAATTACTTCTTTTTTGCAATACTATAATATATAAAAAAACACATACTTGTCTTTGAAATTAATATATCAAATATTAATACAAAAATTGGTTAAATGCTGATTTTTAGTATTATTAATAGTTTAATATTATAATTTTTTTCTTGTCGGCAAAGATACAACAGAGACTCATAGATTCAAATTTTGAAAGCAATATTTGTAAAATAATAAAATAATGAACAAAAATATGAGATTCATTTATCTATTTACAAAAAGATTTGATAAATATAATTATATATATATATAATATTTTTTATATAAATTTGGTTTGGTTTATTTATAATATATATTTTAACTAAACCAAAGCGATAATCAAACTGAAACGAACTAGTTAAAATTTATATTCCAAAAATCGATTTGGATATCTTTTTTTTCTCGATTTTGATCAATTTAATTTGATTTAGTTTGCCTTAGCCGGTTTGGTTTGGTTTTGAATACTCCTAATAATGACCAAATTAATTAGAAACTAGATGAAGTAAAATATATAAAATAAAAAATAATAATAATTAAAAAAGTTGGTGCCATATAGTTTGTAAAAGCATGGTTGTAAAGGTCAGCAGAGTACATATCCCAATTTTATCCTCCATATTGTTCATGCCTGCTCCATTTCAGTGAAAGCATGAAAAAGGAGTGTGAGGTCCCAACAAAACCACTTTCTGTGCCATAATTTTCCCTGCATTTTACACCAACCAACCAAAAAAAAGAAAAAAAAGGAAACCATCAATGCCTCATGTGCATATATATATATATATAGAGAGAGAGAGAGAGAGAGAGAGAGTTACTAATTTAGTCGGCAAAAAACTAAGCATCTCAATTGAATCTATGAAAGAATATATTTGTCTTAATTTTGTCCCTTCATCTATGAGAGTGATTTTTGGTGACAACAAATTTAGAATTTAGTAATAGCAAATTTGATAATTTAACAATAAAAATGACTAAATTGAGATAAATATAACTTTTCAAGAGATAAATATAACTTTTCAAGAAATAAATTGAGACAACTATAATATTTTAAAAATAAAATAAATAAGATTAAATTATTTATTTGTCCCAAAAAAATTACAATTACTTTTCGTCAAAATGACTTTTGACAACAAAAAAATATTAAATTAAAATAAAATATAATTTTTTAATAATTAAATTAAAACACTCTATATAAAAAATTGAGAATTTTTTTTGGAGACTAAATTAATATTTTATTCAGTGTGTGTGTCACAAACTTGGAGGATGGCCAAGTGGGGTTGGCAATGTTCTAGAGTGAGAGAAAAAGAAAAGGAGAAAAAGAAGAAAAGTGGTGTGTTGGTTAATCATTTTTGTGATGAGAGAAAAAAGAAGATGGATTGCCTCAAAGTAGGGAAGCATAGAAGCCTTTAGGCAATGATAAAGGTATGGTTCACAAAAGAAGTAGAACAACAAAGAGAGAAGGACGGAGTCAATTGAGTAATGCATTTGTAAAATCTTCTTGGATTCCCCTTCTTATCCATTCATGCCTTGGATCTAGAATGTTCTTTATTAATAAATAATTAATTAATAGTCGCTATATTAAAGTCGCATTGTTATAAGAATCGAATCATATTGATCGATTCAATTAATTAGACCAGAAACTAATTAAAGAATCGATTCAAAATAACTCATAAAATTAATAAGCGATTGAATTGGTTGAATCCGGTAAAAACTGATGCTAAATAAATAGGTTGAGCAAGTTCACTTGAATTTTTATTTTATTTTATTTTTTTATAATTTTATAATTTTGCTTATTCTATTATTAGGTAACGAAGAAATTAATATTACAGATCAATCAATTTTAGTAGAAATATTAATATCTTAGTATTTTATAAATTTGATATGAGTGATTATTATCTTGATTAATAATATTTTCTTATTATTTGGTCAATTTTTGCTATGAACTTTTGATTATAAATGTTGATTATAAATATTATTTTATGTAATTTGACATCAAATCTTATTTTTAATTAAATTTATAAATTTATATTTATAGCCTTTAATTATATATATTATTTTTTAATATTTTAAAGTAGATCGGTCTGATCATAATCTGACTATTAACCCTTGAATCTGTACTTCTGTCGATTCAATGATCAATTTAATTTTCAAAAATTTTAATAGCGTGAGCCGAACTTAAATCCTTTGCTTGGCTTAGCATTGTGTTGAAACAACGAGGATCGTCTAGTCAAGTATGGGTGTCACGTGGTGCGCGACCAATAGTCCAAAATTGTTCGGCATGGGATTAAATCATAAATAAAAATTGAGTAACAGTTTCTTCCCCCCCCCTCCTTTTCTTTTTTCTCTTTCTTTTTTTGAGTGATAGTTAATGGTTAATATGTGGAGAATTTTTTTTAATTTAATAGATTGTATAATTTATCCTTCCAATTTTAGAAGTTGGCAATATATAGACCCTTAAATTTTTTATTCTGTACAATATAAACCCTTTGTTAATTTTTTTCATCCAAAATCCTAATTTCATTTGTCTATATAAATTAAAAGGTATCAATTAACATAAATTATATTTGATTGCCAATCCAAGTGGCAAATAACACTTTTTTTTTAAAAAAATCTTCATTATTTTTTATAACAAAACAACCCCACAAGATAATTGTTCATATATATATATATATATATATTCACTTAAGTCCTTAGTCAAAAATTTTCTTTTATCTAATTTTTGATATAAACTCCTCTTCTACTTCGTCTAAGTCCCTGACTTAAGAATATATTTTTTCTGTGTCAAAATCTTTCCCTAAAAACTTTTTATTTTGTTCACTTTAATCCCTATTCTTCACTTTTATGTTTTTTTCTTATAGTTTGGTCCTCTAAATCAGTTTATAATTTTATTTATAGTCATAATATAATTTAATCTATCATTTTTACCCAAAAGCAATACAAGAAATGAATTAAAATTCAAGTTTTAAAGCTTACATTTTATTCACTTAGATCTTTAGTCAAAATTTTCCTTTTATCCAATTTTTGATATAAGCTTGTTTTATACTTCATCTAGGTCTCTAGTTTAAAAATATATTTTTTCTTTGTCAAAATATCCCCTACAAACCTTTTAGTTTGTTCACTGTAGTCCATATTCTTCACTTTCATTCTTTTTTCTCACGCTTTGGTCCTCCAAATTATCTCATGACTAAAAATGAAATTATGGACTAATTTGAACGACCAAACTGTGAGAAAAAAAATGAAAGTGAAGAACATGGACTAAAGTGAATAAACTTAAAAGCTTGTAGGAGATATTTTGACAAAGAAAAAATGTATTCTTAAACTAGGGACCTAGATAAAGTAGAAGACAAGTTTATATCAAAAATTGGATAAAAAGAAAATTTTGATCAAAGACCTAAGTGAATAAAAGCTAACCTTTGTAACTTGAACTTTAATTCATTTCTTGTATTGTTTTTGGGTAGAAATGATAGATTAAATTGTATCATGACTAAAAATGAAATTATGGACTAATTTGGATGACCAAACTCTTGGAAAAAAGCCTCGAAGCAAAGAACAATGACTAAAGTGAACAAATTGAAAAGTTTGTAAGGGATGATTTTGACAAAGAAAATATATATCCTTAAACTAGGGACCTAGCAAAGTAGAAGACAAGTTTATAACAAAAATTGAATAAAAGAAACATTTTGACCAAAGACCTAAATGAATAAATTGAAACTTTAGTTTTAGAGAGTTCATCTAACTAGTTCACGTCAGCATAAGTGATACACAATCAATGCTGACATAGATTTTAATGCTGACATCAGCATTCCAATCAGCGTTAACTAACTAAAAATTAATCCCAATGACCTATTTCATGATTTTGAAAATTATAAGGACTAAATTTATTGTTTTCAAACTATAGGGATTAAAATTATTTTTCACTGAAAATATAGGGACTCCAAGTACATTTAAACCTATATTTAATTTAGCCTCATTTTATTTGCATGAAGAAGTAATGCCAACGTTTTGGACAAAAAAAATAATAATAAGAAAAACAAAGGGATTATGTTTCATAAAATTAAAAATTTAGAAGAGTCTACCGTCAAGTCTTGAAATTGTAGGGTTAAATACTTAAATTGCATAATCCCATAAATTAAAAGGAACTCTTTGTATATGAGTTTCTATTCTGAAAAGAAAAAAAATACAAAGGCAAGATGCAATGTGAAAAATGACGTGGTTATTATTTTCCTTATTTTTGTAATTTTAAATATAAAATACCAAAAAAATTAGTTGGTGCAAGAACTTAGTCAAAGAGGGTGGTCACCCCCTTTTAGGTTTCAAGTTCATCTCAACCAAGAAAACCAGCCTGACATATCCTTCTCTAATCCTTTTCTATTGAAAAAATCAAACTTTTTTTTTGGTACACATTATATATAGTAATCAAAATTGAGATCTTACATATGGTCAAAAAAGACATAAGATATATCTAATTATAGATCAAATCAAATATCATAAGATGTTATTAAGTTTTAATGAATAAATATGAAAAATTATAAAGTAGGCTAAAATTCTTTGTAAAGTATAAATTTATCTAAATATTAATATACATTCATAAAACATGTTGTATATTGCAAAAGCGACAAAATGTTATACATAACTACATCTAAAAGCAATCAAAATATAAATTTCACACACACACAAATACATGAACTAGTAAATAAGACCTTAATCTCATAAAAATAAAGTTTATTTTTTGCTTAACAAAAAAACATAATATACAAGCAAAATCATGATCCTACGGTCTTGATCAATTCCTATGATCAAAATCACGATTACATAATTTTGATACAATTTTGATTTTACTAGTGATTTTGCGAGCAGGACTCCGCTGTGATCTTGTTTACAATGGTAGACTCTGAAAAAGTCAAAGTGGATTTGCAAAATGTGATAATTTTGAGTTTCATTAATGTTAAACAAAGTAGAATCATGAATGTGAGTAAATGAGAACCTAACTTGGCCGAAACTGTCTAACTGCCAATTATTGATTTAGTTGTTAAGAAAAAAAGTATACTTATTTCAACTAACATTGGTTAATTAAATATCTCAATTTAATCCTAAAAGTAGGAGATAGTATTGATTTTAATTTTCTCCTTCTATTCTAAGGATTTTTGACAATAAAAATTTTAAAATTTAGTAACAGTTAAATTTGGTGATTCAGCATTAAAAAAGTACGTATTGAGACAAATACAAATTTTATGGACTAATTAAAATATTTAATTTTTTAAAAATTAAATTGGGACAAATAAAATTATTTGAAGATCTATTCAATAATTTACTATATTTTTTAGGAGTAAATTACACGGACTTTTTATGAAACTTGGTTCAATTATACTTGGTACCCCTCTTGTTTCTAATATTACACTCAACTTCTTTGATATTTTAGTAGATATAATAAAAACTTTTTTATTTTACTTTTTGTCAAATTAGTTGATTTTCTACACAATATGAGATTGCAATTTTATTTTTAATATGATAGTGATAAAATTTAAATTAATGTTAAGGTTTGATTTGAAACCAAGATAAAAATTATTAACTAACTTTATTTTCAAAAAAAATAGGCAAAAATATTTTTACGTTCTTATCATTTACACCAATTTTCAATTCGTCCTTAACATTTTTTTTAATCAATTATAATCTAAATATTTTATTTTTGTTTCAAATCTTCCATTGACAAAAAATATTAACTAAGTGGTTAGTGAAAAAATAAATTTAAAACAAAAATAAAATATGTAAAACTAAAACATACAATTTTTACATCATTTACTTTTTTTTTTGTATCAGTTATATTTTACATGTTTTATTTTTATTTTAAATTTATCATTTTTACTAGCAGTCCAATCATCATTCTCTATTAGTAGAATAAATGACATTAGAAAAAAAAAAGATAAATTTGAAACAAAAATCAAACATGTAAACATAACTAATACAAAAAAAATGTTAAAGATGAAATTGCAACTTAGTGTAAACGTTAAAAACTTGTAAAGTACTTTTGCTAAAAAAATATTATGCAAAAATTAACTTCAATAACAACAAATAAATTACAGAAAAAACTCAGCTAATATTTGGGACAAAGGTTATACCAGATGTAATATAACCAATATCCACAAGAGTTTAGTGTAATTTACCCTCTTTATTAGAGAATAGGATAGAAAAAACTTAAAAAGATTTGTTGCATTTGAAATCTATAAATCATACAGCAACCACTCTTTACATGACTTTACAAATTTCCCTATTCATATGTGAAACATCAAAATCTTTCTGAAAAAGCCCCTGCTGTACCAAAAATTTACACATTTGCAAGGTTGTTATTTTCTATTTTCACCTTTTCTTGCCTGAGACAGTTTTCTTCACAGCTCCAACTGAAACTAAGAACTGGTCTAGGGATGACAAGGTCCTCATGTCATCTGGAGGGAAGTAGCTTGCAGCCTTCCCCATGATTGATGAGAATATGAGAGAGAGCGAAAGCCGGGTAACGTACCTCTCACCTAGAAGCTCGTCGAGAAATGCAAAGGCCGCTCGGAAATCGGACCGGCTTGCATTTATCGGGGCGGCAAAATGAGCAGGGATTATTCTCTTGAACCTCCAATCCCGAGAGATGCTATCAACCCAGTCCCTCACCTGGAAGATAAATTCAGGTTTCTTAGTAAGATTATGAAGTTCATATTCATAAAAATGTTTACCATTGTTCCAGTTGTTTGTATTTTGGAACACGTCAATAGTGCTGTCAAAACAAACTCGGTTGATAAGCCAACTTATTTAATCCGTCCATTAAATCGTGAACAAATAACGGATAGGTTTCCACTTATATTTTTTAGCATTTTTATAAATGGCTGGCCTGGTTTGGACCGGCCCTTAATGTGTTAGACAGTTGTGCAGTGCATATCCCAAGTTCCCAGAGATTTCCTTGAAAATATACTTAATGAATATATTTAACTATAACCAATGTAAATTAAAAAGGAAAAAAAATACAAATAAGAATAGTTGCTTGGTGATTAATCAAAAACCAGGGTCCACTTTGTCAAATTCTCGACACAAAAGACATGAAGGGGTAAATTACACTAACTTATTTTGAGGTTTGACTAAATTACTTCTGGTACCCCTCTTGTTTCAATTATTACACTCCACTCCTGTCTAATTTATTTTTGTCATTAATGTTAAACTTTTTGTTTTACATATTGTGTATTCCTTCTAGTGATAAAATTACTTAACAGCTTTTTTTGTTACATTAAAAATAAAACAGCAGTTTCATATTAGAGATTAACATTAATTAAACTGTCTTTATTGTCATATTAAAAACAAAATTTCAGTGTCATACTACATAGCAAATTAACTTATTTGACAAAAAATGAACTGCACGGGAAATTATTGTAATATGTATCAACATGTCTGGGAGCTAAATGTAATATTTGACACAAAAAGAGGTGCTAAATGAAATTTAAGCAAACCTCGAGAGATTAATGTAATTTACCCAAAATGAAACGATGCACCAGAAATGAACCCGGATCCCTTATTTGGCCAAGCAGAGTCTTCCGATCTGGCAAGTGAGGCCCATGTGAGCCCCACCTGATGGGAACTTGATCAAAGCCAAGCAGGGGATCCGGGTCCACCAGAAAGGAGGATTACCTTTTCAGGAACTTTACTGAAGACTAGTGTCTTCACAATGGGTGAAACAATCAACTTCTGTGACATCTGTTCAAAGGTGGCATTTGGTTCTAAAAGATTTGATGGACCCAGAAACAAGATTTGCAGAACCATTCTTTCCCACCCTACACAACAACACATGTGCAGAAGAACCATCAGACACAAATTGACCACAAAAGAAAAAGGGGTAAGTTACTAATTTAGTTTTTGAAAATTTACAGTTTTATCGATTAAATCATTGAAAGATCAAGTGCCTCAAGACCTTAAAATATTGTATTTGTCTTAATTTAGTTATTTTCGTTACTAAATCACAAAATTTATTGCTATTAAATCTCAAAACTTTGGTTGCTAAAAATTACTTTAACAAAAAAAAGAACCAAATTAAAACAATCACAATATTTCAAGGACTAAATTGAGACACTTGGGTCTGTTTGGTTTGTGAAAACATTTCCTGTTTTCATTTTCAATCTTCATTTCCTGAAATGCATTTCCTGAAACACTGAAAACATCTTTTTTGTGTTTTCAGATTTAGGCTTATTTTAAGAAATGTTTTCAAGAAAACGTTTTCAGTTAACTCAACCAAACGCATTTTCGAGTTCATTTTCTGTTTTCAGTGAAAATGAAAACAGGAAATGCCCAAACCAAACAGGCCCTTAGTGTTTCAGGAAAGATTCCAGTTTTATCAATTTAGTACTCTAAAGATTGCATTTACCTCAATTTGGTTTTATTTGTTGCTAAATCATAAAATCACAAAATCTACTGTTGTCAAATCTCAAAATTTTCGCCGTTAAGAGACACTAGATTTTTCAAGACCAAATTAAGATAATCGTAATCTTTTGAGGACTAAATTAATAATTTACTCAAAGAAAAAAGTACTATTATATGATTTGTGCCTAAAGACTGGAAACATCAGTAAACCTTTTTGGCGGTTCCGTTTGTTGTCAACAACTGGTTCATCAGGAACTTCTTTTCCTTTACTAAGAATTTTCACAGCCAAACCATTTTTGGCAGAAGCTAACAATGATTCTTTGCTGATACACTCCGGTGGCTGTCTTGGGACGAATATAACAGCGTCTGTCACCAGAAGTGTTTGCGATCGCTTATGGTAAAAAGCCACCTCCACATACGGTCCAATTCCTGAGAAAGTTTATAAGCAAATGAGATTTTTCTGTGGTTACACCATGATGATGAAGCATGAGAATGAGAATATGCAGTGATTATATTACCAACTTCTGGTGAGCTTAGAACTTTTTGATCTATTTCATCAGCCCAGGGGGTGGACAAGTCCTGGTCCTTCAGTGTTTTGGCACGAAAAATCCCGAAAAATTCGAGTGGTAAGTTCAAAGGCCAACTCCATTGCCTTGGTGCTACCCATACCTGAGCTCGCGGGAACTTTCTTGAGAATGGACCAACAAAGATTTTATGCTCATAAGCAAATGTAGGAAGAACAATATATTCCACCGGAGCTCCTAATTCTTTAACAAGCTGCTAGAAATAAAGTATTCAAATGTTAAAAAGAAGGGGAAATAATATTACAGATCTCTCCCTGCAATAACATGCTTGATTAGCTCATTAAAGTTTCTTCATAGTTAAAGCAATTAGGGTTTTTGTCTTAAAGAAGATATGGAAGGAAAGACTATTCCACAATATGTTTTGTGCTGAGATAAAACCAAGCAATAAATTAGAGTTAATTAACGATTTGGTCCTCGGAAGATTACAGTTATCTCAATTTAATCTCTGAAAGATCAAATGTCTTAATTTAGTTCTTAAAAGATTGTGTTTGTCTCAAGCCAATTTTTGTACTTGTAAAATTGACTTTTAGCAATGAAAAATTTGAAATTTAGCCACGGAGAATTTTGCAATTCAACAATGAAAAGGACCAAACTAAATCAAGACACTTATCATTCAAAGACGAAATTGGGGCAATTAGAATCTTCTAGAGATTAAATAAGTAATTCACTCTGAATTAGATACAAGAGAGAATAATATGTCATTGCCCCTTGAAACCCACTAAACCGAAGGAGTTTCGAATTCAAATAAACAACAATCCTGAATAATGTGGAATCCAATTTAAGCATGATTTGGCATGTACTTCCTTATTACTGCCACAAAAGCTGTTATATGTTTGCAAATCCAAAGGAAGGAGAGTAAGTGAAGAAAACGGAACCTTAATACATTCATCAGTTGGAGCTATGGGTGCATGCACCCATAAGCCTCCAGATTTGAGTTTGATAACTGTCATTCTAATGTTCGTCGAAACACTGCTGAACCCTAGTGCCTGCTCTTGTTCGAATAGCCATATACGCCCCTTCACAGCCTAAAATAAGATCTTAAAAAAAGTCAATATAAGTAGTTTTCAAAGTAAAAATACAAATTTGTCCTTAAAAGATACATTTTTTATTGTTTTGTCCCTAAAATTTATCTGATGAATAAGTTAGTTCTTATAAATTACGAAGCTAGTGCAAATTAGTCCTTTCGTAGGACTAAATTGCATATTTACTTATCTTTGGGGCACTAACTCAATAACAATGCTGAACAAGTTTATAATATTTAGACTAAATCATACAAAGTTAAACTTTTAGGGACTAAACAGTTAACTCGTATCATTTAGGGACTAAATTGTTCATATAGTCTAGATTTGAAAACATAATTTTCTAGCTCACAAATTTAAAGTAGAAATTTTACAAGAAATGAAAGAATTTAAAGTAGTATGAATGAATTATATAATTATGATTCAGCATTACATCAATGCCAAAACATAACATATCTCATTGTCCCTAAAAAGACTCCACCTAGATCTCATAAAAATCTGATCTCTATTGCTTTTCAATAGATTTCACAACATTCACAAGTACTTCTAGTTCAATATTCTAAGCCTAAAATATCCAAAAGAAGAGTTTTTATTTCTTTTTTTGTCAAGAAGAAAGAAGATTCAAGATTGAATTTTCAGTATATTAGGTTTCCACTTTTCATAGGTTGCTTGAGAAATGCATAAAGCATATTACTTCCGTTACATTCATTCACAAACAGTTCATGAACTGGAAAATGCTACAGCCGTTATGAAGACTCTTTGCCTCATAATTTAAAGAACAGGCTGCTTATATATATATATATATACACTTTAAAAAATCAATGGTTTATATTTGTAGGTATAACCACAAAAAAAAAAAAGAGCAAACCTACTTTTTGGTACCTAAAAGTATATCTCGGTGACGGTTTGGTTGCTAAAAGATGATTATTGGCTACTTTAGTTCCTGAATTTTGAAACCATTACATCAAACTGGTCCCTCCATCCAGGCGTTGAACAAAGAGACTATCTTGTTAAAAAAAAAAAAATCAAAATTCAGTGACTAAAGTGATCAATCGTGTTAGCATGTTTAGATGTCACATGGCTTCATATCTCTACCACATCAACAGATAACATTGACTGTGACGGCAAAATAAACTTTGGAGCATTTTGTATAGTGGTTTCAAAATTCAAAGACTAAAGTAATCAGTGATCATCTTTCAAGGACCAAACTGTCACTAAAGTACAGTTTCAGGGGCCAAAAAACAGGTTTACTCAAAAACAAAGAAATCGAGAGAAAGAGAACAAGTTATGGAAATCCCTGCAACAAGAAGCGAACAACTGAGCCGCTCCGACAGTTATAGCCCTTTTGAATGCGACAGGATCCACGCAGAAGCCAGCCATATGATGCATATCAGATGGCAGGCATTTGTTCTTAGAAAAAAAATTCGGAGGTCCTCTGTGATGCTAGCCGTTTGATGACACACCAAACGGCTGGCAGGCAAACAAGAGGAAATCCTAACACCTTTTGAATCCAAAAAAGAAAACTTAAGTACATGTAATAGGTGTTTAGTGTCATATTCTTCATTTCTTCCATAAAAACACTACAAAAGGAAATATTTTGCAACTAAATACTGCATTATTTGATCTTCTAAGTTCAAATGACTATCACATCAGGTAATTAGACAGAAAATGATTAACCAGCATGAATTTCTCCATTAATCAACTCAATCAACAATATATAATCCCATTCAACACGCAAATTCCCAGAGAATAAAATGCAATGGCCAAAATGCGAACAATCCTCATCAATTTAGGAGGTTGGACAATTTACTACCCTCGACTTTTAAAAATAATTTACCTCTAAACTTTCAATTTCGTGTTATGTAATATTTCCATTATCTTTTTTGTTCAAAATCCAAACACCATTTGTCCCTGTAAATTAGAAGAGACCAAATCAACAAAAGTTACATCCAACTTACAATCTTAAATAGTTATTCACATTGTTCCAATAAAAAAAAGCCCCTTAAAGTGATACACTAGATTTATATTTACTGATTTGACCTTCTTCAATTTACAAAGACAAATAATAGAGTTTTAAATTGAAGAGAGAGAGAGAGAGAGAGAGAGAGAGAGAGAGAGAGAGAGAGAGAGAGAGAGAGAGAGAGAGAGAGAGAGAGAGAGAGAGAGAGAGAGAGATAGAAGTTAATTGGAGGGCGAACTAAAAGTTAAAGAGAGTTCAATTGATAAATTTTAAAACAAATTACTAATTTAGTCCCTTAAAATAAACAATTATCTCAATTTAGTTATTAAATAATAAAACGTCTCAATTTAGTTCCTAAAAAATTATATTTATTTCAATTTGATTCCTCTATTTGTCTAAGTATCTTTTAAGGTTAAATTATGGATTTAATCCTCATAGTTTTACTCAATATAGTTTAAAAATTTATAATTGAATACTTATATTTTCACAATTTTTTAATTTAATCTCTATTGTTAAAATTTTGTCAATATTTTGTTAAATTTTGGTAATATGACCAATTATATATCATCTTAACATTGGAAATACACATGACTCAAGTAAATTTATCCCAATTATTTAACATAAGTTGCATTATATGTCATATATATGAGTTAATATCACTTAAATATCTACTGTTAGCATAAATCATGTATATTTGAGTGTTAATATGCATATAGTTAGCCGCATTAACAAAATTTAATAAAATACCAACAAAAGTTTAATAACAAGGACTAAATTAAAAATTTATGAAACTATAAGGACTTAATTACAAATTATTAAACTACTGGGACCAAATTAAGAATCAAGTAAAATTATAAGGACCAAAAGAATAATTTAACCATCTTTTAACAACAAAAATTGAGACTTGACAGCAATAATTTAACCCTAAACCAAATCAGGAAAAATGTAATCTTCCATGAAAGCTTAATCTTTTACAAAGCAAATTGAGAAAACTTTAACCCTTGGAAGAGTAAATCAGTAATTCAATCTAAATGTCAAAGTTGAGGGACTAAATTGTAAAACTTCCTGAGTTGAGAGTTTTCTTGCATCTTAGCCTAATACAAAAGTGATCAAAAGTGAAGGAATCATAAACTCAATAGGAATATGCAGAATGAGCTCACCTCGGTCCTAGTAGTGCGTCTATTGAGGAAAGGACCCAAAGGGAAAGGAAAGCCAGTGAAGTTGAAGTAAAATCTCCCACTTGAATCGCTGCTATCTCCACTTGTAACTGCAGTACTAGCCGAAGCCACAATCAAATTGCTCAAATCCCTTCTTCTTCTTCCTCGCTGTGTTGGTTTCAGATCCAAACAAAAACCCTTCAAAGAACCACCAAAAGGGTTCGAGCTTTGGTCACCAGAAGAGATGAGGTTCTGAAAAACCGAGGATTTAGGAGAAGCATTTATAGCAACGGCAATGGCCGCCATTATCGTCGCAAAGCTCTGCTATTTCGTCACCATAAACAATCAGACTGAAGAGTTAGGGGAAGCAACAGCAACGGCAATGAAATGAAGGAGGCAAATGGTGCAGATTAGAGGCTGTGGTTGTGACACGTGGACATCGGTGTTGGCGTTGGACTTGGATTGTCCTACATGGCTCTTCTGGGAGCCTTAGATTAATTGTGGAACCTGCTAAGTTGGAAAATTATTAAAATAAAAAAAAAACGATGAAAGAGATGGAGAAGGAGAGAAACTTCAAAAGCAATCACCTACAACCTTTTTTTTTTAAATAAGACATTAAATTAGTCCCTCCAGAATTAATGATTATTTTAATTTAATTTTTTTGAAAAAAAAAGGGTTTTAATATAATTCTAAAAGATTATGTTCCCTCTTTTTAATATAGTTAATTTGAAATTTAATAATGACAAATGTAATTATTTAACGAGAAAAAGAAATTCAATTAAAAATAACATATAAAGAATTAAATCAAAAGATATAATTTTTAAAGATTAAATTAAAATAAATATAATTTTTAAGGGACGAATAAGAAGAGAAAAAGAATGAGGAGAGAAAAATTAGAGATAATTTTATCTTTTTTTATATATCTAATATGACTATATTGTGACAAGTGACATAGAATTTGAGATGTGTGGGGAATGTCCAATCAGTATTTTTTATGAATGAAATTGACAGCGTTAATAAAAGAGTATATTGAAAAAAAAAACATGAAAGACATAAATGACGCAAAAAAAATATTAAAGACAAAATTGAAACTTAATATAACTATTAGAGACATAAAATATATTTTTATCTAATTTAAAATTGGCAAAAATATATTTTACGTCCCTAACGTTTATTTCTATTTTCATTTATACCCCTCAACTTTTTTTTGTATCAGATATATCCTATATGTTTCAATTTTTTTTAAATATATGCCTTTTTAACACTGTTAGTTGGTTAGTTGCCACGTCATGTGCCACGTTATATGCCACATGGTCACATGTTAAAAAATGACCCAAATACCCTGTAATATCCCAAGAATTTATATAAATATTTAAAGCCTATTTTGAAGTTTAGTGAAAAATTTAATTACGTGGAAAATTTGCTTTTTGAATTAGTGAAGAAAATCTGGAAATAGAAATTTTAATTTTTAATTTAGGAAATTTTTTACAAATTCTCAAGGACTAAAGTGAAAAGAAAAGAAAATATGGATTACTTTTGAGAAATGACCAAATAGGAACTTGAGAGGAAGAATAAAGCTTATGAGAATGAATTATGAGTCCGGTACCGAAGAGATGATTGATTCGAGGTTAAAGTGGTATTTGAGACATCGAGAGGGATTAAAGTGAACAAATCTTATAAGCTAAGGTGGCTATGAGCGATTTTATCGAAAAAGAAATTGGTGGGGCCCACGCGTATACACTTCTCCTTATTCTTTTCTTTTTCTCATTCTCCCTCCTGTAGCTTCACTTTCTCTCTCTCTCAATTATACTTGCAAAGGAATTTATTCATCAATCATTCATGCAATTTTTGCTTTGGGAAGGAAGCTATGAAAGTTAGGATGATTGGTAAGTTGATGTTCTTCTTCTTCCTCTTATTACAAGATCAAATCCTTGGTTATTATTTTTGCAAAATTTTTGTAGAATATTTTAATGGATGAATTTAAGTGTGGATGTTAATCTAAAACATTCCTAAGTGGTTTATGATATTATTAGAACAAGAAATTTGGAGAAAACTAGGAGAAATTCGTAGAATTTGGATATTTGAAAAAAGTTAGTGTTCTTGATGAAAATTTGAGATTTGAGCTTGGATTGTTGGTAGAAATTGGGGGTTTTGGTGTTAAAACACTCCTTAGACATTAAGGATGAAAACCCATGGAAGAAATCAAAAGAAATGTTGTTTTAGATATGATTTTTAGATTTTTGGATGAATAACACGAAGAACATCGAAAATTTTTCCCAGAATTACTGTTCACCGAGAAAATTTTTCCAGATTTTCTCGTTACTGTAGCGTTGACTCGGTCAACGTTACTGTAGCTGCGTTGACCGTTGACCGTTACTGTAGCATCAGTTTTTTTTTTTAATATCGTTGAAAAGCTCTTTGAGTCTAGTTTCTAATGGTATAAGTTTCATCTGTATATTCATTACCAGTTAGGAGTTATGATTTGAGAAGTGGATGAAGGTCGAGAGTAGTGGTAGGAAATTTCTCTATTTCGTAACCCTGATGGTTTTTATCTGGTTACAATAGGAATGGTCAAGTGCAAGGTGGGAGTGCTGAGAGCATGAAATCCAGGTGAGTGGGTTAATACTTGCTATGATTAAATATCTTTGTTATTGACTTTTTGCATCATAGTGAAAATATGTTGAATATCCAAGTTTGAAGAGAATGATGTGGGATGATGAGACATAAACAATTGTGGAACGTGCCAGGTGATGTATATAATTATATTTTCTTATTTTCTCATGAATTGAGGTTATATGATGGATTGTGAATGACATGTGAACTGAGTTGAAATGTATCATACTCTGATTGTTGAGTTCATTCATATGCGGATAGTTGAAGTATGTTATTGTTGAATAATTGTTCTATATTATGGGTTATGTTGTATACATGTTATGTTGCTGGAACCACATCGATTATGTTGTGGCTCAAGATTATGATTGAGGATATTTTTATATGTGATTGTGATTGTGTTTGACTGGAAAGGAAATACATGGTGGTGCACCCCATGGAGAAATTTATGTGAAGTTATAAGGGTGGAGATTATAAATGGAGCGATAAGGGTGGATGCGGCGGGGCCGTGGGCAACGATCCAGAGGTATTCTGGATGACCCGGTTGGTACGGGAAATGTGTGTGAAATTGATTTCACCGATTGCTGTTGTGAATTTTGAATTATGTTAAAATGTATTTGATTTACTTGGATATTGTTGTGAAGTATTATGAATAATATTATATCATATGATGATCGATTTACGTATGATTGCTGCATGTTATCATTATGATGCATGATATTTTTTTGTCATAGTGTTGTGTTATCTACTCACTGGGCACGTGGTTTGCTCATACCCCTCTTATTGATATTTTTTTTTTCAGAGTTGACAGCTGAAGGTAAATATCGGAACAAGGAATTATGGATCCTTAGTCCATGATTACCTTTTCATTTGTTCAGGATAAAGGTATAATAATTAAGTCTTATTCTAAGTTGTATAAATCTAGAAATCTCTGTAATCGGGTAGGTTCATTTAGTGATGTAATGTGAATAATTGTAGTTTGTATAGAGAACTCGGTTTGGTTGCATGAAAAAAAATGGTATGATGCTTAAGAGAAAAAAAAAATAGGCTTAAGGAGGTGAAATGAAATTCACTTTCCGTGCCGGTCACGTGCTCAGATTTTGGGACGTGACATACCCCTGAAGCCATTTTATATTTATGTGACACATGGCACCAATTGCATTACGACACATGACATCATGCCATGTGTCATTAATCATACCGTGACACGTGGCACTAATTCATATTATGACACATGACACCATGACACTTGTCACTAATTACACTATGACACGTGACATCATGACATAACACCACATGTCACCAATCACGTTGTGACACATAACATCATTATGTAGCGACACGTGGCTTCGTTTGCAATGAAAAAAATTCAAAGATTCATTGAAGAGATTCAAATCCTTCAAACCCATGACCTCTACTTGGTAAGAGAAGACACTTACCATCTAAACAAATAAATTTTCTTATCATATATACTTAACATTTAATATATTAAGGAATTATATTGTAATGCTCAACATTTTAAATAATTTTAAATTACATAAGTTTAAAAATTTTAATAAAAAACTTATAATATAAATTTCTTTTTTATTAAAAATATATTATACATATTAAAAATATTTTTTGTAATATTTTAATTGAAATAATTTGACCATGGTCGATATTTTAATATTTTTATATGTGACATATATATTAAATATTATTAATGTATATCTCAAAAATATTTAGATATTAAAATTTTACAGATATTAAAATATATAATTAATATATATCTCACAAATATTTAAAAATACAAAACTATGGTTGACTCAGTTGAATTAAAATTTTTAATAATAATTAAATTTATATTACAAGATTTGTTATTAAAATTTTAAAACTTTTTTGTAATTTAAATTTATTTATATAAAATAATGATATATTCTTTTATTATAAGATTTGTTATTATTTTATAATATATAATAATACTTGAGTCACTCTAATGAAGTTTTGATGATTTTATTTGCCCAAAAAAAAAAGTCACGTGTTGCAACATGAATGGTGACACATGTCATAGTACCACATGTTACGATATAATTGGTCGCAACGCAATTGGTGTCATGTGTCACACAAATATGAAATGACTTCAGGAGTATTATAGTCATTTCTTAGCATATGACCATGTGGCATATGACGTGACAAATATTTTTACCACGTCATGTGCCACGTCAACATCTCCGTTAACCAACTAATAATGTTAAAAAAAAAGATATATTTGAAAAAATTTGAAATATGTAACACATATCTGACACACAAAAAAGTTGAGAGACATGAATGAAATCGAGATAAACGTTAGAGACATAAAGTATACTTTTACCTTTAAAATTTATCTTGCCTCTTTTTAGTACAATAAAAATTTAATAATGACAAATGTGATTATACAGCAAGAAAAGAAAAAAATGAATTAAATATAACATATAAAGAATTAAATCAAAATATATAATTTTTAAGGGTTAAGTTACCATAAATATAATGCTTGAGGAATTAAATAAATAAGTGATTATATTTTATGGTTATTCAAATTGATTGATTAGTTATGAAGATATATATTTTGATATTCGTCTAATTTGATGGCCAATAAAAAAGTTTGCACCCATTTGCGTTACTATTTTAAAGGAAAATTTATATTTTATTTTATTATAAAATAAATATATAAGCTATAAATATTGCAAATTGTTCATTAAATTCCAAATTAAAAAATGGTTAATTCTTAAAATTAAAAGGAAAAAAACATTTTTTTCAAAAAAAAAAATAATTTGTTAAAATTTGTAAGTCTATAAGGTTAATTAAATATCGTTATAATAGTCAATATTGCAGTTTCTTACCATCAATTTTAATATGGATTTAATGTTTTTGTTTTAGTCTAACGTTTAGGAAGGTATTTTATAAATTTTTAATTTTTATATACTAATTTTATGATTAAATCTTATTTCAAGAAATTAAATATTGATTTTTTCAAATCGGATCCAATTCCCTTAACTATGAAAAAACGTACACACAACAGAAACACACTCAGTAAAAGTCAATCAATTAGTAAGGCACATTAAGACTATGTAAGCGCTTATATATAAGTTATTTTTATAATTAAAAAATTTATAAAAATAAACTTCATAGAAGCTGTTTTCAATTTATTTCTATAAGTTATTCTAGACAGTTTATGAAAATAAGCTAAAAATAGCTTATAAGCATGATATAAACTATTTCTATAGACTCTTATAAATATATACATAAGCACTTATTCTATAAGATAAACTACATAAATTCAAAATAAACTCTTTCAAACTAGTCCTAAAAAGATCATTGGTCCCTCGTGTCCACAAAACAGCGCATGAGCTTTCTAATATCATTCTACTGGATAACTATATCAAAGCTGGAATTTGCAGAAGCTGAACCACATTTACACCCAGGAAAAGGTACAAACAATCATTATTCATTACAATACTCCTCTTCTAGGAACTTGTTTGCAGAGAGCATTATCAAATAGTTCAATAACAGATACTGACATCACATCCACCAACCAAGCAAAGCTCTATTAGAGCTAAAATCAAGACTCAAAAGTATACTGGACTTAGTGGTGCTTTATATGGGAAGACAAATGATGCAATGGAAAAGGGCAAATTAACAGAGGGGCATTATAGGTAACAATTTTATTTGTGACAGATCAAATTAAGAAATATTCTATATGTGAGAAACCAAATTGAGAAGGCAATTCTATAAGGGACCAAGTTGAGAGACACCCTACATTGAGGGACCAAAATAAGAAGATAACTCTATAGGAAATTATAATAAGAAGCACCTCATCTGTAAGGGACCAAATGAGAAGACAACTCTGAATGCCCATTGTATCTTAGGCCCATCATCTAGAAAGTGAGGGAGCACCATGTCTATAAGGGACCAAAATGAGGCTTTAGTCAAAAGGGGAAGTTGGCTAATTACAAAGCAAAAGACATTGGATAGGGCCATTAAGTGAGGCATAATGCTTGCAAAGCAAAGTATAAGGTGTATACTACCTCATGGTGTCAAGTGAAAATTTCCCTGACAAGCCAAACCAAACTGGGATATGCGAAGTACAAGATGAGCAATGATGGGAAAGCAAACAGAATGGAAACAAGTATATACAAAGCCAAAATGACTGCACTTGATGGAATTACGTACAAGACAATGAGAAGAAATATGATTATCAGTGGAAGCTTGGCTGTCAAGTGGACAAGAAAAACCAGTGACATCCGAACAAAACTATGCAGCCTTTCTATACTGAGGTAGTTACCAGTTTGATCCGAATGTGGTGGCTCAGAATGGCGAGCATACTGTCCCCTTCGAAGGTTTCCATGGCTTACTCGGCTTCCCATAGGTAAACTTTTAACTGACCAGAGTGGTTGATGATCCCCACAGAAAGTTGACTGTGTCTTCACTCTATCACCATTCATGCTCTCAAGCATCCAAAGAAGGAAGTAGTTCTTGCGAGGGAATTTGACATGTCCATTGTGGACTAAACGGAAAGACAAGAGGTTGCACCATGGGCAGGAGATGAATAGTGGAAGCTGAAATGGAAGAGTTGGAACTTTCAGAACAGACCATTGCAGTCCCAGGATGCAATTTTTACAAAGGGTGTGGCCACACCATAAGACATGGGGCACATTTTCAACAATGTTGAAGGACTCCCAACATACTGGGCATTCCAGTCCTTCTTCTCTGCCCACTACAGAAGAAGTCTCATCATCAGAGCATTCTGAAGCAGAGTGAGTTTGCTTTAAAGAATCATTCTTCATTCCCACATTTCCAGCAATGCAACTTGATGCCAAATTCCACATTCTGCATCACAACAACATAACCAAGCAAACGGCATCATTTGGACCTGAGTGCAATCGTTAATGATTGACACAAAGCTTCAAGTCTGAAACATTTTCTATAAGGACACAGGCACTGTAAGGTCAAACCAAAAACCAAAATGTCTCAGCAGCTTCAGATGGTAACGTAACATGTACAAAAAGAAATCCAACATTCATTTTGAGTAAACAGGCTATAAACATTTTATTTTATTTTTTGCTTTGGGATTAAAGGGCTAAGATCAGTTAGAATGTCATAATCCTGCACATGCATTTCAAGGTACTGTTTCTTAAGCATACTCAAAAACCTTGTTCATATATATTTTTCTGTTTGGACACGGAACCAAATAAACCATAATAACAACATATTACATAGGGAATCATTTTGAGGTCGTAGATAAGGCAAAATAAACTAGCATTATATCATTCATTGCGACACCTAAAGGGTATGTGCAATAGCATTGCAAAAACTGTTTACTGGGGAGAATATGCATTCTTCTGTTTGGTAAAACAAGCAAGAAGTCTAGAAAATCCTGGCGCTTAGAAGTAGATATTTAAAGACAAAAACTATGGATATGTGTGGAAGTATTCATCGAATCACCTTCAAATCTAGATGTCTGATATAATACATGAGGTTGATCAAAGTATATGATTAAAGACAGCTCACTGCAGTTAACAGTGAGAATATCGAATGCTTTACTTGATTAGTAGCCACTTCTATGAGATACGACTCAGCTGTCATAATTAATAGATACAGTAGCACAAAACCTTATTAAGAAAGACTAGCTAATTTCAGCACACGAGTAACTTTTTTGGGCCCCGCTTAGTAAACCAATGGCATGAATCAAGAAACCAGTAATCTTCACAGCAAGCCATCAGATTTTAAGAGTTGACTTTAAGGTCCCTCGAAACATATATTAGTTGTGCCATGTAAAATCATCCAGATTACACACACACGCAAAATATTTCTAAGCTTTGAAAACTATAGGAAATCAGTTGAAATCCGGAGAAAGAACATTCCCAGTGTATTAGTAATCGTAAACAAAACTCGATCCTCAGAATTAGAAAATGGAACCGAAAAAGTCAGGATATGTAATAAAAGATTAAGCAGGAGAGAATATCATATCATACCGATTGCTGGAAGCGATAGGGTTGAGGAAACCCTATCTCTCTCTCTCTCTCTCTCCAAGCAAAGTTGCGAGCTTCGTCGTGTGTGCGACTCAAGTTTGTTGCCTAACTTATTTGAATTAAATTTTATTATTTTTCTTTGATTTGTTGTCTTGGGTTTAGACCTTCGATTTTTCATTAGGAAATTATTTTTAAGAAATTAATCAAAATAACAATATACTTTATAAATATAATGTCACCTTTAACCTAAACTATTTATAAACACCACTCTCAATTTTTACAGTTTTAATTAAAAAACTTAAAAAATGGTTTAAGGCTTAATCTCTAATAATTGAAAGATTTTTTTTACAAAAATATAATTATCTATTTTTTTTTACAATAATAGCTCTAATCATAGAAATTAGTTAATAAGAATGTTTAAAATTAAACTAAACTGACTAAATTGAAACATATATATATATATATATATAATATTTAAAAAAATGTTATATACTGATTCACTAATTTTATTTCTTGTTATGATTGGATGTCAATTAGGTATATTATTACAAATTTATATACTAATATTAAAAACATTAAAATACAACTTAAATTATAAATATGTGGTCTAGTGGAGAAAATTGAAGTTATAAAAAAAATAAAAATAGGTGTTTATTACTGAGAGTAATTCAAGCATGTCTAGATACTTTCTGTAAAGCTTCAAGGGAGAAAGTTAATAATGACAAGACATACCTTTGTTATTCACAAAATGTACACCCAAACATGGCCACGGAATTAAGTCGTGAGTTAGGATTCGCTCGTGTCTCAACTTGGAAAGTACTTGGTCATTTTCCTACGTCATAGTAGAGTCAACAAAAGATGTTATCAATTCTTAGAAGATAAACTCAAGAGTTGTCTTAGCAAATAGAGAGCAAATTTTTTGTCTCTTGTCAGATGGATCACACTTACCAAATCAGTGCTAAATACAATATCAGTCTATTATATGCAAACGAATCTCCTGCCAAGTAATACTTGTGAGAAAATTAATAAAATATCAAGAGATTTTATTTGGGGTTTTAAAGAAGAAGGAATATACTCATCTCATTTCTTGGGATAAGCTCTATGGGCCTAAGAATGAGGGTGGAGTGGGTATCAAGAAGGCCAGATGCATGAATTATTCTCTGTTGATGAAAGTGGGGGGTGGGGTTTGATTAGCAAGAAGGACTCCCTTTAGGCCCAGACATTGAGAAGCAAATATAAATGCGGGGAAGATATGATTCTGGTTGTTGCCCACAGAAATTAGAACTCAAATCTTTGGTAAGGTAGCGATCACCATATGGAGGATAGGAAATGGAAAGAAGATAAATTTTGTGGAATGAACGTTGGTATAAAAAAGGGATTTATCTCAAAGATATAGTAAGCAATCCCCTGAGTACACCAGAATTAAAGGAAACTGTAAATAACTTTCTTCTGCCTAATAGAAATTGGGATAGGGAGAAACTACACTCATATTTATCGGAGAAAACATGTAGTGAAAATTTCAAATTTCATGTTAATGGATGTGAAGACATGGAGGACACCACTGTTTGGAATTACCTTAAAGAGATTGATTTTTCAATTAAGTCAACGTATTAAGCCACATCTAAGGTGGAACATATGAATGTTGAACGTCACTGGGACTTGATTTGGAAATGGTCAGGAAGCCAATGATATATATGTGGCTTTGTGCATATAATAAAATTTTTACAAATCAACAAAGAACTAAGAGAAAGCTTACCTCTTTTTTCCAAATTGTAGAATGGAGGAGGAACCCCCAGAGACTATCCTAAAATTAGAGATGTATGGAAGATGTTGATTAAACCAATGTATTGGCATAAATTCTTTAGAGGAAACATAATCGAATGGTTCATGTTTAACAGTGGGAAAGACATTGGAAAAATTGAAATTATAAACTGGAAATTGACCATCGGAGAAGATGTTTGTAGAATTTGGCTCAGGCGGAATGCGTTCATATTTACGAACAAGGAGTGCGTGACTGGAGACTTATATTGGAGCATCATCTTGGCAGTTAGAGAATTTGAAAATTCCTTGGGAGTATTGGAATTCTTGAACCTGATCAGTAAAGAGGTTAGCATGTGCTGGTCGCTGCCGGCAGAGGGTTTGATAAAATGTAATGTCAATGGCCCAAGTAGGGAAGAAGGGTTGTGGTGGAGCAATCTGTGATGCAATGGGTAAGTGGATCTCCAGTTTCACCATGGATCTCGGTACTATGTGAAAAAATTGATTGAAAGTGATGGAACCCACAAAAAGAAAATTTGCAAAGGTGAAGGAGGTTTGATAGAAGTCCCACATCGGTGGGTTTTCAAAGGAGAGCTTGGCAACTAGGCTATATATAGAAGCTTTACTTCATTGTATTTCTTTTACCAATACAAGACACATTAGCTTGTATTTAATTATTTCTTTCTTTATCCTCTTGTTCTAGAGTGATGAGAGATGTAAGTTAAATACATGTTTGAGAGTGTGTGGGTGTATTTGGGTATCAGTTGATATCTGGTATTGGATACCGGGTATTTAAGAGAAGTTTCTGTGTGTTGTAAAAATTTACACATAGTGTTTTCTCTGGTTGTCGTTGACAACGGTCGTAGTTTTTCTCCGATTTTGGAGTTTCCACGTTATTTTCTAGTGTTATAATTGTGAGTATTGTTTCCTGTTATTTCTCTGGTTTATTTGTGCCAAGGTATTTTTTAAGGGGAAAAGGTGTTTTTTCCCAACAAGTGGTATCAGAGCCTATGGTTCGGTGATGTTAAATTCTTAGTATGCTCTTGTGGTTGCAGCTTTGTCTGATCTTCCACAATCAGAAAAGAATTGTTCTCGGTTAGTTGAAGATTGTTCTTGGTTGCTGGGTTACTGGAACGAAGTGTGGTATTGTGAAAGTGCATGTCTAGGAAAGTTCTGGCTAAGGAAAGACTAGGTACTTAAGGGTGTCTATTGTGACCAACCTCTCTTTCATGGGAACTTACTTGGTGTACTATTTACAGTTGTGTTCACTATTTCAGTATATAGTTGCAATGTCAAATTTTTTCAGCGCAATGAGATTTGACATAGAGAAATTTGATGAAAGGATCAATTTTGGCTTGTGGCAAGTACAAGTCAAGGACGTGCTGATACAATCTGAGTTATACAAGGCATTGAAGGGGAAGGTTTCCAGTAAGGATTCTGAAAAGAGTGGATCTAGTATGAGCGATGAAGATTGGGAGGAACTAGATTTGAGAGCGGCAAGTGCAATTCGTCTGTGCCTGGCCAAGAATGTTCTTGCAAAAGTGCAAGGAATATCAACAGCCAAAGAACTCTGGGAGAAGCTCGAAGGGTTGTATCAGGCGAAGGGTATCTCAAATCGATTGTTACTGAAGGAGCAATTTCATACGCTTCGTATGGAAGAAGGTACAAAAATATCAGATCATCTCAGTACTGTCAATGGTATCGTATCTGAATTAAAGGCTATCGGAGTTAAAGTTGATGATGAAGATAAAGGGTTAAGGCTCATATGGTATCTTCCGTCTTCCTATGAGAACATGAAACACATTTTGATGTATGGGAATGAGACTCTAAACTTCGAAGAAGTTGCCAGTAAAATTATTTCTGAGGAGAGAATGTTAAAATGTGAGGGTCGCTCTATACCTTCGTTAGACTCAATGGTGGTAGCTAGAAGTGGGAGTAAGGGGAAGAAGAATATGGGTAAGAATGTGACTTGTTGGAAATGTGGAAAGTCTGGACATGTAAGGAGAAATTGTCCAGGTGGAGCAGGTTCGGCAAAAGGCTTCGAGAAAGATGCAAACTCTGTCTCTCTCATTGCGGGGGAGGAATTTCTCTGAAAAGTGAGAAGTTTGAATCCTCATGGTATGTCCGCGTTGCCATGGAAGAGGATGAGTTGCTACTAGCGGGTCCACAATTGCACATGGGCATTGGTTGGCATTGATGCAAGATGTGTAGTGGGATGATGTCGATGGCTGAAGAACTTCCAAGAAGAGCCAACATTAGAAGTTGCACCATAAATTTTTCAGCAGGAATTTTTCGACATGTGCCGATGTGAAATTCCTAGAATTGGTTAATTCTAGGTGGATATACTCTTTTATGATGGAGTATGGTAGTTCTTGGAACTATGATTGTCGATATAGACAATAAATCAACAGATGTGGTTACTTTCAATCAAGGTGGAGATTTGTTAAAAAAATTGATTGAAAGTGATGGGACCCACAAGAAGAAAATTTGCAAAGGTGAAGGAGGTTTGATGGAAGTCCCACATCGGTGGGTTTTCAAAGGAGAGCTTGGCAACTAGGCTATATATAGAAGCTTTACTTCCTTGTATTTCTTGTACTAATACAAGACACATTAGCTTATATTTAATTCTTTCTTTCTTTATACTCTTGTTCTAGAGTGATGAGAGATATAAGTTAAATACATGCTTGAGAGTGTGTAGGTGTATTTGGGTATCAGTTGGTATCTGGTATTGGGTACCAGGTATTTAAGATAAGTTTCTGTGTGTTGTAAAAATTTACACATAGTGTTTTCTCTGACTGTTGTTGACAACGGTCGTGGTTTTTCTCCGATTTTGGAGTTTTCACGTTATTTTCTAGTGTTATGATTGTGAGTATTGTTTCCTGTTATTTCTCTGGTTTATTTGTGCCAAGGTATTTTTCAAGGGGGAAAGGTGTTTTTTCCCAACACTCTGGACTACCTCTCATCGAAAATCTTGGATATCTTCACCAGACTGAATCTCACATGTGAGAAGGGTCACTACCATGTCTAGCTAGAATCTGACATGAAGGAGGCAATCACGTTGATAAGGAATGGATGCCCGACAGAGCACCAGCTATCTACATGGGTCTGGCGAATTAAGAACCTTATGAGTAGAGAATGGGAGACCAAGCTTCAATGGAGCTTCAGAGAATGAAACATGGTGGCAAACTGGCTTGCGGCAACTGCTCTGGAGTCTTG
The DNA here is from genome assembly GCA_037074585.1 of Biancaea sappan. NCBI lineage: Eukaryota > Viridiplantae > Streptophyta > Magnoliopsida > Fabales > Fabaceae > Biancaea > Biancaea sappan. The sequence continues at coordinate 81,208,258 of CM073492.1, forward strand.
CTTGGGTCTGAAGATATTGGATGATCCGCTCGAAATGCTGAAGCCCTTGTTGGAGAAAGACTTTGGCTCAAGGGATCAGAGAAGATGGACCTTCTCTGTGACTTAGGCTTGTAGCCTCTTTGCTATAACAAAAAAAAAAAAGAAAGCGTGTTTATTGTATTCATAAAATAATATGTTAAAAAATAATTCTTCCAAACATAATAATAAAAAATTTCAAATATTATATAATAATTTTATTATAATTTTTTTTATTCAAAATCGAACCAAATAGCCCAACAAAAATGAAATCAAATCTCCCAAAAAATAAATTAAATAAGTCAATGTTTTCTTAAAATCGATTGATTTGATTTTGACTAAAAATCGAACTGAACCTAATGGAATCGAACATTTGAAAACTCCTACTAGTTAGCATAAATATAGATTGGCTGCATGATAGTTTTTAATTCAGTCCCTATTATTAAACTTTTGTCTGTATTTTATTAAATTTTGATAATGTGACTAACCATATGTATATTAATACTCTAAATATACCTAATTTATACCAACAAAAAGAAAAAATAGATAATTTAGTAATATTAACTCATATGTATATAACATGTGATGTAATTTATGTTAAATAATTAAGATAAATTAACTTTTTTTTTGGTCAAATGGGAATGAATTAACTTAAAAATTGAGTAAAACTACAAGTAAAAATGTCATAATATAAACCATATAGATTCCTTTTAGGCCCACTAATTATTAATATGAGTAGTGCGTTGGGTGGTGAAAAGGAGCCCAGCTCCATCTTTGTCCAAAAAAAGAAACCCAACTAAAAGGAGGCCCAAATAAGTGAAAAATAAAAAAAAACAGCAGGAAATCCCTAAAATTATAGTTTAATTATAATTTTAGTTTTCAAACTTTAATATGTAATATTTTACTTCCTCAAATCATAACAAAAAGTGAAAATGTTATATATTAATCAAGATTAATATCTAATAATTATATGACTTCGAAAGAAACGAAAATTAGAAATCATGATTGAAAAAAAATAAAAAATATAGAAGATAACAGAGCCATAAGGTAAATGACGTGAACATTACCTATTACTTTTTAATTTTATGTGATATTTTTACTTTTTGTGATAATTTTAGAAAGTAAATTGTTAATAAGTTTAAAAACTAAAATTAGACTATAATTCAAAGAAGTTATGTGTGGAATTTTTTTTTTTTGCCTTTTTCATTTTGTTTTGCATTTAATGGACGTGTTTTATATTCTCATCTTTTACCTTTTATTGCATGTGAGTAAATATGTTAGAACTAATATTTTAAAAATTGAACTGGTTATTTAATTGATAAAAGTATTAGTTTACAATTTATTAATTTAATTGTAATTGAATCGTTAATAATTAAATATATATTTTTTAGTTTTATATATTAAAAATATATAATATAATAAATTAATAAATATTTTCATATTTATTCTTAGTAAACTTATATTATATATATATGTATGTATGTATTTGTGTGTAATTCTTTTTTTATCTTTTTTTTTGTTCTCTTATTTTTTTTATGGCAAAAATAATATTATTATGAAAAAATAATTAAAAAAGAAATATAACAAGATAGAAAAAAAGAAAAAAGATAAAAAGGCTTCCTAAATCCTATATAGTGTGAGAAATGATTATATTTTGTAAATATTAAATAGTGAATTTTTATTTTTTAAAACAAAAATCAATTCAACCAGTTTATTGATTTATCAATTTTACTAGTTTTTTTATCAATTCAACCGGTTTTTGATCGATTTTTTAACTAACTGATTTTTTAAGTCAACCAAATTCAACTAGTGATCGTTTCTATAATCTATGGTGAGAACAATAATAAAGAGAAAATGTTAATATCTTAAATTATTATTCATTTTTAACTTACAATGGTCTCCTTTAATTGTGATTTATTTGTAAATACTCATCAACTATAAAATTTAGCAATTCCCTTTGCACCATCACATATTTGTATTTGAATTTATTTGTCATTTTATTATTAATAAATTTGATGTAGTTTCCACGTCAGATTTTATATATGACTAAGTACAATCTTATTAGCTTGTTAATTTTTGTTCAAGAAAAAAAAATCTTATGCAATAGAGGTTTCATATGAACGTATCATTTTTTTTTTAAAAAAAAATAATGCCTATACATTACTAGGTCATAAGTGAGGTTAAATGCAAAACTCTTTCCTAATTTTTTTTAAAAAAAATTGATTGGTTCAAGTAGTTCTTCATTTATTCATTGTAAACAAGTTTTTTGATCTGAGTATTGTGATTAGCAAAAATAAGGCTAAAATGCAATTTACCCATTTAAATTTTACTTTATGTGTAAAAAATCTCCTAAACTTTCAAATTCAACAAAAAATCTCTCTCAACTTTCATTTTGTGCCAAAAATCCCCTACAGTTAATTGATCATTAGTTGACCGTTAACTAAATACTACATTATCAGTATACTAGACACCTCAAATGCTACGTTAGATAATTTTTTATAGTTCACTTATTATGTCAACACTGCCAAATCGTCACTATCATCATTTGAGGTGTAAAAAATGTTTAACGTAGCATTTAAGGTGTCTAATATACTAATGACGTGACATTAATTAACAGTAAACTGACAATCAACAACTTAAGGGGTTTTTGGCACAAAATAAAAAGTTGATAGGTTTTTTGTTGAGTTTGAAAATTTAGGAGAATTTTTTGCACATAGAGTAAAGTTTAAGAAAGTAAAGTGTATTTTAGCCAAAAAATAAATATTGAGAAAGCTTTACACATTTGTGATTCGACTCTACTCAAATCATATTAGTCAAAGTTCAATAAATTTTTAGATATTAATGATTCAAATACAAATTTATAGTCTTATCTATAAAATACAATTGTGCTTGCCTCAAATTATTTTTAGGTTAAATTATTCTTTTAGTTCTTATAGTTTCACTTAATTTTTAATTTAGTCCCTATAGTTTAAAAAGTTTGTAATTGAGTCCTTGCTATTAAACTTCTGTTAGTATTTCATTAAAATTAGCTAATGTGTTGAATTTCATTGCACATCGATTAATTTTCTATTTTAAAAAACAAAAGTTGTGCGACTATATATATATATATATATATATATATATATGAATGTATAATTTAAAATTCAATGCACAAAGAAACATATAGTAAATGCCACATGGAAGACAACAGTCTCTTCATTACTTTGCCGCATATCTTCTTTTTGTCTGGATACCTATATATTTTATTATTATTATAAATGTTATTATAATATATATTCTTTTTGTGAAATTATCAACTTCATTAGGTTTGTTACCCTTTAATATCATATTAATCATAATTATGATCAATCCTCAATCACATAATCATCATTATGAATGAAAAAGGTACTTATGTCTTACTTTCATTGCTACTTTAACTCACCACATGAAACTTGTGGTTATAACCTGACCATTTTGTTATAAAAAATACTTATATGTATTATTTTTATATATTTGTTATTAGGTATTTAAGTAAAACACAATAAATATATAACCTTTTAAAAAAATATTTTTTTTACAATTTATCGTTACATAAATAGTTCTTTTAAGGCATTTTTTATAAATATTCTTTTTTTTACTAAAAGCTTGATAATAAAAATACAAAAAAACTTTATATAGGTATTTTTATTTTGAAATAAATTACCACATTATCTTATGCAAAAATAATAGTTCCTCCATTTTATAACAAATAGTCCTAACTAATTTGTCTGATTGTGTTAATTTCCTTCCTTTAAACTTGACCATTTATTATAAAATTGAAAAAAAAGAATGAGCATCTCAGATCACGAAATAGAATTTCATTTCATTACTAAAAAAATGAGACAATTCATTTTCTAACTATTTGGACCATGCAGCATGTAACTAATTAAATAGAAGAAATAATAAGAATAATTTCAATTATATTTGAAAAAGTAGTAACAGCGTTGATTTTTTTTTTTGGATACATAGTAGTTTTGGAATTGAGCTAATTAAGAAAAATTGCATAAAACTGCAGTGAACTGTAGGATCCTTGTAATTTACTGTTCAAACTCTGCAAAATATTCCCTCTAACTTTTAAATATTTGTAAAAGACCCATTTCATTTGGGTTGACTAATAGTCAATATTCCAATCAATTTTTTTATGCCTAATAAGTTGAAATGTGCCACATAGAAATTGACATGCAAGGTTATATTTGTCTTTTCAACTTACAAAATTTACAAAATTAATAAATTAAGAAAAAGTAAAAATTAAACATTAAAAATAATAAAAATTGAATCAAAATTATTGTGTTTAAATCTAACTAAGCATAACAGAAAATTGAGTAGAGTGTTGACTAACAATAAATTTGACGGTTAACTTAATAGAAGGTATTTTTTGCAACCATTTGGAAGTTGGAGGGGACATTTTATTAGGTTTAGAAATTCATGTGGGTAAATTACAAGGATCCCAAAATTCATGAGGGCTCTTTGTAATTTACCCAACTAATTAAGATGTGAACGATTAAGGCAGTTAACAGCTTCCACCTACAGTAATGAGAGTTATCATGTAGAATGTCGCTATTTTATTATTTGAAAGTTATAAATTTGTAATTAGTTATTAATATAATTAATCTAGGAGTTACTTTTACTTGTATTTGAGATAAGAAATTTTTATCTCTTAATATAATTTTATTAAGATTAGAATATTATATATATATATATATATATATATTATTTCAATTGTTGGTAAATAAGTGTTCAGTTACTTATTAGAGTAAATTATTGATTTAGTCTTTAAAAATTCATATTTGTTTCAAATTAATCCCTTAAAAATCAACTGCTTAAGTAGAGAGGAACTCAACTATTCCTTTACATTTGAATGCATTAACGATGCATTTTAAAGAGAAAAATAAGAGTCTGTTTAGTTTGTAAAAATATTTTTTATTTTTATTTTCAGTCTTTATTTCTTGAAATATATTTTCTGAAACATTGAAAATATTTTTTTTGTGTTTTCATATTTAGGCCTATTTTAAAAAATATTTTCAAAAAAATATTTTCAGTAAACTAAACCAAACACATTTTCAATCATGTTTTTTATTTTCAATAAAAATAAAAACAAAAAATGTCCAAATCAAACAGGCTCTAAGCTTTTTTTGTTTTTGTTTTTTGTATTGTATGTTTAAAAAAAATAAAATGGGATATTTATATATATATATATATTCGAAAATAAAACGAGTGAGCTGAGAGTTGAAAGTAAAAGAAACCAAAGAATAAGAGAGCTCAAAACATTGTTGCATGCTTAGTCAACAAATTGATGTGAAGATCCTTTAACGTAACGTCAAAGTATGATTTATCAATTTTTGCTTATTTTAGTGTTAAAATTGAAGAATTTTTATCTTCAATTCTAATCGTTTAAAATCTGATTAAATGATTGTCATTTCACAACACTCTAATGTTACATCAAGATATACACTCAACAATAAGTTATTTTATTTATTTACAATCAAAGCACTCGTCAGAACTATTTTAATGGGCATGAAATTGTTAAGGACCATTTTTCTAAACGTAGGGAATATTGGAAGTTTTTATATACTCTATAATATTCAATATGATATAAGAATACCTGGGTTTAGGTGATTCAATAATTTTTTTGTTTTTTAAGTAACGCTCTCATCTAGTGAATGTAGAACATAGCATTTTTGTAGTCCACTACATTTGAACCATATTAATCAAAATACTAATAGTGTTAAAAAAAAAAAATCTATGCATAGTGTGATGGATTGGGATTCTATTCAACACTCTAAAAGTATTGGACCAGCCAATACTTTCATGTGAGTCATTCGATTGAAGTTGCGAATGGCCCAAATCGTACAAGAAGGTTGAAGCTTTCTGACTGTTGGATCCACGCGATCCAAAGACTCAGATCGCGTTTGCCTAATAAATAATTTATTCACCTAGATCCCTATCTAAAATTTTTCTTTATATCTTTTGCTTAATTTAAGATCATATTTAACTTTATTGAATTCCCTCGTTCCAGAACATATTATGTATTGAATTTAAATCGACCTCAGTAAACTTTTAATTTGTTCAGTTTAGTCCCTGTCAGCCTTTCGGGGCATTGAAGAAGAAAGTATTAAAGAGTCCAATACTTTTGGGATATTGAAGAAAATCCCAATCCATGTGTCATTGGACCGTAGTTATAAAAATCAGACTAGACTGACTAGTTCAACAAGTTAGACCGTGAATCAGACCCTAATCTAGTCCTAAACAAACTCATAATCGGTGTATTAAAAACGGTCAAACTTGGTCAAAAACTAAGTTTGACCAGGTGGTTTAGCTAAATAACCGATTAATGACATATTGGTTCAACTACAATTTGACTACAACCTGATTATTTACTCTTAAGTCAGTGTCTCTATCAATTCAAAGATTAGTCCAATTTTCAAAACGTTGGATTGGATTGTAAAACCTAATATTATGTATAATTGTCCAAACATAAAGTGGGAATGATTTGAGGTTCACATTAATATATAAAGATTCCCAGCATATATCCGAAAGACACAGATTTGATTGGCACATATGCTTTAAGAGCACCAAAATTAAATAATTGATCGAATTCCAAGAATGTTAATTTGTTGTTTCTTGATTATTCGAGGAATTTGAGTCTCCACTTTGTTTTTTCATGTCGGGCTCGCGTCTCTTGTCCACATCTGATCACTCTTTGTCCCCAGACCCAAACTATCAAATCCAATGGGATACATAAAGAATAAAGATAAAGATATCCAGAAATCGATCATGGTATATTAGGATTCGATTAATCTATTGGCTAAGCTGTATTTAAACCTAATAAACAAAAGCAATTATATGTATTGATTAGTTTAATTGATTTGTTATTTGTTTCTTTTAAATAAAATCTCGAGCTAAACGCAATATAGATTGGTTCATCCAACCTATATTCAAAATGGATTGTTTAGGTTGAGTTAAAAAATTTTCAACTTATATTTAAAATAGACTAGTCCGATTTGTTTTGGTTATAGATTACAGAATTAGATTAAATTAATCAATTCGATTAGAAATCGGTTATTGATCCAATACTGTTAACCTAAAAAATCAGCTAGTTGAATCGGTTAAAAACTAATAAACTGGTTGAATTGATTTTAAAAAAATCATTATTAAAATTTTTTTTGGATACTAGTAATTTTTTTTTTAAAAAACAATGTACCAAGCTAATTGATCCATCAAAGGAGGACTTAGAAATCAGCGGAAATTGTAATATATATATATATATATATATATATATATATATATATATAATCTATTAATTTTATTTTTTCAATGATATATTCCCTTTTGCTATAATATTTTATCATTAAATATATATCAAATTTAATTGAGTTTATTTTTATTTATTTCGTTCATTCTTATTAATCTACAAACTAAACATTTGTGGTCCAGTATTAAACAAAACATGAGATCTCAAGCTAGACATGTCCTAGGATCTTCTGTTTAGTCAATATCGTGCAGGGCTAAATAAGGCTGTTCGATCATATGAGACTCATATAATTTCACTTACCAATGTCAATCTGACGACTTTTTGTCAAACACAGTGTTCTGTCAAGCAGAAAAACTGAGCTTGCTAGACATATAGGAGGGTAATATATATGATGTGATACTTCAAGGAATGATTCTTTGGTTTCCAAAATTTCAGACAACATATATTTACGAAATCAAAATTAAAAGGTATTATAATTATAGGGTTCAAGATTCCTTTGCAATTTGGCCCCCTTTTTTCCCTTTAAAATGAAAAGCCAACAAAAGAGCCATATTGTACCAAAATGAAAGAAACCCATCATTTTGTTGAAAAATTAAAAAGAGGGAGTGAGAGGGTTGAAAGTGCAACTAACTTTGGCTCTTTCCGTTGCAAAATGAGTTTTTGTTTTGCCTTTTTTCTGTGAAAAATGAGAGAATAAATATCGAATATGGACGTGAAAATGATTTGTGAACCCTATTCCCCTAAAGTATAGCCATACACTTTCCATAATTTCATTCATCATTCAATAATTGACCCCTTTGCATCCACACACACACACACACACACACACACACACACACACACACATATATATATATGCCTTTATCCTTTCAATTGAATTAACATATTATTAAAAATAATTGATATATGCACCGATCAAATATTAAATTTATTGCAAGAATAGTAATATTTATAAATATGGTGAGCATATTGTCCTAGAAATAGTAGGGAACATAGAAGACAAAAAATAGATTGAAAATAACAGAATACATAAATTTACGTGATTCGGTCGATGTGACTTACGTCTACAGACAGAAAAAGAAATTTTTTATTCTTCAGGTAAAACTATTATAAGTACAAGATTCAGAAAATCATATACAACATATACATAATCAAACCAGTGTGAGTTGCTCTAGAAAATAATACATAAAACGGGTCAAGCTATCATCATGCTCGCACAACAGACTTCCAATTTTTTTCTTCTTCTTTTAAGTTACGCTTCCAAATTTTGGGTTAAGTTATAAATTCAGTTAACAAAAAAAAATTCAAAGCACTTAGCAGATATGTGTGTGTGTGTGTACCCATTAATTTTGAGATCAGGATCAGCTATTGTTTTTGTTGGAACAAGAGCATCCTTTTCAATCGTGACTGTCAATTATGAATATCGACATTCCATGATTAAAATGAAGTTTTTTTTTAAAAAAAATCAGGACCATTGATTTTTAATTCGAGGGTCCTGATTTAAGAAATAAAACGCTTATATACTGAAAGGGATCTTGTTCCTTAATTTTGATCTCTCATGAAGGTGTTTCTTAACTTGGCCTCTCACAAATAAATGTGCTACCATTAATGTCCTTCAATATATTATTAATAAAATTAACAAATTTGATGCTATATTGTAACATATAATTTTTTTGATGTTATTTTTACTCACTATTATATAATATATAGATTGATAGTTAGTTTATTAATAGCAAATTAACTTAAAGACATTAATGGTAACAATGTAATTTATAAAGGTCATATTGAAAAATATCTTATCTACGATTGCGAAGGAAATTATATGAAGGATTAAATTAAAAAATATCTTATATATAAGAGACCAAAATAAAAAAATAAATCTATAAGAAACAAGTAAGAAATAAATATCTACCATTTGAATTATTCTTAATAATCTTATTAGCGTCATCCAATTTAAGAAAAGTTCAAAGCTTGTGAGAACTCACATGGAATCGAGAATCACGTTTCACTTTTGGCAAATTTGAAATCAGAAAAAAACAAAACATTTCAATGTAAAGTGGTTTTAAATTTTATAATGCAACTTAGATTCCTTTTGTTCCTTTTTTCCCAAACATATTTATTATCTTTTAGATTTAGTGAGTGTTTAAAAATTTATTGGATAAACTTAAATTTGAGCAAAATTAATTTTTAAAATTGATTTTGAATAAAATTTATTTTTTATGAATGTGATTTATATTTGAAAACTGTTATTAAAAAATAATTTTAAAAAATAAATTTTATTTGAATATTAGTTAACATAAATATTTGTTATTGTATAATTATCAAAAAAGATATAATATTATATTATTTTATTGCATTTATCCTTATAAGATTCTAAGGGTCTATATATATATATATATATATATATATATATTTAATTACTATTAATTTGATTAGGACTAAAACGAAAGGGGAAGAAAAACCAAATTGCTATATAACTCAAGACTTTTGAACTAAAGTGTGAGAGAGAGAGAGAGAGAGAGAGAGAGAGAGAGAGAGAGAGAGAGAGAGAGAGAGAGAGAGAGAGAGAGAGAGAGAGAGAGAGAGAGAGAGAGAGAGAGAGAGAGAGAGAGAGAGAGAGAGAGGTGAACGACAATTTCTATAATCATTGTCAGCCACTGATTTCTCCCCCTTTCATCTTTGCACGATAGAGAAAGAGCAGAGTTATGAGAGAGAGAGAGATTGAGAGAGAAGAGCAGTGTGAGAGCAACCCTTCTTCTTCCCTCTTTTCTTTTTCAACTCCACCGTCGACCATCGCAAAGTCTCATCCTTTTTTCCTCAGTCTTCCCTCCTCCCAAATCACTACTAAGGGAAGATAGAGGAGACTATAATTTTATTTTTAACATAATAATAAAACTAATTAAATTATTATTAAAATCTTATATGGAGCTATAACTCTTTTTTGATATTATAATAAAAACTATTAGATAATTTTATAATTGGAAGGAAGATACGTTTTGTAAGAAGTTAACAAAATCAATTAGGGGGGTGCTGAGTGTAATATCACATGTAGGAGTATTTGGCAATCAATTTGATGGTTTCAAGCACAAAACCAAACTACTTCGCCCACTTCAATTTCAATAAATGTCAATCCACAATACCAAACCATAATTTGGTCGATTTAGACAATTTAGTTTGAGCCTATACTTGTGCTGTTATTATTATTTTTTTTATGGAATTTAATGTTGGAAAAATAGCATTTTAATGAGCTTGATATTTCAAAAGAGTTTTTTTTAAAAAAAGGGAATAAGAGAATTTTAATTACTTTTAATATTTCGTAACGGCTATTTAATTGATATTAATTGCCAAGTTTTAATAACAATTAATAAAAACGGTTATGAAATATTAATTGCTATTAAAAGTCTTTTATGTCTATGTCTTTTACCGTTACATTTTTATGCCTATAAAAAGGTTTTTTTCCCCTCACTTTATACATAGAGATAACTAGAGGTTGTCTTTTCTCTTCTTTTCTTTCTCTCAAACTTTCTGGGTTACATGTTTTATTTTCTGCTATTCTGGCACCTGAGTATTCTAGTTTTTTAGAGAACATTCAGAAGGTCTGTTTAATCCTGGAGGAAGTTTTGTAGACGTAGAATAATTTCCTTAAGGACAGTGTCTCTTAAAATACGCGACTCAGACTGTGTTGGTGACGATAAATTTTACAACAATCTTAAGGAAATTAAGATATCGATGCTGCCACAGTCACGTTTTGATTATCTTTTAAGGGACGTTGGTAATATCTTTCTCAACCTTTGTTGATTTTAGTCACATAGTGTTTTATATTGGAATTTGTTTTTTTCAATTTGCTAGATATATATATGAAGTTGGAGATTTATTATATGAAATATTAGTTTTCAAGATAATTATAATTAGTGATTTATAATTATTCTTCGAAAACCATGGCCCTCAATCTTTGGTGTGTCAATGTATATATAACCGTTGCATGCTTTACAATTCTTTAATAATATTTTATTATGAAATTGACTTTAAAGCCTTTAATATATCACATTGATACTTCATTATGTTATGGACGTTGCAACTGTTATGATATTGGTTAAACAATTAATTAGAATTGAACCAAAGCCTCAATTCTCTATAATGGTGGCCAGCAGATTGTACTTCATAGGTTTTCCATGAAACTACTAAACACATATGTATATATCTTGAGATACTTATATATATATATATATATATATTTCTTTATGTTGGCCATAGATGTTAGGATGCATTTGGTTTCCAAACAATTATATTCAATGCTTTTAGTCACCATTTCATTGCCACTATCAAAGATCTGGGCGTTTCTTGGACGTTGACTGTAATACTCAAGAAAAATAAAATATAAATATTTGTTTACAAACTACTGTTACTATTTCAGTATACGGTACTATTTACCCGTATAATACTATTTACGTATATGATACTGTTCATTTATACAATCGAAATGTCAAGTACTAGATGTGGTTTGGTCATAAGAGAAAACTAGAAAGAAGTTCGTGGGAGAAAATGACGTTTTATGTGTAAAAATACCCTCAGGGACTAAAGTGAAAGGACTGAATTGAAAAGAAACTTAAAGGTTTAAGGTAAAAGGATAGTTTTCCTTTTAAGTTTCCAATAGTAATAACAGAAAAATTTTCCCGCGTGAGGTGCACAGTAACTGCATTATTAGAAATGTCATTTTCATCAATAGTAAATTGAATATTTTATTAGCGCATAGTGTTAAATAGTACCCTTGACTTTTGCTATAAATAGGCCCTTTCATTTCATTTCTAAACTCACACATTCAACTTATCTTCTTCTCTCCTTAAGTTTCTCTTACTCCAAAGCTAGGCCTCTGAGATTTTGGGCCTTTCCTTTTCAGCTTAGGTAAGGATACTATGCCCTTTCTATGTCTTTCAAATTTTAGAAGTTATTTTCTTAAGTATGCTCTGTGGTTGCGGCCTTGGCTGATCTTCTACATCAGAAAAACTGTCCTTAGTTGTTTATATGTTATTTTGATTCTCTGATTACCTAAATAGAATGTAAACTGTGAAGAATACATGTCTAGGAAAGTTCTGGCTAAGGAAAGACCTGATTTTTAAGTGTGTCCAGTGTGACCCTCCACTCTTTCCTGGGAACTTACCTGGTGTACTCTTTTACAGATTGTATTCTCTATTTCTGGTATAAATAGTAACCGTATGTATGAATAGTAACCGTATATATGAATAGTAACTATATGTATGAACAGTAACCGTACGTATGAACAATATCTATACGAAAACAATCCTAACGTATTTTCTCTAATCTTTCATGAAAATCTCCGTAGCAGAACACCGAAATTCACCTGAGCACTCTTGTCTGTAATGACTTAGAGAAGCGATGCTCGTACGGAATCCAGGTGAGTGAAACGACCCCGTTTTAATAGAGTTTTAGCATTACTGGTGATAAAAAGTATGTCGTAGGACACTCCCAAGATTCATAGGGGGAAATTGGATTCAGAATGGTGAATATAGTGAGATAATTAATCCAGAAGTATGGATAAGAAAAAGCAAGTATCTCATGATGATATGAAGATTGAATCTCTTGAATTGTGGTTTATAAAGCTATAATATAGTTATATACTATACCTGTTATATGGATGAATATTATATTGAGCTTCTGATTATGATATGAAATGCTATTGATTGTGATTGAGCGGGACAGTACCCCCTCTCACTGCAAGGCGGAAAACCCGGTTGACAGGGTGTCTTGACCAATGAGTGTGGAGACAACAATTCCCTCAGTAGGGATATAGCCCGGATTGGTGATAAATCCGTGAGGCGCCCTAGCTAAGAGGATGAGGTTGTGCGTCATGGCGGAAATATACATAATTGGTGAGCCGGCCTGTGTGCGCTCTCCGGGATATATTGCCATTGACGAGTACTAGTAACGTTTGTTGAATTGGATGAATTTTTATCTTCTTGTATGTAAAAGGATGATGTTGTGCGTCATGGCGGAAGTATACATAATTGGTGAGCCGGCCTGTGTGCGCTCTCTGGGATATATTGCCATTGACGAGTACTAGTAACGTTTGTTGAATTGGATGAATTTTTATCTTCTGTCTATTGGTTGAGTATGAGCCTTTGGATATGCTTGCATGACTGGTAATGTATTTGAATTTTATTAACGCGAGGCCGATTCGCTCATTGAGTTTAAAAGCTCACACTGTTTGTACAACCTTTTTGTTCAGATCAGGTTGCCAGCGAAAAATATCTGCTAGAGGAGTAGATCACTTTGGACCTTCCCGTTGTCGGGTAGACCCCTCTTTTGTTATAGATTATGTTGCTCTGTAATCGTCTAGGACATCTAGGTCAGGGGTTCGACATTTGGCTTGTATGTCAGTATAATAATGTATTTTAAATTGATAATATATTATTACATGCAAATCATCTCTATGATTTTCAGATAAGAAAATTTGATATATTTATCGGAAGGCTTACAGTGATGAGAGATTCATCATTGTGCCGGTTATGTACCCAGAAAACGGGTCGTGACAAAGTTGGTATCAGAGCAATGGTTGTTAGGTCTCCTAGTGATTACAGAGCAAGGTAACCTTAGTGGGACCTCCTCTATCGTTGTGAACCCGGGCACAACTATAGAGAGACGGCTCTACTGAAGGTCCTGTAGGATGTTTTCATTTCCTTTCCCTTCGAGACTTATCTCTTCTTAGGAAGTATGTTCTCAGTTTTAGTTTTAGACAGATGTGGCTACACTTTTGAACTTAGTCAAGGAAAAGTTGTTACTTGTTTTGATTCCGTTGCTGTCGGATCAAATTTTTATATGGAGGATTTTATAAGCTGAATTCATGATTGATTTTGTGTAGCTATATTATTTTAGGGTACCAGCCAATAAAAGAAACCACTTGCATTAAAAAAAAACACTGAAGGATTACATTGCAAAAAAAAAAAAGGACAGAGAAGTTTACTCATGCATGAGTAATCTAAAAGCGAGGTGGTCTTGGATTAGGAGGGTTGTATTGTATCATCACCCCTCGACCATTCCTTGGAGCAAGAGACATAGCAATGTCGCGGAGGGCAGTGTAAATTCCATTAATACAATCAACACTTCTTTGCTGTTGATTGCAGAAGTACTAGGTGGACCAATAGAAGAACCTATCTATTCTCGAAGTCATTGCCGCGTTATTGCGTTTGGTTAACTTCTCCAGATCTTCTTGAGGTTTTTCACCTTCTGCTCTAAACATGCGATTTTGTCCTCCGAGCTATGGCCTGTGCTAATCTCCTCAGCTTCCTCATTCTTCTTCATCTTCTTCTCCTTTTGATTCTCTTGAGGTCCCTCGAGAGGTCTTTTGCCCTTGTCCCTGCATAAACTTAAGTTTAAGTCAAGTTCTTCTTCCTTAGCCTCTACTGTGAGATCAATGTACTTCCTTGAGGCCATGATTTGGAAAAATTTAGAAACTTTTGTAAGAGTATGAGGCAAGAGGAATATTGGGGAATTGTAGGCTCAGAGATTATTACTCTTTGTGGTGTGGTAACTGAGAACGCTGAGAAAGTTTTTATAGAGAAAAATTTAGACTAAGAGACAAAGAAGATATCTCTTCACCGCATCCCTACACGATCAACCTATGGATTTCTGCAAGCTGGAAGCCAGAAGTCTAGGGTAGGCGTGCACACCGATAGCGCGTTGCATTAATGCCAAAACCATGAAAGTCAATATTCGGTGGATCTGCGGCCGATTTTACTTGGTTTTCCCATTTCTCCCGTTGGCATTTTCCGAAATTCAAAGAAGTTGACAATATAACCATTAAAGATTGCCTTGGATGCTTTTATGATACACTGAAATGCATTTCTCTGTTTTATTGTATTGTTCTTGAGAGCCTTCAGTTGAGTATGATATATATAACTGATTGAATCATGTTGTAATTACATGTATGTATGTTATTCATGCATAATGAGTGAAGGCTACGATCAAGGAGAATATGTGATGATCCTACATATACTCATAGAGATGTGAAATCAAAATGACTTGGATAGAATGAAATGTGTAGATGATGATATATCTTCATGGTTACACATACTTACATATAATGCTCTCATGGGCAAATGAAAGGCAGTGATTTCCTTACATCATGATAATGCTTAAGGCATGCGACCGTAAGCAGTTAACTTTGTTTTAAAATATATATATTTACATATATATTATGTGTAAGTCTAGAGTAAAGACACCGATTAGAATCTAAGATACGGCCAATATGAGGCTACCTAATCATAGAGGGACATCGTGATATGGGATTACAGGATAAAACAAGTTTAGAGGAAGAAAATCTCAGACTGAAGAGCGTAGTTAGTCAAAATTTTGGGAAAGGTCAAGATTAGCCGAAATTTTTTTTGAGGAAATCTTTGACTTATGTTAATTGCATTTACTATTTACTTGCATGTCCGACATTAATTGCTGGCATTGCGACGTATGTGATCTGTAAACCTTATAGCGAGCGGCATATAGGTTGTGGTGGCTTTAGCTCCAGGGGCTTCGGGTTGTCTATAAATCTTGTACGCCCGTTACCCCACTCATCACACCAAGCGAACTTCTTTCATTACATACATATTTCTCAATCTCCATTCCTTTCTCATTCGAAGTTATTTCTAAGATCCCTAGAGCAATGGCCGATAATAAGTCTTTCAACTTGAATTTTGAGACTGGCAATGTAGAGCTTGATTTAAATCTAAGTCTCGGAGATAACAAAGGGAAGAGACCTGTAGACAGGTCACCAGAAATTAAGAAGAGAAAGAGGGATGTAATAGAGTTGGAGGAGGACAGTACTGCAACATCCTCAGAAAATAAGCTTGCATTCCTGGAGAGTAAGATCGAAAATCTGGAGCGTAAGATAGAGAGCCTGGAATACAAGACAGAGGACCAGAAGCGACTAATAAATCGTCTCTTTGAAAACCAAGAGAAACTGATAAACCGTCGTTTCGGAGAACTAGCTAATCGAGTTGATAGACATTCAATGTTTGCAACTCAAAATTTTCGTGACCAACAAACAAGGTGTATTGATTGTATGAACGGAGTAACTTCTGCTCTTCGCCAAATTTCTCAGGCGCTTCCTCCAGAAACCCTTTCTAGGCTACAACGATTAGCTTTCTCCTTAAGGTCTGAAGCACCTTCATCTTCTAGACCTGGAGCACCTTTTACATTTCAAAAGCCTCATCGTCCTTAATTTATTCTTTCTTTTGTTTGTATCTAAAGCTATATTTGGTCTAAGCTTCATGTATTAAAATTATCTATGTACTAGAAATAAAATTTAAGTTAGTATTTAGATCTTCTTTGTTGAAGTGATTCCTTTTACTGAAAGAACTTGAGGAATGAGAAGATGTTGGACTTATATTTCGTACTTGATTATGAAAATTCTAAAGCAGAGTATGGTAATATCCTTTTGACTGAGAAGAGTTACTAAAATGATATTTCATTGCATTTCTGAGCTATGGAGGAGTACTAAATAAGTATTTTATGAACCTATATATAGAGAACTATGGGTTTGCCCTAATCATTGAAGGGATACGACTCTATATGAGTCATTGAGGTGAGAGGAATTTCCATATATATAATTATGCATGAGGAGTATGTTATTTACTTAACACATTTTCTGGGATTGTTCTTCCTAGAGATTTATGTAATAATTTTACGTGATTTTTCCTTTTATATGACGCATTCAGCTGAGAGTATCGCCTTAAGGTAGAATGATCGCCTTCGGGCAAGAATATTGCCTATAGCCAAAATGATGCCTTCGGGTAGGATACTTGTATTCGTAAAAGTTATAAGCTATGTGTATGGTAGTTTGTGTTCTGATATTCAGTATAAACTGGAAAGACCACGTGCCACTGTTGAGAAGACACCTATTTGAGGTTTTACATAGAGACAGAGTTCGTCCCTGATTAGGTGGTTTGAGTTTGATAAAGGTTATGAGGATGAGACACTTTATGGTACAAAAGGTTGTGGAGAAGATCAAACTGATGAGGAAGAGATTACTTGCTGTTTAGAAAAGGCAAAAGTCTTATGCAACTTATTGATAATGCGGTTTAGAATTCACAGTCAATGGTATAATATTCTTGTAAATCTCACCAAGGGTGTGATGAGGTTTTGGAAGAAAGAGATGCAAAGGATGAGATATAGACGAAGTAATCACACTTATTTCAGTCTTGAGATGAGTTTTGAATTCGGGGGACCGAATTCTCTTAAGGGGGTGATAATGTAATACCCAAGAAAAATAAAATATAAATATTTGTTTACAAACTACTGTTACTATTTCAGTATACGGTACTATTTACCCGTATAATACTATTTACGTATATGATACTGTTTATTTATATAATCGAAATGTCAAGTACTAGATGTGGTTTGGTCATAAGAGAAAACTAGAAAGAAGTTCGTGGGAGAAAATGACGTTTTATGTGTAAAAATACCCTCAGGGACTAAAGTGAAAGGACTAAATTGAAAAGAAACTTAAAGGTTTAAGGTGAAAGGATAGTTTTTCTTTTAAGTTTCCAATAGTAATAACAGTAAAATTTTCTGAGGTGCACAGTAACTGCATTATTAGAAATGTCATTTTTATGAATAGTAAATTGAATATTTTATTAGCGCATAGTGTCAAATAGTACCCTTGACTTTTGCTATAAATAGGCCCTTCCATTTCACTTCTAAACTCACACCTTCAACTTATCTTCTTCTCTCCTTAAGTTTCTCTTACTCCAGAGCTAGGCCTCTGAGATTTTGGGCCTTTCCTTTTCAGCTTAGGTAAGGATACTATGCCCTTTCTATGTCTTTCAAATTTTAGAAGTTATTTTCTTAAGTATGCTCTGTGGTTGCGGCCTTGGCTGATCTTCTACATCAGAAAAACTGTCCTTAGTTGTTTATATGTTATTTTGATTCTCTGATTACCTAAATAGAATGTAAACTGTGAAGAATACATGTCTAGGAAAGTTCTGGCTAAGGAAAGACCTAGTTTTTAAGTGTGTCCAGTGTGACCCTCCACTCTTTCCTGGGAACTTACTTGGTGTACTCTTTTACAGATTGTATTCTCTATTTCTGGTATAAATAGTAACTGTATGTATGAATAGTAACCGTATGTATGAATAGTAACCGTATGTATGAACAGTAACCGTACGTATGAACAATATCTGTACGAAAACAATCCTAACGTATTTTCTCTAATCTTTCATGAAAATCTCCGTAGCAGAACACCGAAATTCACCTGAGCACTCTTGTCTGTAATGACTTAGAGAAGCGATGCTCGTACGGAATCCAGGTGAGTGAAACGACCCCGTTTTAATAGAGTTTTAGCATTACTGGTGATAAAAAGTATGTCGTAGGACACTCCCAAGATTCATAGGGGGAAATTGGATTCAGAATGGTGAATATAGTGAGATAATTAATCCAGAAGTATGGATAAGAAAAAGCAAGTATCTCATGATGATATGAAGATTGAATCTCTTGAATTGTGGTTTATAAAGCTATAATATAGTTATATACTATACCTGTTATATGGATGAATATTATATTGAGCTTCTGATTATGATATGAAATGCTATTGATTGTGATTGAGCGGGACAGTACCCCCTCTCACTGCAAGGCGGAAAACCCGGTTGACAGGGTGTCTTGACCAATGAGTGTGGAGACAACAATTCCCTCAGTAGGGATATAGCCCGGATTGGTGATAAATCCGTGAGGCGCCCTAGCTAAGAGGATGAGGTTGTGCGTCATGGCGGAAATATACATAATTGGTGAGCCGGCCTGTGTGCGCTCTCTGGGATATATTGCCATTGACGAGTACTAGTAACGTTTGTTGAATTGGATGAATTTTTATCTTCTGTCTATTGGTTGAGTATGAGCCTTTGGATATGCTTGCATGACTGGTAATGTATTTGAATTTTATTAACGCGAGGCCGATTCGCTCATTGAGTTTAAAAGCTCACACTGTTTGTACAACCTTTTTGTTCAGATCAGGTTGCCAGCGAAGAATATCTGCTAGAGGAGTAGATCACTTTGGACCTTCCCGTTGTCGGGTAGACCCCTCTTTTGTTATAGATTATGTTGCTCTGTAATCGTCTAGGACATCTAGGTCAGGGGTTCGACATTTGGCTTGTATGTCAGTATAATAATGTATTTTAAATTGATAATATATTATTACATGCAAATCATCTCTATGATTTTCAGATAAGAAAATTTGATATATTTATCGGAAGGCTTACAGTGATGAGAGATTCATCATTGTGCCGGTCATGTGCCCAGAAAACGGGTCGTGACATTGACACTCTTTAATTTGTGTGATTTGATTAATCGATTTTCAATGTTGGCTTAATATATTGAATGTGTATTTATATATATACAAACCGATTGGCTCCTCGGTTGTTATATATATTTATGTGGCGATTAGTTTTATCAGATGTGGTTTTTATTGTCATCACACCATTAATTTATTCTCAATGGGAGTACCTTACATATATATGTATATATATTAATCATGGGAGTTTATGTGTATATGTATATTGCCATTAATTTTTGGATTCATTACCTTGATAACATGAGTTTTACATTGATTTACATTGGAATATATTATTGAAATCAATCATTGGCTTTAAAGCTTTAATACTCATGTTATGTTATCCAACGATCTTGGGCAATGATGAAAAGAATATAGAAAGCCAAATATATGTGTGTATTTGGAACTTGTGAAGATACGTGTATATATATATATTTGTGTGATTTTTTGAAATCTAAGTTCATGATGTTTCTGACACTTTATTTAAAGTGATAAATATCTTATTTTCAACTACGTGTATTTTAATTTCTTTTTGTGGGCTTATAAAAATTTTTTTTGTTGTTCACAAAAAGAAAATTTTGAACAACAAAAAAAAATTTTGTTTATGGGAAAGAATTTTTCACTATATGAGATACACATGATGAGGTGTGTTGATACAAGATTTTAGTTTTGGTTATACATTATCTTGTGTATCTACAATATTTTACAAATTGTTTTAACTTGGTTTGGAAAAATTCTTTTAACGTAGGTTGTGCATATATATATATATATATATATAGCATTTGTGTTATGTGGAGCAAATATATATTGATTTGATCCACTATCAAATATCATATACATTGAGTGAAATTATTATTTGCTATTATTTTTGTGAGCACAACTCATAATTTTTAGAGTTCTAATTTTGAGTGATCATGAAGTGATCAATTTTGCTCATGAAGCAAATTTGTGCAATGATGATTTCTTCTCCCTACATCATGAGGAATGTTACACTATTTTAATCTTTCTCTTTTTGATAATTTATATTAATAGTGGGGGCAAGAAGAAAAATATTTTTCGATAATATTTTTATAACAACAAGTGGGGGATATATGTTGTTATGTAAGTATGTTGTTATAAAAATATACAAATTTTCGTAAAAATGTTTTATGGTCAATAGTTAATGATAATGTGGTTTAATAGAAATTATGGGTTTATTATATTTGTGTATTGAGTATGTCCTATAAATTTCTATTGACATAACTATTGATAATATGAAAAAGGCTTTTTTAAAGCTCACATGTGAACTATTTTAAAATTTCTCTATTTTGAGAATTTTATTTATGTGAAATTCTTAAAATTAACATATGTGTGAGGGTTTTAATTTAAGAATTCAAAATATCTTAATCTTAACCTTTTGAGAGTTTTATTTTGGAACATGATTTTTATATATTTGTGACCAAATTTGAAGATATTGGCATATAAATTTTGGATCAATTTGAAAATTAAGAAAACCATCTCATTGAGATGATGATACGCTATTAATTTTCAAGTTGAGAAAACCATCTTATTGAGATGATGATTTGCCATATATATAAAAAAAATGGAATTAGCATTTTCTAATGCCAATCCATGAAAACTCTTCAATTGTACATAGAGGTACAATGATGTTAAATTATTGGTCACAAAAATGAGATTGAAAAGTTCCAAAATAATTCTGTAAAATTATTCTCTTGAAAAATAATATTATATGATGGATGAATTTAGATGCGCATATATGTTATGCGTTTGATGCCCATCTATAATAATTATAAGGTTTTGTATGAGGTTTCATATGAGTTGTGTAATCATACTCTGATAAATTTAAAAATGTGGGGGTATTTTGCAAGGTTTGTATTACACAACTATAAGAAAAATAAATTAATTATAAAACCTTAGTTATTATATTGTTAATATTTTCTCTTCGTGATTAGTGAAAATATTTTTTTAATTAAAAATGGATGTGTATGTATGTGGAAGTGATAGACGGTAAGGATGATTATTTGTCTATATATGTGTGACGTAGTGTTACATAAAGTCAAATATTCCTTTACATCTAATGTTGACATGAAAGACATAGGTGAAGTAAATGAGATTTTGGGATTAAAACCATAAGAAAATGTGATGGTATTTTACTATCACAAGAACGTTATGTTCAAAATTGTCTTAAAATTTTGATCATCAAGATGACAAACTGGTGAAAACTCCCTATGATTTTAACACTCAGTTAAGGAAAACAGAGGAGAGTCTCTGTTGTATTTAATAAACTTTACCTAACCTGACATATCATGTGTTATGTGTCAGATGAGTATTTATATGTACACAATTCCAATAAAAGAGTTGAGAGGTATCGTGATTTACGATATCATATAAAGTGGATTTCTCATTGTATTAGAAAATTACAATGATGTTAACTGAATCTTTGATTCAGATGAGACAAAGTCCACTAGTGGTTAAAACCTTACCCTTGGTGGTGGGACGTTATTTTAGAGAGAGAAACCATATAAATTTATAGGTTCACTATAAAATCAGAGTTTAGTGCTTTGGAGTTGGCTGAAAACAAGACTAAGTAGTAGAAAAACTTCTTAGCAAATTTTTTAATTGGGTAAGAGCCCAATGATGTTAGTGTCTGTGTTTTGTGATTGCCAAGTGGCAATAGCCATTGTAAAGAACAAACTTTCAATGGTAAGAGTAGATACTTGTGTTGAGACACAAAGTTATCAAGCAATTGCTAAAAAAAAAATGAAATTTGAAGTATACTGATCAGTTCTGTAAAGTCAAAAGTAAATTTAGCCAATTCACTGACTAAACATACATGTAAGAAGGTTATTAGTCCTTCAGACATCGAGGGGAATTGGACTTAAGCCAATATGAAGTTAACAGCAGCGGGAACCCAACCTTTGTGATTAGAGATCCCATGAAGAAGGTTCATATGGGTAATAACAAGTCGTCTGTTAATTCTGTTAGCACTATATTCTCAGTCCATTTCCTATGTTGTTAAGTGTGAAAGTGCTAGAATGCATTGACTTGTGGGTTGAGTATAAGCTCTTTATGATCTTCATAGCCCTACATTGAGGGTGGTGTATTCATTGCAGATACACTTGATGAAGTCATCTATATGAGTGTGGAGTGGGGCTGCTCCCATGAAATTGTGGCGAAATCTCTAGAGCACTCATGAATTTCAGGCACGCGCACGGTCGAAATAACGCGCAAAACGGCGTTAATAGCAGAAACGTGGGGGGTGAGATGCGACTCTTAAGGTCACTTTCTTACGACTAAGAGTATGTTGGTTCATAGAAGCTATATGCTTCACTGACTACTCTGTAAGATAAATCTTATCGGTCTAGCTCTGGTTCATAGTCTAAAAAAGAGACACCAGATTAATGCGTCTACACCTATACGTAACCCAAAAGTTTTTTTTTTCAAAAATATCTTTTGAAATATGTGAGAGATTGTTGGAAAAATAGCATTTTAATGAGCTTGATATTTCAAAAGAGTTTTTTTTTAAAAAGGGAATAAGAGAATTTTAATTGATTTTAATATTTCGTAACGGCTATTTAATTGATATTAATTGTCAAGTTTTAATAGCAATTAATAAAAATGGTTATGAAATATTAATTGTTATTAAAAGTCTTTTATGTCTATGTCTTTTACCGTTACATTTTTATGCCTATAAAAAGACTCTTTTCCCCTCACTTTATACATAGAGATAACTAGAGGTTGTCTTCTCTCTTCTTTTCTTTCTCTCAAACTTTTTGGGTTACATGTTTTATTTTCTGCTATTCTGGCACCTAAGTGTTTTAGTTCTTTAGAGAACATTCAGAAATGTCTGTTTAATCCTGGAGGAAGTTCTGTAGATGCAGAATAATTTCTGTAGTCGCGGAATAATTTCCTTAAGGACAATGTCTCTTAAAAGACACGACTCAAACTGTGTTGATGACGATAAATTTTACAACATTTAATTCATTATTTTTAAATTTTGTACAATTATTTATTAAAATAACTCAGAACAGCAACATAGTTGTTATTATAGCATAACTATTTATAATACATATAAAAATACATAATATGCTATATTAGTATATTTCTTTATATATATATATATATAAATATGATCAATTTAGTGATTTGATTTTATTTTTTTTATCAAATCCCAAACCAAACCAAATCTCAAAAAATTAAAAAATTTCAAACCAAATTAAAAATTCAACATTAATTTGTTATCCTTTGGTTCGGTCAAGTATAAGTTCTGAACCACAATTCTAGAAAAGGAAAAATGATATTATGGTCTTTTATGTTTATTTTAAATTTTATTTTGGTCTTCTACATTACAAACAAACATTGTTTTAGTCATTTTTCATCATACATTTCAATATACTCGAAACCTCTTCATCCTAATACCAATATGAATTATCTCCTTAATTGTTATCAAGTTTGTTAAAATGTTTAATAAATTTGATAAAAAAAAAATAAATTTGTGCAAATTTAACATATAAAAAATTAATACGAAACATCTTAAAGCCAAATGAAATTCAAAATAGAAAATACATATAAGTACTAAAATATCATTTTTTTACAGTTTAGAAATTGGGGCCCACTTGAGGTTGCTTAAGAGAGAGAGAGAGAGAGAGAGAGAGAGAGAGAGAGAGAGAGAGAGAGAGAGAGAGAGAGAGAGAGAAGAGAGGAAGGTAGAGTGAGGAGTGAGTTAGTGGAAATACTGAATAGGTTCCTGAAAGTTAGTGAAGGATGGAAGGCGCAGACAAATTTTGGTTCTGTTGTACGGTTCTGCCTTCACCACTGCGAACCTTCCACCTTTGGAGCACTCATGCACTCCACGTAACCCCCTCTCCTTCCTCCCTCGCTTCCTTTGCACCTTTCATCATTATACATATACATATATATATATATATATATGTACTACATACACGCATGAATCTCATTATATATATACATACTACATTTTTTCACTACTATTTTTTATTAAAAATGATTTTATTGTTTCACATTGAATATAAACATCTTTCCTTTCAACAGGAATTTAAATGTAAGAGACTAGTTCTTTAATTAAATCTAACGTTTGTTGATAAATACTATATTATTTGAACTCCATGTAATTGGATAATATTAATAAATGTACAATTAAATCAACCGCTTTCGTTTCTAGAATTTTTGTGTTGTACGTCACGTTGTAAATGCACCATGTTCATGTTTGGAGTTAGTTTTTTTTTTTGGGTCTACCGCAAGAATTTATTATAAAAATGATACTAATGGTTTGATTTCTAGAGGATTTTGAATTTTGGATCAGTTATTGAAGTGGTAGAGGTATTGGTTCAATGGTTAATGATTAGATTGTGATTGAATCAATTTATTTTAAAATATAAAAAATAATATACATAATTGAATATTATAAATATAAAATTATAAATTCTTTTAAAAATAAGATTTAATGTCAAATTACACAAAATAACATTCACAATTATAAGTCACACCAAAAATTTACCAAAAAACAAATAAATATTATTAATCAAGATAATATTTATTCATATCAAATTCATAAAATACTAAGACATTGACATCTCCACTAAAATTGATTGATATGTAATATAAGTTTTTTTATTTGATTATAAAATAAGTAAAATTTTAAAATAAAAAAATTTCAAGTAAACCGGTTCATTTAATACTAATTTTTACTTAGTTCGACTGGTTCTTAGCCAGTTTAATCACTCACTAATTTTAAGAATTATTCCAGACTAATTCCTTGACCAATTCCTACAAAAATAATTAAAAATATTATCAAATATTAAATATGAATATTTTTGTCAAAAAAAAATTTGACCTTATTTCGTCACTTTATGGAAATTAATGGCCTTTGCTAAACTCAACTTTTATTATATTAATCATAATTTTATTCGATGTACTTATAAGTAGTATATAATATATACAGTGATGATAGTAACGTAAATATTGACATAAACTTGTAATTATGTTTTAATAAAATGTCGGATTAAAAATAAATTTTTATATGACAATAAAGAATTACGAATACTGTTGCTTTGAATAACAAACATAACGTGATCTTTATTCTTTCAATCCACGTTGAATCTCTTATCGTTACTTGTTATCATTATGCTCTTTAGACCCATTTCCCAATAAAGTGGTATATTTGGCTGATTGCAGCATTCAAGTTTGATATTGAGGCTTCTGAGTTCACATTACATAATTATCCAGCAGATTTATTATTAAAATATCAAACTAATGCATGGAGAATATACCATATTTTAGTTATACATTTAAATATTTGAAATTTCACTTTTAATTTGACCTGATAGACATAAATAATGCAGACGTCAATCCAGTGATGTATCTATTGAAATATCCAATCTCATTATTTCCTTCTAAAAAAATTATTAAATTTTGAGAGAATTTGAGTTTATAATGATTTAATAACGAATTTTTTTAATATTATTAAATTTTGTAAAAATATAAAATGCGAAACATATTCTTTAAAGACTCCAATAAACCAGCTGATGTGTTTATTTTTCATAAAAAACAACTTACATTTATTAATTTACTTAATTTTTTCATTGAAGCTCTATCATTCATGAAAGTTCTAAACCGTGCGTCAAAGATGAAGAAGAAAAAAAAAAAAGGGGACAAGTGAAAAAATTAATTAATAAATGGCCAAACAAAAAGGTGGTCCCTCCTATTAGGTCGCACAAGGAGAAAAGAAAGTAGGCGAAATTCTGTTGTGTTGAACAGTATAATTCTGTTTGATGGACACAAATAAGTGGACTTGTGTGGGTTCCACCTTGAGCAGCTAGCATCTTGCTATAAGATAGGGAATCCGGTCACAAAATAGTTAAAGTCAGAACATTTTCAATGACAACTTTTAAAGAATTTTTAAAAATAAGAATTTATTTTTAATGAGTTTTATTATTGAAGTGTACTAATGTGATTGTTATATGTAAGAATTGATTCTTACATCAAAAGTAGCACAGAATAATGAGACTCATTGTGGGAGTATAAAGATATGAAGTAACTTGTGAGATTTATTTGTCAGTTCTTTAAAGTTGTATTATTGGAGTTGATAGTTGCTTAAGGGACTGTTTGGTTCAACGGAGGGGAGGGGAGGGGAGGAAAGGGGAGGATTTTAATGGAGGGGAAGGGAGGGGAGGGGAGGGGAGGGGAGGGAAAATAAACTTTTTTTGTTTGGTTTGCAATGGGAGGGAAGGGAAAATAAAATAAAATGACTATTATAGCCCTTTGATTGTATGACCAACAAAACATGACAAATTTGTTATCACTTATATTTAAATAAGTTAGTTTATTTGTTATGGTGAAATAATATAACATTTTAATAGTTTTAATTTAATTCATCTAAAAAGCATCTCAAATATATAATGTGTTTTAAAAATCATATAAAATTTTAATTTTATTATTACCGTAATAAGAAAAAAAGCTAAATAATTTTATTGTTAAAAGAAACAAAAAAATAATTAAATATAATTTAACTAACTGATTAAAATTCTATTTTGGTCTCTCACATATGTCCTTTTTTTAATAGATTTTTATTCTCAATTTGGTCCCTTACATATTGATATGTTATCAGTTCAGCCTCTCAAAAAAAATTATATTCTCAATTTGGTCCATCATAAATTAATATGTTATTAATTTAGTCCTTCACTTATTTTCATTCTCAGTTTTATCCCTAATAAATTGATATATTATCAATTTAGTTCTTGTTTTGCTGGCCATAACTTTTGATGGTAACAACTTTTGATGAAGGGACTAAATTGATAACATATAAATTTGTGAGGGACCAAATTGAAAATAAAAATATGTGAGGAACTAAATTAATAACATATCAACACATTGAGAATGAAAATCTACGAGGGACTAAATTGATAATATATTAACTTATAAGAGACCAATTTGATAATAAAAATTTGTAAATGACTAACTTGAGAAAAAAGACATCTGTGAGGGACCAAAATGATGTTTCGGTCCTTATTAATTTACTCAGTTTATTATTATTAGGATTATTTTTTTTGTTATCCTTTATTATTTAGTTATACATATAATGTATTATTTACATATAATAATAATAATAATAATAATAATAATAATAATAATAATAATAATAATAATAATAATTTTATATAGTCAAAATATGTTAGTAATATATTATTTAAGAAGCAAAATAAAAGAAGTTAGAAGGTAATCTTGGAATTAAAAAAATTATTAAGGGCACTTATGTCTTTTATATTATTATAATTTTCTTTCCCTCCAAATCCCTCCACTTTCGGAGGGAAAGAAAATAAGAGGAGGGGAGGAATTTTTCACTTACATTTTCCCTCTCCTCCCCTTTAACTAATCAAAACAAACAAAGCCAAATTAAAAAAATTCCTCCCCTCCCCTCCCCTCTATTTCCTTCCAACCAAACAATACGTAAAGCAATCCCTCCTGTTAGGTGGCACAAGATAGGAAGAAAAGAAAACAGTCGAAATCGGATTTCCTGTTGTGTTGAGTAGTCCAATGCCATTCAATTGACACAAACAAGAAGACTCGTGTGAGCTCTACCTCGAGCGATCAACATCTTATTGTAAGATAGAGAATCATGTTACAAAATAGTCACAGTAAAGCGTATCTCTAATGATAGTTCTTAAAAGGGTTTTTTTTTAAAAATAAAAACCTGTTCTTAGTGAATTTTATCATTGGAGTGCACCGGCGTGACTGCCACATATATAAGTACTGATTCTTACATTAAAAGCAGTGGAGAGTTGTAGAAACCATTGTGGGAGTATAAAGATGTGAAATAACTTGTGAAATCTATTTGATAGTTCTTTAGAATTGCACCCTTGGAGTAGAGAGTTACTTAAGCAAAAAGTTGGGATGTGACATTGTAGGACACATAATAATCAACTCATTAGAGTTACACTATTAGAGATGCTCGATATATTCTTAGACTAAATTATACTATTTTTTGAAGTATTTAAAAATTATATAATTTCAAAAATGGAAATGGAAAAAAATTATAAAATTTCTTCTAACTTTTAAAATATATATTCTCTTTTTTCCATTATTATGAGATTATCATATTTTAGTTTAATTTATAAATTTTTAGAGAAGTTTGAATTCTTTTTTTTTTTTGATGTTTGATAGTATAGTATTATATTTTTCAATTAAAATTATATTATTAACATAAGTACATATTAATTTTTTTTAAAAAATAGATCATTTGTGACATTTTATTCTTGATAAAAATATAAAATTAAATTAAAATATAATGTATTATATATTTATAGAAGAAAAAATTATTATAAAAATTTAAAACAATATAATTTGTTTTTTGGCTTAAAAGGAACCATATAATTTCAAGTCACCCTTCCGCCTTAATTTCACCAACGTCATCTTCCCCAGCCATAGCTTCCTAGCTTTATAATTCGCTACCGTATGTTCATACAGTCACACTCATATATGCTTCAACTGTACATATATCTATGAATCTATATATATAGCCTCAGACTCTTATCTTCACCTCTTTTCACAATTGACGTCCTTCTTCCTCACCTTCAACACCAAGTTTTCTTCTCTCCCATGGTTTTCTGCATCCACCATGCCCAGCTTCTTCTTCTTCTGCTTCCCTAGGTACATTATCTCTCACACACATTTCCATAAGTTCACTGTAATGCCTCCAGTACCACTCTTTATTCGTATAATTTAATCATCTTCCTGTAAATTCTCCCAATTCTTAGGCTAACAAACACTGATCGATACGAAATGAATATCGCAATTCAACAAAACAAGAAGTGTTGTGAAGTATCTGATATATATATATATATATATATATATTCAACACGATACAATTTCATTTTTGAAATATGAGTGTGCTGTTTCTTTTTCTTTTTTTTTTTTTTTTAAATTTTTACTTCCTTTACGTTGATGACTATAGGTGGATTGGTCGGCAGCTGCTGGAAAAGGATTCTCGAGGTAGCAGGCGCGGCGGAGATAGCGGCGGCGACGCCGTGGACGACAACGGAACCTCAAACTCCGTCGAGTGCTACGCGTGTACTCAGGTCGGCGTCCCCGTCTTCCACTCCACCAGCTGCGACGGCTCCCACCAGCTCCAATGGGAGGCGTCCGCCGGCTCTTCCTTGATCCCGATCCAGAACCGAACCACCCGAAGCAACCCGACCCGACCGAAGCCGGGGCGGTTCGGACGAGTTCTCGACCCGCGGAGCAAGCGCGTGCAGAAGTGGAACCGAGCGCTGCTGCTGGCGCGTGGGATGGCGCTGGCGGTGGATCCGCTGTTCTTCTACGCGCTGTCGATCGCACCGGAAGGGAAGCCGTGCCTGTACATGGACGGAGGGTTGGCGGCGATCGTGACGGTGGTTCGCACGTGCGTGGACGCGGTGCACCTATTCCATGTGTGGATTCAGTTACGGATGGCTTACGTGTCGAGGGAGTCACTGGTCGTTGGGTGCGGGAAGCTCGTGTGGGACGCACGTGCCATAGCGTACCATTACATGGGCTCCCTGAAACGGTTCTGGTTCGACGCCTTCGTCATCCTCCCCATCCCTCAGGTTACACTTGTTCTCTGTTCTCACACGCTCTTGCCTTGTGATTATATCTATGCTTGAAGATTGATGGTGAAAGAATAGAATATTCTACTGCTTGTTGAAGAAATTTAAGAAAACGGATTTTATATTTTCTGCAACGGGTGAAATATTTGCTTGTGTCAAAGATCAGCCATGTATACGTCTAATGAATTAACTTGGGACTACTAGTGAAATGTTCGTGTAATAGATAATGATAGAGATCAAGCTTCTTTTTGGGTAAACAGAGGTCAAGCTTCTGGTCATTGAATTTTTTAAAAATATGAGACCTTTTTTACGGATTCTCATAATTTTTAGGAGGCATGACCGCCAGAAGTTCAGGCTCTTTAAAAATTAAGTTTTTAATATTATTATTCTTGCATAAATGAAATTGTTTACGAACTTCTCGGATATCAGCAATTGTAATTGTTAATATTAGTTTGGTGATTAACTAATAAGGTACGGCTAAGTGGTATGAATACCAAGGGATTTTACATCTAAGTTTTAATTTCTGTTAAGAGTTAAATGAACTTTAAAAAACACAAAAAAACTAACTAGTAAGATGATTTGCCAAATTATGTCCTGTTTATAATTTGAAACAGTGCTGAGAGCAGTAAATCATGTAAATTTTATTCATTACAAGTTTTCTTTTTAATTTTAATTTTAATTTTTTTATTTCAAATACAGTGCCTGAGTTTCTTGAACCTATTAAAAATTGAAACAATCTTAATTAAATTTCTTAGGTTCACCTTGAGGCAACCTACACTAATTTCATGTGGGCAGAGTTGTCAGTTAGCATACACATATATAGTAAATATACTGAAAATTCATGAACAATGAGTATAACTAGATTATAATTGTATTATTTCAGTCAATGATGCTTATTCTAAATAAGAAAGCTAGCTCTGCTTTCTCTAGTATAGATGTTTCATAAATTGTGATTTAAGTATTAAATGACCCTGTAAGTATAAAAATCAGAAATTCCTCCATTATCATGCATATTTGGTGTATAATTTACCTCTGCATGGTAAAAAATTTGCATATAATCTCTGCCTTGTTATGACTGAATCTGTTTTCCTTCTGTTTGCAGGTTGTGTTTTGGTTAATACTACCCAAACTGATAAAAGAAGAGCGAATTAAATTCATGATGACAATACTGCTATTAATCTTCCTGTTCCAATATCTCCCCAAGGTCTACCACAGCATCCGCTTGATGAGAAGAATGCAGAAAGTCACAGGCTACATCTTTGGCACCATTTGGTGGGGCTTTGGCCTCAATCTCATAGCTTATTTCATTGCTTCTCATGTAAAGCACAACTTACAACTCTACTGAGTTTCAACCTTCAAGCATATTCTGTTCTTATATGTTACCATCATATTCGATCCTTTTTCAAAGTGGTGGTCTTTTCCTTACAGGTTGCAGGAGGGTGCTGGTATGTCCTTGCGATTCAACGTGCCGCATCGTGCCTCCAGCAGCAGTGTGAAAGGAGTCCTGGTTGTAATCTCTCTTTTTCATGCTTAGAGGAGGTGTGCTACCAATGTCTGTCTCCAAAAAACACACTGGGAAATTCAGGTGCTGGAAACTCCACGGTTGTGGCGAGGAAGCCTTTGTGCTTAGATGTTGAAGGGCCTTTCAAGTATGGGATCTACCAGTCGGCTCTTCCAGTCATATCCAGCAATTCCTTAGCTGTCAAGATTCTTTATCCCATTTTTTGGGGTTTGATGACCCTCAGGTAAGTTGGCAAGTTGGCTACTTTACTCTCAGATGTTACTTCTTTTTAAGTAAGAAATTGATGAAATCTTCAAGTTAGTGTCCAAAACTTCCTAGTTATATCAGTAATTAGATTCTACTTATAATCGATATCTATGTCTGGTAAAATGATCTTTCTCAGACTTGAGAGCATTTGATACCTTTGCCTTAATTAAGGAAAGGAGTGTATTTTTGGTTCTCCTGTGCTATTGTTGTTTATAATCTACTTTTAGATCATGGTTAAGCTGAATGTTAAATTTTAGGTGATAATTCTTCATTTAACAACAATATTAAATTGTTCAGTACTACACAAGTACTGCAAATGTTTCCCACGGAAAGCAGAACCAGATATCTGGTAGATGATCTTGAGCCATATTAATTGAATTTTCTGTTCTTGACCTCTTGGGAAAACAAATTTGAGTGGTTGAGGAATTTCAGTCAAATTGCTTGTGAAATGCACAGATATTTTACTTTCTGGCATTGCTTTAAATTGCAGAATTATAATGGCTATATACTGAAAGGTTTCAAATTCTGTACATGAATTGGTCAGATAGAAATACTAAACATGATTTTGTAAAATTATATGAAAGAATTTAGAGAACAAACGACATGTAAAACCAATATATTCTGTGGCACATAGATATTCTCAGAAAAATTATTCTGGGTGAAATTTGTTTGATGCACGTTAATGTACTTGCTCATCAATTCCTACTTATTCTTGCAGCACTTTTGGCAATATTCTTGAACCCACAAGTCACTGGCTAGAAGTGATTTTCTGCATATGCACAGTACTTAGTGGATTAATGCTTTTCACTCTGTTGATTGGGAACATCCAGGTATAAAGATTAATTAAGAGTGCGTAGCTATACTTAATAATATCTGCTGAAATTTCTTGCAAATTAAACAACTGTTCCATAATTAAACTCGGTCACACAATGACAATTCTTCGCTGCCATGGAAGGTGTTCTTACATGCAGTAATGGCGAAGAAGAGAAAGATGCAGCTGAGACGTCGCGACATGGAATGGTGGATGAGGAGGAGACAGCTACCGTCCCATTTAAGACGAAGAGTTCACCAATTTGAGCATCACAGATGGGCTGCCATGGGAGGAGAGGACGAAATGGAATTGATCAAAGACTTGCCAGAAGGCCTGAGGAGGGACATCAAGCGCCATCTATGCCTAGACCTCATAAAAAAGGTAACAAAAATTGGAAATATTTGTTGTACTCATGTAGTATTAAAAGTTTAAATATTATTGTTGGAAATTAACGCAAATTGAGAAGATAAAAAGTGTGAAAATAAAACAACACATAAGAATTTACATAGTTTAATCAGTGTGACCTATATTTACGAGTAGAAAAAAAATTCGTATATTAACTTTTGACAAAGTATACATAGTAATTGAAAACAACGTGTATATTAAAAATAGAAACTACTCCTTTCAAATCATGCTTTCAAATAAACTTTGTCATATCATAAATCGAGTCACTGTATAATTCAAATGTGCTTAACGTTGTCATTCAAATTTGAAACTAGGCTACGTAGCTTTAAACAGATTAACAAAAGGATTACATGGCAGCGTATAAATAACGGTAATATTTATTTTTCAGCAAAAGATTATCGAAAATAAACTCAACAAAACTGAGGTTTAGGATAATCATTTTCCACGAAAAGAAGATGCATCAGTAGTTTCAGATTAAATGGAGGAGTTAATAATGGCGTACTAGTCGACCTAGTAACATTGACAATCATTATCTTAGGATTCCTCCTGATTGTGATCTCTGTTTCACTTCACAGGTACCTTTGTTTCACAACTTGGATGATCTTATCCTTGATAACATCTGTGACAGAGTTAAACCTCTAATATTTTCTAAAGATGAAAAGGTACAAATTAAATACACAAGTGAAAACCTTTTCTCGTAGAAACATTCATGGAAATCTTTACAGTTCTGTTTTACTTGTGTCATAGATAATTAGAGAAGGAGATCCAGTGACCAGGATGGTGTTCATTGTTCGTGGACGCATAAAACGCAACCAAGGGCTAAGCAAAGGCATGGTAGCCACTAGTAACCTTGAAGCTGGAGGGTTTCTGGGTGATGAGCTGCTCTCATGGTGCCTTCGCCGGCCGTTTATCGACCGGCTTCCGGCATCCTCAGCCACATTTGTATGTGTTGAATCAACAGAAGCATTTGGCCTGGATGCTGACCACCTCAAATACATCACTGATCATTTTCGTTACAAATTTGCTAATGAAAGACTCAAGAGAACCGCCAGATATTACTCATCAAATTGGCGGACCTGGGCTGCTGTTAATATCCAGTTTGCTTGGCGACGTTTCAGGAAGAGGACCAAAGGTTCAGTGGTTCCTATTATAGAAATTGGAGATACTGAACGCAAGCTCTTGCAGTATGCTGCAATGTTTTTGTCAATAAGGCCCCATGACCATCTTGAATAAATGCCTCATTGCGGTATTTATTTTTCCTCTATTAAGTTTCTCAATAAACTTTTATCTCTCCATTCAAGTTTAGGCATTTGAAGTTGCCATAGATGTAAGCAGGAAAGAAGAAATCACATGAAGGAAAGATGAAAGTAGGGATGTGAATGGGATGTCTCATAGCGGTCTTTTCATTACCATTCTCCATATATGGTATTCTTATATTACACT
Organism: Biancaea sappan; assembly: GCA_037074585.1. Classification (NCBI taxonomy): domain Eukaryota; kingdom Viridiplantae; phylum Streptophyta; class Magnoliopsida; order Fabales; family Fabaceae; genus Biancaea; species Biancaea sappan. The sequence goes on from CM073492.1 coordinate 81,242,899, forward strand.
ATCCTCGTCCTGAAATAATTTGCTTTATACCTGTATTGCCCTCCTCCAATTAAAGATGTTTATCAAATTGATCAAAACCAAAATATTTAACAAAGACTATGTTTGGCAAGTTGATAGTTTTTAGCTGAAAGCTAAAAGTTCATAAGCTAACTGATTGAATTAGAATTAGTTAATTTTTAGCTTATAGCTTTTAGTTAAGAGTTGAAAGCTTATAAGTTAACTTATTAAATTAGAAATATTCGATAGTTGAAAAGCATAAAATAATATAAAATGACATATATTTTTTAATCTCAAAATAATATAAATAAGTATATTATTTTTTTAATTAAATTAATTTAAATTATTATATGTAAAAATTCATTAAAAATATATATTTATATATTTTATTATATTTAATATTTGTATAATATGTTTTTACATATTTTATTATATTTATATATATTATATAATTTATATATAAGAGTATAATGAATATGAAATAAGGGTAAAATGGGTATTTTTATAAAATAATAAGAGTAAAAAAAGAAATAAAAGTTATAAGCTATAAGCTACTAAAATAAACTTGTTTACCAAATATTTTTAACGAGCTTATAAGTTAGTCAAATAAACTATAAGCTAATTTAATGATTGCGTCGAACACAACCAAATTGTTTTTATTCATAAGTGAATTTAGTTATATATGTTATATTACAAAAGACAATTTTATAAGAAACCATGGCTAACATAAGTAAGTATTTATTTATTAACATTATTAACAACGTTTAATTTTAATTAAATTGAATGAACTAAAATACATAAAAAAATATGTAAATTGAGTTAAACAAAGCACACATAAATATATTTATATATTTATTTATTTAGGGTAAGTATAATGCAAAGAACCTGACGGGATATGTATAGGCCGTGACCTTGCTCGTTATCCAAACAAAAGAATTTAAGTTTTTTCCAAACTGGTTTGTTACCCAAACAGGTTAACTTTGGTCAAGTTGGACTGAAATTGGCGGGTGAGGCTTATCTCCTACACATAGGAGAGAAACATCCTGATCCAATAGCTCTCATTCATTTATTTTTTTAATATTTTTTTTAAAAAAGGATTAATAAAATTGATAACTATCATTTTTTATTTATTATTGTGTTTATAATTGTTATTAGATCAGTTGATACTTGTAAACTTTTTATTTTAAAAAAAAAAGATAAAAATACTGAATAAATGAAAACCGTTAAATCAAACTGATCAAATTATTCCTAATTTCTCTCCTATGTATAGGAGCCTCTTATAAACTGATCAAATAGTTCCTATCTTCCCTCCTACATATAGGAACCTCCTATGCATAGGAGGGAAACCTTACTGGAAATTGGCACCTAGATGGGTGTTACGACCCAAATTCCGGACACGTGACAGGCACGGTGACACGAATCCTATGTCACCGTAAGCCTAATTAACAACTCTATTTTTACCCTTTTATGTTATTCATATAAAATATTTAGCGTACATAAATAGAGAAAAATCAGAGTTTGAAAAAAAAAATATATATATATAATATAGATTAATATTTAGGAAATAGCATTTAAATATGAATAAATATTAATTAAGGTTAATATTAATTAAATTTAATTTAATTTATGAATGAATACTACTTAAAATAAATATATAAAAAAATATCAATTCATACAATTTTAATATTTTAAAAAAATAAATTATGATATTTCATTCATTCTCAAAGTCACATTAACATAAATAAATCCCGTAGTTTTAAATCTCGATTTCTACCATGATTCGTCTCATAAATTATCAAAATAAATCTTCAAATTTAAATCAAATTAAATACAATAAATAAAGTAGTTTAACTACCCGAGAACCCCCTAGATGTCCTAGTTGACCACAGAGCTTCCTAAATTTAACAAAAATAAAATACTAATAATATGGGACCCACCCAACAATGGGACAGTCCAACGGCAACTACTCCTTTAGCGGGAGATTTTCCTTCACTAACTCATCTGAAAAGGAAAAATCAACGAGTGTGAGATAATAATCTCCGTGAGCGAGCCAATCCCCGCCCTAATAAAATCCGCTATGCAAAAGCAATAAAATAAAAAGTATAGGTAAAAATTATAAAATCACAAGGAAAGATATACATCAAAGAATTGCAAATCAATCAGACAATTCAGACCAACGGAACTAGTACTCGTCAATGGCAAAATATCCGGGAGCGCCCGTAGGCTCGCTCAACCAATTTCATCATATCCGGGAGCGCCCGTAGGCTCGCTCAACCAATTTCCTCAACTTTATCAACCTGCCATGACGCACAACCTCATCAGCAACGGTCATGGTGCCTCACGGATTAAATCCGGGCTCATCTCCCTACCGAAGGAATCGTTGTCTCTACTCTCAGAGGTCAAGTCATCCTATTACCCAGATTTCCCGCTTGACATGAGAGAGGGTACTATCCAGCCCAAACACAAACAATATTCACCCAATATAATAAAATACAACATCATAAATCGTTAAGTATAAAAGTCTAGATAATCTCAATTATCTCAAATTTCAACCATCTCGTAAATCACATGTGCATCCTTTTTCCAAATAAAATAATAATAATAATAATAATTATTGTTATTATCATCACCAATCATATTCCCACTATGGTCATTACCTATTTTTATACCCTATTATTTTAACACTTAAGATAATATTAAAGAAGGGTTAGTTCACTCACCTGGGTTCCTTGCTAAACCATAGCATGACATTTCAAGATTCTTCGGTAATGTGCCAGATTTTCCTATCGCATGTTTGAAAGACAAACTTTGAAATTAAAACAGAAAGTTATTTTATTCTAGTTTTCTGACCTCCGTGTACTGTTTCGGCCATATCTCTCAAACGGTAGGGAGTTTTCGAAAGATTTTAGATTTTATGAAAAATAGACGAAAAGAGCTTTCCGTGCATAGGTAATTTGAAAATTGTGAAGTTTTCTAGAGAGAGGTATAGTCGTTTTAATTTTCAAAAAAATTGTTCCAGAATTTTCAAAAATAAATGTTCTTACCTTGTTTTAATTCTTGCTATAGATGAAACCCCTTTGAGTTCTTGTTTGGGCATGGAATGTGCAGATTCTAGGACTATGTGAAGGCTGTAGAACATGATGTGGGATTGTTCTTATGTTTATTTCAAAAGAAACAACATCGCTAAAATGGAAGGGAAGATTATGACTTACCTTAATTTTTTCTTGCTTATTAGCTGTTAACTCCACTTGAGCTTCCCAATATTGAAAATTGAGTGTTGATGTTTAGAAAAAAAAAGATTAGCCGAGAGAGTGTGCTTGTGGGAGGGATTAGTTTGGTTGAATATGTATTTGTTCTAGGGTTTCTAACTTAGTTTAAGATAGATCAATTTAATTGTTTAAATTTAAATAGATTTTGTTATTCAAATTTTAGATTATTCTAATTAAAAATAATATGTTTAATTCAGATTTCTAAAAAAAACTTTTCTTTTTCAGATTTCATATTGGGATAATTTATCCTTCAATTTAATGTCTAATTAGATTGGTTAGTTTGGATAATTATCTAATTTCCTTATTTAATCTTTTGCATTATCCTTTAACCATTGCTACTACTATTTATATTATATGTATATTATTTTGTTTGGTTAATTTTGATTTGTTTTAATTACTATTACTAATATCTATTTAATTATTCCTTATAGTCTTTCGAAATCCCATGTTGCTCATAGGATTAGTATTCTAGTTGATTAATTTATCAACTTATATATTTTTTTAATTTCTTTTTGTTCAAATTTCAAAATTCAACCTTAAACGCCCAATCCTAGATTATGTAAATCTAAGATCTTACTTCAAATGTTGGAAGGTATATTTCAGATTTTTCTTTTTCATTTGTTTTCGTAATTCATTAAATTTTTCCTTTTAGACATTTTTTTTGTATAAGACTATTTCTTAATTACAACTATATATTCTAAAAATAATATCTAGAGTTTTAGAAATTAATTTCCATTTTCTATTTCACAATAAGGTTCCCTATAATTTTTTCCATCTATTCCTATACTTTGTACACATTTTTGCTACACCCCCAAGATTCCAAAATATTTCATTTTAGTCCCTGCGAGTTTCACTTTAGTCCCTGTATGGTCTAACATCACACATTGTTAGCCTACAGCTTAAATTCACATATCTAAGCATCATCACATTATACAATAATATCAAACACACATATTGCACACAAAATTTTCAATTTCAACACTTGTAAAATCAAATTCATTATTTAAGTAGAAAATAAAATAGCGGGTATTACAGTATTACCCCCTTTAAAAAATTCGGTCCTCCGAATTTAATTTATCTCTAGTTATGAAAAAGTGTGTAGATACCTAAAATTCATATCAACCTTTGTTTCCCACGTGGCTTCCTCATGATTCTAATTTTGTTACAAAACCAAGATCGATAGAATTTCTCTAGACTGACGTTTCTTTACCTAGTTATCCAAGATAGTTACTGAAACCTCCTCGTATGGCAAATCCCCATTTAACTAGATGATATCTTGGCTTAGCATGTGCGAAGGGTTAGGAAGATGCTCATTTTAATGGTGAAAAATTTTCACATGTCGAAACTCACATTTTCTTTTGACATCATATTACTTGGGATATTACATTACTTCCCCCTTAAAGAAATTCGGTCCCTGAATTTCAACTACTGCCAATTCCTTCCTCATTGGAGTCATTGGGTTTCACCAAGCCCCTATTCCTTTCCTGATTTTATTTATTATTATTATTATTATTCTTAACTATGATACCTCTCGTACATTGTAACTTGAGCTTGTCCTCTTATCACGTCTATCCCATTTTAAGCTTTGTGTCATCATTTTCTTTATGGCCTACAACTTGTGCTCTTTTACTAAAAACACTTTGCCACTAAAGGCTATCTCCTTTCCCATTCTTGCTTAGATAATTCTAAGTTACAGTAACTAATGTGCCATGTTTATTTGTGCCCAGACTTATTCTTGTGCATTTTAATGGTTTATGTCACGACCCGTTTTCTAGGCACATGACCGGCACAATGATGAATATCCCATCACTGTAAACCTTTCGATAAATTCTACCCATGAGTTTAGTCATTATCAAAATAACCATTCCTGAAGAAAATATATCAAATTTTCTTATTTGAAATTCATAGAGATGATTTGCACATAATAATAGATTCTAAAATATATTATTATGCTGACATACAAACCAAATGCCAAACCCCTGATCTAGATGTCCTAGATGATTACAGAGCAACATAATCTACAACAATAGAGGGGCCTACCCGATAGCGGGAGGGTCCAAAGTGATTTACTCTTCTAGCGAATATTCTTCACTGGCAACCTGATCTGAACAAAAAGGTTGTACAAACAATGTGAGCTTTTAAACTCAGTGAGCAAATCGACCTTGCAATTAACAACATATTTAAGATCAAACCAAATCACATTTCAAACAATTCAAACAATTCATACAATTCTAAATCAAGTTCCCAGACATTTTTCGGGTCCCGTCCACAATAAGTGGTCGTTGCCCCACGGCCCCTGCCGTATCCTCCCTTATTTCACCCCTGTCCTCAAAGGAACAAATCTGTAGTCTAACCTTATTTCACCCCGTCCTTAAAAGGACTCATATCATATTCAATATCACGTGGCTATAGTGATTTCATTCCACCCTTATTTCATCCTATGGGATCTCATAAACTTTATTTCCGTTTCTATCAAGATCAAACACAACCACATTACACAATCATAGGCAACCATATGCATCTCATTTCAGGAAAAGTTCACAACAGAATCATATTTACACATTTCAATGTATAACATGAATGCATGAATTTCATGTCACATATATGTATAGAGTATACTTTTAATATATACATTAAATAAGCAAACAAGGTAAGGTAGGATCTCTCACCTCGATTCCATACGAGTATCACTTCTCTAAGTCGTTACGGACAAGAGTACACAAATAAATTTCAGTATACCGCTACAGAGATTTTCATGAAAGATTAGAGAAAACAAGTTAGGATTGTTTTCATACAGATACTGTTCATACATATGATTACTGTTCATATATACGGTCACTATTCATATATATACTGTCACTATTTATATATACGGTTACTATTTATATATACGGTCACTATTCATACGTATGGATACTATTTATACATACAGATAATATTCGTACATACAGTCACTATTCATACGTATGAATACTATTTTTTACGTACGGATACTATTTATATGTACGGTTACTATTTATACGTACGGTCACTATTTATACGTACGATCACTATTCATACCAGAAATAGAGAATACAATCTGTAAAAGAGTACACCAGGTAAGTTCCCAGGAAAGAGTGGAGGGTCACACTGGACACACTTAAAAACCATGTCTTTCCTTAGCCAGAACTTTCCTAGACATGTATTCTTCACAGTTTACATTCTATTTCGGTAATCAGATAATCAAAATAACATATAAACAGCTAAGGACAGTTTTTCTGATGTGGAAAATCAGCCAAGGCCGCAACCACAGAGCATACTTAAGAAAATAACTTCTAAAATTTGAAAGACATAGAAAGGGCATAGTATCCTTACCTAAGCTGAAAAGGAAAGGCCCAAAATCTCAGAGGCCTAGCATTTGAGTAAGAAAAACTTAAGGAGAGAAGAAGAGAAGTTGAAGGTGTGAGTTTAGAAGTGAAATGGAAGAGCCTATTTATAAGAAAAGTCAACGGTACTATTTATCACTATGCACTAATAAAATATTCAATTTACTATTTATGAAAATGACATTTCTAATAAAATAATCCACGTTAATTGGTTACTGTGCAAATTTCGGAAAAGTCGCGGCTTACTATTAAAAAACTTAAGGGGAAAACTATCATTTCACCTTAAACCTTTAAGTTTCTTTTCAATTCAGTCCTTTCACTTTAGTCCCTGAGGGTATTTTTACACATAAAACGTCATTTTCTCCCACGAACTTCTTTCTAGTTTTCTCTTATGACCAAACCACATCTAGTACTTGACATTTCGATTGTATAAATGAACAGTACCATATACATAAATAGTATTATACTGGTGAATAGTACCGTATACTGAAATAGTAACAGTAGTTTGTAAACAAATATTTATATTTTATTTTTTATGGGTATTACATTATCACCCCCTTAAGAGAATTCGGTCCCCCGAATTCAAAACTCATCTCAAGACTGAAATAAGTGTGATTACTTCGTCCATATTTCATCCTTTGCATCTCTTTCTTCCAAAACCTCATCACTCCCTTGGTGAGATTTACAAGAACATTATACCATTGACTGTGAACTCTAAACCGCATTATCAATAATTTTCATAGGAATTTTTCCTTTTCTAAACAGCAAGTAATCTCTTCTTCATCAGTTTGATATTCTCCACAATCTTTTGTACCATAAAGTGTCTCATCCTCATAACCTTTACCAAACTCAAACCACCTAATCAGAGACGAACTCTGTCTCTATGTAAAACCTCAAATAGGTGTCTTCTCAACAGTGGCACGTGGTCTTTCCAGTTTATACTGAATATCAGAACACAAGCTACCATACACATAACTTATAACTTTTACGAATACAAGTACCCTACCCGAAGGCATCATTTTGGTCATAGGTAATACTCTTGCCCGAAGGCGATCCTTCTACCTTAAGGCGACACTCTCAGCTGATGGCGTCATATAAAAGGAAAAATCACGTAAAATTATTACATAATTCTCTAGGAAGAACAATCCCAGAAAATGAGTTAAGTAAATAACATACTCCTCATGCATAATTATAAAATAAATATATATAGAAATTCCTCTCACCTCAATGACTCATATAGAGTCGTATCCCTTCAATGCTTAGGGCAAACCCATAGTTCTCTATATATAGGTTCATAAAATACTTATTCAGCATTCCTCCATAGCTCAGAAGTGCAATGAAATATCATTTTAGTAACTCTGCTCAGTCAAAAAGATATTACTATACTATGCTTTAGAATCAAGTATGAAATATAACAAGTCCAATATCTTCTCATTCCTGAAGTTCTTTCAGTAAAATGAATCACTTCAACAAAGAAGATCTAGATACTAACTTAAATTTTATTTCTAGTACATAGATAATTTTAATACGTGAAGCTTACACCAAATGTAGCTTTAGGTACAAACAAAAGAAAAATAAATTAAGGACGAGGAGGCTTTTGAAATGTAAAAGGTGCTCCAGGTCTAGAAGAGGAAGGTGCTTCAGACCTTAAGGAGGAAGCTAATCGTTGTAGCCTAGAAAGGGTTTCTGGAGGAAGCGCCTGAGAAATTTGGCGAAGAGCAGAAGTTACTCCGTTCATACAGTCAATACACCTTGCTTGTTGGTCACGAAAATTTTGAGTTGCAAACATTGAATGTCTATCAACTCGATTGGCTAGTTCCCCGAAACGACGGTTTATCAGTTTCTCTTGGTTTTCAAAGAGACGATTTATTAGTCGCTTCTGGTCCTCTGTCTTATATTCCAGGCTCTCTATCTTATGCTCCAGGTTTTCGATCTTACGCTCTAGGAACGCAAGCTTATTTTCTGAGGATGTTGCAGTGCTATCCTCCTCCAACTCTATTACATCCCTCTTTCTCTTCTTTAGTTCTGGTGACCTGTCTACAGGTCTCTTCCCTTTGTTGTCTCCAAGACTTAGATTTAAATCAAGCTCTACGTTGCCAGTCTCAAAATTCAAGTTGAAAGACTTATTATCGGCCATTGCTCTAGGGATCTCAGAAATAACTTCGAATGAGAAAGGAATGGAGATTGAGAAATAGGTATGTAATGAAAGAAGTAGGTTTGCTTGGTGCGATGAGTAGGGTAACGGGCATACAAGATTTATAGACAACCCGAAGCCCCTGGAGCTAAAGCCACCACAACCTATACGCCGCTCGCTATAAGGTTTACAGATCACATATGTCGCAATGCCAGTAATTAATGTCGGACATGCAGATAAATAGTAAATGCAATTAACATAAGTCAAAGATTTCCTCAAAAAATTTTCGGCTAATCTTGACCTTTCTCAAACTTTTGACTAACTACGCTCTTCAGTCTGAGATTTTCTCCCTCTAACTTGTTTTATCCTGTAATCCCATATCACGATGTCCCTCTATGATCGGGTAGTCTCATATTAGCCTTATCTTATATTCTAATCGGTGTCTTTACTCTAGACTTACACATAATATATATGTAAATATATATATTTAAAAACAAAGTTAACTGCTTACGGTCGCATGCATTAAGCATTATCATGATGTAAGGAAATCACTGCCTTTCATTTGCCCACGAGAGCATTATATGTAAGTATGTGTAACCATAAAGATATATCATCATCTACACATTTCATTCTATCCAAGTCATTTTGATTTCACATCTCTATGAGTATATGTAGGATCATCACATATTCTCCTTGATCGTAGCCTTCACTCAATATGCATGAATAACATACATACATGTAATTACAACATGATTCAATCAATTATGTATATTATACTCAACTGAAGGCTCTTAAGAACAACACAATAAAACGGAGAAATGTATTTCAGTTCATCATAAAAGCATCCAAGGCAATCTTTGATGGCCATGTTATCAACTTCTTTGAATTTCAGAAAATGCCAACGGGAGAAATGGGAAAACCGAGTAAAATCGGCCGCAAATCCACCGAATACTGACTTTCGTGGTTTTGGCATTAATGCGACGCATTGTTGGTGTGCACGCCTACCCTAGACTTCTGGCTTCCAGCTTGCAGAAATCCATAGGTTGATCGTGTAGGGGTGCGGTGAAAAGATATCTTCTTTGTCTCTTAGTCCAAATTTTTTTCTATAAAAACCATCCCAGCGTTCTCAGTTACCACACCACAAAGAGTAATAATCTCCGAGCCTACAATCCCCCAGTATTCCTCTCGCCTCATACTCTTACGAAAATTTCTAAATTTTTCCAAATCATGGCCTCAAGGAAGTACATTGATCTCACAGTAGAGGCTAAGGAAGAAGAGCTCGACTTAAACTTAAGTCTGGGCAAAGACAAGGGCAAAAGACCTTTTGAGGGGTCTCCAGAGAAGCAGAAGGAGAAGAAAATGAAGAAGATCGAGGAAGCTGATGAGACTAGCACGGGCCATACCTCGGAGGACAAAATCGCCTGTCTAAAGCAGGAGGTGAAAAATCTGAAAAAGATGATAGGAGACCTGGAGAAGTTAACTAAACGCAATCATGCAGAAATGACTTCAAGAATAGACAGGTTCTTCTATTGGTCTACCCAGTGCTTCTGCAATCAACAACAAAGAAGTGTTGATTGTATGAATGGGATTTACACTACCCTCCGCGACATTGCTATGTCCCTTGCTCCAAGGAATGGTCGAGGGGTGATGATACAATACAACCCTCCTAATCCAAGACCACCTCGCTTTTAGATTACTCATACATGAGTAAACTTCTCTTTTTTTTTTTTTGCAATGTAATCCTTCAGTTTTTTTTTAATGCAAGTAGTTTCTTTTATTGGCTAGTACCCTAAAATAATATAGCTACACAAAATCAATCATGAATTTAGCTTATAAAATCCACCATATAAAATTTGATCCGACAGCAACGGAATCAAAACAAGTAACAACTTTTCCTTGACTAAGTTCAAAAGTGTAGCCACATCTGTCTAAAACTAAAACTGAGAACATACTTCCTAAGAAGAGATAAGTCTCGGAGGGAAAGGAAATGAAAACATCCTACAGGACCTTCAGTAGAGCCGTCTCTCTATAGTTGTGCCCGGGTTCACAACGATAGAGGAGGTCCTACTAAGGTTACCTTGCTCTGTAATCACTAGGAGACCTAACAACCATTGCCTCTGATACCAACTTTGTCACGACCCGTTTTCTAGGCACATGACCGGCACAATGATGAATATCCCATCACTGTAAGCCTTTCGATAAATTCTACCCATGAGTTTAGTCATTATCAAAATAACCATTCCTGAAGAAAATATATCAAATTTTCTTATTTGAAATTCATAGAGATGATTTGCACATAATAATAGATTCTAAAATATATTATTATGCTGACATACAAACCAAATGCCAAACCCCTGATCTAGATGTCCTAGATGATTACAGAGCAACATAATCTACAACAATAGAGGGGCCTACCCGATAGCGGGAGGGTCCAAAGTGATTTACTCTTCTAGCGAATATTCTTCACTGGCAACCTGATCTGAACAAAAAGGTTGTACAAACAATGTGAGCTTTTAAACTCAGTGAGCAAATCGACCTTGCAATTAACAACATATTTAAGATCAAACCAAATCACATTTCAAACAATTCAAACAATTCATACAATTCTAAATCAAGTTCCCAGACATTTTTCGGGTCCCGTCCACAATAAGTGGTCGTTGCCCCACGGCCCCTGCCGTATCCTCCCTTATTTCACCCCTGTCCTCAAAGGAACAAATCTGTAGTCTAACCTTATTTCACCCCGTCCTTAAAAGGACTCATATCATATTCAATATCACGTGGCTATAGTGATTTCATTCCACCCTTATTTCATCCTATGGGATCTCATAAACTTTATTTCCGTTTCTATCAAGATCAAACACAACCACATTACACAATCATAGGCAACCATATGCATCTCATTTCAGGAAAAGTTCACAACAGAATCATATTTACACATTTCAATGTATAACATGAATGCATGAATTTCATGTCACATATATGTATAGAGTATACTTTTAATATATACATTAAATAAGCAAACAAGGTAAGGTAGGATCTCTCACCTCGATTCCATACGAGTATCACTTCTCTAAGTCGTTACGGACAAGAGTACACAAATAAATTTCAGTATACCGCTACAGAGATTTTCATGAAAGATTAGAGAAAACAAGTTAGGATTGTTTTCATACAGATACTGTTCATACATATGATTACTGTTCATATATACGGTCAATATTCATATATACTGTCACTATTTATATATACGGTTACTATTTATATATACGGTCACTATTCATACGTATGGATACTATTTATACATACAGATAATATTCGTACATACGGTCACTATTCATACGTATGAATACTATTTTTACGTACGGATACTATTTATATGTACGGTTACTATTTATACGTACGGTCACTATCATACGTACGATCACTATTCATACCAGAAATAGAGAATACAATCTGTAAAAGAGTACACCAGGTAAGTTCCCAGGAAAGAGTGGAGGGTCACACTGGACACACTTAAAAACCATGTCTTTCCTTAGCCAGAACTTTCCTAGACATGTATTCTTCATAGTTTACATTCTATTTCGGTAATCAGATAATCAAAATAACATATAAACAGCTAAGGACAGTTTTTCTGATGTGGAAAATCAGCCAAGGCCGCAACCACAGAGCATACTTAAGAAAATAACTTCTAAAATTTGAAAGACATAGAAAGGGCATAGTATCCTTACCTAAGCTGAAAAGGAAAGGCCCAAAATCTCAGAGGCCTAGCATTTGAGTAAGAAAAACTTAAGGAGAGAAGAAGAGAAGTTGAAGGTGTGAGTTTAGAAGTGAAATGGAAGAGCCTATTTATAAGAAAAGTCAACGGTACTATTTATCACTATGCACTAATAAAATATTCAATTTACTATTTATGAAAATGACATTTCTAATAAAATAATCCACGTTAATCATTTACGGTTACTGTGCAAATTTCGGAAAAGTCGCAGGCGGCTTACTATTGAAAAACTTAAGGGGAAAACTATCATTTCACCTTAAACCTTTAAGTTTCTTTTTAATTCAGTCCTTTCACTTTAGTCCCTGAGGGTATTTTTACACATAAAACGTCATTTTCTCCCACGAACTTCTTTCTAGTTTTCTCTTATGACCAAACCACATCTAGTACTTGACATTTCGATTGTATAAATAAACAGTACCATATACATAAATAGTATTATACGGGTGAATAGTACCGTATACTGAAATAGTAACAGTAGTTTGTAAACAAATATTTATATTTTATTTTTTATGGGTATTACAGTTTACACAAGTCCCCTCGGGGACTTCCCCCTTAAAGATCAACCTTCTCATTTCACTTCCTGTCCTCATCTCGAATCTTACCAACGCCTCATAGCCATATGGCCTCACTTTGCCATGCAGGCTCATTACACCTATTTAGGCTCATACACCGCCTACTATTAATATAATTTACTTCTACGAACCTCACATGATTGTGTCGAGTTTCCATCGTCACTAGCATTTCCTTACCATAAAGGCATTTGATGATTACTTAAAGTCTTGTCTTCTTTCCTCTTGATGATTTCTCACTTGTGGGGACACTTCTAAAGCTGCCATAACTTTGTCCTATGCTCAACCATCATTTCAATAGGATAAACTAAACACTGATGCCCCTCAGGGCTTTGTAAGTCTCTACCTTGCAACTAAGCCTAGCATGTTATACTCCAAATCGGGTCATATCTTTAAGGAAAATAGGCTATACCAACCACACGTTCTCTAAGAGATCCTTAATCATAGAGCAACTTAGTCATTCCCAAACGGTCAACTTGCTATCATAACCAACTCACAATGATTCTGGTGCTACATTTCAAATCTCAAGATCCAACTAAAATTTGAATAACCACCTTACGAACAAAACACCCTTGTGTCCATACAACATGTTTGATATGCTAGCCAACAAGCTAAAAATGCCTAACGTCTTACACAATTTAAAAACTCTTTGTAAAAATCGTAATAGGTGGAGCAGAACTCTTTCCCACTGAACATGCTAATCTCAAGTACAATCAAACTTGAAATAAGTTAACATAGATCCCTTTCTATTAAGCTTGACGTCACATGCAAACTAATATGTATATATATATATATATATATATTGGAATTCCCTTTTCAATAGACTGAATATCAATTAGGATTTTCTCATCCCCGTTCCTAAACGTTTGTAGTTATGAAATTTGAAAAGTTCAATCTCAGGCCACCACCTATATAGACATATTTAACATTTCATAATCCAAATCAAGTTTTCGAAAATCACATGCTCAAATCCAAGCACCTTCTAATTGTCCGAGTATAAATCATCCTAATCAGGGCAATCTTAATGCAACCTGCCATAAACACAATGCAGATTTTCAAAATAGATAAAATTATCCCCAATTTACTTTGTCATATATATGTGGTTTCATGCCTTTGGTTCTCTTGGATCTTACTTTCAACCATGTCGAGTATCTAATCAAATTGGGTTATCCCCAATCTCATCGATCTATTGGGTTTCACCTTCAAACATAATTCATAACACCCGCAACATAATTCAAGTTATCACTTAGGTAGTCTAGGGATCATCCCATTACTCAATCCATTATGGCCAACCATGGCACATTACTCACACTAAGGTAATTCTATTATGATGGTCTCTATTCTTTTTTAAGACCGGGTCATAGGACCCTACTGCAAACTTCATATTGTTTTGAATTGAAATATCACCACATACCATCATCATCCCAAAGTATTTAAGATTAAGGCAATCATATTATCAAGTAAAATTACTATCACTTATCACCTGAAGTGTTAGTAAATAGTAAGATCCACCCGATCTATTGGGTTATCATATTCTGCTCCTATGAACGTTCTAAATCTGAACCCCTACTATCTTTAAACTCACGAACTTTATTCCAAGTTTCCTAATGTCCAAACTATAAACCTTTTACATTCCAACCATAAACCATCCTTATCCTAAACCCTTTCATATAATAAGTAGGACCTTGGTAACTTATAAAGATAAGCCCAACACCTTTCGCATAATGAGGACATATTCAGTGTGTCTAATATAATTTAGTCTTGAAATCTTATCTCTAGACAATACAAACTGCTTAACCTACTGAATTGTCACCTAACTTGCATTAAGCCCACTCGAGTGTTCTAAGTCTTATCATTTCTCTTAACACATAGAGTTCACTGCTCGTGTTAAAGCCCTTTACACAATTGCATCCACTTATATTCAATCATTATACAAAAGAAGATACTAGGTGGCCTAGATAATATGTACTTCCCCTTACTTAACTTAAAGGTAGAAATTTACCCCCTACTAGGTTTAAACTTATGACTTCTGTTTTAGGTTCTTTTATATCCAAATTATAAATCATTCATGCCTTAAACATTTCACATAGGAAAGATCTTTCCAACTTATAAGGGTAAGTTTAGCACAATAAGGACATATCTGGTGTGTTCTAATATGGTTTAGTCATAAAATCCTATCCTTAAATTCACCTTTACTAGGAAGATATGAACTAGGTTCTTACACCGGTCAATCAAATTAGTACTCTTTTTTTTCCTACGAATTTAAAGCCTTGACCAATCTTTAACCATATTTGAATCTATGAACTTTTTATTAAAACACTATGTCTCAAATATATGTTTATTCTTAACAATAGATTCATAAAGCGCTAAACGTGTTGGGGTACCTTCTCTTTTCACACAAGCATAATTCCTTATTTTTTATCCTTTCCCCTCCCCTACTATTATTCACATGCTATTCTAGGGGCATGTTATAATTGAGCGAAATCTTTCTCCGATCAAGATCACATCTTCCTTGTTTTAAAGAAGGTTCATATCTTACAATGAAATTACTATTAATTGCTACGGAATCTAAATGATGTCCTTTTCACAATCCTTTGTTATCTTGATTTCTATGTCTTTATACCTTGTTCAATTATCTAGTAATGGCTTTTAGTGAGCTTGTATGTCTTACAATGGTGATCCATCTGTATAGCAGGTATGATAAGCATTATCTCATATACATCTTAGTGAAGTGTCCAACCTGTTCTGGAGTTGCTCGTTCATAAGTGTAACGGGGTCACGTAGACGCATCCTTATGGTCTTAACCCAAAAAAAATGCTCTTTGTAACCTATTGGCGGTGACAACGCTTTTACTCTACGAACACTCTACTCAAGGCAGAGAAAAGCGCATACAACTACTATTGGGGAGTATGACATGAAAGAAAATAGGGATACACATAACTCTATAGGACCTTCTGTGGATCCCCGTCCTATGGTCGTGCTGCAGTTACGACAATAGGGGAGGGCCCACTAAAGACGCCTTGCTCTGTAGTCACTAGAAGACCTAAAACTAGGCTCTGATACCAACTTTGTCACGACCCAAATTCCGGATACGTGACCGGCACGGTGACACGAATCCTATGTCACCGTAAGCCTAATTAACAACTCTATTTTTACCCCTTTTATGTTATTCATATAAAATATTTAGCGTACATAAATAGAGAAAAATCAGAGTTTGAAAAAAAAAATATATATATATAATATAGATTAATATTTAGGAAATAGCATTTAAATATGAATAAATATTAATTAAGGTTAATATTAATTAAATTTAATTTAATTTATGAATGAATACTACTTAAAATAAATATATAAAAAAATATCAATTCATACAATTTTAATATTTTAAAAAAATAAATTATGATATTTCATTCATTCTCAAAGTCACATTAACATAAATAAACCCCGTAGTTTTAAATCTCGATTTCTACCATGATTCGTATCATAAATTATCAAAATAAATCTTCAAATTTGAATCAAATTAAATACAATAAATAAAGTAGTTTAACTACCCGAGAACCCCCTAAATATCCTAGTTGACCACAGAGCTTCCTAAACTTAACAAAAATAAAATACTAACAATATGGGACCCACCCAACAATGGGACAGTCCAATGGCAACTACTCCTTTAGCGGGAGATTCTCCTTCACTAACTCATCTGAAAAGGAAAAATCAACGAGTGTGAGATAATAATCTCCGTGAGCGAGCCAATCCCCGCCCTAATAAAATCCGCTATGCAAAAGCAATAAAATAAAAAGTATAGGTAAAAATTATAAAATCACAAGGAAAGATATACATCAAAGAATTGCAAATCAATCAGACAATTCAGACTAACGGAACTAGTACTCGTCAATGGCAAAATATCCGGGAGCGCCCGTAGGCTCGCTCAACCAATTTCATCATATTCGGGAGCGCCTGTAGGCTCGCTCAACCAATTTCATCATATCCAGGAGCGCCCGTAGGCTCACTCAACCAATTTCCTCAACTTTATCAACCCGCCATGACGCACAACCTCATCAGCAACGGTCAGGGTGCCTCACGAATTAAATCTGAGCTCATCTCTCTACCGAAGGAATCGTTGTCTCTACTCTCAGAGGTCAAGTCATCCTATTACCAGGATTTCCCGCTTGACATGAGAGAGGGTACTATCCAGCCCAAACACAAACAATATTCACCCAATATAGTAAAATACAACATCATAAATCGTTAAGTATAAAAGTCTAGATAATCTCAATTATCTCAAATTTCAACCATCTCGTAAATCACATGTGCATCCTTTTTCCAAACAAAATAATAATAATAATAATTATTATTATTATCATCACCAATCATATTCCCACTATGGTCATTACCTATCTTTATACCTATTACTTTAACACTTAAGATAATATTAAAGAAGGGTTAGTTCACTCACCCAGGTTCCTTGCTAAACCATAGCATGACATTTCAAGATTCTTCGGTAATGTGCCAGATTTTCCTATCGCATGTTTGAAAGACAAACTTTGAAATTAAAACAGAAAGTTATTTTATTCTAGTTTTCTGACCTCCGTGTACTGTTTCGGCCATATCTCTCAAACGGTAGGGAGTTTTCGAAAGATTTTAGATTTTATGAAAAATAGACGAAAAGAGCTTTCCGTGCATAGGTAATTTGAAAATTGTGGAGTTTTCTAGAGAGAGGTATAGTCGTTTTAATTTTCAAAAAAATTGTTCCAGAATTTTCGTAAATAAATGTTCTTACCTTGTTTTAATTCTTGCTATAGATGAAACCCCTTTGAGTTCTTGTTTGGGCATGGAATGTGCAGATCCTAAGACTATGTGAAGGCTGTAGAACATGATGTAGGGTTGTTCTTATGTTTATTTCAAAAGAAACAACATCGCTAAAATGGAAGGGAAGATTATGACTTACCTTAATTTCTTCTTGCTTATTAGTTGTTAACTCCACTTGAGCTTCCCAATATTGAAAATTGAGTGTTGATGTTTAGAAGAAAAAAAAAGATTAGCCGAGAGAGTGTGCTTGTAGGAGGGATTAGTTTGGTTGAGTATGTATTTGTTCTAGGGTTTCTAACTTAGTTTAAGATAGATCAATTTAATTGTTTAAATTTAAATAGATTTTGTTATTCAAATTTTAGATTATTCTAATTAAAAATAATATGTTTAATTCAGATTTCTAAAAAAACTTTTCTTTTTCAGATTTCATATTGGGATAATTTATCCTTCAATTTAATGTCTAATTAGATTGGTTAGTTTGGATAATTATCTAATTTCCTTATTTAATCTTTTGCATTATCCTTTAACCATTGCTACTACTATTTATATTATATGTATATTATTTTGTTTGGTTAATTTTGATTTGTTTTAATTACTATTACTAATATCTATTTAATTATTCCTTATAGTCTTTCGAAATCCCATGTTGCTCATAGGATTAGTATTCTAGTTGATTAATTTATCAACTTGTATTTTTTTTAATTTCTTTTTGTTCAAATTTCAAAATTCAACCTTAAACGCCCAATCCTTGATTATGTAAATCTAAGATCTTACTTCAAATGTTGGAAGGTATATTTCAGATTTTTCTTTTTCATTTGTTTTCGTAATTCATTAAATTTTTCCTTTTAGACATTTTTTGTATAAGACTATTTCTTAATTACAACTATATATTCTAAAAATAATATCTAGAGTTTTAGAAATTAATTTCTATTTTCTATTTCACAATAAGATTCCCTATAATTTTTTCCATCTATTCCTATACTTTGTACACATTTTTGCTACACCCCAAGATTCCAAAATATTTCATTTTAGTCCCTGCGAGTTACACTTTAGTCCTTGTATGGCCTAACATCACACATTGCTAGCCTACAGCCTAAAATCACATATCTAAGCATCATCACATTATACAATAATATCAAACACACATATTGCACACAAAATTTGCAATTTCAACACTTGTAAAATCAAATTCATTATTTAAGTAGAAAATAAAATAGCGGGTATTACAATGGGCATAGGAACTTCCTATGTATAGGAGGAAAGCCTCAACCGAAATTGGCACCTCAATGGAACCAACAAAGACCATTTTATATGCTTTGAATGCAAAATGCGTAGTGGAAATGCACTTTTATAACTTAGAAGAACAATTACTTTAAGTATAAAGATGCAAAGCACTTTGTGCACCGTGTATGAGACTGTTAATTTGCAAATTATTAATTCTGCTATATTTAAAGTGGGTAACAGGGAAGGAGGCCTTAAGCTGTTGAATGTCTTCCACAATAGCTGATATACTATGGTGCAGTTTAGACTTCCCAGATATAGGATGTTGCCTAAGACCACGGAAGGGATAGAGATCTCAACTTTACCATCCTAGTCTTACCGTAAATAGCCCAACAAAGGAGAACAGATTCGGGCACGAGTTGGCTTCAACATTAGAGTTAATCAATTTCTTGTCAGCTGCGATCGAATGATTGATATTAAATATCTTTTAAAAAAATATTGATAAGCGTCTAATTGCAATTGAATGACTGACAATAAATAACTTAAAAAAATATTGTCAGACGTCTGATCATTGGATGACTGACAGTAAATGACTTAAACAAATATTGTCAGACGTCTGATCACGATCAGACACCTAGCAGAGAGCACATATTGGCTCCAAACAAGTTCTACCATTGCTTTTTTCCATGGTTATGGAGAGTTAACCGCTTTTTGCAAAAGATCATGAGTCCATTTTGGTATTGGTTTGTTAAAATAGTTATATGAAATAAATTAATCAATAATTACCTTAAAATTTGGCTTAATCATCAATTAATAATTTTAAGATCTTCTTTCTCTCTCACACTCCCTCTCAATCCCAAGACACAAAATTGGCAGGAGTTGGCAAAAGATTTGCACCAATAAGAAAGAATTTCTATTTTCTAATCAAGAAATTCAAGAAAAAGAAACAAATAGAAAAACAGAAGCTCCACCACTAGGGATATTCAAAATCAAAGCAAATCGATCAAACTGACCAAAAATTGACCAAAACTAAAAAAAGAGGTCCAAATCAGTTTTTGTAATTTGAATTTTAATTAGTTCGATTCAGTTGTCGGCTTAGTTTGGTTTCGTTCGATTAAAACCGAAATAATTTTATATATAAAAAAATTATATTTTGTATATATATATAATGTTATATTTATATATTTTTATGTTAAAAAAATTATTTTTATAAATTTTATAATTAACTTAGTCTCTTTCTTTTTAATTAATTTGTTCTTTTTTTTCGAAATTAAAAACCACAATTGTACGGCCCAACCAAAATCGAACCAAATAATCCAAAAAATAAAATCGAATAAATTCATAATTTTGTAAGATCAATTAACTCGGTTCAATTTAGTTAAAACTCAAAATCGAATTTAACCCAACCTACTTACCACCCTATTCACCACCATTGAAGATATTGGACCAAGGTTCTCTCTTCCACCTCCACCTCCACCCTTGGATGAGTGGGCCGCACTCATCCAATGGTAGAGGTGGGCTAGGGAGGGGGAACTCTAAGGAGAGAACCCCCTCCCGAAGATATTAAGGTTAAGTAACTAATTAATTGTTATTAAATTATTGATGAGCAACTAAGGTCCATTATTTTTTTTATTCACAAATATTATAATTTATAGTTTAAATTATAATTTTGGTCCCTAAAATTTTGCCAAAATTATAAATTGTTCCTATACTTTATTTTCATGTACAATTATAAATTTTTAAGTTAGTTCTCACTGTCAGTATGTTTAACTTTACTGTTAAAATGGTCTTATATGATAGTTGATGTGTACATTTATGAACTTATCAACATGTCAGTTATTAATTTTTGCACATCTTAGTTGTCATATCAACAAAATAAAATTTTTATTTTGTCCTTAATTCCCAATTTCACTGAATGAACATCTCTCTTCGTCTTCTTCTGCTAGATCTCTTTGCCCACTGTCTCATTTTTCCACAGAAGAAGGTAACTTCAGCTATTGTCTTTCTATTCGTCTACGATTTAAGATATTGGAATGAGCTTACTGAAAAATGTGTTCAATTGCAGGTTTAACATATTGATTATAATGAAATAGAATAAATTTTGTAATGAAAAATTAAAAATAGAAACAAAATTAAGCAGATCAAAAAACAATACTATGCAAGGATCTAATTTCTTCGTAAACTAGTAGGTTTAAATATACTTGAGGTCCCTATAGTTTCATTGAAAAATAATTTTAGCCCCTATAGTTTGAAAACAATGAATTTAGTTTCTATAGTTTTCAAAACCATGAAATAGGTCCCCGATGTTAGTTTTTGGTTAGTCAGTTATTAGTCAACGCTAACCGGGTTACTGATGTCAGTATTAAAATCCATGTCAACATTGACTGTGTACCACTTATACTGACGTGTACTACCTAAAAATAGGTTTTAGTTTATTCACTTAGGTCCTTGGTCAAAATTTTCTTTTTTCTAATTTTTTATATAAAATCATCTTCTACTTCGTCTAGGTACCTAGTTTAAGAAAATATTTTTTATTTGTCAAAATATCCCTAACAAACTTTTTATTTTGTTCACTTTAGTCGTTGTTCTTCACTTCTATATTTTTTTCTTACGGTTTGGTCCTCCAAATCTGTCCATAATTTTATTTTTAGTCATAATATGATTTAATCTATCATTCATACCTAAGAACAATACAAGAATTGAATTAAAATTCAAGTTTCAAAGCTTATCTTTTATTCACTTAGGTCCTTAGTCAAAATTTTTCTTTTATCCAATTTTTGATATAAACTCATTTTTTACTTCGTTTAGGTCTCTAGTTTAATAATATAATTTTTATTTGTTAAAGTCATCCCCTATAAAATTTTTGATTTGTTCAATTTAGTCCCCATTCTTTACTTTCATGCCTTTTTCTCACGGTTTGGTTCTCCAAATCAGTCAATAATTTCTTTTTTAGTCATAATATGATTAAATCTATTATTTCTACCCAAAAATAATACAATCTATCATTTCAACATAAGTGAATAAAAGGTAAACTTTGAAACTTGAATTTTAATTCATTTCTTGTATTGTTCTTGGGTATAAATAATAGATTGAATCATATCATGACTAAAAATGAAATTATGGATTGATTTGGAGGACCAAACCGTGAGAAAAAAATGAAAGTGAAGAACCAGGACTAAAGTGAACAAACCAAAAAGTTTGTAGGGGATAATTTTGACAAATAAAAAATATTCTTAAACTAGGGATCTAGAAGAAGTAAAAGACGAGTTTATATCAAAAATTGGACAAAAGAAAAATTTTGACCAAGAACATAAGTGAATGATTGATAAGCTTTGAAACTTAAATTTTAATTCATTTCTTCCATTATTCTTGGGTATGAATGATAGATTAATCATATCATGATTAAAAGTGAAATTATGGACTGATTTAAAGGACCAAACTGTGAGAATAAAACATAAAAGTGAAGAACCAAGACTAAAGTGAACAAACCGAAAAGTTTGTAGAGGATGATTTTGACAAATAAAAAAGATTCTTAAACTAGGGACCTAGATAAAGTAGAAAACGAGTTTTTATCAAAAATTGGAAAAAAGAAAAATTTTGGCCAAGGACCTAAGTGAATAAAAGATAAGTTTTGAAAATTGAATTTTAATTCATTTATTGTGTTATTTTTGGGCATGAATGATAGATTAAGTCATATTATGACAAACAATTAAATTATGGACTGATTTGGAGGACCAATGACCTAAGTGAACAAACTGAAACCTTTATTTGGGTAGTCTATGTCAGTATAAGTGGTATACAGTTAGCAACGATATAGATTTTAATACTGACATCAGCATTCCAGTCAATTTTGACTAACGGTTGACTAACCAAAAACTAACCCTGTGGGCCTATTTCATGGTTTTAAAAACTACATAAACTAAATCCATTGTTGTCAAACTATAGAAATTACAATAATTTTTTAATGAAACTATAAGGACCTCAAGTATATTTAAATAAATAAAGTATAATGATCAATTTACAATTTTGGTGAAATTATAGGAACTAAAATTATAATTTAACTTATTTTTTATTTATTTTTACTTGTTTTGCATCTTCTTACTTTTGATTGATTGATTTGATAATTTTGTCATAAAATTTATATTTTTGTTCCTTAACCAATGGCCCATAATGGATGAATCTGATGATCCACAGTATATGGTGAGTGAATTAAACAAAACATGAAACACATGAAAAAGAAAATAATATTGCATTTTCTTACTTTTGATTGATGTATTTGATAATTTTGTAGATGACCACATTTTTTACAATTAAACAGCAAATTACAATTTGGGTTGCATTGTTATATTGAGACATAAATCTTATTATTTGATGATTAGTTGAAATGTATAGCGTATGCAAAAGTTAATACTTTTTTTTGCAGACCATTTTCAAAATATTATTATCAAGGTTTTGAAAATTGGACTAATCATTGAATCGATAGAGGCACTGATTCAAAGGTTAATAGTCGGATTATGGTAGAACTGGTCTACTTTAAAATATTATATATATATTAAAGACCATAAATATAAATTTAAAAATTCAATAAAAAAAATAAGATTTGACATCAAATTACATAAAACAACATTCACAATCAAAAGTTCACAGTAAAAATTGACCAAGTAACAAAAAAATATTATTAATTAATATAATCTTCACTAATATTAAATCCACAAAATACTAATATATTGACATATTTACTAAAATTGGCTAATCTTTTTTTTTTTTCCAGATATCACCAAGCTACTTTAGACTTGGAACTAATTCCTGTTCGAGTCGAGAGTATTAAGGTTAAAGCCCTCCCAAGAAATATGCTTTTCAGGATTCGAACTTATGTTCTTCTTACGGGGGTTGAGACCACTTACCATCTCAACCAACAGGTAGTTGGTTAATTTGGCTAATCTCTAATATTAATTTATTTATTATCTGATTATTTAAAAAAAATCAAGTGGACCAGTTTAACTGTTTATTTAGCGTCGATTTGATTGATTTTTAGCCTGTTTGATCACTTAAAGGTTATTCCAGACTAATTCTTTAGCCGATTTGTGGTCCAACTGGTTGAACAGGCCGGTCCAGTCCAGTTCTAATAATAGTAGTTATTATTTGATAACCAATTCACCAAAAAAAAAAGTGTTATCATACACCATTTTCATCAAAGCAAAAATTCATTAACTAATTAGTGCAAATATAATGCCCTACTTTTAAATTTGATTATGTCAATAAAAAATTAAAACGGTAGCCTTTAATATTGTAGTGGTGTCCCTATTTATTACTGAATATTCTGCATGTGGAGTGGTAATTATAATTTTTAAATATCTAAAATTTTAAACTGAAAATTAAATATTAATTTAATATGAAATTTTATAAAATTATAATTGTTTAAGAAACTTACAATATCAAAAATTTTCATTCTTTATTAATTTTAAGTACACATATTTTATAAATCAATAAGAAGTAAAAAAAAAATACCTTACTTCAGCTACAATATGTCTTTAGTTGCTCAACTTCAATGCCTTCAATGGTGGTGCGGCTTCTTTCTTTCTCCTCTTTTCTTTTTTAATTTCTTGGTTAGAAAATAGAAATTTTGTTTCTATTGGAGCAAAATCTTTTTTCCACTTCTTTCCAATTTTGCACCTTGGGATTGAAAGAGGGGTGCGGCTAGGGGTGAGCTCAGGTCAGATTGAGGGAAAATTTCAACCCAACCTAATCAAATTTGATCGAGTTGGGTTAGGTCGGTTATTAATTTTTTTACAATGAACTCGAACCAACCCAACTCACACTTTGGTGAGTTTGGTTGGGTCAGATTGGCGGGTGGTCTATTTTTTTTTTTTTAATTTTTAAATTTAAATTTTTATTTATTTATTTATTTTTGTTTTGCTTTCTTCTTCTTCTTCTCTCTTTTTTCTTTCTTTCTTTATTCACAATACATAGAAGACAAATAAATTAGTAAATGCATTTATTTTTCTTTATTCCATCTAACAAGATAATAATAGTCAACAGTAGGCTATAATGCTATAAGCAAATTAATTCAATCTAAAATTTAATATTATATAATCCAAATTTTAATAAATACATAACAGATAAATATTTATTTATAAATAATGAGTATAACAAAAAATCCTAAGTGGCTAAGTCCCTAAAAAATCTTAAATAAAAAAAATATATATTGGACGGGTTGGAGGATTGGGTTAGGTTGAAAAATTCTCAACCCGCCACCTGACCTGCTACTTGGCGGGTTAGAAAATTTCAACCCAACTCAAACTTGCAGGTTAGATCGGGTTAGGTGGGTTGAGCGGGTTAGTGTTCACCCTTAGGTGCGGCTCTACTCCTACGTGAAGGAGGCACCTACATGCACGAATGTCTGGATATAATGATTAGTAATTGCTACAATTTAGGGTAACCATTTATTGATTTATTTCGATATAATACATGTTATATAATGTGAGATTATATAATGTGTAAAATTTAAACAAATAGATTGATTTTATTGGCTATTGTATAAATGATGTGGTACCCTTTATTGTTTCGAAGAATTTTTACTGATTAAATTAAAGATATCTCTTAATCCCAATCCGCCTTTATTTTTTGGCCTTGTAGAGTTTTTCCCAAGATATAATGTGAACTAATTTATTAGAATTGTTATGAAAAAGTGAACCATGATAGAGTTGCATTTCTTGGCCTCCTCCTTGTTGAGTTTAAAGTATGAAAGGTGATAGATTGGAAGTTGAAATAAAAAAAATATTGAATCAATGTAAGCCTTCTTGTATGGGATAGGATATTTTCCTTCCATCTATGTAACTTATTCTTGAGCTTTTGCATACTTCGTTGGAAAAGAGACCCATCCCTATACAGAGTGTCATTGTTGCTCCCCGAAAGCCCATTTGGTATGCAGAAAAAAGAATAATGGAAAGGAAAAGGGAAAGGGAAAAGAGAAAAAAATTGTTTGGTATATGATAGATAGGAAAAGAAAAAAAGATGTATTATTTTGTTTGGTATGTATTTTTTAATGAAAAGAAAAAGAAATATGTGAGGTAATTTTATTAAATAATCCTTGAGATTTTTTTATTTTACTTAAAAAATTATAAACCTTTTTTAATCCATCTGATTAACCCAACTGATTATGCATGTGCCAATGCATTCTTCATTTTTAACCAATTTGATTACAGCTTAGAGATACCATCTAGCCGCTATTCTCAGAATGAGACTCATCTATTACCACATTGTAACTCATCCAGTTGACGTTTCTATTTCCTGCCACTACTCACAGTCACACTCTGACCTTCAACCATTTTCGGAACAACCATGGAGTTGGAGGTGGTCGTTCCTTTCTCGCCAATGGACTTCCACTTCGACAATGCCTCCTCCTCCCCCTTTGTCTCTGCCCCTTCCTCCCTATTTCCCCTCTGTCTTCTTCGGTGCCCCTACCTCCCCCACGTGCCTCCCCGCTTCTATTCACCACTTCCCCTCCCCTTCCTTTACTCTTCCCAATTCAAGATCACTCGACTTCAACACAGAAGAAGATGACTTCAATGGCACCAACAAAGGCCTTGCAACGGCGGCAAGATTAGCCCCTTGAAACCCCTATTGTCACCATCAAAATTCGGCCACCAAGTCACCATCGAATGGTAGAGACCAATATTATGCTTCAACAACAACAAGAGGGCAATGTAGGTATCATAGAATATACACTTCGCTTTCACTTTTCATTTTCTAATTTTCCATTGCCTTTGTAGTGGAAAATATTCGTACGATTAAAATGGAAAAGGGAAAATTGTTTTTTCCGTCTAGCATTGTTCATCTGCTATACCAAATGAAAGAAGGGAAAAAATGGGTTGGACTTCCTTTCCTATATTGCAAGGGAAAGCATACCAAGCAGGCTATAAGTATGTCCCTATAGTCTTTCAACTTGTTTGTACCTGAATACTCTTATTATAATTTTTTAAAATCTATTAGGAGTGTCTAAGCTAAAACAGATTTCACTCTCAATGGATTGGGTTATAAGCCCAAGAATAGACCACACACTTTTAGAGCATCTCCAATGAAAATTTTTAAAGGGTTCTTAAAAATAAAAACCGGTTCTTATTGAATTTCACCATTGGAGTTCTTAGCATGACTAGCACATATAAAAACTGTTCTTATATAAGAATTGGCTTTTAACCAAAAAAAATTAAAAAGTAAACATTAAATACATCTGCATTGATTATCCTGTATTAATTAAAGTAGTAGAGAGTTGGTTGCGGGACCTATTTGTGAGTTTTTAAAAGTTACACCATTGAAGTGATTACTTAAAGTAATGGAGAGTTACTTAAAACTAAAAGTAGTGATGTGATGTAGTAGAATCTACAATAAGTAATTCATTAAAGTTGCACCATAAGGTTTTTTAGGTTATGGCAAGTGTCCAAATTTGTCACAAGGAAAATTAATAGATTATTAGCATATAACAAGTGATTTATTGAAGGGGCATTATTACTCACCTTGACTCCTCGCACCTATCATAAGCCATTAAGCCTACAGAAGGAGAGAAACTTGGCAGCTTTTCTCCATTTATATTCACTCTGTGTGTCACCATCTCAACAAAATCTTTAATTAACAACCTCTAATGTTAAGGGAGCCTCATTTCTTTAGCTCGACAAATTCTCTGCTTGGTCAAGTAGGGCTGTCTAATCTAACGAGGTTCACATGGCCATATCTATTAATGTCAATTGAATGATTTTACTTGGTCAAACAAAGAGTCCATATTCATTTCTTCAAGACATTTTTAGAAAACTCCAAAATACCTTATCGTGTGCTTTATTGGGAGCAATCTTCAATATGCTGCCCACATGTTTTTTTTTTTTTGTATTTTGTCTTCTCATTAATATGATGCATAATCACCCCTAATATCAAAATATTGTTTGTTATGAGACCACCGTTAACAAATGCATTTTGATATTGCGTTATAAGGTCCTCCATAATGAGACGTAATTTATTACTTAAAGTTTTTTGATACTATCTTGTAAGCTACATTGCAAAGGATAGCTATAGTGGACAAGATCTCTTTGCATGAATTTCCTCGAAATGTGTTCCCTAGCTTGTAGTGGAAATCCTCTTGCCACTTAAGGAACAAGAAGCTTTTGAGAAAGTGACATGAAACAAAAAGCATATGCTGCAATTACTTAAGGTCATAGAGATAGTGACATGAAAACTCATGCCCACATTTTGGATCAAATTATTAAAATTTGACTTCATTGTAGTATTAAATTGTTGAGAGAGGTATTTATATTTAATGTCTGATAATATTTCGAATAAGATTGTTTTTAATAGAAAATACCAGTGTGAAACCAAAAATTGCTTGGGTATTTGTTAATGAAAGAACTGTAATTAAAAATTTAAGCATTTGGTATTATATATTTTAAATATGAATTAAAAAAAGCTTGAAAAA
The DNA here is from genome assembly GCA_037074585.1 of Biancaea sappan. Taxonomy (NCBI): domain Eukaryota; kingdom Viridiplantae; phylum Streptophyta; class Magnoliopsida; order Fabales; family Fabaceae; genus Biancaea; species Biancaea sappan. Next base: position 81,271,492 of record CM073492.1, read on the forward strand.
CCTAACCTTACACAAATTAATTTTATATTATAAAATATTATATCTACATTATAAATATCATATAAATGATATATTGAAACAAACTTTTTTCCACATGTATATATAATATTAAATATATAATTTCTATATTATATATTATTATTGTGGAGTATCTTGAATTTTTTAGTGAACCGAATTTATGACCTATCTTGAATTTTGGGGGCTCAACTCGAAAGAAAAAAAAATCAGAGATCTGTGATGCGAATAGGGCAATAGTCGTTAGGACCTGACCCAGTTTATGTTTCTTTTTCAAGAGCGGTTAAGTTATATAAAAACTGTACTATTATGCAGTTTAATTATTATGTAACTCAGAACAGTTTTTATCTGTGAATAAGAAACTTCTCTCTGCCTTTGGATCTAAGTCAGATTGATTGAAATACGTAAATCTATGTATGTTCTGCAATTTTATTTATGTTTTTCTTCTATATTTTCTTTGAAAATTTCCTTGACAATTATTTTTATTAATGTATAATATATAAATTTATTCAAGCCATCCCAGCTTCTTATTAAATTCTCCTGTAACAATAACAAGAAAAGAGTTTAAATTTGGACAAATATTTTAGTACATAACAACTCAATTCTGTTTGAAAATGATCAACCTATCTAGTCTAATGGTATACATATTCAATTTGTTATAATCTATTAATTTTTTGCAATTGAATTTTCATTGAAGAAATGCATGCATTATCACCTGACTTAGATAGTGACAGTGTGACACATCCCCTCTCCTGTACTTCTCTTCCTCCCTTCCATTCTGTTATAACAACCAAACCATTGCCACTTCTTCTCTCTATAATAATCCCACATTTCCAACACACTCCCTCCTCTCTGCTCAACATGCCCACCTCCTTCTTCTCTCTAACTAGGTATTTTCTCTCTCATCTCCATCTCTCTTACTCCACTTTAATTAATCCCTTACTTCCTTTTTTCATGCATTAGTCTAATCTAACAAATTCATATATAAAAATTGACTTCCTAATAATTGTACCACATCCTCTAAAGTAGCATCTCTAACAATTAAAATTTTGCCATTCTTAAAGTTTAAACAATTATGACTAACTAATTTTAAAATCAAATTTTTTTTCTCTTTGATCTTTAAAGTTCTCATTTAAATTTTTGTTACTGCCACCAAAACTCGCGCCCTAGGTTTTTCTCCTTGTTGGATGTGGCATTTGCCTTCAAACTCTAGCCTCTAATATGTTTGAAAGGAATTTCTTTTTAATTTTATTTAGTAAAAGATACTTTCAAAATAAATAAAAGAAGAACCTCCAACATTCTTTCAGTACTCAACTTTTGTGTAGTCCTCTAATATAATAAATGCGCGCGCACACACACACACACACATATATATATATATATATATATATATATATTTGGAATTTAGCTTGTTGCATTCTCTGATTTCTCTTTTCTTGCTTCTTCGACCATTACCAGCGGCAGCGACGCCGTGGGCAACAACGCGACCTCAAACTCCGTCGAGTGCTATGAGTGCACGCGGGTCGGCGTCCCCGTGTTCCACTCCACAAGCTGCGACGGCTACTATCAGCTGCAATGGGAGGCTTCCGCCGGCTCCTCCTTGATCCCGATCCAGAACAGATGCGCCGGAAACGACCCGACCCGGACGAAATCGGGGCCGTTCGGGCTAGTGCTGGATCCGCGAAGCAAGCGCGTGCAGAGGTGGAACAGAGCGTTTCTGTTGGCGCGGGGAGTGGCGCTGGCGGTAGACCCGCTGTTCTTCTACGCACTGTCGGTCGGACGGGAGGGAGCGCCGTGCCTGTACATGGACGGAGGGCTGGCGGCGATCGTGACGGCTGTTCGCACGTGCGTGGACGCGGTGCACCTGCTGCACATGTGGCTGCAGCTGCGGATGGCGTACGTGTCGAGGGAGTCGCTTGTGGTTGGGTGCGGGAAGCTCGTGTGGGATGCACGCTCCGTGGCGGCGCGTTACATGTGGTCGCTGAAACGGTTTTGGTTCGATGCCTTCGTCATCCTCCCGATTCCGCAGGTTAGAGAAAACTCGCGTTTTTGTTTGCCATGTCATCATGTATGCAACGACGTGCTGCCACGTCATGAGTTAAAAGACTGTTGTGTCAACTCCAGGTTGCATAAGGAAATGTAGATATTAACAAATAGCGTATTTTTATCAAAAAGAAAAAATTATAGAAGTTAGAATAAATTATATTAACTTTTTTAGATTTGGTTAAACTATATTTAGCATTTTTTAAATTTTAAATATTACACTTAATTCTTCCTTGGTATATGTTTTAGAAACTTTGCCTTTAGTTTACCATTCACTAAATCAATTAATTTTTTAAAATTAGTTTATAATTTTATTTTTAGCATGACAATAAAAGCAGTTAAATTAATGTTGACGTTAAATTTGAAGTTGAGACTTTATTTTAATATGAAAGTAAAAATTATTAAGTAATTTATGACTATAAAAAATATATTTTGTGCAAACAAATTAATTTTAATAACAAAACTAAATTAAAAAGATGATGAGTATAATGTTTAAATTAAAGATGTGCTAAGTATAATTTAACTAAACTTTAAAAGTATAAATAGTTTAAATTACTCTAGAAGTTGATGATTAAAGGAATGCAAATAATTTGTAAGTTTAGTTATAATGTTTGGTTTTTAACTCAATAGGAAAGACTAAAAAAAAAACTAAATGGGAAAGATAATACATTTGGTTTTATCCTAGTATAAAATAGATTCCTTCAACAAAAAAAGAGAGAGAAAAAAAAGTATAGATAGATAAGTGTTTAGTGTTTAGTGTATTGTATTTCAGTATTGATTGGATTTATTATGTATTCCCAATAAATAATAGTTCTCACGCATATTTGGTGTATAATATAGTTTTATATCACCTTAAAATTTGCATATTCTCTTTATTTGTCTCTTCCTTTTAATCTGGAGTAAATTACTAATTTATTCATAAAAGATTATAGTTGTTTTAATTTAACTTATAAAAATCAAATGTTTCAATTAGTTTATAAAAAAAATTAGCACTATTAATTGGGTCTATGGCCCATGGGTTAGCCCTGTTTATGGGTAAGCTTTAAAAACGAGCATAAATGAATTGACTTGTTTAATTTGTGGGGCTTGCATACTTTTTTTTTTAATTTATAATATATAAGTATAGATATTTATATACTTAATTATTTGTAATTAAATTGATTTATCGTGTATATATATATATATGTTTATATATTTATTAATTTGTAATTAAATTTATTTATTTATATTTTGTAAACAAAATCAAATAAAGAATATACAAAATATACACAAATTCATTTTTATTTTAATAAACTACGTAAATAAATATATCCCCAATTAAGTAAGTTATAATTTAGACATATCAAAAATAATATTTATATGTATTTAAATAAAAATATAAAAATATAGAAGAATTTAAAAAAAAAAAGAAAAAAATTGCACTTGGCCCGCGAGCTCTTTAACTCGCTGGCCAAGTACGAGCTTGTTTTGGCATCATATCCCAAGCTTATTTATAAATGGTCCAACCCATTTAATAGCACTTAAAAAAATTATATTTGTTTCAATTTGATAATTTTGTTGCTAAGTCAAAAATTTTATCACTGCAAAATTTTAAATTTTTTGGTACTAAAAGTCATTTTGATAGACATCAGAATCAAATTGTGACAACTACAATGTCTTAAAGACTAAAATAAAATATATAATCTTTCAAAAACTAAATTGAAACATTTATAATCTTTTTAGGATCAAATTTGTAATTTTCTCTTTAGTCTAAATTAAGCCCTCTCATTATTTTAATATTATATATATACCTTGTCGTTCTGTGTTGCAGGCTGTGTTTTGGTTAATAGTACCTAAACTGATAAAGGAAGAGCAAATCAAAACCATAATGACTATTCTGATATTAATCTTCCTGTTCCAATTTCTCCCAAAGGTGTACCACATTCTGTGCTTGATGAGAAGAATGCAAAAGGTCACAGGCTACATCTTTGGCACCATATGGTGGGGTTTTGGCATCAATCTCTTTGCTTACCTCATTGCTTCTCATGTAAATCACACCTTCACTCAGTTTCAATTTTGAACTTGCATTTTATCACCAATTTCATTACTCTGGCATAAAGTACCTTTTTTATTCTCAATGTTTACTTTGAATTTTAATTTCGTCTGTTAATTTTTTTTATTTTATATTAATTTTATCCAACATGTTTCTTTTTTATTTTATTTTGCTTCTAAAATTAATGCCTTTAATATTGTTAACGAAAAATACTGACATAGACTTCTCCATGTGCCATGCTTAGTCGTCTACTACCAACATATCATACTAATTGATTTTAGTTTTAATTTTATTACAAATATTTGATTAAATTTTGATTCGCCACTAAATGATACTTTTTCATTTTCTTCTTTCATCTCAAATTAACATTTAAATGTTTCATGTGTTACATAGAATAGTACACATATTATTTGGAGGAGTCAACGTGTCACTTGAAAGAGTCTCATGTTAGCATTTTCCTTCAACTTTGTTAATAGTATTACCCCTAGAGACAACCAAAAAAGAAATATATGGGACGAAATTGACACAAAAAAATGTTAGGAACGAAATTGAAACTTAAGATAAATAATAGAGGAAAAAAAATACTTTAGTAGACTAACAAAACTCAAGTCTAGAATTTTAACCGTTTGTTGTCTTATTTTTTAATTTTATTTAAATTTATATTTTAAAAATTGAATTCATCATTCAATTTAAAAAATAAGTAGTTCACAATTTAAAGTTATATTGTGGTTGAACCAATTGAATTAAAATATTCTTGAATATGTTATATATTTATAGTATAATTTTTATAAAAAATTACAAATTTATAATATTATAAACTTTTTTGAAAAATAATTTTCAACATTTTTATTTATTATTTTACATTAAATAACAACATAATTAAGTTACTATCTTCTTATCAACTTATAAATAAAAAAAAATGTCCCTTATCATAAACAAAAAAAAAGAAGCTAATTGGTCCAGCCAAATTTGAAGGCTAGTTTGGATGCGAACTATTTGGTCAAACTCGATTCTTGACTTGGTTTGCCTTATTTTCTAAGGCACCAATTTTTAGTCATATTTGAATCAAATAGTTGGCCAATTCATTGGTTGGACTAGCTAGTCCCTTCTAATTCTCATAACAAATATTCAAATTATGACAAGTGAATATATATATATATATATATATATACTTATACATTACATTTTAACAATGCATGATTTTCATTTTTTAAAAAAAACCCTCTAGAAGTTAAGCTTTTACTTCTGAATCTCATTGTAAACACTTGAAGAACTTCAACCATGCTTTGTTATTAATCAATCATGGTGTTCCTTTCCTTTCCTTCTTCCCTTGTTATTTCCCAGGTTGCTGGAGGATGCTGGTACGTCCTCGCGATTCAACGCGTTGCGTCGTGCCTCCTGCAGCAATGCAAAAGAAGTCGCGGTTGTAACCACTCTCTTTCATGCTCAGAGGAGGTGTGCTACCAATACCTATCACCAGAAAGCACATCAGAAAATCCATGTGGTGGAAACTTCACTATAGGGATCAAACAGCCATTGTGCTTAGATGCTGAAGGACCCTTCAACTATGGCATCTACCAGTGGGCTCTTCCAGTCATATCCAGCAATTCCTTGTCTGTCAAGATCCTTTATCCCATTTTCTGGGGTTTTCTGGCCCTCGGGTAAATTCTCAACATAGTTCAATATACACTTTTTATGAATGTCAACTAAGTATATTAAGTAAATTGCTCCCTAAACCCTAAAGAAGTTCTTTGATAAATTATGGCTGGGTCAGACTTGTTGGAATTTGATTCTTTTATCTTTAGTAAGTCATTGATGATTTTTTAAGTTAGTTACTATATTTGAAAACAGAATTGAGTGCTTGAAGAGTTTGTGCTTGAATGTTTTGGATTATATTAATAATTTAGGCTTTGAAAGGTACATGAATTAACCGTTTGATGCATGAAAGTTCAATTTTATATGATTTAGTCTCTTATTGTTATGAACTTGTTATAAATTGTTAATAAGTTAAACCCTCAAAGATAAGTCAATATACAATTTAATCATACAAAATAATTAATTTGTACTGAGTTTGTAACTAATTGAAATTAGATTGTTCAACACTTGAATTTTAGGACTAAACAATAAAAAATATCTTTTAGGGACTAATTTATATACTTACTCAATATTCTGCTTTGAATTCACCTTATTTGGTCTTGCTCATTGTTGTTGATTTGTAATTTCAGGAATTTCAGTGTCTATATACTAAAAGGGTTTTAAATTTTGTGTAAGAATTGGTTTGAAAGAAACATAAATAGGTAAAAATGTTTTCTTCAAATTATAATTCCACAAATTAAGAAGATAAATGATGTATAAAATTGAACACATTCTATGATGCCGCTTTATTTGTAGAAAGACAAAATTATCATTTTCGTCTATAAACCTTGATCCAAGTTTTAATTTTGTTCCAAAGCTTTATTGTATGTCAATTTTGTCTTACATCTTTCTAATTGTTTCAAATTTGTCTTGAGCTCAACATCATCATCTACATTGTTAATAGTAAATGCTAATGTGGCCACCTTTACGAGACACATTAACACCAATTTGTCTACCTATTCGTCTACGTCAAATATATACTTGTAATGACAAAATTGTCCTTTATTATTCATTTTGCCCCTAAATGTGCAATTTTATAATTACAAGTGAATATCTGACATGCAATTTTGGGATGAAATTAAAACTTGAGTCAAAATTTAGAGATTAAATGGTATAGAAATTATTTCTAACGAAATTCACTTGAAAATCTCGTTTGATAGTTTAGAGGCTCAACTTGTTTTCTCATTTCATACTTGTTCTTGCAGCTCCTTTGGCAATGTCCTTGAACCCACAAGTCAGGGGTTGGAAGTAATTTTCAGTATATGCATGGTACTAAGTGGATTGTTACTCTTCACTCTATTGATTGGGAATATCCAGGTATATATATAAAGTAGAGAACATGGTTATAACTAAAAATGAAATCTATTTTGAAAACTTTTGTGCATTTAAATATTGTTTCATTTTGAAACATGGTGACACAATGAGGATTCATGGCTGCCATGAAGGTGTTCTTACATGCAGCAATGGCAAGGAAGAAAAAGATGGAGCTTAGATGTCGCGACATGGAATGGTGGATGAGGAGGAGGCAGCTTCCGTCCCAATTACGGCAAAGAGTTCGCCACTTTGAACGGCACAAATGGGCAGCCATGGGAGAAGAGGACGAAATGGAATTGCTCAAAGACTTGCCAGAAGGTCTAAGGAGGGACATCAAGCGCTATCTTTGCCTAGACCTCATCAAAAAGGTAATAAATGGATTGTCTTTTTCTCTAACAAGAAAAAGAGTCAATTTTGTGATGTGTGTCACTCATTACCTATTATCTAAGGAGGGACATCAAGCGTTTTATTTTTCTGTATCTCATAAAAAAGATAACAAATGGATTGTCTTTTTTTTCTAACGAGAAAAAGAGAGTCAATTTTGTTATGTGTGCCATTCGTTATCTATTATCTAAGGAGGGAGTCTTTTTCTCTAACAAGAAAAAGAGTCAATTTTGTGATGTGTGTCATTGTTACCTATTATCTAAGGAGGGACATCAAGCGTTATATTTGCCTAGATCTCATAAAAAAAGATAACAAATGGATTGTATTTTTTTCTAATGGAAAAAAGAGAGTCAATTTTGTTATGTGTGCCATTCGTTAACTATTATCTAAGGAAGGACGTCAAGCGCTATTTTTGCCTAGACCTCATCAAAAAGTTAACCAATGGATTGCCTTTTTTTTTTTATTTTTTACAAGAAAAAGAGAGTCGACTTTATTATGTGTGCCATTTGTTACCTATTATCTAAGGAGAGACATCAAGCGCGTCCAGACCTCATAAAAAAGGTAACAAATAGATTGTCTTTTTTTTTTTTTGACAAAACAAAAAAAAGAGTCAATTTTGTGATGTGTGCTATTCGTTACCTATTATTTCATAACAAATAGTCTAGATTGAATAAAGGAAATTCAAAAAATTAGACAAATCAATATGAATCGTCCATTTTAAAATGACTGAAAATAGATAGCCTAGCCTGCAAAATAGATTCTTGTTTTTTCCGCTAAAAATGGAGACAATCCATTTTCACAAATATAAAGATCACAGTATAATCTCTTTTTTTTTTTTGAAAAGAAGGTGCCCTCAATTGTTTTAATCTTAAGAGCTAATAAGTTGTAAACTGCAAAGAAACAAATGGAAATTAACACTATAATCTTGATGATGATCAATATATTAAAAATTCCTGTTGATCTTTCTTTGATAGGTACCTTTGTTTCAAAGCTTGGATGATCTCATTCTTGATAACATTTGCGACAGGGTTAGACCTCTTGTCTTCTCTAAAGGTGAAAAGGTACAAATTAAACAAACAAGTGTGAGTGAAAATTTTGGTCAATTTAGTCTTCTTAAGTTTGACACTCTTGTTTTAATCTTTCAAAGAGCATTATACATTCATCAATACCATTCTCAAGTTAAGCTCGATAAATTATAGTTAACAAGGCTGAGTGATGCAACTTAATGTGAAATTGATATGGTTGTTAGATTTCTAGTTGTTACTAAAAATATGCCATGATAGATCATTAATTATATTATGTGAAGTACTCAAAAACGATTCCATCCATTTTGGTGCTTTAATTTGTCTACCTAACGGTATATCAATTTAATGTTAAAATATTCATCTATGTTAATTATTTGTTAGCAAAAGTCTCATTTTTTCTCTATACTTTGATGATCCAAATTTTAATTTCATCTAAAAATTTTATTGTGTCAAATTTATCCTAAAATTTTTCAATTAGTTTAAATTTTGTCTATGAACCAAACGTTATCTAAATTGTTAATGTCAAAATGCTGATGTGACTACCTATTGCACATATCAATACCAACTCATCTAACAGGAACAATTTTGTCATTTCTAGTGTATATCTTGACGTGAATATACCTAATTAGACAAGTTAGCATTAAGGTATGTAATAGAGTTGGCCATATTATCTTGTTCCCTTAAAAATGTAGACAGCATTGGGGTTGGGGACAAAACTGACGCAAAATAAAATATTAGAACAAGATTGAAACTTAGGTCAAAGTTTAGAGAATAAAATTATACTTTTGCCATAATTTGTTATTACACTTTATGAGAAGATGATAATAGTTTCACTTGGTATCATAAGAAGCATTAATTTTCCCCCTTTTAAACAATTGTTGAAATCTCTATTCTCTTCATCTTTTTTAACTTGTTAATGGCCATGTCATGTGAAATAGATAATTAGGGAAGGAGACCTAGTGCCTAGAATGGTATTCATTGTTCATGGATGCATAAGACGCTACCAAAGCCTAAGCAAAGGCATGGTTGCCACCAGTTACCTTGAAGCCGGAGGGTTTCTCGGCGACGAGCTGTTCTCATGGTGCCTCCGCCGGCCGTTTGTAGACCGGCTTCCGACGTCCTCGGCCACATTTGAGTGTGTTGAATCTGCAGAAGCCTTTGGCCTAGATGCTGACCACCTTAGGTTTATCACTGATCACTTCCGTTACAAATTTGCCAATGAAAGACTGAAGAGAACAGCCAGATATTACTCCTCAAATTGGAGAACTTGGGCTGCTGTTAATATACAATTTGCTTGGCAACGTTATAGGCAAAGGACTAGAGGTCCTGTGATTCCTGTAACAGAAAATGGAGACAATAAGTGTAGGCTCTTGCAATATGCTGCAATGTTTATGTCAATAAAGCCACATGACCATCTTGAATAAATGAATCAATCTATGAATGATACATGGATTTGACTGATTAGTTTTTAAAAAATTTAACTTTACACAATTTAGATCTAATTATTACGAACTTGTTGCACATTGTTATTTGACTAAAATTCTATTTTGGCCCCTTACAGATGTTTTTTTAATTTGGTCCCTTATAAATTGATATGTTACCAATTTAGTCCCTCATAGATAGATATGTTATCAATTTAGTTCTTCACTTATTTTCATTCTCAGTTTGATCCCTCACAAATTGATATATTATCAATTTAGTCCTTTTTTGCTGACAATAATTTTTTATGGTCACAACTTTTGATGAAGAGACTAAATTGATAACATATAAATTTATAAGAGACCAAATTGAAAATAAAAATGTGAGGGACTAAATTAACAACATATAAATTTGTGAGGGATCAAACTGAGAATAAAAATTGATATATTATCAATTTAGTACTTTTTTGCTGGCAATAATTTTTAATAATCACAACTTTTGATAAATAGACTAAATTGATAACATATAAATTTATGAGAGACCAAATTGAAAATACAAATGTGAGGGACTAAATTAACAACATATCAATTTGTGAAGAAACATATTGAGAATAAAAATCTATGAGACATTGAATTGATAACATATTAATTTATAAAGGACTAAATTGAGAATAAAAATTTGTGAGGGGCTAACTTGAGAAAAAAGATATCTATGAGGGACCAAAATGATGTTTTGGCCATTGTTATTAAGTTAGTTCTTTAATAATAAGTAAATATATAATTTAATCCTACAAAATGATTGAGTTTGTAACCTATACGATTAACTAGTTTGATACTTAAATTTTAGAGATTAAACAATATTTTTTAAAAAAATAGGAAAAAGTATTTTTTTTTTGGCCTTACATGTTTATTTCAAGTTTCAATTTTGTTTCTAATTTTTTTGTATCAATTTTGTTATACATATTTTTTTTTATTTCAATTTTGTCCTCAAGTTTAACACCATTAACAAAGTTGATGAAAAAATGTTAATATGGACTCCTCCAAGTAACATGTGGGTTCCTCCAAATGACATGTGAATTTTTTCATATGATACATCAAATGGTTAAATGTTAATTGGGGTGAAAGAGAGAAATGAAAAAATATCATTTGGGGTGATATTGAAACTTAATCAAATATTTGGAACAAGATTAAAACTAAAATTAATTAGTATGACATGTTGGTAGTGGACGTGTCACATTGAAAAGTCCACGTTAATCATATTAACAACATTACCTTTAGGGATAAAATTGAGATTAAAAAAAATATGTGAGATAAAATTGAAATTCAAGGTAAATATTAAGAACGAAACAAATATTTTTACTTAAAAAAATAAAGTACTTTATTTTCAATAAAAAAATTAAAATATGAAAAGATCTTGAAAGATGTATAACCAGCCATTAAAACTGATATAAATAAAAGGAAATATCTTCCCTCTTTAGATAAGTTTAAGTTGTATTATAAATGATAAATCATCTAATTATTAATAAAAAAATTAAAATTAAAAATATAATTGAATATATAAATTATTTTATCGTCGATAAAAATCTTAGAGATATTATTGTTGTTGAATTAGTTTTTAGTTCTCCTTTAATTTGATCTATATAATTTTTTTATATCTTTGCTAATAAATTTTTCATTGAAAAATATGTGTAAAAATGTAAAATATTGTTAAAAAGAAAATCAAATGATAATGAGTTATAAAAGTGTTTTTATAATTATTTTTAAAATCTATACATTTATTGAAAAATATATAAAGAAAGATTAGATTAATAAGAAATTTTTTATATTTTTCTCAACTTTTTTTTTAAAAATTATATAAATTTTTTTAAAAAATTAATTATACAAAATTAAGTTGTAAAAAATATATAATTATTTTTTTTAAAACTTATACTAAATATCCTGATGAAAAAATAAAGAAAGATGTGCTTAAATTATTTTTTCTCTATATTGCCCAATGCCCCCTTGAACTTAGAAGTCACTGCAAAAGAAATAACTGAAAAAACGACCTCGTGAAGGCGGCGAGATTAGCAAAGCGGTGTCAACAAACGGAGATAGAATATCCGGCGTGTGAACCACCGATCCATCTCCGATGTTCTAGGGTTCCATTCGCTCCTAAATTTGGAAATGTGGAATGGAAGTGGGGCTAAAAATCCCCCTAATGTTGGCAAAGGATTTCTGCCAATCCCATTCCCAATTTTATCTCTTCCCTCTTCCTTTCTTTTCTTACCAAACAAACGCCACAATGGAGGTTCTCATCATCACCACCTCCCACACCCTCACCAGCAAAAATCCTCCAATTTAGTCCTTCGGCTAGCTTTTCTAGGGTTCCCACCCAGATTCTCGACTCCATCTGGGATTGCATTGGGAATCCTAGATTTAGATTGGCTAGGATCTATTATTGTTTGCAGTTACTGACGCCGGAGCTACATGTTCAGTTCAGGTACATTAATTCATTCACCCCTTTCTCTGAAATGTTACCCTTTCCTGAACTTTGTTATCCGAGTGGATCATAAATGTAATTTTTGATTAACCCTCTGGAGGATGGAATCATTTATTGATATCACCCTGGTTTTGGAACTCTTGTTTCCGTGCCTGGCCTTACTGTTAAAAGAACAAGAAAAGCTTTGTCTGTCAAATGCCAAATCTAAGGGACAACTTATTGTAGAAGTTATTTAAATTTGGTGTTCAATTTTTTAATATCCCAACAAAAAGAAGAGACCAAAAGAAGATATGGAATACTTGATATTTTAAGCTTCCTTTTTTTCCTTTTCGGTATAAAAAATGGTACAAGGATAGGTTAGTCCAGACTACTGGTGAAGGTGTTCAAAGCATGCCTAGGATCCAAGAGGAGCAAGCGAAGGTTAACCCGGGGCGCTTCCTTTATTTTCTTTCCAGTAGATGAGAATTATCTCCAGTATAACATGACTGGTCTCATTATGCTTGTTAGAACTTAGAAATGATTTGATGGGCCAAAATAGGTAATGTCATAGGTTCATTTCCCGTGTTAATGATTAATAAATCTTTGCTATATTGTGAAATCTGCAACTATGTCATTTTATTTTAAAGAAAAAAACAAAATAATGCAGAGGTAATTTGGTCGTTTTCTAAAAATACAATAAATGCAAAGTCATTTTTTTTTGTAAGTTTTGGAAATTCGTATTGGGAGAAAATGATTAAATGTCCCTGCATTTATTGTGTTTAATAAAAAAAGGAATTTTTTTGGGTTGCTGGTAACACTTTGTCACTTCCTCATGATAGATTTGGTGCATTTGTCATTTAGTATTTTGGATGTCTCAACCATTAAGCGTTTATTTTTGTCCTAGGTACCTTGTCATTAGTCACGGCCGTAACTGCTCAACCAAATGGGGTCGAAATTTACGAAGGAGGAACCGCCCAAAATCGAAAACCTGAGTTTACATCATCACATGATCAACTACCTTGCCAAAAAGTTATATATCCGCAACTTAGTATCAAAGCAACGGAGGAGGATGCTCATTGATGGCTATGATCTTGACATGTCATATATCACAGATCAATTACTAGCAATGTCATTTCCTGCAGAACGTATGCGAGCAATGTATAGAAATCCACTCTGGCAGGTCAAATCTGTGCTGGATACAAGACATCATGAGCATTATAAGGTGCACATCGTCAATCCTTGACCATGTCTAGTGTGGAATTTTATCTTATTTACCCTCAATATCTTTCTTTCTTTCCTATTTAATCCTTTTCTATTGGATCATTTTGCGTTAAACTTCTAATATGCATTAATACCTTGCGTTAAACTTTAATATGCATTAATACTAACTGCTACATTGTTGTTCATATTACAATAGTGTATGTCTTTATATTTCAGATATATAATCTCTGTATAGAAGAAAATTATGATGAAGCACACTTTTATGGTCGTGTGGAAGCATATCCTTTTGATGATAACCATGTTCCACCTCTTCAAATGATCAAGAACTTCTGTGAAAGTGTGCATTCTTGGCTATCAAGTGACCCAAAAAATATTGCTGTCATTCATTGCATGGTATGAGAGTTCACGCTTACTTTTAGAATCTTGAGAAATTTTCTAATGCGGTAAAGCCTTATCCTTGACAGCTTATTATGTTGGTTATCATTTTAATATCTTAGATTTCATCCTGAGACAAATGTATAACTAAAATCAGATTATGAGCAATCAAGCCATCTTAGTAGAAGCCAAATTTTTATGTGTCTGAATCCATTAGAGATATGCGAGTTGACATTGAATATTGAGTTGAACAGCTTACAGATTGATATTCTACTCTCCAGAATGATGCTTCAACATGTTGTTCTTTTTAGATGACTTTCAGTGTTCCCAGGCTATGCTACTGATTGGCTTAAATTCTTGTGGTGTGTACTTTTACTGATTGCAGAAGCTCAAATTCATAAAAGACAAATATATATTTTTTCTATCTGGATTTATGTCTACCACTGGAACCCAGAGTACGCATATCTATGCATTTGTGCAATCTTACTTGTGAACTGTAATCAGAAACATTTGAGATCCATTGCTTTAAAAAAAGAATTATCAAAATGCTCACATTGTGTATGAAACAGGTTCTGATCAAGTGTATATAGGTTTTACTAGTCACATCTCATCTAGTTTTTATCACAGTGACTTAAATTATGCAGGCAGGAAAGGGTAGAACTGGCTTAATGGTGTCTGCATACTTAGTTTACTGCGGCATGTCAGCTGATGAGGCTCTTCAATTGTATGCAGATAGGCGGACAACCAATAATGAAGGAGTAAGTCATATTAGGTATAATCCCAACAATTTGAAATGTTCACAAAATTTTCATCAACTCAACTCACACATTGATTAAAAGCACTTCTCATTTTCTAGGAAACATTGATAACTTGATGAATGTTAAACTCATAAGGCTGTAATGTTGAAGACTCAAAATTACATGTTGGTCAATTTTAATTGGTGATAATGCAGAACTTAATTAGAGATTAAGTAAAAAAAATTGCAAGTACTGAATTCATAGGTGGTCAACCATTTTATTTATTATGATCAGACATATGGAATTAATTTCAAGTTGTGAGAGTACATCTCTTGATGCCCCTCTAAAATGAAGTAGGATATTGATTCCCTTCTGCATTTAAATCTACAACCATACGACATATTATGTGTATGTATTTCATTTTGCATTTTGATATTTTAGAATGTAATATGTGTATGTATTTCATTTTGCATTTTGATATTTTAGAATGTAATATGTGTATGTATTTCATTTTGCATTTTGATATTTTAGAATATGCAGTTTAATACATTGCTAATAACTTAAACAGCACTATCTTTGTGACTGTTTCTTTATCATAGGAGGATGTCATATTTTCCATTTACTTTTCTTTCTTCTTATTGAATTCTTATTCTTCTACTTCAGGAGGAAGAAAATAATTAAAAAAAAAAAGATAAGAAATTAACTACATTTTTGTGCACATGCGGGAACAGGTATCGATACCAAGCCAACGCCGTTATGTACAGTACTGGGAAAGTATACTTTCCATTTCTGAGGGCATTGGTAATAGCCCAGCAAATGTGAGCTTACCTAAACCATGTAGCAGAGAACTGCGGAGAATCCGGCTTTATGATACAGTTAACATTGACACAATCTTCTTTGTGATCTTAGAGATGCAGGAGGTCAGCTCATTTCAATTTTTGAACATGAATCAAACGGCTTTCTAAAATTCAATGATTTCTTTTTCTTAAAAGAACTGTTTCTTCATGCTTTCTTGGAAATGCAGATGCTTAACTAATCAAAACATACCTGAATGGTTACAAGCATTGAGTTTTATTTACCAGTAGATAGACATAAGCGTAAATTTGATAAACAAATATATGAAGGACATTGGGAGCCAAGCTTCAAAATGGTTTTGACAAAATTGCTATTTCCACCGTATTATGAAACAGGCTGATATAATTTGTTTGCTGTAATGAGTTCCACTTTGAAATCTCCTTTTTCCATGTTGATTGGTTTATGAAATTATGATTGCCTTTCTAAATTCTGGTTTTACAAAATACATATGAATGATTTAAGATATCTTTAAATAATAAGTTGGTTATATTTCTCTGCTTACTTTCCTCTTTGTTTATAGGTTCCTAATCAGGATTACCGTCCATCAGTGGAAATTACTAAGAGTAGCTGCAGACAGATTAAGAAAGGCTACCAGGGAAACTACAGTCCTCGCTATTATCTATCTTATATCAAAGGTGATGAAGATGGAATTGAATCAAATTTAGAGGAACCTCATGTTGTAGTCCAAATGGACACTGAGGATCCTTCAATCTACCAGAAATCTTGTCTGGACCGTTATTTTGACAAACCTATTCAAGTAAGTAATAAGGGATATGCTATTTTGTGTGTAATTATGCATAATATTTAAATGATGTAGTTGGTAAGAAACTAATCTCTTTGTTACTAATGACATGTTATCAGATCAACTTTCTACAATTAAATATATTCTTAGAAAAGTTTTGGAATTCCTTCCCTACCGTTTCTGGCTACATAAAGTCGTGAAATAGGAAGTGCACCGTAACAAAATGTGATTAAAGTCTCCCTGTTCCAAGAAAGCAACTGACACTCATGAGTAAAATAGATAAACAAGAAATTCCTTTACAAGAGTTAGCGGAAGATGTGGCTACTAATTAGATGAAAATGATAGAATATTCATGGTAAAGAACTTATTTCGGTGTATAAAGCTTTTATTAAGTAATTCAAAAAGATAACAATAAAAAAGCTTGACTTTCATTTTATTTTCTTTTTGAATTTTTTCTTTTTTTTATTTGTGCATATGTATTTATGTATTAATGTCAACTGAACTTGATTTAACAATCACTTGGTGTACTCACTTAAGAAACTCATGTAGATAGCAAAGGGTTTTGCTAATTGTATTTAGTTATTGCATATATATTCATTTTCACTCTCATTGCCAACAGGTTTCTGGAGATGTTCGTGTCATATTCTATGAGAAAATGGTCGGAGGGCGTCTTTTCTACTGCTGTTTTAATACAGCTTTTATTAAGAATGGCTTGCTACAGGTAACCTCCTCCATCTTTTAGAGCAGTATTAATTTTCTATGAACTCTGATCTGCTTTACTGAGTGAAATTGAATGTTACTCTTAAAATAAGAATACAGAAACAAGAGCAAATAATATGTCTGTTTTTAGGAAAATTCTCCTTAAGGGTATGTCTTGATTGACAAGAATAGAGAAGGAAGATCTTCAATTTAGATTTAAATCAAAGGAAAGGTTTAATTTAAGAATTTCCCTTTCTTCTTTTCTCCTCTATTCTCCCTAATATCCTATTGAAGCTTCGGTATAGTAATGAAACATCTACATATCAGTTTATCCAAAAGATTTTTCATTTAGTCTGTCTTGAAAGTAGCTAGGATTTGGAAGCAATTCAAATATTGGCTGAATTATACACTATATTTAGTATATTGCATACTCAAGCTTGACTATGTTCCCATTCCTCCAAACAACTGATAAAACTGAAACGATAAAGAGAAGCTTGACTATGTTCTCTTTTTAACAATTGTAGCTCAAAATTTTTTCAGTCTATCCAAAAGACTTTTCATGTAGTCTGTCTCGAAAGTAGGTAGGATTTGGAAACATTTCAAATATTGGCTGAATTGTACACTATATTTAGTATATTGCATACTCAAGCTTGACTATGTTCCCGTTCTTTTGGACATTTGATAAAACTGAAACGACACAGAGAAGCTTGACTATGTTATATATGTTCCCTTCTGTAACAATTGTAGCTCAAAATTAAGGACTTGGACAAAGTTGGGAAAAAAGGAAGATCACTATGTGGCTCAGCCTTCTGCTTAGAACTTTTGTTTGGCCCTGCCAATACAAAGCGTTCGCCATCTGAGATCGACGGTGGGAATTCCATTGATGAATATATCTAAAATCTTTCCACAGATCAATGCAAAGATAATGCTGCGAAGTGCGGTTTTTATTCCTAAAGTACAATCTGCTTCATGTGTTTTTTCCTGCATAATGATCTCAATAATGAGACTCTTGCAATGTTATGAATTAGCAGTGTACTGATTCCCCAATAGTTGTCTTGCCGTTTGATTTTTAATTGGCGGGAAGGCTTGAGGAAACAAAGCAATTTTGGTGTTGTGTTAGTATATCAGTAGCTTTGTAATGCTCAGAAAGACGGAATTGAGAGGAATTTAATACTACCAGCACTTCACTTCTCTTATTGTCACTCTCATCTATTTTCTTTTCTTTTCTTTTCTTTCTTTTTTTAAAGAAAGTTGTGCTTAAAATCAAGGCAAAAATGCAAAGAACTCCTCTCAATGTAGGAGATTGTGCAAATTATTCCTTAACTTTAAAAGTTGATAATAAATCTCTTGGAACTTTCAATTTTTGTAGTATAATCTTTTTTTTTTGGGGGGGGGGGTTCTAAAACCTTTACAATACTTGTTAATGCAAGCTGAAAAATGTCAAATTAATGAAAAACAAATTAAGAGGCTTTTTTTTGTTACAAAAATGTAAAAGAAAAACAAAAGAATGACTAGAAAAAAGCCATTATTTAGTTACTTAGTATAATAGGTCGAATATATGTTTTGTTAATTAAGTCTCTTTTAATTTGTATGGACAAGTAATATTTGAATTTTGGACAAAAGGTTAATGAATTGTTATGCTACACAAAATAAAAAATTCATTTTTGGACTAAAATTAACTATAATTTTTTTTAAAAAAAAAATCAACGTCAGGCTCAAAAGTATTGAACATAAGAAAGTGACTCTTGAACTGCAGGAGTATCGTAGTGATGGCAGTATTATTGGAATTCTGGTATTTTTTGAAGTTCCTCAAAATGAAGTGAATGTATATGATCCTCAAGTGTCAATCCAAGGACCTTATCTTTGCTAAGAATGGAAAAGGCAAAAATATTATGGTAAATTGAACTAATCTCTCTTAAGATTTGTTAAATTATATTTAATACTCCTCTAAATTCAAATATTACATTTGGCTTTTTTTTAATTTATTTTTCATAATCGAAATTAAACTTTTTCACTGTTCTTTCTAGTAATAAAATATCATTTAATAATTCTTACTATTATATTAAAAATAAAAATGTAGTTTCATATTAATATAGCTTTTAAAATTCTAAGTCTCACAATTCTTTACTCACACTTTGTATTTTTTGGCTTCCCATAGGTATCCTCTCCTGGATGCAATGCTACTCAAGGTATTGTCATATACTAAATGTGGATACTTCTCTTAGTGAGGATTTGAACCTAGGTTCACTACCTTGTGGAAAACTGACCCCTTTCACTAGACCTAACCCCTATTGGTTTTACTTACACTATTTGTTTCTTTTTTTTAATAGAAAAAGAGGTATTATTACTAAGAAGAGAGAGAAACAAAGAAAAAAATGAAAAACAAAAAATGAAAAAGGGAGGATAAGAAATCCTCATAATAAAAGACAGCTGAAACAAAAACCTTCCTCTCAAAGCCCCAAAAACAAAACTAGTACAATAAAGCCCTCCAATCCCTATAAACATTTGAAAAAGGCACTCCCCTTAAACATTCCATTAGCCGAAACCCAAAGGGAAGCAATAAAGTGAATACTATTACACAACAAGTAAGGAGGCAAAGACTGTTTATTGAAAACTCTAGCATTTATTTCCATCTAAGTACACCACACAATCGCGAATATAACTGCTTTCCACAAAATTTTGTTCTCCTACCTATAACCAAAGCCACTAAAATTAGTCATAAGAAGAGCACCAAGGTCATCAAGGCAAACACAATTCTTATCAAAAAGACCAAATAACCTGTTCCAAATATTCCACGCCACCTCGCAATGTAAGAACAAATGGTTATTAGTCTTAGAGTTCCTCATATACATCACACAAACATCAGGAGATAAAGCTTTAATAGGCCGCTTGACTTGACATAAGTAATTAGTATTAATTCTATTGAGAACTGCAGTCCACAAAAAGGCCTTAACCTTTAAAGGCACCTTTTAAAATACTTACACTATTTGTGAGTAATACAAAGTTGTGTGTTTAATTGGACTCAACCAACACTGTCAAACGGGCTGGTCCGGACCGACTTGTCATGAGCCAAAAATAAACGAGCCTCTATATGGAAGACTAGGACTACCCATGACTAGACCGTAGGTAAATGGTCCAGCCCACAATCTTTTTTTTTTTATAAAGTACATCTTCTAAGTAAAGACAAGAGCAAATGCCGAGATGCGAGACTCAAGAGGCAAGAGGTGAGAGCTCAGAGCACAAAACCACGTATACCATCGAGACCGAGAGTAGAGAGGCTTAGACAAAGATAAACGAGCTAATAGCAAATGGACAGAGGAGATGCGATCGAGACCAAGAGCAAAGAGACTCAACAAAAGATAGACGAATGCGAACCGAGCGTAGATGGACAAGAAAAGAATTTAGGGCAGGAAGGTTGAGAGAAACCAAGATAGATCAAAGACATAGACTAAGAGAGATACACCAAGAAAATAGGAGTGAGAAATGCATAGAGTCAAAGCAAAAGAGAACACAAAGATTGAGAGAGCAGGAGAGACACAAAGATTTGAGCAAAAAAATAGAGACTTGATGGAGAGAGCATGAGAGTGTAAGTTGAAAATCCCAAAATTAAGGATCTTGACTTTCATAATTTACACAAATAGAAACTCAAACATTACAATCACTTACCTGGATCTATGTGTTAAGTTCTCAATTTAGTACCATTTTGGTACTAAATATCCTCTCTTTTGATCTCTTTCTTCTTGGCTTTTGATTCTTCACTCATCTTTGAGCTTTTACTAAATTAAGTGATTTCATGACTTTTTTCAGCTATTAATGGCTGTTTTGTTGTTGTACGTTGAGTTGGTGTGGAATGTACGCATAATGATGAATCTGGCCGGAGCTATATCTCTGAAATTACTGCAGAAGTCAACTTTTTCTGCTAGTCACAGCTATAGCGGTGGCTCCTAGAGAAAACCACTATAAAGCCAGACTCTTTGTTAACCACCGCTATAGTGGTGGATCCTGCACCAGAATTTTGCTGGACCAATTTTTCTGTCTTCCACTGCTATAGCGGTGGTTTGCCTTCTACACTTGTTTAAATAGCATCAGAATAGAATTTTTAGGTCATTCTAAGTTAGGAGAAGGCTAGAAGATGCCAATTTTGCAGAAGGAAGAGGAGGAATCCCATTCCGAAGCTCTCTAGGCCCGGTTTCCGTGAACCCAACATTGGATTCATGGAGTTTGATCAATCTTTTACTGTTTTCTGTAGTTTTAGGGCTGTGAGTAGCTGAATTTCTCATTCTAGGTTGCTAGGAACCTAATATCTAATTAAGAGTTGTTTTCTTTCCGACTTTGTGATTTCAATTCAATAAATATATTCCTTTCATTCATATTTGCTGTACTTGTCGTAAAATTGGCCACTTTATGATTTGTTTGTTGCTTTCATCAAACTTTGGCGAGGGAGATATTGGTAGAACACTGAGTGAATAGGGTGAGTGGTTGAACTTTATGGGTTTTGCTTGTTAATTAATAGGAATATTAATTAACCTTATTTAAGCAAATTAGGTTAACTTTTATCCAGCTTAAACTCACATAAGGGATTATGTTAGAGTTGAGTAGCTTAACTTAGATTCGGGAGAATCACTTTAAGCCAATAGAAAACCTAAGATTAAAGTATATAATTGAATTGAATCGCAGATGTTAGGGAGAGTTAGCACTTTTTGGGACGAGAAAATGGGATTAGTAGCCCTAGGCCTTTTAATTAAGTTAATTTCATCTGAATTTGTATTTGCATTTAGTTTAATTGCAAAAAATACAAAATTATGTTATTTGTCGCCTTTTTATTAAAAGTTAGAGCTACCTTTAATCCAAATTGAGTTGTTTGACTATTGCATTTAAATTTCTGAAGTACTTAGTACGTTAGTCCTCATGGAACGATATTTCTTACTCATTTTATCACTGTATTACTTATGCGACTGGTGCGCTTGCCAAATCGCCTAACGAGTTTTTAGCATCGTTGCCGGGACTAACGATTTTAGCTAATATTCTAAGGAGTTTAAAGGTGTTAGATTAGGCATTTGTTTTGCTTTGTTTTAGTTCCTTATTTTAGTTGTTTCTGTTTTAGTAGTAATTTTTACTTTAAAAGTTATTTTTCTGATTTCTCTTTGCCACTTCTAATTTGTTATTTCTGCTGTGTAAGTGAGGTACTTTGATCCTTCTGAACTCCTATACGAACCTGAGATCGAGAAACTTGCAAGGAGAGCCAGAAAAGAAGCAAGAGCAAGAAAAATCCAAGAAAGATCAATTTCTCGAGAAGAAGAAGAAATGACAAAAAATAATAGAAACAATGGGGGCAATGGTGTAAGAAACAACCATAATGATGATAATAGAGCTGTATGGGACTATGCTTCGCCCACTGAGGTTGGACACTCATCCAATATAGTGAAACCTCCACTGAGCGCTAGTAATTTTGAAATAAGGGCAGTCTTGATGAATTTGGTCCAACAGAACCAGTTTGGGGGGAACCTAATAGAGGACCCAAATAACCACATCACAAACTTCTTAGATATCTATGATATGGTTAAGCTAAATGGGGTGAGTGATGATGGTTTTCATCTTCGGTTATTCACCTTCTCATTGAGAGATACTACAAAGAGCTGGTTGACTTCTCAACCAAAAGGGAGCATGACCACATGGGATCAACTACAGAGGAAGTTCTTGGACAAATTCTTTCCTCCTTCAAGGTCAGTTAAGTTAAGGAATGAAATTACTACATTTTATCAATATGAAGGAGAGAGCTTATCTGAAGCTTGGGAACGGTTTAGAGAGTTACTGAATAAGTGCCCAAATCATGGCATTCCAGAGTGGCAACAGCTCACTATCTTTCACAGTGGGCTAACTTATGAGATAAGAGACAAATTGGACACCGTAGCTGGTGGTACTTTAATGGCTAAACTGATCAGACAAGCTTAAGATATTATAGAGACTATGGGGGCAAGTTAGAGTGCTTCTAGCTAAACCAAAAATGTGTCAATGAGGGGAGTTATGGAGATGGATACCATCAATGCGCTATTGGCGTAAAACGACGCTTTGACTAGGAAAGTCGACATGTTGTGTTCAAGGCAATAAGATACTGCGAGAGTGAATGCAGTAGTCACTCCAGAGGCGAACTGTAATTTCTGTGGGGGTGCACATAGTAATGGGTGTTGTGATGAATCAATTGTAATTGAGCAATTGAACTACATGGGTAATGCTCAAAGGAATCAGCACAACTCTTACTCCAACTCATACCATATGGGGAATAGAAATCACCCAAATTTTTTCATAGAGCAACAATCACTGCTTAAATCTTACAGCTTCATCTTTTGGTAGGCCTTTTCCACCTCCTAGTTTTGGTAATCAAAACAACTACCCTCCTTAAAATAGAGCTCCACCACCTCAAGTGGAGAAGAAACCTTCGATAGAGGAGATGTTCATGAAATTCATGGAGAGAAGTGAGTCAATGTTTCAAACTCAGAATGTGGCCATAAAAAATTTAAAGACTCAGATGGGACAGATGACATTTGCTTTGAACAACAGGCCACAAGGTAATCTCTCTAGTGAGACTGAAAATAACCCAAGAAGGGAGGGGAAAGAGTACTGTAATGTCATTACCTTAAGGAGTGGCAAGGAGCTCCCTGATGTGGTTAAATCACATAACAAGAAGAAAGGGGTGATCAGTGCAGAAGAGAATGAAGAAATTGCCAAGCCTCAAGAGAAGGCAACTGAAAAGGTAGAGGCTTTGAATGCTAAAGATAAGGGTAAGAATACATTAAGAAATATAAGAGCTGAAAATTTTTTTCCACCACTATCTTATCCTCAAAGGTAGAAAAAGCTCAATCTGGATCGGTAATATAGAAAATTCTTAGAGATCTTGAAGCAACTTCATATCAACATCCTATTTGTGGAGGCATTGGAACAAATGCCTAGTTATGCAAAGTTTCTAAGGGATGCTCTGTCAAGAAAGAGGCACTTGTATGAGTTTGAGACTGTTGTTATTACTCAAGAGTGTAGCGCCATCCTTCAAAAGAAGTTACCTAGCAAAATAAAAGATCCAGGTAGCTTTGTAATCCCATGCAACATTAGGAAAAATTTTGCCAAAAAAGCATTGTGTGATTTGGGAGCAAGTGTAAATTTGATGCTGTTCTCTATCTTCAAGAAACTGGGTGTGGGAAGTACTTGGCCTACCACAGTGACACTTCAGCTAGCTGATCGTTCGATGTGCTATCCGAACGGAATCATTGATGATGTACTTGTCAAGGTGGACAAATTGATTTTTTCGGCAGATTTTATTATCATGGATTATGAGAAAGACAAGGAGATCCTAATCATTTTGGAAAGGCTTTTTCTGGCTACCGAAAGAACTTTGATAGATGTTCATAAAGGTGAGTTAACCATGAGAGTCAATGATCAAGAGGTCACCTTTAATATGAATAAGGCAATGAAAGCTCCTGATGACTCAGGGGAATGCTACTTCTTAAGGATGATTGATGAGGAATCTCATGGGTGTTTTCATAATGAGATGCATAAAGGTTGTTTGGAGGACGCTGAAGACGTGGGAAAAGAACAAGGGGAATTTGTGAAATTTCAGAGGTATATGCCAAGTTTCATGATGATTCCTATAAATTCAAACCTCTTGATGTTGCAAATAATGTTTTAACTCAGCTGAAGGCATTCAAGAAGCAACAAAAATTGGAAGATCCACCTTGAACATAAACGCCCTGGTAAAGTTTGGCTGAATACTATAAACTTAATGCTCTTAGGAGGCAACCCAATTTTATTGCTTTTTTAGTTTTTGTTGTTTTGCTTTTGCTCTAATTATATTTTTTTTATCTATGGTATTTCTTGTTCTTGTTGTTGTGTTATTGGTATGCTTCTTTTCCTCTGTTGTGCTAATATAGGATAGTGAGGACACTGTCAGCTTTAACTTTGGGAGAGAGAAGTTTGGTATTTGTTTTTGATTGTATTGCTTGTTGTCTTGTGTATGTTTGTTTTTGTTTGTTAGTGTGTTTTGTGTGTAAAGCGATTTTCAGATATGTAGATTTTCAAAATTTTCAAACTTTTTGTTTAAGAGCTTTGTAAGGGAAATTGTTGCATATTTTTGTGAAAAATTTTGAAATATTTGTTAAAATTATGATTTTAGGATTGCTTTTAATAAAGAATTAGCCTTACTTTTAAGAATAATAGGAGATTCATTCAAAATTCATTTTAAGCTTTTTGAAGTTTTGAAACTCTTAGAACAATTACTTTAGCTTGAGTTAAGCTTTTATAAAATCAAAAGTAAGCTCAATAAGGGGTGTACATTCCAAATTCCAAAAAATAAATTATAAAAAAAAAGAGAAAGATTGGTGTTCCATTTTTACAAATAAGAATAATCAGCTAACTTGAAAGTATGGTTTATGTTAAGGCAGTATTGTGTGAATTAGGCACACGAACACTTTTTCATCCAATGAACTTTATTTTCAGTTAGTTTGAGAGAATGAAAGGGTAGGGAAGTATTGTGTGGATTAGGTGCACGACATTTCTCTCACTTCGTAGTTTTTGCCTTTGATGTGAATGGGAAGAGCTGTGTGGATTGGGTGCATGAACTCTGCCTCTTCCTGGTTACACCTCCTGTTATGTGGTTTGCTTATTAGATCATTGGAATTTGAATTGAAAACCCTTGAGAATGTAAAAATATAAAAAAGAAAGATTAATTCAAGTGATGGTATTTTGCTTTAAGAGGTCTCTAAAGTTTCAAAAAGTTTATTTTGAGTTTTATTTAAATCTCCAGATTATTGTTGTAAGTATGGCTATTCTCTATTAAAAGTATTTTTGAGATCTAATTTTAACATATGATTATATTTTTCTCTACATATTCCACTATTTTCCCTTGCTTAGTTTAATCATTTTCTGAGCCTGATTGTAAACCTATGTATTTGATTTTTACTTTACGTCGTTATCTGTGTGAGGGTTGATTTGCTTGAGGACAAGCAAATGTTTAAGTTTGGGGGAATGTTAAGTTTTCAATTTAGTACCATTTTGGTTCTAAATATCCTTTCTTTTGATCTCTTTCTTCTTAGCTTTTGATTCTTCACTCATGTTTTAAGTATTTTTAGATTAGTTTAAATTTTCTTAGAGCTTTTAATAAATTGAGTGATTTTATGACTCTGTTCACTATTAATGGCTATTTTGTTGTTGCAGGTTGAGTTGGTGTGAAGTGTACATATGATGATGAATCAGGCTGGAGTTGTATCTCTGAAATTGTTGCAGAAGTCCGCATTTTCTGCCAATCACCACTATAGCGGTAGCTCCTGGAGCAAAACACTATAAAGCTAGACTCTCTGCCAACTACCGCTATAGCTGTGGATCCTGCACCAGAATTTTACTGGACCAATTTTTCTGTCTTCCACCATTATAATGGTGGGTAATCACCGCTATAGCAGTGGTTTGCCTTCTGCACTAGTTTAAATAGCGTCAGAACATAATTTTTAGGTCATTCTGAGTTGGGGGAAGGCTAGAGGATGCTGATTTTGCAGAGGGAAGAGGAGGAATCCCAGTTCGAAGCTCTCCATACCTAATTTCTGTGAACCCAACCTTGGATTCATGGAGTTTGATCAATCTTTTACTGTTTTCTATAGTTTTAGGGCTATGAATAGTTGAATTTCTCATTCTAGGGTTGTTATGAACTTAATCTCTGATTATAAGTTGTTTTCTCTCTGACTTTGTGATTTCAATTTAATAAATATATTATTTTCATTCGTATTTACTGTACTTGTCGTGAAATTGGCCACTTTATGATTTGTTTATTGCTTTCATCAAACTTTGGCGAGGGAAAGTTGGTAGAACACTGAGTTAATAGGGCGAGTGGTTGAACTGTAGGAGTTTTGTTTGTTAATTACTAGGAATATTAATTAACCTCCTTTAATCAAATTAGGTTAACTTTTATCTGGCTTAAACTCACATAAGAGATTATGTTAGAATTGAGTAGCTTAACTTAGGTTCAGGAGAATAACTTTAAGCCAATAGAAAACCTAAGATTAAAGTATATAATTGAATTGAATCGCAGATGTTAGGGAGTGTTAGCAATTCTTAGGACGGAAAAAGGAAATTAGTAGCCCTAGATCTTTTAATTAAATTAATTTCATCTGAATTTGTGTTTGCATTCTGTTTAATTGCAAAAAATACAAAAATATGTTATTTGTCACCTTTTTATTAAAAGTTAGAGTTACCTTTAATCCAAATTGAGTTGTCTGACTATTGCTTTTAAATTTCAGGAGTACTTAGTACGTTAATCCTCGTGGGACGATATCTTTTATTCATTTTATCATTTTATTACTTGCGCGACTGGTACACTTGTCAAATCGCCTAACACCATGCTTTTCTTCTGCGAAGTCAAATATGTTTTCTTTCCTCTGAATTTCTCTCTTTTCTGTCTCCTTGATAGTTAGGAGGGAAAATCAATGACAGACACTTTTTTTTAATAAGCATTGTTTCTATTAATTAATGTTATTTTTAAATTTTGAAATCACAGTAAAGGGGCATATTACTTTTTGACCCTTATAAAGTTTTTAATTACTTAATAGCCTCTCAACCATCACAAGAAGGCCCCAATATATTAAAAACTTATCATTTAAGTCATTCAATGTTATATTATGTGAATTTAATAATTAATGTCATTAAACTTAATTACATGGGCCACATATTAGAAAATAATCTAACATTCTTCCATTTGGTCCTTTAGTAATATAGCATTTCTCTCAATTTTGTTCCTCTAGACACATTTAGCAATATACACACATAAGATACATATATCATCCACATATATACATAAGAAATTTGTGGATGGGTTTGAATTTAAGAGATAGAGTATAGAACACATCTAGAAGGAGGTAAATAAGTGTTTATTAAATTTTTACCCAATTTATGGAACTATGTTCAATCCACAGACTCAGCTAACTATAATAGGATATAGTCGACTAAAACATGAAAATAATAATACAAATATAAAATGCAAAAATAAAGAGATAGAGTTCAAAAAACCACACAAACGATATATCTTAGTTTGACCACTATTTCCTAAGTCTAGTCCAATTGCAAAGTAAGAGATTTTGATCCACTATAAAAACAATTATTACAATAGATGGTTTTCTAGCTCACTAACAACTATATGGTTTTCACTCGATCACCGACACTTAAGCTTACTTTTTTTTTCTCAGAGAAGGATGATAATCACTAGAAACTCAATATTTTTTTTGATATCTTCGACTTCGAAACTTGATGAATATATAACATTATTGAGCTTTTAGTTATTGTGCAATCAATTATTGATAAGTATATTCAAGATATAATCGCCCAATTATGGTTTTCTTCTTAATTGATTTTTGACATGATAAACTTAGTGGGAGATTAAAGAATGAAAGCTTACCTGAAATCACTCTTCAATCCATGATTAGTTTGAAAGTTTGTGATGATTTTCCTCCTTAAGAGATATGGAAGTAAGAACAGGAACCAAAGGAAGAGGAGAGGAGGAGACAATTATAATCTACAACACCCTAGCAAGTCAAGGTATCTTCACAACCATACTCCCACATTATATATGTCTTTGTGTGTGTGGCAGTATGTGAAATGACTAAAATGTTCCATGGTTAGATTAAATAAGATTATTGATCTCAAATAAGCTACATATTGGGATCTCTACCTCTAATGGGTTAATTGTATATTCTGACCTATTACCGTCTATACAAAAACAAGACCCAATCCACATCACATAATGCTAAACTAAATGGTAATTATAGAATATAATAAATACAAGTCTATTAATGTCTAATCATTGATTAATGCTAATCAACAAATTAATTAAAAATAATTCTAACAATCCCCCACTTGGATAGCATTAATCAATGTTTTAGATATTTGAAGAACAAAATATCCCATAAACAACATAAATATCAAGTAATCAACTAAGCATAATATGTGCTTGAGACTTATTGATCTTCTCTATGATAAATAGGATTTTCACATCAAAATGCTTTGATCGATTTGAGTTCCTATGATTTTGAGAGGAGTATATGACATATGTATTATCACGATGAATGGTCAAGGGCTATGATATGGTATCCAAGAAGCTTTGTGGCATCACATCAAAATGCTTTGTGGCATTAAAGCATGTGTCTCCTATTTATATGTTTTGTGGCATGAAAGCATATTAATAAATAAGAGTTTCACATCAAAATGCTTTATGGCATGAAAGCATGTGTTTTGTCTCTTCCAAGAGGCTAGTACAGTTACTGGCTTGGAGTATATCATCAACATAGAGTACAAGGATTATGAAGTTGCTCCCAACAAATTTTTGGAAGATGCAGTAATTTGAAGTGTTCTCAACAAAACCAAGAAAGGTAATAACCACATTGAATACCACTGCCTTGAAGCTTCTTTTAGCCTATAGATGGATATATTCGACTTGCACACTAAGTGCTCTTTCCCAAATTCAACAAAACTATGTAGCTAAATTGTGTAAACATTCTCAGATAAGCTTCCATTTAGAACAACAATTTTAAATCCATTTGATGCAACTCCATATCAAAATGAGCAACTAAAGCCATGGCCATTCTAAAAGAATCTTTACTGGATACTGGTAAGAAGGCCTCTTTATAATAAATTCCTTTTCTTTGATTGTAACTTTTAGCTACTTAAATTTATATCTTTCTAGTTTACTAGAGGCAACCTACTTGGTCTTAAAGACTCATTTATTGCCTATAGCTTTGCTACCCATAAGTAATTCATTCAGTTCCCAAACTTGATTCTTGTACATAAGGGATGTTTCATCTTTCATGGCTTTAAGTCATTTGAATGCATGGGTACTTGATATTGCTTCTTGAAAGGAAATCATATTTGAAATTAGTCGCACCAAACTCATGCTTCTAAAAATAAACTACATAATCATCAGGAGTTGCAGGTCTATATATCCTTCATGACCATCTTAAAGAAATAATATCTCAGTAGGATTAGGTCCTTTATCGAAGATAAGTGGTTTTCCACCATCATGGGCCACAAGATCCCTTTTAGGATGAATTGATTCAAATGATAAGGGTAGCATGAGTACAGGCATAACAATACTCTCTTCTTGAAGCTCAATGGTTTAGGGCATTTGACTCCCACTATCTAGGCCATCCTCAAAATAAATGGCGCGATTTGACTCAATAATCTAAGTGCGATTGTAAAATTTGCTCCTTCTAGATCTTATATAATACCATATGAAAAAACCATTTATGGACCTTAGATCCAATTTTTTGAGTTGAGGATTATACGATCTCACTTCAGCTTTACAACCTCATACATAAAAGTGCCTCAAGTTTGGTTTCTCGCTAAACTTTAACTCATATGGAGTTTTGGGAGCTACTAGGAACTTGGTTAAGTACATATATGGTTGTCTTAAGGGCATCACACCACAAAAAATTCTGGTAAAGAGGAATAGCTAAGCAAATATCTCACCATATCCATCAGAGTACGATTGTGCCTTTTAGTAACTCCATTCTATTCAGGGGTTCTAACATAATGTATTGCACCTCAATGCCATATTCCTATAGCTATAAAGCAAAAGGACCAAGATTTCTACTTGTTTTTATACATCTGTCATAGTACTCACCACCTATATTTGATTTGACGCTTTTAATGCGTTTCCCAGTCTTCAATTCAACAGAAGCCTTAAAAGCTTTCAAGGCATCTTATAACTTTGATTTTTCATGCAACAAATTGACCCATCCATATCTAGAGTGGTCATCTATGAATGCAATACAACACCTATATCCACCCATCACAGTAGGAGTAATGGACCCCTTTGCTCCTAGTCTTAATTGTAAAATTTCCCATTTATGCAATCAACATGTGAGTCAAAATTTGAGAAGTTAAGCCTATGTAGCACTCCCTGTTTAATCATTCTATGAAGTCTTTCTCTAAAGATGTGACCTAGACATTTATGCCATAATATAGAATAGTTTTTATCAACTCTTTGACTTTATGTGCAACCACAACATTTATAGGAAGTTCATTTGACTATGTAGGAATAGTAATCAAGTTCAAAGTATATAAATTATTACATAAATATGCATGACCAACAATAGATGATTCTAAAATAAATATATATTTTGTCATTTCCTTACCAAATAGAGTATCCATCAAGATCCAAAATAAAAGTTGATATCAAAATTTTTTTGGATGTAGGTATATAAACGGTTCAGTACAATATTATGGCCAGAAGGCAATTTTAAACAAATTGTTCCTATACATTCTATTGTGGATATAGTCTTGTCTACAACAAAGATAGCCTTTTCCTTCTCACTAGGTACCATTTGGCTTCTAAACCCCACAAGGAATGTGTAACATACACATTGGAACTTAAGTCCAAATACCATGAGTTAGAGGAAAAGTCAATTGCATTGGATTCCAAGCAAACTAGAGCTAGTAGGTCTAATGCAAGAGGAGTTCCGTTTTTTTTTCTCTCATACTTGTTTTTAAGCTTAAGCAATATGCCACTTTATATCTAAGCTTCTTCGAATAATTGTATTTTCCTTCAGAGCCTTTCTTCTTCTTTGGTCCCATATGGCATTAATACTTGGAACTCCTTTTAGAATCATTTTTCCTTTCTGGAAGCTTGTTGATGGCCTGCTACTTGAACCTTATGACATATAGTTCATAATAGGTGTAACACTATTCGTCTTCTTAAACAACTCCTTTTCTTGAGTCACTATGGCAATCAATTAGTCCATTGATCATTCTCCCTGTTGGGTGTTATAGTTAGTTTTCAAACTTGAAACTGAAGAGGAAGAGATTCAAGAATCCTCTAAACAAGGAAGCTTTCTCCTGGATTGTCACAGCCCCCATTCGGATCTATGACTAACACGGAGGTGAGACCTATGTCACCTCTGTAAGCCAAACCAATGCATCTAATTCCATAAGCACGTAATTTCAAATATTTGTCATTAGAGTAAAACATAATGTAAAGTAATGTGAAAGTTTTCTAAAGTAATCATTGTTCATTTGTGAAATTTCAATCATACCATATTCAAAATCAACCAAGCTTCCCAAATTTGCATTTCCATCAAATTATTAATTATATCAATAAATATTTTGAACTTGGTTAGTGTAATAATTTCCATAGTAATACATCAACATCACTAACACCACATGCACAATATTCCCTAGGCATTCTATCTTACTATAGAGCGACTCATGAACCTACCATTATCATAATGCCAGAACTACCATCCCAATACCAGGAGGGTGGTAGACTTGAAAACTTCGCTACTCCTCATGCGAAGACTCATTAGTTACACATAGAACCTACAAGGGGTACATAAAAGGGTGAGTATGAAATAGTCAATGAGGAAAACTCTACAATAATAAAATATGCAATACCGTGTACCACTTACAGGGATGAGATTCTGAGGAAGGCCCTATCCGTAACCACAACCAAGCCCTACAACACATGCCATCAAGCCACCACAATATAATCCAATGCACAACCACAAATGGCCAACATATATAGAAAATTCACACGTACCATGACTACCATAAGAACCCATAAGAAATTCAATACTATATGGGTAATTCACATAAATTTTATCCATCACCATGTAATACATCAAGCACATACAAATAATCCATCAATCAAGTCCAATCAATTATTTTAGAATATGTCTCTCATAGGCAATGTACTTCTCCTAAGCACTCTTATATCTCTTATAGGCAATGTCCTTCTCATAAGCACTCTTATGTCTCTCATAGGCAATGTTCCTCTTTTGTATTTGACACATCTTTTTAAATATAAGGGGGCCTCTCATAAGTTTCAGGCTTCTCATAAGCATCACTAATCCCATATATAAATATAAGGCCTCTCATAGGCTTCATACAAAATCTAAGGGCAAAGTTGCAATGCACATCAATCTATATTTACTCAATCACACCAATACATCACACAAGCACAATTTTATACCATCCATTAATTATGCATTAAAGAATCACCAATCACATGATAATACTCAATCCAACATGCCATACTAAGTTAATATCTTGCTTCTCATAGGCCTCATGCTTCCTACAAGTACCAATAATTTATCTAATATCTCGCCTCTCGTAGTCATTGCATAACTCAAAAAAAAATATTAATCGTATAATGCACACAAGCATCACTTACATTCCAAATTGTTCAACAAGATGAATTAGCAACATCAAAGCCAAAGTGATATTATCCCTGACATAATTCATATTCGTGTTCCAACATAAATAAAATCCTTCCATCAATATAATTATGACCTTCCAAATACAAGGGTCCTTCTCGTAACAAGAACCCATTCCATGTTAAAAATTTATTCATATTGCACAATTTAAATTATCATCACCACCACACATATCCGTCGTGCATATATAACAAGTGGAGAAGAGAGTAATTATATATTCTACCAAGAATAATATTTACCCTATTCACATTAATTGAAATAAGTTGTCACCTTTTTCCTCCACTAGGGTATAGGTACACGGATTTGTATTTCTTTTTACATCGATATAACATTTATTCTTATATATTATCTGTACTAATCTATGAGCTCAAGTCTTAACATGCTAGGTAAAATAAATTCCACTAAGGTACAACCATGAGAACTACAACAAAAATAACGTTAGTCCTTTACCTTGAATGATGACCCAATTCTCCATCCAATACCTCCCTCAAGAGTATACAATAAGAGATTAAAACCTTAGGAAGCTATTCTTACTTGTCCAACACAAGAAAGTGCAAAAAAGGTTAAAATTTTAGAGGGGAGTTTGGCCTACCACTCAGTGCCCAACAGGTTAGGAAAAATTTTAAACTTGTTTGTTGCCACTTCAACTCCCAAATTTGGTGCTGCAATGCTAGCTATATAGCAGGTTTGCTGCTACAGTGGCCATTCGCACCGCTACAGCGGTGGCAAACAATTTTGCACTTTGAATTCACATAAAACTCTTCCCAAACATATACATCCCACTCCCAAGCTTCCATGGATCAACCACTAACTTTTACTCATTAAAACTCATATTAATCCATTTCCAAAACCCTTTTTAACTTAGAAACAAAATTGAGTACTTAAGAATCACAATTCCTACACTTATGACAGAAAAATCCATTTCATGATAGCAATGATTTAGGTTTCCCAAAAAATTAATATACTTCAGGGGAGAACATTGGAGGTATTAATTAACCCAACACTATCAATTTTCAACTAACTCAAACCTAGGATTTAAAAACTCAAAAAATGAGAAGGAAGAAGAGGAAAAAGGAAATTTTCCATGGAACTCACCTCTAATCCATGTCTCTAAAGCCAAATAGAAGTCACCAGAGCAAAGCCTCACTGGAAATTGTTACGAAAACTACGCTTGGAGGGTTTGGAGTAGATGAGAAGGGAGGGGAAGTAGAGACCAAGGAGTGCACAAGGGTGAGGCATGAAAAATGGTTATTGAAGTGTATGTGCTGGTATATATATCAATAAAATGTACATTTAGCATTTTGCCCCTTAACCCCTTTCACGCACATGCTAAGGTTCAAGGCATAAAAGGAAGTCTTTTTAAAAAACCAAATCTGAGTACCAAGTACACCTACCCCAGTCTACCACCTCATGACCATCACCATCACACAGAATAAACATGGCACATGAATTTACCATATTTCCATCAATTACCAAGTTTCCACATTCCTTTCACCTAAGTCCTTGCACAAGTGCCCTTTAGAAAAATTGCCATTCAAATTCTTTGTATGATATCCGACCACTAGCCAATTATTAAATTTACGCCTACAACCACTCACGCATGCACGCACGCGTACACACACACACACACACACACACACACACACATACATCAAAAATGGAAATACCATGCAAAATTTCCCAAATTTCACAATTATTTGTGTAATATTCCAAGAATTTATATGAATATTTAAAGTCTAATTTGAAGTTTTGTGAAAAATTTAATTACGTGGAAAATGTGCTTTTTGAATTAGTGAAGAAAATCTGGGAATAGAAATTTTAATTTTTAATTTAGGAAATTTTTACAAATTCTCAAGGACTAAAGTGAAAAGAAAAGAAAATATGGATTACTTTTGAGAAATGACCAAATAGGAACCTGAGAGGAAGAATAAAGCTTATGAGAATGAATTATGAGTCCGGTACCGAAAAGATGATGGATTCGAGGTTAAAGTGGTATTTGAGACATCGAGAGGGATTAAAGTGAACAAATCTTATAAGCTAAGGTGGCTATGAGCGATTTTATCGAAAAAGAAATTGGTGGAGCCCACGCGTATATACTTCTCTCTTATTCTTTTCTTTCTCTCATTCTCCCGTAGCTTCCTCACTTTCTCTCTCTCGGTTATGCGTCGAATTTCTTCATCAACCATTTATGCAATTTTTGCATGGGGAAGGAAGCTATGAAAGTTAGGATGATCGGTAAGTTGATGTTCTTCTTCTTCTTCCTCTTATTACAAGACCAAATCCTTGGTTATCTTTTTGCAAAATTTTTGTAGAATATTTTAATAGATGAATTTAAGTGTGGATGTTAATCTAAAATATTCCTAGGTGGTTTATGATGTTATTAGAACAAGAAATTTGGAGAAAACTAGAAAAAATTTTGTAGAATTTGGATATTTGAAAAAGTTAGTGTTCTTGATGAAAATTTGAGATTTGAGCTTGGATTGTTGGTAAAAATTAGGGGTTTTAGTGTTAAAACACTCCTTAGACATTGAGAAACAAAACCCATGGAAGAAATCAAAAGAAATATTGTTTTAGATATGATTTTAGGATTTTTGGATGAAGAACACGAAGAACATCCGAAAATTTTCCCCAGAAAAAACTGTTCATCGGGAAAATTTTTCCAGATTTTCTCGGCTTCTTTAGCGTTGACCCGGTCAACGTTACTGTAGCATTGACTCGGTCAACGTTACTGTAGCATTGACTTGGTCAACGTTACTGTAGCTGCGTTGACCGTTGATCGTTACTGTAGCATCAGTTTTTTTTTAATATTGTTAAAAAGCTCTTTGAGTCTAGTTTCCAATGGTATAAGTTTCATCTGGATATTCATTACCAGTTAGGAGTTATGATTTGAGAAGTAAGTGAAGGTCGGGAATAGTGGTAGGAAATTTCTCTATTTCGTAACCTTGATGGTTTTTATCTAGTTACAATAGGAATGGTCAAAGCACAAGGTGGGAGTGCCGAGAGCGTGAAATCCAGATGAGTGAGATTTATACTTCCTATGACTAAATCTTTTCTTTAAAGTTCTTGGCATCATAGTGAGAGCATGTAGTGTATCTTAGTGTGAAGGCAGTGATGGTTAACTTATATATTGATATTCATTATGATTTGAGATTTTCTTGCATAAGTTACATTCATGCGCACTTTCTAGAATTAAAGAATTGTGTTCTCGAATAGATTGATATGGATATATCTATACATAACACCATTATATGAATGTTGCGTGAAGAAGACACGAATACCATTGTGAGGACTTGTAAATACAAATGAGCTTCTATGTTTGAGATGTGATTTAAAAGATAAATTATGTGAACAGTGAATGATTGTATACACGTTGATGAAATTGTGATTAAGTATGGAAAGTAGTATGAGTTATGTTGTGATGAAACTTGTAAATGATTATGAGTTATTTATGATTGTGATTGTGTATGTAATCGGAATGAATGGAAAGGCATGGTGGTGCACCCCATGGAGAAATCTACATGAAGCTATAAGGGTGGAGAATATACATGGAGCGATAAGGGTAGATGCGGCGGGGGCCGCGAGCAACGATCCAGAGGTATCCTGGACGACCCGGTTGGTACGGGAAATGTGTGAAATTGATTTCACTGTTTGCTGTTGTGAATTATTTGAATTATGTTGAAATGTATTTGATTTACTTGGATATTATTGTGAAGTATTATGAATTATATTATATTATATTATGATCGATTACGTATGATTGCTGCATGTTATCATTATGATGCATGATATTTTTTTTTGTCATAGTATTGTGTTGTCTGCTCATTGGGCACGTGGTTTGCTCATACCCCTCTTATTAACATTTTTTTCAGAGTTGACAGCTGAAGGTAAATATCTGTACAAGGAATTATGGATCCTTAGCCCATGATTACCTTTTCATTTGTTCAGGATAAAGGTATAATAGTTAAGTCTTATTCTAAGTTATATAAATCTAGAAATCTCTGTAATCGGGTAGGTTCATTCAGTGATGTAATGTGAATGACTGTAGTGTGTATAGAGAACTCGGTTTGGTTGCATGAAAAAGAATGGTATGATGCTTAAGAGAAATATAGGCTTACGGAGATGAAATGAAATTCACTTTCCGTGCTGGTCACGTGCTCAGATTTTGGGACGTGACAATTTGCTAAAAGGAAAAGTTTTGATATAGTCCTAGGAATTTCATCCGTGCGATCAGTGAACCAAATTTCATTATCCAAGACACTGTAAAACCATAAGTATTACATAGATCGGGTCCTGATGACTTAAGTTTGTTGCAATAGTTCACAAGCTTTATAATGTGTTCACAAACATTCGACACTCCATCATAACGAATGTTATCAAAAAGAAAGAGGTAGTGGCCATTTTGATCCTCGTTAAACTTCTTAAAATTTTCTCTCGCTTCTTTCAAGAATTCTACAGTCGTATCCTTGTCAAGTATCCCTTGTTTAATGGTTTTATCAATTGTATACTTTATGACCATTAAGGAAATGTGGTTTGAGTTATGCCACTTTTTATAAAAGGCTTCTCTCTGTGGCATCAGAAAATGGTTGTGTGCTCCACTGGTTTAGGAACCCTAATGGCCAAATCCATCCATAGCCAAATACGTATTTAGTGACTCCTTCTAGTCATCATAATTTGCCCATTTACAGTTTTCACAGTAGACAATTGCATAAGAACGAAAGCTGGAATAAACAAGCACAAGAAAGTATAATTATAAGAAATGGTTTCCTATTTAGATCCAACTAATGCAATTATACACTTGGGTTGTTGTTTATCACAATACCGCCTAAAGGGTTCCAGATCACAATAAACCAAGAAAACTCATAGCACATCCAAAAGAGACCTCAGGGAGAACATACAAATGTCCCCAATGTCTCTACACCGATAGGGTAAAAGAGGCACTAAGACAGAGATTCAAGCTAAACAAGGAACAATAAATCACATTGACAATGTCACACTGATAAGGATGTCCATCATCAATACAACTTTTGTAACTTTTCAATGGTGATATCTAAGAATGGCAACAATAAAAAAGAATCGTGTGTGTGTGTGTATAAATATTCTTAATAGAAAAAGGATCACCTTTAGTCAAAGTCTAACCAATACACTTTCCTTAATTGAACCCACAATAGGTGAGCACACAACCATAAGTTGTTAAGGGCCCCACAATGATTACAAGGTGTTCACAAGTACATAAATGTACATCAATAATAGTAATAATCCCAAAATATCATGAAATATGCTCTAATCGGGATGCTATAATATACTAATTACAAAACACCATTGTGATCAATGAATAATTTGTTCAAATCATCATAAGATTTGTTTAAACATGTTAAGGAATGCAAAAAAATTGAAAAAGGGGCCAATAAGGGAGAGAAAAATGCCCAAAAAAAGGGTTAAAAATGTTTAAATATCACACATTGTAAGTGAAGCCACTACCTGGAGCTATGGCTCAAAGTCATTACTTGGCGCCTCTGCACTATCTTGGCCAAGAGCATGATGTAGTTGCGCCCAAAGGTAGGCGCAATATTACCAAAATATGGGAATATGCAATAATTTCAATTTTTCTTGCATTTTCTCACCATACCCAACTATTTTGTCACCTTGGAGCTCAATTTTCATGGGGAAACAACCATAAATATATCAATAAAAGAAAACCCATAACAAAATCAACCCAAAAACACAAGATCTCATCAAGCAATTAAATCGAAAAGCTAGAAAGGAAAACACTAACTCAAACAAGCGTAAAAAACCTTAGATCTTCCCTAATGGCTCTGATACCAAATGCTAAACTTAATGGGAGATTAAGGAACGAAAACTTACTTGAAATCACACTTAAGCCTATGATTGGCTTGAAGGCTTGTAATGATTTTCCTCCTTGAAAGATATGAGTAAGAACAAGAGCGAGAGAAATAGGAAAGGAGGAGACAACTACAATCTACAACACCCTAGCCAGTCAAGGCATCTCCACAGCCATACTCCCATGTTATATATATGTGTATATATATATATATATATATGGTAGTATATGAAATGACTAAAATTTCCTTGATTAGATTAAATATGATTATTGACCTCAAATGAGTTGTAGTTTGAAATCTCTACCTTCAATGGGTTAACAGTGTATTCCGACCTATTACGGTCTATCCAAAAACAAGACTCAATCTACCTCACATAGTGCTAAACTAAATGGTAATTATTGAATATAATAAAATGCAAGTATGTTAATGTCAATAATTGGTTGATACTAATCCAAAAATTAATTAAAAATAATTCTGACACACAATTGGTGCTAATTTCTCCTTGAGTTACATTGATCTTCAATATAAGTTGATGTTGGATCTTTCTTCTTGATGATGAATTTGAAATTTAACTCCTTGTTGCTTTGACACGTAGGCTGTTCTCATTGAGTGGCAGGATTTTCTTTATCAAGCTTTTTTTATTTTTTAAATAATTGTCTCAATCAAGGTTGCTCCTTTATTTTGATTGAATTTCTTTCGAAAGATTGATCTTGTCAATTCAAATTCTTGCCAAAAGCGTGAAGTTATAATAATGATATCATAATTTGATGAAGTTTTCTTTTAGAAAAGATTTGATTGAATAAACATTTTGGAAAATTTCTTTTAGGCGTTTAAAAACCATATGATTTAGCCATGCGGTAAATATGCTCTTAGTCTCATAATTAATAATTTCATAATCATAGGGATAATTTCGAAATACTAATTATGTAATACTTTAAAATATGTTTTTTTATTATCATTAAGGTTAAATGCCAACCCTTAGTCGATCAGAAAGTAATATTATAGACTAGACCTAATCATGAACTTATTAAAAAAAGGACTGGTTATTTTTATATAATAGCAGAAAAAAATGGGCTCTAGCCTAGGCATCTTTTTATTTGGGCCAGGCCTTGCTCGAATAATTTGAATACGGACCGTGTTGTTTTCTTTTTCTTTTTTCTTTTACATATTACCATATTAAATATCTTATTTTTATATTAAATTAATGAGCTCAACAATAAATATTATATAATTGAAATGGTCGTTTTGGAGATATGTTATATAATTTAAAATAATAACTAAATTGAATTTTCTAATTCAATTATAAATAAAAAACATAACAACTTAAATTATAATAATTCTATAATTGCAGAACAAATATATAGATATGACATAACTCATAATTCATGAGTATACATATTAAAATATTACTATATATTATATAACATGAAATACATAATAAATAATTGATCATACCAAACATGAAAATTATATATAAATTATATACTATATATTAATAAAATGTAAAAGATACATATTATATAAATTATACTTTTTAATATTACATATGTATATAGAATATTCAAAATAATATGATATATAATGTATATAATATTTTATTATTTAAATATGTAATTTTTTATTTTAAAAAATAAATAAAAATAATTTAGGTTGAGTTTTGAAAAAGCCCGGCTTGGCCTGCATTTTTTTGAGCTTTGTTTTTAATATAATTGTCACCTTTTGTTTCTTTTTTGGGTCATGCCTATTGGGTTGGGTGAGCTCTCAGGTCCAATAATCAGATTTATAATAGACATTTTTTTTGGGTATCTACGCATCAAATCACACATCTAATTAAA
The DNA here is from genome assembly GCA_037074585.1 of Biancaea sappan. Classification (NCBI taxonomy): domain Eukaryota; kingdom Viridiplantae; phylum Streptophyta; class Magnoliopsida; order Fabales; family Fabaceae; genus Biancaea; species Biancaea sappan. Next base: position 81,312,355 of record CM073492.1, read on the forward strand.
TAAAAAAATATAACTAATCGCTAATTAGTTTAAGTAATTTAATATTTATTTTCTTTACATATGGTTTTAGGTTCAAATCTTGTGAATAAAAGCTTCATACCTGTTGTGATCTAACTTGATTCTAATAAGATTACGGAAAAAATTTATACAAAGTTTTTTATATCTTTATTATCAAGTTTTATAATAAAAGCATAACGTGTAAAAAGTTTCTTGAAAAATTAATTAAGTAATGATGAATTATAAAAAAATATAAAATTATTTTCTAAAATCTATAAATTTGTATAGTTTTGATTGAAAAACTACACATCTATTATATTTTAATTGAAGAATTTGATAATAAATATATAAAAAACTTTATCTAATTTTTTTCCTAAGATTAATTGACTAGATGGTGATTGAAAAAAAAAAGGGTATATTCGTAATCATATCTTGAATAACTTGTGTTATGAAAGGACTTTTAGAGATTTCTCTTTAAAGAAGTTAAGAAACTCTGGAATGAAGAAAACATTGGGCAAGTCAAGATTCATTCAAAAGCACCAAATCAAGAGAATTTTATTAAAAAAATAGATAATTAATTTATTATTTATTTTATTGTTTTGTGATTTATTTTTTATTTGAGATTTGTTTTTTTGATCAGATATCTATAGTGATTTCGGCGTGATTTAAAATTTAATTAATAATAACTATTAAATTCATTTGTGTATAGATATATGTTACTGAGTATTATTCGGATTTTTTTTTATTTAAATTGACATGAAAGTTCAATATTTAACATCTATTACTATCACGCTACAAATTAATAAACTAGTTTAATCATAAATAATCAAATAAGGGTGTCGAAAGTTTAATTTCTCTAATTAATTTAAGCTATCTATATTTTATGAAAATATATTTCTTTAATCTATAAATAATGTTTAACATACCTTTTTTCAAAAAATTTTGTATTGATAATTAAGATAAAATTGGCTTAGATTTAAGAGAAACTTCATTCGTATAAATCTTACCGGAAGACTTGCACTCCTGGTTCTCTTCTCCTTCCTGCAAGTTAAGTTCTGGTCCCTTTCTCCATCCTTCAAATCGTTCCCTTACTCTAAATCTTGTTTATTTTTACCACTGAGATTTTCATACTTTTCTGTTTGTTTCTCGGGAAAATTTCATAGAATATCAGTGCTTTAGAATTTTAGCGTTTCATTCGTTAGTTAGAAGGGGCAAGGAAATTGGAAAGCGAAAACATCGATTTCTTTGGGTTACAATATGGCGGCAGCAAAACCCCAAAGGACTCCTCAAGAAGTTGAGGATATAATTCTCCGGAAAATTTTTCTCGTTTCCCTCACAGATGCCGTGGAAAGCGACTCCAGAGTGGTTTACTTGGAATTGACAGCAGCTGAGATTCTCAGCGAAGGCAAAGAATTGAGGCTTTCGCGGGACTTGATGGAACGGATTCTGATTGATCGGCTTTCGGGAAATTTCGCTTGGGCCGAATCGCCTTTTCAGTATTTAATCAGTTGCTATCAGCGCGCACACGACGAGGGTAAGAAAATTGCTAACATGAAAGATAAAAGTTTGAGGGGTGAGATGGAATCGGTGGTAAAGCAAGCTAAGAAGTTGTGTGTATCATATTGTAGAATTCATTTGGGGAATCCTGAACTGTTTCCAAGTGGAAATACTAGTGCGAGTAAACGTGAAAACTCGCCGTTGTTGCCACTTATTTTCTCTGAGGTTGGTAGCACCATTAATGGCTTTGGTGGGAGTGCAAGTGCTGGAGGAGTAAAAAGCCCACCTGGGTTTCTTGAGGACTTCTTCAGGGACTCAGACTTTGATAGTCTGGATCCAATATTGAAAGGGTTGTACGAGGAGTTGAGGGGTAGTGTAATGAAAGTTTCAGCTCTTGGGAATTTCCAAGATTCTTTGAGGGCACTGTTGTTTTTGGTTAGATTTCCCATTGGTGCAAAGTCTCTTGTGAATCACGATTGGTGGATTCCCAAAGGAGTGTACATGAATGGACGTGCCATTGAAATGACGAGCATTTTAGGCCCATTCTTTCATGTTACTGCTCTTCCTGATCAAGCCTTTTTCAAGAGCCAGCCTGACGTTGGGTGAGTGAACTTTTGGCTTTGATTGAAGTTTGTATTTTATGGTGCATTTTTATTTAATCGGAGTGTTGATGATCAATCAGTTTTGGTAAATCTGCTTTCCCATTGTCTACATGTTAATACTAAAGGAGAACTATATTAAAAGAAAATTTTCTTTTTGTTGTATGATTACGCTCGTTCTACTAAACCTAGTTCAACTATTTGAATTAGTTTATAGCATACTTGAGCGATTTTATAAAGCTATATCAAAGATGTGAATGTTAATATGTTTATTAATTCTATTCTTTTGGTTTTTGGGAACAAATCAGTGATCAATATGTTGGTCGTTCAACAAATGATTGGTTAATGGTAATTTAGTCTAGCTCAATGATCCTTTCCATGGAGCTTGAGAAGTATTAATGGAAAAGTTTTTATAGCCTTATAGTTTTCTAGTTTCTAAAATATTTTTAGATGTAATTGCTGATTGATGAGGAGTAGACAACCTTGCAAATAATCTTTTTCATGTTTATACATCAGGAGCTTATGTATCTAAAATGCTCTGCATTAATTTATTGGTAATTTATCAATGTTGGTTGCCAATACCCTCCCCTCACCATAAGTTTTAAAAAAAAGCCCATCACCTTAACATATGGATTGATTAATGTAAAGATATCCGATAAAGATATCCGATTAATGGTTTGGGCATGTGCAAAGGAGACCGTTGGAAGCGCCAGTTAGGAGAGTTGAGCAGATAGTTTGGAGCCCTATGAAAAAAGGTCGAGGAAGACCAAAAAGGACACTTAGAGAAATTATTGAACGGGATCTTTTAGTAAATGAGATATCTAAAGAGTTGGTCATTGATAGAGCTCAATGGCGTCGTGCGATCCATGTAGCCGACCCCACTTAGTGGGATAAGGCTATGTTGTTGTTGTTGTTGTATTATCTTCTTTGTTGCCTTAGTTGATTATCTTGTATGTAGATGCTTGCCTCTTCTTGAATGATAATTAAATCTCATCTAGCACCATCTCATCCATCAATCTTAGCTACAAAGTGTCGTGTGGTCCTCTCCATTGATAAGGAAGAAGCCTTAGGGTTTGACTTTTGAGGGCATTCTGACTGGCTCTTGTTGGGTAACCTGCAACCCTATATTATTGCAACACTTTGTCAGCCTCATTTATACTAAGTGGATAGATTACTTGTTTCTTGCTACTTGCTTTGTGCATTACAAACTTATAATCATTCTTCCCTTTCTTTATTGCATTTTAGTTTCCTTTGGGATATCATATATGGTGTCTCTCTGGCTTTTCCGTCAATGGCTTTTATACGTAAGTTCTTATGTGCTTGCTAATTTCTGTTAAAGCCTATATTTTTATCCCATGTGCCTATGGTTTGGAAGTTGGACTTTGTTTGGATGTGATATTTTCTACTTGTTGAATTTGTAATAATCGTATACGAGGAAGAATTGGAGTGGCACCTATTGAGGAAAAAATGACTGAAAACCGTTTAAGGTGGTTTGGACATGTTCAAAGAAGACCATTAGAAGCGCCAGTAAGGAGAATTGAGCAGATGGTTTGGAGCCCTGTGAAAAAAGGTTGAGGAAGACCAAGAATGACACTTAAAGAGGTTATTGAGAGGGATCTTCTGGTAAATGAGATCCCTAAAGATTTAGTCATTGATAGAGCTCAATGACGTCGGGCGATCCATGTAGCCGACCCCACCTAGTGGAATAAGACTGTTGTTGTTGTTGTTGTTGTTGTTGTTGAATTTGACTCCTTTATTGACAAGTTGTTTCCCTCTTTCGGAAACCAGGCAGCAGTGCTTTTCAGATGCATCAACTCGCCGACCATCTGATTTGTTATCTTCATTCACCACAATTAAAACTGTCATGAATAACTTATATGACGGCTTAGGTGAAGTTCTCCTCATTCTTCTGAAAAATACAGATACTCGTGAAAATGTTCTTGAGTATCTTGCAGAGGTGATTAATAAAAATGCATCCAGGGCTCATATACAGGTAACTTTCTTCTGTATACTGCCATTTTAAAATTTAAAGCATGGTGAAAATAATATAAATCATAAAAGAGTGCAGGGTTTTTCACTCATTATCTTCTACTTTTTTAAATATTTAAGTACACACACATAGTTGTATATTTATATTTGCATTATCTCTTCATATTCAGGCTTAAGTTGATCTCCTTCAACTTATATTGGTTTTTTGTTTTATGAGCGTTATGCCTCCTGTTCGATTTAACATCATTGTGTATGTTTTTTTCTTTTTGGGGAGCAGGTTGATCCTCTAACTTGTGCAAGTTCAGGCATGTTTGTAAATCTCAGTGCTGTTATGCTTCGTCTCTGTGAGCCATTTTTAGATGCAAATTTAACAAAAAGAGATAAAATTGATGCCAAATATGTATTCTACTCAAACCGTTTGGACTTAAGGTGAAGGCATTTTATAGTGAATTTCAAATTTCTTTTGAATGTTTGTTGCATTTTCCTATATCTAAATTTTGTTTATGAATCTGTTCTAGAGGGTTGACAGCTCTTCATGCATCGTCGGAGGAAGTTGCTGAATGGATAAAGAGTAATGACAGTGAGAAACGTTTGCAACAATCGCAAGAAGCAACCAGTTCTGGTAGTAATAATGCTGGTGATTCTTCAAACGCAATTGCTGCATCACACGGTGAAAAGACAAAATATCCATTTATTTGTGAATGTTTCTTTATGACTGCAAGAGTGTTCAACTTAGGGCTCTTAAAAGCATTTTCTGACTTCAAACACTTGGTTCAGGTAATCAAATGTGTTGTGTTTGGGTAATCAAATGTCTACCCAAATGTGTTGTGTTTGGGTAGACATTAACCTATTAGACTATTAGTATTATTGTATTATGATGGTTATATTTGTGGTTCCTTGTGTGGTGTGTCTCAACTTCAATTCTTATAAGTTTAATTGTTATTTTTTTCTAATTTATGTAAAATATAAAGTTTGGAGTGATATTTTATGCAGGATATTTCTAGGTGTGAAGATTCTCTTTCAACACTCAAAGACATGCAGGCGCAATCATCCTCTCCACAGTTGGAGTTGGATATAGCTCGACTTGAGAAAGAAATAGAATTGTATTCACAGGAAAAGCTTTGTTATGAAGCTCAGATATTGCGGGTAGGTCTACTTTTTTGATCTTTGAAGTTGCTTGTTATTTTTGCAAGCACATGCAGTTGCATGCATGTAATTAAAACAAAGATGATTATGTCCTCGTACCTCCTATTTTTCACATTAACGTGGCCTTTGAGCACAGATGAGACTTGAAGATTCTCTTCTTTCATAGTGAAAGGTGACTTTTTAGTGTGACTGTTCAAACTAAGTATATCACTATGTAACTAGAGGTTGTTTATCAGCCATCTTATGGATTAAACTCTCTCAGAAGTTTAATGCTTGTTTCACCTGTTTTATATGTAATTTATGCTGTAACTTCTATTATGATTGTGTTTTCTCTTACTTTTCCAATATTCTGATTTTGACTTATTTTCTTCTGATTATATTCCTTAGGATAACACATTTATTCAGAATGCTCTTTCCTTCTACCGCTTGATGGTTGTTTGGTTGGTTGGCCTGGTTGGTGGATTTAAGATGCCTCTACCATCAACTTGCCCAATGGAATTTGCATCTATGCCTGAGCATTTTGTAGAAGATGCCATGGAATTGCTCATATTTGCTTCCCGGATTCCAAAAGCCTTAGATGGGGTCGTGCTGGTAGACTTCACCTCCAAGAGATTTATTTGGTTTTGTCCTCTCATTAGAATTCTTCTGCTTATGCATAATGCTGCATTTATATTCTTATTCTGCAGGATGAGTTCATGAACTTTATAATTATGTTCATGGCCAGTCCTGAATTTATCAAAAACCCATACTTGAGAGCAAAGATGGTTGAAGTCTTGAACTGCTGGATGCCTCGTAGGAGGTGATTTGGAGTCTTTCTTTTGCATAAAGTTCAAAATGTTTAGTTGTGGCTGTTGTTATTGTTGTTATTAGTTCTAAATCTTGCTTGAAGCATCCAAGTTGAATAATTGGTTATTTTGTGTTCCCCCTGCCTACCTCTTTGTGCAGTGGCTCATCTGCTACAGCCACTCTATTTGAAGGGCACCAACTGTCTCTTGAGTACCTTGTGAGGAATCTTTTGAAGCTTTATGTTGACATCGAGTTCACAGGTTCTCACACACAGGTTTGCTACATTTCAAGTCTATCTTGACGGCACATAGTCCTATTTTTTTTTTTTAAATGCTGTAAATTTCCAGATTAATATGATGAACTTATTTAAAATGTTCTCAAATCACCTTTCTTCCTGATAATCATATCGAATATGAAGCTTGAACATGAACAAAAGGGTCCATTCTTGTTATTTTAGTGGTCGTGACTCTTGTCCACTTGATCAAATGTATGGTATTAAATGAAGGTTGTTTTATCATGATAAAAAGCATGCGATTGATTAGCTGTCTTAGGGGCATTGTTTGAATTGCATTTCTAACCTTTCTACCATTTTCTATATCTCTTAATTATGGTTTCCTAAATAGACACATACATATTTACAATAATATACAATACACACGTTGCAGACTTGCAGTAGTTAACATTATTCATCTTTTTATATTGTTGAGTACAACAAGACCTAGCTGATTGTCATAATTTTCATTTGTCCATTGCAGTTCTATGATAAGTTTAACATCCGCCATAATATTGCCGAACTGCTTGAGTACCTGTGGCAGGTCCCTAGTCATCGTAATGCATGGAGACAGGTATTGTATTGTATAAAATACATTCGAGATTTTTATTCCACACCATAGCTATACTTGTCTCTGACATTTGCTAAACTTTTCAGATTGCTAAAGAAGAGGAGAAGGGTGTCTATCTGAATTTCTTAAACTTCCTGATTAATGATAGTATTTATCTTCTAGACGAAAGTTTGAACAAAATTCTTGAACTAAAAGAATTGGAAGCTGAAATGGCAAATACCGCTGCATGGGAACAACGAACAGCTCAAGAGAGGCAGGAAAGGACCCGGCTATTCCACTCACAAGAAAATGTCTGTCTGAATTGTATATCTGATAGTATCTGCTTTTGTTTATGAATTTAAGACACTGAATGACAAGAGCATAATAATGGATTATTTTTTAGATTATTCGGATAGATATGAAATTGGCAAATGAAGATGTGAGTATGCTTGCATTCACTTCAGAGCAGATTACTGTTCCTTTCCTTCTTCCTGAGATGGTAATTTCTTTATCTTTTTCAAGTCTTTGCTATCTTATGGAACAATTTCAATCGATAATCTTGATGTTTAACAAAATTCTGATATTCTCCTTGGAACTTAATAATATTTTTTTCTTCACTTTTTCAAGGTTGAAAGAGTGGCCAGCATGCTCAATTATTTTCTGTTGCAACTGGTGGGCCCCCAAAGAAAATCACTTAGTCTGAAAGATCCTGAAAAGTATGAATTCCGTCCGAAGCATTTGCTTAAACAGGTTGGCATTGATTATATTTCAAACCCCTTTTTTTTTTTTTTAAATGTAACTTCTTTCTTCTGGTGAAAAAATTTTGACAGGACTTAGTAGAGATGATATGCTATTGCTTGGTGGTCTGTAGGGCTTTTTTCTAAATTGAATTAATGTTGCTGTTGGTGGATTATGTTTCTAAATTGAGCATAATATTAATCTTGGCAGAGCAGTAAAATTTCACAGTAGTTGGGCAGTAGTTGCAGTTAATATGTCATGATCTGAAGTGAATTAATGCCTTCACTCTTATTATGGAATTAACCTCCATTGGTTGTATGATTTTCTAATTTATTTTTGTTTGATTCCCTCTCTCTTTCAAACTGCACTAAGCTGAGCACTAAAACTTGATATTATAATATCTAAGAAACTTACTCTACAAAATTGCTATTTGAATATGATTTTCTAATTTATTTTTGTTTGATTCCATCACTCTTTCAAACTGCACTAAGCTCTGAGCACTAAAACTTGATATTATAATATCTAAGAAACTTGCTCTACAATATTTTTCAATACCAATTCTCTCTAGCGATCCAAACTGAAGCTACTTGGAGTATATGATTAGCAGTTTATTATAAAGAAGCACATTCTCCATGTTGTCATTGAGCAAAAATATCAGTAAAATATTAGAAGTCCTATGAGGTTATATATTTTTTCAGACATAATTATTTGAACAAATGATACAGTACGCAACTCTTTTAATCGGAATTTTTTAAGTGTTGACTTTTTAGTTTTAAAATGATTAGTGGTAAGATATTAGATACCATGGATTTTGAGATTTTGTTGTGGTCAACTTGATAATGTTACGGATTTTGTGCCCTTGTTTCTGTTAAATAAAATGGGACTGGGGATTATTATCATAATGAAGTAATTAGGTTTATTGGAAACTTGGCATACAAATACGAAGGAGATATGAAATTATAAAAATGTAAGATAAAACTTGAAATTAAAGCTATAATTCAAGTATTCCAGGGTTTATTTTCTTCCCTCAACTTAAAGGCAATAACTATAGTAAGAGGAAAACCATAAACTTAATTAAGAGAAGCAGTAGTGATTGTGCCGGTTGAACCTTTATTAGGAGCATGTGCATTACTTCAATAAATGAATTCCCATCTTGGCTCCTTCTACTTGATGCTCTCTTGTGTATGCAGCTTTGTGTAAGTTATGCTGCGGAACCTTAATAGGAGAGCCTAACCCAAACCTGTTGGACATGCAATTTTGGTTGAGTTTTTTATGTAATAATTTGTTGTCTGCTCCTTGCATATTATCTTATCGTTTTTTTTTTTCTTGTTATTCTTTACATTACATTAATAACGTTTTGTTTTTGGGGAGATTGTTTACAGTTCCAACCTCAACCTGTATGGTTCCCAGAATCTTATCTGTTATTGTTATATCATCCATGGAAAGATAATTACTAATTTCGAGTTTTTTTATTTCATTATTTGAAGATTGTGCACATATACGTTCATCTGGCCAGAGGTGATACCAACAACATTTTCCCATCTGCTATCTCAAAGGATGGTCGATCTTATAATGATCAGGTAATTGTCATTAGATTTTTAATACACTACAGATTGTTCCCCTGCTCTGAATTGCTATAACCCAATGCACTTGGAGTTTGCTGCAGTTATTTAGTGCTGCTGCAGATGTCCTTCGAAGAATAGGCGAGGATGGAAGAATTATACACGAGTTTGTTGAACTTGGTGCTAAAGCAAAAGTTGCAGCTTCAGAGGCCATGGATACTGAAGCTGTTTTAGGAGAAATCCCAGATGAATTCCTTGATCCAATTCAAGTATGTTTCAGGCTTCTTCGCGTGTGTGTGTGTACGCACGTCTGATATATTATCTGTATTATGCTCAAGCCGCACTCTTATCTTCTTTCTTTGAGGGAATGGTTATGTCGAGTTTAAGCGGGTCATTCTTATTAAATATTGAATGGCAATACAATTTTGTAAAAATCCCAATGATGGGTAGGATAACATGACCTTTTTCTGTTGCAGTACACTTTGATGAAAGATCCAGTTATCTTACCTTCTTCAAGGATCACAGTTGATCGGCCTGTCATTCAGAGGCATCTTCTTAGTGATAGCGTAACCCTCTGATCTTTTCTTCCGCGTTAATCATTTTACTAAGGCAGAAATTTGATTTTTCTAATTGACTATATTAACAATTTAGTCCCTGAAAATTATACAAATCATTTGTTTAGTCCTTGAAACTTCAATTCCGCATGATTTAGTCTTTATATATTATGAACTCATTACATACTGTCACTGAGTTGGTTACTTAAAGATAAGTAAATATGCAATATTGTTTTACAAAAAAAACTAATTTGTACTGAGTTCTAACTTATAAGGACGAACTTGTTCAATGCTTAGCTTTTAAGGACTAAACAATAATAAGTGTATCTTAGGGACTAATTTGTATATTTACTCTTTCTAATTTGTGCTTATATGATTGTTTGTGCAGACTGACCCATTCAACCGTTCTCATCTAACTGCTGATATGCTGATTCCTGATCATGAACTTAAGGCCAGAATTGAGGAGTTTGTTAGGTCACAGGAACTAAAGAAACACGGTAAGGACCAAAGTGTACAGACTAACAAGGCCACAATTCAGACCACAAATGGGGAAATGTTGATTGATTAGGAATTTGCCAGATTTCAGAGCTTTTGGAGTGAAGAATTCGGTTCATAGCATTTGCATAATAATGTTAAGTGTGGATCTTAATTAATCTATGCATTTATTTTTGTATAATGTAATTTAATCTTTAGAAGTTGATGGCTGTAAAGATCATTAGGACAGATTATGTAAAGGACTTAAGTTTAAACCACTACTTTAAATTATATTCTATACATGCCAACAGTTTATGCTTTTGCTTTGACAGTGAGTGTTATAGGGAGAGGGTTCACTGCTTGTTATTGGCCCTCCTTAGCTCTTTTGAGCTGTTGGATGGATGTGGATTCTACAGTTTGTATGGACCCCACAATTATTTGACGGTTTAGGAGGGTCCACAATCATCTGAAGGTTCAAGAGGGTCAAGGCCAAGGATAAGGAGAGGTCCTGGGCTAAGGCCAAAGATAAGGAGAGAACTTATGTTTTTATAGATACAAGAATTTCGAAAATGCCTGACTGCAAAGAGCTGCAAGCTTGATCAAGACAATTGTCAGCCGTTTACGAAAGGACAGATTTTCTTTATACTTTTTAGATATTATGTTATTTGATAAAAAATATAACAAGTTGATATTTTTTAATTGTTTAATGACATTTGATGTTTCGGAAAGTTGTTTTGACGTGGTATATGATTATTGAAAAAAAAATTATAGAAGTAGACACCAAATTAAAAAAAAAAACTAAAAGCGTAGTTATAGTTATAGAGGTGAGTAATAATGTTAGTGGTATTTAGGTTTAAATATTTGCTCCTTTGTTTATTAGAAATGATTGTTTTAGTTGAGAAAAAAAAAATTAGTTAAGGCTCTTTTGGTTAAATAATATATCCGGGGTCCTTGCAAGGTATTCACTTGATTAGCTTCATTTTCTATTGCTAAATTCGATATTCAGTTGATTAGCTTCATGTTTTATTGTTAAATTAGGTATTCACTTGATTAGCTTCATTTTCTTTTGCCAAGTGTGGTTTTTATATGTTGGTAACCATTTAGGTCAATTACCTTGCGTACGGGTACCACTTTTCTTCCCTGAAAGACACACAGCTGAACCTCTGTCGTCAGTGACCAAACTTGTTGGGGGAAGAATGTTATTTTTACCCCTTTGAACTTATTTCATCATTTATTTACAAAATTATATATTGGCTAAAATGCAAAGAGTCTTCCTTAATTTAAGGAATCATACAATTTATCCCATCAATTTTTAATAATGTATAGTATAACCCTTCCATCAACTATGTTACCCAAAACTGAACAATACTTATTCATATAGATTGAAAAAGATTAAATTAACAAAAATACATTTGACCTATTACTTGAGGAGCCTTTCACTGCAAAAATGTTGAAGGAAATGATTTAGAAAAATTATTGTTTTGTCACTTAAAATTACGTGTTATTTTTTGTTTTAGTTTAATCTTTTTTAACTTACATAATCAAGTAATGTTTGAATTTTCAACAAAAGTCAAATAGAGATAGTATAACGCACAAAATTAAAAGTTTAAAGAGATTTATTTTCAATTTTTAAAGTTTGAGGAAATAAATTACACTTCCCCTTAAATTTTAATGAATCCTTTGCATTTCGACAATAAAGTATTTGATAAATTGGAGGTGTAAAAATAATAGTACCCCATACAGAACGGACTTCCAGAACTTCTACCTCTTTCCATTGATGTATCTAAAAAATTACTGAAAATGGAAGTCATTTTTTGTAATAAAATACTACACGTGAGAGGAGGTACAAAAATGGTTTAAATTTGACGGCGTGAAGGAAAACACAACACTTGAACCTACAAGACTGTATGGCAGATATATTGCACAGAAATAATATCGGAAGAACAAGGCTAGCGATAGACTAATCAATACAGTAACATAATTTGAACTACATACAAGTAAGTGTTGTGTATTTCCTATGGTAAGAACCCCAATGTCCTCTGAATCCTGTGCTCAATGCTAGAAGCTAATGCACTGCTGTGTTTCCTTTGCTAGTTTGTAGGAATCAGTCATATGGAGTTACTTTAATCAGTTTGCCTGTCAAATTCATTGAAAGATAAAGTTCCAGTGACAGTTATGTCAAAAGAGTCGTCTTGCGCTTTGCATACTCATGCACAATACTTATAGCACTCTTGCTATGGCGCAACGAGAACTCTGCAAGTAGGATTTGTCTTTCTTCTAAAGTCAGATCACCTTGACAGCCCTGCAAAATAAGGAGGAAAATTTAGATTCTGCAAAATAAACATAGTAATGGAATCAAGAGATCCAGCAACCTGCAATAACTCTCAGTGATGACGGATGGCTAATTAGACCAGATTTGAGCTAGTCAGATATAAACTGATTTAACAGAAGAATTCATATTCTTTGTTTAGACTTTAGAACCAATGCGAAGGCAGTGCTATTGTAAATGATGTTGACACTTCTATAAAGAATAAAGATCTTTGCAAATTATATATAACCCATAGACAATGGCATGCACATCTGTAGCAGAGCAGTGAAACTGAAAAAAGTTAAAATAAGGCTGGTGCAACTTTACAACATGATGTGCATAAGAAACTTTGTTTAGTTTGTTGGAGGTTATGAATTTAATCTACGGGAAAACAAAGGGTGTTTAAATCTTTATTTTGATGAAAGCTTGTGATCTCTGATTCAGATGGATAGTGAAACCGACTGACCAAAATGGGTCCAATAAAATATCAGTGACAATAAATTAATAAATCAGATTACTACTTTCTTATGTGCCACATAAAAGACATAATTATGATCATTACCATCCGAGATATTCGGTCACAAACAGCATGGTGCATGATGATTCCTGCGGCAACTGAAACATTGAAAGAGTCCACCATCCCTTTCATTGGAATACTGCAGTGCAAATCTGACAACTCCAAAGCCTCGTTACTAATACCCCTGAATTAAAATCTTAGCCATTGTTTACTACATACAACAAAAATACATAAAAAGTGGACTCTGTTGTAAGAAATACAATGACATTTGATTGAGACAAGGATGTCAGATTTTCTTCTGACTACTTATTGTCAATGACTAGCACAAATGACTATTTGACATTTGATTAAGAGACAAGGATGTCATTTTCTTCTGACTACTAATATGATTGAGGGTGAGCCTCGGTGCAACGGCAAGGTTGCTACCTTGTGACCTGAAGGTCACGGGTTGAAATCCTAAAAACAGCCTCTTCACTTGCGAAGGTAAGGTTGCGTACATTTACACTCTCCATACCCCACTAGGTGGGAGCCTCGTGCACTAGGCTTGCCTTTTTTTACTGAATGTCAATAACTAGCACAAATGATAACTTGAAAGTGTTACATGAATGATTTCTTTGTCAGTGACGAAATGACTTTATCAAAGATTCAAAGTGAGTATTGAGAGCATAAACTTGAACTATATTGAGAGCATTAACTTTTAGATGGTTGAGATGAAGGACATGAAGGAAATTACCTACTCTCATTCCCGACTACTATTGCAGTTGGGCATGACCAATCCAAGTCATAAATGGAAACCTATACACAGCAGCAAAATGTATGCCAAAATATTTATTTCATATGCATACAATACAAAAATATATGACAACTGGTTGTATGTATAAATTAAAAATAGCTGCTCAGACAATACCGAATCCATTCCCAAATGCGTTGTGGCAATACGATAACCACGTGATTTCAATACTTTAAAGCACTCCTTTGTAGAATCCCACAATTCAATGTCCAACCATTTCTCAGCACCCATGCTAACATGGCGATTTTCTCTGTACCTGCAAGGACAAAGGCAGGTTAAGCTAGTGTTTGCTTACCATGGTTGGTGACTGATATTGGTGAAATGTGAATCAGAGATCAAGGGTCCGTCACGATAGCATTTGTTTGATATCATAGTTGCCAAGAACGTGGTACCATTTAGGAAATGGTACAGGGTATGGGGAGAGGGTACACCACCTTACTAGAAGTGTGGTATGGGGGCAGGGGATGCCAATTTACTAAATATGTGGTAGAGAAACAAGGTGTGTGACTTCATGAAATATGTGGTACAGGAAGGGAGTACAACACTTTGGAGTCATGATACAGTTGAACATTTAATAATTTGTAAGTTGTAGAAAGCATAAGCAATGTGCTCAAAAGGGAAAAGAATAATGAATAACAAAGATGAAGGAACGTCAAAAACTTATAAGTAAATCAGAATACAGTTAGAAACTATATAAAACAGAATACCAAAGTTGAAGAACAAAATGCATCTAATATAATTTGAATACCAGAACATAATATCGAAGCTGATATATTAAAGCTATTGAAATCAGAATTCAAGATCCAAAATGCCATTAGGTGCACAACCCACAAAATAATATAGATTTGCCAGTTTTAGGTTCTACAGTGCATATCATTACCATCTTCTATGAGAGCACACAGTGAAGAGGGAAGCAGCAATCAATTCACAGTTCCAAGGGCAAAGCAGTTAACCTGGTAACTAAGTTTCATGGTTTAAAAGCTTCTCTCAAATTGATGCAATGCATGACAAAGTCGAGTAGGTAAACAAATATTATCTGAGTAAAGACATATGGCACACCTTGTTACTAATATTACAGTCAACATTCAACTACCTACAAAAGTTGTCTAATAGAAGCCAGCCTAAATTTTGAAGGTCACATAAAACTTAAAACTCCCAAATGGCTAAGAAAATGAATGATGATCACAATGTTCCTTTCTCACTACGGAAACATAATGAAGGGCAATTGTAAGTGGTAACAGAACTGAAATTCCAAAAAGAAAATGACTAAAGTAAGCACTGTCCAGTGCCCACTAATCCTAAACTATCAAGAACCAAAACAAGGTTTTTTCACCTCTTTACACCTTTTGGAGCTGTCACAAGAGACCACGTGAACGGACTGGACCCCAAGCGCATCAGCAGAGCGAAATGCAGCAGAAACATTCCCAAAATCAGTGAGCCCTTCGACCACCAAGCACACCGAATAGCTCCGATTCCGAACTACATTCCTGAACCTCTCCATCCTCACATCGGAGATGCACGGACTCACCACCTCCAAAACCTCACTGCTTCTGACACAAGTATTCTGGCACCTGAAGCTGTCATTGTATGGGAACCACCGAGACGCGTCGTCATGGGTAGTCTTCCGCTCCATCTTCATCAATCTCGCCACGTCATCGGAGTGCGTGAGCAGGTGCTCGACGGTGTCGTTTGATTGGTCCTCAGGGGGCTCGATGATTGGATTTGGAGGTAAAGCTTGGTGTTTGCTGTAATCTACAGCTTCTTGAGCTGAAGCATAACATCTTGAAGCGACCTTTAATCCTGTATCATGAATATGTAGTTAGATACAGAGAGAGAGAGAGAGAGAGAGTAACAAAGAGGGAATAGTACCGTACCGTATTTGTGGGAAGAGAGTAAAAAGGTGGGAGGAACCGGAGAGAGGGTTAGTACGGTGGTGCGAATGCGATGCGTGCATTTGAAGGAAGAGAGAGAGGAACGGAAGAGAGATGCCGAAAAGGTCATTTGGAGTTCGGCAGTGGCAGCTTCAGACCAATGTTCACGACCTGTTAGCTTTCTGGTTTCTGGATAGCAATTTGCTTTTGAATTCGTACTTGGCATGGTGAAACGGTGCCGTTTTCGGCATCTAAAGCAGAACTTCAATTTTTTTTTTGGGTGCTCTATGTTTCAAACATTATTATTTATATAATAAAATAGATATGTCATTATTTGATACTATCAATTTTGAACATTTTAAAAATTACATATATGAGACTAAAATCTAATAAGAAACCAATTAAGTTCTTTTTTTTCGAGGCAGAGTGCTGTGTTTTTTTAGCCAATTGTCGCATGCCACGTGTCTAGGAGGTATTGGTTTATTGTTTTAGCCTTGTTTGGGACATTCTTGGGGCATTGGTTTACCGTGTTGTTCATTGAGAAGCTTGGTTGGTACAAGATCCAACTCGTTGGGTTCTTCATGATGCTGTTTTTCATGTTCGTGATTGGGGTGAAGTACGAGTACTTAAGGAACGAGAACAGTTACATGTTCCTTTGTTGTATGGGCTGGTGTTCTTCTTTGCAAACTTTGGGCCGAATAGCACAATGTTCGTGCTGCCAGCAGAGTTGTTTTCGATGAGGGTGAGGCGCAGGTGATGGTGGGGGGTGTTTGGGATCCAAAGTTACACATATTGGCGATGACCAACTTGATCTGTTTATTCTTGGTGACGAAGACAAAAAGGAGTCACTGGAGGAGATTTCTGGTGAGGACGACAGAGAGAATGAACTCATCTTGATCTCTTGTCAGTACTCGTCATTAGGGAGCTACTTACACAACGGAGGACGAATGACAGAGCTCATCTTTGATTGGATATGAAAATTAATGTGTTATTTTAGATGAAGAATAATTGACCTCTTGGACACGTGGTATGCGGCAATTGGCTAAAAAGGCACAGCACTATGTGGTAGCCAAAAATGCTATTATCGATGGAAAAACTAGTTTTTACTTTTTCATTTTAATTGTACGATATTTTGCCTCATATTTTGGATGGAAAATTGTTGGGGCTAGAACATGTAATCACGATTCTGTCCTCAAGTGTTATCCAGAATTCTGACTTTATTCTCAATTGAAGTCCTAAACAAAGATGTGAGCTTGTATTGACCGAGATCTCCTCTTCTCTATTTTCCACCTCTAAAACAGAGGTGGTGGTGTGTGTCCGTTGGACAATGAGAGAGACAATGAGGTGTGTGTGTATGTTGTTCTATGCAAGAGGAGGCTAGTCGAGAAGATGAAGGAAGAACTGCGAGGGATGGGTTGAATTGCACACGAGATGAAAAGTATCCCCCAAGCTCAGATGTGTAGCGTCGAAGTTGATCTCTCTTTTCTTTGTCACTATGTGCTATCGTCTTTTCTCCACTATTTTCTCACTTCACCTCGATCTCTTGCTCTGTTTCACTATTGATCTCTCTCTTGGAGATCATTGCACATTGTCTCTAATCTCTCTTTGAAAATCATCAGTTTCTTTCCCTCTAATCGTCCTTGTATGCTTTGTACTGTTGGCCTAAGGAAGCAATGACGAGAGAAAGACGACAATGAAAGAGGAAGTGATAGCAAGAGAGGTGTGAGGGTTAAGGGACGGAGCCCGACGACGAGAGGGGTTGAATCAAAGATGTTTTAGAATTAAAAAAAGGTTGAACTAGAGGGTAGAAGGGGTTTTTGTTTTTGTTTTTGTTTTTTTTTCTTAAAAAGTTTATAATCTCAAGGGTAATTTAGTAAAATTACTCCGTAATCTTTCATTTCTTTCCTTTTAAAAATTCATACAAAACAAAGTTTTCTTTCTTTTCCTGCATTCCTTTCTATGTCATACAAAACAATTTTTCTTTTCATTTCCTTTTTCTTTTTTCTTTCCATCTCCTTTTTCCTTTCCTTAAAAAATCTTTCATGTGTACTAAACACACTCTTAGAAAATGACGTGTCAATTTTGTTACATAAACTAATGATTTTAGTGGAAAAGAATAACTGACCTCTTGGACACGTGATATGCGGCAATTGGCTAAAAAGGCACAGCACTCTACCTTGCTTTTAAAGCCAGGCAGAGGATCTTGATCTGTTAGAAATGGATCTATGTAAAAAAGTTATGTCATTTAGAGCACATTTGGTACACTTCTGTTCCAATGATGGAATACAGAACTCCATCGTGCGCAAGACTCTCTTACATTTTGTAGCCAAAAATGCTGTTATCGATGGAAAAAACTAGTTTTTACTTTTCCATTTTAATTGTACGATATTTTGCCTCTTATTTTGGATGGAAAATTGTTGGGGCTGGAACATGTGATCAGAATTCTATCCTTAGGTGTTCTCCAGAATTTAGACTTTATTCTCAATTGAAGCCTTAAATAGAGTTGTGAGCTTGTATTGACAGAGATCTCCTCTTCTCTATTTTCCACCTCTAAAACAAAGGTGGTGGTGTGTGAGCGTTGGACAATGAGAAAGACAAGGAGGTGTGTGTGTATGTTGTTCTGTGCAAGAGGAGGCTGGTCGAGAAGATGAAGGAAGAACTGTGAGGGATGGGTTGAACTACACACGAGATGAGAAGTATCCCCCAAGCTCTGATGTGTAGCGTCGAAGTTGATCTCTCTCTACTTTGTCGCTATGCACTATCGTCTTTTCTCCACTATTTTCTCACTTCACCCTGATTCTCTTGCTCTGTTTCACTATTGATCTCTCTCTTGGAGATCGTCGCACATTGTCTCCAATCTCTCTTTGAAAATCATCAACTTCTTTCCCTCTAATTGTCTTTGTCTACTTTGTACTGTCAGCCTGAGGAAGCAATGACGAGAGAAAGACAACAATGAGAGAGGAAGTGACAACAAGAGAGGTGTGAGGGTTGAAGGACGAAGCACAACGACGAGAGAGGGGTTGAATCAAAGATGTTTTAGAATTAAAAAAAGGTTGAACCAGAGGAAGGTTATACTAGAGGGCAGAAGGGGTTTTTGTTTTTGTTTTTTCTTAAAAAGCTTATAATCTCAAGGGTAATTTAGTAAAATTACTCCATAATCTTTCATTCTTTTCCTTTTAAAAATTCATATAAAACAAAGTTTTCTTTCTTTTCCTCCATTTCTTTCTATGTCATATGAAAGAATTTTTTTTATCATTTCCTTTTCCTTTTTTCTTTCCATCTCCTTTTTCTTTTCCTTAAAAAATCTTTCATGTGTACTAAATGCACTCTTAGAGAATGACGTGTCAATTTTGTTATATAAATTAATGATTTTAGTGGAAAAGAACATGAATAATAAGTTTTTGAAACATACAGGATCTGAAACTTCTAAAATATAGATGATCAAAATAAAACCTAAAATAAATATAAAGGATCAAATATTATTTTTGCCTTTTTTTCTTGGTTAAGTCTTCACACTTTCTTAAAAATATTTTTTTTTATCATTAAGCCTCTTAAAAGTAAGTGTTGAATAAGTCAACCACATAAATTACAAACTTAATATATATTTGTTTTTTTTTGTAGAGTTAAAGATAATTTACTTAATATTTGAGGGACTAATTCAATTAAAGAATTTAATAAATTCATAATATACAAAAATTAAAATGTGTGAAGTTAAACTTTTAAAAACACTATTATTAAGGAGAGGTCAACTTTTTGAATGTTTTTTCGATTTATGTAAAATAATTTTGTACTAACTATATACTGAAGGGTCAAAAGGTTGGCCTCTCCTTTACAAAATTTATTCTCAAATATAGTTTAAAAGACAGTGAATGCAGCAATTTGCTTCTAAAAGTAATAACTTTAGTTCTTATAAATTACTTTTAAAAATTTATAATTAAGTCCTTAAAATTTTAAATTCTCTTAAATTGGATCCTTATCATTAAACTTTCGTCAATGTACTATTAAATTATGTTTACATATTAACCATGTCTCTTCATGACATTAAATTCATGCCTACACAAAACAAAGAAAACTTTTTTACGAGGAATTGAATCCTCTGAAATGTCAATCGCATAAAACATACATGTTAAATGATTTTAGTAATGCATATTTAAATTATCAAAATGATACATGATTGGCTATATTTGTAAAATTTAATGATTTATTGATGAAGATACATCATTTGTTTTATTTTTATTTTAAATTTATCTTTTTTACTAATGTTATCTATTCCATTGATAGAAAATACTGAGTAGGTAGCTAGTAAAAATATGTAGATTTGAAACAAATGAAACATGTAGGGCATAATTGATGCAAAAACTTTAGGAATATAAAAATGGTAGATTTGAGTTCCACATGTTTTATTTTTGTTTTAAATTTATCATTTTTACTAACCATCCAGTCAGTATTTTTCGTGAGTGGAATAGAGGACGTTAAAAAAAATGATAAATTTGAAATAAAAATAAAATATATATGACATAACTGATGCAAAAAAAAAATATTAGAGACGTAAAAATGATAAATTTGAATGCTACATATTTTATTTTTTAATAAAAATGATAGACTTAAAACAAAAAAGAAACATATAACACGTAATTAACACAAAAAAAAGTTAAAAATAAAATTAAAATTTAATATAAATATTAGGGACGAAAAAAATTTTTACCAAAAAAGAACGCTGGAACTTGTAATGTTTACAATTTGCATTGTAAGCATAGATTCAACCATATAAATATATACAACTCTGATTTCGGCTGCACCAGCAATGTATACTACTGAAAAATCATAACATCACCCACATTATAAGCATCACTTTATACAACCAAATTACATTCACTTCACCAATGGCTATTCCTACAAATTTGGAGCATATCCAACCAGCTTAAGATCTTCCACCAATCTGTCAATCATCTGATATATATCATCTGACTGAGGGTGTGACCGATCAAGAACTGTAAACTCATGCACCTTTTCTTCTAACTCAATGGAACTAGCCCCAGATGGCTTCTGGCCTCCTGAGTTCTTCATCTGCAACCTCATATCAGCAACACTACCCCAGTCTCCTGCTTGAGCATAAATATTTGACAGAAGGGAATAATTCCCAGGATCGGATGGTTCCAGTTTAAACAAACGATCACACACTTCTCTGGCCAGATCGACCGCGTTATGCATACGGCAAGCACCCAGCAGAGTTCCCAGAATCTTAGCATTTGGCTCCATTGGCATACTGTGAAGAAGCTCAAAAGCTTCCTTTAAATGCCCCCCACGGCCCAGAAGGTCCATCATGCAACCATAGTGCTCAACTCGAGGAACAACCCCGTACACTTGCTCCATTGAATGGAAATACTTCAGTCCCTCCTGAACAAGACCTGCATGAGTACAAGCACATAACAGTCCAATGAACGTGTATTTATCAGGCTCAAATCCTTTATCTATCATCATGGAAAAAAGTTTCAGTGCTTTCTTGCCATGTCCATGCACAGCTAAACCTTGGAGCATGGCGTTCCAAGATACAACATCTTTCTTTGACATTGTATTGAACACATCAAATGCAGAGTCTAAACAGCCACACTTTGCATACATATCAAGCAATGCGTTTGACACTTTAGTGCTGCATCTATATCTAGACCTGTTAATGGAGGCATGGATTTTCTTTCCCAAGCACAAAATTCCAGACTCTGCACATGCAGATAAAATGCTTATCATAGTCCCATCATCAGGCTTCATTCTAGCTTCCTCCATTTGGTCATACAGTGTGGAAGCCTCTTTCACAAGCCCTTTCTCAGCATACCCAGATATTATTGTAGTCCAGAGAACCACATTTTTTGCAGGACATTTTTCAAAGAATATCCTTGCCATGTCTATATCTCCGGCCTTACTGTAACCCCAAACCATTGTGGACCAAGAGACAATATTCCTCTCAGGCATTATCTCAAACAGTTTGAATGCATTAGTCATGTCTCCTGCTTTTGCATACGCATCTAACATTGTATTCCAACTAACCATATCTCTCTCAGGCATTTCAACGAATAGTTTGCATGCTTGTTCCAATTCACCAGCTTTTGCTAATCCACCAATCATAGAATTCCAAGTTACAACATCTCGTTCCTTCATAGAAATAAACAGTTTCAATGCAGCACTAAGGCCAAATGGACCACACTTGGAATATGAATCAATCAGTGCATTAGGCACAAATATATCTGCATAAAATCCAGATTTCTCTATATGGGAATGAATCATTTGAATGACAGGCAACCAAGAATGGCCAGCGCATGCTTTTAACAGATATGGGTACGTGAAATTATCGGGAGACACCTCACTCTTTTGCATTTCAAAGAAAATGGCGAAAGCCTGTGAAGGCTGAGAGTTCTGAGCGTGAGCTCTGATCAAAGTATTGTACATCTGAACATTGGGCTCTGGAATTTGATTGAAGACGTTGACGGCCGACACAACCTGACGGCAGAGAGAGAACGCTGCGATGAGTTTGGGTGCGAGATAGAGGTCTTGGTGGAGGTCGAATTTGAGAACTTGGGCATAAATTTGCTTTAGGTGGTCGAGGTTTGTGCATTTGTGAAGATCAGAGAGCTTCTCCTCCAGGAATCTTCGTCTCGAAAACCATGTTGGGGTTCGCATTGGCACAGAGACTTGCATCATGGTTCATGAGATAGTGATTTGAGATTGACGTATGAGGAAAGAACGAAAACGGCTAGACCCATTTGAAGATTTTGGCTGAGATGGACGAAGAAAGCATAGCGGAGCCAAAATCCAAGTTTATTGATTAATAGAAGATTAAATTTTCACAAAGTATGCACACTTTTTTGGTCCCTCCAGGCTTACTGTTTAACTTCTGAAAGAGTTGTATTATATTCCTTAGTCCACACCTCTATTTTTACCTTTAGGTATGCCTACTAGCAGCGTTTTTATCGATTTTATAAAATTATAAATTTATTTGATTTTAATTTTTAAGTGATTTAGTTTAATTTTAAATATTTTAGTTTATAATAATTTGTCATTTTTAATTTTAATGAAATATATATATAAATATAAAAAAAGGATCAAATTAATTAAAAAAGAGACAAAATTAATTAAAATATCTATAAATAATTTTTTTGACATAAAAATATATAAATATAATATTATATATATATATATATATATATAATATAATTGTCTTTAATATAATGATCGAACTAAAACAAAATCAAACCGATAATTGAACTGAACTAATTAAAATTCATATTTCAAAAATTAATTTAGACTTTTTTTTCATTTTGGTTGATTTTTATTTAGTTTGATTCATTTTAATTTGGTTTAGTCGGTTTGGTTAGATTTTGAACACCCCCTAATGCCTACATGTCTTGTTAAATGCTAACGTGACATTAGTAAGCGTCCACATTAGCAAAAACAATGTTGTTTTGTTAGTGATGTGGCATACCACGTGCTGTTCATTGTATATGCTGTCATGCTGAAATAGACTAATAAGTTCCTAAAAGATTTTAAAATTTTACTTATATTAGTCTTTGAAAGATTCTACAAAACACTATAAGGTCATTTAATGTTTATACAAGCTACACTAAAAAGTTCTTAATACACATAACATCTCATGCTTACGAGAAAAATGATTCACACAAAACAAATTAGAAGCTACAAAAATACTGAACGTGCTTATATTGTTGAACATAAGCAACATTCATATAAGCTGTGCAAATTTCAATATCATTGAATCCAAGATTATATATCTAAGTGTAACATCTGTGTTTTAAGGGTCTTTATTTTGTAAGGGTGCTATTGTATGTTATTGTGATGCCCAAGTTTGGACATTCAAAAAAAATTATCTCTAATATATATATTTTATATGTTTGTTTGCAATGTTAGAAATTTTGGGTGCTTTGCTATGCTAATAAATAAATTTTGGCCATAGCAATACATGGTGGTGATGGTTCATTGTATTGTGGAATACTATGCTTCATCTTAAATTCTACCAAGTATAGATTTGGTTGATTTTGGCTAAAGGAGTCAAGGGACTTGGGAGGCATTTTTAAGTTCTTTTAAAACTCACCAATACTCTCCTGATGCCATTTCTTACTCACATATTTCACTCACACTTAGAATATTTCTTCCATTTTCTTCCATTCTCTACATCTCTCGCATACAAACAATACACACACTAGTGCCATTCTTCTTCTCCTTCCATGAGGTTCCCTTGGCAAAGCATCTCCTCTTTGAGTAGTCTACAACTTGCTATGTGCCTCCTTTTCCTTCTTTCCCTCCTCATTTTCGCACAATGGAACCCTAGGTGTGTTTTGGAAAAAATTTTTGTGTTGGAAGGTTTGGGTGTGCCTTTAATTTGTAGGTCTGGGTGTGCCTTTAATTTGTTCTTGAGTAAATTATTGTGTCTTAGGAAGTGTGTATGGATGGACATTTGTTTAGGAATGCTTTGTTTAGAAGAAATTCCTTAAAATAAAAAAGATGGGGATTGTTCTTACATTTGATAAGAATTTGATGAAGTGATGATTTAAATGGGTTGTGGTTGGTTCTATTGAGTATTTTCCTTTTTCTGTCCTGGGGAGGATTTAAGGTAGGGATATCATTGATTAGGGGCTGTGGTGGAAAGAAGCTCATTAAAGGAGCTAGGAAGTTAATCTTCGCAAGTGCAGAGCACCATGCATCATCTAGCCCACCTAAGCAAACAAACAGCCCGCTTAGGCACGAACTGGGCAGTGGCTAGCAGAAAGTTTGCTGCTTGCCTTGCTTAGGCACACGCCTAGCCGAGACCAAGCCAGACAGCCAGTTGTGGCGGGTGGCAGGTGGTTAGGAAGGCTAGGGGGTCTTTTTCATTTTTTTTAGTTCTTTTCTCATGCTTTGTATCTTGTTTCTCTAGGGCCTTTTTTCTCTTACCTCTCCCACTTGAACAAGAGTGAAATTAAGGTAACTTTGGCCACATTAAGGTGAATGAAGACGATTTCCTCTCTTCTTACAAATGCCTATATTTCATTCCATTTTAAAGGAACAAGCATGCTATCTACAATTAAATGGTTGTATAATCGTTTTTATGTGGTAAGGTCTTGAACTTCGAACTACCTATATGCTTGTGGATCTACTTGGATTGGTTATTGGTATAGAAAATGGTAATATCATGGTTGTTTTTCCCATACTTTGGCATGATAATTATTTCCTTTAGTGGTGTCATGGTTATCATATGATTATGGTGAAACTTTTATGGTGATTATTGTGGAGGAATTTTAGGAGGGACAAGGATGAGGTTTAGGTATATATATGGGATATATACATACCTTTGGCCTTAAGCCAAGAGGGGTCATAAGGATGGGATTTATTACTTCTTGGTGACATAAGGATGAGGACAATTGTGTATAATTGAATATGGCTATATCTTAAGACATAATTATAATGTGCTCATGGAAGATGTGGCTAGCTCTTTGGGTTGTATGTGGCATGGTTTGGCAACTTATATATTTATTGATAAATATTGTTTTATGTTGACTTGTTGATTTTTTTAATTGATTTAATCACTCTATTTTTCTTTGGGCCCATTTCAAAGTTTGTAGCTAAGGCAAACTATCCCTTGGAGGAGTAGTAGTCCCCTAGCCCTTCAACCCTTTCTTGTCCCTTAGGTTGGTCTTTTTTAATTCAGTTTATTTTGGAAATTCCCTTAAATCTCTAGGTGTCGCTTTATGATCTCGTAAGATACTTAGGGTCGTTTTGTATATACATTGTAATTGATCTTGGATGGTGAATCATTCTTTTGGAACAAATGTTAATATGGTAATATTCTTTTGCGTAAACTTTGCGGTCAATTGAATGAAATGGACAGTGGCATTTATTCTTTCTTGTTCTCTTGATAATAGAGTTAATGATTGATTTTATTTTATATTGTGGAACAATGTTAATCTAGGTTGTGATGTTAGGCTTACCGATTATATGCCTAATTCGACTATGTGACAAAGTGGTTTTAGAGCAAATTTTAGGTCTCTTACGAGTCATAGAGCAAGGTAACCTTGGCCGAGCCTCCCTCTATAGTTGTGAACCGCGACATGACCATAGAGTGAGGGTCAGCTAAAGGCCCTGTAGGTGTGGTTATGTCTTTCTTTCCGTGTCATATCTCTATGTAGTGGTCGTGTATTCCTTGGACTAAAGTAAGTTATATTGTTGTAGATTTCAAGAACCCTCCAATGGCAACTGTAGAACCTTTTAAAGAAGGGATCATGCGAGCTCCGATGGGGCCTCATCGTGACCACCTGCTATACCCTTCCAAGAGGGAAATCTTGAGGGTCATGTTGAAAGTGAACACGAGCATGATATATAGGGATCGTCCCGAGGACCTCCACCACAACACGAGACATCACAGATTGACCCGGCCATCTTAATGGCCAATATGGCCGCATTAGTTGAAGGGCATGTCGCCATGCAAGAGAGTTTGGCTACCTTGGTCTCATTGTGGGAGAGATAAACAAATGCCACCAATGCTCTTGTGGCACATACTTCTTGTGTAGCTTTATCGATACATCGAGTACCTTCCCTTTCTCCTCCTCAAAGAGAAGGGGCAGTGTAGGATGTGCCCCTGTCGGAGTTCCTAAAGCTCTAACCTCCCACCTTTACTAGTGAGGACCCAAACAAAGACCTTCATCGATTTCTTGATGGAATAAAGAAAACATATAAGGCCTTAAGGTGTGATTTGAAGCTATGGATGAGATTTGACACCTATCAATTCCAAGGTAAATCTCACAAGTTGTGGACTATATGCCAAGAGTCCTGAGCTAAAGATATCTCATAGGTTTCATATGATGAGTTCCAAAAGGTGTTCATAAAGTGGTTTGTGCCAAGGAGTCTAAGAACCACAAGAGCGAGAGAATTTGAATATCTCAAACAAGGCACTATGATAGTAAACGAATATGATACCTAGTTTGTGTGCCTTTTGAGATATACACCTCACATGATTCTGGATGAAGAGAAGAAAATTTGTTGATTTGTTTTGGGTCTCCATCTTCGCCTACGTCTATATATGAGTATGCAGATAGAAATGTACACTTTTTATATGGCTGCGGTGGATATAGCTAGGACTGCAGAGATAAATAACAAGGATGAGGAAGAAGACTTCAAGAGGGAAAAAATGCATGGAAATGAAGGGAAATCCTATGGTCATAATGGCACTTTGGAGGCCCCGAAACCTTCTGGTGGAGGGAAATCTGTTACCATAGTATCTTTTATTTCGGCGGCATCTTTCAGAAGTGTTTCTCATCCAAGATTAGACTATAAAGGTGGATTCCTTTCAACAGGACAGGCTTCGCAATAGAGGCGGGATAAACCTAAGTGTCTCAGTATGGATGTCACCACTTTAGGTTATGTTTTGGGGCTGCTTCAGGGTGTTTTCATTGTAGCCAAGTAGGCCATATAAAAAGGGATTGCCTTTTGCTAGTCGGTGCATTAAGGCAAGGATTTACACATCTCTCTCAGTCTCAACAGGTATTGACTCTGGCTAGGAGAGCTCTTTCTTCTTCGGCTAGACTGAGTGGTGTAGGTCAAGGCAGAGGTAGAGGTTATGGTGGGAGGTCAATAGGTGAGTGGCTGTAGCCAAGCTAGAGTTTGTGCTCTCACCCGTCAGGACGCCCAAGCATCAAACACCATCATGACAGGTATACTTTCTATATGTTTTTTTGATGCCCGTGTATTGTTTAATCCAGGGTCTACCTGCTTGTATATATCTCCCTCATTTGCAAAGTGATTTATTCAAGAGTTGGTAAGGATTCCTAGGCCTTTCTATGTTGCCATACCTATGGGGGAAACTTTGATTATAGATTTGAGGTACCTTGATTGTCACATTGTGGTGGGGGGAAAAGTTACCAAAGTTAATATGATGATGCTAGATATGATGAAGTTTGATGTTATTCTCAAGATGGATTGATTATCCTCCTGTCATGCAACTTTGAATTGTCATAGCAAATATGTGAAATTCAATGTACCAGATGAATCTTCTTTCTTCTTCTAAGGGGATAGAAGTGAGTTACCCAGTAATTTGATCTCTATGAGTCGTGCTAGGCATATGATGAAAAAAGAATGGTAAAGTTTCTTAGCATTCATCCATAATTTTGAGGAGGGTATGGTGAGCCTTGATCACGTATCGATTGTGAGGGAATACCCAGATGTCCTTCCAAAGGAATTACCGGATTTACCTCCCGACTGTGACATAGAATTCAATATTAAGGTGATTCTAGGTACTCAACCCATCTCTATACCTCCGTATCACATGGCTACCACGGAACTTCAAGAACTTAAGGAGTAGTTGCAAGACCTCCTTGATAAAGGTTTCATCCAACCTAGTTCTTCTCCTTGGGGTGCTCCTGTGTTATTTGTAAAGAAGAAGGATGGAACCTTACGGCTATACTTCATAGATTACTGATAGCTAAATAAAGTGACGGTCCAGAATAAATATCCTCTCCTTAACATTGCTTTTTGATTAGTTGCAAGGGGCTCAGTACTTCTCTAAGATTGATTTGAGATTCGGATACCACCAGTTAAAGATCAAGTTGGAGGATGTACCCAAAATCGCCTTTCAAACACGTTATAAACATTATGAGTTCTTGGTTATGTCCTTTAGACTAACAATGCTCTGGAGGCCTTCATGGATTTCATGAACATATTTTTCAAGCTTTTTCTAGACAAGTTTTCCATAGTCTTCATCGATGATATTTTTGTTTACTCTAAGAGTCCGAAAGATTATGAGCAACATTTGCGTATTGTGCTACAAACTTTAAAAGAGCACAAACTTTATGCCAAATTCTCAAAATGTGAGTTTTGGTTGGAACAAGTTGTATTCTTAGGACATGTGGTTTTGAAAGAACGGATACAAGTAGACCCTAATAAGGTGAAAGTGGTCAAGAAATGGCCTTGATCGACCACGATGATAGAGATTAGGAGTTTCTTGGATTTGGTGGGATACTATTGTTGGTTTGTCAAGGACTTCTCAAAATTAGCTGCCCTACTTACTAGGCTAACACAAAAAAGTGTTCGATTTGTGTGGACCAAGCATGTGATGAAAGTTTCTCGAAATTGTCCACTCCCATCCTTGCCTTACCCTCGGGATCGGGAGGCTTCTCTGTGTAATGTGATGTATCCTGAGTAGGTTTAGCATGTGTTCTAATGCAGTATGGCAAGGTGATCACCTATGCACCTTGACAACTAAAGCATTACAAACAAAATTACCCGACACATGATCTTGAAATGGCAGTTGTAATCTTTGCCTTGAAGATTTGGTGCCATTACCTCTATGATGAGACATGTAAGATCTACATTGATCATAAGAGTCTCAAATACATCTTCCAACAAAGAAACTTGAATCTGAGGCAGAGGAGGTGGATAGAGCTTCTCAAAGATTACGACTTCATAATCCTTTATCACCCCAGAAAGGCTAACGTGGTAGTAAATGCCTTGAGTCATAAGCCAATAGGAAGTTTATCTCATATCGCAGAGTTTAGAAGGCCATTAATTCATGAACTATATGAGCTTTAGGCAGACGGGGTACGGTTTGAAGTCACTGAGTTGAGTGCATTTTTGACTCATATGCAAGCCAAGTCCTCTTTGGTCGAAGATGTAAAGGTAGCTCAATGAAGTGATCCTAACCTTTGAAAGATCAAAGATGAAGTGGAAAAAGGCAAGGAGAGTAGTTTCTCTCTAGATGGACAGGGAGTATTCTGGTTTGAAAACTGGCCATGTGTACCAAATGAAGAATTCCTTCAAAGAAAGATTATGAAGCACATCAAATGACTTATATGGTGCATCCTAATAAAATGTACTAAGACCTTAAATCCCTATTTTGGTAAGATGGAATGAAGAGTGACATTGATGATTATGTATTTAGATGCCTAACTTGTCAGCAAGTTAAGGTGGAACACAAGAGGACTCTGGGATTGCTTCAGCAAATGGAAATACTAGACTGGAAATAGGAAAACATCACCATGGACTTCGTGGTCGGATTACTCCGCTCTCCTAAGAGGTATGATTCGATTTGGGTAATTATGGATCGAGTGACGAAGGTTGTACATTTTCTACAACTAAAGATAACATATAGTGTCGCTAAGTATGCACAGATGTTTATAGCTAAAATGGTCAAATTACATGGAGTGCCCACCTCCATCATTTCAAATCAAGGCACTCAATTTACATCTCGATTTTGAAGAGCATTTTAGGAAGCCTTCGGGACTTAGGTTAATATGAGTACAACTTTTCATCCTTAGACGGATGGCCAATCAGAATGCACCATTCGAACCTTGGAAGATATATTGAGGTCATGTGTAAGGGACTTTGAGGGAATTTGGAAACTCATTTACCCTTGGTCAAGTTTGTTTACAATAATAGCTTTCATGCCAGTATCAAGATGGTACCTTTCATATAATTCAAAACCATATACTTTTAGGAACATAGCCATTTTAAGAACATACATTGAGCATTATTAAATCTCTTCGAATAGTACAAAATCTATCTTCGGGTAAGGGCTTTGTAAAAATATTAGCAATTTGATTATCTGTTGAAATGAATTCAAGAATAATATTTCCCTTTTGAACATGATCTCTAAGGAAATGATGACGAATTTCAATATGTTTTATTCTTGAATGTTGAATGGGATTCTTTGAAATATTGATAACACTTGTATTATCACATTTTTTAGGTACTTGACAAAAATTTAGACCATAATCTTTCAATTGTTGCTTCATCCACATAATTTGTGCATAACAACTTCCTGCAGCAACATATTCTACTTCAGTAGTTGAAAGTGAAACAACATTTTGTTTCTTGCTGTACCATGAAACTAGATTATGTCCTAAAAATTAGCAAGTGCCACTAGTTCTTTTTCGATCAGTTTTGCAACCACTAAAATTAGCATCAGAAAAGACAATTAAATCACAAATAGTTGACTTAAGATACCAAAGTCCTAAGGATTATGTTTCCTTAAGATATCTTAAAATTCTTTTTACAATAGTCAAGTGTGACTCTTTTGGATTATATTGAATGCGAGCACATGGATACACACTAAAAACAATATCAGGTCTACTAGTAGTAAGATATAATAAGGAACCAATCATACCTTCGTTGGTCAACGTCCTTACTTGATAGGTCCTGATCTAGTTTTACAGAGGTGCTTATAGGAGTTATTATCCCTTTTTCATTTTTCATATTGAATCCTTTCAGAAGCCCTTGAACATATTTTGTTTGAGATATAAATATCTAATTAGAACTTTGCTTAATTTGAAGTTCGAGAAAAAAATGATAGTTCTCCCATCATACTCATTTCAAACTCACTTGCCATGAGCGTAGCAAATTCCTTACACAAAGACTCATTAGTTGATCAAAATACAATATCATCAACATATATTTGAACAATTAATAGATTAGATCTAGAGTTTTTAACAAAGAGTGCTATATCTGTTATTCCTTTAGAAAACCATTTTGGACTAGAAATGTGCTTAGTTTATCATACCAAGCTCTAGGAGCTTGTTTCAAACTATATAGAGCCTTAGAAAGCTTGAAAACATGATTATGATGCTCAAGATCTTCAAAACCTGGAGGTTGTTTAACATACACTTCCTCACTTAAATTTTCATTTAAAAAGGCACTTTTGACATACATTTGAAACAATTTAGAGTCCTTTATGCATACAAAAGCAAGAAGCCTACGAATTAATTCTAACAATTTATAGTCTATACCTTCCTGTTGATTATACCCTTGAGCAATCAATATTGCCTTGTTTCTGACAACATTTCTAGCTTCATCAAGTTTGTTCTTGATGACCCATTTAGTTCCAATGATTGGCTGGTCAAGTGGAGCGGGAACCAATTTCCACACATTACTTCGTTTGAATTGATTTAGTTCTTCTTGCCTTGCATTGATCCAAGAACTATCTTCAAGAGCTTCCTGAACATTCTTTGGCTCAAGCTGAGACATGAATGCTATGTGATTCATGCTTCTATATGAGGACTTCTTTTTTTCCTTCAAATGTATCTCTAATAATGAAATCTTTTGGGTAGGAAGCATAATGTCTCTATTCTCTAGCAAACTTGCTTTTGTCAATGGTCTTAGGAACTTCATGACTTGAGGAATGAGAAGTCTCAGTGGCAAGTTCTTCTCTTATTTCAATAGAGGATGCATCTTCCTGAGGCTTTGATTGTTGTTGATTTAGTGAAGTGAGGATATTGTCATCATCATCATCCTTTCTTCTTGAACTATCTTTAACCACAGAATTGCTTTCATCAAATACCAAATGTATAGATCCATAACAATATATTTTTGTTTATTAAATACTCTACATGCTTAGCTATTTGTTGAATATCCTAGAAATATACCTTCATCAGATTTTGAATCAACTTTTCCAATATTTTCTTTATCATTTAGAATAAAACATTTTCATACAAATGAGTGAAAATAACCTATGTTAGGTTTTCTTCCTTTCTAAATCTCGTAGGAGGTTTTATTTAGACCTGGTCTAATTAGGCAATGATTTAGCATGTAGTAGAAGGTATTAACAGCTTCTGCCCAAAGACTTTTTGGAAGGGAGTTTTCACAAAGTAGAGTTCGAGTCATTTCTAGAAGGGTGCGATTCTTTCTTTTAGCAACTCCATTTTACTGAGGAGTTTTAAGAGTAGAAAAATTATGTCAAATGCCAAAGTTATTACAAAAATTATCAAACTCCTTATTTTGAAATTTAGTCCTATGATCATTTCGAATAGATATAATATGGAGATTCTTTTCTTTTTGAACTTTTGTACTCAAAACTTTGAAAGTTTCTAAACATTCTCCTTTATGAGATAGAAAGAATACCCATGTATAGCTAGAGAAATCATCCGCTACTACAAAACCATAATATTTGCCTCCAAGGCTCCTGGTCCTGATGGGACCAAATAAATCCATGTATAATAGTTCAAGAGCTTTTTTAGTTGAAATTTGATTTTTTGATAGAAAAGATGTTTTGGTTTGTTTTCCCTTTGGAATGCTTCATAAATATGATTTTTCATAAATTTTACTTTGAGCAGACCAATGACTAGATCTTTTTTAGATAGTTTGAAATAAGCCTCATGTTTATAAGCCCTAATCTTTTGTGCCATAACCAGTTCAGATCATTTGTAAATGAAAGACATTTATGTTCCTTAATAAGATAGTCTAAAATAAGTTTATATACATTTTCATGACGTTGTCCATAAGTTAAGATTTCATTAGAATCCTTTTTAAAAATCATGCTTTTTGAAGATTCAAAAACTACTTTATGACCTTTGTCACACAATTGACTAATACTCAAAAGATTATATTTGAGATCATCTATAAATAAACATCATCTATAAATAAATGGGAAGAAATACCAATCTTCCTATACCATCAATCATTCCTTTGTTAATGTCTCCAAAAGTGACATTTTCCATTGCCTTAGTTGTGAAAGTGAGAAAGTTGATAAGATCACTAGTCATGTGTTTTGAGCATCCTGAGTCCAAAAACCAATAACTTTCCTCTTTAGAGAAAACCTGATAGAAACAGATAATGATTTAGGTATTCAAAAACTTTTGTTTTGTGAAGATAGTAGCTTCTGCTTTTAGTGTTCCTTTTGGAATCCATACTTGTTTTACTTTAACAGCCATTTTTCTGCAATCATTTGCAAGATGACCTTTCTTTCTACAGTTGTAGCAAGTCCTGGTTTCCTTAGGAGGATTAGATGTAAAACAATTTTTAAATGAACTTTCTTCTTCACAAAAACCAATTCTAGTCTTGGAAGTGTTTTTGACTTCTTAGCATCATACTGAGGTTTTTTTGTCCCTTAACGAATCCTGCAAGATCTTGAGTTAGTGTTTCTATCTTTTCTTTCAAGGTTTTGTTCTCAATAAATAAGGAAGGAAAATAGGAACTACTTCAAAATGATTTACTTTTTCTTCAAGAATGTTCTTTTCATTTGTCAAAATTTTAACGCTCTTGAGAATCTTATAATGAGCCTTTTTTAAGTCATTGTATTTACTCATGAGGTTTTTTTTAATCTTCTAAAATTGTATCAAATGCATAAAGTAATTCATCATAAGTAAAAGGATTATTTTCTACCTTAGGATTCTCATCATCAGAGGTGTCATTATTTTCTTCTTCTGCTACCAGGCATAGGTTTGTTATTTCTAGTTTTTTATCTGAATCTTCTAGCAAGTCATCATCACTCTATGTTGCATTTTCCATAATGACTTTCTTGCTATGTTTTCCTTTGAGTTGAGGGCATTCTGCTTTTATATGTCCTGATTTTTGACATTCATAACAAATTATAGATTCTTTAATAGAATCATACCTTGAGGAATTTTCTTTCTTCCCTATTCTATTTTATTGTCTTTTCTTAAAGTATGAATACATCTTTCTGATGATCAATTCCATTTCTTTGTCATCAATGGAGACATCTTGAGATTTATCTTCCTTATGAAGATGTCTTTCATTGACTTTGAGAGCAATCTCTAGCTGCTTCTTTTTCTTCTCTATTTCTTCTCTTAGGAATGTGCTTTCATATGCTATAAGGTTTCATTTGAGTTGATCAAGAGTTAGTGTAGAAAATTTGGAATTTTCAATAATAACAGTTACCTTCGATTTTCATGGTAAAGTCAGACTCATGACAATTTTCTCTACCATATCTTCCTCAGGATAGTGTTTTCCCAAGGCATCAAGATTATTGATAATTTTACCAAATTTATTAAAGGTTTCCCATATAGGTTCTCCTTCAATTTGATGAAAGAGACCAAAAGACTTGGCCAAGGCAACAATCCTAGCTCTTTTCACATCTTTAGTTCCTTCATAGGTCAATTCTAGCTTTTCC
The DNA here is from genome assembly GCA_037074585.1 of Biancaea sappan. Classification (NCBI taxonomy): domain Eukaryota; kingdom Viridiplantae; phylum Streptophyta; class Magnoliopsida; order Fabales; family Fabaceae; genus Biancaea; species Biancaea sappan. Next base: position 81,346,878 of record CM073492.1, read on the forward strand.
CATATTTCTTTTGCAGTGGAGTAATGAACAAGTCTTTTAAATTCCTCATAATTGACTACACAGTACAACACGTTGATGGCTTTGTAATTGAATTGATCCAGCAAGTAGTCTTCTTTTTCCCATTCCTTTTCCAGTTTAAGAACCTCACTTTCTCCTTCCTTTTTTGTAGGAACATAGGGTCCTTGTTCAATCACTTTCCAAAATTGTTTGCCAGTAGCTTGAACAAATATCTTCATTCTTACTTTTCAGTAAGAGTAGTTGGTTTCATCAAATAACGGAGGTTGAGAAATTGATTGTCCCTCTAGAGTAGGAGGAATATTCATCTTTAGGATATTTTCTCAAGGCTGTGAAACCTGCATAAATAGGGACCAGAACGCTATGATATTAGATGTTAGAAATAACTACACACAAGAAAAAGGGTTGAATTGTGCTTATGCATACAAACAAAGAGAATTTCTTATAAACTTTGATGGTCCTAAGCTTTACAAGAAAACCTACTAGGAACAAGCTTCCTAAAGCTTTTACTTCCTAAAACTGTCACAAACTAGAAATGTTTTCTCTAAGGAAAATAAATTACAATTTTTTACCAAAGGATTAGTTCAACAACTTTTACAACATTCTTAAAGCAAATCAAGAATAGGAATATTAAAATCAATGAAAGAAACTTTCTCTTTCTAAGACAATGCTCAGAACAATTAAAGCACAAGGTCACATAGAGTACTCAAGAATAAATTCAGAGAAGAGAGTGGGTGAAGAGATGAATGCAGCGATAAGTTTCTTCAATATGTTTGTTAATCTCTTTAGGAACAGCATCAGGCTTTAAATAAAGGAGTCCAAGAACTAGCCGTTGGTTTCAACATCTTTCTCCATAAATGCACTTAGAACTCTATTAATGCTTGCCTTAGCTTGGTCAGGGGAAGGATAGCTTGAAGTGTAAATGAGAAGACATATTGAAATTAGGTGCAACTTCTTAGGATCTGCCAAAAACCCATCTTGCCTCATGATAGTTGACTTTTATCATTAGTAGGAATTAAATGCTATCAAGAAAGAGAAACTTTTCTTAAAGATTGTACAAGTATAATAAGACTAAAATATTAATGAAAATGGAAATGGATCAAGTATAAACATGGGCTTCTAAGATAAGACAAAATGGCCCAATTCATAAAGGAAGACATATCAAAAATCAAGTGGGCCTTAAATATATTTTTCAAATGGGCTCAAAATATATTTAACCTAATAGAAACTATACACAAGCACTCACGAGTGAGGAGAGTAATTATGAAGAAAAATATACTTTGTTTTCCTTCTTACCCAATTTTCCCTCTTACTATTGTGCTTTACTCTGTAACCCTTCCTTGATTTCTTTCTCTTGTCTTTAGCCTCCATTTTCTCTTTTCCAGCCATGATTTCAATCTCAAAGGTTCTATTAATTCTGATTAAGAGGAGAAATTTTCACTCCTTCGTTCAAAAACTGTACAAACTTGAAAGAAGGAAAGGTTCCAAAACAAAATAGAAATGTCTCTTACCATTTATTTTTAGTTTCCTCCGCCATGTATTGCCATTGACCACCACTAGAGGACCATTTTCAGCTAGAAACCACTTAAACAACCTTAATTATGGACTGAGAGGAGAGGAGAGTGAGAGCTATAGGGAAGTCTTGATAGTGTGTATATGTGTGTGTATTGAATAGTAGCATGGCACGACTAAGGAGAGAAGAGGAAATAAGTGGAATCCACATGTCACCTCATTATAGTGCCACCAAAACCAAACTTTGGCTAAAATTGCTTAGCCTTCCTTCTTCCTAGTTTTTAGTTCATTTAGTCCTTGAATATTTTCTTTAAGATCCCAAAATTTGCAAATTATCCTTAAATTACTTTATATTTCCCCACTTAGTCCTTTTTGAGCTAATTAGAAAATTGCATATAAGTTCTTGAGCAAGAAATTCATAATTTCGATTCACTCCCAAAATTCGATTTCTAAGGAAAGTATCCAGTTTAGTACCATACAACCCTTAATCCTTCATTAATTCTATAATTAAAAAGGAGAAAAAAAAATTTTTCCCATGTAATTTAATTTTCCAACAACCTTCTAATTAATCTTTAATTATTTGATTAAATCCTTGGGATATTAATATTGTTGCAAAAAGTTTAGATTAAAGGATAAATCTTACTAAAGCAAATATGACTATATTTTACTATACCAATCACTGTGGCTGCAATGCTTCACTATTTAAATGGAACTTCACAACACTATTGGAACCAACTTTCAAGTGTTCATTTCTCATATTATATTGAGTTTCATTCTCTCCATTTGCTAGAAAAAAATTTTTGAGTTTAGTTTCTAGGTCATATACACTTTGAGAGTGTGTAAAAAACAGTGAGATATTTGTGTTACCTTAGTGATAAAAAGGGTTATCTATACCATTTCCTTATATTGTTGTGGGTTAGTGAGAGAAAACCTTAGAATTCCTTTTAGGTGAACGAGGGAAAACCTTATCTTCATTGGAAAGTGAGTGAAAATATCTTATTGTCAGTGATTGAGTGAAAAACCATCATCGTTGCTTTTGAGCGAGTGTAAAACAAGTTTTTTGAAGTATAAAAAATCTGTTGTACTGTAAGGGGACTGGACATAGGTCATTTTTCAACCAAACCAGGATAAATCTTTGAGTTTCCTTTCTCTTTCCCTATACTCTTTACATTTCAAGTTGATTAATTGATGCTTTGTTTTTAATTTGATATTTTGTCTCAAATATAGATTATTTGTTGCTTGATTCACTTCCTTAAATCCATTTCAAGTGAATTAATTTTTTTTGTCTCCATCTTGCTTTAAAATATCTCCATTATAAGTGTTTTTGAATTTTTTTTTGAAAATAACTCTAGTTTTAGAAAACACCCAATTCACCTCCTCTCTATTGTTGGTTGCCTTGTCTAATAAGTGGCATCAGAGCAAGGGTACTAGTTTAAAGGACTTAACAATCTTAGGAGTTTTTATGGCAACCGTTGAAGGTTTTTCAATGATGGAAGGTTTAGATATTGATAAACCCCTTTTTCTTGATAATATTAGTTTTTTGTATTGAAAAGGTATGATGAAATTATATATGTAAGCTCTTGATCCAGATTTGTAGGATGTAATACAAAATGGTTTTACCTCAAAACCAAGAAAAGAATGGGATGAGTATGATAAAATATTATTTTATTTGAACATTAGAGCTATACATATATTATATAGTGCTTTAAATGAACATGATTATGTTAGAACCCAAAACTGATATAATGCTAAAGGTATATGGAACACTCTTAATGCTTTATATAATTCTAACCATGTTGTTGAATTGTGAATGTTGATAGAATTCAAGAGATAATATGATGAAGAAACATAATTTGTGCCTATTAAAGATGATCAACATGTAATGAAGGAAGAGAGTAATTGAAGCCTAATTGAGAAGGAACTCTTCCATGAACACATGAAAAAAAGAGGAGGATTCCCAAAAAGACCCTACAAAGCAAGAGTTGGAAAATCTTCAATCTATGGCTCAAAATGACTTGGAGCTATATAATAATTCGAAATTTGCCACTAGCTCTACTCATAATAAATCACAAGATGCATTTGATGAATTATATGAGAATTTATCCTTGAATTATAAATACTCATCTTGTAATCCTAAATTTAGAAATGATATGCGTGTTGAAAAGTCAATTTCTTCTATGCATGTTGAAGTAAAGAAAAACGCAGATGTATCTTTTAAAATATTGATAAAGAATTTTGAAAGAAATAATTGGAAAGACTTTTCCAACAAAAGTCAAAAGTTTTCTAAAAGCATTCAAAATGCTTACACATGCATTACTTGAAATTATTGTGATCATCAAGGTCATATTTCTTATTTGTGTCCTATTAGAAGAAGCTGTCATGTAGGAAAGAAAGAAATTTGAGTTCCTAAAGGCTATAAGAGTCCTAATACTAACATTCAAGGACCCAAATTAAGATGGATACCAAAATGTCATCCTTCTACTTCAAATTTGCTTACAAGGATGGACAAAGTAATCTAGCAAAGGAAGAACCATCAATGACAGTTTCTCAAGTACCAATTGTTGGAACTTCAAAATTCAAGACTCAAAAGGAGAAGCAATGAATAAGAAAAGGACATTATTCAATTACAAAGGTCAAGAAGAAGAGTTACATTATTTTGTAGAGAAAAGTAATCTGCAACTCAGGCTTGCAATAACAATAGAAGATAATAAAGAATCTTCTAGGTGGGTTGAGCCTATGACAAAGAATGAAAATTTAAACTAAGAATACAAGCTCAAAACTCATGGTGACTTCTATCATTACTCTCATGTGCTTTACATATTGTTTCATATTTACATTTGAGTCTAGATGATTAATGTCTCTTTATGTCATAGTTGCTCAACTACATGTTCCTTATAAAAATAAGAAAAAGTTTCTATTAGGTAATAAGAAGTTTCATTTGAACATTGAAGTGGTTTAGATTTCCTAAAGCCTATCAAACTAAATGAAACATAGATAACTTTGGCATGAATGCTTCAATAACTTTTATATTCAAGACTGATGTTTTCATAAATCTTTGTAAAAGCACAAAAGGATAATTTCAAAATAAATAAAAAAATAAATGGCATTAATGTTTACTTGGATAAATATATTTTTGATGCTCTTGATTATATTCTATTATAGATATATTCTCGCTAAGTTACGGAAGCTTGTTATGCACTAACCTTGTGGACTCACACTACAAAAAAAAAAAAGGATTTTCAGTTAGTAACTTTTCGGTTGTGACAAAAAAATTTGTCATGAATGTCCACTTTCAGTGGCGATAATAAAAGTCATCATTGAAAGTAAGACTTTCGGTGGCAACATTTGAGGTAACCACTGAAAGTTGACTTTTTTAAGTCGTCACCGAAAGTCTCACATTCGGCGGCAACCTCAAACGTCGTCACTGAAAGTCTCACTTTCAGTGGTGATCTCATATGTCGCCACTAAAAGTGGACTTTTATTTTACATAATAAAATGTTAATATTTTATCAGCAAAATGCAACATTGAAGTCTCAAACTCTGATCATTTGGTTTTAGCTAGCATATATATACCATTTCATTACTCAACTTTTTGTGATTTTTTCAACTGGCACATATCTACCATCCCTTTCGTTTTTTTTTTAAATTAAAATTACTTTTAAATCATATTCCTTCAAAATAATGTGTCAAATACATTTTATTATTTTTTATAAAACAAAAAAAATTTTAAAAGCACGAGCCAAACATGACTTATATTTCCAAAGAGACTATATTTCCTAAATTTTTATTTTTTTCCTAAGTGGACTAAGGACTGTTTTGAAAAATGAAAATTTTTAAGGATTTAGTGAGAAATTAGATAAATTGTGTAAGGACTCTTGAGATACTACAAAGTTAAATAAAGAAAATAAATCTAATGAAATTATAGCCTTGATAAGGTGAAAATTAATTTTATAAAATATTAAGGAGTTAAATAAATTTTAATTTTTAAATTATTAAACAAAGGTAGCTATCTATTTTCAGTGGCGACATTTGTCACCATCGAGAGTCAATGGACTTTTTTTAAAAAAAATTAATAAAACAGTATATTCAAGACTCAAACCCAACTCTTTTACTTTTTATATCACTAGTAATGGCTAAATAAGTTACTCTTTTTGGGTTCTCTTTTCTCTGCTAAAAGATAGAGTGGAGGTTAGAATAAATGTTTCTTGCTATGAGTTTTAGATGTCATTGTTGTAATTTTGAGTCTACATGTGACCTCATTAAAAAAAAGTGCGGAAATAGGGTTGGATAGATGATTGGGTGGGTCGGAATCTGTTGTAATTTTCTTCGAGATGAATTCCATGACTCTAAAATTGAAGTAGCACTACGATGTGCAAATGTATCTAGTTTTTCTCTTTGGATTTTATGTGGTGTTGGACAAAATTTATTTATTTATTTAAATGTTTTCTGAAACTCTGTGCATAACTGTTTGCATGGGCTGTGTAGAAAAGGGATGTATAAATATATAACCAACCAAATTAATAATACACATTATTTTTAATTAATTAGAGGTTGATTTTACTGAATTTATTTATATTAATTAATTTCCATGATAGGTATTATGTTTGATTGCTTGTTGGGCTGAAAAATCCTCACTCTAAGGCATACAAACTTCATCTAGGCAGAATCCCTAATTACTTCTAGCTTGTTGAGGATGGCTTGAAAATCCAAGTTAGTAATGCATTTTGAATCAAACCATTTTAACTTAATGTTGAAAACTATTTTAATTTGAACTCAAAAGCTTCTGCTATTATGTGAGAGCCCAATTAGATGGGCAAATTGTATGTTATTAAATGTAGAGTTTTGGGTGTCAAATGTGGGATGCAGCGTTTACTATACAAGCAATCCTTTCTTGTAACCTAAGTGAAGAGTATGGGCCTACACTTAGGAAAGCTCATGACTTTGTCAAGGCTTCACAGGTTAGAATCTTAGTCACTTAAGTTTTTAGATTGAAAAATGTCAAAATTATACAATCCTTCTCTCTATTTTGAAAATATACATTCTCCTTATTTGAAATCAAAATATATCATGCACTATCCTTTATTACTTTATGATTTCTCTTGTTGTGAATTGAATGATACTCCTTGAAATTGATTGGTTATACTGACAACAATGTGTCATCTTTTTCTTGAATTTTATTCTTAGTAATGATATAATGGTTTATGGGTTTTTACATTCTTGAACATGACATTATATATAAAGAAATGTTAGATGCTTCAAATATATCTTCATCCCTATTGAATAATTTGTATTGTTTTGAGCAATACACATGCCTTATCTTTCAATCTATTAATGAAAGTATGTTCATTCTTAGGGGGAGCTCATAAATTTTAAAAAATGTATTACATATTTAAAACCCTTATATTCTTCATATTTTAATTTTGAATTTCATGGGTTCAAAATTTCTTAAAGTTGTATTCAATAAGGTTTGAAAAATTGATAGATTTCGTGAAAAAGATATTGTGAAAGGAAGTCCTATATCCAAACGATATTTATATTCTAAATGTTATATCTTTTGGTCTTTCATATATATATGTATATATGTTCTATTCATGGTTTTCTTAAATCATTTTCAATATTTCTTAGGATTAGTTGGAAAAGAAAATTTATCTTTGCAAAGCTACTTATGAAAAAAGGGGAGATATATATGTTAAAAAACAACCAGCAATTGCATCAATCATTGAACCAAGTGGGTATTTCAAAATAAGTTAGATGAGCAAGGAAATGTGATAAGGAACAAGGCTAGACTTATAGCTCAAGGTTTCACTCAACAAGAAGGTATTGATTTTGATGAAACATATGCTCTTGCTACCTGAATTGAATCCATTAGAATGTTACTTACATATGCTCACAAGTTGTTGCCTTAAAAGGAACTCTAAGATACTTGATTGGCCTTAGAATTTTGGTTTGTGATATCCAAGAACTAACATATTTGAACTAATAGCATGTACAGATGTTGATTATGCAAGTGATAAACTAGATATAAAGAGTACTAACGGCACTTGCTAGATCCTTAATAATGCTCTAGCCTCTCGAAACATCAAGAAGCAAAGTTTAGTAGCACTCTCTACTATCGAAGCTGAGTACATAGCTTACACCAATCAAAGACCAAGCACATAGAGATTAAACATCATTCCTAGGGGAAACGCATGAAAAAAGTTGATGTGGACGTTTACCATGTTCAAACGAAGTAACAATTAGCCAACATTTTAATAAAAAATTGTTCCTTATATTAAGGAAACAAATCAATATTGCTGAAAATCTTTGACTTATTTTTGTTGTATTAGTTATATTTATTATTCATTTGCATGTTTGATAATCGTTGACATTCATACATATGAAATCTTTAGATCTCTTTTAGGATGCGGCATATAGAGTTTTTTTAACTGAAGTTGTAAGATTTCTCCATAAATCTTATATGTTCCATTATCTTGTTCACCACAATAACAGAATTGATTTCTCATTTCCTACTACCTTTTCAGCATCTAATTTTTTCTTTCTTCCAAACTCCAACCTTCATATTTCAAGAATGGCCAACAAAAAAATTGATTTAAATGTTGAGGCCAAGGAAGAAAAACTTGATTTAACCATTTGCATAGGAAATAACAAGGGCAAAAGACCCATTGAATCAAATAAAAGAAAAAGAACTCAGACAGAGTTCAAAGATGTGAGTATGGGTTGGTCATCAAAAGACAAACTTGCTCTTTTAGAGCAAAAACTTGAAGAAATACATAAATTGGTGAATCCACATGCAGAAACATTTGCTGCTAGGATAGGTAACCATTTCATTCATGCTTCTCAATACATTTATAGTCAATAATCCAGAAGTATAGATTGCATGAATAGAATACATTCTACCCTTCACCATATTACTATGTCTCTTCACTTGAAACCCACTTTTGAACCACAATAGTTTGCATCCTCCTTTGAGCCAGAAGTCTCATCTTTTGCTAAAAAGTCACTCTGTCTTTAATATATGCATTTAAAGTTGTAGTTTGACATCATTGTAATCTTACATTTCTAAGTTTTATAGCTACATTTAATATGATTGTATTTTCTAAAAAATGCTTAGATAATTTTGTGAACACATTATCTGACAGCTTTGTATGAGTTACCTTGAGAAATTAGATATGAATATATTACCAAGATAGATGATCAAATCAACATATACATTATGTGCCATGATGTTTTGGAATTCTGCAATACCTTTTTGATGATGTCAAAAAGGGGGGAGAAATATAATGGTACAATGATATGCACAAAAAGACAGGGGGAAAACAAAATGATATGCCCACAAAGACAGGGGGAGAAACAACGTCCATCAAATACAAAGTCAAGGGTTCTAAACTCTTCCGTATTTGTTAAAGTTAACTTAAAAATGATTTTAAAAATAATGATTTAAAAATTTGGACATCAAGTTTTGTCATGATCAAAAAGGGAGAGATTGTTGGCTCTAAGATTTCAAAGCAATGATTTTTTAAATATTGATTTTGATTATTTATAACAAAACTCATTGAATTAGATGATTTGTTTGAATTATTTTTAAAACAAAACCATTAAATATAAATGCGATAATATAAATTAAATTAAATTATCATACTTATCTTGTAAAGTTATTTGTAAAATCTAATGATCTTTTTCTTCTTTTTTTTTCAAGTATTGGCGACTTTTTTTATTTTGGCACTCCATTCTGCCTCTTAGTACACCGATTGAGGATTTGGCTTTTGTTAGGATAATTTTTTTTTTATTTTGTAGCATTTTTCTTTGATATTGACTTTAAAGCTTGTTGGTTTGTTGTGCTTTACTGAGTTCTATGCTTAATGGGGGGATTTGGTGCCCTATTTTGCCTTATCTATTTCTTGCTCTGTATTGCATTTTTTAATTCCTTCAAGAAATAGGAATAAGAATGTGAAAATGATTAGAAATTTGCTAGATGTATCTAAAAACAATTATGAATTTTTTTTTACTATCACTAAGTTGTAAGAAATATGGCATCATCCATGTTAGAAATTTGAAAAATACTGGAATGTGATATTCATGGTATAATGTGTGTTATTGTAACTTTGGATCCTAGACATAAGATGACATTTCTTGAGTATTACTTTCCACAAATTTATGGTAGTGATCCTTCAAATTAAGTGATTTTGATATTTGCTATGGTGGAAACTTAATAGTTATTCCTAAAGTGTTTTTGGTTGTTGAAATTTAGGGTTATACTTGGCTATAGCCCGATCAGTCTTGAATTATTTTGATTGATTAAAATTTATAGTTAGTTATAATATTGTTTTGATTGGTTACATAACATAATGGATAAGTCTTGGATTGCTAACTAAGAAATGCTCTTGAAAATTTTGAGGGACTTAATGGGTTCTTAGATTTTGCATTTGCAAAATAAGAGTGTTAAGGTAGGATCATATGTCCATGTCCCAAATGAAAATTCAAGAAGTGGCAAGTTAGAGAAGTGGTACATGAACACTTAATTATCAAGTCATTCCCACAAGGTTACACATTTTGGTCTTAACATAGGGGACACTTATAGTAGAGCCCTATATAGAATCTATTTCAAGGCCACATATGGTAGGAGATAAAATTAATTTGGATAACCATATGAATGACATGATCCATGATGCATTTGGTGTTCACACTGAAAATGAGAGGATGAAGGTTGGTGAGACATTTGTTTCATCAAATTAAATGAATAATGAAACTAATGAGTTTAATGAGTTATTTGAATATGAACAACATAGTCTATATGAAGGATGTCATAAATTTACAAAATTGTCCTTTTTGATACAAGATAAGTATGCTCATTTAATTAAACTTATACTATCACATTTATATTTAATGGTTTTTTTAAAAATAATTCAAACAAATCACATAATTCAATGAGTTTTGTTATCATCAAAACCAATATTTTAAAAAAAAATCATTGCTTTGAAGCCTTAGAGCTAACATTAACATCTTTTAGCAATCAGATTATCAATTGGGTTTCATCAAGAAGAAAATGAATTGGGTTCCATTAAGTAGAAAAAATAGTCAATTAATAAAAATCATCCATAAAGCAGAAAATAAACTGGGCTCCATTAAGCATAGGGCGAACTACCCCTCACAGTCAAACTTTTCAAATTTCCAAATTTTCAAATACAAAGCTCATGCTTTGTGGCAATGGTGAACTACCTCTCCCATTTAACATAGATTTTTGCTTGAATGTTATGCTACTAGGATTATTGTTATGCTACCAGAATTTAATGAAATGAAATTCAATGTTATGCTGCTAGGATTCAATGTTATACTGCTAGAATTTAATGAAATATTAACTTCAACAAATGTTAGAAATGTTGATGAAATTCAATTTCTGATGTAATAAAATGTTTAATTTGTATGTTAAATGTGTTCTTATATATGTATGGAATTAGAAATGATAACTTAAATTTGTATTCAAGATCAATGAAATGGAAATTAGTACTGCTGTTAGGAATGTTGCTGAACTTCAACAACATAAGCATGTTCTTTTTTCTTTTCTTTTTTTGTAGCTTCCTACATATTTTTTTGTGAATCCTTATTCCCATAGGCATTTTGTGTTCTGTTTATTAAGGATCTTTTAGTTTAGCAAGTATAAACATTGAAGAACTTTTTAGTGTTTTGTGAAATCATTTAAGGACTAATAAAATTAGTTTTTAAAATCTTTTAAGGACTAATAAATTTAGTTTTTAAAATCTTTTAAGGACTAATAAGTAAAGTTTTTAAATATTGTAGGAACCAATTGGTCTATTTTGGCACACATATATGAAATGACATGTGGTTTGCCATGTCACTAATAAAGCAACATCATTTTTACTAACGTAAAGGTCCATTAATGCCATGTCAATACTTAACGGGACACGTAAACACACAATGTGTCACGTCAGCGGACCAAACAACAAATGTCACAACCCCAAAATCGAGATTATGACTGGCGTAGATGGTGTGTTAACCACACTATTGCAAGCCTAGCTTACCTTAACCTAAGACCTCATTTAACATAATAATAATCTTCATAAATACATAATTATACATACATTATATTATTCTTGAATGAGATTACAAAAATGTTCTGAAAACTCATTTGTGTGACGTAGCAAAACCTACCTAATTACACAACCTTTCTAAAATTCTCTAATTGCATACACTATTAAAGGAAAGTACCTACAATAATGCTGCTTCTGAACAAAGGAAAGGACTCCAAAAAATTGCTCCTCTAGATCAAGGGATCAGACAAACCTGAAACTAGGAAGGGGTGAGTCTAAACCACAAGACTCACCAAAACCCTATCTATCTCAAAACACAAGACATAAATATACAACACAATATCAAGAAAAACAATAATAATTATTTTTCTAAAAAAAATATAACTTCAAACATACCAGTACCACATAAATTCAAATCGACTCTTACTAGACTATATGAATTTACTCTAGATTAATTCTATCTGATGCAAGTAAGTCATGTACTATCATTTAGCAATCAAAAATATTTTTTATACCAAGACTAAGATTACACAATCCATTAAAATCATGATCACATATGGGTCGGTAACCAATCCACTCCTCAGTAACTCAACGACCACAACGCACCGGCCATATGCATGCAGCAACGTTAGACCAAGGACAACAGAGTGCAACCATATCACAGTCATATAGAAGTTAGAAGCCAATCGATTCCCAAGCAACTTAGGTCCACATTGCACAAGTCCATACTGTGCATGCAACAACGCAAGACTAGGGATATCGAAGTCCAGTGATATACATACACACATAATACACAATGCACGACATAGGCTATCACATGACATAGCACACAATCACAATTCACAATATCTATATAAGCCTTTACTCTTAATCACCATGCAATACTGAGAATTTAATAACCAACATTTTACATGCCTAACAAGACCACAACATTTATAAACACATCATAAGAATTGTAATCTTATGAATTTGTATCTTACGAGAAATTCCCAAGAATAACTATGATGATTTTCACTTAGCATTCTTCCATGGTCAAGGTACGCTATCCGATAATAATCAAGAGTCTTCTTAAAATTTTGTGCTAGTTTCTACTATCTTCATTGCATTGACGCTTGTATCCTATGACTTAGAGTTCATCCATTTTCGATACATGAACCACTAATCTCCAAGGGGTCTCGGTCCAAAGTTAATGCTCACTTGTATGTCAATTCTCTGTTAATTCTTTACATATTCCTTACCTCATCATGTAATTATAGGAGGCATGAGTCCCTTTCGGGAACTTCCCCTTTAGGGATTAACTCATCACCCTTTTTCTATTACTTTCCTTTCAATGCTCACTTGTATGACCAGGCTACTTAACATGTTTCTTTTCCTTTGAGAAAAGAAGTGAAGTTCCTTTAAAACTCCCTCTTTTGGATTAACTTCATCCCTTAAGACAAGATTTTTCTCGCCATAATCGTATCACTTTGGTTCCCATAATTCACACTGTTAAGCAGGTAGAATTTATAGCTAACCTTATATCGATTGCCAAGAACATTTGATCCTCCTTTTGAAGTTTCCAGATGCTAGTTATTTCGGCAATATCCCTTATTGGTCATGATCGAAACAATTAACAAAACTTGAACTTGCTCTAATATTAACAATACTTTGTACGTCGGTCAACATTCTTGGAAGTACCTTATTCTCCTGAAGGTTCGATGTGAGGTTCACTCACATAAATTTGCTTATATAGTTAGATAGGTTACCGTAAATTTCCTAACAAATTAATGTACCACTTTATATCATAATCACATAGTCAACATAGTATTGTGATTTAATCTCTGCATATTGTACAACATTCCCATTTCTTGGTTATGCTTTACAAGACACACAATGGACACTTATTGTTTTTTAGTTCATGTTAAGCCTTCTCCAATATTCTTCCCCATGCAATACACTAAGCTATAAAATGTTATATTTTTCCTAGTTCATGTTTGGCTGACTCAAGGGTTGTCTTGGCTATAATTTGATTACTTCTCTCTTTTTATTAAGTTTTCTGTCAGTGTCAACTTTCTCAGCTGTAATCTTTAAGCTTCTCTCAGCCTTCTACACACTTGTATCGATCTCCACACCATCAGTCTCCATTTTCAATGTCTCTGACTCACATAAGGTTAATCACATGTACATTATGGGTAAACCTCCTCCTTGAGCATTTTCGTACAATCATAAGCACTTGCCTCATCACCACTATTTTAATTTCCATGGGCCATTCCAACTTTAAGTACTCTATGAAATAAAGGTTGTAGCTTAGGGAAGAATAACTTATAGGACACTAATCATCCTACTACTTATGTCACTTCCAAGCAACTTGCATCCATCACGATCATGTGAAAACATATGAAAAGATTAACTAGAAGCTCATGTTACATTTTGCATATGGACTACCATAAATCATGTTTATCTATGTATATATTTATTTATTCATATGTACTATCTTGATTTAATAATAAGTTAATTATAAGTTCTTTTATAAATTAAACAATCCTTATTGAATTGAAACTGGACCTTGTGTGGGCTGACTAATGATAGGAAGGTCAGCCCATTAGGGTTTCACAAGAAGGGGTCCCTACTCTCTGCCTATATATGTGGTGTAGCAGTCCCATTGAAGTAACACCTTCTAAAAATGTATTAAGCCAAGATGGCAGTTTTACTCTCCTTAGTTATTTTATTTTCTTCTGTCTTATAACTTATACCCAATCATCAATTGCTATCATGAATTTCATTACTATCCCAGGTACGCATATAATTTGTTGTTATTCATATATGCTATAGAGTTATCTGCAATATTAGTATATAGGAATTGTTTATAAATTCCTTCAATTGGTATCAGAGTATGGTTAGCATATTGTTCAATTGATATGTCGAGATGATTCAATTGATTATATATTGCAATCACAATGATTACGAACATAATTGAATTTGTAATTTATATATTTGAGATTATTTCAATTATGTTAACTAATATATTTTTTCAGTTATAAATTACATTAAGAGATTGAATATCTCTGATATATGTGTATTCAAAATATATATGGTGTTAATTGTTTCATGACAATACTTGAAAATCGTGAATATTTGATTATTATTGTAAATTATTTTCATGTAACCATGAATTTGAAATTCATTCACGTTATTATATAATCACTACATATATTTGGAATAAGAGATTGTGTTTCAATTAATAATGTGTGTTTTCATCGGCATCCATTCCCATTATATTCAATGGCCACAATCAAGTCAACATAATCATGGGCCAGTAAATCACGTGATTGATGACTTATAATTGAAAGATGGCTTTATGGGGATTGAATTTCATTAAATTTTGAATTGTAGTCTTTCCCTTTCAATTTGGAGAACCTGACTTCTTTGGTGGATTATATATATATAGTGTGTGTATATATATATATAGGATTAAATGGATCACAGGGTATTGGGAATCAATCATATATTTATTATGTCCATTAATGTGACATTTGGATTATTGTATTATATATTGAAAATCCATGGTGATTGCTTGGACATAATCTTTTGTATATTGGTAATGTTCATATATTATATATTATATATTGATTGGCCATGTTTATTAATTACGCCCAATTTTATAGGGATTGTGGTTATTATTATCTATTAAATATCTCTAACACTCTCCCTAATAGCACTGTTGTGTATTTAAATTATTTTAGAGACAATTTGCAATTATTTGATTACTTAAATTATATTGTTTTATTGTAAATTGTTTCTAAATGATCTGTCAAATTATTTTTGATATCTAAATATGTTATTTGGATAATTTTGTGAGTTGAATGATTAATTTTTTAATCATTATTTTATTACATTAATAATAATTATACCCTATCGGTGTGTTATCATTAATATAATTTGTTGTACAATGCACTGTTCGTTTTATGATTATGTCAATTATCTTTCGAGTACCCTATCAATATTAAAAATTTTGGTGATATAAAGTTTGTACATTATAATTATTACATTTCTTATTTATTATGGTTGGAAACCCTTAGACGGGACTATGATAAGTAAGAAAATTTTTCTAAAGGGCATGATTGGTTGTACATAAGGAACCATTTAATTCTTTTATTGCATGATCACATTGTGCTTATTAAATGTTCCTTTTGTTGTTATCATGCCAACCTTCTTTGCCTATGCTTGACTTCTGTCAAGACTTTGAATAGGACCAATTTTGAGAACTAGAAATAATCTTTGGATCTCTATTTGACTATCACTAATATAGACTTGACTTTGAGAAAAGAAGAGTCTGGTGCTCTTATTACCTCGTCCACTGTTACTGAAAAGGCTTCTAGTGAAAAATGGAAACATTCAAATAGAGTGTGTCTCATGGTAATGAAATACACTATGGAGAAGTCAATTAGATAGACCATTCCAAAGAGTAAAAATGTCCCATATGCTTCCGTTGATTAATGTATGCTCAATTTTGTACTCATCCCAATATTGCATTTGCTATTAATGCTTTAGGGATATTCTTGAACAGTCTAGATTTGGGTCATTTGAAAGCCGTGAAAAGGTCATGAGATATTTGCAGGGAACTAAGGATCATGTGTTGACCTATATGAAGTCTTATCAACTTCAGGTCATTGATTATTCTGATTCTTATTTAGCATGGTTGTCCTAACAACCGAAAGTCTAATTCTGACTCTATTTTTTATGATGATAGGAGTAGCTATCTCTTGGAAGAGTGTTAAATAGACTCTTATAACTACTTCTACCATGGAGGCAGTGTATGTCACTTGCTATGAGGCTACTTGTCAAGCCATGTGGCTGAAAATCTTAATCTTTTGCTTTCATATTGTTGAAAGTATTTCTATGCCACTTGTGATATATTGCGACAATACTGCTGTTGTGCTTTTCTCCCAAAACAATATAAGCTCCTCTTGCTCAAAATATTTTGATATTTAATATCTATTTGTTGGAGAGAAAATTCTGGAGTTTCAAACTCGTATTAAATATCTTGCTACAGAAAACATGTTAGCAGATCCACTAATTAAAGGCTTACTATTAGAACTCTTCATAATCATGTAGCTCATTAGGGTTTAGTTAAGTCTTTTGATGTTTTGGGTTAGTGGGAGTATGAAATTTTATATTTTCTTAATGTCATTCTTATGAGATATGCTTGAGATGATATCACTCATACTATCATATCTCTTAGAGCATTTTTAGATGCTTGGACCATTGGTCAAGATTGCACAAGGATCACATCTTTGTAATGTATGTTTTGACACCAGTTTCACATATTACTCAAATCTTTTGTTGAGGATCTTGACATGTAATATATCAATGCCCCTATCGGACATGGCTTTTGCATTGTCAAATACTCAATACCTCTTGATTTGACTTGAGGATTGTTAAGTTAAGGTGACAACTGATAATTGACATATTAATTTTGTTGTATTATTAAATCTGGAAGTTATTTTTCTTTAAACTAATGATTTATGTTGTCTAAGTAGGAGATTGTTGGATTTTCCATATGGGCTACCATAAATCATGTTTATCTATGCGTATATTTATTTATTTATATGTACTATCCATATTTAATAATAGGTTAAGTTCTTTTATAAATTAAACAATTCTTATTGAATTGAAACTAGGCCTTGTGTAGGCTGACTAATGATGGAAAGTAAGCCTATTAGGGTTTTAGAAGGAGGAGTCCTTACTCTTTGCCTATACATGTGGTGTAGCAGTCCCATTGAAGTAACACTCTCTGAAAACATATTAGGTCAAGAAGGCAGTTTTACTCTCCTTAGTTATTTTCTTTTCTTCTATCTTCTAACTTATACCCGATCATCAATTACTATCATGAATTCTGCTACTATCCCAGGCACACATATAATTTGTTGTTATTCACATATGCTATAGAGTTATTTTCAATATTAGTATATAGGAATTATTTATAAATTCCTTCAGTTTATGGCTCAAACATGTGAAAAGTACTGAACAGGCCTCTTATTACTCATGCACCATGCTGTGGCACCTTGGGCACTAGCTCTGGCACCTCGAGCCCTACACGCCTTCCACGAAAGTATTCACCTCAAATCACCTTAGAGCCTGAGGTGTCGAGGCCCAAAGTCTCAGTCACATGGGCACCTCAGGCGCCAATGCTGGCGCCTTGGGCGCCCAAGACTCGACAGTCCATAAAATCTTCAAGGGTGCTTCCAAAATATGTGACTTTCACTTCTTTATTTACCCTGATACTCATTCTTATTCCTCTAGAGCCTAAATGCTTGGTTTGGCACTCGAAAACATTTCAAAAGACCATAACTGAACATTAGACCCTAGTGCTTAAAATAGCATATGCGTGCCTTTGTTAAGCCTTCTATTTCCATCCCTTTTCTCTTTAGAACTTTCAACTTACTTCTTTCTTCCCTTATCTTATAACACGTACTTATAGTTTTCACATATCGTTTGCATCAAAAACCAAGACCACATATCTAGTCTTTAGATCATACTTACAATAGATTCCCTATGTCTTTGAAGCTCATCATTCAACTACCAACAACACTTTCACCTCAGGTTACATCATAGAACTAAAATCCAATACGTTATCCTTCATTATTCTAACAAAAAGGTTTACTTGACCTCCCATAGATATCTATTATGGAGAGACCTCCTCGAAATTCCTTATCTTATAACCTTGAGACAAAAGGCATCGTGAATTAACTTGGGAATTCAAAGACCTTGAGTCATAATAGACTTACTATGTTCCTCAGAATGAAAAGACACGAAAGGAAGTAGGAAAACATCCTATAGGACCTTTGGTGGAGCTATCTCACTATGGTTGTGCTTGGGTTCACAAATATAGAGAAGGACCCACTAAGGTTATCTTGCTATGTAATTGGTAGAAGACCTAAACCAAGTTCTGATACCATCTTTTTTATGACCCCAAAACCGAGATCATGACCGGCACAGACGGTGTATTGACCACACCATTGCATGCCTAACATGCCTTAACCCAAGAGCTCATTTAACATAATAATAATCTTCATAAATACATAATTATACATACATTATATTATTCTTAAATGAGATTACAAAAATGTTCTGAAAACGCATTTGCACAATATAGCAGAACATACCTGATTACATAGACTTTCTAGAATTCTATAATTACATACAGTACCTACAATAATGCCGCTTCCGAACAAAGGGAAGGTCTTCAAGAAAGTGCACCTCTAGATCATGGGATCAAACAAACCTGAAATTGTGAAGGGGTGAGTCCAAACCACGAGACTCACCAAAACCCTATCTATCTCAAAACACAAGACATAAATATACAACACAATATTAAGAAAAACAATAATAATTAATTTTTTTAAAAAATATAACTTCAAACATACTAGTATCACATAAATTCAAATCGAATCTCACTAGACTGTATGCATTTACTCCATATTAATTCTATTTGATGCAAATAAGTCATGTACTATCATTTAGTAATTAAAAATATTTTTCATACCAAGACTAAGATTACACAATCTATTAATATCATGATCACATACGAGTTGGTAGCCAATCGACTCCTCAGTAACTTAATGACCACAACCCACCGGCCATGTGTGTGCAGCAATGTGAGACTAAGGACAACTAAGCCCAACCATATCATGGTCACATAGAAGTCGGAAGCCAATCGATTCCCAAGCAACTCACGACCACATCACACGGGCCCATACTATGCTTACAACAACATGATACTGGGGATATCAAAGCCCAACCATATACATACACACATAATGCACAATGTGTGACATAGGCTATCACATGACATAGCACACAATCACAGTTCACAACATCTATATAAACCTTTACTGTTAATCACCATGCAATACTTAGAATTTAATAACCAGCATTTTACATGCCTAACAAGGCCACAACTTTTATAAACACATCATAAGTATTATCTTTAAATTCCTAATTAAGTACGTAAGTCATACAGGTTTCATATGCTTTCACACCCTTGTAAATACGTTCATTTTGTTCACATTTTCAAATAACGAAGGTGAGTAAATCTATTTATTTCATTTAAACACATATACTAATTCACGTGATTCTCCCTAATAAGGAGTTACCATATTTATATTCTTCCACAAACTTTCACAGACCTTGATAAATCATAAGTCCTGAAATCTCCTCTTGATTTATATGACAACGTACATACACAAATAACTTAGTACTATGGAGAAATCAAGAAGTATACACATTACCTCTTCATGTGGGTACCCTTTTGTTCCTTTATATTAAATTACCCATTACCCATGTAACCATATGAGACCATTTACTTAACTTATGTGACACCGGTGATTCTATTCCTTCTAATACTCACTGAGCATGAAACTCAGTCATAAAGAATATATATATATATATATATATATATATATAGTCTACACCTCAACCACATATAGATTAGAAATTCATTACTTATACATCCATGAAAATATCTCAGAAGGTTACTTCACAAGGATAAATTTCTAGTTAATCTCTACTTAGCCTTACAAATTAGGCCAATTCATGAAGGCATATGATCATATATATATATATATAAACTTGAAAATTTTCCCTTTAGATTATTACATGTATAACATTTATGGTCACAAGGGCTCTATTCATATTTTGATCGTGGTGTCCTAATTCAATTCATGTAGTTTTCAAAAAATGCCATCAACTTATTATTATTTATACAAATCACTATATAAGATAGGAAAAGAGATCCCTCACCTGGTGTTAAACTTCACAACTAAATTCCTTTCTCTTCAAGGCGGTTGCACAATGTATAAGATGTCCCAAGAAGTTCCATAACACTCTCCCACATCTAGAAATCAAGAGAACCAGACAAAAGGGTTAAAACCACAATTAATCCACATAACAGGAGGCTGGCGCCCTCTCTGTTTGCTTGGCAAGCTACAGAGCTTCGACAACAGCAACATTTTTCAGTGTTTTTAGTTCTAATTCTTCATTTCTCACCATTTTTTGATGATTCCTTCAATGGGGCTCCTACACTAATGTTCTAGGATCATAATGGCATTAAAACCCCAAGAAAATTTCATGGTTCAAGGTTCAAATCCTCAATTTTCCGCTCAAAACCCTTACTCTGCTCTTATACCAATATTTTCATGAAATCCCTTTTTGGCCATACCACATTTACGAATTTGTTATCTCAAGTTCATCCTAATCATCCCAGAGGTTCCCAAAACATTAGCCATGCCTTAATCTTCAGAAACAAACCCAAATCATCATCATCTACCATAAACAAAATCTCAAGTTTGCCTAGGGTTCACTGTTCTTGCAAGAAGGAGAGAAGAATGGGAAGATGATTCTATTTACCTCTTTCACCCTTCAAGCTTGTTTCATCCTCCACCAAGTGGCCAACCATGAAGAAAAGAAAAATGAAGAAAGGAGAGAGCTGCAGGATTTCAAACAGAGAAATGAATGAATGAGACGATGAGGTTTGATTTATATAATGAAAATGGGACCCATACTACACATTTTAATTTGGTCCTTCAAGTGAAGAAAATTTATAAGAAAACTTTTGGTTCCCAATTAAGGCATCTAACCACACTTCTTCATACACACATCATTACCTCTCATTTTTTTAAAATCCCAAATTTTTTACATTTATTCATTTTAGTCCCTCTCTGCCTCAAAATTATGCCTTTTTATTTACATAGTAATATCTGGGGTATTACAGCGAAAATATTGGAGGTTTGGACTAACAAGTATAACATTTTCATTTTTCAAGAACTAATGGGTATAATGCAAATCTTTCAAAAACTAAATAGTAAGTGAGGAGATCTTTTAGGAACTAAAAAGTGTGTTTAGTCAATTTTCAAACGGATTATGATGAGAGTGAGACCAAGAGAAGAGGATGAGACTAAAATGGAGATAGAAGGAAATTGAATGTGTTCATGTTATCCTTTTGGAATAAATTCATTGGATAAGATGTTTGAGGACCAATTTATAATACAAAACGTATGAAAAATTTTAGAGTATAATACTGATTTGGTCCCTAAAAAACTCTAATTTTTTCACTTTGATCCTTGAAATATGAAGGGTCTCAATTGAGTTTTTGAAAGATTCTACTTTTCTTCATTTTGTCTCTGTGTATGTCAAAGTGACTTTGATAATAAAAATTTTGAGATGTAAATGAGACATTTAGTAGTTGAATATTTAGCCAAAAGTTATTTTTGTTCTTCATGTTTAGTGTAAATTTTAATTTCGTCTCATATATTTATTTTTGTATCAATTGTATCCCATTTGCTTATAAAATGTGTCAATTTTTATCTCCATTGCTAATATTATCTAAATCATTGATGGAAAATGTTGAAATATCCGAATCTATGGATAATGACTCAACAAATGTTGCTAGCTTGTAATTTTGAATTTTAATTTCGTCTCTCATATTTAGGGTAAGTTTTAAGTGAAGGACAAAATTGAAACTTAAAAATACATTCTAACAACATCTAATGAGCCCTCAGTTATGAACATGCTAGCATTTTTATTAATAATCTTGACAATTTTAACAATTGGGACAAAAATGACCTAATTGGGATTAAAAAATAACATCTTGTATAAATTAGTAGGACAAAATTGAAATGTACACCACCCATAAGGGACAAAAATAATACTTTTGCTTGAATATTTATATATTAGTTGATATGTTACAATTTTAAGGTAAGTTGATTGTGGATTTTGATTAGGGGCATCCAAAATCAAACCAAACAATACAAGACAAAAACCAATTAATTAACAAATTAACTGAATCAAACTGCTAATAGAACATAATATATATATATATATATATGTACTCTATAACATATTTTATAAATGTTATGAATAAATAAATAAGTACTCTATAAAATGAGAAAAAAATTTATCTGAAGTTTCTTATATCTTTATTATCGAGTTTTTGACTAAGTGCAGAACATGTATACAAAGTACTTTGAAAAATCAATCATGCAATGATGAGTTATAAAGAATGTAAAAAAATTTTAAAGACTATACACTTGTTATATTTTGATTAGAAAATCATACTATTGTTATATTTTTATAAGAGAATCTGATAACACATATTTGAGGAACTATATTTAAATTTTTTCTATAATATAATTCAACTAAATGTTGTCTTGCTTGTTGTTGCTCTCCTTCATTGTTATTTTTAATGAGTTATTTGAATAAACAAATGTGTTATTGGTTGATTGAAATGTTGTGGTTTTTGAATTATTTCAGTGAAATGTTATTTTTATAAGTTCTTTGAATGAACAAGTGAATGAAAGAAGGAAAAAAAAAAGGATAAATTGGGTCAAAGAAACAAAAACTCAAATATAGGTTCAAATTGAACTGCCTAGACTTAGGGGTGTATATAGTTGTAGTTTGGTTAGTTTTTAGGCATATTTCAAATTGAACCAAATTAAGTTATTGATAGATAGTTGGGTTCGATCGGCTTGGTTGAAGCATGACAAAGCAAACCAAACGAAACTTATTGCAAAGAGGTTTAGTTCAGTTAAATTAATTGGTTTTTAAGATGCTATAACTATACTTGCAAAAAATACTTTGATATCAAATTTTATGTTTCTAAAAGAATACATCTTTTGTTCTGGGTACAAATAATTTAGTATTTTGGTAATACTTTGCTATTAAATTTTATGTTTCTAAAATAATTTACTTTCTATTTTGGGTGTATAAATATTTTGAAAAATGTTAAACATAAAAAAAACATCAAAAGGTGGATGAGCATTATACATTAGTTATTCTAAAATTATTTGAATAATGATTATAGTACTAGCTTGAAATGTTTTGGTTTAATTTTAAATAAAATATTAAAAATGTAGAATTAAATTATAATAATCCTAATTATATTTCAAAAATAATAAAGGAATAATTTTAAGTCAAATAATTTCTCATTCTTCTACATGCAAGTTAGTTTCTTTTCTATATTGTACTTTATATTTATTTTATTTAACTACTAACAAATTAATTTGCAACTAATAAAAATTTTTTTGGTGAAATCGACTAATTCATATTCGAGCCGAATAAAATCAAAATAAGTGGCAAAGCTCTCTATACCAAGTTTTAATGCAATTCTATTCTCAGAGACCTGAACCAAAGACCTCTGATTAAAATTAGGACAACCTCTTACTAGCAATGTTTTAAAAATTAGACTGGTCACTGAATTGGTGGAGACACCAGTTCAATGGTCGGACCGTAGTCTTACCGGTAATACTTAAAAAATATTAAAAATATTAAAATACTTTACATAATTATAAAATTTGAGAAAAAAATCACTTATTTATATATTTTGAGTAAATATTATCAAATATTTTTATATTTTCATTTTTTAAAAATATATAATTTTTATAATTATAAAAAAATAAAAAAAATTTCAATATCACCATTATTAGTAATTATACCTCACCTTTTCCTTCCCAATGCTCTGGCCATTTCACTCGTCTATACTGCTCTGCCTTCCTCCTTTACCATTTCACGCATCTTTCCCAAATTCTTGACAGCACTAACACCACACACACACACAAAAGAAGGAGAAGAGAAGCTGACCCGCAACGAACGTGCATCCACCACCGGCTGAGATGCCCAACCAGCCACCCACTTCGAGGCTTTGACAGTTCGACTGTCACAATAATGACTATATTCTTTCTTTCTTCTTCATCTTCTTCTTCTTCTTCTTCTTCTTCTTCTATTCTTCTTCGTTGCTGTAGCTTCATTCAAAAAAATGGTGGAATTGATTGACCAGCTGGTTTTCCTAGTCCGGGGCCGGTTCAACTGGTTTTGTATCTGTTTGATGATAAAAACAGTTTTTTCGTATGACCAAACCAGACCCACAGCCGGTCCAATCCTGTTTTGAAATCATTACTTACTAGTTGACCTACGCATTTGGTGATAAAAACAAAAAAAAAACTTCAAAACTCTATACAATGATGTAGACCATAACTTAAACCACTAATATTAGTTTAATATGGTGGACATGTATATATGTAAAATTATATATTTATATTATTTAATATTATTATGATGGTCAGTTTGATTTGATTTGATTTGATTGAAAAAACCTTTCAACTGATGACCAAACTAATACATTCAATTTGAGCAATTTGGAAACCAAAGCAAACTAAATTCTTTTGGTTTTGTTCGATTTTTAATTGGTTCACATTAAATTGATTCAGACCATTTAATCTAGTTCGGTTTTGTGCACCACTATCTAAACCAATGATATTATATTTTGGTTTGTTTGGTTTTACAAACTTAATGATTTGACATTTCTTTGAATGGAATTCGACAATTTGGTTTAGTTGTCTTTGAAATCATCCAAATCAATTATTGAATACCTTTAATTTAAATAATGTTAATGAATATATATAACTTTTTTGTGTTCTTTTATAAATAAATATTATTTTAGAAAAGAATAACTCGTTTTAAAATTGAACTCAACTTCGTACCATAAAAGTTGATGTAAACTTATACAACATAGATTAGCAAGAGATGCCCATACTTTCCCAAATCATACAAGAACTCAAAAACACAACGGCCTCACCTCATGAGGAACTCTTGATCTTATCCACAGCGGCCTTAACAAAAACCCCCCCAAAAAAAGATATGATGACAATAATATCCTTTTCAAGGACAAACGTCATATAATTAGTTATCTTGTGAGTTCACTATTGAGATAGTGACAGATACTAACACCAAATGTGTCACATGAAAGATTTTGTCGGTACCTGAACGTCACTGGTGACAAACTCATTTTCTGACCCGGGAAATAAATAACACAACTGTTTTTCTCATAAATAATTTTTTACTTCATTTCGTTTTTCAAAATAAAGCTATTTAACTACCTTGTTAATTATACTAAGATTCATACTAAAACTTGACATTACACAAACGTATATATATATATATATATGGACAAAAACTTCATTTTAATCCCTTACAAATGCATCTTTTATCAAAATGGTCTCTGTTAGATTAGTTTGATATCAATATAGTCCTTCAGTCTAGTTGTCGTTTAGTTTTTAATAGAAGTGATGACGTGCACCATTAATTAATGATGTGTATCGTTAAATGTCATGTTTATTTTTTTGTTTCCTCCTCCACCATGCCACATCATCAAAAACTCGGTGTTTAAACTTCCTCACTTTAATTTGTGTGGGCTATTAATCTTCCCTCTGTCTAGAATCTGTTGACGACATCCTTCTTCAAATTTGAAGCCTCATTTTATGGTAGCCACTGGTTTGTGCGTATAATCGAAGCTCTCTCCTCTGTCTAGGTTTTGATTTTTGTTTCCGTTCATTTTTTTTTTTTCATGATTTGCTACCTTCGTGATTTTTCATTGTTTTTGTTTCACTAGGTAGAATGGGTTTTGTTTCACAATTTCATCACTAGTATCAAAATCGAATGATTGACTTAACTTTATCACAATATGATATATTGATATATATATATATAAAGATATTTACGCTTTAACTTTAGATATATTGTGTGGTTGGACAAGGTGGGTCCAGAAGTAACAGCAAGAGGACCAAAATGCCTCAATGGAAGGCTTGGTTCACATTGGAAGAAAGGAATATTATTAACCGACTTCAAAATATCTTTATATATATATATATATATATATATATATATATATATATATATATATCAATAAGTATAAAAGGCTCGTTACATAGTTTTGACCAACATTAACTAAATTAACTAACTTTTAGATTACTGTTTGGCTTCTAATTTTGAGATTTATTTTTATATTATTTGGCAGACAGGGCATATCTTTGTTGACATGGTCAAAGCTTTGTGAAATTTACTTTGTCTTTGGAGTAGATTTTGGTTACACATTGAATTACTATATCTGTTCTTTCTCATTATATCATAGAGCATTGCATCCTAAATTTAATTTGTTATAGGATTTCGCTCAGAAGAACATATTGAGAAAGTGCCTTTACATATAAATGTATCTCTTGACTTTGTAATTGAGTTTCCATATCAAAACGATAGAAATGGAAGTGAAGAGTACTCAAGTGACTCAGAAGGAGATGATGAATATGGGAGGGATAATTATGATTCTTCTAACAATGAATATGATCATCTATTTGACAAGTATGAATGTGTTCTATTTATTGTTCTAATTCATATTTGTTTAGTATTCCAAGTACTTTTTAGTTTGACAAGTATGTGTTTCATTTATTATTTTAATTTATTAATTTACATATTTGCCACGACAGATATATTGATCTTATACCAGAGCAAGAAGTGAATCAAACATAGCTATCTCAGGATATCATTGCAGTCAACGATGACGAAGACGACAAGTATCATTCTGAAGAGATTCATAGCGTTGTAGAATCTGAAAAGGACAAAAAGGAGGGCCAAATGAGAAGAAAATTGAGATGGGCTCAATTCAATGAAAGTGTACAGTATGGAAAAGTGTCTTTTGAGTTGGGGACGAAGTTTAAGAATTTAGCTTTGTTCAAACAAGCTGTTAGGGACAACACTGTTAACGTTGGTGTGCAAGTGAAATTTGTGAAAAATGACGCAACAAGGTATACTATAGGGCAAAATGTGAGCACCCATGTCCATGGACAATCCATTGTTCTTGGGCAAAGGATAGTCAAAGTTTCCAAGTGAAAACTAGCTAAGCACACTTGTAGTAGAGCAATGAAAACCAAACAAGCTTGTTCCAAATGGCTTGCTGTGAAGTTGTTGCCATTCTTGCGAACTAATTCAAACCCATGCAGTAAAAATGTGGTGAACTATATTAAGGAGACTTTCTGTTTGAGTGTCCCAATAGCCAAGGCATGTAGAGCATGGACCAAGGCTAAGGTCCTTATGGAGGGAAGTGAGAAAGAGTAGTATAAACAACTAAGAGATTATTGTTGGGAAATAATACGAAGCAATCAAGGCTATAGGTGTTTGTAGAGTAGTTCTTGAGTTGCCTCCTTTGTTTAATAGGATATATATTTGCCTTAATGCGTGCAAGATAAGATTCCTAGCTGGTTGTAGGCTAATGATTGGGCTTGACGGATGCTTTTTAAAAGGTTACTAAATTTGGTGGGCAATTACTATCTGCAATAAGACAAGATGGAGACAATTCATTTTATCCAATTGCTATAGCCTCTAAATTTGCAAGACTCTTTGAGGTTCTACTTCTTTGTGTTGTGGGCTTTGAATGTTCATCTGCACTGGTGCCTAGTTTGGAAATTGCATTTGTTACGCTATTTTCTCCATCTGAGGAAGCTTCTGGATCATACTTCCCAGATCTGTGCCAGACAAGAGACACGAGATATTATTAAGGAACTAAAAATAAGAATTTTAATAATGAATGGGGGAGCATTTAAAGACTAAAACCATAATCTGACTATAGTTGAATAGCTTGTGTTGTATGGTTTTATGCTAATTAAATTGTAGATTTTTTTC
This sequence comes from Biancaea sappan, assembly GCA_037074585.1. Taxonomy (NCBI): domain Eukaryota; kingdom Viridiplantae; phylum Streptophyta; class Magnoliopsida; order Fabales; family Fabaceae; genus Biancaea; species Biancaea sappan. The sequence continues at coordinate 81,374,933 of CM073492.1, forward strand.
CCCATATTTCATATTCCCAAGATTTCAAATTGTGTTGGCCAAGAAAATGACCACACAGATAGCAAGTTAACATAACACAGTAGAGTCATGAGTGAAGCCAAAATGGTATCAACAACACGTCCAAACAGTGATGGAGATCTGATAAAGTAAACAGAATTGGGTATCCTACTAAAATTCTGTCTTCCCCGTAAATCTAACTCCTAAAATGTTATGCTACTAAATAAAATTAACGAGATAAAATAAAGTAACAGATTGCTTAGCAATGGAAGAGAATGCAGCAATAGAAAATCAGTCTAGAAGATAAGTATGCATCACTTGACAAAGCATAGAATTCAGTCTAGAATATGCTAAACTTTGTTTAAAATTTGGATTAATTGGCTAACTCTTACCTACTTGAATTCAACATGAATTTCCAATTTGCATTTGTGATCTGTTGTCAAAAAGTTAATTTAACCAAAGGGATATCTTTAACTTATCCAAATTTCCACAAATCAATGCTTAAAAAAAATAATAAGAATTGAACTCACATTATTTTCTTCTTTGTGGCAAAAGATCAAACACTTGGCAAGCATATCATAGAACAAACACAATTTCTAGTTTCTACCCAGTGAATCAAAAACAATGAAGAATCAGGAAGAGAAAATAACTAAATAGAAGAGAAAGAATTATCACTCATTGATGAACAACAAGTAAACACGAGAGGAAGCAATATTTCGAAGAAGGGAACAATGATGGCAGAAAATGGAAACCTGGACCAGAAATCTAATTGTGGAGTGGCAGGATGATTGTTTTTGGTCTGCTTGGTCAGTGGCAAGCATTCTAGCGGTGGCAGTGACATATTCTGTCAGGGAAATGTTGTGAAATTTTGCTAATGAACAACGTAACCTGAGTCGTGCTCTAGTTGACACTATTCTTAAGAAAATATTCGTAATTCTTCTCCTAAGATAAAACAAGTCCTTTTGAAAATATTCAGGTAACAAAACAGCAGAAGAAAAATAAAAGGGAAAAATGCACTTTACTCTCATAAAATTTGCTTTATATGCAGAAAACCCTCATGAACTTTAAAACTAAACAAAAAATCCTTATGAACTTTCATATTGTGCCAAAAACCATCGGTCGGTTAGTTGATCGTTAGTCAACTAACGGTCAATGCTGACATGGACACTGAAGCACCACGTTAGCAGATGATTTATGATCAGATCATCACATTCAATGGAATTGCAACACGTGACATATGCTTAGCTTTGAAGAAAAACCAAAGTAGCACATACACAGTAGAATTCGAGCTTGGGCTTGGATTAAAAAAAAAAAAGAATAGCTTTTCACCATCTAACTACTAATATACATTCAAAATATATTTGCGAAATTTATTTTTTATTAAAATTTTTAAATTTTTATATAATTTAAAATGAGTTATATAAAATAATAGCATATTTTCTTATCATAAGATTTGTTATTGTTTTATAAGATATAATAATTGGTGTATATTGTTTTGAATTTTGAATACAATAACAAAGATTCCTATATATATTAAATTTCGCAATTATATGTTAAATGTGCTTAATAGCTAGATTGTAGAGAGCTCTTCCTTCTTTTATCCAAGTCCAAGTTTGAATCTTGTTATGCATGCCCTGTTTTAGTTTTTCTTCATAGCTAAGCATATGCCACATGTTGTAATTTTATTGGATACGATGATTGAGTGGAAGAGGACTGATGTGGCACATGAATGATCTTTATGAGTCCAATGTCACACTCACATGTATTAGGCCTTATCCCTCTTTGTTTTTTAGTCAATGTGGAACTTGATAATACTCTTTTAAAATACATACTTTAAACTCCATTTTTTTACAACAAGAAATACCATCAGCGGCTGCCGTCGAAGGATCTTGTCATAGATTCTAAACAAACCAGAAGACAAGATAGCTTCGATTATATGCACAGAGGAGAAAGCTTCGATTATACGCACAAACTAGCGATTGTCATAAAATGAAGCTTCAAAGTCGAAAAAGGATGCCATCAATAGATTCTAGACAGAGGCCGGAAAGTTTAAACGCAGAGTTTTTGATGATGTGGCATGGTGGAAGAGAAAAAAAAAAGTAAACATAACATTTAACAGTACACGTCATTAATTAACTATACACATCATCACTTCTGTTAAAATACTAAACAACAACTAGACGAAAGAATCATATTGATACCAAACTAATTTGAGGGACCATTTTGATAAGAAATGCATCTTTGAGGGACCAAAATGGGGTTTTTGTCTATATATATATATATGTACTAACTTGATTAATGAAAAAAAATATAATACTTTCATGCACCGATGGCACTGTCAAAATGGACCGGCCAAAAAAAGACCCGAGCCTGGAATCTCGCCCACTCGTAGTAGTTCACGAGCCAATCTTTTTTTTAATATTTAAATAATATAATATAAAATTATTTTAATAAAAAATTTAATAATTTTATATTTAAATACAATTTATAAATGTAAAATGTTATTTTTTTTTGGGGGTTGGGGGGGGGGATTTTCTTGGACAAAGAGTGAAGAAAAAATTGGAAAGAAAGATTGAAATAGAAGTAGTTTGATAAGGAAATAAACAAACAAGTAAAAGAAATTTGAAAGAGAAAAGTTGCTGGACGTTATTGCCTTACTGAGTTACTGGACGTAGAAGAGAAGAGAAAAGTTGAAAGAAGATTGAAATGGAGTTAGTTTGATAATCTCACGCAACAACACTGTCCACACAGCAGCGCTGTAGCAGAATGGGCAAAAATACAATCAAGTAATATTGTTAACATGAAGGAAAGGAAATACAAACACAAACACAAATTTAATTTTGCATATTTTTTAAAAAATAACTATATTATATTTAAATATGAAAATTCTATATTAATTTTTAAATATAATATTATAAAATATAAAAATGTGATAAAATATGAGTATTTATATACTAAATAATATAATATAAATATAATTATATAAAAAATTAATTTTTTTAAAAATTTGAGCAAGCACGAAGGCATCGCAGACTCTATTCGTTTAGGCTTATTTTTTAAACCGAGCTATTTTTTATGGTCAAGTTTATCCAAATACGGGAGGGTCGGGTTTGGCCCAGGGACTAAAGCCTGTTTTGACAGTGCTAATCACCGATGGATATACATTTTGAGCATAATTAACTGTATTAAAAAAATTAACAAAAAACAAAGTGAAGTACTAATCTAGTTTATGAAAGATTAGACTTGTTACAATTTGATTTATAAAAAATAAGGATTTCATTAAATATTATGTTTATTTTAATTTCATCATATAATTTATCAAATTAATTTTTGACAATGATAGTTTTGGAATTTAAAAATGATAAACTTGATAATTTGACAACAAAAAGATTAAGGGGCATTTTTTTTTTGAAGAATATAATGTTTGCATCTAAATATTAAGAATTAAAAAATCAGACTAGACCAACTAGTTTGACCAATCAAACTAAGAACCGGCCTAGGATTCAATCCGATTGAGATAAAAAAATCAATTTGGGTGCGAACTAGTATAAAACTTATTGAACCGGTTTTGAACTAAAAAAAATTTGTGTATACAACCGGTTAATTGGTTCACCGGTTAAAAAAAACTACGTGAACAATTATCATTCAAAAAGAAAGATTTAGAAGAAAAAGAAAAAGTTGGAGGAGACTCCCAAATCTAGATGGCAACGACAAGATAATCGTGGCTTAGTCTCACTAACTCCATCTTCCTTTCCAACCTTTTGGAACAGTAAATACTAAATACTTGAATTATATCTTCACAAATTCATTTTTCGTTTTTTCAGCCTCCTTCAATAGAGCCCCAATTAGGAAAAAGGTGATAATGTGGTATACGGACATAAAGCTGCGTGTGCCAGGGGAGAAACTCATAAAAGAAAGCATAATGAATTATAATTTTGAAAAAAAACAAGAAATTATTTTTTATATATAAAAATATGTGTTTTAAATTTTTTAATATAAATATATATAATATTAAAAATAAAGATTAATTCTTATTATATTAATATATATATTTATAATCTTTAGTTATGTATATTATTTTTTCAATATCTTAAAGTAAACATATTCAACTACGGTTTGAACATAATCTAACTATTAACTAATGAACTGGTGCTTCTACTGGTTTAATGGCCAGTCCAATTTTTAAGACATTGCTAAATATATTTTTGAATATAAGATATTGTCTTTGAATTTGAATACTAAATAATCAAAACTATTTTTTTTTTAGCATTTGAACACATATAAATTGTTTAGTAATAAAAAATATTCAAATAAGTTAATAATTAAACATATACTATGAAAAAAAATGGCTAAAATGCATTTTACCCCCCTTAAACTTTACTCTATATGCAAAAAACTCATAAACTTTTAAACTCAACAAAAAACCTTCCTCAACTTTTATTTTGTGTCAAAAACCTCATATAGTTAGTTGACCGTCAACTAAATGCTATGTCATCAATATACTAGACAGTTCAAATGTCACGTCAGACTTTTTTTACAGTTCACTTACCATGTTAGCGCTGCCAAATCATCACTATCAGTATTTGAGGTGTAAAAAATATTTGACGTGATATTTGAGATGTCTAATATACTAACGACGTGGCATTAGTTAACGGTCAACTGACTGTAGGGGTTTTTGGCACAAAATGAAAGTTGAGGGGGGTTTTTTGTTGAGTTTGAAAGTTTAGGAGGTTTTTTAGCATATAGAGTAAAGTTTAGGAGGGTAAAGTGCATTTTAGACAAAAAAAAAATCAATGAAATCAATGTTAAAAAATAGCATTATTTTTTGAATGAAAAAGTTTAAAACTTAACAAATAAGCATGCATTGTTAGTCTAGTTAATAGAATATTTAACAAAAGAGTTATTTTGCACAAATTGTAAAATTTGATAGGGTTATTTATTAAGCAAAGCGGATAGTCTCCTGTGCTTGTAGTCCTGTGAATAATTAATCGTGGCTAAAAAAGCCACGGTTTTTATAGCAACTGTTATAATTGTAGCTTTTTCTAGCCACGGTTAAAATTGTGGCTAAAGGCATGCAGGGCTCTAATGCAAGCAGTGGACAATCCGGACCCTTTATTAAGTTTTACAGTTTAGAATAAATTGCATTTTTTTCTAAGTTGAATAATTCATCTGAATGGTGCTAATTCTTGTCACAAGATTTGATTCATTAAGATGTATTTAAACCTATTAAGTACTTCAAAAAATAAAAAAAAATGCACTTAATGGTCTAAAGTTTAAACAATGAAATTCAAACCTTCATTAAGTATAAACAAATGAAACCTAAAAAAGAGATATTGTGGAATAACAATAATATTTTAAAAATAAAAATTGTTATCATACATGATGATATTTTTTAAGTTTTAAGATAATTGAAAATAAATATTAAAAATAATTTTTTCATTAAAAAGAATTGGTTGATTCATGAGTTAGGTGGGCCAAACCACGAGTTAAACATATCAATTTGTTGTGGGTTTTAAGTGGGTTGATATTTTACCAATACTCACCATTTTAGTAGGTATAGATTGTGGTTGGAAAATCAGAGGGCAAACATGGTTTGGGTGAATATAATTTGGATAAACCTATGTTTGGATGAACGTGATTTATATTTAGAAAATAGTTAGGTAAACTTAAGTTTGAGTAAACCATGAACATAATTTATGTTTAGATATTTGTTTATAAACGTGGTTTTGAATGTGTAATTACAAAAAAGGACATGAATTATATCAATGTTTATTGTCACTCAAAATTACTAATTATTCACTAATTACTCATTAAATTTGTTAATAATTACTTAATTAATAATCCCTTTGTAATTACTTAATCATTAATTATTAGTAGTTAACTATTTAGTAATTGTTGCTTGATTAATATTTTATTGGTAGTTGCTTAATTATTAGTAATTAATGATTTATTATTAATTAATGATTTATTATTAATTATTTAATAACATGGTGGCTCCAGCGGTTCAATGATCAGCCCAATTTTTAAAACATTGTTAAATACACTTTTGAACATTAAGATATTGTCTTTGAATCTGATTACTGAATAATCAAAACTTTTTTTTTTTAGCATTTGAACACATAGAAATTGTTTATTAATAAAAAATAACCAAATAAATTAATAATTAAATATATACTATGAAAAAAAATCAATGAAATCAACATTAAAAATAGAATTATATTTTGAATGAAAAAGTTTAAAACTTAACAAATAAACATTCATTGTTAGTCTAGTTAATAAAATATTTAACAAAAGAGTTGTTTTGCACAAATTATAAAATTTGATGGAGTTATTTATTAAGTTTTAAAGTTTAGGGTAAATTACATTTTTTCCTAAAATAAACAATACATCTGAATAGTACTAAGACTTGTCACAATATCTGACTCATTAAGATGTATTTAAACCCATTAAGTACTTAAAAAAAGTAAAAAAAATGCACTTAATGGTCTAAAGTTTGAATAATTAAATTCAGACCTTTATTAAGTATAAACAAATGAGACCTAAATTTTTTTTAAAAAAAAAGAGATATTGTGGAATAACAATAATATTTTAAAAATAAAAATTGTTATTGTACATAATGATATTTTTTAAGTTTTAAGATAATTGAAAATAAATATTAAAAATAATTTTTCATTAAAAAAATTGGGCTGATTTATGAGGCCAAACCATGAATTAAACATATCAATTTGTTGTGGGTTTTAAGTGAGTTGGTATTTTACCAATCCAACTCACAATTTTAGTTGGTAGAGGTTAAGGAAGTGTTTGGAAAATTTGTGGGCAAACATGATTTAGGTAAACATGAATTGGGTAAATCAAGTTTTGGATAAACGCGATTTATATTTAGAAAATAGTTAGACAAATCTAGGTTTGAGTAAATTATGAACGTGATTTATATTTGTATGTTTGTTTGCAAACATTATTTTGAATGTGTAATTACCAAAAAGGATATGAATTATATTAATGTTTATTGTCAATCAAAATTACTAATTACTCATTAAATTTGTTAGTAATTACTTAGTTATTAATCCCTTTGTAATTACTTAATCATTATTTATTAGTAATTAACTATTAGTAATTATTGCTTAATTAATATTTTATTGGTAATTACTTAATCATTAGTTATTAGTAATTAATGACTTAACTAATAATTTATTAGTAATTATTTAATCACTAATTATTAGTAAGTAATTATTGGAAATAATTACTTAATTAATAATTTGTTAGCAATTATTTAATTATTAGTAATCATTAATTAATTACTAATTTACATTAATTAACTACTAAAATTTACTCATAGCCTGTACACAGTGAAGTCGACATTGCATAGCCCATAACCCAGGCCAGAAACCAACGAAAAAAAAGCATCATCTTCTTCATTTGATCATCTTCTTGACACCCAACTTCGTGACCCTTCGAGTTTCATGCACACAGAGGCTGGAGAGTAGCGTTTCATTGATTTGAGCTTCTTTCGCATCTCGCTAGCGACCCAAAGCTCCAAAAACTAGATGAAAATGGCAGAAAATGGACTCACATATAAATGGTAGAAAAGAAAGCAAAAGAGAGGAGGCCAGAGGTATAGCAAAGGGGTATTTGGAGGAAATTGGAAAAAATTTACCACTAAACCACGTTTACTGATTCCTGAAGCAACTCTCTGGAGCGTTGGCTAAATGTGGTCCAATGCACAAATGCGGGTGGCGGTGGCAGTGCAAACATGGTACCAAACATCAACTATTTTCATGCTAACCACGTTGAAAGCTTGCTAACGTGGTTTGGGGATCAGCCAACATGTTTCCAAACACGCACTAAATATGCAAAGCTTGACCTACTTTAATAGTTTTACTTTTGAAAAAATTAAATTGCTATAGATGTAATTGTTCAATGACCAAATTAATATTTTACTATAAAAATTTTCAAGGCATATCATATTATAAAAATTAGATGATGTTTTTAAATTTATAAAATATAAAATATAATTTACTTATTTTTTAAAAATAAGCTAATACTATTTACTCTATGATATTTTCTAGCTCATATTATAATTAAACGTTAGGATTAATTATACTAACATTTCTTTAACCTATTTCTTTTGTTGTTGAAATTAATATTTTGCTTAATAAGTGCTACTTCCAATAATAAATTATAATAAAAAGAAAATCACAATTTCGTATTAAAAGCTTAAAGCTTAACACTAACTTCAACTATTATCATATTGTATAAAAAATCAACTAATTTGATAAAAAGTAAATTGAAAAGAAATTTTCTGTAATTTGTATCAAAATGTCACAAAATCTTAGTATAATATTTAAAACGGTGAAAATACATTTTTTGTCCCTAATGTTTATCTTGAGTTTCAATTTCATCCTTATCATTTTTTTTGGTGCCAATTTCGTTATACATTTTTTTTTGTTTCAATTTTGTTCCTAGAGTTAATGCTATTAAACAAAATTGATAAAAATGCTAATGCTTAATGTAGATTCCTCCAAATAACACGTAGACTCCTTCAAATAACATGTAAACTATTTTGTATAATATATCAAACGTTTAATTGTTAATTTGATCTGAATAAGAGAAATGAAAAAAATAGTATCATTTTGGACAAAATTGAAGTTTAGTCAAATATTTAGAATAAAATTAAAACTAAATTCAATTAGTATGATACTTTGACAGTGGATGATTACGTGGAGAAGTCTATCATGTGTTAGTTTTAAGAACAAAATCGAAGCAAAGAAAAAATATGTGGGACGAAATTAATACAAGAAAAGGGACGAAATTAAAACTCAAAGTAAATATTAGAGACAAAAAAATATAATTTTTCTTATTTAAAACAAGAGAATACTAAGTATAATTTAGTAAATTTTGAAAAAAAAAAAGGTGTAAATTTTTGTTTACCCTTAAAGTTAGTTTATAATTATAAATAAAAATATGATATAAATCTGGTAATTTAACTGGAAATTGGAGTTTCTTCTGGTATTAAATACAGTAACAGATAGATGGACAATGGAACTGCGAGGGTTCGTGCATAGTTGCCTGTGGAACCATTCACATCAAAGCATTTGTCGGTTCGCATTTGTCAGTATTCGGAGAATAAGCTTTCATTTTCAACTCCCCACTTACCTACTTCCTCTTCTTCCCTTCAATTTCAAGTTCAACACCTAACCCCCTTTTCATGTTTTGAGTCGTGTTCCTCACGCTCACCCACCACCCCCAACCAAGCAAATTCCGCTATTCTTTGTCTTTCTCTTTGGGTCTCGCACGCTACGTCGTTATAAATTGTTCTTCTCCTTCTGGTTGGGGATTCCTTTCCTGTTACGGCTCATTCATTCCCTTCTCTGTTTGTGTTATTTCGCAATGGAGGCGAAGCTGTTAGGGGCTACAATCTCTGTTCCTTCTCTTTTCTCTTTTAATTCTTCGAGACCCGATTGCGCCTTTAGCCTCCCACGTTCCAGGACCTGCTTTCTCGTGAACCCCACTTATAATTTTGGCAGAAAAGCAAAATTTTCTCTTCAGGCATTTGCTACGTCCACTGGGTAATAAACTGTGTTCTGCTTCTTGATGGGTCCTATATTATTATTATTATTATTATTATTATTATTGTTATTATTATTGTTTAAATATTCGTTGTTGATTATATTCTTTTTATAGCCAATTTCTGCGTTTATGCATTTGTATGTAGGGTATTATATTTTCTGATTTGCAGTAATTGGCTCACTCATATGCCATGTTTCTGCAACCATATGAAACTTGCTTGCTTAGAGGCTTGTAATTCAGCATCTAAAATCCTCTTTTTATGGTATAAGTCAAGATAGTAATTCTAACAATTAGGTGGTTGGAAGTTTTTTGTTATACAGTTAGTTGTAATATTTTTTAAAATATATTATTTTAGTCAAGACCTAACTAAGACATTCGAGATTAAGGGGATAATGTAGTTTCAGTAAGACCATGATGTATTTTCTAAAACATTAGCAATTGATGTGAATACACTTTTAAGGAATAAATTGATGTTGGTGATGTCTTTCAGCGACCAAAGGAAGTTCACTCTTTCTCTTGTATAATCACCAAATTTTAATGCTCTCTTTTGTTCGTCCCTTCTAAAAGAGAGTCCTTGAAAGGAAATAAGCGGGTTAGCTTAGGGGAAAGTATTCTGGAATTTAGTTTGATGTATATGCATGATCAAAAACAATTATGGCATTAGTGTTTCCGTTTTGCTGATGTGATGATCAACATGTGGAAACATGCTGAAATGCAGATAGCTGTTATGCCATAATTTTTGCTTCTTTTCTGGGTTGGGTTGGCCAGACGGTGGTAGTCTTTGAATGAGAAACATGCTTCTATTATATTATATTATCTATTTTAATCATGCGTATCCTATTCTAGTTATTCAATGTTTTTGTTGATGTGATGATCAACATGTGGAGACTTTGCTGCAATGGAGATAGCTGTTATACCATAATTTTTGCTTCTTTTTTGGGTTGGGTAGGCTAGATGGCAGTAACCTTTGTTTGAGTAACACGCTTCTATTATATTCTTTTATCTATTTTATTCATGCTTATCCTATTCTAGTTATTCAAGGTTTTTACTGATGTGTGATGATTTCTGCAGTGTCGATAATTGTTATGCCATAATTTTTGCTTCTTCTTTGGGTTTGGTCAGCCAAACGGTGATAGTCTTTTTATGAGTAACATGCTTCCATTATAATACATTATCTATTTATTCATGCTTATCCTATTCTACTCATTCAAGATTTTTCTGATATTCAGATCTTTGTCTCCAATATTTATTAGTATTTTTTATACTAGTTGTGCCATTTCTTAAGCTATACAAGAGGAAAATTTTCAAATTTAATTTACTCCAATCAATTTTGACACTCATCCTCTGAACTAAACTCTACATGCATATTGAGACACATGATTGAAGACAATTTTTTCATCTTTAAATCTGCAATTGTATATTTGTTTACAAAGAATGCCACTGCTTTTGTTTATCATAATGGCCAATTAACGTGTAAATTATCCTATTGCTTTTATGTAGATCAGTGCCAACAAAGAAAAGGGTTGATGAAAGTGAAAACTTAACTCTTGATGGTATACGCCATTCTTTAATTCGTCAAGAGGATAGCATAATATTTAGCCTTTTGGAGCGAACACAATATTGCTATAATGCAGATACATATGATCCTAATGCCATCTCCATTGATGGATTCCATGGATCTTTGGTAGAATACATATTGAAAGAAACTGAGAAGCTTCATGCTCAGGTATGAGACCAAAAGCCTGAAAAGCAATGGTCAAGTGAAAAGAATACTAAGAGAATTTCTGTGTATGTGCTAAATTTTCCTGACCGGGTTTCCATGACATTGAAGGTGGGTAGATACAAGAGCCCTGATGAGCATCCATTCTTTCTTGATGGCCTACCGGAACCGTTGTTACCACCTTTGGATTACCCTAAGGTAAATAATGGATGAATTATGAATATCCAAAGAAGGAATGGGAAACATATATTTGGTATAGAAGTATGAACTTACTCTTAGGCTTTCATTAAGGCTTGTATCATGGATATCACCTTATTTATTTTCCATTTTTATTCTAATCCACATGGTTATTTTCTAGGTTCTTGTATAAGGCCCTTTCTGTAGATCAGTCAATTTATTGGTGTTGAGTAAAGTTTATTTAACGACAATCAAGGTTGTCTCCTTAATACAGATTTTTTTTATTAAAATTATGTACTTCCGTGGACATGGCTATAATGTTTCTGATAGGTAGAATAACAGTGTCTAAAAGTCCAATAAATTCTTTCCTTGTCAAAATTTATGAGTTGTCAACATGGGAAGAGGTTGAGGAACTATGATCTTACACCCACAAAAGTGAGAGTAATAAATCTGTTCAACATTTTGACTAAAGAAAATTTAGTGCTGTCAAATTTGCTGTTGCATGCTCATTGAACATGTGTAGCATTAGTTTACTGTTAGTGTACCAAGAGCATACCAACGGTATACTGATGGTTATAAGTAGACTATATGTTGATGTGTTGGATAGTTACTTTATTACTGTGCTGTGTTTATGTTTTATTTTCCTAAGTTTATTTTATATTTATATGTTTTGTGTGGTCTGTACTGTCAGTTATCTGTGTGGTCTGCCAGTTATGTTGTACTGTTTATGTGGGTGGTTTTTAGCAGTTATTGTGTCTGTACTGTTTATATGTTTGGTGGATTGAATGAAGAAATTGTTCTGGAGTATTATCATTACACTTGGTGAGTTTACACTGAGAGATTACTGGTTCTCTCTCTAATTTTCAGCCAGCATCATAGGTAGAAAGAAGAACAAAAATACATTCTCTTCTCTTTCCTTGTCTGACTTCAATGCAGCAAGACCCATAACACGATCCATGTCTCAGGACACTAACATTTACTGATTCTATGAAATTAAGATATGTCTTCTTGAAGGACATATTTTGCCATTAAAGGTTCTGGGTTATAATTATATGGTAGGTTTGATAAATTTTTTATGTGCTAACTGCCTTCTCTCTAAAGCTCTGGTTAATGTGCGAATAGGTATTGCATCCTGTTGCTGATTCAATTAATATAAATGATGAAGTGTGGAGAGTATACTTTATGGATCTTATCCCACGATTAGTCAAGGAAGGAGATGATGGTAATTGTGGATCTACTGCTGTTTGTGATTCAATTTGCTTGCAGGTATCCTTTAATTAATTCATTTTTCCAGTTCTGTTTAATGAAAATCTGATAGGTTTGGTTTTATAAATTCAAGATATAATGACCAATTGTTGCTTTGATATTTGCTAAAACAGTAGCATAAGAAGCTTCAATCTAATGAAGGATAAGCATCAGTGGTTTCCTCATTCAAACAAGATTATGGTAGCACAATTTTCAATTATCAGTTGTGCTGAAAGCTTAATTTTAAAATCTCTAATATGGGAAGGCCATATTTTTAAAACCCAACTTATTCAGCTGATGAACCGGCCACCGAACTGGTCCTAGCTAAAAATCAGATTCTTTACGCAATTGCACTGAATTAAAGTGTTTTGACTTTACAATTGAAGAGGTGACTTGGGTATAAATCAAACTAATGGCTTTTAATAATAAAAACACATGATCTATGAGATTTTGATATTTTCAGTTATATATCTTATGACTTATGAGTAATAACTGATACAAACCATTTCAGGCTTCTTTAACGGCAAGCACTGATAAGTTCAATAGCTTGGCAAGCTCTGGTTCTTATGTTTCTGGAAATGCGTATCTTTTTGTGACTGCAGGCTCTTTCAAAGAGAATCCATTATGGCAAGTTTGTAGCAGAGGCTAAATTTCGAGCTTCTCCGGATGCATATGAAGCCACTATTATAGCACAGGTACAAATAGCTGTCGGAGGGTCAGACTTCTATGCAAGTCTTGTTATTAATTCGTGGTCATACTTGGAATTGTGAACGTGTTCATCAAAATACTAAACATGAACATCATATATGAAATCCTGTGTAAATCTGTTTGGTACTGATTTTGATGAATATGCTTGCAACTTGAATGTTTGAAGGGTATGTACCCGTTGCCATGGTACTTATATTGCTAGGACTATATAACTTTAGTCCTGAAAGTTAGTATTTTCTTGAAAGTAATAAGGGGAAATTACAGAAGACGCCCTGAAATATTGATTATTTACAATTTAGTCCCCAAACTTTCAAACATAACACTTTACTCTCTCCTAAACTATCACAAATAGTGAAAATGTCTCATAAATTAAAATTAACATTTGAAAGCTACAACTTCCCTAATTTTCACCCATTTTTTTTTTTTTAATCTTTGACTTGCTTTCTTTCAAAATTACATAGTTTCTAGATGTTAAATTTAAATGTAAAAAGTTTGTACTTTTTGTGATAGTTTACGGGGGGTAAAATGTTTCATTTTAAAGTTTATGGACTAAAATGGTCATTATAGTTCAAGGGAGTTTTGTGTAATTTTCCCAAATAACAAACTCATTGCAAGCTAGCTTTTTTGACACCCTTGAACTACTTGACAAAAGGAGTTATGTGCAACTTTGTTATTATTAGGGACTAACTAGTGCACTAACCAATTTTTTTGGAAATTATAACTAAATAGGTATAGTCTATATTTGTTGGTTGTGATTTGTATGGTGGTGCAAGGTGGAGTTTTGACAGAATCAAACCTTGAGTTTGCAGGACAAAGATAAGTTGATGGACATGCTAACATATCCTGAAGTTGAAGAGGCAATCAAGAGGAGGGTAGAAATGAAGGCCAGGACATATGGACAAGAGGTGGTTATAAATTGCAAGAGCCATGAAGCTGAGCCAGTCTATAAAATAACACCAAGCTTGGTGGCTGATCTCTATGGTGATTGGATCATGCCTTTGACAAAGGAAGTTCAAGTTGCCTACTTGTTGAGAAGGCTGGACTGAACTGAACAATATTTCTGTGATGGTCACAAAAGTAGATATTAGGGAAAATTGCATAAAAAGCCCCTTGAACTTAGACTCACTTGGACGTAGACCCCTGATCTTCAATATCGAAATAAGGTCCCTTAGGTTTTAATTCTTAAGAAATAAGTCCTTCCTTTCATTTCTTTTTTGTTTTTAATGTAATAGCATTATCTTCGAGTCCAAATTCTCTCTTTTATGGAGCAACCATGATTTGCCAACTAGACTCTTTATTTGGCATCCCAAAAGGAGAAAATTTGGATTCATTTTCTTCCTTGTCACGTCATACCCCTCATATGTCAAAGATGAAGGTTGGAGAGTGTGAGGTGGCAAGAAATTTGGGTATACTAAAAGTCTACCGTGACAAAATAGGTATTGCTATTAAGAAAAAATTAAATGGAAAGATCTATTTGTTGAAGGTTGAAAGTTCGAGGACTAAATTTCGAAATTAAAAGTTTCAATGGCCTATTTCCTATCGACCCAAAGTTGAAAGTGATTTTTTGAGCATTTTCTCTTATATCTCAGCGATCTTAGGAATACGTACTGCACATTTGATATTTTGTGTTAGTTATTGCCATTGTCCTTATTTATGTATACTTACATTGTAAATTTCTTTTCTTCCCTTTTTTTTTTTTAATATGTACTAGCATCTATATCAAAACCAAACTAAAGCTTCATTTGCTTGCACTTAATGAATTTGATTCATTTAGGTTTCATTTATTATTTATTAAGTATTTAATAGGTTTGAATATATCTTAATAAATTAGGTCTTATGACAAATCTTAATACCATTTAGATATATTATTTATTTTAAGTATTATTTATTTTAAGTAAAGATGTATTTTATCTTTAAAAATTTTATTTTATATGCACTTTATCTTTTTTAAACTTTAAAACTTAATAAATAACTCTGTTAAATTTTATAATCTTAGTAAGACAACTCTTTTATTAAATATTTAGTTAATTAGACTAATAATTCATGCTTATTTGTTAAGTTTTTATTTTTTTTATTTAATATATAATTCGATTTGATTTCATCAAATTTTTCATAATATATGTTTTATGACTAATTTATTTAAATATTATGTTTTACTAATAAATTTTACGTGTTGAGATGCTAAAAAATGTATCCTAGAGGTAGAGAAGCGATTTTTGAACATGTTGGTAAATTATATGTTTTAGCATCAGAGGTTCCATTGTAGATTAATTTAAGATGTATCTCACAGTTATCATTGTTTACTAACATCTCTCTTGCCATTCTAAATGATTTGACAAATGGATTGTATTTGTCCAACATATTTTCCAAATCTTAGAAAATAGTAGTATCAAACAAATTCTCTTCATCAGAGAACTTGAAAGAAAATAATAGACATTTGAAATATTAATTTAATAAAAAAATGAATTAATCAAGTAATAAATTAATCTACAATGAAATTTAATACTTTCACGTAAATCATACATTCCTAGTGAAATACGATTTTAGATCTCTTTTTTTGGTGTTATACATGTACAATTGTGCAAACTTGTGATACTTAGCATTATATATATTTTGATCCCTATCTTAGTCTATTTGCATTTTAATTTATGAAAATTCTTCATTTTCATTACACTTTATGATTTATTGGGTCCAAATTAACTTTGGATGAAAAATGAATTATTTTCATATTTTAGGACTTAAATTATTAAAGACTCAATTTAATCCATTTCTGTATTTTACATAAATTAATTTTAGAGAGTCCTTGTTGATGTGGCATGGTTGATGATGTGGGTTGAGGTGGACATTTTTGCTGATTGGACGCCACTTTATTGCTGACTTGATGACATGGCATGTGGGACCCATTCAATTAGATGTGCATGTACCTCCTCTTTCTCCCATTCTTTGTTGAAAATGGAAGCTTTCCTTCTTACACTTTTTCTACACTAAGAACTTATGTTCTGCTGCCCTTAATTCATGAATGTGCATAAGCATTTCAAACCTTCATTGGCAATAGCAAAACAGCAACACCAGCACCTTTTGAAAGTTAACTTGAGAACATAAAAAGAGAATATTCCATTTGATGTAAAAGAAGCTTAACCTAGTTTTGAGTTTTAGATTGTATCTTGCACTTGTAAGTTAGAAAATTCGTAGGCCTAGAAAATTCGTAGGTCTCTTTTCCTCTATTTTTCCCTCTTCTGTTTTGGTGATTTTGCTATCATGGAGGGCTAAAATCTCTTTATAATTTGTAATATGAGTTCATGTGCTTGATGAGATAAGTGTCACATCCCACAAATTGAACATGTGAAAAGATACTACTCATTTGATAAAATTCTCAAACATAAGTTATTTACATATATTCTGTAAGGTTTTACATTCAACCTTAATCATTCATTCCACACTACAGAATTATATTCATCTGATAAGCAAATATAGACATACATATTCTGATGTTTCTATCTCATCGCAAGCCTAGGAGACCTATAGAAAGTACAGAGCGTTCCTAGTATCCACATTAATAAGTATTGGTATCCCACCAGACAGAAAGAGAAAATAATTCCAAGGGGCTTCTATTCTTCAAACAGATATTCTTCTTCCTTGTTTTCTGTATCTGAAAAGATAATCATAGGGAGTGTGAGTTCATTTAAAACTCAGTAAGTAAATAACTGTACTATATAAAATATCAAAAGTACAAATACCACATTTACTCATATGATTATTTGTCTTATACATCGAGTAGTATGAGACGCTAACCCCTTTTAAACTCGTGAATAAGATTTCATAGATATACACCAAGTAGTATGAGACTCTAACCCTTTCAAACTCGTATTTATAATTTCATCTATTTACACCGAGTAGTATGGGACTCTAACCCTTTCAAACTCGTATTTATAATTTCTTCTATTTACACCGAGTAGTATGGGACTCTAACCCTTTCAAACTCGTATTTATAATTTCTTCTATTTACACCGAGTAGTACGAGACTCTAACCCCTTTCAAACTCGTGTATAGACTTTCATAGTTATGCATTGAGTAGTATGAGACTTTAACCCTTTCAAACTCATGTATTAGATCCCGTAGATCTTTACTCATTAATAAAATAGTGAGAATTTCTCACATAGTACAATTTTCATGAAATAAAATAATTTATACATACTCTTATTCCTTTGAATTTCTGTGAAAAAAATAAACCAATCATCATATACTGTCATATGAAAAATTGATTGATTAATATCCAATAATATTGTAAATGAGACTTATATTGTACTTTGACTAGTAATATAAAATTAGTTTAGCAAGGTTATTCACTTACCTTGATTTTTGTCCAAGTTTACCTTGTTCCACACTAGAATTTGTGTAGGAAAATTTCCTAGTAAAATATATTACAAGGAAACATAAGAAAGGAAACAAAATCACGAAAATATGCAAAATTTTCTGATTGCTACAGTAACGGTTTGCTACAGTACGGTTCGCTACAGTGACGGTTCGCTACAGTAACGTTGACTGCTACAGTACCGTTGATTGCCGACACTACAATACTGCTACAGTAACTCGAAAAATTTTCCCGAAATTTCTGGTCGCTACAGTAATTCGAGTTTTTGCAGAACTTTCCCAGAAAATTCATCCTTTCATTTCTTGTTTCAAAACCAGAATTTCAACTCCATTGACCGATATAACTCAATCCTAAATCAAAAATGACCTCTAAAACAACTAAGATTCATGAATTATCATCAAATTCTTCAAGAACAAAACCTCCTCTGATCTTCTATATAAACTGAAAGTTAAGGAAAATAATGAGATTAAAGCTTACCTTTGATCCTTACAAAGCTTTTGAACCGAACAAATAATCAAAACTCTGAAGATCAAGGAAAAGATTTGAGAAGAGGATGAAGAAATGAGAGAAAATGAAGTTACTGTTCCTTTCAGCCTTTTTGCTTCAGACGCGAAAATGAGGGGATACTATTGAAGTTTTATTTTAAATATTTCTAATGGGTTATTGAATAACCCATGGGTATCCATAACCCAACATCCAAACCCATCCAGTCAATTTACAATAAATGGACTAATTGACCATTCTTAAACCACTTTTCCATGAATTTCATCATTCTTAGAATATATCCCACATGGTGCAAATATTCAGTCCAGTCATTTAACTCAATTTTCATAAATAATATTCAAAGAGAACAATTAAATATGAAAATTAAAAATGACCAAAATAAATAACTAAAGTAACGTTGTAAAATTCTAAAATACTCTTAGGCGAATTATATTCCAAAATTAACGGGTATTACAATAAGTATCGTTCTATTTATTCCATTTCCATTTCTTCTTTGCCTCTGGTTTATGATGTATGTTGCTCTTGTCAGATAAGCATTTTCATTTTCTGGTTTTATGCTTTTTCATTTAGGGAGTTTTTTAATATTTTTGGTTGAAATAATAAATGAAATGAAAATGGTATGTAATATTGGTTACCTTGCACAAAATTTGAGTACATTTGTTGGAGTTACACTAAGATAATGTTAGAGGAGTTTTTCTTGATCATAACTTGGTGTGATTGAGTCTAAAAGTTCTTCTTGGACACTTTATTATATAATCAGATAATAGATAGAACAAAGACTTAACATCTGAAGAGAACTAGGAAGATTACACCTTTAGGAAAGACCAAGGCTGGTTAGATTTTCTATTTTACTGTCAAACTTTTCTGCTACTGCTACTATTTTGATTCCATTGGTTCTGTCAAACCCCCGCCCCCCAATTTATGTGTTCTGTTATTAGTGTTTGAGTGTCAAGAACAATTGATTAGTGATTAGAAGTGAGACTCTTTAAGTAAATACGACCTGGGGATCACTATATTGCAATATTGCCACGAATTTAATTCTGGGCGATTCAGCATTGTAGTGGCGTGAACCACTTAGGACATCGTCCATCCAATAGAAGTAAGCTGCCCATCATATGTATATTTTGACCTTTTAAGTAGTGTATATAATGACCACCTCCCTTATTGATATCCTTATCAATTTTTCCTCCCATAGATATGAAGCAAAACATCATGTTTTATTCTCGAATGTTATTATGAAAATGAATACTTTTGGGATCTCTATTATCAATAGTTTATCAAGTTCTTCAGGAGAATTTTGCAAGAGTGGTAAATGAACTTTTCCGTTCATGCAACAGATAGTAAATTGTGGTGATATTGATTTAACATATTTCTTTGTTCTTTCTTCAAACGACATATTAGTCTTATAAAACCAACACTTTGAGATTGGATCACCTATGTCTCAATACTCTGATTTATGTAATTAAATACAAAAGAAAATTTTGTCAAATGAATTGGTATATGTAAGTAATTTATGTACTCAATTTTTATTTAAAATATTAATTGTTAAATAAAATGTATTACCTTATTTCGACATTGGTATAATTTGAGTCAAGTTATCTATAACAAAAATATAAATCATTTAAATAATATAATAAAATCGTTGTATAGTTCAAAAAACAATTAATTAAATGGTTACCCGATGTATTCTTAATCTTTGTTTGGCTAACAAAAGATTTCTAAGAGTAACACTTCCTTCTCTTTCTCTCGTTCTCTTTGTTACAACGATTGTTTAATGAGGTAACTTGAGAACTAATATCTAAACTCCTTGAAGGTGACATGTGTGACTATTAGAGATAATCAAGTTACAATTGTTGAAAGCATTTGAGGAATTCCTTTTCGCTTTATTGGGACCTATATTGTGTTCATATAAAAAAATTGTAAAGATATTGAAATAAATTTATTAACATATCAAGAGTCTTTAGGGATAATATGTATAAAGAAAACTTATAATTTGTAACATAAGTAAGTACTAGAGATGGTGCTGGTCTATTAAAAACTATGGATCATATTCTTGCAAAATAAGAAAAGGTATGCTGCAAAGCATATGAGTACATACAAATTATATAATAAAATATGTGATTATATTTTTATATAACAATGTTCTCTAATAAAAAAGATAGTACAAGTAGATAGCTATTGAAGTGCTAGAAATATTGCAACTTCTTTTTCTTTCATTAGTTTTCTTAGAATATTTGTCTAATAATGTAACATGAGCACTAATATCCAAAAACCTTGAAAAGTGATACATGGGATTATCATTTATCAGAGATAACCAAATTACAATTATTGAGAGCGTTTGTAGAATTCTTTGGTCTAACATGAGGACTTACATCTTGTTTATATAGAATTAAAAAAAACATTGAGATAACTTTTATAATTTTTATGGAGTCTATAGATGAAATCTAAACTAAACTAACTTGCTATTTGTAATGTTAGACAATGCTGGAGAAGATGAAGCTTGATTTTAATTATTGATTCGGCTTACCTACGATAAGAAAAAATCATACTACGAAGTATCTGTTATTATAAAAATTATATAAATTAACTAAAGGAGATTACCACATTTTTAGATAATATCATTGGCTGAAAAGTTAGATGGAAAAGATATCTGGTGCAGTGTTAAAACTACTGCAATAAGCAGAACAAAGTTCTTTATTCCTTGACTTAACATTTTCCTTCCTATATTTTTCTACAAATCTCGCTCTATTATATTTGTATATGATCAGTTCATCTTCATTAACACTGTTCCAAGTTGAGTATTTGTATATCAAAATTATCTAATCAAATTAATAAGTTTAATTGCACTTAATAAGTCATTACTAATTAAATTAATTACAAGTTTAATACATTTGTGAAGATTTCCAATATTTTACATTAAATATGAATTAAATGAATTAATTACATTTAATATAAAAGAAAATATTTAATTAGAATTTGGTATATTAATTTCAAATTAATAGGCATGTATGAGCCATTACTAATTACATTAATTACATGGTTGAAAAATCTATGAAGATTTTCGATATTCTACATTAAATATGAAACTAATAATTAAATTAAGTATATTAATATTCTGCATTAAATATGAATTAAATGAATTTATTACATTTAATATAAAAGAAAACATTTAATTAGAATTTGGTATATTAATTTCAAATTAATAGGCATGTATAAGCCATTACTAATTACATTAATTACATGGTTGAAAAATCTATGAAGATTTTTGATATTTTACATTAAATATGAAATTAATAATTAAATTAAGTATATTAATTACATGGTTGACAAATTTGTGAAAATTTCTAATATTCTGTATTAAATATGAATTAATTACATTTAATGTGAAAGAAAATATTTCATTAAAAATTTGATATATTAATTTAAAATTAGCAGACACTTATAACCCATTACTAATTACATTAATTACAAATTTTACAAATCTATCAAGATTTCTTATATTCCGCATTAAATATGAAATTAATATGGAAGAAAATATTTAAGAGACATTTAATTCTTGTAAGAGACATTTTTTATTATAGCGTTGACAAATCTTTGAAGATTTCTTATATTTTGATGTATCTTAAAATAGAGTTTTTTTTATTACTGTAAGAGACATTTAATTAAATATAATATGGAAGAAAACATTTAATCGAAAATTTATTAATTTCAAATTAGTAAGCATTTATAAACCATTACTATGTACATTAATTATAGGGTTGACAAATTTGTGAAAATTTCATATACTTTGCATTAAATATGAAATCAATATTAATATTCTAAAATAGAACTTCTAATTACTATGAAGAGACATTTATTTATATTTAATATGAAAAAACATTTAATTCCAAATTTGATATATTAATTTCAAATTAGTATGCACTTATAAGTCATTACTAATTATATTAATTACAGAGTTAACAAATATGAAGATTTCTTATATTATGCATTAAATATCAAATTAATATTAATTTGTTCATACTGTATTCTAAAATAAAATTTTTGATATTTAGTGTATTTTAGGATCCCGACAGGATGGACGCACTGGGTGTTGGAGCTCATCAATCCAAGCCGTTTGGATATGCGTCGAAATCTTCTCGTGAATTATGATGGCATTGATAACTTCCTGTCAATCACATTAGGGCGTATGCATTTACCTTGAGCTTCAATGGCAGGTAGATCACGTTAGCCCATGTAATTTCCAACGTTGTCCTCAATCCAATCTATCATTCCCTGATCGACTCATTCTGTGTTGCGCTTTCGTCTCCCATTTTTTGGTGAGTGTTCTAGTTTGGCGTCTCCTCCTTTCCTTTCCTTCGCAACAGACTGGTGTTTCCTTTCCATTGAACCATGTTGTTGTCCCGTGTTCTTGGTGAGCGATTCAGGTATGTTCTTGTCAGTCATTGAGAACACTCTATTCTACCTTGTTTTGCCCATCTGGTTCAGGGGCTTTGCAGTGGAGAAGACGGCACTATTGTTTTTTCTTTTTCTTTTTCTTCTCTTTATATGTTTTTGTACACGCTTTGGTTTACCGGTAAGTTTTTTCTGGCGGAGTTGGTTGTACAAATGTTGTTGCCTGGGCCACTCATGTCTCAGTGTGCTCCCTTGTTTTTTGTTTCATGGTTGACGTCGCATTTCAGTGGAGAACATACATATATATATCCTTAGCAAAGTTGTGAAAAGCTAACGGTTTTTTATGAGAAAAAATGGAGATGAGTAAAGACATGTCAATGGAGAACCAATCACAATGTAGCTACGTGTATGTTGTACTGAGCTGTACTTGTGCATATAATTCATACCCAAATATCATATACATTAATTTGTTATTTCCTCACGTGTCCTTCTATTATGATAACTAAACTACGCTTTTGAAGTACTAACCAATCACACACGTATCACCAGCGTTCTTTGCCTTATTAAAACATTAATATAATTAATTATTAAAAAAGACACCCTTTATTGAATATATAGAATTGAAAAAAAAATATTTTTATGTATTTGTATTAAAATAATTACTTTTGTATATAAAAGGAGATAATTAGTAACTCCTTTATAATAACTTTAATATATAGAGTTATTAAAATTTATTTTTATGTATATTATGTTAAAATATTTACTTTTTTTCTATAAAATGAGAGAATTAGTAACTCTTTTTAATAACTTTAAGTATTCTATTAAAAAAATAGGTGCATTTTATTAAAACATTGCTATAATTAATTATTAAAAAATTAACTATATATTGCATGTCCTTTGTTGTAATTACACATTCAAAACTCTATTTAGGCACCAACATCTCAACATAAATCAAGTTCATATTTTGGCTCAAACCATGTTTGCCCAACTGTCTTTCAAACATAAATTACGTTCATCAAAACTTAGGTTTACTTAAACCCCATTAGCTCATGGTTGCCCAAACCCCGTGTTATATCCTAGGTATTACGAGATAAGTAAGGTTGCTCTCGTGTATGTGAAAATTTTTTGCAATCAAATGTGTACCGAAGTGAGGAGTTTGGGTATCAAGAAAAAGGGACTAAAGTAAAAAAGAAAGGAAAATAATGAGCAATACCATGTTCTTGGCATAAGTAAAGATCTTGAGGAGGTAAGAGATGTGTGGGCCAAGTTGTGAAGCCGACGCCACAAGGACAGTGGGAGCAGAGCCATAGCAGTATATGGGATTGTGAGACGGCCCAAAGTGAACAAAATATAAAATTTCAATGTGTAAACAAATTTGGTGAAAATGTGGTCTATTTTACTGAGGTGTGGTTTCGGTGCCCTACTGGTTATTTTAAAAGGAATTTCTAAAATTTCATCAAGGCCGCTATTTGAGTTTGCCACACTAAAGGGACTAAATTAAAATTTTTTAAAAAGAAGAAGAGTGAGACTCACCCTCAATTTAACACACCCATCAACACCTAGATGCTCACATACACGTCCAGTGCTTTCTCTCATGAGACTCCAGCCATTGGAAGCTCTCTCTCTCGGTTGAAAAGGTAATGCAATTCTTCTCCTTCTCTTCTTCTTCTTCTTCTTCTTCTTCTTCTTCTTCTTCCCAAAGCAAACCCTAAGAAAGAATGTCAAGAGGGAGTTGTGAAATTACTGTTGGGTCTTAGTTGAGATTGTGTTTTATGCTTTTAATTGAGATTTGAACTCAAAAATTCAGGGATAACATGGTTGAATGCAAATGTAGAGAAAGAACAAGATTTAGAAAGTTCATGAAAAGCCATAGATGAATCTTGAATGAAGTAGCTTCAAGCTTGAATCTAATCCTTGGATGATGTTAAAATTGTCTTTAGAGGATGTTTTAAAACATTTTAAGACCCCAACCAAGTGGCCAAAGAAAGAGAATTGGAAGAAGAGCTGCTGGGTGATTTTTAGGGGAGCTTGGGAAGGTCTCGACCATGGCTTCCAGCCATGGGCGCCTGAGCACCCAGGCCTGGGCAGCCCATCGCCGAGGGCTTGCCAGGATGCTCTAAGTGCCCTGGCTTGGTCTGGGCAGCTTTGTTCTTTTTTTTTTTTTTTATCTCTTTTAATTCTTGAAATCATCAAGTTCTATCTTGTATCTTCCATTGCTCCTTATTCCCTAAGCTTGAGCAATAAATTAAGGACCTCCCCCACCATTCTAATTTCACTGAACTTCCATGAATCAAGAAATTTTGGAATTTGTTTTAACTAACAGTAGATGATGTGTAGGCCTCAATAAGTATGAAAGGAGAAATTCTTTGGCTTGCAAACTTCCCAGCTTAAGCTTGGAGATGACGTAGGTAGTTAATCCTACTCTTGACTAAGATAAAATTGTGAATGCTACTTCAATTGATGCTTGTAATGTTGTGAGTCCTTTTTTAAGAATTGAAATTCTTACTTTGAGAATTTCTTAAAGCTAGGGGAAACATGAAAGTAGAAAATGGAGAAGGCTCAAGTATAAGGAATTGTGTATGTATGAGTTGGTAGTGTAATCTAAGTATCTTTATATATGTACATGCTCGTATGATTTGACATTGAAAATGTTTCTTCTTTGATTGTATAACTTTCCATCTTGTTATTTTATTGGAAACATTTGAGAATTTATTTCATATTTGATGTGATGGTATGATCTTGTTTACTAAAATCTAAAATACTGATGACTAAATTATATTATGCAGCCTTTATAATAATTTGAGGTTAAATTGCACTCCTTTTGGAAATGAGTTATACATTTTTGTTTTCAAGAATGCAATGTTAAAAATGATTTTGATCTGAGAAGGTTTCTTTTCTAGCTCTATACATGATGTAGAATTTTTCTATCTTCTTCCACTCTTTTAAGGTAATGAGAAGTTGTTGATCACTTGAATTATTTGTATTATGATATAACAATTTTCTTTAATGGTTGATGACTATTGTTACAAGTACAGATATGAAGTTATACTTAAAAGCTATTCTTACAAAGGGGTTGGTCATGTTAGAACACCGTAATATAAAATAAATAAATAAAAATACGAACTTCCATCTCCATAATTACTATGTGTACCGTTGCAATGTAATCATGTTAACACCTCATAAATAAAATAAGTAAATAAATATATGAACTTCCATTCCCTTAATCACTACGTGTATTGTTGCCTTGATAAGTAAGGTGTTTATAATAAGATGAATTGTGGGGATTGTAACCTTTGATGATTAATGTAGTACTTGAGTATGGATGTGTGTGATGGTTCTGAATATCAATGTAATTGTGATCGATGAAATTATTGAGATGGTTCTAGCTTGATTCAATTATATGATGCATGTGGTCTGACATTGAAATTGTGTTGAGTTTTGCAAAGTTGCCATGGGATATAGTGTAATGGTTGTCATGCTTGTATCTGTGTTCCATGTGAGTATGCTATATAGTGTAATGGTTGTCATGCTTGTATCTATGTTCCATGTGAGTATGCTTATGAAATTGAGGACAAGGAATCACTAACAATCATTGCTCCTGGTCTTATGTTGCCGCAAGCACAAATGGGGACATCGGAAGTCTCATGCTATCACACTTATGAGTTGCTTGGGGTCGATTGATCAGAAATGATTGACAATTGTTGCTCTTGGTCTCATGTTTTTGTAAGCATGAAATGGGACATGGAAAGTCCCGTGCTATCGCCGGCATGAGTCGCTTGGGGTCGATTGATTAGAAACAATTGACAATTGTTGCTTTTGGTCTCGTGTTTCCGTAAACACAAATGGGGACATTGAAAGTCCCGTGCTTTTGCAGTCATGAGTTACTTGGGGTCAATTAGTCTTTCAGAGGGATGTTGGACCCTTGAGTATGTGTGATATCTATGAAACCCATGATGGGAACTTGCGTGCATGATTGCTTGTGGTTTTGCTTACTATTATTGTGTGCCACGTGATAGAGAAAATGATTCTTAGACATTGTGAGAGTTCCCCGATGTTTTGAGGAAATGAATAATTGATGTTGAATTATGTTGACTTGGATTGTGTGATACTTTCTTACTATATGTTTGTTTGCGTGTATAACCAGGTATGTTTATACTGTGAATGGATGTATTTGTGCATAATGAGGGCCTCAGTTGAGTGAGCCTCCCGAGTGACTCCATGGATTGTGCATGTATGTTTTCTCACGTCAGATATAGGCTGCGTATACTCTTGATTGGTAGAGTAATTCTATTTATTACTATAAGCTAAAGATAGCCCATCACATAGGATATGTGGAGTAATAATATGCCACCATCTAAGTGTACGTAACGGTGTTTTTATATGTTTATAGAAACTGCAGCAGTCCCCATTACCCTATCATTTGAGTTCAAGTACATAGGTAAATATATTCTTGTGTGATACTAACTAAATATATGTGCTCATGGCTTAGATTATTATGCCATGTGTTTGAAGGATTCCTATTAAGGAGACAAGTGATCATAAGACTTAGCATGTCAGTGCTTAAATTTGATGATTCACGAATGTATGTAAAAGGAACTAATGTGAACAATCTATTATGGCTAAACATATAAATTTGTAAATTTATGTTCCTTCTAGTAAGATTATCTGGTTGTTGGATTATATAGACTCACTTCTATGGTTTCCACCTTTCAGATGTAGCCTAGCGGAGGAGTACCTCCTTCAAAGGACGAGGGTTTTAGTGTGACCCCAATCTTGGTGAGTTCTTAGCCTTGGGTTACGTCAGTGTAGTGTTCTCTATAGCTACATAGGTCACCTAGGTTCTGTAACAATTATGTCTATTATGTTATATATGACTTAAATGTTAGAGAATTAGGAATGTCGTAGCTGTTTTGTAGAAAGCTTACGGTCTAGGGATGGCTTGTCCCTAGTTTCTGTGCTAGCCATGTGTCCTGTTTTTGGGTCGTGACACCCAGTTTGCTCACCGATTTTTCAAACACACACTTAATATGAAAGAAAACATTTTAGTGAAAATCTGGAATATGGAACAAATTGTTAGGCACCTATAAGCCATTATTAGTTAATTTTTGTATTCAAAACAATTTGGAAAATAATATCTAATCTATATAATAGACTAAAATAACTCCACCTTCACAAATTTAATGTCTATTCATAATAACATAGTATGACGTCATACAATTAAAATTTGTTATTTTTGTAATTTGTTAATTCTCTAATATTGAATTTGATTACATGATTAGTACGTGAATTAAGATTTCCTTGATTTTTGTCAACCAGTAGTCTTGATTTTAATTATCTACCAACACCAATTTCTCCATCACATAATTATTGATATAGTGTGGCATCAAAAAAATTTAAATTCAAATTTTGAAACTTTTAATTTACATTCAAATTTTGTCAACTTTTAATTGATTACATGCTTAATACGTGAATTAATATTGACTTAATTTTTTCCAATCAGTTGTCTTGATTTTATGCTAGAGTTTTCTATTTAAACCAATTCAACCAAAACCTTGACAAATCTCTTTTAGATCTCTCTCTCTCTCTCTCTGTAAAACCCTAAATCGAACAAGATTTTGCAGCCACACTCTCAAATTATAGATAATTGTGACAAGATCAAAAGTTAAGGTTTTCGCTTAAGAGATGCCAAATCTCAGATGGAAGCCACTTTGGCGGCACACCACCTGTCTTGAGATTGATGGGAAGAGAATGATTATACTATTATCTCAAAGGCAAAACCCATTAAGAGCTCAGGATTCAATATCCACTCTTAACCAAGCCATACAAAGAATGCTTAAACAGTACGATCTAATGGTTTCTCTCTTATTGGTGTGTCACTCTAGTGACATTCACAGTTGCCTTCTCATCCATTCCCTGTACAACATTGCTTGTGAAAAAGTTGTGTCATGGGTTAAATATATAATGAAAAATAAGAACATCAAAGATCTCAACCTCCAATGTGAGTTTCTTGACATTGGAAGTAATCAAAACTCACTTAAGAATTTAGACAACGCAAAATGATTAACCAAGCCCAATTTTTCTACCCATATTTTTGCAAGATTAAGGTCACTCCAATTCATCAACTACACATTGAGTAGTCTCCAATTCTTCAACTACAGATTGGCCTAATCATTCTTTTTCCATCGATCTCAAGGCGGGTTGTGTGCTGCCAAAGTGGCTTCCATTTGCGTGAAAGGACACTAGTTCTCATTGTTTCATCTATGGGAAGCTTGGAGATAATGAGGGACAATATTTCATTAGGGAGGAAGGAGGTAAGATTTGGCATCTTTGAAGCCAAAGTCTTGACTTTTTATCTCGTCACGATCATCTATAATGTGAAAGTATGGTTGGAAAATCTTGTTCGATTTAGAGTTTTGCACACATAGAGAGAGAGAGAGAGAGAGAGAGAGAGAGAGAGAGAGAGAGAGAGAGAGAGAGAGAGAGAGAGAGGTTTCAAGGGGATATGTCAAGGCTTTGGTTGAATTTGCTTACATAGAAAACTATAACATAAAATCAAGACAACTTGTTGGCAAAAATCAAATCAATATTAATTCACGTATTAAACATGTAATCAAATTAAAAGTTTCCAAATTTTGAATTTAAATTTTTTGATGCCACACTATATCATTATAGATGTGTTTGGTAACTCGATGGGCAAACGTGGGTAGGGCAAATTAGGTTTAATTGAACATGTTAGAGAATCTAAGTTTGGATAAACGTGATTTATATTTAGGAGACATTTAAGTAAACATGGTTTGGTGCAAAATATGATGTTTGGATTTGGTGTGCAAACGTGAAAGAGCATAAATTTTATATTTCATTTTTTGAAATATCATTATTATTTATTGTCATTTATTTAAAGCTAATTTATTTAAATTCCCAATTTCAATTAAAATTTTTGGCTCATTTCTCTAATTAGATTATTAAAATAATTTTACATCTAATAATCTTTATTTAAACTTTTATTCTAATTAATATAATTTATTTTCTAATAAATTCTTTTACTTTTTAATTAAATCCTCATATAATGTTCTCATCATAAACTTAGCTAATTTTTTTTCTTCTTATATTAAAGAATATATATACACACACGCACATAAATTAAATACATACATAATATAGATATAAATAATATAATTATATAACTAATTTAATCAAATTAAATTAGTTTTCACTTGGTTTATTAGTTTGAAATTAATTTTGAGTTCGGTCCCTATTTGTCTAGTTCATAAATTTAATTTAAACTAAATTCTGCTTCAATTTCGTTATTTACCAAAAAAAAGTTTCTATTTATTCACTTAAGTCCTTGGTCAAAAATTTTTTTTTATTTTTTGCATGATTTAAAATCATATTTCACTTCATCTAGTTACCTATATTAAGAATATATATATTTTTTTAAATTAATTCAAGCCCTATAAAATTCAATTTAGTCCCTATCTTGCATATAACATGTCCATCTTTTGGTTTTGCTTTTCAAACCTACCCAGAACTTCATCTTAGATGTTTTAGGACATGTTTGATCATTTCCAACCCAAAGCAAGGCAATTAATGAACTAAAACCAAGTTTTGGAATTTCTCAAGCTTACACGATGAATATCATGTTATCTTTCTTTGTTCTGCAATTTTTCTGGTTTTTCATCTCGGTTTGGGTCTTCTACTTAGCCCCAAGGCTTGAATCAACTTAGGCTATGGTTATTTAATCCACTCTACCCATGAAAAAGATGAAAACATGAAAGAAAGCTCCCTTTCGGCCGCACTTCATGGGGTGGAGAAATCTCCCTGTTTTCACTTGGAAAAACATAATTCTCTCTCTCTCTCTCAGCTATGAGTGGTGCAAGGAAGGGAAGGAGAGCTGGGCTATTTATAGATGAACAAAACCGAGGAGGGTAGAGGAGGAAACATAATTTTCCCACACACTAACCATGTTAAATTCACTGTAGAAGCTTCATTGATCCACGTTGAACCAAATTGAGGTATGTTGCTCCCGAACTCAGCTCATGCTTTAACCACGTTTTACACAATTGCTACCAAACACCCCAAAATTTTCCCCACCACATTTGATGCATGAGAAAATGTGGGTGCAACGACTTCAACATGCTCCCAAACAGACACATAGTTGTTTTGCTTACCCTTACATTTGAAAAGCTAGAAAGTCGAGACCTACAATTATTAATTAGTGAATCTCAAGGATGAAATGCATTTTTCAAGTCTTTGAGAAGGTACACTGCTTACTTGGAATCAATCTCGTTTTCAAGTTTGGGCTTATGTCCATCTAGATTGCTAGATTTAGACCAAGAAGAATAGCCCAGATTTTAGCTTGAAGGACAATTCATTGGCTAACATATTTAGAGTAACCAACAATCCAAATTCTATTCTCATATCTAAAACATTCACCAGCTTCCAGGTTTGGGCCTTTGTTCATCTGAATTGCTAGATTGAGACCAATAAGAATGGCCCAAAGTTCAGCTTGAAGAATAGTTCCTCGACCAACATATTTAGAGTAACTAGCAATTGAAATTCCATTCCTATATCTAAAACATCCACTAGCTCCTAGAAGAGAGTTTAACATAGAATCATCAACATCAAGTTTAATCCACAAAGGTGAAAGAAGCATTAAGGGTTGAGTTATTTTTGAAAGTAATGGTTGGAACCCAAGAGGGGGGGTGAATTGGGTTTTATAAATTTTTCACAAGAATTAATTGGAAGTTAAAATGATTTTCTGTAAAAGTACAATGCTTAGGATAATAAATACAATACAGAAAATCAATGTGCTGTCAAGATAAATAATTATAAAGATCAAGGAATTAAAGAATAGATATCAATATGCACAAATTAAAGAGTAAGGGATAGAGAAAGCAAACTCGGAGATTTATACTGGTTCGGCTAATCCAAGCCTACATCCAGTCCTCAAGAGACCACTTGAGTATTTCCACTATAATTGCAAGTTTAATCCGGGTACTTGCAAACTACTACAACCACGCAAATTCGATCCGGGTATTTGCGAAACCACAATGAAGAATTTATGAATCCGGGCTCCTCCTCAACCCAAAGCAAGTTCTTCCAACACCGGTACTTGCGAACCTCAACTCAGAATAATATATGTGTTGATCAAAATCAACAATACAAAGAAACTCTCTCTAAAGAGTAGATGAAAACAAATGAAGCTCTAATAACTCTAATAACAGAGAATATGCAAGATTTGGCTCAAGAATGCTTTCCTTTCTCTCAAAGATGATAGAAGAAGTTAATATCACATTGTAGGACTTTGTTCTTACTCAAAATCGTGTATCTAAGGTCATATATATAAGATTTTACAAAACTAGCCGTTATATAGCCGTTATAGTGCAGTCCAGATTTTGAGCTTTCTTTAAAAATTCATAACTCCCTCATTTGAACTCCGTTTTAAACAAATAATATACCGTTGGAAAGCTCTTGGAGTCTAGTTTCCAATGAGCCAATTTTACTCAAAAATTATTTTTCTTTTAAAAGATATAATCAAAATACTGACTATAGATCAGAACAAAATAATTTTTTATTACAGTAAAATCAACTTTCAGTTTTTCAAACTATATTTTGAATAGTCATATATTTCTCATTTGGACTCCGTTTTGAATAAATAATATACCGTTGAAAAGATCTTTGAGTCTACTATCAAATGAGATTAAGATACTTGAAAAACCGATTTTTCATTTATGAGATATGATATAAGGAGTGACCAAAGGTCAAAAAATAACTTTTGTAAAACTTCATATCTCACTATCTTTTTGTTCAAAAATGCTTGAGCCAATGTATGCAAATCTAAATCATTGAGTTGCACAAATATACTAGCCTATATAAAATATACCTAATTTAAACACATAGGCTATCTTGATGCATCCAAGCTTTCAAGACTTCAAATCTTCTAATTCTTCATTTCTTGGAGCTTCATCCTTGCATGTTGTTTTCCTTGAGTGAAGCATGATATTGCTTTTCCTTGTTCTTCAATACAATCCTCACTCTTCTTGTTTTGAACCAACCTATAAAATATATCTTACTTGCAAACCCAATGGTTAGTTTAATAGCATGATTCAATATATGCAACATACATATTAAATAACATAATCATGCTTAAGTACTTGTAACATATATATGATAATTAATCTTTATATATATCAATGCTACTATTTAAATACATTTGTCATCATCAAAACTTATGGCATATAGCCTTAGGGTCAACAATCTCCCCCTTTTTGATGATGACAAATCACCACATAAAAATATGTATCACAAGATAATGAATGCAATGTTATAAGCACGTATACATATTTTTCTATTGTTTCTTCTCCCCCTATTTGACATCAACAAAAAGGTGTAAGGAACACAATATATAGAAGTTAAAGCACATACCTTCATTAAGTCAGGATGTCAGAAGATGTCAATATAGTATGGGGTAAGGATACATCAAAACTTATCATTGATTTCATTGACATGTAAAAAGAAAATTTTAGAAAAATTTTTCTCATGTCAAATGAAATGAGCCAAAAGATAAAACTTGAAAGAGTTTTAGGCTCCCCCTTAAACCTTGCATAATTTGAAAAAGAATAATGAATAATGAATATCCAATTTTTCAAGATATATTCTTTTTCAAAAAAAAATACATTCAAGTGAGACAAAGCTCCCCCTGAATTTCATAACATTTTTCCTTTGAAAAAGATTGTCCAAATCATTATAAAGGAAATTCAGTTTTTGATTGCAGAATTTTGAAGTAAGATTTTTGAAGAAATTTCTGCAATATTTTCATTGAAAATGATTTCTGCTTGTTTATGAAGAGGCATTTTTAGTAAATAGCAGAAAAATTAAACTCTTTGAAAAAAAACATCATTTGCTGTCATATGATAGAAATATTTACAGCACACAGCAGAAGTATGATATATGGATTAGCAAAGCATGATATAAACAAGAATATTAATCATAATCCATAAATCGAATAATAATATTTTTCAAGATTTCTGAAAAATAATTTCTGCATATATGCATAAAATTATTTCAACATATAGCAAAAGTGATTTAAAATAAGGATACTCAAATCCTTTTCTTTTCAAAACAGATAATGCTTCAATATGGTAAAGCAATTTCAGCATTGTGGAAGCAATTCAAGAGATTCACGATATTTTTCAAAAACATTTTGCTTCGAAGGAATTTAGAAACGTTTCATCTAAGGAAGCAATATATATGGATTAGTGTAATAAGATATATTCAAGCATATAGTTCATAATCCATATATGAAACATCAATATTTTTCATCCCTTTTGTTATCTACAACAAAAGAGATCTTTAAAATCTTTTCTTTTTCAAAAAGAATGTTGCTTCATATGATAAAACATATTAACATAACAGAAGTATTTTTAAAGTCCTTTTTCAAAACAAATTTGCTTCATAAAGGATAAGATAAATTTCATCATAAAGGAAGCAATTTATATACCCATTCAAAATGAATTTATATATGTATCTTGAGGATGAGTACATGTAAAAATTTTGACAGCTCATTTTGTATGAGTGCATGTGGAATCATGAAATATTATTCTTAGCCATAGCCTTCACTCATGATGCATGAATTGCATACACAACATATGTTCTTAGATACATGTGATCATAGCATGATGCAATCAATCATGTATATTATACTGAAAGCTCTCAAGAACAACACAACGAAGCAGAAAAATATGGTTCTGAATATCACCATTTTATTAATCCTTAAAATTTCTAATCAAAACAAATTAAATCAGCCGCAAATCCACCGAAAATTGACTTTCGTGGTTTTGCCATTAATGTGACGCGTTATCGGTGTGCATGCGTACTCTAGACTTCTGGCTTCCAGCTTGCAGAAATCTATAGGATGAGCGTGTAGGGGTGCGGCGAAGAGATATCTTCTTTGGCACTTAGTCAATTTTCTCTCTATAAAGACTGCCCCAGAGTTCTCAATTACCACACCACAAAGAGTATTCATCTCTGAGCCTATAACTTTCTGACATTCCTTTCTCTTCATACTCCTACAAAAATTTCTGAATTTTCCAAACCATGCAAGAAAGTTCATTGATCTCACAGTAGAGGCAAGGGAGGAAGAGCTCGACTTAAACTTGAGTCTAGGCAAGGACAAAGGCAAAAGACCTTTGGAGGAATCTCAAGAGAACCAAAAGAAGAAGATGAAGATCGAAGAAGCTGAGGAGATTAGTACAGGCCATACGTCAGAAGACAAAATTGCTTTTCTGGAGCAGGAGGTGAAGAAACTCAAGAAGATGATAGAGGACCAGGAGAAGTTAGCTAAACACAACAATGCGGCACTGACTTCAAGAATAGATAGGTTCTTCTATTGGTCTACCCAATGCTTCTGCAATCAACAACAAAGAAGTGTTGATTGTATGAATGGGATTTACACTACCATCCGTGACATTGCTTAGTCTCTTGCTCCAAGGAATGGCCGAGGGGTGATGATTCAATACAACCCACCTAATCCGAGACCACCTCGCCTGTAGATTGCTCATCCATGAGCAAACCTTCCCCTTTTTTTTAATGCAATGTAATCCTTTGGTTTGTTTTTTTTTATTTTAATGCAAGTGGTTTCTTTCAGATGACGGTACTTAAAAAAAAATTATAATAATAAAGAAAGATAAAGAAAATCAGCCGCACAAATTTTGTACAATAGAAGGATATATATATTTTGAAAAATATATATCCATTTTAAAGATAGAAAGAATTTTCTGACATGGATATATATATATATCATCATTTCAAAGCAAAAGCAAGTTACATACTTACTCAAGATAAAACATATTATAATCAGAGTATGTAGTAACATAATTGAGGTAATATGGATTAATAAGATATAATCAGATATAAACTATAATCCATAAACAATGGTTCATAAGTTACAGCTTATGTAAAAGAGATGATATGTATAATGCTCAAACCATGATGTATTAAAAAAAATAATTTAAGTATTTAACATATTTTTATATGTCATGTTGTGATCAAGTATGTAAGATGTCAGAAAACAATATGTCATTGCAATGAAAGTATGACAGTAAAAAAAAATTTGCCAGAATGTACAATTGAGATCAAGGAGTATCATTCAATTAAATAATGAAGAAGTAAAGGATAGAGATACTCATCAATTTTGGCAAACTTTTGTTGCTTCTTGAAGTTCCTCTTCAAGATTTTGATATCCTTGTTTTTCTCATTGCTCTTCTTTTGATCGATCCTGTCTTCTTACAATTTTAATGATCTTAATTGATTGATTATTTGCAAGATCTATCAAGCATTGGTTCAATGTAGGCTTCGTTGGTCGACCGACTACTGATAGGAGCGTTGGTCGACCAACCAACTTCAAAACTATAAATCTTATTGATTTCGGAGAGCAGAGGAAAGAATGTGCTTTAGAGAATAATTTTGAAGATTAACTCCTGCAAAACACTTTTGGTGGAGCACTTTGATGTTCAAATAAATCTCGAGCACTAGGAGCAACATTATGTTCAAGATATGCCATATTAATAAAAGTGCTATGCTTCCATGAAATGCAATTTTGCAATAAATTTGATTTCATTGAAAATATTTAAATAAGATTACAGCAAGGATAAATACTATGGGTAGGAGTAATCTTATTGTTGTGAAGACAAGAAAAATGTGCGTGTAATGGAAGCAAGTTTTCATGATGCGGTAAAAAGGATAGTTTGAGCAAAATTTGGAAGAAAGATTTTAGCTCAAAACAAAATTCGAATCTATAAGCTGCACACCTAACAATTGTTTTCAGATATAGCATGCATGAGTATCAAGGATAGATGTAATGCATATTAGAGAACAGACAAAAGCATTAGAGAGCAGTAAACATATCAGTCAAATTTCTTACAATGCATTCCAGCTTATATGTTTACTTATCCATTGCCTCCTTTTGATGCAAGAGAGTGGAGTTTGAATGATGTAGCCATTGAAAAGTTATTTTCGCTCCTTGCTTCGAGGCAAATCTGCAAATTAATCCTTTGTCTTTGATACCCAAATTTTTTTGGGTTTGCCTGGGTCATGAGGTCCTTTTTGAACCCATTTCATTTTTACTCCATGAACAATATTTTTCTTATAAAAACATGAGTAAGACTTGTGTCCTTTCAGTCCACAATAAAAACAAGTGCAAGGTGGACTTTTGGACATTTTTGTAGGAACAAAGTAGTTTTCGAAATATTTCTGATTTGACTTGTTAAGAACAAAACCAATTTTGTTAAAGCTACTACTTTGTTTCTCAACAGAAGAGTTTTGAATTTCTCTACCTTGAGAAAGTTTTTTAAGTGTGTTTTTAAGATCCTCATTCTCCTTTTTCAAGGAATCACACTTGGTACAAAAGCAATTTTTTTTGGTAGAGATATTTGCCTTTAAAATCAAATTCTCTTCTTGCAAAGTTCTGTTTTGATTTTCAAAAACAAAATTCTCTTCCTTGGAAATAGAAAATTCGTTTTTCAATGTTTCCAACTCATTTTCAAGAGAAGAGTTTTTCTGTTTTGAAATATTTAGTTTCTTTGCAAGTATAAGAGATTCTTCATGTAAATCATCAAAGGCATCTTGTAATTCTTCAAAAGAGTAGTCAAATGAATTTACCTTATCTTTATCTCTGGCCACAAGACAAGTGTTGGCTTCTTCATTTGTGTTCTCCTCATCGAAATTGCTATTTCCCCAAATGGAAGATAGGTAAGCTTTCTTTGATGATTCAGTTTTTGGTTGTGGTTTCTCTTTTTCTCCTTTTTCTTTTTCTTCTATCTCCTTGGTGATTTGAGATTTTCCTGTAAGTTCAACACCAAGAGCTTGCAATTGATTAAGCACAAGTCGTATCTCATTAATGGTTTCACAATTTTTCATTTGAGCGATATCAAGTTCATTAATGAGATTTCTAGACTTTAATTCCATTGCAACAAGATCTTCCTCATATGCAACTTCTAAAGTTTCCCACATTTCCTTAGCAGTTGCACAATTGGAAATTTTGAAAAATTCATCTTGACTCAATGCACAAGAAATAATCAATTTTATCTTAGCATTGAGTTGCACTAAACTTCTTTCAGTATCATTCCATTCACTCTTGGGTTTTGGAATGTATTTTCCTTGTTCTTCCTTGACAGGCATATAAAAACCATTTTCTATAATTTCCCAGAGTTTATGGTCTACTGAAATTAAAAAAATTTTCATTTTATACTTCCAATATTGAAAATGATTAGCATAAAAAATTGGAGGTTCTGTGAAAGAACAATTTTCAAACATAAACCACTCACTAGATCCAACCATATTTACTCTTAGACGGTTAAGTCTTGAATCAAGAGCCCAAGCTCTGATACCAATTGAAAGTAATGGTTGGAACCCAAGAGGGGGGTGAATTGGGTTTTATAAATTTTTCACAAGAATTAATTGGAAGTTAAAATGATTTTCTGTAAAAGTACAATGCTTAGGATAATAAATACAATACAGAAAATCAATGTGCTGTCAAGATAAATAATTATAAAGATCAAGGAATTAAAGAATAGATATCAATATGCACAAATTAAAGAGTAAGGGATAGAGAAAGCAAACTCGGAGATTTATACTGGTTCGGCTAATCCAAGCCTACATCCAGTCCTCAAGAGACCACTTGAGTATTTCCACTATAATTGCAAGTTTAATCCGGGTACTTGCAAACTACTACAACCACGCAAATTCGATCCGGGTATTTGCGAAACCACAATGAAGAATTTATGAATCCGGGCTCCTCCTCAACCCAAAGCAAGTTCTTCCAACACCGGTACTTGCGAACCTCAACTCAGAATAATATATGTGTTGATCAAAATCAACAATACAAAGAAACTCTCTCTAAAGAGTAGATGAAAACAAATGAAGCTCTAATAACTCTAATGACAGAGAATATGCAAGATTTGGCTCAAGAATGCTTTCCTTTCTCTCAAAGATGATAGAAGAAGTTAATATCACATTGTAGGACTTTGTTCTTACTCAAAATCGTGTATCTAAGGTCATATATATAAGATTTTACAAAACTAGCCGTTATATAGCCGTTATAGTGCAGTCCAGATTTTGAGCTTTCTTTAAAAATTCATAACTCCCTCATTTGAACTCCGTTTTAAACAAATAATATACCGTTGGAAAGCTCTTGGAGTCTAGTTTCAAATGATCCAAGTTTTACTCAAAAATTATTTTTCTTTTAAAAGATATAATCAAAATACTGACTATAGATCAGAACAGAATAATTTTTTATTACAGTAAAATCAACTTTCAGTTTTTCAAACTATATTTTGAATAGTCATATATTTCTCATTTGGACTCCGTTTTGAATAAATAATATACCGTTGAAAAGATCTTTGAGTCTACTATCAAATGAGATTAAGATACTTGAAAAACCGATTTTTCATTTATGAGATATGATATAAGGAGTGACCAAAGGTCAAAAAATAACTTTTGTAAAACTCCATATCTCACTATCTTTTTGTTCAAAAATGCTTGAGCCAATGTATGCAAATCTAAATCATTGAGTTGTACAAATATACTAGCCTATATAAAATATACCTAATTTAAACACATAGGCTATCTTGATGCATCCAAGCTTCCAAGACTTCAAATCTTCTAATTCTTCATTTCTTGGAGCTTCATCCTTGCATGTTGTTTTCCTTGAGTGAAGCATGATATTGCTTTTCCTTGTTCTTCAATACAATCCTCACTCTTCTTGTTTTGAACCAACCTATAAAATATATCTTACTTGCAAACCCAATGGTTAGTTTAATAGCATGATTCAATATATGCAACATACATATTAAATAACATAATCATGCTTAAGTACTTGTAACATATATATGATAATTAATCTTTATATATATCAATGCTACTATTCAAATACATTTGTCATCATCAAAACTTATGGCATATAGCCTTAGGGTCAACAATTTTTTGGACTAGGAACATGAGTGCTTGGTTTGTTTTTTGGATCTTGATTTGACCAGTACTCTGTTGCCTGCCTAAGGCAATTTTTGCAAATAGCTCAAGAGAAAAGGTTTCATTTTGAAAGATTTTTTTTATTCTTGTATGTCCATATTGTTCAGAGGGTTAAAAGGAAAATAGTGCTCTAGGAAATGTTTAGATTACTTATTTGATAGTTACTTGTATTATCATACAAACAAGTTTTTGTGTTTCCGAGGAAGAAGTTTAAAGGAAGTGAAAATGTTGTCCAAATAGGGATGACTCTAGAGCAATTACAGAGAGCATGTTTAACTGTTTCATTTTGAATTTGACAAAGGAGGCAGATGGGCAAGGGAATAATATTCATTTTGTTCAATCTAACAGCAGTTGGTATACCTTTATTATAACACTTCCAAGTGAAAAATTTTTCTCTTTGGTTACAAAGTGATTTCCATAACCACAACATGTTTTTATGTTGTGGGCTGGGGGAATTAGGGAGTTGTAGGCTGATTTAAGAGAGAAGAGGGCATCGAGGGTTAGATTCCAAGAAATTCCATTCGTGGTTTCTATGGGACGAAGAGGAAGGGCTATACTTAATATTTGATTGGTGATGACTTGAGGAAGATTAAAGGGGAGGGAGTTTAGATTCCATACCCCCGTATTACTAGTGAA
This sequence comes from Biancaea sappan, assembly GCA_037074585.1. Classification (NCBI taxonomy): domain Eukaryota; kingdom Viridiplantae; phylum Streptophyta; class Magnoliopsida; order Fabales; family Fabaceae; genus Biancaea; species Biancaea sappan. Next base: position 81,415,276 of record CM073492.1, read on the forward strand.
ATCAATAATAATAGACATTGTTTTCTCTTTTTCTAATAGAGGAAGGGGGCCTACAACCTGCTTTCTAAGTGGCATGTTATTTAGCCAAAAGTCATTCCAGAGGTTTGTTGCGTCCCCATTTTTTTTTCTTAAGTGCTTTATGAAGCTATTATAGTTTTTTTTGTCCTTAAAAATGCTTCTGTAAATATAGGGGATGTTTTTTTTTGAAGATCTGCATGGTTCATTTTTAGATTTTCTTGTTTAAGGAAGATGGTCCAAGGTTCATTTATTTAAGTTTCTAGATCCCATCTAAGTTTAGCCATGAAGGCAACATTTGTGTAGGTGTAGTTTTTAATACCTAAGCCACTAGAATGTTTTGGTTTAGTGATTGTTTCCCAATTAATTAAATGAATTTTTCCTACTACTATCTGGGTGTCCCTAAAGGAAATTTCTTTTGATTTTATCAATTTGGTTTTTGATTCTTTGAGGAAGATTAAATATTCTTATGTAATAATTCAGAATGACAATTGTGATGATTGTTGTAAGTTGGGTTTGCCTATGAAAGATAGGAGATGTTGTTTCCATCCCTGAAGTTTGTGGTGAAGTTTATTTATAACTTGATTGAAGTCAGAAGAGGTGTATTTGGCTTTTAGAGGATATCCTAGATATTTTCCCAAACTAGTAGAGTAATTTATCCAGAGGTAATTGGAGATAAAGCATTTCCTTCTTCATTTACTTTAGGGGAAATCTAGAGCTTAGACTTTTCATGATTAATCGCCATTCCACTTGCAAGGCAAAAATTTTGGATAACGTCTTTTATTGTGTGAAGTGTGTTGCTATTAGCTTTAGCAAGCAGGAGGACATCATCAGCAACAAGGAGATGGGAGATTTGCAGACCATGGCTTTTAATTTTAAAGGGTTGCCAAATTTCCATGGTTGTTGCCTATTGAATTTGGATTGAAAGGTACTCCATTGCAGGAATGAAGAGATAGGGAGAGAGAGTCTCCTTGACGGATGCCTCTTGTAGGTTTAAAGGGAGCTAGTTTTGTCCCATTTAGGATAGAAGTGTATTACATAGATTGGAGATAGGACTTAATAAGGGAAATTCATTGGTTTGGGAGATTGTAAGAATGAAAAAGTTCTAGCATGAAAGGCTAGGATATGGTATCAAAAGCTTTCCTAATATCTAGCTTAAGGATAATCCAACCTTTTTTAATGTTGGAGTTGTTCATTGATTGAAGCACTTCCTGAGCCAAGAGGAAAAGATCAGTGGTGTGTCTTGCGTTCGTGAAAGTTCCTTGAAGGGGGAGATTAAATTTTGAAGGTGTGGTCTTAGGTGATTGATTAACTAGGATTTTATAGTGAGTGGTGCAAAGGCTAAATGATCAAAAGTAATTCATGGTGGAAGGGTTTTTTTTGTTTTGGTAATAAGACATAGGAAGAGATTGACCAAGTCCTGAATTTTTTTATCCCCTTAATAAGTTGTTTTGTGGTTAGATCCAATGTATTTTGAATAAAATAACGTAAAGCCCATCTTCACCAGGGGTCTTTAGGGGGGGCAATACTCCACAAGGCCTCTTTGATCTCTATAATGTTAGGCATGGATATAAGTTGATGTTTAGAAGTTCTAGATAATTTTGGGAGTAAAAGAAGATATTCTAGCTGGATGGTAGGCCATTTACTTCAATTAAAATGTCGATAAGATTGTTTCTTATTTCAGTGCTAATGTCAGAGGGGTTATCAAGCCGAGTTCCATCATTTTTTGGAGGTGAGTTAATTTTTTTTTTGGGTCTTCTAATAAGGGTAGTTCTATGGAAAATTTCAATATTTCAATTTTCCAGAGAGCCAGTTTATATGAGTTTTTAAAAGCCACATCTCTTCCTCATATTTTAGGAGGTAATTGTAGGTTTCTTGAAGTTGCTTTTCCGGACAAGAGAGCTTTTTGAATTCATGCTAATCGAGCTAAGGTTCTGTAATATCCCAAATTTAATTACCTTAGAAAATGAGGCTAAATAAATAAATGAGCAAGTAAACAAGGATAAAATAGTTATAACAAAATTTTTGAGAGATATAAATAGAATTTTCATACTTTTGACAAGGGACCTATTTGTAAGTAAAAGCTTTTAAAGGATTCTTTTGGTATTTTAGCCAAAGATGATGTGATGATGACATAGGGAATGATGTTGGACGGAAATGATAAGGATAAAGGAAAGGAAGATGAAGACAAAAATATATAAACTTAATTATTATTTTATATATATTTGTGTGTGCATGATGAGAGAAAGAGAGAAAAGTAGAAGATAGAAAGAAACGGACGAGAGATAAGAATAAAAGATTAGGTAAGTAATTAATTAATAATTGAAGGGAGAAAACAACAGTGAAAAGGAAAAAGAAAGAATATATATATATATATATATATATATATATATATATATATGTGTGTGTGTGTGTGTGTGTGTGTGTGTGTGTGTGTGTGTGTGTGTGTGTTGTGGTATGGTATGTGTCATGAAGCGTAGAGAAAAGAGAGAGAAAGAGCAAAAGAGTGAGGAAGAGACAAAAATAAAAAAGAAAGAAGAAGAAGAGAGAAGGAGTACGGGAAAGATCAGAGAAAGAAGAAAATTAGAACTGAAGTTAAAATTTATTCTTCATAAAGGTAGTTAGTCTTTCATAAAAGTATAATTATTTATAATTTATGATATCTATATATGTGCATAATCAGTTTTTTACAGAATTTTATTTATAAATCTTATTCTACATAGTGAATAAGAGAAATTTAATTATTATCAGTGTGATGTTATGCTTTTATGGCTGAAATGATCTTTTTATGCATTTACATATTTTTAATAAGATGACTAACTACTGATATATTTTATATCTCACTTTTAGAAAATTGATCATTTCATAAAAAATGGCAAAAGGGAAGACTTTGATGATATTAATGATGAGATTGAAGTATAAAAATATATTTTATAGTAGTTTATGATACAAAAATGTAAAGATAATAGCCAAAATTTATATTTTATAGTAGTTTATGATACAAAAATGTAAAGATAATAGCCAACATTATGTAAATTATTATTATTATTATTATTATTATTTGTATATATTCAAGCTCAAACATAATTGATGAGAATCTTGTAAATTTTCGGTGAAGTTACTATTCATATAAATAGTAAAATTTGTGAATAGTGAAATTCATAATTATTTGAAAGAAAATTATTCAAAAAATTATCTAGTAAACCGATTTAGAGAAAAATTATTACTTTTTAAAGGAAATAAAAATTCATGATGTTACCGGTTCTTTTTTATTTTTATAAATATTTTGAAAAGTGTCATTGTTCTATATTATAATTTTTTTTTTGGCAAAGTTTTTGATGATTTCTTGGAGATCAGAAAGATTTTGGTCCCATATACGTTTGACAATTCGGATGAACTCTTTATGGCTCATCCACATTGTTTCGTCAATTTATTAATTTTATTGTAATAAATTCTGTATCAGTTAGATTTGAAAATTTTAACTGTAATAAATTATTATAAAAGTCTTCTTATTATTTAATGTCCCTTTTATCTTTATCCTTTCGTCTTCTCCATCCGTCTTTTTGTTGAAATTTTGCAACTTTGAAAAGTTTATATTGAAAACAAGTTTACATTTGAAAATATTTCCAATTTCTGCTATAGCTCAATTTTTCTGTGGGCCTTTTTAAAATTAGTACCGTTTGGAAGAATTTATTTTGAGCTTGTATGACTTATTTTATGGTATAAGTGCTTATACATGTGTTTGGGAGAGTTTATAAAAATAGCTTATGACATACCAATAAGAGCTTATGAAAATAAGCTGAAAACAACTTATGTGAAGTTTAGCCTAAAAAATTCTTCAATTGTAAAAATAAATTATATATAAACACTTATTGTATAAGCACTTAAATAAGTTGTTTACCCAAACAGAATTACACATAAGCTAATTAGAGCATCTACAGTGGTGAACATTACTTGAGTTCTTATTGTGAGTTCCACATAACCACATAAGCTTAAGTAATTTCCTACCATTTTAAGCAACTCTCCATTCTAGTAATGAACATCTTAAAAACCCACATGAGTCCCACAATCAACTCTATACTACTTGGGCGTTTATTACTCTCTACTAACAGTTATTGTGAATTGATTATTTTATTATTACTTTTTATATAAGAATCAATTCTTATACGCGTGGCAGCCAATGTGGTGAATCAAAATAAGAACCGATCTTAAATTTAAGAACTCCTTAAAAATTACTACTATAAATACTCTTAGTTCTAGACTTCTAGGGTCATGTTGTCTTTTGCTATTGAATATAACCGAAAAATAGAAAAAAAAATTTGATTTTGAACACGTTCTGAAGACCAAAAAGTAGTTTTTGGATTTGTCATATTTTAAGAAACTGAAGAGGGACAAAATTAATATTGAATAAAAATAATATAGATGGGCCTAAGAAAACTTTTTACTGAAATAAATAATAAACAAATGTTTTCAAAAATTTTTCTATGAAATATTTGGAGTTATAGTTTAAAATCTTTATATTAGAAAGTAGTAATTAAAGAAAATATTAAATAAGTAAGTAAAATCTCCTATTTTTATTAATATATATTTAATTTTTCACATAATAGTATTCACACAACTTTCAAAAAAAAGTATTTAAATATATTACGTGTAATTCAAGTGACATGAAATTGGGTTTATAGATTTAGAGACTTGAATTCAAGCCCTCTTATAGTTAAAAAAGAAACGTAACTAGGTATTTACAACTACTGCAAATGTCTTTGTCAAAAAATTTTTAATTAATATTTGTTTGGCCCAGATTAATTTTAAAATGCTAGAGGCTATTTTTAGATTTTGCTTTTTGGAGATTTCAAGGTCTTTCGATCGCTAAGGTTTTGACAAACGAAAAATTGTTTCTTAGTGGTAGTAAAGTCAACCTTTTGCTAAAAGAAAACATTGACCTTGTCCTTATCCTTGGTAACAAAAGTAGAAGCAACAGAATTATCTTCCTAATTATCATTAATTACTATCCAATTTATTTTTTTAATCTAGTTTTACTCTCCTTCAATCTTTTATATATACATATATCGATTTAGTAATTTGATACTTAATTTTTTTAAACAATTAGATAAATTACACTAATCTTTCTTAATGTTTGATTAAATTACACTTGATAATCCTCTTGTTTTAAATTTTACACTTCACCCCCTTATTTTAATATATATATTGCTAAAACTTCCTCTCTACCTCCTTTTGTCGAATCAATTATTATTTTTGTGTAATATGAGATTGTAATTTCATTTTTACATAATAATAAAAGTAGTTAAATTAAAGTTAAGTTATGACATAAGATTGTGATTTTATTTTTGATAAAAAAAATTAAGTAACTTTTCTAGAAGAAACATATATTATGCAAAAAGTTAACTTTAATGAAAAAGAAATTACAAGAGAGCTGAGCACAATATTTAAAATAAGAAAGATACACAATGTCATTTAGTCAAATCTCAGAAGATATTATAATAATTTATTCTTAAAACATTTGAAATCACATCATATGAATTTTAAAAATATGCCGATGAAATCAACATTAGTTTTTATCAATTGGTTATGTGCCTTTTCTCGATTAAAGTTCAGATTTTGTGAATATAAAAAAATAAAATTAAAAGAGTTTTGTATATTTGTAGTTCAACTAAACTTAAATCAAATTAGTTGAAACTTAATAAACTATTTAAATATTGATGATTCTAATAAAAAAATGATGAAAACGTAATAAAAAAAATTATTCACCTTTTTTTAATAATTTAATATTTTATTTTTTAAAATATATTACACTTAACTCTCATGAAATTTTGATATATATTACAAAAAATTATTATTTTTGCTTTCTATAAAGAAAACTAAATTTTTGTAGAATATTATACTATATTTTTATTACTAAAAAATATATATTGTGAAAAAAAATTAATAATAAAAATAATAATAATTGAGTATAATTTTTCCTAAAAAATATTAATTATAATTTTATGAATATAACATAAAAACAAGGGCAATTTATTCTTTTAAAAAAATACATTATCTCACATATACAAACAAGTCAAGTCTTATCATGTACAACACATAATAATAAAATGGTAGCAGTACCTCAAATTGCACCACATTAAGTGCATGTTTAGTTCTGCATTTAGCATGTTTCTAACTTTTAAACACACTTTCGCTTGAAAACCCTTAAGTTTGGCTTTGCGTTGAAAAATTTTGTATACGTTAGAATTAATTTTTCTAACTACCCTCTTCTCTCTTTTACCCCTCACCTTCATCTCCTCTCACATCTTCTTCATTCTTCTCCATTAACAGAGAACTAGTGAGAGACAGAGAGCAACCAAAAAAAAAAGGGGGGGGGGGAGAGAGAGAGAGAGCCAAGAGCTTGGGAAAGACTAAGAAGAAGAGGAAAATAGAAAGGAGAAGAGAGGAAGAAGAACCAAAAAACAAAGGTAAAATGGAGCTTCAAACTTTCAAAAATGAAGGTTTGAGTTTTGGCAAAAATTTTCCATTTGGCCTGCGAAAATTACACTTTTTAACCTCTTTTTTCTTCTAAAAAATTGCAATTAACCCCAACCTTGTTTGTTCCTTTTGATTTTGGTCCCTGTGTAATTACTTTTTGACTCTATATTTTTATTTTGCTTTTCATTTAGTCCTTACAGCCTGTTTGGTACGTAAGAAAGAAAAGAAAAAAAAAACAAAAAAGGAAAGAAAAATAGAAAGGAAAAAGAGAAAAAACTTTGTTTGGTATGAAATTGAAAAGAAATAGAGAAAAGGAAAAAAAATCAGTATAATTTTACTACATTACCCATGAGATATTTTTTTTACTTTATTAAAAAATTAGAAACTAAAAAAAAAAAAATACACCATCTTTGATTCAATCTTAGTCAGATCCCTCTCTCACTGACCTCTCTCTCTCTCCCCGTCAAATCCCTCTCTCAGTCCTCGTCAAATCCGCAATAGAGTTTATGTCTTCGACCAGTGTGTTTAGACACAGGCACGAAGAAGACGGAGCTTCTCTCACCTTCACTTCTACTACACCTCCAATTTTGAGTGGGTTCAAACGCAGGCACGAAGAAGACAGAGCTTCTCTCACCTTCACCTTCTACTATACCTCCAATTTTGAATGGGTTCAAAAGCAGGCATGGAGAAGATGGAGCTTCTCTCACCCTGCAGGCACTTTTTCATTGAGGGCAATTCTAGAATCATGACTCTTTTTCCCTTGCTACAGACGCTTTTCCATTGAAGTGGAGATGGAAAAAATCCGTACAAAACATATGAAATCCATATTTCGATTTTCCCTCAATGCATGTGCCGCATTTCATACCAAACACGCGAACAATGTATAGTGTTAGAAAGGAAAGGATCCATTCCTGGTTTCAGGGCCTACCAAACAGACCATTAGAGTTTTGGGCTGAATAAAAGTAGGTTAGCCTCCACTATTTTGTTTGTCTTTTCATTTTAGTCATTGATTATTTCTTTTTTGAGACTTGCTCAATTTTTGACTTTTTATTTTTTTCTTTATTTTTATTGGCTAAAAGTAAGGATATAATCTTAGTATTTATATGTTTATTGTCAATTTTTGCAATATAGATATAACATAAAGAAGAACCTTTTTTTTTTTAACAAATATTAGTGTAATGCTAAGTTACGAAAATGCTTAATTTATTATATTTATTAATATTTGCACTTTTTATTTACATTATACGCTTCATTTAAAAATCTAAAATAGCATTTATATTTGTTTAATCAAATATTAGTACTAATGATAAAAAAATATTATTACAATATTCATACAATTTATTTTTATTATATTTAAAAATGAGAGAGAGTTAAATAATAAGGGAAAATATATAATATTCGTAGTTTCATACTTTAGATAAGAAAATGTACTTTTGTCTTCTTCAAATTGGTTGGACCATTTCTAGAGTATTATAGCCCATCTGGATCCAAATTTGTTTCTTATGGAAAAGCTTCTCTTTACAACCACAAAACAAAATAATTTTCCAAGGGACACCATCAGATCCAACGGTGGTCTTGAGAGATTACCATCCTAATAAGCCTGGATATGTTAAACTCTTTTCTTTAGCAACAGTTTTAACTATTGTTAAAAAATTTTAACTGTTGTTAAAACTATTACTATTACTAAAAGTGTTTGGAGACACCTTAACAAAAGAGAGGAGCACCTGATCGCATCTCCATCATAATATTGTCCTTATAAATTATAATAAAATCCCTATTTGGCAACTCTCAAAAATTTGTTTTGAAAACATATTTAGATCTGCAAAATTTTCGAACTGATGCTAATGCTCAAAATTTTTCTATGGGCCTTTTTAGATTTACACATAAGCTAATTAGTTCTAGGGTCACGTATTCATTTGCTGACATTACAGAGGAAATAGAAGAATAAAAAATGACTTCGAATATGCTTCGAAGACCGAAGACCAAAGACAAATTTTTGGAACTGTCAAATTTGAAGAAACTGAATGGGGACTAAATTTATATTAAATAATAAAATTAATGTTTTAACCAATGTTTAGAGAATCAGACCGAACCAGCTGGTTCAACCAAAAAATCGGTGAACTAGTGAGTGTTTGAATCCGAAAAAAATACCTGTCGAACCAGTCTTGAACCGGTAAAACTAGCTAGTTCAATTGATTCAACTGGTTCTTTTTTTAAAAAAAATTTTTTTTTGAATATTATTATATATTTTTAAGAAATCTTCAAAAAAATTAAGCTATTAGAAAAAGATCTAAGATTTGTATAAATATATATTTATAACATACTTAGAATATTTTAATATTATATATTATATATTTTAATATTTTAATATCTATAGTATATATATTAATTATATATTTTAATATTTTAATATATTTTAAATATCACCAATTCAATCACGGTTTGACTATTAACATTTAAGTCGATATCTCGACTAATTTAATGATCAGTTTGAATTTTTAACCTGAGTTTTAACAACTTTACATTTTTTTTAGTACCAATGTAACCAGTCTACAAGAAAAAACAAAACAAAACCAAACAAAACAAAACCAAACAAAGCAAAACTACAAACTAGTAACCCACATAGGCTATGCCAAAGAGATTCCAAAACTACCAACGCAGTTAGGTTCAAGAAGCTTGTTTTCTACCAAGTGTCAAATCAAAGTTCAAATTTCCACTGAAAAGATACCCACACTGAATACTCGATGATATTTCAAAAAATCTGTTTTTGGTAAAAGATATTTGTCGTAAATCAAAAAAAGGAGATTCCAAAACTACAAACCACATAGCCGATATAAGCAACAAGGTAAAATCATCCATGGTCTACCTCTCTAGTTCATCATCTATCAACTCAGCCACTTTGGTTTTTAAAATTTCCTCACCTTCTTCATTTGAATATATGGCCCTGAACAATTTTACATGGAGTACACATGGGCTCAAAGAGAAACTTTTAAATGATATACATGATGAAAAAAAGATTCAAAAATTTTTCTAGGAAAATTCGGAGTTATATTCTAAAAATTTAAATTTAGATTATCGGGAGAACTCATTGCAATGGCCAGTGAGGCTTATAGATGAATAAATCAATTGTATTATTTTTACTTTAGAAGGAACATAAAGATAAATGTTAAAATGAGCAAGTATAATTTTTCCCAATTTATTCATTTATATATTTAACTTTCACATAAAATTATTTACACAACTTCAAAAACGTAAGTGGATGTAAATAATCTATATAATAGATTAAAATAATTCTACTCTAAGACATTAATTGTTGATAGGTTATTAAATTATGTATATTTAAATAAATTAAATGAATAAACTAGATAAATTAATAAATTTAGAAATTTAAGCACATCACATTAAATGGATTTAAAAAAATTAGGGTAAATTACCATATAATTGGTAATTAGGTAAATGTTGGCGACTTGGCAAGTATATCAATCATACAAGTAGTATAGTGAAAATTAAGTAAAAATATTGTTCCCATGAAGATTAACTTAGTAATTACCCGAAAAATTAAAATGTATTAATTAGACGATTCAACTTTGATTTATAACTATAACAAAATGCATCTTTAGAGTTAGAGGTGAGTTGTATATATGATTGTATTGACTCTAAACACACAATAAAAATAATACAAGAATAACACAACCTAGGATTGCTAATCCCCTATGCTTTTCACAGATTTCAACCTCTCTCCCTCTTGTTCTCACCGGCCATACATGTTAATCTAGGATACTGAAATGCTTAGATGAATTCTTCCAAATATCAACCAAGACTAAACTCAAAAGCTCACAATTCCTTATGTAGTCTTAGGTTTCAAGAGTGCACAACCCTAATATGATTATGTCAGGTCAATATTTATATTCCTATAATATTAACAAATCTATCATCCCAAACATGTAAGATTCAAGACTCACACTACTCATTCTATAGTCTAGGCTTTTACATTCCTTTCCCAACAGTCCATTAAATTGATCAAGTTTAATGAAAGCAAGAAGATAAAAACAAATAAACATGTATTAATGACCAAATGATCACAAGAAGTCAAGAAATTTACAAAACCTAATCCAAAATAGGGTTCATAACAATCATAGTACAAAAATTTAGCTACACATGTTCACAAAATACAAAAAAAAATGAGAGAAAAGAAGAGAAAACTCCATGAATCCAAGTTGGGTAGAAGGGAAAATGCTCCAATCTTCACTAAAAGCTGGTTCTCCTAGCCCTGGAGCTCAAATCAGCATTCCCCCTTCATTTCCAACTTAGAATACCCTAAAATTTTTGTCCAAATTACCTTTTAAAGCCTCCAGCACGTGATAGCAAAAATGGGTTGTGCGCTTAAGCGCACTCTTTTGCCACTTAAGCGCGATTCAGCTAGAATTAAAGCATTCTTCAACACGAGCAACCCACTTAAGCGTGCCTTCTTCCCTCTTAAGCGTGCGGTGGATAGAATAAAACCATCATTATTTGCATAGTCCCGCTTAAGCATGTGTATTACTCGCTTAAGTGTGAATAAGGCAAAGAGCAAGTCACCTTCTAGAGTTTAATTCGTTTAGGCGCATGAGGGACAACTTCAAATCTTCATTTTGAGCCCTTTTTTTTTCTTCTCCAAGGTTCGTTCTCTTCATCTTTTAGATCTTGGCTTAGGATTTCTCATTCTTCAACATCATTTTCCAACCATAAGATCTGCAAAAACATAATCTCCATCAGATTTACAATTATAACAAAAAAGAATGTGATTAGGTGCCAAAAATTGCATTTCTAACCTAAGAGTAACGTATGTATGCAACTATCAAAAAGTTAGATATTAAAGCCCTAACATTAGCCAAAAGTATACAAAAATGATCTAAATATCCATAGAATTTATATGAATGCTGAGAACTCATCAATCCCCCAAACTTGAACTTTTACTTGTCCTCGAGTAAAGCATATAAAAGCATGTTAAAATCAAGAAGTTAAGATAAGCAAAGCTTAAACTCTCTTTTAAGGCCCTCAATCTCTAATTTTCAAAAATTGCAAAGAGATGAAATTTAGTCAAAGCTACACATATGCTCAGGTCCTAACATAAACAAAGCTTCTTCAAAAGTTGTTGAAGTGTATGTGTGCTTTAGCCAAAATTCAAATTCATGCAAATGTTTAATTGAAATTTCAAATAGTTTAAAAGGTATAGAAACAATCATTTTTGTCAACTCCATAGGCCCATCATTTTCCTCTCTCTCCACTAAGCTAGACTCTACACCATTCTTTGATCAAAAGGACTTTAAGCTTGTAATGTGGCCTTGGGTAGTGGCTGCCAAAGAAAGGGTGAAGGCAAATACAAACATCAAGAGAGTTGCAAATTAGCATCAATAAATTACTCCTTTAATTTTCTTTTCTTCCCTTCTCTTCTTTGATCCCATAACTTTTCTTTTTCCTAACTTCCTCAAAATGCATTTTTCATCATGTTTTTCATGTCTCACAAGATGAAAGGATGCAACGTCATGAAAAAAAAATTTGTTGTTATACTCAATTTTCATAGATTTGCATGTCTCTCAAGAACGAAAACTTCAATTTACTCTTTTTTTTTATTATTTCATTTCTTTTCCACTCTTTGATTTGCTTGTCTCATACACCTCCATAAGCAACATCTTTTTTCCAAACTTCATATATGCTATTACTCTCTTGAAAAAGGGTTAGACATTGTTTTTTAGACTTAAAAGGTGGGGCTAAAGTGGGTAAAAGAAAGAATTAACAAAGACATTTTTTTAAATTAAAAGCTCAAAATAAGGATCAATGGGCAGCATAATAAAAGGATAGCTTGAAAGGCTCAATTGCACAAAGAAATGCCTAAATCATTTCTCCAAACAGTGCAAAGCTTAGAAATTCTATTTCAAAAGAGTTCAAACATAGGTTTTAGAGTTCTTAAAATTTAGAAATGACTATACCAATTAAACTACAATAATTTTCTATGAACAAATGCACTTAGGTAAATTCTGGCTAATTTGTGTTTAAAAATTTTCAGCAACTTCAAGGAAGCAAGGTTTACAAAACAATCTGAACACAAGTATAGACTTAGCAAAAAATTTTCATGCTAAGCAACAAGTAATGAAGAAGTCCATCATAAGGTTTTTACAAGAGACAAATTCTAGCCAACCAATCTCAACAAAATTAAATAATAGACAAGGATTAAGAATAAGTTCAATGCATTCACACAATTCTAAGGATCACCAAAAACCTTCCCCAAACTTGAGGCAAACATTGTCCTCAATTGTTGAATAAACAAACGGAAACATATGAACAAAAAGGGATTTGGGGGGATGAAAAAGCTAACCAGGTCAACTGAAAATAATAGTAAAGTAACATTCAGATCAACAACCAAAATACAAAGTCTTAACCAAAAAGAGACGTTGATCCAATTAGTCCAAAGGAATAAGTTAATACAAAAAGTTAAATAATATAAACCTTAAATAAAGTTCAAATACAATAATCCCAAAAATAGAAATATAACAAGAATACACAATCTAACTATCTTCCTCATCAGCTCCTTCTTCTTCTTCTGCATCTCCTTCTTTTTCAACATCTTCTTCTTCCTCTTCACCTCCCCTACTCTGGGATAAATCTTATCCTTCAATGCTGATTCCATTCTAATTAGCCCAGGCATTTCCAAAGCATTGCTGATAGTGCCACATATTCTTCATCATGAGCTCAAGACCAGAGACGTGCTAAGTAAGGGACTCAAGTGTGACAGTGGGAGCCTAGGTGGCAACTTGGGAGGGCTGAAGGACAATATGAGGTCTAGGAGCACTACTAGTGGAAGCATCTTCTATAGTAAACTTATCCAAAAGCTCATTTGTAATGGGCTTGGGAGGAGAAAGCAAGGTTTCACCTTCCATGGGAATTTTCTAGGCAGCACACAATTTAGTTATAAGGTAAGTATAACACAAAATTTCCACTTTTGCCTATGCCAAGGCTTCAATATTCTTTGCTATTAACAAGCCCAAATCCACAAATTTTCCCTCCATTATGCAGAAAATTAGAATGGCTCTCTTCACGTTGACATCTGAGGTACCGGTGGTCGGGAGGAGGTTGGATTGAGATAAAACACACCATGCTTTGGCCATTGGTAGAAGGTCAGACCTATGTAGCTTTAGAGGTGCATTCTTTCTGCCCAAAATCCATTGTGCATTAGGTTTGCACAATGTGTTAAGCATTCTCTCAGGGTTCGCAGGATATCATCAATGTGATGATGGTAGAGGCAAATAGCTAATCTAATCCCAAAATGTTTGTTGATAGCATCAGTGGAAAAATCAACTTTAATACCCCTAACCATAGTTTTGTAATCCCCTAGACCTTCGTTCTTGAACTTCCTAGCATTAGCATAAAATACTTATACCACTGGTAAGCAACTAGTGTCTTTTTCCATGAAGACATACGGACCCCAGCCTTTTTTAGCAATATGCTCTAGAATTTTAAGATAGTCACCGGGACTAAGTGCAATTGCTCTCTCCCTAACATATTTTCTAGATCAAATTTTGTCTTTAAACTAATTTTGGTGCTCTAGGGTTCTAAACCTAAAATTGGCAAAAAGAATGGAACCATTAGACCCAACTTTTTTCTTACCCTTTGATCTCTTCTTTGACGCCATAAGACCTCTGTGAGGAAATCAGGCAAGAACCTAAGAATAGCAAAATAAATCAACACTAATCAAAAGCCTAGGTTCTCAGAATCCCAAAATTTTATCATCAATTTAGTAATGTTACCACTAAGCCTATAGAAATTACAGAGGACATATGAGAGTCCTTACCTATTGAGCCAAAAAGGAAGAAACACAGACATGACACTTGGAGCAGGGGAGCACCACCACGTGCGGCGAACCTAATACTACAGATGGAGGAACCATGATGGAAGGGCTTTGGAACACCCAAAAATTAAGGAGAAACGGCGAATATGGCTGAGAGAGGGAAGGAGAAGGGACAAGTGGAAGGTTTTATATGGCCAGAAATAAGTCAAAGAAGACAGATGAGGCAAAGTTTGGGGAGGGAAAGGAAATTTGAGGGAGAAATTAAGGTTGAAATCCCTAAATTAGCTTTTATAGTAGTGGTCGCCTACTTAAGCGTGGACCAAACATGCTTAAGCGCAATGGCTTCTACAAAATTTCAATCTTTTTTTTTATAGGATTTCCCGCCTTAGCATGGAGTAATCCCGCTTAAAGGGGATTCTACCCGAGAGCACAATGAAATGTTGCCATATCCCGTTTAAGTGGTATAATTATGCGCTTAAGCATGATTGAACCCGAGAGCAACTCTAGAAATTTGCCACAACCTGCCTAAGCAGGACCATTATGCACTTAAGCGCATCTACCCGAGAAGAGCCCAGAATTGGCCCCTAACCTGCCTAAGTGTGAATCTACCCTGCTTAAGCGTGATCCCAACAAAATCATAGCCAAAATTCACCAGATTAAGCCAAAATAACACTTAAAACATCAGCAAAAATTCTTCTACCTCCAACTACAAACTTAGATTTTCAAAAAGATAACATGGGCAGCTATTCAGACATCAATACTTAGAGATTACAAAGCTTGTGACTTTAACTATACCCATCCAATTATCTCAAAAACTACAAATAGACCACAACTTCAGCTAGCATCCCCCAAACTTATATCAGCAAGATACTTCAACCATCAACACAAATTCCTTCTCCTCAAAACAACAATGAACCTTATCACAAGAGAGGATAGGGTTTACAAAACAACATATACAAGAAACATAGCTGAACAAGAGTTCACAAAGCAAAATACACAGTATGATAGCACACAAACAACTATATACTGCTAAAAATAAAAGGGAGAGGGTAAGAAAACTTAGGGTACCTCCCAAGAGTGCTACATTTCCTTAGCTAGACTTTACCGAAGCTCCTATGCCATAGGTTGGGTGAGTGGTAGAGAAATATTCTCCCGCTCAACTTTGCCACCAAGATAGTATTTCAATCGATGGCCATTTACTTTGAAACTCCTAACACCTTCAAGATCCGAAATTTCCATTAGACCATGTGGGAAGACCTCTTTGACAACAAAAGGTCATGGCAATCTAGACTTTAGCTTCCCTGGGAAGAGTTTGAGTCTAGATTGAATAAAAGGACTTATTGGCCCGCTTCGAAGGATCAAGGAACTATTTTGCGGTCATGCCATCTTTTCACCTTTTCCTTATACAATTTAGAGCTCTCATAAGCTTGAAGACAGAAGTCTTCAAGTTTATTCAACTGCAAGAGCCTCTTTCCTCCAACTTTCTTGATGTCAAAGTTCAGGAACTTTGTGGTCCAAAATGCTTTGTGCTCTAGCTCTGTTGGGAGTGGCAAGCTTTTCCATAGACTAGCTTAAATAGGGATGTTCCAATTAGAGTTTTATATGCAATACGATAAGCCCATAAAGCATCATCTATCCTCTTTGTGCAATCTTTTCTTAAAGTTTTAACTGTTTTCTCCAATATTCTTGGTTAGAGATCTCAACTTGACCACTTGTTTGAGGGTGATACAGAGTGGCTACCCAATGCTTAACACCATATTTAGTCAGAAGACTATCTAAATATCTATTACAGAAATGAGTTCCATCATCACTAATTAAAGCTCGTGGCACCCCGAACTGAGAGAAGATGTTTTTCTTCAAGAAATTAATTACTACTTTTGAATCATTTGTTGTGGTAGGAATGGCTTCAACCCATTTAGAAACATAGTCGACGACCATCAATATATATTGGAATGAGAAGGAAGAGGGAAATGGCCCCATAAAATCAATTCCCCATACATCAAAAATCTCTACTTCAAGAATGTTATTGAGTGGCATTTTGTTTTTTTTTTGAGATGTTGCCATTTTGTTGAAATCGATCACAATTTTCCAAAAAATTCTTGCATCCTTAAACAAGGATGGCCAGTAAAATCCACTTTCCAACACCTTGGTAGCCATTTGAACACTGCTGTAATGATCTGCATAATTTGAATTATGACAATGCCAAAGCACACTGGTCATCTCTTCCTCTAGAATACAGTGACGAATTATTTGATTGGCACAAACTCGAAAGAGAAATGGCTCATCCCAAAGGTAGTTTCGAACATCATAATGGAACCTTTTCCTTTGATGGGTATTGATGTCAAGCGATAGCCTTCCACACACAAGGAAGTTCACATAATTTGCATACCACGGCATTTGTTTATCTTTAACCACAAATAGCCTCTCGTCAGGAAAATTCTCATTAATTTGAGGCTTATTTCAACTTGAGCATCATTGCGTAGACAGGAAAGGTGATCGATAACTTGATTTTCACTCCTATTCCTATCGTTGATTTGTAAATCAAATTCTTACAATAGGAGAATCCATCTAATCAACTGAGGCTCCGAGTCCTTCTTCTCAATAAGGTACTTGATCACTAAATGGTTAGTGTGCATGGTCACTTTGGTTCCCACTAAGTATGCTCGAAATTTGTCAAATGCAAATACTACCACCAATAACTCTTTCTCCATGGTGGTGTAGTTTAATGGAGCATCATCTAGTGTTTTGGTCACATAATAAATGGGATGAAAGATCTTTTCAAATCGTTGACCTAAAACTACCCCTACAACATAATCACTTGCATCACATATTAGTTCAAAGGGTCTCTCCCAATCTGGAGCAACAATAATTAGTGTGGTGACAAGTTTCTTCTTTAATTCATTGAATGAGGCCAAACACTCATCATTTATACAAAATAGAGCATCCTTTTCCAACAAATAGCATAACAGCTTAGCAATCTTCGAGAAATCTTTTATGAACCTCCTATAACATGACCAAGAAAGCTCTTGACTCCCTCTATAGATACAGGGAGAGGGAGTTGCTCAATAACTGAAACTTTGGCTTGGTCTACTTCCAGGCGCTTCTTTGCGACCTTGTGACCAAGCACAATGCCTTTTTGTACCATGAAATGGCATTTTTCCAAGTTTAGCACCAAGTTAGTTTCTTTGCATCGCTCTAAAATGTGTTTCAAGTTACCAAGACAGCTATTAAATGAGGCCCCAAAAACTGAGAAATCATCCATAGAAACTTCAAGACAGTTTTCTACCATGTCTAAGAATATGGCCATCATGCACCTCTAAAATGTGGCCAATGTGTTACACAAACCAAATGGCATTCTTCTAAAAGCAAATGTGCCATAAGGACATGTAAACATTATCTTTTCTTGATCATTTGGTGCAATGGCAATCTCGTTATAGCCTAAATACCCATCAAGAAAACAGAAAAACTCTTTTCCATATTCTCCATCCTGTGACTGTTCGCATTGGAATCAATTCATTGCGAGCATTAGCCACTACAGTCATGCCTCCCCTTTTAGGGATGCATTGAACTGGGCTCACCTATGAACTATCAGAGATGGGATAGATTATTCCCGTATCCAACCACTTGACAATCTTCTTCTTCACTACTTCTTTCATCACTGGGTTTAATCTTCGTAGGTGCTTAATGGTGGGAGTATAACCTTCTTCAAGCTTTATCTTATGCATAAAAATTGATGGATTAATGCCTTTTATTTCAGTAATTGTCCATCCCAAGGCTCTTTTATGCTCCCGTAAGATCCTCTATAATTTTTCTTCTTGCTCCATACTTAACAAAGAAAACATAATAACTGGCAAGGTTGATGTTTCTCCCAATATGCTTACTTCTAATGGGAAGGTAATGGTTTGAGCTCAAGTACGGGTGGCTCTTGAATAGATGGCTTAGCGAAATGCCTTATCTCAATGGTTAACTCCAATGGTTCCATTTGTTTGTAGGACCTAAGGAATTTAGGTGTGGCATTCAACAAATTCATATACTCAATAACTTCTTCATCATGCTCGTCCACTTCCATAGCCATAAGGGATGCTTCAAGTACATCTCTATAATGCTCCTTCTCAAAGGTAGTTTGCACCATTCTATCCACCGTGGCATCCCTTACAGAAATTTTGTAACATTCCTCCGGATCATCAGGATACTTCATTGCCTTAAAAACATTGAACTTCACCTCTTGGTCTTGAACCCTCATAGTGAGCTCCCATTTTTGCACATCAATTATAGTTCTCCTGGTAGCTAAGAATGGTCATCCCAAAATAATAGGGACATCACAATCCTCTTCATAGTTTAGGACTATGAAATCCATTGGGAAGATGAACTTATTAACTTTGACTAGTACATCCTCAATAACTCCTCTAGGATATGCAAGAGTACGATCTGCGAGTTGTAGAGTGACTATGGTGGACCAAGTTTCACCCAATCCCAATCTCTTATATATGGATAGAGGCATTAAGTTTATGCTTGCCCCAAAATCATAAAAGGCCTTTCCACAGAATTTATCCCTAATTGTGCAAGGTATATTGAAGCTTTCCGGATCTTTGAGCTTTGGTGGGAGCTTGTTTTGCAAAATAGCACTACATTCTTTGGTGAATGCCAAAGCTTCATATTCAAAAAGCCTTCTTTTCTTTGACAAAATTTCCTTTATGAATTTGATGTAACTTGGCATTTGCTCAAGGGTGTCTGCAAAGGGGATATTGATGTGGAGTTTTTTAAATACCTCTAAAATTTTCTTGAATTGGTGGTCCAATTTTTGCTTCTCGAACCTTTGTGGAAATGGAGGTAATGGTTGCACTTGTGGTTTTGAGTGCTCAACGTGGGGTTCAACTTCATTTTTCTTTGGAGTAATTTTTTCTTTGTATTTTCTCTTGTCAACTTTGGCTGTCTTTGGATTACCTTCAACTTCCTTCCCACTTCTCAATGTAATAGCTTTGCAATGCTCTTTTGCCTCTCTTTTAGGATTGGTCCCGGTGCCACTAGGAAGAGTACCCTAAGGTCTATTGTTAAGAACATTAGCTAATTGTCTTATTTGGGTCTCTAAATTTCTGATAGCAATATTTTGGTTCTGAATCGGAGAAGCCTGACTTTGGATTAATGCATCATTTTTTGCCATGTATTACATGAACATTTCTTCCAAAGTGGGTTTCTTCTCTTCTTGAGGTGGTAGAGGTGGCAAAGCATGCACAGGAGGGTTGTCAGAAAAAGCCCTATTTGAGGATAAACCAGTAATTGCACCTTGTGAATTTCCCCAAGAAATACCAGGATGATTCCTCCACCTTGGTTTATATACAACATTAGAATATTGGTTACTCTGGAGTCTATTACCATGGCTCATACAATTCAACTATTCCATAGTAGTATTATCATTACAAGACCCTTGTGGATGATCCCTTCTACAAAAATCACATTTTGGCCCCGCATAAGTAATAGCTTGCACTTGTACTTTAGTGAATAGATCAATTAAGGAGTCCACTTTCTTGTTTAGAGCTTCATGTTGAGCTAAAATAGTCGTCAATGTATCCAACTCCATTAATCCTTTTCTATTGTACCCTCCTGCATAACCCAATGAGTGTTGGTTTGAAGCAATAGTCTCAATCAAGTCCCAATCTTGGGGTTTTGGAGTTTAAAGAGCCACCAGCTACTGTATCGATATTGGTTCTATTAGTGAGATTCAACCCACTCAGAAAAGTTTGTATTTGCAACCATCTTGGGAGTAAATGATGTAGGCATCGCCAAAGTATGTCTTTGAATATCTCCCAAGCTTCATAGAGAGACTCCCCATCGTGCTAGTAAAAGGAGTTAATTTCACTCCTTATTTTGGTTAACTTGGATGGGGGATAAAACTTGTTTAGAAATTTCTTCTCTAAATCATCCCATATCATTATGTTATTGTGAAGTTGTGCCTTCAACCATATCTTGGCCTGCCCTTTCAAAGAAAACGGGAACAATCTAAGACAAATGGCATCTTTAGTAACTCCATTTAACTTTATTTTGTCACAAAGCTGAATAAAAATTGCTATATGATCATTGGTTTTATCTCAAAATTATTTGCTTGGATCAGTAGTTTGACTATGCTTGAGTTATTTCTCATAGAAGTGGGTGATAAGTAGTGTCCCATCATCCTATCATCATCTTGATCCTCAATTACAACAACATCCATTACCATTGCCTTTATTACTATTGTCATTACCCAGATCGTTATGCCTTAGTTGTTCCATGATGCTTTCTTGAGACGACTATGCTTTCAACTCCTTCTTTTTGGATTTGACCTATCTCATAGTTCTATTGGCGAGGCGTTCAATTTCATGTTCAAAAAGAAGTTTAGATGACTTAATAGTACCTAGCATAAACAATGAAAAAGCACTAATTAGCAATGAAAGATAGAAACAACAAAATTAACACAAAAACTAAGATGACTAATTATGAAAAATAAATAAAGGAAAATAGGCTATAGACAAAAGTCTAATCTAGCACCTCTTAATTTTTATGAATATTAGCAACAACCGTTAATCCCCGGCATTAGCGCTAAAAACCTGTTGGCAACTTAGCAAGTATACCAATCATACAAGTAGTATAGTGAAAATTAAGTAAGAATATCATTCCCACGAGGATTAACTTGCTAATTACCTGAGCAATTAAAATGTATTAGTTAGACGATTTAAATTTGATTTATAACTGTAACAGAATGTATCTTTAAAGTTAGAGGTGAGTTGTATGTATGATTATATAGACTCTAAACACACAATAAAAATAATACAATAATAACACAACCTAGGATTACTAATCTCCTTATGCTTTTCATAGATTTCAACATCTCTCCCTCTTGTTCTCACCGACCATACATATTAATCTAGGATATTGAAATGCTTAGATGAATTCTTCCAAATATCAATCAAGACTAAACCCAAAAGCTCACAATTCCTTATGTAGTCTTAGGTTTCAAGAGTGCACAACCCTAATTTGTTTATGTCAGATCAATGTTTATATTCCTATAACGTTAACAAATATATCATCTCAGACATGTAAGATTCAAGACTTACACTACTCATTCTATGGTCTAGGTTTTTGCATTCCTTTCCTAAGTGCAGCAAAACTACCAAACAATCCATTAAATTGATTAAGTTTAATGAAAGCAAGAAGATAAAATGAATAAACATGTATTAATGGCCAAATGATCACAAGAAGTCAAGAGATTTACAAAACCTAATCCAAACTAGGGTTCATAACAATCCTAGTACAGAAATTTAGCTACACATGTTCACAAAATACAGAAAATGAGAAAAGAGAAGAGAAAACTCCATGAATCCAAGTTGGTTGGAGGAGAAAATGCCCCAATATTCGCCAAAAGTTGGTTCCCCTAGCCCTTGGAGTTCAAACTGGTATTCCCCCTTCGTTTCCAACTTAGAATACCCTAAAATTTTTGTCCAAATTGCCTTTTAAAACCTCCAGCACGTGACAACAAAAATGGGTCATGCACTAAAGTGCGATTTAGCTAGAATTAAAGCATTCTTCAGCATGAGCAACCCGCTTAAGCATGACTTCTTCCCACTTAAGCATGCGGTGGACAAAATAAAACCATCATTGTTTGCACAAACCCACTTAAGCATGTGTATTACTCGCTTAAGTGTGAATAAGGCAGAGAGAAAGTCACCTTCTAAAGCTTTATCTGCTTAGGCGCATGAGGGACAGCTTCAAATCTTCATTTTGAGCCTTTTTTTTTCTTCTCCAAGGTTCCCACTCTTCATCTTTTAGATCTTGGCTTAGGATTTTTCATTCTTCAACATCATTTTCCTGACCATGAGATCTGTAAAAACATAATCTCCATCAGATTTACAATTATAACTAAAAAGAATGTAATTATGTGCCAAAAATTACATTTCTAACCTAAGAGTAAGGTATGTATGCATCTATCAAAAAGTCCTAACATTAACCAAAAGTATACAAAAATGATCTAAATCTCCATAGAATTTATATGAATGCTGAGAACTCATCAGTAAACTTTCGGATTGAAATATAATATGTTGTCCTTTGGTAAATTAGCATTTGTTATATACAATAGAATAAATTTAAATGAATAAATTAGGTAAATTAATAAATTTTAGGTATGTCATTAAATTATGTACTATAGAATAAACTTAAATAAATAAATTAGGTAAATTAATAAATTTGAAAAATTAATCACATCACATTAAATGAATTTGAAAAAATTAAGTTAAATTACTATATAATTACTATAATTGCTATATAATTAATAAACTATAGAATAAACTTAAATGAATAAATTAGATAAATTAATAAATTTAGAAAATTAATCACATCATATCATATTAAATGAATTTAAAAAAATTAAGATAAATTGCTATATAATTGCTATAATTGCTATTTAATTAGTAAATTAGGTAAACTTCTCGAATAAACTTACTAATATTATATTTTATTGGATTATATATTTTCGAGTAATGTCTTTGGTAATGTCTTTATTAGGACATTAATTGCAATAAATTTATTGCTATGAATTTATTTCACTAAATTATAGCCTTTATTATATATTTTTGATTCACATAATTTGGTGGAACACATATATTAGCAAGCACTTGTACTATTTAACTCTATTTTTCTTGGGAAATCTAACAAATGTCTTTTTTTTTTTTATGTTTCTCAAGTCACAGTACTCCATATTTCTTTTTGGCATGTTAATTTACTAACCAGGTTTGTGAAAAACAAAAGTGATATTATGCGCTGATCTTTACATAGCCAATTTCATTCTCTTAATGCTCTTTGTCCCTCAAAAATCTCTAACATAGTGATCCTTTTTACATGTACAGGTGCCGGCCTTAAGAAGTTTTGAGTTCTACATTTGCTACTATGGTTAGGGAGATTTTAAACATAGACAAAACACTTGCAACAAAAGCAGCCTATTCAACACATTTTCCTTTATTGTTGCAGCGATTCCCTACAGGAGTCGTTTTCTTTAGGTACCAAAACTCTTTCTTTCTTTTATTCAGAATTCCTACTCTTTCAAGTCTCAAACAAATATATAGGAGTTAAATTGCCTGCTTTTACTTAAGATATGATTTTGACTTCCAAACTACAAAATAAAGACACTTTAAAAAGAACTTGTACATGTTGAATGCTCTTACCAGATACAACACGACACTTGGTACCACACATGAACACTTTAGTATTTGAATGTCGACGTTCATGCTTCCTTGCTCCCTAATTACCAGTTACCACCTCCTTCTCTTATTAGTGCCTTAGGCTCCTATTTGAAGAGAAAACACAATGCAAGGATATAATGTGTTAAAATACTTCCTTACCATAGCAGCTGTTTGCCTCATAATAGTTTACAACCTTGATAAGGGAATGAATTGGAAAGTGCTTGCCTAGGTGTTCTTGATATCTGCAGCAATCGTTTTCACATATTGGGACTTTGTGATCAACTGAGGCCTCCTGCAAAAGAAATCGAGGAATCTCTGGTCAAGCTCATAATCCCTCATAAAGAGAGTTTGTTTTGTAGCCATGGTATGAAATTAATTCTTTAAGCAAATTTCGGAATAATTTTAATATTCTGTAATTTTAAAAATCTATATAATAATATTAATATATACATATGACTATTTAGCACATAACATAAATTTTATAAATATAAATGATATAAATTATTATAAATCGTTACTACATAATTTTCGCATATAATTTTATAATATATTTTTTACAATATAAAGTATAATATTGTAATGACATATCTAATTGGTATACTTATATTTTTTTCAAATTATAATACATTATAATTTAAATTTAAATTTTAAAATGAAAATTGTACTTGAATTAACATTTTTATCAACTTATTAACATAATTATTAACACAATAATTTTTTATTGTTTTCAAATATATTTAATTTCAAATTGCGCTTTCAAATATATTGAATTAAATTACAATTAAAATTGAACAACATTAAATTAATCACATCACATTAAATGCATCAGATAAATTTTAGTAATTAAATAAATAATAATATAAATTAATAACTTCAATCTTTAGTCGTGATCAGTTTTATGTTGTCATCTCAAGGGTAAAAAGTAGAAAGAAATTGAAGATCTTATACTTGACAAAGATTGAAATGCCAATTCAAGCACTATAAATGTAGTGTATAAAAAAGTTTTCAAAAATTTCTATTAGTTGTAAGTAAACTTTATATGGTCTTTTCCATAATATTATATTAATTCAAAGTTATTTTATGTCATTTTTTATTTTTATTTTATTTCCTTCTTTTCAGGTTAAGGGCATTGTATTTGAAAAATATTGGAAGTGTATTTGTATTGGAGAAATATTTTGGTTGTTTGGATAATTTAATTTTTTTATTCACATTAGATGTAGATATTCAAAAATATTTGTCTCTTATGTCAACCACTATATTTTTACTGTCAATCAATTATTATTATTTTTATAAGTTGCAAAAGATTTTAAAGTTGTGAATTACCCGTGCGATATACGGGTCACAACACTAGTTACTACAAATTTAATATCTCGGTCACAATTTTTTAATTAGGATATGGCTAGAAACTATTTTACAAAAAACAGAAATTACTTATTTTGTGATTCCGAGGTTTTGGCTAAAGTAATACAAACAATCTTTTGCTAAATAGAAAAAAATAAAATATCTTTTTAAGACAAGTGTATTCCTAATTGAAACCATTAATTATCATACATTTTTTTTAAGTCTAACTTGTACTCTCATTTCAGTATATACATAAATACATATATGGAAGAAAGGAGTGCTCGAATATAAAAGATAAGAAGAAAAGATAATCAAATTTAAACTAAAAATTAATGGTTCAGATTATACATAATTCATTAATATAAATTAATTATATTTTCTTTAATTTTGAAAAATAAATTAATTTTGCATCAATTTAAATAATTAATTTATGATCTAATGATAGTTATTTTTTCTCGCTCTCATATTATATCACTCTTTTTGTTAGATATGCTTTTATATATATATATATATATATATATATATATGTGAGTGTATAATTAGTAATTTTACAAGTAGTACCGACCATATGTGATGGAAAAATTAGTTAATTAAAATCAAGATTACTGATTTACAAAAATTAAAACAATTTTAATTTACATATTAATCATACAATCAAATTCAAAATTAGAGATTTAACAAATTACAAAAATAACAAATTTTAATTGTATAACGTCATATTATGACATTAAGAATAAATATTAAATTTATAAAAATGTAATTATTTTAGTCTATTATATAGATAGTAATAATAAATTATAACAAATATGATAATAAATATAAATATATATGTGTGACCCTTCAAATTTCGAATTCTTAATTCTTCATCATCTAATATATACAGCGCTATCCGCGCATAAACACGCCTCAAACGTAACCCTTGCGATTTATCATCATCTTATAATTAATATAAATATGAATGTGTGACCCCAAATACTTATTGCGCAAAGGTTATGTTTGAGGCGTGTTTATGCGAGGATAGCCCTATATATATAAGATGACGATTAATTAAGTATTTGAAATTCAAATGGTCAAACATTTATATTTATATTTATTAAGAAAAATATATTTTACTTTCATAAAATTTGCTCTATACGTAAAAAATTTTCATAAAATTTAAAATTAAGCAAAAGACCCCTATAAACTTTCATATTGTGTCAAAAATCATCTGTCGATTAGTTGACCGTTAATCAACTGACGGTCAATGCTGACATAGACGTTGAAGCGCCACATCGATAGATGATTCATGTGTTACATTAGCCCTCTTTCACTCAATCATTGTATCCAATAAAATTATGACACGTGACATATGTTTAGCTTTTAAGAACAATCAAAGTAGCGCATGCACAATAGAATTCGAACATGAGTTTGGATAAAAAAAAAGAGTTCTCTACTATCTAGTCATTGACACATATTAAACATATATATACGAAATTTAATATATATAGAAATCTCTGTTATTGTATTCAAAATTCAAAACAATATACAATAATTATTATATCATATAAAACAATAACAAATCTTATAATAAGAAAATATGCTATTATTTTACATAACTCATTTTAAATTATATAAAAATTAAAAAAATTTAATAACAAATCTTATAATATAAATTTTATTTTTATCAAGTAAAATAATTATAAAAATATACTTTGTATATTAAAATTATTTTTTAATATAAGATTTGATATTATAATTTTTAGTAATAATTAAATTTTATAATATCAAATCTTATATTAAAACTTTATATTATAATGTCAAATAATTTTAAATTATATTAAAAATTAATTATTATTATTATTAAAAATATAATTTTCAAATCTTATATGAAAAAATAATTTTAAAATGCATAGTATATTTTTAAAATTTTTTTAATATAAGTTTTATTTTTATTAAGTATAAATAATAATTAAATTTATATTATAAGATTTGTTATCAAAATTTTAAATTTTTATATATTTTAAAATAAGTTATGTAAAATAATAGTATATTTTTTGTTATAAGATTTGTTATTTTTTTTATAAGATATAATAATTGATGTATATTGTTTTGAATTTTGAATATAATAACAGAGGTTTCTATGTATATTAAATTTTGCAAATATATGTTGAATGTGCATCAGTGGCTAGATGGTGGAGAGCTCTTCCCTATTTTATTCAAGCCCAAGTTTGAATCTTGTTGTGCATGCACTACTTTGATTTTTCTTCAAAGCTAAGTATATGCCACGTGTCGCAATTCTCTTGGATACAACAATTGACTATTGAGTAGAAGAGGGCTAATGTGACACATGAATCATCTGTTGATGTGACGCTTCAATATCTATGTCAACATTAACTGTCAGTTGACTAACGATTAGCTAACCGATAGGTAATTTTTGGTACAATATGAAAATTTATAAGAGTCTTTTGGTTAGTTTTAAACTCCATGGGGCTTTCTGCATATAGAGAAAACTTCATGAAAATAAAATACATTTTTCCCTATTTATTATAACTATTATAATTTATAATGTTGTATTTATTATACTTATAATTTATTACAACTTATTACAATTTAGTACAATTTAATGGGAAGGGCACTTTGCTTTGACCCAAAAAAAAAAAAGAAACGACAAAAAAGGTTAAAAATTGAATTTCTTAATATTGTTATTTTAATTATTATCCATTATTAATATTATTTATTTTTTTAATTTGTTTAATTTATTATCTAAGATCCAGAGCATTCACTTTCATTAACCATTCACTATATGATGAATGAATAAGATAATTTGAAAATGCTTGGGTCACGCATTTACTATAATTTAGTACAATTTATTAGAATTTAATGGGAAGGGAAACTTTGCTTTACCGAAAAGAGACATGAAAGGACTATTGTTTAAAAATTGAATTGAATTGAATTTATTATAACTGTTATTTTTATGATATTAATTATTTTTTTAAAAATATTTTTTAAAATAGGCTCAAATTTAAAAGCATTTCAAAATTTTCATATTCTCAAATATTGATACCAAACATGTTTTCATTCTTTGAAAATATTTTCAACTTTACAAACCCAACATATTTCTTAAAATAATAAAAACTAAAAATAAAAATATATTTTAAAAAATAAAAACTAAAAATAAAAATAAAAATCTTTTTACAAACCAAATAAACCAATGTTGTCAGAACCAGCCCGACTATTGACCCGGACAGGCATTCGGGTCACCGGGTCATTGGTTCAACCGCCGGGTCACCGGGTCAATTGCTGACCCGGATAAATGTATTAAAAAAATTAAAATTATATATATACCTATATATCTTTATAAATAAATTAAAAAATAAATAAAATAAATAATTTACATGTAAATTTCACAATTTAAAGTCATAAACATTCAAAATAATTTCTAAACATCTATAATAATTTAAACATAAAGTCATAAATATTCATAATAATTCATAAAGTCATAAATAAAATCATCTAAATATAATAATTCATACATTTAAAGTCTTAAACATCCATAATAATTTATAAAGTCATTAATAATTAAGAAAAATTACGTAATTTTTTAGAAAAAAATTAATTTATCCTCTTTAAATTAAAAATAATAATTTTGATATTTTATTTTATAGTATTTTCAATTTTATTAAAAAAAATCCACCACTTATAGAATTCAAATTAATTCTTTAAATGGCTTGTTATAAATTTAAAGGATTAATTTGAAATCAATATTTGTTATAGACTACTTTGAAAACGTTTATTGTCTAACGTAATACTTTGGCATATTTTAACCTTAAGGAGTTAACTTCAATTTTAAATAAAATTTATGAAAATGAAAGAGGACTTTAACTAATATTTTTAGAGAAAAAAAGTGAGAATATTATGTTTCAATTTGTTTGTAGTGGAACGGTGTAGATATGGAGAAAAAGAAAGCATTAATTTTTAGAGTAAATAAAACAAACTTTTTTTTAGGATTATTAATCAATTTTAGCCATAAATTTTTTTTTAAAAAATTTTTTTAAAAAAAAGAAATTCAGGTCAATGGGTCGCCGGGTCACCGAGTTGACCGAGTCTTGACCGGGTCAAACGCAGATCGATCTAAAGTACTGACCCGAGTCGTCGGTTTTCGGGTCGACCCGGCCAGGTCGATCCGGGTACAACACTGAAATAAACCATAATATTTCTATTTTCCCACCCCACTTTCAGTCACGCTTAATTAGCGATGTCTTTTATAATTCTCCCAAAAGTCAAGGATAACTTATTGGAATAAGGACAAACTTTTTCAGTACATCCAACACTCTTTTTACTTCTCAAAAGTCAGGGATGACTTTCGTGCTTACTCTATCGGTTAATATATAAAGGTACAGTAATTACAGTAATTTACTAAAGATTAAAGATTGAAAAATGAAAAAAAAATTTTTAAAAAAACCACATCAATTTGCATAATAATCTTCACTTACTTTTTACTTAGTTATCTTATGTTATTGTTTTATTATGTAATATTAAAATTTTAAGGTAAAAATATATTTTATATTCCTAACATTTATACTAAGTTTTATTTATACATCTAACATTTATTTTTGATCAAATATATTCTACATGTTTAATTTTTTTTTTCAAATATGCTATTTTTTACATATCGTCAAAGAAACTAACAAAAAATGCTGATGAGACTGCTACGTGACAAAAATTATTCGTCACATCACTTGTCACGTGAACCAATAATTTAAAATTACAAAAATATCTATGATAATAATTTAAAACAAAAAGAGAAAAAACTCCCTCTCTCCCTCCCTCTCTCTATTTTTTTGTTGAAAAAGTCATCTCCTGCTCTCAGTTCCATTTGTCACTTGAGTTCTTTGAATCTCTCTCTCTAAAATCGTCGAGCTCCCTCTTTGTTTTCGTTGCACTCTCTAAGGGCCTGTTTGGTTTGAGCACTTTCTATTTTCATTTTCACTGAAAACAGAAAATGAACTTGAAAATACGTTTGGTTGAGTTAACTGAAAACGTTTTCTTGAAAATATTTTTTAAAATAAACTTAAATTTGAAAACACAAAAAAGATATTTTCAGTGTTTTAGGAAATGCATTTTAGGAAATGAAGATTGAAAATAAAAATAAAAAATATTTTTACAAACTAAACATACCCTAATTTTTTAATCCCAAAATTGTACCTCCTCCGTTTCGATGTTGTCTCTCCCTCCTTTCAGCTCATCGAACTCCCCTATTTATACATAAGGCAATAAAGGGGAGGGGAGGGAGGAAAAGGTTGGCGATTACGTCAAAATAAAGCTTTGAAAATTTAAAATATTTAAAAATTTTATGAATTTCAAATTCAAATAAAGTTCAAATAAACTATCGGAATTCAAGTTATTTAAAATAGTGTTCCTAGAAGAAGATTGACACGGATTCTGAGGATTGAAAATCACTTAAATATGCTCACAAGCAAACATTTTAGTGTCTGACACCATAACTTTAGCAATCCTTTAAGTGTAATATGCTTGACAGACTAGTGCTTTGATAACATCCCTTTGACAGTATTTAAATTATTTTTATTTGTTTATTATAACAGTTCAATAGTTGTTATTGAGATTGCTACAAATTAAATAACAAATATCTTTATTATAATTAATTTATTAACTTATTTTTTTATTAATAATGAATGAGTTAGGTATATAATAGTTGATATTGAGATATATTATTAATATAATTATTAATATACTTAATATATAATAGTTGTTATGGAGCATTTGATCACTGATCAAATTTTTAGGCTATCATTGACCATGCTTAAAGTCTTTTTTTTAAATAAATAAATGAATAAATGAATCAAATAGTGATTAATCATAGAAAAAACAATGTAAAAAGATAGCATATAGACGATTAAATCGCAATAAGAAGTATGTGTTAATATGTCAACATCAATTGGCATTCAACTGAATTATCATGAAATATCTTGAAGATAAACCATAAATGTTTGAGCATGAAAATTATAAATTGTTCTTATTTTAACAAAATTCTAATCCAAACAAATACAAATTTAAACAAAAAGTAGAAGAATATCAATTTTCATTCTTTTTTTTGACAACTTTAGGAGTCTTCTTAGCATTTGAAGAAAATTGTTCGATATTGAATATCAATTTTCACTCTATTCTTTAAATACAAAAGACTTCTTATGTATATAGGTATGCTACATTAAGAAAAAGAACAAACGATAGACAAATAAATAATAACACTAATCACCATTGTAATGAAGAGAATACCTCAAAATCAACAATAATTATTTCTATGCTATTGATCTCTTCCGAAAAATTGAAGTCCGACATCATCCACAAATGAACAATGTAATTATGTGAGCTTTTATGTTTCAATTATTGGCAAGGGGCATATCTCCTTTATTGAATCAAATCTTGTAGAATGAGACATATTTCAGAAATTAAACAAAGAGAATGGACAGTAAAGTGAGAAGAGCGAACTAAAATAGGTAGAAGAATAAGTGTATGAAAAAAATAACATCCCATATTTATAAGGCGTAAATAAACAGACCTGCATGCAAAAAAGAGAGATTCGTCCATCGTTATATCTTTCAATACCATTGCAAACGATTGGTTATATGAACAGCAAGTCAACCAATTTTTAATTTATCGAGTTTCAATAATCAAATAAAAATATTATAACTATGTTTAAGATCAATTATTATTGATGATTTCCAATTTCCTCGTGTATCAGTATGTTATCAGGTGAAACAATGTTTAAATCATATCTTTATGGCAGATAAAACTTTTTTACAAGTTTCATGTCAATTTAATATGGAGTTTTGAAGGAAGCTGCCAGGTCTTGCACATTTAATGCACCTGATAGAATTGTTTTATATAAGTATATAATTTATCATTTAAATAATTCTTGAAAAATTAAGAAAATTATATTGAGTATCTATTAAATGTTTAATAGAATAAATTATGCTATACTAACTTGAGAAATGTTTACATTAGATAGGTTTTTCCTTGATTTTAATATTGATTCAACATGCCCTTTAGGATTATTAGTTTAAAAAAATTGGCTTAGAGGTTTCGCCAACTTCTTCTAAAAAGAATTACACCGTATTTTGACTCTGAAAATAGTTATAAAAATTCAATTAATCATTATGAAAAGTTTCATTTCTTTAATTCTAAAGAGCATGGCCAATTATATTTTAACTCATTAATTCCCTATTAATTTTAATAAGAAAATATACGCACATATACTAATATCAGTGGCTTGATATAAACAAAAATGTATACTAATTTTCTAAATAACTTTTTAATATTAAATTAAATTATAATAATTTTTTATACTTTATAATAAAAAAGAATATTCAAAATTCTTATGTATATATAATTTATTCATATTTAGTGCCTAATAATATTGAGTAAGATTGCGTGAAAGATATCGAAAGAGAAAAAAATCTCGTCCCTTTTAATACATAAAATTAAAAATGTTAACACTAAACAATCTATATACCTTTCAAATATTAAATTGTTTATAAAGTTAAAATGTAATAAATTAGAAATGTTGAGAGTCTAACCAATGGTATAAAAGACAAGACGATGAAGAGACTTCCAGAGAATGCGTTACAGGGACGACGAAAGGTGAGGTGGTGAACGGCAATGGAGGAGCTGAAGAAGAAGGCATGGCGGTCAGGCTCGCCGGAGCTTGTAGCGCTGCTTGTAACGTGCGGTGTGCTTTTGATGTTGCCGCCGGAGGCGGCAGCGACGGTGGACGGTCGGAGGCAACATGGGCTGGACCACCAATGTTAACTACACTGTCTGGGCTCAGGGCAAGCACTTCTACAATGGCGACTGGCTCTGTAACTTCTCTCTCTCTCTCTCTCTCTCGCGCTTTTTCTGTGTATGAACCATGGATTTGAGCTTATATCTTAGCTTGTTTGAGAGCTGCTTTCTTTTTTATTTTCTCATAACGAGTACATTTGGCCTGTTGAAGGTACATCATATATGGATTAGATCTGGAGTAATCTGCATACGCAGATCGAGTGAATATACAAATTGATATCTAAAACGAGTTAGATACAAATTGTGAACTCAATATAAATTAATTAGTCCTTCCAAAGTATAATTATATATTTGTTGAGATCATAACATTAAGACTCAATTGCGCACCGTCAAACTTACAGGAATTAGATTGTTAATATAATCGTTTTCTTTTTGTCTACTTTATTTCTGATTATAAGTTAATTAGTCTTGATGAATTCCTTTAGGTCTTACCCTTTCTGATTATGAGCTAACCTTTGTGCTTAGTTCTATTATTCTCTTCTGTGGAAGTCTTGAAACCCTAAGTTTTACTTGAATTTGGGAGGAAAATGGATTGGGGCAGAGAGATCATTTGACTAAAGTGCGATATTCCTTGATTATTTGTCAGCTTACGAATCATGTGGTCCAAATTGAGTCTACATAAGCAACTAAGCAAGTTCACCAAACCAAAACTAAGGTGAAAGGATTTAGTTGCAGTGCCTGAAAAATAATGTTGAAACTTCAAATAATGCAGCTAGCCTGTGCACTAATATGTCAGTTGATTGAACTACCAAGAGTTTACTTGAAATTAATGAAGAAAAACTTAATACTCATCCTGTGACCTGATCTGATAGTAAATACAATGCTACTTTTTTGTTTCTTTACAGTTTGTGTATGATAGGAACCAAATGAATGTGCTAGAGGTGAACAAGACAGACTATGAAACATGCAATTCTGATCATCCACTCCACAATTGGACAACTGGGGCTGGAAGAGATGTGGTACCACTGAATGTGACTCGCAATTACTATTTCATCAGTGGCAAGGGCTTCTGCTATGGTGGCATGAAGCTAGCTGTTCATGTTGAAAACCCATCTCCTCCTCCACTAGCTGCTGCTCCAATCAAAGCTGGAGCACCCTCCTCAACTCTGTCTTCCACAGGTCTCATTCTTCTGTTGCCTCTTGCTTTCTCCATTGGAGCAGCATGGAATGCTTTCATTCACTTCTGGTAAAGATAAGAGGAAAACCCTGTTTTGCTCTTTGATAGATAAGTGCATTTTTTTAATTTCATCATTCATAGATCATTTACTTCAATTTGGTCCAATTTTAACTCTGCCATTATTTCCATCCAAAAATTAACAACAAATCTAATAGAATGTTGGCTTGGACATTCATGGCTTGTTTGGTGCTAATACTATTAACTAACCCTTCAAATCGCTCACTCCAAATCAGCAATCTATTTAAGTTTGGTGTTAATTTTTGGACAGACATAAGGTGGAAGGACAAGTTGAAAATGATATGTGGAGGATGGAATGTAAAATTTGCTTATGTATCTATCAAGGAATTAAAATAGGGTTTTCCTAAAAAAAGACAGGGAAAAAGTATTTCAGTTTTCAGACTCATTTACCCCCTTTCACAAAGTCTAATGATGCCTTCTTGTTGATATTATATAGTTGATGAACTGAGATGGGTCTTGGGCATGGTTGATGTTTATAAGTTAGTTAGTGGCCGGTGTGTGAAAATGAAAAAGATGCATTGTAGTCCTTTATGGTTGTGGCAGACTAGAATGATAAGATGTGTAAAAATAAAAAGATGCATTTGCTTATTGAACAGTGGAAATGTGAGAATTGCATAGCTTTTGGTATGTAGAAAATATTTTCTTGGGAGTTCATTTTTGGTACAGTTATTTAGTAATGTTGTCATTTATATTTTGCTACCTAATTTATTTTAATTTTTTAATAATATATAATATAATTTTAAATCATAATTGAATAAAATTTTACATTTTATGCGAAAATGAGTTAATTGTCAAACTATGGTGTCAAACTATGAATTTTTTAGTAATATATATATATATATATATATATATATATATATATGTATATATATAAAACTTTGGCTGCTTTTGGTCAATTGCCTTTAAAATTATATAATATGTTAATGAATTAAAATATAAAATATAGTATAAGAAAGAGAAATTTAATAAAATTGTTGAAAAGCTTTTCAAGTTAAGTAAGTTTGATATTGATGTTGAATCTATTACTGAAATTATATGACGTGAATTGTTGCTAATAAGAGAATGAACATACCGTAGATGATTAATATTGTAGAATTCGATATCAATATATTTCGCACCTTTTTTTTTTTTTAGTCTTTTGCATATCTTATTAATTTTGGAATTCAAACGCATTGCAAATCGATTCAATGCATAATGGCAAGACGTAGATTAAATGAGTATTTGATGTATTTGATGTATCCTTAAGACCAAATTTTTATGTAATATTTTATATATATAAATTGTATTTTAATAAAAAATTATTAATATTTTTAATTTTAAAATTATATTATTTAAATATATATTTTTTAAAAAGTGAGACAAGTCGCGGGTTTGACATATTTATATTTTAAGAAACTAAGGAAGTATTACTTAAGCCAAAATTTTTAATGACAAGATGATTTAGATATACTTATATAGTATACAATTTTTTTTAAAAAAATGGCTTATCTTATTATTTATTTTTATCGTTTATAATTTTATTTATTCAATTATTGAAATTCCAATTAACAAAATTAATGTGGTTAAAAATTAAATAAAATATATTTATATCAATATTAATTGGGTTAAGTGATTTGACACTTATATTTTAAGTAAAATTTTAAGTTTGAGTTTTGTTAACAAAAATTATGAATGATAAAAAAATTTTACATCTTGATAGTTCAAATTAACTCTAATCAAATTAGTTAGAATCAATAAATTTTGGATATTGGCAGTTGAAAATAATACTATTATAAAAGGAAGATTAAGACAATGGAATAAGTAAAATTCGCTTGACATGAAAAAACATATTAATTTTTTCAATTTTTTAAATATATTTTTATAAATACAAAATAAATTATAATAACTCTTAATATATTATAAATAGTTTATTTTATATTATATCATATTATATTTATTTATGATATTTTTTCGGCTGATTAGATAATGCTCGTTACCGCTTTGCGATATTTTCATTTTCTGTGAGCATCGTCCTTCACTCCCTGCACTTCGAAGCCATGGCTTCCGTTCACTACTCCGTTTCAATCCCTTCAGTTCCCAAATTACCAAACCCTAACAACTTTCTAGCCTTTTCAGTAAATCTATCAAACGCAAAACGGGCTTCATGCTCCGTTTCCAGAGTCCGAGCCTCGAATTTACCATCGATCCCAACGGTGGAAGAAGCAGTAATGAGCATCGACAATCTTCATAGCTTCATCGAGCTTAATAGGGGAAAGTGGAATGGCTCTTTCTATGTAAGCTTTACCATGGAAAATGTTCTTGAAGCATTAGTTTTGTGTTTTTTGCTGTGCTTAGTACTAACCTTTGCCTTTACTTTTATAGCAATTTGATGCTAATGGGCGTTTGTTGCAACAAGTGAGTACGAAGCTTTCAGCGAGTTCTTATGGCGAAGATCATCTCATGAGTCTCATTCAAACGTAAGCTTCTTATGGTTCTTTTTTATAGTTCAAAGGGAAGTATAACGTAAAAGCTTTTCTTGTTAGGCTATTGAATTTTTCATTACTACAGGTATATTTCTGTATCCTTCGAGTATTGCTAATATCTATATATTGAAGAAAAAAAAGAAAAAAAAAAGACAAAAGTATTATTTTTGTCCCTAATCTTTAGCCGAATATTTAATTTTGTCTAGTAACTTTATTTTGTGCTAATTTTATTTTGCATCTTTTTAATTATTTTCAATTTTATCTCTAAACTTAACATGGCCTAAATTGTTAACAGCAGGCACATACATTATCATTTCTATTGCACATATAAGATAGTATGGCACGTCCACTTTAGACATACATTTGTAATTACAAAATTACATGTCTTTGGTAGATATTTATTTAGGGAAAAGTCAATAATAGAGGATAATTTTAACATTACAAGTTTATATCTAATGTGGATGTGTCTAGTTTAATAAGTTCATCTTGACATGTGTAATAGAGGTGACTACTATTAGTGTTTGCTACTAATAATTTAGATGACATTGGACTCAATGACAAAACTGAAACTAATTCAAAAGATGTGAGATAAAATTGATACAAAATAAAGTTTTGGGACAAATTGAAATTTGGGTCAAAGTTTATGGATAAAAATAATAATTCTGCCCAGATATTGTTAGCTGGATGCGACCAACCAGGCTCTAAAACTGGATTACATGATTCTGAAAAAAAAAATTACGTGGAGTGATGTATTGAATGTATAAATGGTAGCGGTACCTAAAATCTCAATACTCCAGAGTTCTGAAAATAAGCTCCATTTAGAGCTAAATTTGGCATTAAATCTAACTATATCTGTTATGAAACATAAGAAGTTACAAATCTTTGATAAATTAATTATATTGCTTCTTGTAGCCTATATATTAAGCAGCCCTCATCAAATACTTCGATTTCTGGATATGAGGAAGAGCCAGATTGGGCAGAGTACAAAATCAAAGAAACCAGTATGTTTACTGTCGACAAATATCAACAAGTGAGTTCTTCTCTATTGCTTAAAAGTTTGGTATTTAATTAAGGAGAAGACTTATATACCATTGCTTATATCTTTACTATTAGGTTCTACGCTAAAATTAGAATATGTGTAAAAAGTTCTTAACCATACACTTGTCACATTCTGATTGAAAAACTTAATGAAAATATAAAAAACTGCATCTAAGTTTTTTCTTTCACATAAGCATCAATTCTTTTCTGATTCAGAGAGTACCTATACTTTATATACTGTTATCCCATTGTTTTCTGTAAAATATCCACTGTGATTAGCCTGCAGATTGGCTTTTTTCCGTCTGAGAGAGCATTTTCCCTGAGGTACCAAACAGCTGGCATGTTGGAAACTGTATTAAGGCAAGGGGTTCTTGGAGAAGATGACACTGGTGATGAATCTCCAAAGTAAGTGATTCCCTGGAAGTGGTCTTCAAGCACTGCTTTTTTTTTTTTGGTAAACATGTCTGATGTTTTACTGTCATAAGATGTACTACGTAGTTATGTTTTACTGCCATAAGATGTACTACGTAGTTATGTTTTACTGTCATAAGATGTGCTACGTAGTTACTAGACATTAGTAAATAGAACTGATAATGAAGCTGGCAAGGGTAGTGACAGAACATGCTAACTAGTTTTACCTCTTCTGTTTTGCCATTGCATAGAGATGACTTGCTGACTGCTTTTACACTGCAGATGTGATTATCTTTCATGATATTGACCTAACTAGAGACCTGTGGCTCCATAGTTTGAATCCTGTAATAGTCACTACCATGCATAACAAGTAGTCAATATCATGTAATGGAACCCAACATCAAAGAAGGCAAGAGAATTGTTTATTGATATAAAAAATAGCTCTGGTATAACAGGAACTAGCAGTAGCGACCCAAAAAGAATTCAAACAACTAATAACAACGAATGATAACTAGATAACATACAAATGCAAAACCCCACTAGCTTTCGAGAGGCTAGTTCTGTCCCCACTTACAATCAGATTCTCTCCTTGCCCTAACCAACCCTCAAACCTTCCTTAAAAAACCCTTAGAATCATTTACAGCAGTTAGTTAGTTAGTTACAACCTCTTCCTAGCCAATCTCATCCCCCTACTGTCTGCACCTTGTTACTCCTACTGTACTGTTTCAGATTTACATTAGGCGTATCATCATGAAAAGTAATTTGGACCTTCTTAATATGCATAAATACAAATGCTGTCTGCTAATGTACATCGATACTGAGAAGCAAGAACCCTCTTCCCATTTAGATGAAGATGCTGCTAGTTTGTCACTCAAGCACTGATATAGCATATAAGCATACACCAACATGCAGACACGTACACATATCTACACCTAATATCTGCACTGCTTGCTTAGACTTTCTCCACTTCCTTATTGTGCAGAAATCTCAAGCTTCCCTCTCGTCGACCTTCTGTTGTCTGTGAGAATTGCCTGTATTCTCTACAGACAGATTCGCGAGCAAGAGCCTTTCACATTTTGGACCCAAAAGGAGTCATAGATATGCTTATTGTTTTCCTTGAGGAAAAAAGCGATGGTTCTCCTCCTCTTCTTGACAGTTCTATGGTACTATGCTTATGTCTTTACAGATTCACCTACCCACAAACGCTGGCTTGTACATATGTACATCATTGATGAATCTTTTTTGTTGTTGAAAGTCCTGCCAATTTTTGGAAATGCTAAAACTTCTTTTTGATCAGTTATAGACAAGGTGTTACTCAATTTGGTCCTTTATAGAATTGTTTTCTCATTTTGTCTTATATATAGGATATTTCTCAACTTGGATTCTCATAGAATTACTTCCTCAATTTGGTACCTCATAGATAGAATGTTTCTCAATTGGGTCATTTACAAATAAAATTGTTACCAATGATGCCCTTCTATTAATTTTCTATTAATAAAATTAACTGTTAATTTACATATTATATAGTAATGATTAAGTAGTAACCTGTCTAAAAATATGGTACATGTCATTACATTTGTTGATTTTATCAATAACATATTGACAGAAGGATATTATTGATAAAATATTTATTTGTGAGGGACCAAATTGAGAAATATTCATATATTAAGAGACCAAACTAGAAAGACAATTTTATAATAGACCAAATTGAAAAAATACCTCATCTGTGAGGGGCCAAATGAGAAAGTGATCAAATTGAAAGATATCTTATCTGAGAGGGACCAAATGAAATGAGAGTTCTAGTCTTTTTGGGAAATAGCTTGAAGAACAAAGATTTTTTGCTGGTGGTTTCTTACATGTCTGATATTTCTTTTTGGGATTCATGTAAGAACACGACGAACAGGATTTTGCCGTTTCTTGGGAAGTGGAAAGGCCACTCTGTTACAAAACGTAGTGGTGTTTATGGAGCTACGATTGCTGAAGCTGATACAGTTGTGTCACTTGAAATGGATAACGATGGCCAGATTAATCAGGTATGTTAGTTACACCTGCCTTAAGCTTACGAATCACAGCAAAATGCACTGACATTGATATGAGTAAATTACACCTACCCTATTGTAGTTTGGTTAAATTATACTCGGTTTTCCTCTAATTTTAAATATTACATACAACTCCTCTCTGATTTATTTTGTGTCTTTGGAATTAACTTTTTAGACATGTTCCCTGGAATAATAAAATTACTCAACAATTTTTACTGTAATATAGAAACGAGTAAATTACTGATTTAATTTTTAAAAGATTACAATTTTTTTAATTTGGTCTTTAAAAGAACAAATGTCTCAATTTAATCTTTGAAAGATTATATTTGTCTTAATTTGGTCTTTTTTATTGTTAAATCACAAAGTATATTATTCTTAAAATTTCAAAATTTTCATTGCTAAAACTTACTTTGACAAAAGAAAGTGACTTAAATTGAATAAATAAAATCTTTTAGGGATTAAATAAAGACATATGATCTTTCAGGAATTAAATTAAAATAATTGTAATCTTTAGGGACTAAGTAGTTTACTCTATAAAAATGGTCTCATTTGTAAAAAGTTAACTGATTTAACAAAACGTATTTTAGGTGGGGGGTTTTTATAATATATATCAAAATGCTAGTGGAGTTGAGTGTAATATTTAAAACTAGAGGGAAATTAAGAAAAATTGGAGGGAAAGTTTTTGGAACATATATTGAAATATCAAGATAGTTCAATGTAATATTAGAAACTAGAGAGATGCCAACTATAATTTAGTTAAACTATGGAGTAAATTGCTAATTTAGTTCCTAAAATATTATAATATTTTTAACTTGGTACTTAAAAGATTAAGTGTCTCAATTAAATCTTTGAAAAATTATATTTGCTTCAACTTCGTCATTTTCATTACTAAATTACAAAATCTACTATTGTTAAATTTTAAAACGTTTGTTGCTTAAAGTCACTTTGACAAAAAGAAATACTAAATTAAAATAAACATAATTTTTTATAAACTAAATTAAAATACTTAACTTTTTAGAGACTTTGTAATCTTTCATGTATCAAATTAGTAATTTTCTCTATAAAAAGTAAAAACAGTCTGTGTGTGTGTAGAAAGTTAAGGAAAACTGGAGAAGTGGGGTGCTGAGGAAAATTAGAGAGAAAGTTTCTGCAATATACATCGGAAATATCAAAAAAGTTGAGCATAATTTATTGAAATATCAAAAAAGTTGAGCATAATTTATTGAAATATCAAAAAAGTTAACTCTGGTTTAGCTGAACTTTAAAAAAAGGTGTAAAATGAAGAGGTTGCGCATTTGGGTGGCAGGTTGTTAGTTCAACATCCAGAGAAATTGAAAAGGTGACGACCAATGTGGAATGGAAGGGTACAAAGACGTCAGAGAATGTGGTCACATTTGATGGAGGGTACCAGATAACGTTGTTGCCAGGTGGCATGTACATGGGATGTCCCTGTGACGTGGCAAAGAGCGTGGCAGATTCCAAGTCCTTCCATTTGGAGTTCTGTTGGCTTGAGACTCCACAACACAGACAGAGACTGGTTCGCACTTACGATGTCCAAGGCCTCGCTGTCTCTTCTACTTATTTCTCTGAGACTAAGCTCTGAATTTAATGATCGCAAATCAATTCTCCTTTTTCTTGCCAGAAAATGAAAATTTGTTTTGTAATTTGAGTCGTCTATTTTTTTCTTAATTACATAACAGAATATTCAAATTAAAGGAAGAAAATAAAAAATCAACAAATTAATATAAGTTTTTTATTATAAAATAAAAAAATAGACGATTCAAATTGTAAAATAAATTCTCATTTTCCTTTTTTTTCTTTTTAAAAGAGTGAGAGTCCATTTGGCTGCTTAGCACCTTATCCTTTTGTTTTGTTTTACATAGAAACAGCCTACATTGTGTAATTCAGCTTTTTTTTTTTTCCCACTTAGAAACAACCTACACTTTGTAATTCAGCTAATGAGGAGGACTTTATGTTGGTAGCTATGCTTGACTTGAGTCATGCAAGTTGCGGAATTATCACGAATTATAAATAGGACAAGTTACTGAATCAATAAAAATATTAATTCAAGATTTAATAGTTAGACTACAGTTGAATTTGTGGTAATAAAAAAATATTAAAAAATAATATACATAATAAAAAATATTAAAATAGTTTAAATAATATAAGTAAATTTTCCAAGTTCTTTTTATTAGTAAATTATTTAATAAATATATATTATGTTAATCAGTTTAAAAAACTTATCATACTTACTTATTTCAAAATATTTGATAACAAAAAGTCAAAGACATTAATAACTACAAAAACTCAATTATGCATAAGGATTGTCCTCGTAACATGTATTGTGTTGAGTTTAAGCAATTCTTTCATGCCCTAGCTGCCACATACTGATTATGATAATGCCTTTTATCTTTTTCCCATATTTTCTCGTTCCCAATGTTCTTTTTAGCAGAGGCTTTAGGTTGTAGGTCATGACTCATTTTTCTTCTGAAGTTTGATGCATCTATCTCTTTTACGCTTTTTTCCTTCTGATGTTTCTTTCACTCTTTCCCTATTTGCAACACGGTTTTGTCTCTCATTTTTTGTTTCTCTCCTTGTTTGGACTTCGGAGTTCTCTGATTTCTTCAGTGAGAATGGCAAGAAGGCGGTCGAGGAAGGCAAGAAGACGGTTGAGGAATTTCTCTCTCTATCCATATCTCTCCCTCTCTCTCTCTTCTCAGCTTCTTTCTCCATCATCTTCTTCTCCATTGAAACTGAGAAGCATCGGTGGGAAAAAAGAAATTGATGGACTCGCTTGACCGGTCGGTTTCATTGATTTTTCAAGTTTGGGACTGGTTCTGTATCGGTTTCACTTTTTCTTGGTCTAGGGTTTAGGGTTTAGGGAGAAGCATCGGTGGGAAAAAAGAAATTGATGGACTCGCTTGACCGGTCGGTTTCATTGATTTTTCAAGTTTGGGACTGGTTCTGTATCGGTTTCACTTTTTCTTGGTCTAAATGCCCACCCAAATTGGACTCCCACCAGTCCTTGGGATAATTTTTTAATCAATGCTATATATTAATTTGAGAGAGAGAGAGAGAGAGAGAGAGAGAGAGAGAGAGAGAGAGAGAGAGAGAGAGAGAGAGAGAGGTAAATTATT
Organism: Biancaea sappan; assembly: GCA_037074585.1. NCBI lineage: Eukaryota > Viridiplantae > Streptophyta > Magnoliopsida > Fabales > Fabaceae > Biancaea > Biancaea sappan. Next base: position 81,458,261 of record CM073492.1, read on the forward strand.
AATTTGATATTCAAAAGATTATATTTGTTTTAATTTAATTTTTGAATGATTAAAAATTTTGATTTAATTTTTAAAAGATTATGATTGTTTCAATCTCATCTCTCACTTTGTTGGATTTGGATTCTCTCTTTTTTACTCAAAAAAGTCTATTTCGTGTTCTCAATCATTTATTTAGATTTTAGAATCATGTGGCAATATCTTAAACTTCAGTTTCTTTCCTTTAATTTCTATTGTAAGTTTCATCTACTCATGAGATGTTGACACGTAACACTATCAAAATAAGTCGGGCTAACCCCTAATGAGCACAGGAAAAAATGTGCCAGGCATGGGCCAGCATGTTTTTTTCAATGGGCCTGGATTTTGATGTCTAGGCCCGCTCACACTTGGACACTGGCTAGACGGGCCAACCAACGGGCCAAGTCAGTAACAAGATCTACTTTAAGTCGTGACTCATGTAATACCCGTGATTTTTGTGGCATTTTGGATAACAAAAATTAAAGCTATTATCAGTGCGTTGATTTTTTCAAATGCATTTTTGGACATGGAAATTTTTTTTCCTCTTGCTTAAAAGGGAAATGGATGTATGTGGTGAGTCGGAGAAATTTGATTGTAGTTGGATAATTAATGAGAGGGACCTATTTGAAAGAATCTAAAATTTTGGGATAAAATTGTGATTTCTAAAAAATAGGAGTGTAGCAGAATTAATTGAAGTATTGAGATGAAATTTGTTAAGTGTGGGAAATATTTTATAAGAAGAACTAATTTAATAAGGTGGATGGGGAAAATTAAATGAGTTTTGCAAGAAAGCCTCTTTTGATTTCAAAGGAGGAATTAATTAGGGACCTTGTGGCAATATTTGAAAGTTTAGCCTTCCCACACTTAGCAAAAATTAGATCACTATCCTTCTCCCTCGTCATTTTTTGTCTGACTCTCCCCCTCTTACCTTTCTTGCTCATTCCAACCCCCATGTGCCAAATCTCTCTAAATCCTTGCTCTCTTTCTGGTGGGTGTGCATTTTCCAGTCATCAGTAGCTCACCTTTACACCTGGAAGCTTCAAAGACCAAGGTAAGGCTTAGATTTTTTATTCTTCTCTCCATTTTCGAAAGTCAAGAGCTTGTGGGTTGAAAATTTGTGTTTTGAGTTGAGTTAGATGTTTTAAGATGGTAAATTGTATGCTTTTGGTTCCTTAATCCTCCCTCCCTCTTCCCTTGATGTTTTGGTTGTCAAAGATTGGAAGGAAACTTGATTTCTAGGGTGAAATCCAAGCCATATTAGAGAACTTTAGAATGTTAGGGTTTTTTTGAAATTTTGAACTTGATTCATAGAATTTGAGATGAATTGAGTTCGTTGTTGTGTTATTATGGGTTGGACACTTGCTTTGAGGGCCAAAATACTTGGAAAATTTGAGATTTTGGTTTGGGGATGAAGGAGGAAGGTTAGAGGTTGAAGAAGACCTTAAAATTGCTTTTTTTTTTGTCATTGTTGTTCTGCGATTCACCACTGCAGCGGTGGAAGGCAGAACCTTTGCTGTTTTCTGGTTTAATTTTTAAATGGTCATAATTCTCTCGTTTGAACTCTATTTTTAACAAATTTTATATCTTTGGAAAGGTCTTTTAGTGTAGTTTCCAATGCAACAAGATTAAATTGAAAATTTCTTGCCATTTTGGAGTTATGACCAAATGAGTGATCAATGGTCAAAATTAGTGATAAGGAGTTCTCTATTTTGCGACCTAAACATGTTTTTACATGGTTACTTTATAGGGATGGATTCTTTGAGTCATATTCCACATCGTTTGAAGAAGATTAGCTAGTTTGGAGCTAAGGTGAGGGATCAAACATCACTTTACCCAAATTGTGTGATTCTTTACTTATTCTAAAGAATATTAATCTCATTATGGTATATGTTGGGAAGGTTATATGGACTATTTTCATGTCATTTAGAACATCTTATGGTAAATGCTTGGAGGTGAAGAGTAAATCTATATTATTATCTTGGTTGTGTGTGGTTTTATGCTATAACCACTTGGTGAAGATTGTGTTGGATTATAGTGAGATCATTATTTTATGACTCACTAATTATATGAATTATGTTATTATGGTTTGACATGTGAATTCATAGGATGACAGTATTTGTATCATGGTTGGATATATTATGTTCATGGTATGTGGTTGGGGCATGAGTATCGGTGTAGGTTCTATGATTTATTACTTAAGTATGTGTTGCAGTATAGCTACTGTAAATGGTTGTATGGTGAGGGAATGATAATAGTATGTAATTTAAATAAATTTAATATATGCTCTTGACATTAATTATAGTGAAGGACTAACTTCATTTATGTAATACATGTCAACTATATACTAAAAGTTATGCATACTTTGTTTCTCCATTTCAATAGAATGATGGAATCTATTGATGTTATTCTCTGTAAAATAGATATATATATATATATATATATATATATATATATATATATATATATATATATATGGGTGTTAACGACCTTAATGGTTGTGAAGATGGAAATTAGTTATTTTGCTTGGATTACATGGAAGGTATGTGTGTAATGTGAAGGGCTATTTATTGACGGTTAGAATACTTTTATGATTTCAAGAGATGAAATAGAAGCTTGTGGAAAATTACCTCAATTGCTTGTGACGGTGCACCGTGAGGAATTCTTGATCTATATCAATATAGGTGTAATATTCGCTATTTTCGGATATTAGTTTATTGGAACTTCCTAAAGGGCACTTTGAGTGTAGAAAAAATTTTCATTTTATGTTGAAGGGAAATTCAATGATTTCAAGAAAGCTAAACATATAAATCAATAAGTGACCTTGGTGTGGGAATAAACATGAGACGAGGAGATGTGGGGAGTTATTCAGTTAGAAAGGGACCAAAGTGAATAAAGGGGAAAAACTTTTGAAATGAGAAATTATGATAAATATTCATGGAGTGTATTTGAGTGCTTGGCTAGGATTGATTTTAATTCCTTTTTTTCTCGATGTCTTGGCTCGTAGATTATGGGAGATGATTTGTTGGTTCAAGGCTTGGCTAGGGCATGCTTCGGAGGTTGAAAGTGTTCCATGCCCAAGTGAATGAGCTTCTACTTTACCTTGTTTGTTCCATTTCTAGTTTTTATTACAAATATGTCATGGTTACACCTCCGTGTAATGAGACTAGTATGAATACTATGAATGCTTTGTGGTTTTGGCTAGATGTTCCAAGAAACAATTACATACATATATGGAAATGTGTTGTTATTGCTTGTATGAATGATTTCTTTATGGTAGCAGATATGTGTGAGTCTATATTATTGGGTGGTAGACTTCAGGTTAGCATATTGCACTGTGACGTACAAGTGTATATATATATACATGTGTATATGTGTATATACTTTCTTTGTTTAAAACATAACTTGTGTGTGTTTGAGGCAATGGGAAAAGAATCATATAGCCTTCTCAATACTTTTAAGGATGACCATAGTTGCGAGAGTTGGTGCAATGTGGAAGAGTCCTGTTACAATTAGTGGATTAACATGTGACTATATCGAGCCTTGAATAAGTATAATGTGATGGATTATTTAATGTAGATGAATAGCTCTTCGCCATATTGGAATTATTGTTCCATTTCCATTGTGTGAGATGAAATCCCTGGCGTGTTAAAGATAGCTACTGATGAGATAGGCCAATCACAGATAAGTTAGTGATAGCTCGAAGAGGCTATGACTCTATCGCACTATGACTAATTAAACGGTACAAAAGTCTAGATGGCCTATGAATGTGTGTAGGTTAGTGAGTAGTTAATTGAATAGTATTGTATTATGCTCGCTTTGGTTAATATTGATGATGCTTATTATAATGAATTCACATAAAATTATATCCATGAGGCTTGCCAAGAGGGAATTGTATTTAATCATTGTCCTAGGACGGTTGGCATCGGGGGACAACTCTTTATCATGTTATCATTGTCCTAGGACGGTGGGCACCGGGGGACAACTCTTCATCATGTTATCATTGTCCTGGGACGATTGGCACTGGGGGACAACTCTTCATCATGTTATCATTGTCTTGGGACGGTTGGCACCGGGGGACAACTCTATATCATTTTATTATTGTCCTGGAATAATGGACATATTGTAAACTTGGAATTTTCTAAATCAAAGAGTTATTACTTCATGTGTGTTCTTTAGAGTACTTTAGTTGTACTTTTATTTAGATACCGCTATATATATACGCATTTAGGGTGAAATAGTAGAAAGCTCTATCTTGGTATTTTGCTTAATGTTTGCGTACTAGATCTGTAATCTACTTGTGAATGTGATTCGATGATACTATGTGTTTGTAGTAGATCTTCCTTCTTAGCTATGCAGGTGGTGTGGAATGAAACCATGGTCTAGTGTTGATGGATGAGACGTTGCTTCTATGTCCTCACCCTTCTCTTTGTCCCCTTGCAGGTTCTTCTTTTGTAGAACTTTGTATGAGAAGTAGCAGAGCTTCCATGCCTTCAACCCCTTTTAATTTCGGGTTGATGTTGATGTCGGGTACGTCTGGGTTCTTTTGAATTATTGTGTAATGAGTAGGACTCCTAGGATTTATATGATTTCGATGATGGAAAGATTTATTCTATTATTATATTTATGTTGTGGGTGTTGAGTGTGTATGAAATCAATTTACGGTGGTGGTATATGCCTCACCGCGGTGCTAGTCATGTCCCTAGAACTGGGTTGTGGCAATAGGCAAGTGGTTGGCTGGTGCCGTTTGACCCCTTTCATGGAAATATTGTGGAAAATTCTTATTATATAACTAATTATATGAGCATTGGATATCTGGTGACAATAGGTGGAGTGTATTTATATTTACTTTTGGACGCATTTGTTGGTTAATATACTTTCTATATTACTGAGTTGTTGGAAGATATTGGATTGGTTCCTCCCTCATGGGAAGTATGCAGTATATTATGTGTAATCTAGACACCTGTGTGGCAACTGATTACTTAGTATGTCGAAATATGGATTCCTGATATAATTTGTGCTTGTTCTTATTTATGGTAATTTAAGGATGCATGATGAATTTATAGTTGATTGAAAAGTGTTGGTTATTTTGAGTTGTAGTGATGATTTTGGATTGGTAGTCTATTGTGTATATTGAGCATATGTTATGTGGACCATGTGTGCGGTATGGACTAGTGATGTTGGGTGGAATCTTCTATTGATTCCACTCCTGTGTGGGATACTCGATTTGTATTTCCTTTCAGTTGATTGTTTCCCTCACTGAGTTTTATACTCATCCTATCTTTTGTACCTCTTGTAGATTCCTCGAGTAGTTGGTAAGTCTCCGTACGAGAAGTAGCGAAGTCTTCGGGTCCTCATTCTTTTGAGATGGGATGTTGGTACTGTCATTATAGGTTTGGTGAGTTGAGTCACTCTGTAGTTAAATAGAACGCTTAGGGATCTTGTAATGGTATTGGAATGGATTGGAAATAAGATATGTATGTATGTTGATTATAATTTTACATTGTAATTATTCTTTGGAACCAATAATATTGCGGTGGAAAGAATATCTCAAAAATCAACATAAATATTTAAGTAAATTATTATATTATGTTGGAATGGAGCCTTTGAATTATATCTTTAAAGTGTGTATTTTTGTTAGGCTTATGGTGGTGGACGAAGTTCACCTCTATGCTGATCATGTCCTCGGATTGGGGGCGAGACAACTCATGAACATCAAAACATGAGAAAGAAAATATTGATTCTTACCGTCCAAAGTAGTTTTTTTTTTTTTAAAAAGTAAAAGCTTAGAAGTTAAAAAACATTGATTTAAGAAAACTCATCATTGGTGAAGAGAAAGAAAACCAAAGAGGCAAAGACCAATAAGAAAGAGAGAGAAAACTCATTGTCGACAGGAGATATGGAAGAGGCAACGACAGCGAGAAGAGCGATACATGACAAGAAAGGTAGAGAAGCTGAGAGTGAGATGCGACAGAAAAGGATGCGAGCGAGAAGCCGAGATCAATTCAAAGATTTAGATTACAAAGTAAGCAAGAGATTCAGATTTCAGAGTGATGAACTGATGATTGAGGTGAGGTTTGAGAGTCAGAAAGGCTAAAAGTCTGAAATTGAATGACTGATGATTAATGATGATGGAGCAAACATTGAAATGGGTTACGGGTGGTTATACTTCTCTTGATTTAGGGCCTTAAGCAATTGGGCATTAGGTTATTGGCTAGGTCAGGTTTAATTAAAAAAATCCTTCTTAAAAAAAAAAGATGTAGGCTAACCCGTCCCGTTTAAGCCCTTTTTTAACGAGCCTATTTTTTCATGCCCAAGCTTGCCCTAAATGCGAATGGGCCAATGCCCTTTTCGATAGTGCTATTGACACGTAACCTTTAAATCTTAATAGATGACTAAGATCGCAAAATTGACTCTCTTTTTTGCTAGCCATGAAAATATTTATATTCAATAACAGTAAATCTAGTGATTTAGCAATAAAAAAACTAATTGAGACAAATATAATTTTTTAAAGGTTGAATTTAGATGAATATTTGTGGATTAACTTCCGCAAGGTGTCACGCCTCGATTTGGCATGTGACCGATAGGGCATGTGGCCATTAACTGCGACCGTTATCCTTCAAGGAAAACTCAAGCATCAGGACAAATGTTGAAAGAAAGTATATTCCACAGATATATTGTAATACTTGTGATTTTTTTGGTATTATTTAAAACTAATTTTATGGAATAATTCAGACGGAGGAAAATTTTTCATTGTGTAGGAAGTAAAATATGCGTTTTAGAAATGGTAAAGTTGTGGACTATTGAGTGGTGGAGAGTTGAGGAGTGTATTAGTGGCACCGAGGGCATTGAGGGAGTTAGGAGACTGGTTGAATCCAAGAAGGGACTAAAGTGAAATAAGAAAAATTTTGGGGCACTTAGGATTTAGAAATACTCGAAGTGAGATATTACGGATTTGCTCTTACCAATCTTAACCAAGGGTCAACTGGAGGGTAAAGTAGTAATTTTACCATGGGCGAGTATATATAGGTGGTCTCGCATCTTTTTCCTCTCTCTCTTTTTACCTTCTCTTCTCTCTTTCTCTCTACTCTCTCTCCACTCAAATCTATCAACTGAGCTTTGGGGGGCGGATCTCAAGTGACGGGGTAAGCCTCTGGCAGCCAAGCAATGTAAGGAAAGCAATGAATCGATGTAGGGATTTTGATTTTCCAAAATTTTTCCTATTTTCTAGTTTTAAGGGTATTTGGGGTAAAATCAAGATTTTGGCTTCGTTTTTCAGTTAAAATTTGAGATTTTGATGTCTAAATGCTCCTTAGATACCAACAATGAAAGCTCATGGAAGAAATTATAAAAAACAGTAGAGATTTGACCGGATCTGAGCCAAAACTAAGAGGAAATCGTGAAGGTCGCGATTGTGGTGCCCAAGTACCAAGCTTCAGAAGTTTTGGAGAAGAAGATGGCCTTGGCACCCAGGCGCTAGGCATGTGTGTGGTGCCCAAGCACCAGGCGTGTCGAAGATCCTTGGTCTACTCTTTCATTCGGACTTTGATTTTAGCAAACTTTATATTGTTGGAAAGCTCTTTGAGTCTAGTTTCCAATGGTATAAGTTTCATTCAAAAATTCATTACTGGTTAAAAGTTATGACTGAAGAAGTGAGTTAATGTTGGGATTAATAATAGAAAATTTCTCTATTTTGTAATCTTAATAATTTTTGAATAGTTACCTGATAAAGATGGTCGAGGCGCAAGGTAGGAGCCGAGAGAGCATGAAATCCAAGTGAGGGATCTAGCTCTCCTCTATATGGATATGTACACACATATATATATATGTGTGTGTGTGTGTGTGTGTGTATATTTATATTTTAGGAATTTATTTTTCTAAATTATTTTATATTCATTTAATTGTTAAATGTATTATGTATGGGTATATAGTGGGGATTATTTGAGATTGTTGTATGGAATGTAGGTGAGAATAGTGGATTGGTTGTTGTATTGTATTTGTGTGGATGCATTACATATCATTATTTGTATATTTATGTTATGAGAGGAAAACAGAGGGATTGACTTCTGTAAAGAGTGAGAACAGAGGGGTGGACCTCTGATATAAACCTATTGAGGGTTGGTCTTCAATGTGGTAAGTGTGAGAAGTGTGGGATAAACATTACATATCATCATTTGCATAGTATATTGTGTGTATGGTTGTTTGTTTTTGTATATGGGATATATATTCTAGATGAAAGCATAATCTGAGAGACCAGATATGTGTTATGTCCATGGGTATGACCCGAGAGGCCAGACACATGTTATGGTTATGGATATGACCTAATAAGCCAGACACATAATAGGAATTTTTTAAGTGATAATCTGTGGGAACATAAACCCATATTGATTAAGCTCTTGAGATGTAATATGGGAGTGTGGACCATTGAGTAGGGTTGCGTGCGTTGGGAGCATGGATCCTTGAGAAATGATGCATGCATTTAATGTATAGTGTGTATGTGTGTGTTTGGGAGAAAATATGACGGGATGTGATACATATGTGTGCCTTCGAGCAACTTGGTATCATGCGAGATAAATTTCTGAGTAGGTTATATATATATATATATATATATATATATGTTCTGTATATCTATGTAGTGTAGGGCTAACATAGGTGAGTCTGTAGTTTATATTCATCCCCTCACAGTTGTGGTATAGAAGGGCAGTCAGATTGAGGGCTTGCGGATCGAGGATGCCTCCCCATTATTCGGGGTAAGGTAATTTATTTTAAATTATATTTCTCTAGTGTACTTTATAATCAAATAGGCCACCTAGAATTAATAAGATAAATTTAGGCTTATGGCAGTGTTGATAACATACTGTCCGCGCTGGTCACGAATTCGGTTTCGGGTCGTGACATATATTTTTAATTACTAGTTCACATATAATTATTTTATGTTTCTACTAATTCCCATAATATAAGATAACTAAGAAATGCCAAGAAACATGACCCAAAAGAATAGATTATATCAATGAAATATATGATATTACAAGCCAAAACACACCCTAGAAGTCCTATACTGCTATAGAGCGCCTCTAGAATACCAAAAGAATGCTTGAAAACCAAAACATCAACCCAAGGAAATAATGAGGGGTTAGTACTTGGACCCTCGCTATTCCTCAAGCGATTTTGCCTTGACAATCTCGGGATCTGAAATGGTAATATAGAGAAAGGGCGAGATAACAGTCTAAGTGAGCTACTAACTTACTTGAAACAGAAAAGATTCTAATATAAAATGCAATCCCACAATACAAGCTCATCAATATATAAAAAGATAAAATAACAACCCCGCCAACGAACTCCATAGACCTCATGGATCACGTGCAACCGGGCTTCATGGGCAGAAGCAAAGATCAACCAGCCGCATCATGGACCATATGCTATCTAGCCTACTGGACTTCTAAGGCTTACAATCAACGGGATCCATAGACCTTATGGACCATGTGCCACTAGACCTTATGTAATACCCGTTAATTTCAAAATATAATTCGCTTAAGAGTATTTTAAAATTTTACAACGTTACTTTAGTTATATATTTTGGTCATTTTTAATTTTCATATTTAATTGTTCTCTTTGAATATTATTTATGAAAATTGAGTTAAATGACTGGACTGAATATTTGCACCATGTGGGATATATTCTAAGAATGGTGAAATTCATGGAAAAGTGATATAAGAATTTTTCGTTACTGTAGCAAACCGTTACTGTAGCAATCAGAAAATTTTGCGTATTTTCGTGATTTTGTTTCCTTTCTTATGTTTCCTTGTAATATATTTTACTAGCAAATTTTTCTACACAAATTCTAGTGTGGAACAAGGTAAACTTGGACAAACATCAAGGTGAGTGAATAACCTTGCTAAGCTAGTTTGATATTACTAGTCAAAGTACAATATAAGTCCCATTTACAATATTATTTGAATATTAATCAATCAATTTTTCATATGACAGTATATGATGATTGATATATTTTTACAGAAATTCAAAGGAACAAGAGTATGTATAAATTATTTTGTTTCAAGGAAATTGTACTATGTGATAAATTCTCATTATTTTATTAATGAGTAAAGATCTACAGGTTCTAATACATGAGTTTGAAAGGGTTAAAGTCTCATACTACTCAGTGCATAACGATGAAAAACTATACACGAGTTTAAAAGGGTTAGAGTCCCATACTACTCGGTGTATATCTATGAGAACTTATTCACGAGTTTGAAAGGGTTAGAGTCCCATACTACTCGGTGTATATCTATGAGAACTTATTCACGAGTTTGAAAGGGTTAGAGTCCCATACTACTCGGTGTATATCTATGAAATCTTATTCACGAGTTTGAAAGGGTTAGAGTCCCATACTACTCGATGTATAAGACAATTAATTATATGAGTAAATGTGGTATTTGTACTTTTGATATTTTATATAGTACAATTATTTACTTACTAAGTTTTTAAATAAACCCACACTCCCTATGATTATCTTTTCAGATACAGGAAACAAGGAAGAAGAGTATCCGTTTGAAGATTAGAAGCCCCTTGGAGTTATTATCTGTTTCTGACTGGTGGGATACCAGTACAGTACTTATTAATGTGGATACTAGAAACGCTCTGTACTTTCTATAGGTCTCCTAGGCTTGCGATGAGATAGAAATATCAGACTATGTATGTCTATATTTGCTTATCAGATGAATATAATTCTGTAATGTGGAATGAATGATTAAGGTTGAATGTAAAACCTTACAGAATATATGTAAATAACGTATGTTTGAGAATTTATCAAATGAGTAGTATCTTTTCATATGTTCAATTTTTGGGATGTGACGATTTGGTATCAGAGGATAGGTTTTATAGGTCCCCTATAGAGTACAGAGCAAAGTGATCTTTGTGGGCCCTTCCCTATTGTCATGAGCCGCGGCATGACCATAGGATTAGGTTCCATAAAAGACCTTGTAGAGTATAACGTCATTTTATAGATAATTTTCAGTGGGGCTAGTAAGTGATATTTTGTTTATGTCTGAAAATTGTTTGTTATGTGTGTAGATCTGTGACAGTATAATGTCAGAAGGATCTTCTAATAATAATGAGCATATGGGTCCAAGGAGGGCCATAATTCCACCAGTACATGTGCAAGATGATCCTAACCATGGTGATAGTTTACATGCTCAAAGTACTGAGGGCGCAACTAGTGAGCAAGCAAGGAGAGTCGAACCTGATGCTCACATTGGTAATGCAAATATTGCACATGTGATTAATTTGATGAATGAACGATATGACCGATTTGAGGCTGAAATGAGAGGTCGAGCTGCACAAGCTAACCTGCCAGTGGATCTTCCTATTGTTGAAGCTGAAATTGTACCACCAGCTCAGTTAGCTGGAGGAGGTAATGTAAGGGAGGTAAAAATGTCTGAGTTTCAGAAAATGAGGCCTCCTACTTTTTCAGGGGAAGATCCCAAAGAGGATCCACAATGTTTCCTTGAAGATTGTGAAGCAATCTGTGATGCTATAGGGTGTTCTCCTACTCAAAAGGTAGAATTCACTTCCTTTCAGTTAAAGGGTAGGGCTGGTAAATGGTGGAGGAACTGGAAGAAAGCTAGAATTCAAGGCGCATCGCCAGTTATATGGACAGAATTTTACAGATTGGTTATGGATGAATTTCTTTCGGCAAGTGAACGATCATCTAGGGCCAGGGATTTTCTGTATCTACGGCAGGGAACCATGACTGTTGACGAGTATTCAGCTCAGTTTGTTAAATTATCTGAATATGCCCCTGAAATCATTCCTTCTGAAAGGAAGAAAATAGAAAAGTTTGTGGAAGGACTTCGTGATGCCTTATATGATCAAGTGGGTTCCAATATGAACGATTACTCTTCGTACTCAGAAGCTGTTGATGTGGCTCGAAGGATGGAAAAGAGGTCAAAGAATAAAGAAGAATATCGTCAAAAGAAGAAAGCTAGATATAGGAGATCTTTTGATCAAGGGGAAGACTCAGGGACTTTGAAACGCTTTACTGCATCACAACATGCTCCAGCCACTCCTACTAAGTCATCTTATTCTACAGCCAGTGTGGCTAAGCCTCGTTCAGAGAGCAGGGGTGGTTTTAGCTCTTCTAGTAGAGGAGGTACTCAAGGTAGAAGGGAAAAACCTCAATGTCCTGAATGTGGAAAGTTTCACTTCGGAGAATGCAGGTTAAACACTATTGGTACAGATTGTTTTAACTGTGGACAAAAAGGACATTTTATAAGGGAGTGCCCTCAGCTCATGACAAGACCAGGTCAAGGGTCTATCTTGCCACCTCGACCACAATCTATTTCTGCTTCTATTACTCGAACACCAACCCCTTCAATAGAGGGTAGTATGGGAAGAGGTTCTGGAAGAGGCCAAGGTGACCATGAAAACAAGCTGCTGGCAGAGGAAATGCAAGAGTATATGCTCTAACCCGACAGGATGCTCAAACATCCAATGCTGTAGTTACAGGTATATTATCTGTTAATACTTTTGCTGCACGTATTTTGTTTGATCCCGGTTCTACTCACTCATATGTGTCACCCCTATTTGCCAAGAGATTTGCATTTGATTCAATTACTCTAAAAGAACCATTCTTGGTTTCCACACCGATGAGAGAGACTTTGATGGTTAAAACATGTTATCGTTCTTGTAAAATAATTGTTGGGGGCATGAAAACTGAGATAGATCTTATGATTCTCAATATGTTAGATTTTGATGTGATTTTAGGGATGGACTGGCTATCTTCTTGCCATGCTACTATAAATTGTCGTGACAAAGTTATTTCCTTTAATAAGCCGGGGAGAAGTAATTTTGTGTTTCAAGGAGATCGAAGTGATGTACCTTGCAACATGATATCTATGTTAAGTTCCCAGCGTATGTTGCGAAAGGGATGTCAGGGATTTCTAGCTTTTATCAAAGATTTAGAAAAGAAAGAACAGAAGTTAGAAGACATTCATGTGGTTAATGAATTCCCAGATGTGTTCCCAGAAGATTTACCTGGATTACCGCCAGAAAGAGATATTGAGTTCAGTATTGATTTGGTCCCAGACACAAGACCAATTTCTATTCCACCTTATCGTATGGCTCCTGTTGAGCTAAAAGAACTCAAAGAACAATTGAAAGATTTGTTGAACAAAGGGTTCATTCGCCCAAGTTTTTCACCTTGGGGTGCTCCTGTTCTTTTTGTGAAAAAGAAAGATGATTCTATGAGACTATGTATAGATTATCGTCAGCTGAATAAAGTCACAGTGAAGAATAAGTATCTTTTACCAAGGATAGATGATTTGTTTGATCAGCTTCAAGGAGCAAAATACTTCTCAAAGATTGATCTAAGGTCTGGATATCATCAGTTACGAATTAAGAATGATGATATACCTAAGACTGCTTTTCGTACACGGTATGGACATTATGAATTTCTTGTGATGTCTTTTGGGTTGACAAATGTACCAGCAGCATTTATGGATTTAATGAACAGAGTGTTCAAATCATTCCTTGATAAGTTTGTAATTGTATTTATTGATGATATTTTGGTATATTCAAAGAGTCATGAAGAACATACTGAACATTTGAGAATAGTGCTTCAGATCTTGAGAGAGCATCAGTTGTACGCAAAGCTCTCAAAATGTGAATTTTGGATGAGTCATGTAACATTTTTGGGACATGTTATTTTCCAAGAAGGTATTCATGTAGATCCAAGTAAAATTGAAGCAGTAAAACAATGGCCTAGACCAACAACTGTGTCTGAAGTACGTAGTTTTCTTGGCTTAGCAGGATATTACCGTCGTTTTGTCAAAGATTTCTCTAAGACGGCTCTCCCATTAAATAAATTAACCCGAAAGAATGTTAAATACATTTGGGATGATTCATGTGAGCAAAGTTTCACCCAATTGAAAGAGTGTTTAACTTCTGCACCAGTCTTAATCCTACCATCAGGACCAGGGGGTTACTCTGTATTCTGTAATGCCTCAAAGATAGGCTTAGGGTGTGTGTTGATGCAACATGGTAAAGTCATAGCTTATGGTTCACGTGAGCTTAAAAAGCATGAATTGAATTACCCTACTCATGATTTGGAAATGGCAGCTGTAGTGTTTGCCCTAAAGATTTGGAAATATTACTTGTATGGGGAGACTTGTAAAATTTTTACAGATCACAAAAGCCTTAAATACATTTTTGAGTAGAGAGATCTCAATCTAAGGCAATGAAGGTGGATGGAACTTCTGAAAGATTATGATTGTACCATTCTTTACCATCCAGGTAAAGCAAATGTAGTGGCTGATGCTCTAATTCGAAAGTCTATGGGAAGTTTAGCTCACATTGCCACTATAAGGAGGTCTCTAATACATGAACTATAAGAATTGGAAGCTGATGGAGTATTCTTCGAGATCACTGAGTCAGGTACATTTCTGGCTCATTTAACAGTTAGATCATTCCTTGTTGAAAAAGTTTAGAAAATGACATCGATATGGTCAAAATCAGAGATAAGGCAAGGCAAGGTCTAGCACCAAGTTTCTTGGTAGATGAAGAAGGAGTCTTATGGTTTAATGGGAGACTCTGTGTCCCCAACATTGAATCTTTGAAACATGAAATCTTAATGGAAGCTCATGGTTCACCCTACGTTGTACATCCTGGTGCTGTGAAAATGTATCAGGACTTGAAACAAGTTTATTGGTGGGAGGGCATGAAGCGAGATGTGACTGACTTTGTAGCTCGATGTTTGACTTGTCAGCAAGTTAAAGCTGAACATCGACAACCACCTGGTTTGATGCAAAAACTAGATATTCCCGAGTGGAAGTGGGAAAGGATCACTATGGATTTTGTAGTAGGTTTACCTCGGTCAACAAAAGGAAATGACTCAATATGGGTCATAGTGGATCGACTTACTAAGTCAGCATATTTTCTTCCTGTTCATACCACTTTCAGTGTAGCAAAACTTGCTCGACTTTATGTTAAAGAAATAGTGAAACTTCATGGTGTACCAATATCCATTATATCAGACCGAGGACCTCAATTTACCTCTCAGTTCTGGAAAGTCTTTCAAGAGGCTTTGGGTACCAAAGTGAATCTTAGCACAGCATTCCATCCTCAGACTGATGGACAGTCCGAAAGGACAATTCAGACTTTAGAGGATATGCTAAGAGCTTGTGTGATGGATTTCAGTGGAAGTTGGGAAGATCATTTGTCTCTTATTGAATTTGCTTATAATAATAGTTACCAAGCCAGTATCCAGATGACACCTTTTGAGGCTTTATATGGGAGACGGTGTCGATCTCCTATAGGTTAGTTTGAACTTGGTGAAACCAAAATACTTGGACCTGAGATAATACAAGACGATATAAATAAAGTTAAACTTATCAGAGAGAAGTTGTTAACTGCACAGAGTAGACAGAAATCTTATGCGGACAACCGACGACGTGACCTTGAATTTGCAATAGGTGACATGGTTTTCTTACGAATCTCACCTATGAAGGGAGTAATGAGATTCAGGAAGAAAGGAAGCTTAGTCCGAGGTATGTTGGCCCATATAAGGTTATAGACAGAGTGGGTAATATGGCATATCGTCTGGACCTACTTTCAGACCTAGAGGGAGTTCATCCAATATTTCATGTGTCCATGCTAAGGAAATATCTTCCTGATCATTCTCATGTCATTCAACCCCAAGAAGTTCATTTTGATGAAACTCTCACCTATGAAGAGGTACCAGTAGCTATTCTTGATAGAAAAGTCAAGAAATTGCGCACTAAAGAAATTCCTACTGTCAAGGTTCTTTGGAGAAATCATTCACGCGAGGAAGCTACGTGAGAGGCAGAAGATGAAATGTGGAAAAAATATCCACATTTGTTTGAAACTTGAGGTAAGATTTTAATTCGGAGGACTGAATTCTTTTAAGGGGGGTAGAATGTAATACCCGCTAATTTTAGAATATAATTCGCTTAAGAGTATTTTAGAATTTTACAACGTTACTTTAGTTATATATTTTGGTCATTTTTAATTTTCATATTTAATTGTTCTCTTTGAATATTATTTATGAAAATTGAGTTAAATGACTGGACTGAATATTTGTACCATGTGGGATATATTCTAATAATGGTGAAATTCATGGAAAAGTGGTATAAGAATGGTCAATTAGTCCATTTATTGTAATTTGACTGGATGGGTTTGGATGTTGGGTTATGGATACCCATGGGTTATTCAATAACCCATTAGAAATATTTAATATAAAGCTTCAATAGTACCCCCTCATTTTTCTCACGCAACCGAAGCAGCTGATATTCATTTTCTCTCCTTTCTTCATCCTCTTCTCAAATCCTTTCCTTGATCTTTAGAATTTCGATTATCTGTTCGGTTCAAAAGCTTTGTAAGGATCAAAGGTAAGCTTTAATCTCATTATTTTCCTTAAATCTAAGTTTATATGGAAGATTAGAGAAAGTTTTGTTCTTGAAGATTTTGATGATAATTCATGAATCTCAGTTGTTTTAAAAGTTATATTTGAGTTATAATCGGTTAAAAGAGTTGAGATTCTAGTTTTGAATCAAAAGAAAGGAAAGGATGAATTTTTGAAAGATTTTTTGCAAAAACTCGAGTTACTGTAGCGACCAGAAATTTCAGGAAAATCTGGAAATTTTTCTTCGAGTTACTGTAGCAGTTACTGTAGTGTCGACAGTCAACGATATTGTAGCAGTCAACGATACTGTAGCAGTCAACGTTACTGTAGCAGTCAACGTTAATGTAGTGAACCGTCACTGTAGCGAACAGTACTGTAGTAAACCGTTACTGTAGCAATCAGAAAATTTTGCGTATTTTCGTGATTTTGTTTCCTTTCTTATGTTTCCTTGTAATATATTTTACTAGCAAATTTTTCTACACAAATTCTAGTGTGGAACAAGGTAAACTTGGACAAACATCAAGGTGAGTGAATAACCTTGCTAAGCTAGTTTGATATTACTAATCAAAGTACAATATAAGTCCCATTTACAATATTATTTGAATATTAATCAATCAATTTTTCATATGACAATATATGATGATTGATATATTTTTACAGAAATTCAAAGGAACAAGAGTATGTATAAATTATTTTGTTTCAAGGAAATTGTACTATGTGATAAATTCTCATTAATTTATTAATGAGTAAAGATCTACAGGTTCTAATACATGAGTTTGAAAGGGTTAAAGTCTCATACTACTCAGTGCATAACGATGAAAAACTATACACGAGTTTGAAAGGGTTAGAGTCCCATACTACTCGGTGTATATCTATGAGAACTTATTCACGAGTTTGAAAGGGTTAGAGTCCCATACTACTCGGTGTATATCTATGAGAACTTATTCACGAGTTTGAAAGGGTTAGAGTCTCATACTACTCGGTGTATATCTATGAAATCTTATTCACGAGTTTGAAAGGGTTAGAGTCCCATACTACTCGATGTATAAGACAATTAATTATATGAGTAAATGTGGTATTTGTACTTTTGATATTTTATATAGTACAGTTATTTACTTACTGAGTTTTTAAATAAACTTACACTCCCTATGATTATCTTTTCAGATACAGGAAACAAGGAAGAAGAGTATCCATTTGAAGATTAGAAGCCCCTTGGAGTTATTATCTGTTTCTGACTGGTGGGATACCAGTACAGTACTTATTAATGTGGATACTAGAAACACTCTGTACTTTCTATAGGTCTCCTAGGCTTGCGATGAGATAGAAATATCAGACTATGTATGTCTATATTTGCTTATCAGATGAATATAATTCTGTAATGTGGAATGAATGATTAAGGTTGAATGTAAAACCTTACAGAATATATGTAAATAACGTATGTTTGAGAATTTTATCAAATGAGTAGTATCTTTTCACATGTTCAATTTTTAGGATGTGACACCTTATGAGTAGAAGAAAAGCTCAACCAGCTCCCATATGCATCATGGACCATGTGCCACCGAGCCTACTGCATTCCCCAAGTAATTACAATCATGAAAGAATAATCTCCAAGCTAACAATTATAATAATAACCATTATAGAGACTCATTTAACCCTACATCTTCCATTTACCTAGCCCTCTGGCTCATTCATGGTTTCAGACCCTATGCTTCCATTTCCAAATTGTTAAGAACTTAAGTGAATCACCACATTTATGAGATAGTTGTGGGGTGCCTCTTAATGTCTTTTCTTATAACTCAAAACAAGTAAAGTTAGTGACTCACTTGAAAGCCGAATCAAGATTACCATTTCCTGGCAGCCCCAGACAAGAGCCTATAGACCCCCAATTGAGCCTAAATCAAGAGCCAAACAAGATTTTCAATGCAAAAGCATGAAGGAAAGAATTCAACATAGCACTTCAGCCTAAAGCATCCAAAGCATCAAGCTTAAGTGCCTAGGTTCCTGCCAAGCACTTGATTATAGCCACTCTCGGGTACTTTGGCGCCCACCCCTTTTGCACTAGCTCTCGGGTACCTTGGGCACTTAAGGCACTAATTGGCGCCTTGGGTTGAACCCATGGCCAAGGGACCGCAAAACTTGCAAAAACCCCTAAACTCTATGGTCTTTGGTTCCATTCTTCATTCCTTCTCAAGATACTTTGGTCTGGGTGAAAGGATGGGTTTTTAAACTGAGACAGATCTTTTCCAACATTAGGAACCCAAAGATTACAATCAATTGTTCTCATTTACCAAAAATTGTTCAAAATCCCCATTCATTTAAAAACCTAACTTTACCAACAACAATCCTTTACAAAACCTTTAATGGATAACATCAACTTTGAAGATGAAGGAAGAATGGAACCTACCTAACTCCTTTCTTGGTCAAAACACAACATCCCAAAGAAAACACAAGAATGCAACAAAACCCTAGAAGAGATAAGAGTAGAAATTCCTTACCTTCCACCACTTAGCAAGAATGAGGAGAGAAGATAAAGGAGGAACTCTTGCAATTGTTGAGCTCCAAATGTTGCTAGGTGTGAGAAGAGTGCACACCAAGGGAAGTAATGAAAACTCTCCTTGTTATGTCTCCAAGTGTGTGTGTGTTGTGAGGTGGAGAAATAAAGAGGCGGATGTGATGACTTAAAATGGGCCTTGGAAAAAGTTCTCCCTTATGAAGTCCAAATATAAAGAAAGTGCAAGACATATATTAATGTAAGCTGTAGTCTACATGCTTGATTCTTAATCTTTCAATTCACACTCAGTTAGGACAAGCACAAGGCATTTATAATATTTTCACACATTAACCTCCTTTCACTTAGGTCCTCCTTTATTATAGCCCAACTATCCCATATCAACATAAGGACATGACATTATAAAATTTCATACCAAAAGCATTAAATCTTCATGCCTAACTTACCAGCATAAAGATGATAAAATAATGCACAAACAGGAACTTCATGAAATAAAATAAAATAAATACTTAAAATAAAATAGTAAAATATATTTATAAAAAGGCAGGTGTTACACAAGGTCAAATTAAATTTATCGTCTGTCTATCTATAAATTTATGTAGGAGGTGTATCTAGTAAGAAAAATGATTTAATCAGTGAATTAGGACCCAAACAGGCCCAAAACCTAGAGACCCAGGGACTAGACTGGTTCAGGTCATTATTTCAGACCAGTTGAGACCCGATCTGGTCTTAGCTAACCCACTGACCCATTGCCCTAGGTTAACCCACCTCTTTTTTCTTTTAAAAAGAAAACTTACCAGTTAAAGAAGAAGAAAACCGAGAAGAAGAAGAAGAAGAAGAAGAAGAAGAAGAAGAAGAAGAAGAAGAAGGGCTGCGAGTCGGAGAGAAGAGGAAGAAATTGGACAAAGAAAAAGAAGGCACTGATGAAGAGTGACTTTAGATCAAAGAGAAGAAGAAGAAACCAGACGGTGAAAGAGAAGCAGTGCACTAATGAGTGATGAAGAGTGGTTTGGATCAAAAAAGAGAAAGCAAAGCACTAATAAGAATTAAATCATTAAATGACTTCTATTGCCTTCTTGTATTGGGTGGAGAAAAGGGGGTGGTACATCAAGGTGGAGAAACCAAGAAAAAGAAAATTGACTATCTCATTTGAAAATTTAAATTAAAAAATATTTTTTTAGTTTTTATATTTAATATAAACTAATATATATAGTAATTGTTTTAATAAAAAATAAAGATTAATTCTTAATTTATTAATATAAAATTACTATATATATATTTAGTTATTATAGATGTTTATGAATTATCATGAATGTTTATGACTTTAAAGTATAAAATTTACATATAAATTATTTATTTGACTTGTTTTTGAATTTATTTATAATATATATATATAATTTTTAATTTTTTAATTTATTTAGCTGGGTCAGCAATTGATCAGGATGTCATCCCGAATCAATAACCAGATCTGTTCCAAAAACATTAGAGTTAATGTGAGATGGACAAATAAAATAATCATTTTTAGATCACAAATTAATGAATATATCTATTAACACAAATTAAAATTTCTTTTTTAGTTTTTGTATGAATAAATTTAATATCATATTAAAATATTAATTTGTAATCTAGAAGTGTTTATTTTCTCCTCGTATCTTTATAATTTTTTTTAGTGATCAAATAGAAATAATTATAATTTTTCAATGATTGAAAGAAATGAATGGATGTCTGTTGTGTAAGTTGCAAGAATGTATGATCATTGGGTGGTCCTCTATTTTCTTGGTACATGCTCTGCCTGTCTCCCAAGGGCACCAACCCACCTTTCACGGGTCAATGGTGTGAATTAAATTAAATTTTATATTATTAAATAATTTTGTCTAAATGTGTTATTTAGATATTGTGTCAATGGAACTTGGAATATATACATAAAATAAATTTGTTTGAAATACACTTAAATAATGTTTAGTTTTAAATATTACATTTAAGTTGTTTTTAATATTTTGATCTATGTGACCTAAATTTCTCTTTTAATTTATGTGATAGATGATTTAAATCATGATAAATACATGTTAAATTGAGATAGCTGATTTTTTCAAAATTAAATTGAAAATGTTATAATTTTTTGAGATCAAATTAGTAATTTATTGTAATATTTAATATAAAACTTTCACTTTTTTATGACAATAAAATTATTAAATAATTTTATTACTAAAAAGAATACATGGTGTGCAAAATAACTAATTTTAATGAATATAAGCGAATGTAATATTTCCAGCTGAAACGAATCTAAATGTAATTTATCCAAATTTCATAAAAATAAATAAATAATCATCTTACATAAAAGTCTTTTGCTGCGTGGACTTTCCACCGAGTGTGAAGATAGCTGAAAACGATCGTCAATTTGCGCGATCACCAAACAAAGCTTCAGAGTCTTCACAGTTTCTTCGCCAGATTCACACACCCCACAAATCAGTTTTGCTTCCTTCATTTCTTCCTCCTTCTATGGTAACAAAGAATGTCCAATCCTTCACGGCGGCGGCGGCGGCGGCTGAAGCTCCGCGTCCGACGATCACTCTTCCGCCACGGCCTTCCATGGAGGCCTTCTTCACCGGCGGACCCGGTGCGAGTCCTGGTCCGATGACTCTCGTGTCCAGCTTCTTCTCCGACAACTACCCTGACTCCGACTCCCGCTCTTTCTCGCAGTTGCTCGCCGGGGCTATGGCTTCTCCGCTCGCTCTGGGCGCGAGGTCGGGTTTGTTTGCGGACAATTCCACCGAAAATTCGTCCAAAGAAGGGGCGTCTGAGGATGGAGAGAAGAAGAATTTAGGGTTCAAGCAGAGTAGGCCCGTTAATTTGTTGATTTCTAGTTCCCCATTGTTTACAGTCCCTTCTGGGTTAAGCCCTTCTGGATTGCTTAATTCTCCTGGCTTCTTTTCGCCTCAGGTTATTGAAAGAATTAACTTCTGTATGATGGTTTTTGTGCTTGCCTTGCTAAGTTAGTGTATGCTTGGATTGGAGGTGAACAAACTTTATTTTGGATAAACTTGATTTTGGTTAAAAGCAAATTATTGCTTTGGCAAATGGGACTTTAGAGAAGAAAATGTTGTTTGAGAAGTGGGATGACCCTCAAAGCAAACAATTATTTTTTGTACCTAAAATCATGTTTGAGAGTTTAAACTAGCTTTTAAAGAATTCAACTCTCAAACCAAACACGCTTAGGATTTGTGGGGACACCGTTTGTGAACTTGGCCAGCACATTTGCCTTAGATGCTGGTTCATTGAAGTTTATGCTTAGACAGATATTATAAATATTACATTTTGAAAGGAAAGAACAGGATCAACTTTTGAGGATGAGAGACTGCAGTTTCATGATTCTTTGGTTATTCATGTCTTGACTTTCTTTCTGGAAGTAGGATGGTGCGTGATATTACATGCAAATTGTTATTTAGTCGTTAATCTTTGGAATATACATTCAAGTAGTTGATCTGAAGCTCTTTCAATTGGTCTATCCAATTTCACTGCTTAATTAATATCCTTTTCTGGCGTGAAATACAATTATATTATCTAGAGTGAAGCCAATTAGAGAAGTCTTTAATACTGTTGAAGGAATTGTATCTTTGACATTGTAGTTGGTAACTAAAGTAGTCAAGCATTCAGTTTTTCTACTTGGAACTGTATACCTTGAATCGTATGCTTGCAGTTTTTATAATGTGGTAGAAATGAGATGAGTTCTATTCACGGATTTAGTAGACACATTATACTAAATTGACTTCTGATTGGATTAATGTGAATCTCTGTAAAGATGGTTTTGTCTGAGCAACAAGAAAATGAAAAGAAATAATTACAGTGGAAATTTGTTTCTTAAAATATAAGATTTGCAAGTTACTCAACAACGAAAAAAAAAAATGCAAAATTTTCAGTATAAGAATTACCTGTGTTATAGCAATAAATGATTGTTTATGCTTTATCGTACTGCATATTACTTTTTCATGATGCATGCTAAATTTTGTTAAGGAAAACATTAATTCTTATCTGTCTTTTCCCTGTAAAAAAAGGCTTTTTTTTTTTGGTATTTTAATAAAAATGATTGCTTTCTCATTTAGTAGCTGCATGGAACCATGCATGATATGACAGAATGTGTTGGTCATGCCGCAGGGCATTTTTCTCATCATAATGTATCAGTGTGATCATCATGTCCAGAGGACAGAGGATATATTTGTATGAGCCTCTTATTGTCTCTCCATTTCAATATATACAGAGCCCTTTTGGGATGTCCCATCAACAAGCTCTAGCACAGGTTACAGCTCAAGCTGTCCTAGCACAATCGCATATGCACATGCAAGCTGATTTTCGCCCATTTGCTGAAACAACTGCCAAACCATTGGCAGTGCAGCCATCCTGTACAACGAGCGAAGCTTCAAAGCAGCAAGTAGCATCATCTGTATCAGACCCTAAAAGTGCCCAACTTGAAATATCAGAGGTTTCTCATGCTGATAAGAAATATCAACCGTCTTCCTTGGGAATTGACAAACCGGCAGATGATGGCTATAATTGGAGGAAGTATGGGCAGAAGCAGGTTAAGGGGAGCGAGTATCCACGGAGCTACTACAAGTGTACACATTTGAATTGCCTGGTAAAAAAAAAGGTTGAGCGCGCCCTTGATGGCCACATAACTGAAATTATCTATAAAGGCCAGCACAACCATGAAATGCCTCAGTCAACTAGGCGTATTAAAGATAACTGTGAATCAAATGAAAATAAAAGCATTCAAGCTAAGTCTGAGTCAAACACACAAGGTTTGGTGGG
Source organism: Biancaea sappan (assembly GCA_037074585.1). NCBI lineage: Eukaryota > Viridiplantae > Streptophyta > Magnoliopsida > Fabales > Fabaceae > Biancaea > Biancaea sappan. The sequence goes on from CM073492.1 coordinate 81,482,002, forward strand.
AAACTCAAACATGATTGATGAAAACATGCCTGATCATTCAGTGCCCGAGATTGACCAGACCTCCAATCAAGGGATTCCTAGACAGTTATCTGGATCCAGTGAGAGTGAGGAAGCGGTTGATGCAAATATTACAGAAGAAGATGGAGATGGTGAGCCAAACCCAAAAAGAAGGCAAGTTTTGCAATGTTATGAATTTGTTATCATACAGCTCTGCCATTTTCTTTTTCTTCAAAGTATAGGTTGAAGTTCTGTGTTGCAGGAACACTGACGTTGGAGCTTCTGAAGTATCTTTGTCCCATAAGACTGTTACAGAACCCAAAATCATTGTGCAAACAAGAAGCGAAGTTGATCTGTTGGATGATGGCTACAGGTGGCGCAAGTATGGCCAAAAAGTAGTTAAGGGAAATCCTCATCCAAGGTAATCACCTCATCTATTCTCCTGTTATGCTCTATTTTTCTTTTAAACTCAGAAAAATACGTTTGAAGTGAATCACATAGTTGAAATCATATCAAGTGAAAAAGATTCATATGGTTTAATTGCAGTATAATCTATAACATTAATTACGCATACAAGAGTTCTTTATTATTTTTTTCAGTATTTTCTACTTAGGTCAATAATTAACCAATGAAAAATGGACTTTATTGTATAACTGAGTCAGCATCACTGAGGCACAAAAAAATTTGGTTTTTTCGGAAATGGAATTCCATGTGGGAAGTTTTATGGTAAGTTGCAAAATGAACTCAGCTTGCCTCCCAGAGAATGTTAATGACATCCATGGCATCTTGTCTTGCTGTCTTACATCATTCATTATTTAAATATTGAAATCAAGGCATCGCATACATTCGTTAACTTCTTCTGGACTTTGATTGATTTAGTTGAAATCAAATGAGAAGAAATGGGTTTGACCTAAATTTTCTTCTTATCAGCTTTACTTAATGAACAATGCTGATATACCATTTTCTTTTCCTTTTCTGGTAAATTTTTCTTTCCAGTTAGTTCTAAAATTTCTTAAGATGTTAAACGGAAGCCTAGTTTTCTGCTCTTAATTAAAGGATAGATATGGTATTACAAGATCTGCAAACTAATGACATGAAATCAGGGCACAGTAGCTCATAAATGAGTAACATGCTATAGTACCTAAAAATTGTCATCTAGCATTGAATTTATTTTGCTTCATTAGTTGACTTTTTGTGTATAGACCAAATCTTTCTCTTCCCCATTGATTTTATTTATTTATTTATTTATTTTTGCATGAAAGACTGCCTGAATTTCAGCTTAAAAGTCCTATCGACACAATCCCAATTTTCTTTATGTCATTTCCCATTAATGAAATAAGCAATTTTTTCCTTTCCAGCAAATGGGTGTACTGATAAGTGTGTCTGAGAGAGAGACAGCACTTGGGTGGTATTTACCCCATTTGAAAGTTTTATATATCTTCCTCTCTGCTTTATTTATATTCTTACTTAACACCATTCCATGCATGACTACATGCCTTGCAGTTGTTCCAACCTTCTGTTTTTGCTTCTGTTGCACTAGTTAACTTTCTGGTTCTCTACACCAGTCAGTGTCAGACACATTCAAATAAATTCTGTTTGTGCCATGATATAATTTTGTTCAATTTCATCCAGAGATGATTATGAATTTAGATTTATTTATCATTTTCTAATCTGTAACATATGGCTTGGCTTTCCTTCCCTCCTAAATAAAAAAAATTAAACAGGAAATATCACTTGGTTCTGTTAGCTTCTTGAAGGTAGTGGTTTCATATTGAATCGCTTTTTGCTAGTTTTGTCCTTAAGATATGCATGTTTTACTTCATGCATAATGTATATAAGACATTGCTCTTTATTTCTTTCTTTTTTTTTTTTTTCAAAAGAAAAAGTACCATTTTCGTTCTTAAATTTTAGATTAAATTAATTTTGGTCCATACAGTTTCACCAAAAATTTAAATTGGTCCCTATACTTTATTTTCATATAAAATGGTTCCTGTAGTTTTCCCATCTATATAAGTTAGTCTCTGTCATTAGTGTAGTTAACTTTGATGTTAAAACAGTTCTACATGGCAGCTGATGTGTATATTTGTGAACATATGAAAGTTAGGAAAATTAAGAATTAAGAGCAAAATGAGAATTTTATTGACATGACAACTAAGTTGTATAAAATTTAATGAGCGAGCATGTTGATATGTTCACAAATGTACACATCAGCTCTCATATAGAATTATTTTAATATCAAAGTTAATCATACTAACGAATACATGAATGAGAAAACTATAGGGATTTTCTATTGAAAACTATAGGGGACTATTTTAGATGGAAATAAAATGTAGGGACTACTTTACAAATTTGGTGAAACTATAGGGACCAAAATTGTAATTTAACCTAAGTTTCAATTTTCTCCTAGAACTTTATTGTGTGTCAATTTTGTCTCACATATTTTTAATTAATTTCAATTTTTTCCCTAAGTTCAATGTCGTCTAAATCATTAATGACAAAGGCAAATGTGTGGCCCCTCTATTATATAGTGTCAACTCTTCTAATTAAGCACGTTCTACATAAGATATTCTCTTGAAATGACAAAATTACGTTCTATTATTTACTTTGTCCTTCAATTTCTAGAATAATGGATTTCAAGATAATATTTGACATGAAACATGTCTAATTGAACGAGTTGGCGTTGATATATACAATAAAAGTGGCCATTTCAGCGTTGACCATTAACAATTTACATTGCGTTGAGCTCAAGAACAGAATTGAATTTAATTGAGAAGATGTGAAACAAATTTGGTATAAAATAAAATCTTGGGACAAAATTGAAATTTAGGTTAAAGGTCGAAAATGGTTTTTTCTTTTTAACATGAACAATTATATAATTAGTTTATTCTTTTGCAGCTATTATCTTGCTTTCAACTGAATTTAATATTTTGGCATGATGTTATTTCTGACGCTTAATTCTGCAAACAGGAGTTACTACAAATGCACCAGTGCAGGATGCAACGTGCGTAAGCATGTTGAGCGAGCCTCAACAGATGCTAAAGCCGTCATAACTACGTACGAGGGAAAACATAACCATGATGTCCCTATTTCTAGAAATAGCAGCCACACCACAGCTCCTACCAATTCAATGCCTTTGAAACCCCAGAAAGTCATGCCTGGGAAGCATCCTTTGCATAGAGACGTGGGGTTTGGAAACAATGACCAAACACCAGCTGTTTTACGCTTAAAGGAAGAGCAAAACGCAGTCCAAGTTTAATGCCTATATCAGTTATATATGCAACTTTTGGGAACCCAGATCCCCTGCTTGGCCAAGCAAGGCCGTCCGATTAGTACTAGCAGGTGAAGTTCATGTAGATCTCACCTGATCGGATGGTTCTGCTTGGCTAAGCAAGAAATCCTAGGGCGACTTCTGGTTGAGAGATGACTTGCTGCAGAATTAAGTTAATGTGAAGGCTTTTGCATTTTGTTCCCTAGCTTCTCTGTAATTGCACACTTTTTCTTCCTTTTGTTGTAAATGTAAGTTATGAAGTTGTTTGTATATGAAACATCATTACAACTTATAAAATGGACATTACTAATCTTCCTTGTAGGGTACAGAGCAAAATGGGACCCTGGTATCACATAATTCTTTGGCGTATTGTTATGTTGTAAAATTTTATCATTATAATGCAGTTGAATGAAGTATAATATTCGTTTTTCTTTCTGCATCTAGATGCGTTATTTGTGGTCCATCTTTTGTAGTTTTGACCATGCCTCAAAAAATCAGATTTGAACTATTGGTTTAACTGAAAAATTAATAAATTATTTAGGTCGTAAAAATTTGTGAGTATTTAAATTAGTAGAAAATCAGTTGAATCAATAAAATTAACCGGTTCGACGGTTCAATTGGTTCAAAATTTTTATTTTATTTTATTTTATTTTAAATTTTTATTGAATATTATTTTGTATTTTTAAGAAATCTTTAAAATAATTAAGTTATTAGGAGAAGATTTAAGATTTGTATAAATATATATTTGTAACATGCATTAAATGTCTTAATATTTTAATATTATATATTTTAATATTTTAATATCTGTAATATATATTAATGATATATTTTAATATATTTTAAGTAGTATTAATTTAACTGTGTTCTAATGATTGACTTTTGAATTAATGTCTAGATTGATTTAATGATCGTTCTAATTTTTTAAACATTAGTTTTGAAATAATTTATAAAGTTTTGTCCTTAAATTTAAAACTATCTATTTTGTCCATTTTGAATTTGACGGCCTCAATCAAAGAGAAAAGTACCACATGTAGTTTGACCTTTTTTATTTTTTGGGGTTCAGTTTCTTTCTTTAATGTAAACCATTTGATAATGGACAGTTTAAATTTAAAAATTAAAATCTGCAGTTCTCCTCAAAACTTTAAAAGATTTATATCATCAATTACTGCTTGTGTTGTTCTCACACCAATAGTTCCACACTATCTTTATACGCTTTTCCACATACAATGTTACGTTTAAATTAAAAAAAAGGTATAGTTTTATGTAAAAATGAATAATAAATAAATTGTTGCAAAATACAAGTAAATAATGACAAATTAATTTGTGAAAGTTTTTTTCCCAGAAGAAGCTTGTAAGATCAATCAATTGCAGTTTCAGGCTCTTCCCCTCCTTGTTGTATAATAAAGAAAAAGATAAAAGTCAAGTAATTACATACTATTTTTTTTTAGGACAAAGGTTGTTAACTATATATCATTAATATTTCCCACTACAATTAACAGTTTTTGAGCTATCACAGAAAAAAAAAGTTATCTTATAATTCTTCATTGATCCTATCTACTTAAGAATATATATATATATATATACGCAATTAATTCTTTGTTTTATTTTCTTATATATTCCGATTGTCTTTATTGCTGTTTAAAATTTTATTTTCACACTAGCATAATTATTTCATTAAATAATATAGTTAAACAAAACCACAAATGTTAAGCAGTAATTTTAAACAAGTAGTCCACAAAAAAAATTAATACTCTGAATCCAATACTAAAAAAATTATAAACTAAATTTCGACCGAAGTATATAACGATATACAAATTGTAATTTATCCTAAAACTCGAAAGTCAAGAATGGTAATCTTCTTTTCATTTTTATCATTCTTTTATTTATGCTAAATATGATAATCTTGCTTTTGAATAAGCTTTCAAATATTAACATTACTCTGTTTATTGAAAAATTAAATGTCTCAATTTAATTATATATTTATTTCACTTTAATTTTTTTATTAAATTACAAAATTTATTATTATTAAATTTTAAAATTTTTATTGTCAAAAATTACTTTAATAGATAGGTGAACAAATTTAAAATAAATATTATTTTTTAAGTACTAAATTAAAACAATTATAATATTTTGAGATTAATAACTGACTCTTTGATCAAGAGTGGAGCCGTTGGTACTTGGCAGTTACATGCAACTACCACCACCTCGACGACACGGTGAATCGCAATGGCTTCTCTCTCTCTCTCTCTCTCTCTCTCTCTCTCTGTTCTGTCCAACAAAAGCAACGATGGAAAGGTAATAACAGAACCTCCAAACGGTTCCATTATACCTTTTCTCTCTCATTTCTTTTACGTAACCAAAACGATGAACGAATTCGGACCCACGAATTTCTCTTCCTTTGCTTTCGGAACCTCTCTCAATCCTCCATCCTCAATCCTCCGCAGATATCGCTCTCCCTGTAGACACAGAAACCGATTGTGGAGAGCCAATGCGAACATAGCTTATATCATTTTTCAACAAAACCGAATGCACCCCTTCTGGGTTGATCTAACCAACATTCTCTGACGAGGATGCTCTTCGCGGAGATGGTGCAACCTCATTGGAGCTGCTGATGTAGGGGACATGCCGCCCTAGCATCATCGTTCGCTTCCCGAATCTCGGAATTTGGGGCGAAATGGGTTGCATTAACTCCAAGAAAGCCATTGCCTCAACTTCGCCTGAATGTGTGCCTGAACCCGATTACAGGTCCTCGATTGCCGAGCCTCCGTCCAGAGGGCAATCTGGGGTTCTGGTTGTCGAGAACAAAGGAGAAGCGCCATCGGAGGATCGGAGCCGGGATGGGAAGAAGATGATGAAGAAAGACAGCTCCAAAGGTACTGGTTCTTTCCGAATTGCGCTTAGGTATGTAGAAGCGGAGCAGCTTGCTGCCGGATGGCCCCCTTGGCTCACCTCTGCTGCAGGGGAAGCTATCCAAGGATGGGTGCCTCTCAAAGCAGAAGCGTTTGAGAAATTAGACAAGGTAGGGAAAAGCCCTCCATTTATCCGTTTCAGCAATGTTATTACAGAATTGGACGTTTCATTTGCTTAAGTTATTTCAAATTATTATAAATGCATAAATGGATGAAAATGATATAGTTTATACTGATTATGGTCAAATATATTATTAATCAAGCAGCTGTGGAACTCTCTGGAGTTCCTGGAAAACGATGACCACCATAATGACAAAGGTAGAATAAAGAACGTATTAATTTTAAACTAGACAATCTTGATATGATATTGGTTAGACATAACTCAGTTAGCTAGCTGTAAAATTTGTTCTTAAAAATAACCCATAAACTAGTTTTAGGTACAGGTTTAAGATAAGCTAGGATCATCACAAATCCTTAAAACTCCACATCGTCAAAAGAGTTCTCGACTCAGCAATCATGGCAAAGAGATGTTAGTCCATAAAATGCCATACTTCTGGTTTTGGATTCCTCATTCATTAAGGTAACTAGTATTGTATCATGGCTGCAAGAAATGTTGGGATCACTTTCATTCAGTTTCCATTGCAATACAGGGAAGAAGAGATGATGGAATGTCTTACAGTAACACTAATAAGATATTAAAATAAGTTTAATTCAATTGGAAGAACTATGGAAGAAGACACAGACAATAGAGAACGTTGGCGAAAAATTTGGAGGGGGTAAATCTAATGCCTTAAGTAATATACGTGACTCTCTACGACCGGGGAGAGAGCATGATTAGATTTCGTCCCTAAATAGTGAGAGATGATCCAAATTATTGGTGGTTAAGCTATCCCTTTTATAATTTAAAAGTTGATGTCAAGATGATATTAAAAAATATATTACTCATGCTCGATGAACTATGAACACAGTTACATTTCACAAGAATCAACAGTTTCTACCTGAGGCCTTGAGCTTCTTCTTTTAATAGGCTCTGAAGATCTCGATCTTACGGTTATGTACGTGAAGCTGAGCCTTGAGAGATCTGACTCACATGCTTATATGAAAACAACTGATAGAAGCATATTATGTATTGGCAGTATACACCTTACCATACTAATCAATCCCATTTATCCTTCAGCACGTACGAGGTTCACCTCTTGGAATGAGGTTTCTCTCAACTACTGTATGATAAAATGAAGCACTTTTTTAGCTGTATGATAAACCACTGGATTATGAGAATAACTACCTTCTAGCCTTTGACCTACTTAACCAAAAATAAATAAGCTTGGCTTGATCTATAAATGGTACAGGATAGTTTGCTTTTAGATTTATAGTTTTAAACTTTGAAGGTAAATTACGTTCAAATAAAGTTTATATGACTATAATACACGATATAAAAGAAGACCATTATTTCTTACGGACAGTTTTTTTCCCTTTTCCTTTTTTGTCTTTGCAAAAATATTAAACATGACGTTAAATAATTGTAGTATATAAGAAATATATGAAATTCTAGCAAATATTATTCATGTAAATTGTTGTATTGATTCAACTTTAGAAATATATGAAATTATTTAATGTTAGGCTTGTGATCTAGCTCATGAGTTCACAGGCTTGTAAAGTACTGAGATTGAGCAAGAAAAGCCCAGTGTCCTTAAATTCAGCCACTATTCAAATTTATAGTATAAAATAATTTCTTTTTGGTTTACAATGATTACATTTTGTTTCCTTTAACTGTGGTATAATATCTTGGTCATATTGTTGTTTTCTAGTCAACTAGTCAACATATTCTTAATTCTGTCCTTTCTTATTATTTTTTATTCTTTTGAACTTCTACAGATTGGACAAGGTACATATAGCAGTGTGTTCCAGGCACGAGAGGTTGAAACCGGGAGGATGGTTGCCTTGAAGAAGGTGCACATTGACAATTTTCAACCAGAGAGTATTAGGTTCATGGCAAGAGAAATAATAATCCTACGCAGGCTTGACCACCCAAATGTCATGAAATTGGAAGGTCTAATAACATCCCGGCTATCAAATAGCATGTACCTTGTATTTGAATACATGGAGCATGATCTTGCTGGACTAGTATCTTCTCCTGACCTTGAGTTCACTGAAACACAGGTTAGTTAGTATCTTCTTTCAGATAGAGTAGTGTATTTTAGAATGATACATTGTGCACGTTATAGTAGTAGGGAAAGAAAGAACGTAGTTCTAATAGTGGCATGGCTCACCTAAAGTTGGAGAGAGACTCCATTTGTACCAGTCCTTGAGTAGCTTTTTACAGTGTTTTCCTACATATCCGATGGTTTACATTATGCAACTATTAACATTAAAGCAAAGTCCATGTTATAGCTGTCATCTTTATCATTTCTTTAAAAGTAACTAGAATTGTTTTGTCAAGTTCAATATAATGTTCATGTTTCCAAACCAGAACCTCTCTATTTAGAAAACAAAATCTTTTCATGTTTATATTCATTTCTTCTATTTGAAAAATCTAGCTCAAAGTGCCACAAGATTATGTGAAGCATAGTTAAACAAATCAATGATATACTAATGTTGAAACCCTGCCCACACTTGACGAATTACGGTTCAGAATAAAGTGTATAAGGTTGGGGCAATAAGTGTAATTTTTTTCCCTTTGAATTTTATACTCTAGTGTGAAGAAAGAGTAAAGATTGGCTTTTCCAACTGATATAACACAGTTCTGATAAATGTCTTCTCTCCACCTGTATTGTCATATTCTTGTCTTGCATTTTTGTTGATTGCTTTTTACATAGCTTCAATAATAATTTCTTTTATTTTTTGGGTTGGCTCCTTCCATAGGATAACTGCTAAATTTTTTTGTTCAACAGGTTAAATGTTACATGAGGCAGCTATTAAGTGGAATTGAGCACTGTCACATCCATGGTGTCATGCATCGCGACATTAAAACATCCAATATATTGGTGAATAATAAGGGTCTTCTCAAGATAGGAGATTTTGGATTAGCTAATACCCTTAACCCCAGTAACAGGCATCCATTGACCAGTCGGGTAGTGACTCTATGGTACCGTCCTCCTGAACTCTTGATGGGATCTACAAATTATGGAGTATCAGTGGATCTGTGGAGTGTGGGCTGTGTATTTGCAGAACTTTTTCTGGGAAAGCCTATTCTTAAAGGGAGAACTGAGGTAATTTTCTGGGGCTGTCAACAATGCATGCCAGTTCACTTATTGATTAGCTCTACAATTAAAGAGGCCAGTTTAATGTGATGAAAATTTCTGATTTTACAGGTCGAACAATTACACAAAATATTTAAGCTTTGTGGCTCTCCACCTGATGAATTATGGGAAAATTCTAAGCTTCCTCATGCAACAGTGTTTAAACCTCAGAATAGTTATGAAAGCACTCTATGGGAGAGGTGTAAAGAATTTCCAGAAACTGCAGTAAAACTAATTGAGAATTTACTTTCTATTGACCCTTCTATGCGTGGGACTGCCTCTTCTGCCCTTATGTCTGAGGTAATTCCACTGAAGTTTGGTATACATCACACATGTATCCTTTTACAGCTTAATTCATATTATGGAGATTTACCACGCTAACTGTTGATGTTATAATATAATTGTAGAATGAGTTTTCACAACTTAAGTTTTTGGTCGTTGTGATTAACTTTTTACTTAGGAATTTTAATTCTGAAAATCTTATTCTATTACAATGTTTGCATAATGCTGTCCAGTTGTGTATAATTAAGCTTGATTATTGAGTTGATCTCTCCGTACTCTTTCAGTATTTTAGCACCAAGCCATATGCTTGTGATCCGTCAGTCCTGCCAAAGTATCCACCTCACAAAGAAATGGATGCCAAAAACCAGGCAGATGCACGAAGGTAAGAAATTGTCATGAGACACAGATATTTTAGAGGTGCTGGTGTTCTACTTGTTTTTCTCCTTTGCTTTGAATCTTATCCCTGAATCTAGTTCTTATCTTTTGATGTGCTTGTTAAATGGAAGTTATAGGTTGTATAATCTTCAGGGCCTAGTCATTGTGTACGCGTTCACGAAATTTCTTAAAAACCTTTTTATTTAAAGATCTGATTCCTGAGTACTTCATATCCAATTTCTGTGACTAAGTTGGGGCTTTGTTTGTACTCTCAGGAAAAAGACTGGAGCTAAGGTGCAAGAGGCTGTGACATCAAGAAAGCAAAAGCGAGTCCATAAAATTTCCCAAGAACCGACCAATCTCTATAAATCAGCTACAAAAAAGGTGCTCTCTTGCTGTTTAATGCTATATTGCTTCCAAAAGGTTACTAGTTTTAACTTCCCCAATCCCTATACAGGAAATGCAGAGTATCTCTCAAAATGCTCATAAAGATGATGATAAAGCACATCTTCCCAAGGAAAAAGGAGGAGCTATGCAAAGAGGGGCAATGAATGCGTCGTTGAATGCAAAAACAGAGACTTCCCGCTTAATGGATGTGTCTCATAACTTTATTGTAGCAGTGCCAGTCTCAGAATCCAATGGCTTTACATCGGCAAAAAACAGAAAAGTAGAGGTTTCATCAACTTTATCAGATGGCTCAAGAAGCAAGATCAGTGCACTAGATCCATCCTTTGCAAAAGGCACGTATAGTTTTACCAAACAAGGAACAGATGTTTCACAGAAAAAATATAACGAGGCAGGCCATCAACAAAAGCACCAGGGTCTACAAGATCGACTGAACTCTTCTGGTGCAGCTGATGCAGACCATGGTATAGATGTATACATGGATCTTGATCCCTATACTCAGGTATTATAATCATATGCTTTTGATCACACTAAAGCATATGTTTATTAACTTGTTATTGTTAACCGAAATGCCATTTGTTGTTTGTCAAAAAACACACTTAAGTTCTGATCAGCTAGTTCAGAACTTTTCAGGGAACACTTGACATGACCACTGTTTCAGTTGGCATATGTGTGTATAGTAATGTGGATGTAATGATCTCACTGCGCTTTTGGCTTATAGCTAGGAATAAAATCATTTTCTGTTATTGGATAAAAGAACTCTGTATACTGTATCAGGTTACATTTTATCTCATTTCCTGCTAACTTTACAGGGCCACAGAAATCTAGGTGAGCATGTATTGGGAATTGATGAGTCGTTCCAGAAAGATGAAAATGCTATTATTTCTCTATCACCTTGCAAATCAAGGCTTGGAAGAGGTAAAGAAACTTTTTTTCATCAGTTTACTATTGTTGGGTAGCTTGGTGTTTACTGTAACATAGTTTGCTTTAAAGTATGCACCTGGATAAACTCAACTTTTGGCTGCCTATTTTCATATAATTTTCTTTGTCTCCCTGCGCTAATTGAGAGTAAATTACTAGTTAACTCATAAATCTATGAGTGAATTGAAAATTTAATCCTTCCTACAGGGTTTGAACATCTCATTTTAGTCCTTCCTCCAAGGATTCAACATCTCATTTTAGCTTCCGAAGAGTCTTTCTTCTTTAATATTGCCTATATGTTGAGCCCAACAACACCTAGCATGAATTCAGTTAAATGTGCAGATGTCATTGAAAACAAGCCATGACAAAGCACCAAAAGATAAGTTATTGTGTCCTCTTCGAGTAGTTTAGTGCTTTGTAATAGCATATTTTTAGTGAAAGTTGGATGCTTAAAATCACATTAGGCCAATCTATATTTCTTATCTCTGTTAACCGGCTGAATTTGAGGACGGTATTGAAGATACAATACTCTTTTAGATGAATAAAACAAGATGCTCAAATTTTTAGGGACTAAATTAAGATAATTTATATTTTTTAAAGACTAAAATGTCAATTCACCCTAAGTTTTTTTTTAGAGTAAACATACAAATTGGTTCATAAAAGATACACTATTTATTGTTTAGCCCTTGAAATTTAAGAATTGAATTAGTTAGTCACTATAAATTACAAACATGTACAAATCAGTCCTTTTGTGTAACTAAGTTATATATTTACTTATTTTTGAGAGAGAAACTCAATAACAAAGTTTGACAAGTTCATAATATACAAGGAGTAAATCATGTAGTGTTAATTTATAAGGGACTAAACAACTTACCCAAGTATCTTTCAAGAACTAAGTTATTAATATAGTCCCTTTTTTTTTTTTAAGTATTGATAAATCAATGTGCTCTTTACAGTCAAATGATGCGACGGTTCTTAAATTGGAGTCATCCTAAGCTTCACAAGGGTGCTTTGCTCAACAGTGTAGACATTGCTGAACTGTGATTTCTGGATCTGAAGCTTTGAAACTTCTGACTTGGGCTCTGCTGACAGCTTTGGCAGCACTACCCTGCTTCGATTACAAGAGTTCTTTTTTTGTTTTTTGAAGATTTCATATTGATTTATGGTAATCAGCAGGAGTAACACTGAAATATAGGATTACAGATGTAAATGCCCACGTTGAAGATGGTATAATTTAAGAAAGAACAGTTTAATTTCCAGATAGAATTTTGTCACCTCACTGAACCAGCACATTTCTGTGACATCGACTATAAAAGAGTTTTAGTGATTATAGAGTTTGATATAGAAGAAGAGGATTTCCAGATCCAGTTGTCACGGACCAAAGTGCAAAATGTGTTATTTTCCTCAATGTCAGTATTATTTTTATAAGAATTCTATGAGTTGCTTCTAATTTCTGTTAATACAACTAGCAGCTCTGTTAATTATCAATAAACATTTGAAACAGTGATTTTTACATGTATAATAAGAAAAAAAACTTATTTCTAAAGAAACAGAGACACCATTTCAATTCAAAGCATATAGATTCTATTTTGAAATCGTATTGATTTTGAGCAAAGTTCTCAAGTTACGGAAAGAGTAAATTATTGATTTTGTCCTTAAAAATTTACAGTTGTCTCAATTTATTTTTTAAAAGGTCAAATATCTCAATTTAATCTATGAAAAATTATATTTGTCTCAATTTAATTTATTTATTTATCAAAGTGATTTTTAACCAAAAGGAAAAAAGAAATTAGCCAAAGTAAAATTTGCGGTTTAATAGTAAAAAAACCAAATTGAAACAACATAAATTTTTAAGAATTAAATTGAGAAATTTTATTTTTAAAAAACTAAATTGAAATAACCGGTATTCTAAAGAAATAGGGCAATATTTTATTAAAGAAAATTGCAAGGATCCTTGAAAGTTGCTTTTGTTATGGATAAAATTTTCTCTTATGGGAGAAAATGATGGGGATAATTTTTTTCTCGCTTAAACTTTGAGGATAAAAATAACTAAAACAATCTCTATTTATTCAATTATTTTACTGTATATAAATCTGCACTATAAATTATATATTTATAATTCATACTAATAAACTTCAATATGTGTTTAATTTTTTTTTTAAAAAAAATGTGTCTAATTTTAAACTATAATATTGTGTCTCTTTTTTTTTTTTTTAACATTTTACTTTTGTACCAAATTTACAAAGCCAAGGATTTGAATTAGCAGCAAGGAAAAAGAATTTTAAAAACGACCTTTTTTAAGAAATAGAAATGAATTCAGTTGAAGTTTAAATAAAATTAGCCAAACTTAAATGTTTTATCTATGTCAACCAATTAATAATTCACATGACACTAACTTTATTTTTTTTTTGAAGAATTAAAATGAGTTTAAAGTTCATTGAAATGAATAAGCAATCTGCACCCTTATTCTCTTCAATTGCGAAGTGGACATATACAGGAATTGTGTCCTAATTGTAGGGAATAGATTGTCTCAATTTTTAGTGAAAAAATAAAATTGAGAGTTCATTCTGCGGTTTGGGCCATCCATTTTTTTATATTTTATAATGGACGATCTGAATTAATTTGTTTTAATTTTTTTCTTCAATCTAGACTGTTTATTATCAAAAAAAAAAGAAAAGAAAATAGATAACCCAAATAATAAAATATACTCTCATTATTCAACCAGAAAATGAGACATTTAAGCTGACATAAAACCCTAAACTATTTATTTTTACTGGAATCCATGGAATCTTGCTTTTGTTCTTTTAATGTCATGAAGGATGTTTCCAAATGTTTTCTTATTCCAATTGTTTAATTCTTTTTGGAAGTTGTCAATAGTGGTTTCTAGATCATGCTGGTTCATCTGCCAAATATTAGTTGTAAGAGGTTTAAAAGTGTGGTGGCTCATCCAAAACGGTTCAAACGGTTCATCATCCATAAGGAGAAAATAAGAATCACATTGACCAATCTAAGCCCTCTAAAGACTCCAAGAGAAGATACTATTCATGCTATTTTCTATCAAAAGAACTAAGAAATAGTTAAACAGAAAATGACTTCTGAAATTCTAAACATTTTATCAACAGAAGTTTTGCCTGACTCTTGGGGAAACACTCTTTTTATGTTTAATACCAAAAATTAACAATGCTCATTTAGTTTCACATTATAGGCCTCTTGGCTTGTGTAATACTCATTATAAACTTCTAGCGAAATTAATAATTCACAGACTAAAACCTCACCTTCCAAATATAATCTCTCCTTACCAGGGGCTTATACTTCAGGAAGACATCCCTTTGACCTGTTACTCATAGCACAAGAAACAATGAAATCTGTGAAGAACTCAAAAACCAAAGAAGGCTGGTTAGTAGTTAAAATAAATATTAAAAAAAGCCTTTCACTCTATCTCTTGTGAGTTTATAAGGAAAATTCTAAATCTACTAAACTTACCTGCATGTTTTAGTAATCTTATCCTTTCTTACCTAAAAAATGTGAAATATAGCTCTATCATAAATGGAAAGAAAACACAACATTTTACTCTCTCGAGAGGAATAAGATAAGAAGATCTCCTATCTCCTTCCTTGTTTATTCTGGCTATGGAATATCTAAATAACTTGATTCTTGAAAAAATAAATCAAAGGATTGGCATCCCTTCAAATTCAAAACAAAGAACCATACATATCCCACCTTTTCTTTAGCAAAGCAAACGCTGAAAGCGTCGTTGCAATAAATGAGGTTCTAAAAACTTTCTGCAAAATTAATGGAATGACAATAAACAATGATAAATATAAAGCTTGGTTCTCAAAAATAGCTAGTAATAACAACATCAATTTCTTCCAAAATACTCTCAACAATAAAAAATCTTCTGACTTAGGTTTCTATCTAGGATAGCCATTAAAACCTAACTATAGAAAAAACAAACTTTAACTTCCTAATAGACAAACTAAGCTTAAAACTTAAAAGATGGAAAGCTAACTTGCTGTCTGAGGTAGGAAGGACGCAACTGATCCAATCTACCATTTCTAATCTTTCTAGCCATACAATGAAAGCCCTCCTCCTTCCAAAAAGCATCCTTGCAAATATATATAGCAAGATAAGAAATTTCTTGTAGGGACATAGTACAAAAACTAGAAAGCTTCATGCAATAGGCTGGGAAAACATATGTAAACCAAAAAGTCAAGGTGGTCTAGGGATTAGGAAAGTTAAACATCAAAATAAAGTTCACTTTCTAAACTTAATCTAGAGACTAAAGAATTCCTCTGATAAACCTTGGGCACAAATCTATAAAAACAAATTCGGGGAAAATATGACAAAGAAGAAAACAATGATCTTTTACACTTTTAGAGGAATCGGCCAAATTATGCCTCTGTACAGATCTTGCATTAGATCAGTTATAGGACAAGGAAAGAACACAAATCTTTGGTATGACACATGGCTGAGAAAGACAATTAGGCAACAAATACATGGTCCTCTTCCAGAAAATAAAGATAAAAGAATAGTAGATACTATAATTAAAACAAATATGAACCGAAATTACTAGTATACTACATAGTTGACCTTTCAGCTCCTTCAAAATTATTCTTGAGATAATATCCCAACTTGTCCCACAAACTTACTACCCACCAAAAGATAAAGAAATTTAGAATCTGACAGAAATGGAATCTTCACCTCTAAGGCAGCTTATATCTCACTATACTCAACCAACAATGAAACAAATTCATACCCTAATCCTAAATTAAATCTTTCTTGGATTTGGAAGACACCTTGTCACCCCAGAGAAAAATTCTTCATTTGGAAATCTTATGTGAAAGGACTACCAATAAACACTTGTCTTCACAAGGCAAAATGTATTGACAACAACACTTGTCTCCTCTACCACTCAGAATAAGAAACTCACCTTCATATCCTAAGAGATTGTTTACAAATAAAACCTCTATGGCTCACACTAGACCCTCCTCAAGAGTTCTTTGACATAAATGACAAAGAATGGCTTCAATCAAACAACAATAACAACATTCATAAAAATTTAAACATCCCAAGGCAAATCATTTTGCTCTATGCAATTAGAGCTATATGGCTTTTTAGAAACAAAAAGATCTTTCAAAACTTTCACCCTCCAATAACCGTTGTCAAAAATCAGATTCTATTTAAAGCAGCAAATTTTTGGTCTTCTATCCCTCTGGCCAATCTTTTTTTTTTCAACCTTCAAACCGAAGTTCTCAAAACAACATTTCTACATGGATTAAACCACCTTTTGGGTGGAACAAGCTAAATGTGGACGGTTCGATCAAAGAAAACTTGTTAACAACTGGTGGTGTTATTAGATAGGAGAGTGGTGAATGGATAATATGATTTTCTAATTTAATATAACAACAACAACAACAACAAAGCCTTATCCCACTAGGTGGGATTGACTACATGAATCGCACGACGCCATTGAGCTCTATCAATGACCTACTCTTTAGGTATCTCATTTATCAAAAGATCTCGTTGAATGACTTTTCCAAGTGTCCTTCTTGGTCTTCTTCAGCCTTTTTTTACAAGATTCTATACCATTTTCTCAACCCTCCTTACTGGTGCCTCCAACTACCTTCTTTGAATATGACCATTCTACCTTAAACGATTTTCTATCATTTTCGCCTCAATAGGTGCCACTCCGACTCTACTCTATATACAATTATTACGTATCATATCTCATCTTGTATGATCACACATCCATCTTAACATCCTCATCTTTGCTATCCCAATTTTGTATTCTTGTTGTCTTTTCATTGCCCAACATTCACTCCCATATAATATTGTCGGTCTTATAGCCGTACGATAAAACTTCCCTTTGAGCTTATTAGGTACTTCCGATCACAAAATACTCCTGATGCTTTTCTCCATTTCACCCACCCAGCTTGTATCTTATGTGTAAAATCCCCATTAATTTCACTGTTATCTTATATATCTCAGATACCTGAACTTTGACACTTGTGGTATAACCTGGTCTTCAATTTTAACCTCTAACTCATTTCTATCTTATCGCTTGTTAAACTTACAATACATATATTCTGTCTTACTCCTACTCAGACGAAAACCCTTTGATTCCAGAGTACACCTTCATAACTTGAGTTTAGAGTTAATCTCTTCTCTTGACTCAGCTATGAGGACTATATCATTCGCAAAAAAACATACATTTGGGGATTTCTTCTTGAATGTGTACTGTCAGAACAAAAACCAGAGCAAACAAATAAGGGCTCAAAGATGATCCTTGATGCAGGCCAATCTTAATGGAAAAATCTCTAGTCTCCCCTCTAGAGGTTATTATACTAGTTATTGCCCCTCATACATATCTTTTATAACTTTAATATAAGCAATACGTACATCTTTCTTTTCCATGGCTTTCCGTAAAACTTCTCTTAGTGTTCAATCATAAGCTTTTTCCATATCAATAAAAACTATATACAAGTCTTTTTGTTTACTCTGAGACTTTTTCATCAACCCCCTTAGTAGATAAATAGCTTTTATAGTAGATCGTCCTAGCATAAAACCAAATTGATTCTCAAAGATACTGGTCTCATTTCTTAGCCTACATTCGATCATTCTTTCCCATAATTCATAGTGTGACTCATAAGCTTAATCCCTCGATAGTTTGCACAATTCTGAATATCCCCTTTATTTTTATATATAAGCAATAAAGTGCTTCTTCTCTATTCTTGAGACATTTTCTTGGACCTTAAAATCTCATTAAATAGCTTAGTTAGCCAGATAGTACCCTTCCTAAACACTGCCAAACTTCGATAGGAATATTATCAGGACCAACTACTTTACCATTATCCATTCCCCTAAGAGCTTCCTTGACCTCACCAACCCTAATTCTGTGATAATAAGTCAAATTTTGTTCGCCTTCTTGGGTTGTTAAATCGTCCATATCACTAGTTGAGCCTGCTCCATCATTAAAAAGCTTGTGAAAGTAACCTTCCTATCTGTTTTTAATATCTTCATCTATAACCAAAATTTTTCCTTTTTCATTCTTAACACATCTTACTTGATCCAAATCTTTAGATTTCCTTTCTCTATTCTTCGTGATTCCGTAAATCTTTTGTTCCCCATTTTTCTTTCCTAAATCTTTGTAAAACTCTTCAAATGTTGTAGTTCGAGCTTCACTTACTATTTTTTTAGCCTCTTTGTTAGCCTTCCGATACTTTTCCTAATTTTCCATGTTATTGCACAAATGTATAACTTTGAAGCAATTTCTTTGATATTTGACCTTCTCTTAAACGCTCTCATTCCACCACCAAGATTCCTTATTTCTTGGTCCAAAACCTTTTGATTCTCCTAAAAGTGCTTTAGCAACCTTCCTAACCCTTTTGGCCATATCATCTCACATGATGTTAGTACTTTGTTTCGACTCCCAGGCTCCTTCCTCCAACAATTTCCTCTTAAAAGTCTATTGTTTCTCCCCCTTTAACTGCCACCACTTGATCCTAGGGTTCAACACCTATCGATACTTTTGTTTTTGACCTTTAGTAAACACGTCAAGGACCAGAACCTATGTTGAGTTACCACAGGTTCCCTAGGGATCACTTTACAATTTTTACAGATTTTTCTATCTGGATTCCTTACCAGAAAGAAGTCAATATGTGACATTGAGGCTCCTCTCTTATATGTGATTAAATGCTCCTCTCACTTCTTAAAGCAAGTGTTGGCAATCTTGAAATTATAAGCCATTGAAAAATCAAGTATAGATTGTCTTTCCTCATTAACCTCTCCAAAACCAAAACCACCATAAGCTCTCGTATATTGTCCTGCTTCTTTCCCTACGTTGCCATTAAGGTCCCCCTGATAAAAATCTTTTCTTCTAGTGGAATGCCTCTAACCAACCCCTCCAAATCTTCCCAAAACTTTTCCTTAAGATGCGCTTCTGTCCCTACTTGGGATGCATAGGCACTTATGATATTGATAGTATCCTTTACAAAAATAATTCTTAAGGAAAAGATCCTGTCCCCAATTCTTTTTACTTCTACCACATTCAACGTCAATTCCTTGTCAACCATAACACCAACCATATTTTTAGTCTATACTTTTCCTGTGTACCAAAACTTAAATCCTGAATAGTCAAACGTCTTAGTCTTTTCTCCAACCTATTAGTCTCTTGAAGGCACATGATATTAATTTTTCTCCGCTTCATGGCGTCAACCACCTCTATAGATTTTCCTGTCATGGTCCCAATATTCCATGTATCAATCCTAATCTTGCTCTCCTAGACTAGCTTCTTTACCCACATTCATCCAGAAACCTGCGGGAACCCTGACTCATTTAACAACATATCTGGGCGTCGATGCAGCGGCTCTCGCTCACTTGTCACTGTACTCAAGCTACACAGTACATTGCTTATGGGCAACTTCCTAACATTAGCACAATATCGTCATTGATCTATGTTCATGAGAGTTTCAACAAAGTTTTACGTTAGCTATCAAAGGCCTAACACAACCCTCCTCCTTTGCCCGGGCTTGAGACCTGCTATAAAACATAGGCAGAGTTGATTTTCTAAATTAATAGGCATAAGAAATTTAGAGTTAGCTAAGGCATGGGCTTTATTCTTAGGTCTAGAAATTGCAGTCTCCATCAGAATCCAAAAGTTGGAAATAGAAATGGACAATCAAGATATTTTCAATCTAATAAACAATAGCACATATGAATTTCATCCATTGGCTGTTTTGATATCAAATTGCATGCACCTATTGTCCTTATTTGAAGATTACAAGATTTTCAAAATCTCAAGGACAAAGAACTCTTGTGCGGATCTCCTAGCAAATAATGGAAGAAAAAAAGCAACTACATCTGCAAACCTATAGTGAAGCTCCTCCTTTTGTCTACAACACCTACATGCAGGAACTACACAATTAGTTATTATGATGAACTTTACTAATTGTAACCTTTTAAGTTTGATAGTTTATGAACTCTGTGATTGCTCTCTTTATTCGGTTTAATTGCATTTCCATTTCACTATATATATATATATATATATATATATATTTATTTATTTATTTATTAATCTTTTAGTTTCATTGGATGACATATTGCTAAATATTTCATTGCATATTTTCAAAAGGTTTAACTAGATCACCAAAGTTTTCAAAAATTAAAAGTTATCATAGAACCAATTCATCCTTTTATTTTCTATGATATTGTAGGAGTAATTGCTTTGACAATTTTAAGCCACAAGTAGTAAAATAAAAATTTCTTTAAGACAATAATTCTACGTTCAAACTCTTAATCTTACAAATAAAATTTACTTATAGATCAGTTTATTTTCACTGAACCAATTATTGTTAGGTCAATTCATTTTCTCTTTTGGTTCTTATTCACATATCACTTTATTCTGGAATTACTATTATTGAAATAAGCTTTTCTAGAAAACAAGTTTTATATGAATTTATAACAATAACCACATCTTTTTTTTAAAAAAAATAAAATATTTGATGAGTGCCTTGAATTATTTAGTAAATCAGATTATGATCCAACCCAAAATTCTGAGAGTGCAATCCAAAAGGTGTTCGAGCCTTGTTGACCCGTTTTTATTGTATTTTCTAAAGCAACCCAATTTAGTGATATATGGTGTATATTTTTCTTCAGTTTTTCCAATGCCTTGTAAACAATTTTCGTTTTGCCAGGAAAATAAAAAAAAACTACTCTTTACTAGTACATGTAGGTCATATTAACCAAATCACGTAAATTTGTGTGTGTTCTTTGTTTTTCTTTCAGTATTCTTCTCTATTGTCTCTGCAATTTTTCTTGACAATATTCCTACTTCAAACCAAACAAGAAAACAAAGAGTTTAACTATAATATTCCATACTGCAATTTTCTACAAAAAAGCATGCTTATTTTAAATATAATATATTCAAAAATAAAGTACAAGTATAACAAAGTGACATACACCTAATGATCACAAAATAAACAGCCTATACAAATGGATCTCTTATATGAAATTACAAAACCAAATCCCTTTTTTGATGATTTACTTTAGGGGATTAAGATGAAACAAAACCTAACCAAACCAAACCGCTGAAATCTCCATACTTACAATCATTAAGCATATAACTTTGTCCACTTAGAACTCACTAGGCTTCCAAAGTCTTTGATGTGAACTTTAGTAATGATCACCATGCGTCTATCAATATCAATGATAAAGCATAATGTATGTAGATACACATGTTTTTAGATAATGTTTGTTATCAGATTCTCTAATAAGAATATAATACGTGAATGTTTTTTACAACTGAGTTGTTGCCCTGTATGTACATGAAAAAGAAAAGTTTGTACAATTTAATGTCGAATCCGAATTACTCATTATCATTGGTAACTAGCGTAGGTATTTCAGCATTGTCACCAAAATTAATTTTGTTCAATCTAATACAACATAGCACTTCCTCTGGAAGTTCTTCTGGTTTTTGTGCCTGTTATTTGAAATTTAAGATTCTTAGTCTAAGTTCAAAGCTAAATATAAAGTTTCTAAAGAAAGAATTGCGTTATCTCAATGCAAATAGATCATGACTGAATTAATGTTTTGATCGTTGAAATTTTTTTTTCTATTCGGTCCTCTATTTATAAAGCTTTTCATTGTAGTCCTCCGAACTGACTCTTGTCACCAAGTACTTCACACCTTAAAATTGAAGGATCAGATTAAGAAAAGTGACATATTTAGAGTACTAAAACATTAATTCACTCATACATCATAAGCAAAAGAGTGGACAATGGTGGGTTTTGAAAACTGTAGAAATAGATATGAGAAATGATTTTGGTTTGTCATCAATGTAAAAGGGGACAAAAAAGTCTAACAAGTTTAAAAATTCCTAGATAAGAAGACGACAATAAATAGAGTAATTTATTAACTTAATCCCTGAAAGATAAATTTTTTAAAATTTAGCCCTTAAAAAATCAAATATTTTAATTTAATCATTAGAATATTACATTTGTTTCAATTGGTCCTTTTCGTTGCTATATCACAAAAACAATTGTCACTAAATCTAAAAAATTTCATTGTCAATAATCACTTTGATCTAAATTGAAACAAGCATAATTTTTTAAGAAATAAATTACGACATTTTATATTTCAAAAATTATATTGAGATACTTTCAAGGACCTAATTAATTGTGATGTAGAACATAAATAATCAAAAAGTACCTGAATGGTCAAACCCATATCAAGAACACCATCTTTTAAGCATTCTCCAAAGGCTTCAATTCCTTTTCTTTAGATGTAGCTGAATCTGTGAATGTCTAAATCGATCTCAAAGTAGTTAGGACCCTGTTGGTGTTGGTGTTAGGGACAACACAAACAACGTTAGGACTCACAAATCAATTTATCACTCCATGCTTCAAATAACAAGCTGGTACACCGCCATAAGCTCTTGGTCATCTATGAACAATTGATCGTACGGCTCAAAATATATGCGTCTTCTAAATCATATGATTGATCTTTCACGAACGGCCAAGATGCACCCCTGACACTCCTTGTTAACTAAAGAGCAAGAGCATAGCGCAGCTCTAGTTATTATCAATGGTATATCATGTTTATCAATAATTTTAGCAGAAACTTCTTAGGTCATTTAGTTTTAGTTATTGAAAACCAGTGAGTCTACGAGTTAATACTTGAAAATAATAAATTTTATGACTGTATTTTACAATTTGGTCCTTGAAATGTACAAAAATCAACTACTTAGTCTTTGAAAATTTAACTTCACATGATGATTTAGTTTGTGGATGTTATGAATTCATTACACACAATTACAGAGTTAGTCCCTGAAAGATAAACAATTGTACAATTTAGTCCTACAAAATTAAAGGACTAATTTGTGTTTACTCTGTAATTTATAAAACTAACTTGTTCAACACCTAAATTTCAGAAGGATTAAACAATAAAAATTTTATCTTGAAATATAAAATTTGTATTGAGTCCGTAATTAATAATTATGAGTTAGTCCCTGAAAGATAAATAAATATATTAATATATAATTTAGTCCTACAAAACTAAATGACTAATTTGTGTTGAGTTCATAATTTATAAAACTAGTTCAATACCTAAATTTCAAAAGGACTAAACAATAAAAATTTTATCTTTTGGAGACCAATTTGTATATTTACTCTAAATTTATTGCACTTTATTCCTTTTGATAAGTGGCTCTATGAGAGCCAAAAAGACAAAAGTCAGTTTGTTAGTTTTAAGATGAAATTACATATAACTCCTCCAAACTATAATTTAATTATGATTTTACTCCTCAAACTTCAAAACGTAATACTTACATTACATATTAATTAAACTTAGTTAAAATTAACATATATAACCTACATGATTTTGAGAAAAACACTAATTGGAGATCACAAAGGGGGTTAGGTAAGATAATTGAGGCATAATTAAGGTCACATCCTGTGAAGAATTATGCGATTTTTAGATGTTGAATTTAATTAATATTTGACTTTTCCACCTTTTGTAATAAATTAAGAGGAGTGAAGTGTTATGTTTTAAAATTTAGAGACAAGAATTATAATTAAACTATAGTTCATCAGAATTATGTATGAATTTCCCTATTTTTAAATACTAACTCATACACTCACTAATTTTAAAAACTTCATCACACAAACTGAAATATTGAAACACAGAATTTATGTGATCTACATGAAGAAAACATCATAACATATACATACATACATGCGTACATACATACACATACATATATAAAAGCTTATGTATTCACTGAAACTATGTTTTGGTCCTTCATAGATGTTCTTTTTTTCAATTTGATTTGGTGCAGGAGACTCTCTCTTGTCTCTGCAGATTGAATCATCATACCACAATTACATATGTTATAATTATGGTTTTTTTGCCTATTTCAAACAAACACACAAATTAATTAAGAGTAAATTTACAAATTAATTAGTCTCTGGAAGATATATTTATTATTGTTTGGTCCTTAAAATTTAGGTAAAAGCATTTTTTACGTCCCTAACGTTTACACCAAGTTTTAATTTTGTCCCTAACTTTTTTTTTGCGTTTAGTTATATCTTACATGTTTTATTTTTGTTTCAAATTTTACTAACGCCGTCTATTCTACTAATGAAAAATATTGAGTAGGTAGTTAGTAAAAAAAGTAGATTTAAAACAAAAATGAAATATGTAAGACATAACTGACGCAAAAAAAAAGTTAGGGAAGTAAAAAGGGTAGGTTTGAGTTCTACATGTTTCATTTTTATCTTTTTTACTAACATCGTCTATTCCACTGATGGAAAATGTTGAGTAAGTAATTACTAAAAGAGGGTAGATTTGAAATAAAAATAAAACATGTAGAATATAACTAATGCACAAAAACATTAGGGACGTAAAAATAATATGTTTGAATCATACATGTTTCATTTTTGTTTCAAATTTATCATTTTTACTAATCACCCAGTCATCATTTTTCGTCAGTGAAATAAATAGTGTTAGTGAAAAGGTTAGATTTGAAAAAAAAAAAAGAAACATTTAGGATATAACTAACATAAAAAAAATTATGGACGAAATTGAAATTTAGTGTAAATGTTAGAGATGTAAAAAAATATTTTTGCTTAAAATTTAAATATCAAATAAGTTAGTTTGTAGAAGTTACAGACTCAATATAAAAATTAGTCATTTTGTAAGACTGAATTGTATAGTTACTTATCTTTAAGGCACTAACACAGTAACGATGTGTAACCAATTCATAACATTTAAAAACTAAATTTTGTAGAGTTTAATTTTCAAGGGCTAAATAATCGACATATGTATTTTTCAGGGATTAAATTATTGTTATAGTCATTAATTAATGAGTAAATTACTTGTTTACTCCCTAAAAATTTTAGTTATCTCAATTTAGTCCTTAAAAGATCAGTTGTCTCAATTTTATCCCTAAGAGACTATATTTGTTTTAATCTGGTTCAAGTGACTTTTGGAAACCAAAAAAAAAAAACTTCAGATTTAGTAATGAAAATAATTAAATTAAGACAAATATAATTTTTTAAGAATTAAACTGAGATAAATATAATTTTTTAGGGATTAAATTAGTAATTTACTCTTAATTAATTAATTGAAATATGTGTCTATATATATATATATATATATGACATACTTGAAATAATTTTGACCACGGAGTTTAAATGTTGAGGGAGGAATTTCAGACCAACATCCTGAGGATGGCTTCTCTCCTTTCTGACATGGAACTATGTATTGGGATGATGTAGTTTTGGACCTTGCACATCTACAAATATATATAAGATGAAGGAGTTTAATGCAACATTATGAAATATTAATATATAAATTCAGTAAATTTAAAAATTAGAACTTGAAATTTAAGCATTAAACAAGCTAATTCTCATAAATTACAAACTCAATATAAATAAGTTCTTTTAGAGTCTAAATTGTATATTTATTCATTTCTGAAGGACCAACCCAATAATAATGTATAAGGAGTTTATAAACGTTTGAGGACTAAATTGTAGAGTTAAAATTTTGAGGGTTAATTAAACAACTGCCCTTTGTAATTTTTAAGGACTAAATTGTTAATATAATCAATAATTTTCAATATTTTAGCTAGTTTGTAAAACTAATAGTTATTAAAAAAATTGTTTCAGTCGTGGACAGATAGATAGGTGTATTTGCAATTTGGTCCTCCACAATTATTTCTCTCAATTTAGTCCTCAAATCATTCTTCATCCTGTTTTCATCTAAAATTTGAGACTGAATCTAACATTCTAATGACTTGGATGCCAGATCTAATTTGTGAGCTAACTCTGTCTCGTAAAAAAAATGTTTAAGTCAAAAAGATCAATAAATTTTGGACAAAAACGAAATGAAAATACAATGTTGTAAGCACTTGACGGTTTGAGGCCGAGATCTTTTGTTGTATTGTACAGCCTAGCATCGTTCGATAGATGGTGAGATTCATATAGGCCTTACTTGTTAGAAGCTATCAAACGATGTTAAGAAATCTAACATCATGATGTTCTCCAAAAAACAATAGAGGATCTCAACTAGACTATTTGGAGGTTAAATTATAATAAATTATTTATGGAGGACTATATTATAAATTAATCTATCTATCAGGGGCCAAAATATGATTTTTTTTCCCGTAAAAGCTCAAATTCATCCAAATGAAAAATCTTAATTTTCTCTCTCAAAACTTACTATGTTAAGTGGATTCTTCTCTATCGTTGGATTTTCCTTTGAAAGAAAGCCTGAAAATTGCTGACTGCATTCCCAGACATTGGCTTTTTAGCCTGCATGCATATCATCAACTCTTAACATGAGTGCAAAGCCAATTGGGCTTAGGCCCACCCACACGGCCTATGAACAGGTCTTTTTTACTTTTTATTTTTTAACAAAGGAGACCTAAGGTATAAAAAATGAGTGTTGGAAGGATCGAACGTACAACTCTTTAAGATTCCTCAGAAATTATATCTAGAAAAAGTATCACTTGAGCTTAAACTCGCATGAATATGTCTAATTTTATTAGGATGACGATGGTCATGGATATTTTAAATATTTGAAAGCATTTGTTTGAAGAAAATTCAATATTCATAAAATATAAAATGGAGTACATATAGTTAGAACTAAATACACATTAAATATTGAGTGGATACGAATATTGACATTTAGTATCTAATAGTGTCTAATATAAATAGGTAGACAAAGTATCTAATATTTGTATGATAATTATTTATATGATGATAACATAAATATATTTTATAAATTATACAATTTTAGTATAAATTATAATATATTATTAATATAATAATATTTATATAAGTTTGATAAATTTAATATTTTTGTTGGATGAATATCAAGTATTCGATGCCAATAACAAATTTAAGGTATCTAATATTGATTATATAACATTTTTAGATTATTTCAAGTATTGATGATATTTTAGATATCGAATACTTCAGATACGAATACTAAGAAAGTAAATTTTTTTGAACTCAAATATAAAATTTTTTTAAAGGATATAAATAGTGAAAAAATGAGCAGGGTATGATTGCGCAAGAATTTTCTGTTGGACGCTATATGCCCAACAGGGTGTTGGGCTTCCTAACATTGTCTGATTGTGCTTCAGGGTGAGCTCACATGAGTCCTACCTATCCCATCCAACAAGACAATGCTGAAAAACCCAATATCTTGCTAAACGTATAATACCCAGTTGAAAAACAACTCGACATGATTGCACCAATAAGTCATTAGAATAAGTTAACCAAGCTTTATAGCCAAGGGGTTAATGTTCATTACCTCCATGTATACTAATGTATTCATCATCTGAGTCAGATTCCAAAATGCTGTGTGTCAAAATAACATTCCTCTTGGGATTAACGGCAACTACGAAGTCAATATGAGCTTTAGGTCAAAAATATATATATAAATAATGTATAAACTAGTTCTTAAAACTAGCAGCCTAATATATGCTTTCAATATTTAGTCCTAAAAGATATATGTTGGATTGTTGAGTCCTTAAAAGCTTAATTTTACAATATTTAGTCCTTAAATGTTATGAATATAAACAAAGTTATTGATTTAGTTCTTATAAAATTTAATCTTACAAAATGATGAATTTGTACTAAATTTATAACTTATAGATACTTTTTGTTCAACTAATGGTTAAAAAAATGTATCTTTTAGAGACTAATTTATTTTTTTATTAAAAAATACAACCATTTAATCACCATTAGGACACTACCATTTCAAAGCTGGGTAAGTTTTGGCTTCGGTATAGGTAACAGCCCTTTGCTCTTTCTCTCTCTGTTGGCAACTCTCCTCTCTCTCTCTAGCAAAGAAGAAACCTTGGGTTCTCTCACAGTGGTGGTGGTTAGGAGGAAGCTAACCATCACCCTTCTTTCATCCTCTCATAGTACCCTCTGAGTAAATTTTTCTCGGGTAGTGGTTTTATTTGGTCCCCTCTAAGTAGTTTATCTCTCGAGTAGTGATTTTCTTTCATCCCCTCTAAGTAATTTTTCTCTCGGGTGGTGGTTCCTTATCCCATTCGTATTTTTTCTCCTTCAGGTGTGTTGTTTGGCTTTCAATCCTTTATGGGAACTTCAAAACTAAGAGTGATTTTAGAAAAAACAAAACTAATTATTAGTCAAAACGTGTAAACACTTGTCAATATGATCTAAAGAATGATAGATGAAACGACTTCAGAAGTTCTAATGGTATATCTGGGTTTGTCTCCTTTAGTTGATAAATCAATGTATACATTTTTCTCTATATCCATTGATAAGCTTAAGATGTTCTTTAAAAGTTTCTTCTGTTTTTCGTTTTCTATCTCAATTTTTCTTTTAGAGCCCTTGTTGTATATGGTCAATGTAGACTATCGGATTTTTCTTAATATGATTTGTTTGGGACCTTCTTGCCATTATTTAAAAAAAAAAAACTAAGTAACAATGATGATAATGATATGAAGCATACATAATTTACCTATTGATCAAATTAAAACATCATTTTGGTCCCTTATTAGATGCCATTTTTTTCAAATTGGTCTCTCATAGATTTTCATTTTTAATTTGGTCCCTCAAAGATTGATATGTTACCAATTCAGTCTTTTACAAATTTTTATTCTCAATTTGGTCCCTAAATCCATTACAGGTGCCATTTTTTTTTAAATTGGTCTCTTATAAAATTTTATTTTTAATTTGGTCCACAAATTGATATCTTACGAATTCAGTCCCTCACATATTTTTATTCTCAATTTGGTCCCTCACAAATGGATATATTCTCAATTTAGCCCCTCACTTATTTTCATTCTCAATTTGGTCCCTCACAAATTGATATGTTATCACTTTAGTCCCTTTTTGCTAGTCATAACTTTTGATGTGAGACGAAATTGATAACATATAAATCTTTGAGGGACAAAATTGAAAATAAAAATATGTGAAGGACTAAATGGATAACATATCAATATGTGAGGGATCAAATTGAGAATAAAAATATGTGAGAGCCTGAATTGATAACATATCAATCTATGAAGGACCAAATTAAAAATAAAAATATGTGAGAGATTAACTTGAGAAAAAGGGCATCTATATATAAGGGACCAAAAAAAAATTTTAGTCATTTACCTATTTATTAAAAGTTAAAACCGTAAAGCTAATTTATACAAAGAGTCATAAACTTTCAAGGACTAAATTGAAAACAGCACAAGAAGGAGCATACGGTTGGCATCGTATGAACTGTGGTGCCATTGAAGGTGAGTGAGGTGATATGAAGAATTGGAGAGGTGTGATGTTCTGCAAGTAGTGGTTGAACCATTCTCAAAGTCCATATGAACAAACTCTCTCATAGCATAATCTGTCACTGCAACTGCATTATTCCCTGTCTTCCTATGTCTCTTCTCGTGACCTTCATTGATGAGTGCTTTGGAGTTGGAGGCCTTTCCACATCGTTTCTTCGTTCCCTTGTAGTGTTTGATGAGATCTTCCTGCTCCTCCTTCTCATTGTTTTCTCAGGGACTGATACGCAACCACCCATTGTTATAACCACACAAAGTGTAAATTCTTAAAATTTGTCTTTGTAAGAATAGTGAACTTCTAAAGGAATCTGCACATTATGTAATAAAAATGTCACACCTTTTATTTTCAGTAAGATTTGGTTTGATGGTGTGAAACACTAGTTCATAAATTATGATTACTAGACCAGTATAAAGAGACTAAATTAAAATATAATTTTTTAGGGATAAAATTAAAATTCTAGCTCTTTCCAAGATTATATTGAGATAATTATAAATTTTTTAAGTATCAAATCTTAAACAAAGCAAAATGCATGGAAGGCATAAAGGGCAGCTATTATATGAAAATGCATGAGATCATTAAAAAAAAGGCTGTGTGGAATGGAAAAAAGAAAAAAGAAAAAAGAAAAAAGGCAAGAGATCACATTATATACCTGATCTTTTATTGCTTCTAAAGAAAAAAGGCAAGAGATCACATTATATACCTGATCTTTTATTGCTTCTAAAGAAAAAAAAGATCAAAACTTTATTACTTTAGAGAAAGATATAGAGTAAATTAGTGGATTGATCTTGAAAGATTATAATTGTCTCAATTTTGTTCTTAAAAGATCACACATCTCAATTTAATTCATAAATGATTGCATTTGTCTCAATTTAATTATTTTTTATTGAAAAATTATAAATTTTACATTTGTGAAATCTTAAATTTGTCATTGTCAACTCAATGTTCATTTATCGCAATAGTAACAGTTATTTGAATCTAATGAATGACAATAGTTTGAATCTTAAAAGAGACCACTTTAGAAAGACTACTTTTTGCGCTGAGTTATCAAATATAAGGATATACCATTAAAGAACTCAAAATTTGCCATCACCAAAAAGTTATTTTGAAAAATGAAAGGACGAAATTAAGACAAATATAAACTTTTAAGATTAAATTAAGATTTATGATCTTTTAAAAATTCAATTGAGACAAATATAATTATCAATTATTTATTGAGAGATATACGGAAAAGATTCTAAAAATTTGCAAATTTTTATACTTTTTTTGAGAAATTGAATGACAAAGAGTTGGACACAATCATTACCTTAAAAAGGATGAGTTGGTGGGATATGGTCTCCCCCTCTCTGCAACTATGGAACCCTAATTGAAGGAAAGGGAGAGACAGTGTAACAACGTTGGTGGGTCTGATAATGTTAATGTCGGATCCGATATGCTTCAATCTGCAAACACAGCATCTTCTTTCTCTGTCTTCCTTATTCTTTTTTTTTTATTTGGTCCAAAAAAAAAAGAAATCTATATAATAGACTAAAACAATTCCACTCTAAGCATTAATTGTCTATAAGTTATTAAATTATTATAATAAAATAAATTTAAATGAATAAATTTGATAAATTAATCACATCATATTAAATTAATTTGAAAAAATTAAGGTATACTACTAAATAATTGCTATATAATTAGTTTATAATTGATATAATTGCTATATAATCACATTAAATGAATTTTAAAAATTAGAGTAAATTGCTATATAATTGGTATGTAATTACTATAATTGCTATATAATTGATAAATTAGATAAAATTTTCAATTGAAATCTATATAATAGATTAAAACAATTCCACTCTAAGCATTAATTGTCTATAAGTTATTAAATTATTATAATAAAATAAATTTAAATGAATAAATTTGGTAAATTAATTACATCACATTAAATGAATTTGAAAAAATTAAGGTATATTGCTAAATAATTGCTATATAATTAGTTTATAATTGATATAATTGCTATATAATCATATTAAATGAATTTTAAAAATTAGGGGAAATTGCTATATAATTGGTATGTAATTGCTATAATTGTTATATAATTGATAAATTAGGTAAAATTTTCAATTGAAATATAATATACTGTTATTTGGTAAATTAGCATTTATTATATACAAATAATCAAATAATTAATTGCTATATAAAAACTAACTTACAAGTGCTCATATTATTTATTTCTCTTCTTAAATAATTATAATAAAATTTAAAATTAACTCAATCAGCTCAAACTATAATAATAAATTATTACTTATTTTTTTATACAAGTACGCTATACTTCTTTATTGCACTATCATCAATAGCCAATCTCCTATCTTCATGTATAGGTTTTTAAAAAATGATCATCACAATTGGCCATTTTGAAGGCTTTTTGTTTTTCAAAATTAAAATTTTAAAATTCAAAATCAATGTAGATATTTATATATTTCTTTCGAATATCTCATCCATATTTGCATATCTATTTCTCTCACACAATTTCCATTCTTTTTTTTCTTTGATTTTGCTTCTTCTTCTCTTACATGGATGAATGACAACAATGACGATTTATTATTAAAGTTTTAAAGTGATGTTTCTCTCACATCATTTGGTGTCATAGCTCAAATTTTCTTTTTATTTATTTTTTCTAATCTATATAGTTCACATACTGTTCATAATCACGATTACTGTTTATTCGATTGTGATTTTTGATTTTTTGTTTCTCTTTGGTTCCTGCATTTTTTTTTATTTTCTTCATTTCTGTATTTGTTTGTCGTTGTTGTTTTCCGTGTTTTTGGCTCATCTATGTTTCTGTTTTTAGTCTTTTGATTTTTTATTCATATTTGTCATATTTCTTTTCTACATTGTTCTGGTTTTCTAATTCCAGTTTTATTTTACTGTTTCTGTCATTACGTTTTCTTGAGGAAAACAGGTCATGAGAAAGATCAAAGCCTAAAAAAAAATAATGTCATTGACGTAATTACTTGTGTTTGAATAATATAATTTAACTATTTTAAAATCAATTTTTTTTCTTGATTTTCTCATCTAATAAGATTAATGAATAATCTCTTTTATGCTTACTGTGAGCAAAAGGTAGAACCATCTCTCTGAAGAGAAACCTTAGGCAATGCTGAGATTTCATGTGTGTAGACTGATTGAATGCTAATTTAAGATTTAAAGTATTAAATTTTAAAATTAGGATGTGATGTATATGTCATCCCTTTATTGTTTTCTTTTTATTGTTTTAAGATTTTGTGGGTAAGTTATGTTTTAAATTTCAATAAACTTATTATTACTAATCCAAGTGTATATTTGTAGAAATAGAAGAAACAGTCAAAGCAAGACAAGGATTTTGATCCTAGCAGACATATTAGGTTAGTAACTTTTATTTCAACTCATTTTCATCATTAATTAATATATTTATCCAAATTAATTCATGTAATACCTTATTTTTTGTTGTTATTTTCATTTGACGTTATTCACATTTAATATTCAAGACATTTATATCCAATGAATCATTTTATATATGTCTTAACATAACTTAAATGTCTTTTTTTTATATGTATTCTTTTATATATTTTTTAATTATTTTTATTTATTTGATAAATAAAAATTGTAACATTTGTGTTAATTCGTGCATCGCACGGGTCACAACACTGGTTATAAAATGAATTCCAGAGTAAACAATAATGGATATAAAGAAAACAGAAGAGGAAGTTTGAACAATGGTGTTCGTTTGTTACTGCTCCATTTTTCACGATGATGGTGTTTTTAGGACTGTGGTGTGTCTGAGATTTCTCTGCGTCCAAATATAGAAAAAAGAGAGAACCAAATAATATTAGTATTAGAGTGACTAGTTCTCAATAACAATCGGACAGTTAGCAATAATTTTTTTAAGTGACTTACTGTCACGAATGATCAAATGGCTAGTATTCAAAAGTTGTTAGATATTATTATAAAATATGCAAATAACAAAAAAGGTTTTAATGGCTTTATAAGTTATCAACATTGGCCCATTAAGATTGCATTTAATTGTTGTGGACGTTGGCCTCTAAATTAGCAATAAAATGCATTTGTCATTCATAGACATGCCATTATATTGTTTAATGAGTCTTTATGTTATTAATGGGATTTTCCAACGGTTTTCTTTGAAAAGGGAAGGTGGGAAGCCCACTAATCTCCTATATTTATGTGGGTGTGTTTTGGTATTTTGAATGGAAAAGATGAGATAAAACATATTTGAGATATCATATATTACTACTTATTTGTTATTTTGGGTAGAATAAGTGTGTAAGAAGAAGAGTTTGTCTACATTCTTTATGCAGAGATTATAGACTAAACAGACGAGTTCTAAATTATTGTATTATGAAAGTAATACGTCTGTGTATCTCTGCACCAGATGATATGACAAAATCAACATGTGGAGATGTGAAATTATCTTAAAGAAAAATTAGTTACTCAAACATAAGCTCAAAACTATGTATTTTATATTTTTAAAGCTAACGTTAAATTTTTTTTCTTTTATGAATATTTTTCATTTTTGAATTGCTGCACCAACAATGACTCCAGTATAAAGCTAATCAATTATGAAAAAAGAGGACAGAGATTTACGATCTTTACCTTAACTTGCATCATGAAAAAATAGATCCCCTTCAAACTTTTCTCTCCTCTAGACCCTCTTGAGGGTCGTTAGATCTTACATTTAACGATTCACAATCTATCTGTACCTTTGAATTTACAAACATAAAAATTTTCACCTAAACAATACAAAAAGGTCGTGAACTGCTAGATGTAAGATCTAACTACTCTTAGGGTGATTTCGAGGGAATCCACATTCGCAACATGGCAGTTTAATTACGTGGCCTTCATCTTCTTCGACTTTTGTGGATTCTAGGAGGAATTATCCCATGCAATCACATTCTTTTCACAACCATGCGCTTTTATTTATAGAGTGAATATTCATAAGGACTACATAGATGACACAATGGATTTAGGTATTTCAGATATCTATTTGATAAAAAAAAAACTTTATATCCGTCCAACAATATTGAGTGGATATGGATAGTTAAAAAAACTATTTTAATAGATATTAATAGTATAAAAAAATACTTTATATTCGTTCAAAAAAATTTTATAAGATATGAATAGTAAAAAAAATAACTATATGATAGATTTTGAGTGAATTAAAATATTACCATCAAATACTTTATATCTATCCAATGAATGGGCAAATAGTATATCTAATATTTATTCGATAATTATTTATATAATGTACAAATGTATATTATAAATTATAAAATATTATATATAAAAATTATAATATATTATTTATGTAATGCATTTTTATGCATTAAATACATTTTTTCCCAATATTTCATGTATTTGGATGGTTTGGAGATTGGGTATTTCAGATGCAGACAGTTAAAAACATTTTTTTTTAGATATTTAGATATTGAAAACCGTCATTCCTAAGACTACACTTTATGTAACTTTTAAAGGATTTGCTAACAAGTGCCCCAATGGCAGGCAATTGGATTCTCTCCAATTAGTTGGAGAGTCCAACTTTCTTTAGTTATAATTTTGTGATTTTTAACCATAGTTATAATCGTGATTATTTTTTAGTTACAATTATAACATTAACTAAAAGTTACAAAACTGTGACTAAAAAAAGTTGGACTTTCCAACTAATTGGAGTGAATCTGGATCCAAGTAGTATAGTTGATATTTATTCGATAATTATTTATATAATATACAAATGTATATTATAAATTATAAAATAATATATATACAATTATAATATATTATTTAGGTAATACATATTATCATCAAATACTTTTTCTTTTTCCAATATTTCATGTATTTGGACAGTTTGGAGATTGGGTATTTCATATGCGGATAGTTAAAAAAAAAAAATTTAAATTTAGATTGGGTTCGAGTATAGGATATTTCAGACGTATACATATTTAGATATTGAAAATTGTTATTCTTAGGACTACACTTTATGTAATTTTTAAAGGATTTGCTAATAAGTGCCCCGAGGGCAGTTAGTTAAGGAGCATCAATATTAAATAATTAGTTAAGGAGCATCAATATTAAATAATTAATTAATAGGAGTTGGGTCTAGTGACAGAGACTAATTTTTTACAAGGTGGTAAATAGAATGGGGTCCTCTGC
The DNA here is from genome assembly GCA_037074585.1 of Biancaea sappan. Taxonomy (NCBI): domain Eukaryota; kingdom Viridiplantae; phylum Streptophyta; class Magnoliopsida; order Fabales; family Fabaceae; genus Biancaea; species Biancaea sappan. The sequence goes on from CM073492.1 coordinate 81,517,895, forward strand.
TATTCAAGCTTCATGATCGGGATCTTCGGATTAGTTTATTTAACGGTTCAGATCTTTTCAAACAATATTTATTTATTTTATAGTTATAAAAAATTTAAAAATATGTTCTAAATAAACTTTAAAAGATATTTTTTTTGTAATTTTTTAATTTTAAAAGATATTAATATTTTAAAATTTATTAATAAATATTATTTGAAAAGATCTATACTGTCGAAGCAACTTATTTGACAATTAAGATCATGAAGAGCATTTTGCTCTTCATGCTTGAAGAGCAGAGCTGCAGAGGACCCCATTCCGTGATAAACTCAAGTTCAACCGGAAAAATGTGTCCACATTTAGTGTTCGATATTGCCTTGAACAGAATTATCTCTAGTAGAAAATATATTTGAAAAACCTAAAAAAGAAAAAAGATTAGGCCACTTTTTAAATTAATCATTATTAATGCTCAATTTACTTTTTCAATATGACATGTTTACTTTTGAATAATAATTTCTAAAAATCTTAAAATTTAAGAATAAATATTAATTACATTTATATTATTATTTTTGAATTTTTTGTAGTAATATTAGTTTATTATTTTATAACAGTAATATTAATAATAAAATATTGCGTTGTTTTTCAACTCCATTTGTTTTTGTAATATAGTGTTTTGATTAACGCCTAACTGAAGGTGTAAAAGTTCCAAGTTTCAAAAAATCAAAATTATAAAAAAAAACTATAGACAATAAAAAAATTAAAATTTAAGATTTTAAAGTTTTTAGAAACTATTATTTGAATGATAAACATGACATATTGAAAAGGTAAATTAAACATTAATGATAACTAATTTGAAAATTTGTATAATCATTTCATAATGTGCACTTTTCACTTTCAATTTTTAATATCTTTGTCATTAACTTCTTCACTAACAATAAAATATGTATACAAAATTTTTTGAATGTATCAATCATATAATATTGAGTTATAAAAAATATATAGTTATTTTTAAAAATTATACACTTTTGATTGAAAATTTTAATAATGGCAATGGTCATGAAAATTTCAAATATCTAGTAGTATCTATCCCAAAAAAAAAAGTCTAATATCCACGAATGTCAAATAGGTTAGGAATATAAAAAAAATAAAATATGCATTGAATATTAGGTGGATGCAGATGTTAACGTCGGTTGTCCTATATTTGTCCAATATAAATGGGTGGATAGCATATCCATTATTAATCTAATAATTATTTATATAACATATAAATTTTAAATTTCAATATATAAAGTAAATATATTATTTATTTAATACATATCTATATAATATAAATTTGATAAATTTAGGTCTGTTGGATAGAGTCCAAATATCAAGTTTGTGGTTAGCCAATAATTAATTAATGGCATGTTTGGTAGAATGCGAAGAAAAAGGAGAGATAATGAGAAGTTGTCTAAATTATTCTTATCAAAATCACTAAACCTTCCTTTTTTAAAAAAAAAATTTAAGTTAGGGTATTTTAATATATCATTGGTATTCCAATTCTCTATTTTTTTTGTCTTTCTACGTATAAAATATCTATTATATAATATTTTATTTTAATATTTCGAATATCAGAACCATTATGTAATGCAAAACTATAAATTAATATACATACTTTTACCAGAATCACTTGCACACACACGTCTTTGGCTTGTCCATTGTCTGGACAACTATTACCACATTCTTTGACTAGAGAAGGATTCGCTCCTGCGCCCTTACTTCTCTTGAGAGTTGTTGAATCAAGTGGTTCAGTAATTCTCATTTTTTTCAAAGTTTTTTTAATATAATTATCATGTTATATTTATTATTGTACTTACAACTATTAATAAATCAATTGATAATTATAAAATTAAAAAAATACTAAAACAAAAGATCCGTGGGATCAACTAGGAGCAGGAGCGGATCCTACTCTCGTTGCACTTTGATGATGTTTTCAAGTTCAATGAATGGGAATATATTGCTGTTTCACAGACATTAAGAAAAAAAAAATGTTTTCTTTTGTGTTTGCTTCTTATAAGATAAATGAGTTATCCAGTTGATGTATTTAAAGGAAAAAAATCGATTTTTTTTTAAATTTCCAACACTTAATTTTGTATTATTATTATTATTATTATTGTTGTTGTTGTTGTTGTTGTTGTTGTTTTTTCTGACTCCAGTTCCTTTGATAATATGTAAACAAATTATAAAAGGGAGGGTACATCTAACATTCTTCCCAAGAAAATGTCAAGGCTGAGCCACATGCCTGCCTAGATGTCTTATAAAGTTTGAAGCATCTTGCATTGATACTCTTCAATAAATTCTATAAGTTAGAAGAATGTTAAACCATATATCTACCAAACTATCTAGGTTATTAAACTCTATAAAAGAGGTAAATTCATATCGTAAAATCGTAAGAATGTTTATATGTCCCTCCCTTATTTAATAAGTTAGTAAAATTATATATATTTTAACATATAAATAATATTTTTGTTCATAATTAATATAAAATTACTTAATTTTAATTATTGTGATATTATTCTTCTAAGGTTTAATTGACTTTTTATACAAAATATAAATTGACAAAGTAAAATATTAATTGATAAGAACGTTATCCAACATACAAATTACTTTTATTAGTTGCAAAATCTAATAATAAATATATTAAAATTTTCAATTTCTTCATATAGTTCTAGACTTACGGGCCATGTTTTAGGACTAGTCCTAGCTTGGCTAGGTTAAATCAAAACCCGGCAACCTAGTGCCAGGCCTGGTCTGGGTCACTCCTTTGAACCTCTGTGCAAGCGGCCCGACTAAGATCCCGCCAACCCAACAGCCCAGTTGACTCGTCCCCTAGTTCCATATTGGGAAGAATTTCAACCCGCTTGACAATCGAACAACCTAGCAAGGCAACAACCTTTGAACAATTTGTATCCTTTGATACCACGCATGCGACCAGTCACTAACACAAATCAATGACGGCGATGATAGCTCACACAAGTGATTTAGCAACCAGTGGACCCATAGCCCTCTTTGAACCCATGCAGGTCGAATCCAACAACCTTTGATCCACTTCCATTAGGTAGATTGTAATACCCATGAAAAATAAAATATAAATGTGTATTTACAAACTATGGTTACTATGCTAGTATACGGTACTGTTTACCTGTATAATACTATTTACGTATACAATACTGTTCACTTATACAATCAAAATGTCAAGTACTAGATGTAGTTTGGTCATAAGAGAAAACTAGAAAGAAGTTCGTAGGAGAAAATGACGTTTTATGAGTGAAAATACCTTCAGGGACTAAATTGAAAGGACTGATTTGAAAAGAAACTTAAAGGTTTAAGAGAAAGGATAGCTTTCCCTTTAAGTTTTCAATAGTAAATAAAAGAAAAATTTTCCATCGTACGCGTAAGGTGCACAGTAATTGCATTATTAGAAATATCATTTTCATGAATAGTAAATTGAATATTTTATTAGTGCATAGTGTCAAATAGTACCCTTGACTTTTGCTATAAATAGGCCCTTCCATTTCACTTCTAAACTCACACCTTCAACTTCTCTTCTTCTCTCCTTAAGTTTCTCTTGCTTCGACGCTAGGCCTCTGAGATTTTGGGCCTTTCTTTTTTTGCTTAAGTAAGGATACTATACCCTTTCTATGTCTTTCAAATTTTAGAAGTTATTTTCTTAAGTATGCTCTGTGGTTGCGGTTTTGGCCGATCTTCCACATCAGAAAAACTGTCCTTAGCTGTTTATATGTTATTTTGATTCTCTGATTATCGAAATACAATGTAAACTGTGAATAATACATGTCTAGGAAAGTTCTGGCTAAGGAAAGACCTGGTTTTTAAGTGTGTCCAGTGTAACCCTCCACTCTTTTCTGGGAACTTACCTGGTGTACTCTTTTACAGATTGTATTCTCTATTTCTGGTATGAATAGTACCCGTACATATATATAGTAACTATATGAATAGTAACTATACGTATGAACAGTATCTATACGAAAACAATCTTAACGTATTCTCTTTAATCTTTCATGAAAATCTTCGTAGCAGAACACTGAAATTCACCTGTGTACTCTTGTCCGTAACGATTTAAAGAAGTGATACTCGTACGGAATCCAAGTGAGTGAAACGACCCCGTTTTAATAGAGTTTTAGCATTACTGGTGATAAAAAGTATGTCGTAGGACACTCTCAAGATTCATAGGGGGAAATTGGATTCATAATGACGAATTTAAGGAGATAATTAATCCAGAAGTACGGATAAGACGAAACAAGTATTTCATGATGATGTGAAATTTGAATCTTTCAAAAACAGTTTAATGGTTATCTTGATTGATGGTTTATAAATCTATAATATAGTTATATACTATACTTGTTATATGGATGAATATTATATTGTGCTTCTGATATGAAATACTGTACTATTGATTGTGATTGAGCGGGACAGTACCCCCTCTCACGGCAAGGCGGAAAACCCGGTTGAAAGGGTGTCTTGACCAATGAGTGTGGAGACAACGATTCCCTTAGTAGGGATATAGCCCGGATTGGTGATAAATCCGTGAGGCGCCCTAGCTAAGAGGATGAGGTTGTGCGTCATGGCGGAAATATACAGAATTGGTAAGCTGGCCTGTGTGCGCTCTCCGGGATATATTGCCATTGATGAGTACTAGTAACGTTTGTTGAATTGGTTGTGCGTCATGGCGGAAATATACAGAATTGGTGAGCTGGCCTGTGTGCTCTCTCCGAGATATATTGCCATTGATGAATACTAGTAACGTTTGTTGAATTGAATGAATTTTTATCTTCTTGTATGTAATTTCTAACTATGTCTATTGGTTGAGTATGAGCCTTCGGATATACTTGCATGACTGGTGATGTATTTGAATTTTATTAACGCGAGGCCGATTCGCTTATTGAGTTTAAAAGCTCACACTGTTTGTATAACCTTTTTGTTCAGATCAGGTTGCCAGCGAAGAATATCTGCTAGCGGAGTAGATCACTTTGGACCTTCCCGTTGTCGGGTAGACCCCTCTTTTGTTATAGATTATGTTGCTCTGTAATCGTCTAGGACATCTAAGTCAGGGGTTTGGCATTTGGTTTGTATGTCAGCATAATAATGTATTTTATATTGAAAATCTATTATTATGTGCAAATCATCTCTATGAATTTCAAATAAGAAAATTTGATATATTTTCTTCAGGAATGGTTATTTTGATAATATAGAGATAATGACTAAACTCATGGGTATAATTTATCGAAAGGCTTACAGTGATGGGATATTCATCATTGTGCCGGTCATGTGCCCAGAAAACGGGTCGTGACATAGATAATTTGAATTATCAAGAGGGAATGTTGGTAGTCGACCATAGCGAAGGTCGATGACGTCCTTTCACTAGCTCGGTCTCTCTCTCTCTCTCTCCACTTTATTGTCATAGACACAAGGTTAAAAATTGAAGAGGAAGAAGGGAAGAGAAGGCAGATGTCACATCCCAAAACTTACATGTGATATAAACATAAAATACCTAGGGTGTACCTCCGTGGTACCCCATAATCTCTGTGAACATTCTTAATATCCATAATTATGTGAATCATAAATATTCCAAGAAAGATATTTTGTATACATATTCAGAAAATGTTCAACTTTCAAACACTATACAGTACTATACAACCTCCCAAGCCTAGGTGACCTACTAGATTACAGAGCGTTTCCTAATCCTTACCAATTGTTTACCAGACAAAAGTGGAGTATATCCTTAAAGGCTATAAATTCTTCTCCTCAACCACTATATCTGAAAAGATAATCATGGAGAGTGTGAGTTTATCATAACTCAGTGAGTAAACAACTGTACATGAAAATATCATAAGCACAAACACCACATTTACTAATACAATCAATCTATCATTTATTTTAAATAATTATAGTATTATATGCCATAAATACTTGCACTGAGTGACTTGGGAATTTAACCCTCAAACTCTTTGTGCATAGGTTTTCACATTTATACACCGAGTAGTATGGGACTCTAACCCTTTCAAACTCGTGCATAGATTTTCACATTTATACACTGAGTGATATGGGACTCTAACCCCTTTCAAACTCGTGTATTGATTTTCACAGTTATACACCGAGTAGTATGGGACTCTAACCCTTTCAAACTCGTGCATAGGTTTTCACATTTATACATCGAGTAGTATGAGACTCTAACCCTTTCAAACTCGTGCATAGATTTTCACATTTATACACCGAGTAGTATGAGACTCTAACCCTTTCAAACTCGTGTATTAGATCTCGTAGATCTTTTGCTCATCAATAAAATAGTGAGAATTTATCACAATATAATTACTATGAAATAAATGAATTTACACATATTTTTATTCCCTTGAATGTCTATCATCAACCATAACAATCATCATATATTATCAACAGCGAGATTGATTATTTCTCACTTCAATAATGTTATAAACAAGACTTGTATTGTACCTTATCTAATAAGATCACATTAGTTTAGTAAGGTTATTCACTTACAAAATGTTTCAATTTATTCAAGGAACAATCACATCTAGTTCTTTAGTCAACTAGAGAAATCAATTCTCAAAGGTAATAAAATACCTTCCAATGATATTATACTTTTTCTCAACCTGAACACACACTGATAATCTTCTCAATTTCACAAATAACGCAAATGGGATTTATATTGTGCTTTGACTAATTTATTAAATTAATTTTGCAAGGTTGCCTACTCACCTGGATTCCACGCTCTCGGCGCTCCCACCTTGCGCCCCAATCATCCCTATTGTAACCAGGTAAAAACCATTAGGGTTACAAAATAGAGAAATTTCCTATCACTACTCTCGACCTTTACTCACATCTTAAGTCATAACTCCTAGCCGGTAATGAATTTCTAAATGACACTTATACCATTGGAAACTAGACTCAAATAGCTTTTCAAAGATATTAAAAAAAAAACTGATGCTACAGTAATAGTCAACGGTCAACGTAGCTACAGTAACATTGACCGAGTCAATAATACAGTAACGTTGACCGAGTCAACGCTACAGTAACGAGAAAATCTGGAAAAATTTTCTCGGTGAACAGTAATTTCTGGGGAAAATTTTCGATGTTCTTCGTGTTTTTCATCCAAAAATCCAAAAATCATATCTAAAACAACATTTCTTTTGATTTCTTCCATGGGTTTTCATCCTTAATGTCTAAGGAGTGTTTTAACACCAAAACCCCCAATTTCTACCAACAATCCAAGCTCAAATCTCAAATTTTCATCAAGAACACTAACTTTTTCAAATATCCAAATTCTACGAAATTTCTTGTTCTAATAACATCATAAACCAACTAAGAATGTTTTACATTAACATCCACACTTAATTCATCCATTAAAACTCAAAATCTTAATTTTCTTCCATAGGTCCGAAAATGGAGAAAAAGAGAAATAAAGTAGATAAAACTTACCTCTTTACCTCTAGAACTCGTGAGAATCGAAAGTATGGTTAGAAAATACAAGATCGCCGGATGAAAATTTGAGAAATGATTGATGAAGGGAAGATGGAAATGAACGAAGAACATGAAGCCTCAGGAGGAAGAAGGAGAAGAAAAACTAATAATTGTATGTGTGGGCCCCACTAATTTCTTTTTCTATAAAATCGCTCATAGCCACCTTAGCTTATAAGATTTGTTCACTTTAATCCCTCTCGATGTCTCAAATACCACTTTAACCTCGAATCCATCATTTTTTCGGTACCGGACTCATAATTCATTCTTATAAGCTTTATTCTTCCTCTCAGGTTTCTATTTGGTCATTTCTCAAAAGTCCTCTATACTTTCTTTTCTTTTCACTTTAGTCCTTGAGAATTTGTAAAAATTTCCTAAATTAAAAATTAAAATTTCTATTCCCAGATTTTCTTCACTAATTCAAAAAGCACATTTTCACGTAATTAAATTTTTCACTAAATTTCAAATTAGACTTTAAATATTCATATAAATTCTTGAGATATTATAGCAGAGGTGGAAGAGGAAGCTCGACAAACGACGTGGGTGACTGACGATGAGAGAAACTGAATTGAAGAGATAAGAGAAGATTATGTTGCGAAAGAGAGAGTTCAAAAGAGTAAAGCTGTGGTGATTGTGTTACATGTATACCATACACAGTTCAAAGGAAGAAGAAATTAAATGGTTCCAAAGTGTTTTGATATTGAAAGGGAAGAGAGAACTCTATTTGAGCAAAAAAAACTTGAGTTATATAACATTTTGGTCCCCCACCTTGCATGTTAGTCCTTCTTATTCTTCTGTCTTTCTTTTTTTTAATTTAATTAATTTCAATTCATGTGCACAATAGACAATTGACTGATAAGACATGCCTTGTATTGGAGAAATAGAAATTTAAAAACTTTATAAGTTGATTAATTTTATGATGTTTGTTTGAATTATTATGGATATTTATGACTTTATAGTTTTAAAGTAATGATATATATACTTTAAAGTTTGACTTTTTGTTTGAATTATTATGGATATTTATGACTTTATGATATTAACATTTTAATTATTTATGACTAATGACCATGATTTTAAGACTTTAAAATGTGAAATTTATGTATAAATTATTTATTTTACTTGTTTTTAAATTTATTTATAAACAATAAATATATATAGATACACACACACACAGATATATATATATATATATATATATATATATATATATATTAATTTTTTAATTTATTTACTCAATTCAACAATTGATCCGGTAACTTGAAAGTCAGTCTGATTTGAAAAACATTGTTTCTGGGTTTTGGATATAGGTGACCTTTTTTATGGAATGAGTACTACAAAAAAAAATATTTTGGATTGTTGTCGAGTCAACTCAGTTAACTTGGTGTAAACTTAGTGAGTTTGACTGAGATTGCACCAAGATTTAATTCTAGGACCGAGTTTACTCAATTTAGAGACCTAAACTTGCAAACTCAAACAATTTTAAGAGTTAACTTGAGAGTTTAACAACCATGCAAACTTCGTTACACCATCACTTGTACAACTAACAAGGTTAGGTTTAACAGAAGTAGTTAGTGTCCTTTAAAGTGGTGAATCTATATTCAAATTTTCATTGAGAGAGGTATTTACATTTAGTACCTAATAATGTTTTAAGTAAAACTGCTTCCAGTAAAAAAAAATATTTATGAGAAAAAAAAAACACAATCATTTATATTAGAAAGCTCTTGATATATACTTCAGAGTTCAAAATTCTTTATATTTCGAAGGAAGGCAACCAATAAATCGATGGTCTTGTAAAGTCTTCAAATTTGTGCGATCGGAAGGAATTTACACTAACAATTTCTGTTTGCTTAGTTCGTTATTCACCAAAACACAAACTACATAATACACCATAAACGTTGAGATATAATTGTAGTATTAGAGCTTAGTCTGAAAGAAGACAACGTAGCCTTCCTGCTTTTTAAAATTATCCAATTTTGTTCCTTTATCAAAAAACTTAGCAAACACTTGGTGTCAAACTTTTCAGTTTGCTAATTAAACATTCTTTATTTACCTCGCAGCACTGTAAATTCACACTTTGATTTGAAGGCTAAATTAAATCTAATAATATTTTTAAGCATTAAAAGAAATTACTAAAACCTATAATGTAATTATGTTACTTCCTCTAATATATCAACATTATTCGAATTATTTCATGTCACTAAACATGATCTAGTAATATAGTAAATTTAAACTCTTGCTTCCTCATGCACTCAAAAAACGAAATTTCCTCCCTAGTTAGTGTTCTCTTTCAAAACCCAAGCTATTGTCTTCAAAGGCAAGTCCACATGATGGCTATAAGCTCATGCATGATACAGTAACAAGTGATTCAATGCTATGACCCTAAATCAAGAGAAGTCTAGATGTTGCTAAACAGAAAATCTTTGCAGAGTTTGAATTCCTTGTTATTAAAATGACATTCAAGAAACAGATATTTCTGATAAGAAAATAAGTTGAAGAAAGTGATGAATCAGCTTTGGAATACCGGAGAGAAAGCTCCTTAATCAAACATCATTTTTTTTTTAATAATTACCTTCCATTCTTAATTTACATACAGCATTATCCCACTCTGGCTTGTCCAAACAAGAAAATTACACCCATGTACAACAAAAGATTCAAATGAATGGAACATAAAACAATACAAGAAATGACATATGCACAGTCTGGCCCAGCACAAACCCTTTAGTTCCACAAAAAAGGAGAAAAAAAAAAAGTTTAACTGAGATTCCTGGAGATTTGGATCCTTTAAAGTTTGGAGAAAAAAATCAAGGGAGTTAATGATAGACACAACATATACAAGACTCATTATCTAATCAATGAACCCTACTTACTGCTTGAATGCGGCCCAAGTAAATTGTGTCTATCTCTCTCTGGGATTTGGGTTTTCTCTATTTCTAGCGGCAGATGGGAGAGGAATCCGGATTTGCTGCTGTTGGAAGTTCCTGCTTTTGCTGCTAACCGTTGCTGAAAGTTTTGGCAACAAAAAAACCGCTGCCATAACTTTTAGCAACGGTAAAAACCGTTGCTAAAAGTGAAAAGCAACAAAAGCAGCAACATTGAACAGCAGCAAATCCGGACCCATGGGAGAGAGTATATTTCCTCTATCGCAACCTTCCTTTTGGATCAGATGGTCATGACGGAAAAAAGAAAATATTGCATGCAATTTGACTTTTTTATTTCTTATTTTCTTTTTTCAATCGTGAACATTTTATCCAAAGCGAATGGTCCCAATTGAGAAAATGCACTCTTAATTTTCTTTCAGAAATGGAGAGAATCCAAATACCTCTCTCCGAACTTTCGAGGATCCAAATCTGACTCTTGGGAAGGTAGCATTACATAGATGCAGCCACATCAATAGTTATGCAGAGTTTGTGCTGAAATAGTTGTGTAAGTAGCATGACTCAGACGCAATCATTTGCTCAAAGAGAATGAAATTCTAGAAGTAACTTGACTGAACTTCCAAGAGCTCTAGCTCTGCTAATACTTTTGCAACTGTTGACTTCAATCGAGAATCGCTCTTCTGGGCGAGGTCAATAAGAACAACCTGAGCAGATCCACCATATTTAGCTCTTTGCTCTTCAACCCTGAATATTCTCTCCAACATCCATAGTGCTTTTTCTTGAACCTTTACATCCCCTACTTCTAAAACCTTTACAATAGCCTGAACTCCGGACAATTTGGCAATGCAGTTAGCACCACCTTCACAGATTTCATCTTGCAAGAGAGTCGATAGAGCAGTCAGAGCGGCTTCAACAGCTTCCTTCTCTTTATCTTCTAGTATTTGGATAAGCAGAGGAACAGCACCCGCTTTGACAAGACAAAATGTACTTTTCACAACGCAATATCCATCGTGAACTTCACAACGTGCATCTATAGAAGGAGGAACACAAAACCATGTAGATTTTCTAGACCTCCTAAGGGACAAAGAATTCTGAGATAATTGAGCAAGTGAGGTTGCAGCTCTGGATTTTGTGATTGGTGAACCGGTGGAGAGAAATTTTACAAGCAGAGGAATCAACCCTTGTTCTGCTGAGAGAAGTTGTAGTTTCTTGTCTGAAGGATTTGTGAACCAGATCATAAGACCAGCAACACTCTGTGCTAAGTTACTTCTTGCGGGTGAATTACTTCCCGTGCTTGAAGACATAATGGATATTAAAATTGGCAACAAATTTGCCTTCGTGAGTATACCAGTCACTTTTTTATCACTAACAGGAAGATTACTTAGTAAACTAACAGCATCAGCTTTTTCACTATCCAATGTTGATGATGAGATGATATTGACAATATTAAAAAGATGGGTATCATCAAGATGTTCTGTCAACTCTTCTGTTAGATCTTTCGAGAGAGTGTACAGCAAATGCAATGCCTTACTCCGAATTCCAGTGTTGGTTTCCATCAGAAAAGGTAAAAGAAGTTGAAGTGCACCTTTTTCCTTCATTTTTCTTCTAACCTTCAATGCATCAGGATGAGCAGCAATGCTAGCTAGTGCTTCTAATAGGTGACTCTGAATTATCGGGCTGGAGAGATTCAAAAGTGAGAGCATCTGATGAACTACAACTGGATTGACAAGTACGGGCTCTGACTGAGCAATTCTTGCAAGAATAGCCGATGCAGGTTCCCGCAGAGTCATGAGTACGGATGTCACTGAGAAAAGAAGTTGAAGCAGAGATGCCACAATTCCTGATCTGATCAAACGTTGTGCATTTTCTGTCAAGCTTGACAAATTTTGCAGCGCATTTAGAGCTGATAACTTGGACTCAAGCTTCCCAGACTTAAACATGTTGACTAGGAGCTCGATCACACCATCTTCTCCAAGGGAGAGTTTGCTATGATCAGTGAGCTCCAATCTAGAAAGTGCTGTTGCCATGAGGATCTTGGTCATGTCCGAGCCTGCAATAACATGATTTAAAATTATGCCAAAAGCCTTTTACTTTTGTTGTGATTACGATCAGAACTAGAATTTATGAGTACAAAACTAAAGATCATTTATATCCAATGCATCTTATTAATGTCATATAAAACTAAAATGTTAATTAAATATGTCTGCAGCATATGGATGAAAGAAGATACATCCATATGCACCACGTTTGGACAAAAAGACAGTACAATTTAGGTTGCAAATGATGGGCTATGTCACGACCCAAATTTCGGGCACGTGATTGCACGGTGACACGAATCCTGTGTCACCGTAAGCCTAATTGACATCTCTATTTCTACCCCCTTTTTGTTATTCATGTAAAATATTTAGCGTACATAAATAAAGACAAATCAGAGTTTTAAAAAAGTATATATATATATATATATATATATATATGTACATAAATATATATATATATATATGTAATAAAATGTAAATTAATATTTAAGAAATAACATTTAAATATGAATAAATATTAACTAAGATAAGTATTAATTAAATTAAATTTTTATTTACAATGAATATTATTTAAAATAAACATATAAAGAAATCAAATATTACTTAAAATAAAATTAATGTTATAGTGTGAATAATCTAAATAGTTTGTAATATTTAGGTATGTATGTATATATACATATATGTTTATATATGAATATATGTAAAAATAATGCCAAAATTAGAAAATATGAGTTAAGCAAAATCAAAGGTTAATTAAAAACAAACATTACTTTATAATTGAATATTAATTGAAATAAATATAATAAATATCAAACTTCATTCATTCAAAAAGTCACATCAGCTCAAATAAATTCATAATTGTAATCTCCAACTCCTACTGTAATCCATATCATAAATCCTCAATATAAATTTTTGAATCTAAACCAAATTAAATAACTAAAGTAATTTCACCGTCTAAGACCCCCTAGATGTCTTAATTGACCACGAGGCTTCCTACCAAAAAAATAAATACCAACGACTTGAGACCTATCCAAAAATAGGATAGTCCAACGGCGAACCTAATCCACTTGCGGAAATTCCACTTCCGCTACTTGATCTAAAAAAAAAGTTAAACCAACGAGTGTGAGATAATAATCTCAGTGAGTGAGCCAATTCCCGCCCTAATAAAATCCGCTATACCTAAGTAATGAAATAAAAGTATAGGCACAAATCATAAAATCACAAGGAAATATACACATCAAAGAATTGCAAATCAACCAGACCATTCAGACCAACGAAACTAGTACTCGTCAATGACAAAATATTCGGGAGCGTCCGTAGGCTCGCTTAACTAATCTCATCATATCCGGGAGCGCCCGTAGGCTCGCTCAACCAATCTCATCATATCCAGAAGCGCCCGCAGGCTCCCTCAACCAATTTTCTCAATTTTATCAACCCGCCATGACGCATAACTTCATCAGCAACGGTCAGGGCGCCTCACAAATTAATTCCGGGCTCATCTCTCCACAAAAGGAATCGTTGTCTCTACTCTCAGAGGTCATCAACCCGCCATGATGCACAACCTCATCAGCAACGGTCAGAGCGCTTCACGAATTAATTCCGTGCTCATCTCCCTATCGAAAGAATCTTTGTCTCTACTCTCAGAAGTCAAGTCATCCTACTACCCAGATTTCCCGCTTGACATGAGAGAAGGTACTATCCCGCCCAAACACAAACAATATTCATCCAACATAATAATATATAACGTCATAAATCATCAAGTATAAATGTCTAGATAATCTCAATTATCTCAAATCTCAACCATCTCATAAATCACATATTCATCCTTTCTCCTAACCAGAAATAATAATAATTATTATTATTATCATCAATCATATTTCCACAAAATAATTTTAATTATCTCAATCTTAATATTCACACCTATCACATATCTGATTACTTTAACACTTAAAATAATATTAAAGAAGGGTTAGTTCACTCACCTGGATTCCAACGAATCCTACTAATCAACCGATCAAATCCTCCTTAATGTGAAAAAAAAAATGACTTGTGTACTATAAGTATTGTATTTATTTATTTTTGAAACAAAAGAGAGAAAAAAAAAAAGAGAGTTTAAATTAGGAACCGTGTTCAAGTCGTATGTATGTATCTATATATATGTATTAAGGCTTCAAAAATTAATCAAGAGAGTTTTTACTTACCTTGTTGTCTTTCTTTATTTTTTGGGTCCTCTTCCTATACCTTTTTGTGAATGCTGTAGGTGAGTTTTGGGTGAGATGTGGTGATGGTGTATTTAATATATAGAATATATCACATACATGAAGAGGTGGAAGAGGTGACGTGATGGATGATTGGAGATGGTTTGTAATTGGAGAAAGCTATTGGGATTGAATATGGGAGGTTGAAGTCTTGGGAGGTGGCGTTGGTGTGTGTATGAGAATATATGTATGAGTGCTGGCGGTAAATGTGCTAACATATAGTTTAACTTTAAAGAGATGGATAAATGAGAGAGAGATGGGAGGGGTGGTTGACGGCAATGTGAGGGCTTAAGTTTTTAGGGTTTTTTCTAAATTAGTTTGAAAGGATTTCTATATTAAAATGAGTGTAGTTCAATTTAGTTGTAAAGTCTATCCTTTGATTTACCAAAAGCCGAAATGGAGGGGGTAAAATTCAGATTTTAAATTAGTTATTATAATTCTTGATTTTTCCTTAGTATATTAAGTATTTGTTAATCATTTATTTAAATTTAAAAGTACAAGATATTCTAATCCTATCCAAACTAAACGAATCTAAACAATACAATAAACTGAGTTCAAATTCCAAATATCATTCAGGTTTGAGCATAGAGTTATTTGTCCTTAATTTGATAATAACTAGATTTGGTTAATTAGATAATTACCTTATTTCTTTTATTTAAATTTTTTTGCATTATCTTTTAGTTGACACCTACAATCAAAACATCATATAATATATATATTCAATTTCCACTAACTGCGTCCACTGTTCGTATTCTATTTATTTTAATTTCTTTAATTCACTTAATAAGTTAAACATACTATTTATTTCAAAATTTAATATCTTAAAATGTAGAAGCTAATTTCTACTTCCTATTTCACATCAAGGTTCTCTACAATTTTCTCCATCTATTCCCATATTTTGTACCCATTTTCCCTACACCCCACAAGATTCTAAAATCTTTCACCTTAGTCCCTGAAATTTTCACTCTAGTCCTTGTATGATCTAGCATCTCACATTGCTAGCCTATAGCACAAAATCTTATACTAAAGTATTACCACATTACAATACAACATCACAAACACATTACACACAATTTACAAATCAATATTTGTGAAATAATAATTAATAATAATAATAATAATTTTTTTTTTGAAAAATTAAATGGCGAGGCGAGTATTACAGGCTACATAGCCAAGACTACCTAGGACGAGAGTTGAGTACAAATCATGTTGTCCTACTTATCATTATTTTTCATCTGTTGTAGCCCTACTTCTACTGGACTTGAACCATATAGTTGATACATTTATTTTAACCATCAATGTCAAAATTTCGAGTAGATTTTAGTTTATTACTTATGAGCAAAAACTAATGATCATTTTTATATCTCTTTCCACTTGGATGCTTTTCAAATATGAGAGATTCACTAATTCATACTCCACAAAATACTTGTAAAATTATTAATGGATACTCCAAACCAATCATAGAGATGGAAAGAGATTAATCATTTAAGTGCTGAATTACCTTCCTTCAGATACTGCACAAGTGGATTGAAGTAACCAGCCTCAGCCATAAGAAGTGCATTTTGAGAATTACTAGACAATATATCCAACAACTTTGCTGAATCATGTGAAGCGACAGGATCATCTCCATTAAGGATAGCAACTAGCATTACAATACAACCCCGAATTCTTCCAATTCGCCGCCTAACTGCAGGAAGGTCAGAGAGGTCTAGCAAAAGCCCCACTGCTTCCCTCCTCTCTTCTGCATCCCGTGTTAGAGACTTCACTAAAGCTGCTAAAAACTCAGTCTCTGCCATCTTCTCCTGCACAGTACTAATTTATGACTTAAGATAACTAATAACTAATAACTAGAAGGAAAAAACTTAAGTGTAATTTCTTATATATTTATTATCAGGTTCTTCAACTAGAACAAAACAAGTATATGATTTTCTAATTAGAACACAACAAGTGTATGATCTTTAAAAATAACTACTACTTACAATTTAGCATTACGTGATTGGGTTTTTAAGGAACTTTTTACACGTTCTATTTTTAATAGAGAACCTGATAAGAATAATATAAAGAATTACATATAAGTCCTGTCCTAACTAGAATTAGAGGCAGGACAATATTTACAATAGACAAAACTTATCTGTAATATCTTACCTTTCTCTCGTTATTGTTGACAGCAATACTTCTTAGTAATTGAATGATGGACAACCTACTATCTGCCTTACTTGAACCTAGTCGATTGGAAAGAATGGCAACAAGTGCTTCCTCGTTGATTAAACCACTATCCGCCATTTCACCTCTGAAGTACTCCTTTAGTCTTGTAAGTGCAACTGCAAGTTCTTTATCATTACCTTGTTTGAGGTACAAAACAAAATCGTCAATAGTAAAATTGACTGCTTCTTCTTCTATTTCCCCTTCAAGCTTTACATCACTGACTAACTCTGAACTTGAATTTGAAGATGGACTCGTAACTCCACCAAATTTTGCATTCATCAACTCTCTTTGCAATGCACCGATCATTTCTCTAAAATCAGGGGACACTTCAAGGGTGGACACTAGAAGCAGGCCTAAAGATCGACCAAGATCATGAGTCATGTCCTCAATCTGTTTAATGGGATGTTTCAGATTGGGGTCGTTGGTCAAAGTTTTAGCACGCCTAAGCTCATTCTCAAGAGATTCCAATGATTTTCTAATAGATGGCTCGTCCATGAGTGTGCTTTTGTCTCTGAAAGCTCTGAAGATTGGTTCAAATTTCTCAACCAACATGGCAAACTCAGTAAAAACATTTGTTTCAATTTCACAGTCCTTAGCAAAGGAAGCAACCTCATCGGCCAAAACTATCAGCTCAGACAAGAATTCAGAAAAGTTCCCGTTTCCCATGTTTTCCATCTGTTTCTTAAAACTGTGTTCATGGATAAAAAGTAAAATCACCATCAACAATAGAATAGAACAAACCACAATAGATAGTTGAAGAAGGGAAATTAGAAATTAACAGAAAGGAAGTCATACAAATAACGAAGCAAAGATCATCAAGAATAGAAGAAAGAAATTCAGATAGAGAATGAATTGAACCTGCAAAGCAAACACAAGAATGACGTGCTTGTTTGAGAGAGTGTTAACGCTCGTTCATAGTGTCAAAATCGATTCTTCAGCAAAATTATGTTGTTTGGTTCTGCGTGTACGCCAATTTTCAGAATCGATTCTAGCCTTAGAATCGATTTAGCCCAGAATTGAAAATATGTAGCTTCAGTGAGAATTGATTTTGCCAAATCATCTGCATCCCTCAACACTTCCAGAGTTACCCTCCCCTTCACAGTGGCTCATGGCATCCCTCTGTTCTGGGTGATTCGAAACACAGAGAGAGAGAGAGAGAGAGAGAGAGAGAGAGAGAGAGAGAGAGAGAGAGAGAAAGAGAGGGATGGACTTGCCCGTCGCCTGTCGCCCTTCACGGTTCCCCCGTCGCCGTCCCCGTGCTCTGCTATGCACGTTGCCGTCCCCTTCGCGTTTCTGGAGAGTGCTTGAATGTAACTTTTCTGATACAAGAGACTCAGGGAGGGGAGTGTAAGGACATAGTCTCTTCAGGGTCATTTTCAGACCGCTATTACCTATTCCAGGGTTATTGTCTCAGACGGTCATGACCCATTAAATAATAATTAGAATCGAACGTACTACCGCGGCCATCTCTTTCCCCGAAAGCGAATTAAATAGTGGGAAGACTAAGTCAAAAATCAAATATTTCTCATCTCGCTCATTTGTGAGTCACATTCTCGCCTCGAAGATCGTCCTCCCTTGGATAGTATTTGTACAGCTTATTCATAATTTGTGACCTGCAATTTTTATGGTCAATTAAACTATCGAGAACATTTAGAAATAGCAATGGTAAAATTCACAGTTACACCTTCGAGAATCAATTTATCTAGTCCACAAATATATCAAAGAGATCAAAATTAACAATCTCGGTGTTGTAGTGTTATAGCCACCAATTGCATGAGACCTTTCTTTTAAATAAATTATGTAAAAACATTATAATTAAAGGAGCAATAGAGTAGCAAGGAAGTCATACAAAATATATAGAAACGATTAGTCAACCACAAAACAAAGGGAGACGATGAAGTGAAGCAACTAAGCTAATGCAAAGATGATTGACTAGGAAATTGGATAATAAACTACAACAAATAATTGGAGAAGGGAGCAAATGAAACTGAAAGGAAGTTATAAAAATAACACAGAAAAGATTAATCAAGCACAGAGCAAAGAAATACTTCAAAGAGGAGGAGGATGAATTGACCTGCATAGCTAATGTCACGTTGATAATACGACTCCTCAGCTTAGACCCACATGTTTAGATAAGAAAATTCATAGCGTACAAAATCAAATAGTAGAGACTAAGACCATCCCCTTTTCTTCTTCTTCTTCTTCGCCTTAAACAATGCGAAAAAAGGGGTTGAAATTTGATATTTGGAACGAAGTAAGGACATGGTCTCTTCAAGGTTATTGTCAGACGGTTATGACCCATTAAATAATAATTAGGGTCTAGCCTTCATTCGTTACCGTCATCTTCTCCTTCCACGGAAGCAATTTAAATAGAGGAAAGACTAAGTCAAAAATCAAATATTACCCACCTCACTCGCTCAATCGTGAGTCACACTCGCTTCGAGGATCGTCCTCCCTTGGATAGTACTTGTACAGTTTGTTCACAATTTGTGACCTATAATTTTTATGGTCAATCAAACTATCGAGAACATTTGGGAATAGCAATGGTAAAATTTGCAGTTACACCTTCGAGAATTAATTCATCTGGTCCACAAATATATCAGAGAAGATCAAAATTAACAATCTCAGGGTTGTAGTGTTATAGACACCAATTGCATGGGACCTTTCTCTTTAATAAATCAGAAATTTAGTGTAAAAACATTATAGTTAAAAGAAAGGAGCAATAGAATAGCTAGGAAATCATACAAATTATATAGAAACGATTAGTCAAGCACAAAACAAAGAAATTCAAAGAGACAATGAAGTGAAGCTGCTAAGCTAATGCAAAGATGATTGACTAGGAAAACTGATAAGAAACTACAACAGATAATTGGAAAAGGGAGTAGACGAAACTGAAAAGAAGTTAAACATATAACGTAGAAAAGATTAATCAAGCACAGAGCAAAGAAATGCTTTAGAGAGGAGAAGAATGAATTGACCTACTGTTAACAGTGTTTTTTGGTTTAAGACTAAATTCGACAACAAATACTTAATTCTATCAAGAACAATATGAATATTTGAAGTTATGAGGTAATCTTGTTTTAAAGACAAACGTGTTGAATGCAAGTGATTCGACAAGCATTACATGAAAGAGCGTGAGACTTGAAACTAAGCTTTTTTGCAAAAGATAAATAAAAAGGTAAAATTTCAGGAAAGTAAATTGCAGAACGTAAAGTGCATAAAAAGGTAACTGCAGAAGGTAAAAGACGGAAAGTAAATGGCAGAAGGATAAAGTGCAGAATGTAAGCAGCAAAAAGTAAATTGTTGAAAATAGATTTCTGAAAGTTAAAGTACAGAAAGTTTAAAGGAAAGCAATTAAATTGCATAAAATAAATGAAAGCAATTAAAGGAAAGCGATTAAATGACCGGGAAGAAATTGTTGGAATTGATAAAAGACTTCAAATTAAATTGACTGAAATGTAAGGGTGGAAAGCATATTTTGATGTTGATCCTTTAATCTGTTCATGTGAGATGTTAAGATTTTTTATCAAGAGTTACCAACCCCTTTTACAACTATTAACTTAGTATTTATAGGCAAATGACTGAAGTAACTGTCTATCTATCTAATCACCACGTAAGTGATAGTTTACAATGCTTGACAACTACCCTAACCTATGTAAGTGGCAGTTTACAAGTTTCGACATAACCAGCTTTTGGAGTAACGGCCTTTGACAGCCTTCGCTCGATAATTCCTTGCTTTCATCATTCAGCAATCAAGTCATCACTAACTGACATCTCTATTAGTCGACGTCTTTTGTCCTTAGAGTTGTTTATTGAACTTGCGTGTCGGACAATGTGTCTCCAACAATTGAATTTTCAACTGATGTGCATGGATGTCTGCAAATTATTACGAGTTTGACATTCACTCTTTTTACTTTTTTCTGTTGAATTTGTCTCCGTCAAACTGCTGATCTTTGTCAAATTTGCTAGATCACTAGTTGACACTTAAACAATCGACACCATTTTACTACATTGCTGATGACGATTACTTGTCGACCAAACAACTTTTTTTACTAGCAAATACATATTATTTTTATTTAAAATAATCATCCAATAGATGCCCTCAAAAGTTTTGTTCTCGACAGACACGAAGAGAATTAAATTTTAAATGGCTTCGTAACTGACACCGAATTTCTAGAAATTTGGCTCAGAATCATGATTATCTCTAATATGATATCCTAATCTTGACACGTGAACTGTCACTGCTTATTTGACGTTTCGTGTTCCTTAAGCCTTTAAAACCATAAACCCTAGTTGTCAGGCTACTTGCTCTGCTATTTGCGTTACTTGCATTGTCCTTATGCCATTCTCTTTGAACTTTCGAAAACCTTTAATCTCGAGTTACTCTCAACAATGGCAACTTCTTCTGAAATTGGAGCTTTTTCTTTTGTCAAACAGTCCACCATTGCCAAAAACAAGAATGTCATCTGTGATCCAATCGTGGATTGTTCGGAGCTGTGGTAGAAATCAAAGGTAATCCTCCCTATTCTTGAATCTTCTTTTGCTCCTCCTCTTACGTTTCTTGGACCTGTGCTGACTCCATAAACCTTCCCAGTAAACCTCCTTCCGATGTTCCCCTGTAAAAGCTTGATGAAGCTATTCTCGCTTCGGGTTCGATGATACCCACTCACTACTTTCAGAATGCCAGAAGGATGTTTCGGACACCGCCATCTTGTGTCGATGGATATCATGCCTGGTTTAACACAGCACAGGCACAAAAAGGCAAATTTTGGAAGAAAATGGGCATCTATAACTTCATCCAACTCTCCCAA
This sequence comes from Biancaea sappan, assembly GCA_037074585.1. Taxonomy (NCBI): domain Eukaryota; kingdom Viridiplantae; phylum Streptophyta; class Magnoliopsida; order Fabales; family Fabaceae; genus Biancaea; species Biancaea sappan. The sequence continues at coordinate 81,539,587 of CM073492.1, forward strand.
CATATCATCAGAATTGACCTCACCATGGTTGGAGCTTTGGCCTTCTTCTGGAACAAGACTACCAACAACTTCCATTTTTCATACCACATGATGGGTCTAATAGTCTTAGACATATAAAGCATTACGGGCCTTCAACCAGATGGGATAATCATTTACCCGTACCTTCAACCTCATCAAACTATAGAGGTTTATTCTATCAAACACACCTCCTTCTCTTCTTTTGTTAGCTTCCACTAGAAAAGTTTATCTGTCATGTCGGATGACGAACATGTCGCCTTCCTTTTACTTTAGCTATCAGCTTACGCGTTTGGCTTAAAATATGTAACTGTAGCCAAATCCCTTCAGCCCTTGGCCAACCTTATCCATGAAGGTGCCTGAATTGCCCTCAACTAATGGCTCCTTGCTAATCTTTTCCAATGCATGAGCCAAATGGTCAACAACATTAGGACTCAGTCAAAGAAAGAGAACATTAGAGGTCTTATCTGACTGCTTTAATTGTAGCTGAATGCTATTTTGGAATAGCATCTGTCCATCAAGCCCTTGTTCGACAAATTGGCTAGTTACATGTCAGGTTCATACGGACTAAAGGCTTTGTTATTTAGTTTGTGACTCTTTCACCAAGGATGAGAAGAAAATTTTTTTCCACTTCTTTAAAATTTTTCACTCTATTGCCTGAGATTTGACAAAGATAAACTTTGCCTTATTTGTTAGTCAGCAAAGAGGTCTAAGGTGGTTTACCCAACCAATAACGTCCTACAAAGAAGGAGTTTCAATCTGGTTAAATTTTCTTTGTCGACATATCGTTTCTGGAGTGCTTCTAGTACAGAAGATGCCATTTTTTACATCCATCTGCCCAATATGGTAGCTCCACAAATAAGTTTTTGCCAGTCAATTCTAGCTCCTTACTCATCTGCACCTGAGGATCACTTCATCAACGCCCATATCTCTAAAGAAGAGGATGCTAGGGAGCTAATGAGAGAAAATGATAGATGCCGTCAATGCCTAGAACTTGTCCCCTTTGAAGTTTCACAAGGAGTGTCGAGCTGTTTTGTCGATTCGTGGTCAAGATACTACTAATCATATCATTGAAGCATTAGAACCTGTTTTGACATCCTGGTCAATTCTCTTGTGCAGGAACACAATCCGACGTTGAAAATCAAAGGTGAACAATTGGAGGAAATTCAAGCCTTTGAGAAATATTGTAAGATAAAGTGGGCTCCTCGTTACGATCATTAGATTGCTCAAAATATGGAAGAAATCATTGCCAAATGAAAACAAGAGCATAAAGCTTGACATGGGTTCAGATACTTAGAATTTCTTGACATTGATATTCCATCATAATTTAATAATAAAGTTCCCTTTCTGGACCCAGTGCCTTTGTCTTGTGCTCGTTTTGGTTTGGCTGACATATTTCCTAGGGAACCGACGAGAGCAAATAACTTCAAATTTGTCGAAAGACATGGATTTGTCACGAATCTTTTTCAAACAAAGAATGACAAAATTACTTTCACTTGTCGGTTTTCCCTCCCTTCTGAACAAACTGATGCTATTAGGATCGCCATTGAATTTCCCCAAGGTATACGATCTTGTTTATTCAAAGGCAATAATCATTTTCGACCACTCACATTTGTAATTTTGTATACAGCGTTCCCCTTAAAGGAACACTTGACTTTTAAGTGGCCTGTGGAGTAATTGGTCGTTGTCAAGTCAGAAGAAAAAAAAGAGGAAGATTGTCAACCTTTTCAGCAAAGGAGAAGAAGATTGATCAAAGCGAGTAACCAGTTGATGACTGGAATGAGTGGTCAACTGGCTACTTCATCTCCTCAACCCGACATATGCAAAAAAGCAACTACTAGACATAAAAAAGAAAGGGCTTTGATGAAAAGAAAAATAGTCTTTTCTTAGTTTATGACCCAACCGTCGAGTCTCAAGTATATTTTAACTGTCAAGTATTATAGTTTATCGAAATAAAATATACTCATTTAATTTCCTTTGACAGGACAAAGAGTCTATTCTTGAGCACTCAACTTCACATTTGGTATTTGACGAAGCAGACCTGCAGGCTCAACCATGGGTATGATCCTTTGACAAATTTTTTGTTGTTTATCTATTCCATCTTTAAAGTAATATGAATTTTGTTTCAAGATCTGGGTTGGGATGTTTTAAGCCTAATTTTCAAAGAATCCGTCAGAGTTCTTCAGGGCGAAGCTCTTAACGCCGAAACATTTATTAGAGCTCCTCAGTTTGAAGCTCCACATGTTATTCTTTAGATTGAGGCTCCGACAACGTTGCTGCTAGTCGAAACCCATCAAGAAAAGCTTACCATTGAAGTAGCTAAAGCTTTTCTTGCCAAGGAATCAGCAGCTATTCATTCTCAGCCTCAACAATCTCAATTGCCTGAAGAACATGGACGGCGGATAATGCCTTTCAGTTCACAACAAAGCCACCCTACTGTCGATTTGCCTTCATAGAGTGATTTGCCATTTGTGATCAGAGACAATATCGACATAGAGGCATTGATAGCTGATGTTTCTCCTATATCTCCCATCTCCAGTCTAATTCACTCGACAGTCTAAGTAAGACCTTTTAATCGTCCAAGTAGTCCAAGTTCTGATGATCTGTACATAAACGCATTGATAAATCTTTTGTCAGGTATCCAACTTCGTTAGTCTCTTTTGTTTCTTCTTTAGTTCCGGAGGAGTCTTCAATAGACCTAAGGATTGACGAACTACTAAAAGAGTTGAAGAACTTCCTTGATTTTTCTTTCGAGGTTATTGCATTCAATAAGTCACTAAGAAGTAGAGTTCAAGTTATCTTGGGTGAACTTAAACCAGTAAAATCACAACTTCCTATTTCCTGTCAAAGTCTTAATTCGTCCTTTAAAGAAATTATTGACAAATTATTTGACAAGGCACCTATTTTCAATCAAGCCATTTCTTCTTATAAAAAGGAAATGTCAGAAAAAGAAATTGTCATAAGCCAATTACGAGATTTGAAGGCCAAAAGAGATCGACAAGACGAAATGATCACTAAAATGAAAGAAAGTCGTATACATGTTGTCAGTACTATTAATTGGTATAGAGAAAGTTTGACGAATTAGAAGAAAGAATCAAGAAAATCAAAGAAGAAATGGTGTCAGTTGAAGCGCTGAGAGACAAGCTCAACAATGGTCTAATCGAACGTGTGACAAAATAGGAAAAAATAAAAGAAAGTGCCATAGCCATCGTGGTCAACGCCCGAGCTGCTATCGAAAAGATGAAATCTTGGGAGACTAGTTATCTGACTGCCTGTGCGGACAAAAAGACATTAGCTTCTATGTGGGAACGTTTATGCCAACAAGCTTATCCTATAGATTAGTTTGATTTGTATTGTTAGTCCTTTTAATCCGACAAGTTTTAATAATTTTTTTTTTATTATATAGCATTTGACAATGAAGAGTACAAATTTTGATGCAATAAAAATTCTTTATTCAATCTTTACTTCACACATTGTTGGCCTGTATTGCTTTAGGTATTTGCCATTGATTGCTTTCACTTTTATTTCAGTGTTAACTTCGTCAAAAGCATAGGCATTACTAGAAAATACTTGTGTAATAAAAAATGGTCCTTCCCATTTTGGCAACCATTTGCCATATTCTCAACAATATTTCTCAATAGACAAAATTAGCTTCCAAACTAAATCGCCTAAGTTAAAAGACTCATATTTAACTTGATGGTCATAAAATTTAGCAATTCGCTCTTTTTGTCGAATTAAATTTTCCAAAGTAATTAATCTTTCATTAGTGAACTCGTTTAATTCTTCAAACATTGAATCCCAATAACTTTCAACTAGTAATTTATCTTGTCTTTGAATGTGAATTGATTGAAGATTAATCATAACAGGAAAAATGGCATCATGACCATAAACTCATTTATACGGTGATGTACTTGTTGATTCTCTTGGCGAATTCCTGTATGCCCATAGAACCTGATTAAGGGTATTATACCAATTTTTAGGCTGATGACCAATATGCTTTTTTATTAGGCTTATAAGTATTTTGTTGATGGCTTCTACTTGACCATTTGCCTGCGTATAGTATGGTGTCGACGTAATAATTTTATTTTTCTAGTATCAGTATATTCTACAACTTTCCATCCAGTAAAAATGATACCTTGATCGGTTGTCAAAGTTTGAGGTATTCCAAACCTGTAAATGATGTAATTTTGATAAAATTAATCACCTCTTACTGAGTAATATCTTTTAGCGCGATTGCTTAACCCATTTGGTGAAATAATCAACTATGACTAAAATGTATTTATGTCCTTTTGACAAAGGAAGATGTACTTGGCCTATTAAGTCCAAAGTCCATCCTCTAGATGGCCAAGGCTTAATAATTGAATGTAACTTACTAGTTGAAATATTTTGTATATGGCTATGTCTTTGACGTTGGCGAATGTTAATTGCCAAATCAACATGATTTATGCACCTTTTCCTTGGCAAATGAACTTCACTACTGTTTGATTTGTACTGAATTATGACCTTCTGGCCTCAAGATGTGCTGATTTTGATTTTTCCTAAGCTCTTGCAATTCTCTATATTTTCATCTTCAATTTTATGCCAGTAATTGACATTTGATCTTACATTCAGGGTACAAAAGAATCCACTTTGGGAGTAAGGAAAGATGAAGTAGCAAACCAGCATCAGAAGTTCATCTGCTTTTTCTTGCTTCAGCACAATTCGTTTACCGCTGCAGCACGAACGCCCAGCGCCAGCCACCCAACATTTGGTGCTGGAGTGAAACTTCAACTGGAAATCTCTGTGATCCATCGCTGCAGCGGTGAACTCGCACTGCTGCAGCTGGAGTACCTCCGCTGGTCTCTGTAGCGGTTCGTTGCAGCATTTTGTTGGCCTCATTTTCTGTGTTCCACCGCTGCAGCGGTGAGGATGTTCCGCTGCAGTGGTGGAGCTGCTATTTAGCCACTTTAGACTTCATATATATAGCAGAAGGGGAATTTTCTTGGAGATTCTGATTCGGATAGGAGGAGGAACACCATTTTTGCTGAGCATAGAAGAGGGAACTCAACTTTGAAGTCTTGGGGCTCAAATCATCCATTCGAAATCAGATTCATGACTTTCTTCACTTTTATTTCTGATTGTTCTTCTTTATTTTTCATGAGTAGCTAATTTTTCCATCTAGAGTTACTATGAACTCAACCTTAGAATATATTTTGTTTCCTCTCATGTAATTGCAACCTTATTTCAGTCAATATATGTTTTCTTATTCATTTTACTACTGCACATAGTGGAATTGATCAGTCTATTTATATGTTTGTTGTTGTTATCAATCTCGGGAGATGGAGGTGAGAGTAGAACACTGAGTAAGGAAGATGAGCGTGCGAACCTTAACCAAAGTGTTTTCACTTGTCAGCTAATAGGGATACTAGCTGATCTCGTTTAATCAAAGCTAGGTTAGTTGTATTAGGCTTAACCCACACAAGGAATTGCGTAGGTGTTAAGTATCTTAATTGAAATTCGGGAGAATTCCTTTAAGTTATTAGAATAACCTTGGATTAACTTATTTGGTTGATTAGGTTGCAGATCCGTGAGAGGGGTTTTATAATTTCTATGACAGGGAAGAGGGATTAGTAGCCCTAGGCTTTTAATTTCATTAACTTCGTCTGTTTGAGTCTTTGTTTGCTATCACTAAAAGAAAATTTATAAAAATTTACTATCACATGCTTGCTTTTATTGTCAGTTTCTCATTAGAGCTATCTTCAATCCAATTGCTTCATCTAATTAATTAAATTAAATTTCTTGGGTAATTAGTCGCTTAGTACTCGTGGGAACGATACTTTTACTCTCAAAATCACTATATTACTTGAGCGATTGGTGCACTTGCCAAACCGCCTAACAAGTTGTTTGTTGCAGCATTTTGTTGGCCTCATTTTCTGTGTTCCACTGCTGCAGCGGCAGAGATGCTGTTTAGCCACTTCATACTTTATATAAATAGCAGAAGGGGAATTTTCTTGGAGATTCTGATCCGGAGAGGAAGAGGAACGCCGTTTTTGCTGAGCATAGAAGAGGGAACTCAATTTTAAAGGCTTTGGGGCTCAAATCATCCATCCGAAATTAGATTCATGACTTTCTTCACTTTTATTTCTGATTGTTCTTCTTTATTTTTCATGAGTAGCTAATTTTTCAATCTAGGGTTACTATGAACTTAACCCTAGAATAGATTTTGTTTCCTCTCATGTAATTGTAACCTTATTTCAATCAATATATGTTTTCTTATTCATTTTACTGCTGCATATAGTGGAATTGATCAGTCTATTTATATGCTTGTTGCTGTTATCAATCTCGAGAGAGGGAGCTGAGAGTAGAACACTGAGTAGGGAAGATGAGTATACAACCTTAGCCTAAGTGTTTTCACTTGTCAGCTAATCGGGATATTAGCTGATCTCATTTAATCAAAGCTAGGTTGGTTATATTAGGCTTAACCCACACAAGGAATTTGCGTAGGTGTGAAGCATCTTAATTGAAATTCGGGAGAATTCCTTTAAGTTATTAGAATAACCTTAGATTAACTTATTTGGTTGATTAAGTTGCAGATGCGTGAGAGGGGTTTTATAATTTCTATGATGGGAGAGAGGGATTAGTAACCCTAGACTTTTAATTTCATTAACTTCATCTGTTTGAGTCTTTGTTTGCTGTCACTAAAAGAAAATTTATAAAAATTTACTGTCACATGCTTGCTTTTATTGTCAGTTCTTCATTAGAGCTGTCTTCAATCCAATTACTTCGTCTAATTAATTCAATTAAATTTCTTGGGTAATTAGTCACTTAGTCCTCATGGGAATGATACTTTTACTCTCAAATCACTATATTACTTGAGCGATTGGTGCACTTGCCAAACCGCCTAATAGCGAACATTATACAATCCTTAACTAGCATTGTCCAATAGTATCTTCATTGTCGAAGGACCCATTTCATTTTCTCTCTTGCTTGGTGAGCTCCATAAATATCTTCATGGCCTTTTGACAAGGCAATGTATGCCTCTGACTCACTTAAGCATTCTTTTAATTATCTGTTAACAACCTTTCTATACAATTGTCTACTCGATAGTACAAAATTTAACGCTCTGTATTTGAGTTTCCATTCTACGTTAGAACTTGGATTCTCTAAATAATCAATGATTGTTTTTCTCCAATCATTACTTATATGAACGTCATTTTGTAACACATCCTTTTCCTCCAAAGGATATAAAAGATCTCTGATTTCTATTAGATCTGACAAAACTTTTTGAGAAACCTATTCCTAGAAGCTATTTGGGCTAAGTCATTGGCTTCTTCATTTGATTCCTTAGGAACATGTTGGACAATAACTTCATCAAAAAATTTTGATTAACGTATGTGTATTCTTAAGTAAGTTATTTGACGACTAACTGGGAATCTCCAAGTATGTGCACTCTTCGTACTTTCATTTAACAAAGTATTTTCTAATATGATAATTAAAGCCTCGTATTCAGCCTCATTATTAGAACAAAAATACTTACGTTCAAACATAAACTTGGTTGGAGTTCCCTTAGCGAAAATTATTAAAATCTCAAAAGCCATTTCCTTTTTTGTGCTTTGATCCTTCAAAATAAAGACGCCAAGGTTTCAGTCCAACAAAATTTATGTTGTTATCTATGTCTAAGCTAGGATGGTCGACTAGGAAGTCAGCCAATGCTTGGCCTTTGACGACTTTCACTGGAACATATTGGAAAGAAAATTCTGATAACGCAATAGTTCATTTGCTAATACGTCCATTAAAAATAGGTTTAGATAACATAAATTTTATTATATTTGTCTTTGAGATGACAAATACATTACAAGGCATCATATAATATTTCAATTTAGTACAAGAAAAATATAATGACAAACATAGTTTTTCAATTACACTGTATCTTATTTCTGCATCATTTAGAACTTGACTGAGGTAGTAAACGGCTCTATCGTCTTGAGCTAGTAAACATCCTATAGTTTCCTCAAAAGTTGAAATATATAACTTCAATGGCTGACGTGGTATTAGTGACATCATAAACAGGATTTGTCAGATATTGCTTGATTTGATCAAAGGCCTCTTGGTGACAAGGCTCCCAGAAGAAATCTTGTTCAGCTTTCAGCTTGACTAAAGGTGAAAAAATTCTAGTCCTACCTGATAAGTTAGATATGAATCTTCTTAAGAAGTTCACTTTCTCCAAGAAAGATTGTAATTCCTTCTTATTTGTCGGTGCAGCGGATTTCAAAACTGCTCTAGTCTTATTCTTGTCCACTTCAATCCCTTTTTTATAGACTAAGAGTCCTAGAAATTTGGCAGCTAACACTTCAAAAGCACATTTCTCCGGATTCATCTTAAGGATGTACTTCCGCATTCTTTCAAAACCCTGCCTCAGATGTGTCAAGTTTTTCTAACTTGACAATGATGTCGTCGATGTAAATCTGCATAAACTCTCCTATAACATCATGGAAGATGGTGTTTATCGCTCTTTGATAGGTGGCCTCTGCATTCTTCAAACCGAGAGACAAGACAACCTATTCATATGTCCCAATAGCTCCTGGACATCTGAAAGCGATTTTCGACACATCCTCCTTGGCTATAAAGATTTGATTATAACCTGCATGACCATCCATTCAATTTAAAATTTCATGCTAGATGCGACATCTACTAATATATCCGCTATAGGCATTGGATATTCATCTTTTGGAGTGGCCATATTCAAATTTCTAAAATCTATGCATACTCTTAACTTGCCATTTTTTTTAATAACTAGAATTACATTAGAGAGCCATTCGATATACCTGGTAGTTATAATGAATTTAGCTCTAAGCAGTCGTTCAACATCCTCTTTGATTTTTAGCACCATTTTAGGAGCAAATATCTTATTTGCCTATTTGACAGGCTTGCATCTTTCCTTGAGTGGTAATTTGTGTTCGACAAGGTCTCTACTTAAACCAGGCATTTTGTTGTAATCCTAAGCGAAGCAATCTCTATATTATGTAATTAACATGACAAGTTCTTCTTTGAACTCCTTTGGTAGAAACGCACTTACAAAAATGAGTTTTTTATTCTCTTCAGTACCCAAGTTTACCTTTTCCAAAGGATATTTCGCTTCGACATTTATCTTTTCGTCAGGCCTTTCTTAAATCCCAAAGGGCCATCATCTATAATGCAGTCTGACAAAGTACCTTCCGTGGTATTGACTGCCTTGTTAGCCAGATGGGCCGACAACCTGTCCAATTGAGTCTTAAGACTTATGGCTGGCACTTGGCCGATTTCCTCGACCTTATCCATTAATTTGACACCAAATTGATCCATTAAGCAGGCCTCTAAAGCCTCATTATTGATTACGCCATCTTCTATAGCTACAAGTCTGACGTACATGGTATATATTCTGAAGTCAACATGAAGTTCCTGTAAGTAACAAAACTGTCATCTGCTTCTACAACTTCCACCTGTCCATCACCAATCCACAACATTAATTTCTAGTGCATAGTCAATGGAATGGCTTTAACAGTGTGAATCCAATCTCTACCCAATAGTATGTTATAACTGGATTTTGAGGGGATTATGACAAAAAGTCGATCTTTTGACAAATCCAAAGCAAATATTCAGCATCACTACCCCATCAGACAGAGAAGACTTACCATAAAATCAGTGATAACTATATCTGTCTGAATTAAGTCAGACTCATCCTTCCCTAACCTCTTGAACGTGGCTCTTAGAATCAAATTAATAGCGCATCCACCATCCACCAGAACTCTGTTGGTGGGCGTCCCTTCCAATGAGGCCTTATTATATAAAGGTTGTAGATGTGCCTTCTTCACATTAGTTGGTTTTTCAAATTTAGCCAAATTGTCGAATCTTGTGATCAAGTCATCTTCTAAGCTGTCGAATCTTGAATTTATATTGTCTTCTAGAAATAGCCAATCCTTTGATAGATCTTCTAAGTCCTCTTCATTCTCTTCTACATAAATCTCGTAATGAGCTTCATACTCTGGTGGTATCATAGAGATGAGATTAAGATTCACGTTTATGTGACTTTCATCTGTATCTTTTTCCCTGATGTTATCTTTCTCTTCAACGTCATCTTCATCTTTGAATTTTTCTTCAACGGATCCCAATCATCTTCATCCATGAATGATCCAAGTTTAAGATAATCCATGTCTACTAGATCGTTGTCTGATCCTATTTTCGACAAAGTTGTTCCCATGGCTATGATCACGTCATCTAAATCCTTATCCATATGAAAGTCTTGGTCGAATTCTTCTTCGTTGTTGAGACCCAAAGGATCTTTGGGATCGTTAAGGGCTCATATGATCTCGTTGGCTGACAAATCCATCTCAGACATATGGCATTCAGGTTTGAACTCGACGAGTTGCCCCTTTGTTTAACCTTGGCTAAGGTCTCTCTTTTCTGTTCGACGTCAGTTGTGGGATCATCCAAGATTGCTTTTATTTCTTTGTTAGTTCAGTCTTCATAATCTTTCCCTTTGACTTTTACCATAGCCACCTGTTTGCCTTTATCCCTGTTGGCCTTATCAGTTTCTACCAACTAGACTAACCAGCTTCTTTTAGTATCCTTTCGACTTAGCTTCTAAAGGATACTTATGTCAGGTTCTATTGTTAACAGTGTTGGTTGCATCATTTTTCGAGCCTTTGTGATTTCTCTTTCAAGTTATGCACTTAACAGGTTTGGTTGTGGCTGTGCCACATTTTCTTCTCATGGTGCAATGATTTCTGTGTCAGGTAGTGGTTTAGTTTCAACAACCACACATTTTTTTTCCTGACCTCAAAGGTTCTTCTTTGATTTGTAGTGTGTCAGTCAAGGCTTTCCTTTTCTAAGCCTGCCTATACCTCTGCAGCCTTTGTTTATAGGTTTTTGACAAAGGTCGATGAGATGCTTTAGGCTTATTTTTGTCAAATGGCATTAATTTGCCATAATAATAATCTTCGTTCCAAAAAGGCTGCTCCTTATGAAATCTATTTCTCCTTATAGTATCCTTGTTTGCCAATGCCAAATTCTTCACCCATTTGCTAACCTTCACATTTTCAGGTGGCACTCGAGTCATGAGGTGTCGGAAATGATTTTGGGAAATCAAATTGCTCCCAACTGACTCTTTTGGCTTTTCAACCTACCAGCCATTGAAATTCGGCCTACCAGAATGATGTGGCCGAGATCTTGGTATATAAGATGGTTTATGTTGAGAATTCCTCTTATGAAGTCTCTCATTCTCAATTAACTGGGTATCAACCATTGCTTTTCGACATACTTTTATGGCTTCCGGATCATATAGGTGGACACATCTTGGGCACATCTGGATTACTATTGAATCTTTCTATCTTGTTATGAATTCTTCATATGTCTCCCAAGACTTTTGGTATGTGTCGTATGGGTCTGCCATAGAGTCGGCGTCTATCTTAGTCAAATCTACTTTGACATGCTTCTTTCCTTTTCTTTTCACATCAACCATGCCAATGTTCAAAGGAACTTGGCTGTTAATAGTTGCAACATTTGTTTGGAAGGAATCAGTGTCAACCTTCATGTCTACTTTTTTGTCAGCGAACTTCAATCTTCCCTCTGTTAAGGCTTTTTGAATCAAGTCACTGAAATGTATATATTTGTTAGTCACATGACCAAATACATTATAAAATTTACAATATCTTCGATCTTTAATTTCATTAGGCTTTAACAACCTATGGTTATTCGATAATTTTATTTGTTTTTCTTTTAACAAAATATCAAAAATTTGTTGGCTTTTATTATGTCGAATATGTATACTTTTCTATTAACATAGCTCATCTTTTCTTTGTCCCTCATAGGCTTTATAGCTTGAAAAGTATAGGGAGGTCCGTTTTTTAATTTGACAAGATTTATGTCATAATCAACATTATCATCCTTTTCGTTAAACTCTTTCATTCCGACATATTTTACCTTTTCTCTTTTGAGAAACTTCTTTTGCTTTTGCATTTTTTCAGCTTTCAACTGTTTTATTTGTTGAACTTTATCTCCTAGCTAGGCAAGATCAACTAAATATTGGTTGACAAGCTTTTTTTTTTATTTAGGCCCCGATAGCCATTTTGACATTCTCAGCTACAAAAATTGGAATAAAACATCTACTCCTCATTTGCCTGAATCTTGCCAAATGATCTTTGATAGATTCGTTATATAACCTTTTGACATTAAAAAAATCTATCAAACCAATTTTCAGATCTCCTCTAAAGAATTAGTCATAGAAACTTCTCTCCATTTGAGCCTACAAATGAATAGAATTCGGTCTCAATGTCGAGAACCAAGAAAAGGGATTTTTCGTGTGTGAATTGGGAAAAGATCTCAATTTAAGTTCTTCATCTGTCGCTAAATCTCCTATTTTAGTAGTGTACCATACGATGTGTTCAATGATCGATTCACCACTATTTCTAGCTAACTTAGATAATTTAGGAACCTTAACCATTCCTCTAGGAAGTTCTACCTATTGAACCTAATCAGGGAATGTTAAGGCAAAATAAGGTTGATTAGTATAATCTACGTTGAAACTAACTTTATTAAGGACTTGTTCGACTACTTGATTTACATTACGTTCAACTTGGTTTTCTACGAGGTTTTGTCGGAATTCTCTTACAACATTATTCTGTGGCTCATTCCAACGCAAAATTTGTACTTGACCATGTCTCAACTGAGGTTGAGGTTGGTCTTGCCCTTGTGCAACGTTATTTTGTTGATTTTGGCCTTGATCTTGGGCCATAATCACCTATTATAGTTGGACATTTTTAGGCACAATAATCCCTAAGACTTGAATTAGTCTACCTATTTGTAATGCTAATGTATTACATGCGTTATTCATATTTTTCATCAAGGGTTTCAATACGATACTCATTTGTTGTGTTAGCATACTCACCATATCGTGATTACTTTCATCCATCTGCTGTCAAATGTTAGCTAATGAACTTAAATAGATACGGCGACAATATTTGACATGTCTCTCGACATATTTGGGAAAATAGGTCCCAAATTCAGTCTTTCCTGTCAGAACACAGTCGGAGTACTGATTCCTACTATATTTGACATTGCAGAACTTATTGCTTGGCCTTGAGTCATTTGACATGTGAGATTGGCTAACTGACTTCCAATCCTGATTTGGGTCATCGCAGGAAGGAATACCCTTGAGATAATCCATATTGAGGTGCAAACCTTGTTGTTTGATTGCCTACTAGATTTGGTGACACTAGTGTCGATCTAGACACTTGTTCCAATACGGTATTTCCTGAGAGGGACATGTTTGGCACAAAGTCTGGAGGTTTAACAATTGTTGTAATTGCTGGCATATTTGCCATGTTTACGGTAGTCGTAGATGTAGTTAGCGAACTTGTCACTTGATTAGCACTATTTACATTACTCATAATGTAATATCCAAATTTAATTACCTTAAAAAATGAGGCTAAATAAATAAATGAGCAAATAAATAAGGATAAAATAGTAATAAAGGAATTTTTGGGAGATATGAGTAGAATTTTACTCATTAGATTCGGGATCTAATTAAATCGAATAAAAAGATATGAGATCTTTTTATTATTTATTGCCAAATTGGATGTGTTGGCAATCTTGAATTTGTTTAGAATAAAAACAATGATACATAAGAAGTAAATAATGGGAGTTGGACGACATGATTAGGATGAAGGGGAAGATGACAAAGTTTGGTAACACTAAATTTTTATATTTATGTGTGTATGATGCTTACACGTAAAAAGAAGAGGCATAAAGTGGGATAGTGGAAGACAAAGGCATGAGGAAGTCTTTGGGAGTTGTTAATTGTTTTTGTCCACTTTCATCATTTGCATGCTTATCGGTTTTAAGCCAAGGGAAATTGTGACAAGTAATTTATGAAGAAATAAGTAGAAGAGTGTAGAGAGCAAGGGAGCTTAGTTTAAATAGAGAGGAAGAAGGAAAGAAAGAGAAATCAGAAAGTGAGAGAGAATTCAAGAAAGAGGTAATAAAAAGCAGCTTAAGGAGTAGCATGTAGTTAGTTTTCCATAAAAGCATGTTTATTTATGATTTATGATATTTATATGCATAATCTTTTTTTACAGAGTTTTTATTATGAATCTTTTTCTACAGTAATGAATAAGTAAGATTTAATTATTGTTATTGTGATATTATGTTTTTATGGCTAAAATGATTTCTTCACGTATTTACATGTTTTTAATAAAGTGACTAGCCACTAGATATTTTATATCTCACTTTTAGAAAATTGATCATTTAAAGAAAAAAGGCAAAAGGGAAGACTTTGATGATATTAATGATAAAAATGAAGTGTAGAAATATATTTTATGGTAGTTCATGATTGAAAGATGTAAAGAAAACAATAAAAATTGTGCAAATTATTTTTTTGTATATATTCAAGCTCAGACATAATTAATGAGAATCCTGTCAGTTTTTCTGTGAGATTACTATTTATATAAATAGTAAAATTTGTAAATAGTGAAATCTATAAATTATTTGAAAATAATTTATTTAGAAATTATTTAGTAAACCGGTTTTGAGAAGAAGTATTTTTTTTAAAAGAAATAAAAATGCGGGATGTAACACATGATTTCAGAGTTATGGGTGGGTATTTGTTTACCACTTCTCAAACGCATACATTCAATGAGTTACTCTGAACTCATCCCACCAAACGTGCTAATTTGTTAACAGTGTTTTCTGGTTTAAGGACAAATCCAAGAAATACTTGATTCTATCGAGAATGATGTGGATATTCAAAGTTACGCGGTAATTTCGTTTAAAAGACAAACGTGTTGAATGCAAGTGATTCGACAAGCATTGCATGAAAGAGCGTGAGGCTTGAAAATAAGCTTTTTTGTAAAAATTAAATGCAAACAGTAAAATTAAAGAAAAGTAAGTTGCAAAACGTAAAGTGCATACAAAGGTACTGTAGAAGGTAAACGGCGGAAAGTAAATGGCAGAAGGATAAAGTACAGAATGTAAGTGGCAGAAAGTAAATTACTAAAAATAGATTGCTGAAAGTTAAAGTACAAAAAGTTTAAAGAAAATCGATTAAATTGCATAAAGTAAATGAAAGCTAATTATATGAAAGCGATTAAATGACTGGGAAGAAATTGCTGGAATTGATAAAAGACTTTGAATTAAATTAACTGAAATGTAAGGGTAGAAAACATACTTTGATATTGATCATTTAATCTGCTTGTGTAAGATATTAAGATTTTTAATCAAAAGTGGCCAACCCCTTTTACAACTATTAACTTAGTATTTATAGGCAAATGATTGAAGTAACTGCCTATATATTTAACCACCACGTAAGTGACAGTTTACAATGCTTGACAACTGTCCTAACCCACATAAGTGGTAGATTACAAGTTTCGACATAACCAGCTTTTGGAGTAACGGTCTTTGACGGCCTTCGCTTGACAATTCTTTGCTTTCATCATTCAGCAACCAAGTCATATCACTAACTGACATCTCCATTACTCGACGTCTTTTGTCTTTAGAGTTGTTTATTGAACTTCCTTGTCAGACAATGTGCCTTTGAGAATTGAATTTTCGACCAATGTGCATGGATGTCTGCAAATCATTACGAGTTTGACGTCTACTCTTCTTACTTTTTTCTGTCGAATTCATCTCCGTTGAACAGTTGATCTTTGTCGAATGTGTCATATCACTATTTTTACACTTAGACAATCAACACCATTTTGTTACATTACTGAGGACGATTACTTGTCGGCTAAGTAAACTTTTTTGTTGGCAAATACATAATATTTTTATTTCAAAATAATCATCCAACACCTATATAGCTAATGTCAAGTTGATAATCCGACTCCCCAGCTTAGACCCACATGTTTAGATATGAAAATTCACAGATTGCAAAAATCAAATAGTAGCGTCAAAGACCATCCCATTTTCTTCTTCTTCTTCTTCTTTGCCTTAAACAATGCGAAAGAAGGGTTGCAAATTTGATATTTAGAACGAAGTAAGGACATGGTCTCTTCAAGATCATTGTCAGACGGCTATGACCCAGTAAATAATAATTAGGGTCTAACCTTCTAAGTTTGTTACCGTCGTCTTCTCCTTCCTCAGAAGCGAATTAAATAATGGAAAGACTAAGTCAAAAATAAAATATTACCCATCTCACTCGCTCATTTGTGAGTCACACTCTCACTTTGAAGATCATCTTCCCTCAGATAGCACTTGTACAGCTTGTTCACAATTTGTGACCTGCAATTTTTATGGTCAGTCAAACTATCGAGAACATTTGGGAATAACAATGGTAAAATTCGCAGTTACACCTTCGAGAATCAATTTATTTAGTCCACAAATATATCAAAGAAGATCAAAATTAACTATGTTAGTGTTGTAGTGTTATAGCCACCAATTGCATGGGACCTTTCTTTTTAATATATTATAAATTTAGTGTAAAAAACATTGAAATTATTTCAATTTAACTTTTAAAATTTTAAATATATTAATTTAGTTCATAAAATATTATTTTTATATCATTTAATTTTTTTATTTGTCCAAGTTGCTTTTAATAACAGAAGTTTTGATATTTAACAAGAATAAAAAATTGTTGAAAATAAGCTCTAGTGTAAATTGAAAGTTTTCGTAAAAGTTTTAAAAGGTCAACAGTCAAATATGAAAAATGTGAACTCACTATATTAATATATATATATATATATATATATATATATTTATTTATTCATATATATATATACACACACACACATACATATACAACTTGAGTTTTTGGTGAAAAAAACAGTGTTACATGTTGAGGTTGAGCATGTAACACAATAGAACATTTTACTTTACCTTATTACTTATTTTGTCTAATTTGTTACTATAAATTACATATTTTTAAATATTATTTTAAGGAATAATTAACATGTAACCTAATGGTATATTTTATTTTAGAGTAAACGTAAGTTTTAAAATTACATATTCTTTTCTTTTACTTTCAAAACATATATTTCATTTTTTTTAAATATGAAATTATTATATTTTAGTTCAACTTTATTTAAATCTAACCAAAAAAAGAAAAAAGAAAAGAAGACTTATATTATAACATCTTGTTCCAAATTAATAAAAAAATGATTATTACAGTATATATTGATATTAGATAACCAAATGTTATATATATATATATATATATATATATATTAGAATAAATGTCTCATAAAAAGAAAAATACAAAATTAGTTTAAAATATAATGCAAAGAAAGAGATTTATAATTTTAAAATCTTATATAATTTACTCTATATTCTTATTACCTATTTTTGTCTTTTTTATTAATATAAATTATATAGTCACTGAAGCATGATAGCATATTACATAAAAATGAGGAAATTAAAACGTACTGAATCGTAGCTCTTTAATGTGCAATATCGAAGTTAAAAAATAAATAAAATTCCCGAAATAACAAAACGTTATACACTTCACGTTCTGTATGAGCGGAGTCACAGTCCGATTTTGGCAAGGCGAAGCAGCCAACACGTGATGAGAGCTCGAGGGGACTTTGGAATCGAATCGTAGCAAAAGTGTACGAATTGGGAACCTATTTAAGGTCTTAAGTCTACACGGATCGCTTGTATCGTAGTGGCAGTCCACTGTTGCAGACATCGAAGGAGATTTCGATGGCTTCACGGTTTCATTTGGTTGTTTAGGGTTCTTCATTGATACTCCCATCAATCTCTCAAAGCTTCAAGCTGCAGGTCTCGCCGCGTGTTCCGATTCCACATTTCTTTTCTGAAGCACTCTGTAATTGGTTGATTCCCCTCGCCGACGCTTGCTAGTAAGATTTCGTTGTTCTCCTATTGGGTTCCCAAATTTGATTCCTTTTGTCGTTTTCGTTTGATTCTCTCTTGAGTATTTACTGCTAAGATTCATTATATTTCTGAAATACGTTTTTCAATTGGAAGACTGGGTTTTTAATTTAAGGGATCTGGATAAATGGGCCATGATTGTAAAGATGACATTGAATTTTTGCTTTTTTTCATGTCTATTCCGGAAACTAGCTAGAAGAAGAGGGTTTTTATTACTCTTCATTTCCTATTTGAGTTTATTTTATTTGTTTTTTGTTCTCTATTTATTGCTTTTTATTCATTTCACTCTTCCCGTTTTGAACTTATAAATTGATTGTCAGCTGTTTGGAGCGTGTAATTGTGCTTAAGTTCCAATGTTCTTGGATAGAATATTCTGATAGCAGTTAATGCTACGTAAACTTCTTTTATTAGAAGTTTCTGTTAAAAGTACATACTGTGTCTCTTAATTTTATATTGAAAAAAACCATTTAAAAATAAATTGAAGAGATAATTTTTATGCACTAAAGTATATGCCAAGCCATTAGTATTTAAAAAGTAATCCGCACCCTAGCTTTGTGATCACAAATTCTAAGTGGCCTCGAAACTGTGGAAATTGCAGCTACTTAAATTTTTCTAAGGAGAAAATTTATATAAAGTTCCTTATATCTTTGCTATTATGTTCTCCATTTAAAATAGAACGTATTAAAAGTTTATCAAAAAACCAATCAAACAATGAAGAATTGTAAACAATATAAAGTTACTTTTTAAAACCATACACTTATTGTATTTTGATTGGAGAAGAACTTGATAATAAAGATATAGAGAACTGCACCTTAGTTTTTTCTTTTTTCTAGAATGTCCTTCTTTTTCATATATATTTGTGTATCATTGTTACTATGTGTGCTTGTACTTCTATGATTGTTGTGTGCTCCCACACACCCTGGCTCCATGAGCCCTTTATGCTATAATGTGTTGTGCTCCTTCAATGACTATATTTTTGTCTTTTAATTACAACCTATGGAGCATGGATATGAAGTACAATATGAGCATGAGATAGATAGGGCATAGGGGTATATAGCAGTTTCTGAATACATAAGCACAACTTGATAAAAATAAAAGTTTTATTGAAATGAATTTACTCATCTGACAATGAAAATTGGGAAAAAGAATAAGGTAAAGTAGAACAACATTAGGTGAAATTTTTTCAATGAAATTGAAGAGATAATTAAATCCAGAAATTTAAAATAATTGAACCTTATTTAACAGAAATTTCAAAACAAGAACCTAAAGCCAAAGTCTAAAGAAGATTTTGTTTTTCCTACTTTGGAATAAGATAATTTATATTAAGATAGAAGGAAGATGCCAAAGAAGCCATAATCATTATCGATAATGCATCTATTGACATGGAGTGTCCTTGAAAATAGGAATTTTCTGCACGAATAAAAAATTCCAAATCACAACTAAATTTGTGCATTGCCACAAAATACAACCCTCCTTTGTCTTTCCAAAACTTTTTTAACCAAATAAGAAGAAATTGCCCTTTTCTTCACCGTTGATCTTCATCCTTGTTAGTGGTGAAGGAGGAATTAAATATCAAGTGCAAAGAGCCATATTTAAATATGTTTATATATGTCACCTGGGCTGGACCAGTTTGTAATAGTGAAGTCCAGTCTTGGCCTTGTTTTTAAAATTGGGCTTAATTTTATGTTCAAGCGTGGCCCTTGGAATTAAATACCAAGTCCAAGCTTGAATTAGATAGGGCTGGGTTTGGGTAGTATGGCAAAAGATCCCCAAGTTTGGGGATCCTTGTGGGGATTGCCCCAGTTGGGCCCCATGTTCGAAGATTTGTTTTTTTCCCTGTGGGGATGGGAACTGGGGGGAAAATCTCCCCGAAGAAAATTTGGAGACAAGGACGGGGATTATACTCCCAACCTCGTAGGGTCCCCTTGCTCGTAAATTTACTTTAACACCCTTATAGTTTACATACATATGTTATTAATAAATATCTGATTTAGTAATTTTACATTTATATTTATTTATATTAAATTATATAAAATAATATGCAAAGGAAAAGAAACCAAAACTTTGAAAGCTTCTCACATGGTAACCTCCATATTGCCTCCAGCTTCTCTTTCTGATCTTCTTCTTGGCGAAAGCTCCTCCGAAGCAACCAGGAGAGAGCTCTTTTGAAGCAATTAGGCGAGACCTCCTTCGAACCAGGCGAACTCTTTGGACTTTGCACCAATGATTCACTTTTTTTTTTTTTTTTTTAAATTCTAGAGCTCATATTCTCCTGCTTTCTCACAAATTGCAGCAAACCAGTACCTCTTGCAGCACCAATTTGGTTTCCAGCCTTAGAAACATTTTCTTTTCTTTTTTTTTTTTTAAATTAAATTTCAGATCTTGGTTCTATTCTTTGATGTTTATATCTGTTAGATATTTGTGAAATTTGGGTTTGAATGCTCAGATCTCATGTTTTTATAGATACCTCCATTCAGATCTCACGACATGTGAAATTTGGGTTTTGAAATTAAGTTATTGTTCATTCCTTTTATTACTTTGACATATCAGCATTTTAGACTCTGTGGAATTAACGAAGCTAAATTGAAATGGCAGATTCTATAGTTCCTAGAATGTCATTATGTCAAGGAGGTGTATTTTGGCTGTACTGTTTGTATGTGGTAGGTGATTGATGTATCAGATTATGCATAGTTCCAACTTCATTGTAAAGAAAAATTCAATGGGCATCTTCTTGGAAGGGATTGGCCTATGTTCAATCAAATTACTTGGAATCATTTTCTTTCCCCTTTGTTCTAATGCATCATCTATTGTTTTTCAAGTTTATTAATTACTTTACAATGCTATTGTGGGATAAGTTGGATGGCCATCAGGACAGTGTCCAATTCATTTCCTAGGTTGAGATTTGTTGATTTAAGCCTTGGGATTTATCTAGTTTAGCTTTATTTCCTGCTTCCACTAAAACAACAACAAAGCCTTATCCTGCTTCCACTAAAACAAACCCACTTTTTCCTTCTCATCATTTTCTTCTTGCATCTCACATTTGATAAGCACCCAAGTAACTTGGGAAACTCTCCCTTAAAAGCTAGTTGTTAAGAGGGAAGAACCAAGCCACTTAAGTACTCTAATGAACATCCCATACTACTCGATGTGGGACTTAGGTACTTCATAATACCTTGGTCCCAATCATAGCACTGCTTCTGGATAGTTGATGTCCTGACTACTGCATTCTACGACGCTTCACTCAGCATTGCTTCACTCGACTTTTCTGATCAGCCCCTTCGCAGGTATCCCTTTCTAGTGCATCGACAACCATGCTTTGATACCAATGATAAGCACCCAAGCAATTTAGAGAACCTTTCTTTAAAAGCTAGCTGTTAAAGGAGAAGAACCAAGCCACTTAAGTACTTCACTGAGCATCTCATACTACTTGATGTGGTCCCTAGCAACATTGACCTCCGATTGAGAAATAATTCAAGTAATTGTTGTGGATAATCATGATTTATGCATTTTAAATTTGAAAATTTTGCAGCTGGTTTTATTTTTGAACTGATTTTTGAATCTTCTAAAACTTTTGCTTTTTTTTTTTTTGGTTAAAAGTTTGGGGACCCACGAGGACTCATAGGGATTCGAGGAATGGGGATGGGAAAAAAAATTTTCCCATGGCAGGTATTAGGGATGGGGATGAGGACAGTGAGGGACATAACTTGCAGGGCTCCCTGCTCCCGCCTTGTAGGGTTCCCATACTTGCTAGTCAAATGGGCCAGTGCCCTAAAGTTACTCATATTCGCTGATTTAAAAAGGCTGAATACTTCTGGAATATGTGGCTATTTGGATTATAATTGTATCAGTGATAGTTTTGCATATGATATGGATACATCTCTATATTGAAGTAACAATGCTTTATCATTTACAAGTTTATAATGATTAATGAGACAATTAATGTTTTTAATTGCAAAGGTTCTATGGAAACTCATTTAACGAATAATGTGCTTGCTTCTTGCTTGGCTTTCATGCAATGCATATAACTCCTGATACGCCCATTTATTGGTATTTAATTTATTATCTCTTGAAATTATTGTATCTAAGACTTTATATCTCTTGTGAACTGGGATGCCTATTCAATTTGCGTAAGTTTTGTGAAAACCTTTTGGCTAACTTGACTATGTGCAATCTCATTTCAATAAGCTTATCTTATATCTGATTAAGACCTGATTTTGTTTTTGTTGTTTACATTTGTACATATACTATCGCCCAAAAATGTGTCTGATTATGATATTGTTTCTTAACCATGCCTCTAGATTTGAGAATGGATGGATATTTACCGAATTATAAGTTGGGGAAAACACTTGGCATTGGATCCTTTGGCAAGGTGAAAATTGCAGAGCATGTATTGACTGGCCATAAAGTTGCCATTAAGATTCTTAATCGGCGCAAGATAAAGAACATGGAAATGGAAGAAAAAGGTTTGTAATTTCTGCTTACCAATAATCTTTAATTTATCTTATTATGGATTTTTAGATTTTTAACTTTTTCAATTTATTCTGTAAGTTCTGATTTATATAAGTTAAAGAACATTAAGTGTTTTGAGAAGATGTGATACCCATAATCTTTCTGATAGTATGGAATTTTGGGAGAAATATAACTGATTTCTTTTGCCTTAGTTTTCAACTATTGTGTGTTTGCTGCTGGCTGTTGTGTTTAATTAAATATGCTTAATTACCTAGTGGGATAAGCCTTTGTTGTTGTTGTAATTACCTAAATATGCCTCTAAAAGTTTTTCCTTCAAACTTTGTTGCAGTGAGAAGAGAAATCAAAATTTTAAGATTATTCATGCATCCTCACATTATACGACTTTATGAGGTCATAGAAACTCCAACCGACATATATGTCGTTATGGAGTATGTAAAATCAGGGGAGCTCTTTGATTATATAGTTGAAAAAGGTAGGCTGCAAGAAGATGAAGCCCGTAATTTTTTCCAGCAGGTAGGATTGGCTACTATTTTGTGTTTTTCAAGCAACTAATGCTCATTATTGTAGATATTAATAAAACCAATTAAGGGCCTTTTCTTCATAGCTTAAGCTCTTGGGATGAATTGGACCTAGATATGGTGGTATCGGAGCTTCTACGACCAAGTAGTCATCTGGAGTTCAATCTTTATTGCCCCAATTCTCCTAATTAAATTACATTTAGTACAATTAATCATGGGCTTTCTCCCAACAGCTTAAGCTTTTGGGATGAAGTGATCCTGGATACTCATCTTGGATTATTTAAACTAATTACTGTGTTGGAAGCAGATAATCTCTGGTGTGGAGTATTGTCATAGGAATATGGTGGTTCATAGAGACCTAAAGCCTGAGAATCTGCTTTTGGACTCCAAATGCAATGTTAAGATTGCTGACTTTGGTTTGAGCAATATCATGCGTGATGGTCACTTTCTTAAGACAAGTTGTGGAAGCCCAAACTATGCTGCTCCAGAGGTTTGGAATTCTTTGGACTGTAACATAATTTAGATAGTAGTACTATAGATCAGAGAATTTGAGAATGTATACTTTCCATTTTTTTGTGATTCAGTTTTTATTCTTGGATATCTGCTTTTTTTTTTTTTTTCACAGGTTATATCTGGAAAATTGTATGCTGGACCTGAAGTTGATATCTGGAGCTGTGGTGTAATTTTATATGCTCTTCTTTGTGGCACTCTTCCTTTTGATGATGAAAACATTCCAAACCTCTTTAAGAAAATAAAGGTATTTCCAATTAATCATATGTTCTTTTTTTTTTTTTAAAAAAATATTTTTTTTCCTTCCTTTGGTGATTTGAATGAAGTGATGCCTTTTTGCTGCTTCCCTTCAAAGTGCTTTGGTGGCTGAAAAATGTAAGTTTAGACTGTAATGGTGAAAATAAAACATCAAGTGATGCTCTATTACCATTAATCCTTTTTGAGAACTCTCTAGCATCCAGTCAGATTTGTCCCTTCTATAGTATTATTTTAAAAAAAATAATAATAATTTCAGCACATTTCATTTTTTGACAGGGTGGGATTTATACCCTTCCCAGCCATCTGTCACCTGGTGCTAGAGATTTGATACCGAGGATGCTTGTGGTTGATCCTATGAAGAGAGTGACCATACCTGAGATTCGCCAACATCCATGGTTCCAAGTTCATCTGCCCCGTTATTTAGCAGTGCCACCACCAGATACAGTGCAACAAGCCAAAAAGGTTTGTTGCTCTTCTTATGTTGTTTTTGGTCTTTTTTTTTTTTATTATTCTTTTGAATGTGAGATTCTGGTTTTTGCATATGTATTTCCCCATTAAGATCTTTGTAATTGGTCTATGTCTGATTCAAATGCTTTTTTGCCATATTTACCTATTTTACTACTAGGAAGTTTTCCTGTTTGCAGTATAGTGCCTGCTTTAACTTTTGGTTTTGTCCTTAATTAACAATCGACATTTTTGTGAGAAAGCTGCTTGTAGTAGTCAAATAAATGTGGCATATGAAGAGTTTTAGGATTTCATCTGCTTGCTATCTTGTTTTTCCCCCCATAAAATTGTGCACATTATTTATGTGTGTGCATGTGTATCTATTTTTGAGTTTGCAGGCAAAAAGTTTTACATTGTAATCATTGGCAGTGCTAACACTAAAGTATAGCTGCATCTTTTTTTTTTTTTTAGATTGACGAGGAAATTCTTCAGGAAGTGGTTAACATGGGATTTGACAGGACTCAACTGGTTGAATCTCTCCGCAATCGGATGCAAAATGAGGTTTGCAGTCTTGATTATATACTTATATAACTGCTTAATTGTCTTATAACCAGTCATATTTTTCAGGGTACTGTAGCATACTATTTGTTATTGGACAATCGGTTTCGTGTTTCCAGTGGGTATCTTGGAGATGAGTTTCAAGAGACAATGGTTGGTTTGTCTTCCCCTCTATTGTTTCAGTTTTCATTATTAATGTATTTTTATATCAAACTGATTATTGTATCAATGGTCATGAGAAACCTCTTCCACATGTCTGTAATTTGTAGACCCATGTGAACTGGGGAAATTAATAGTCGTTCCCTGTAATTGAGTTATGTGAACCATGTAATTTGATCTACTTTAATAGCCTGGAGATGGTTTCTTGTGGAGTTTGTAATCATGGAATTGCAGGTTTTATATACTTGGTGATATTATATTTCCTTGTTTGTTTTCTTATTGAAACAAACCCCTAGGCAAAGCTCATTTGTTTTTATAAATTTGATTTGACTGGTTAGGATTCTGTTAACCATCATCCCAGTGAAGTTGCTACTCCAGCTACTGGTCACCGCTTTCCAGGGTATATGGATTATCCAGGAGTAGGATTGAGACCACAGTTATCTGTTGAGAGAAAATGGGCCCTTGGGCTTCAGGTACAGTAATATTCTTGTAATATGTTTTGTCCTGGAACGGAATTCAATAATAAGATGTTTATCTCTCGTGGTGCTTAGCTGTTTGAGAGGGAAGTTGGACATTACCATTGTGGGTTTATCTAATTTGTTCTTTTTCTTGGGGGTTTGGGCAATTTCATTTGTTTAACGTATGCATTGCTTTTGTACGTCGTTCTTCTCTCAGGGTATGCTCACTTTTGTTCTATTTTTTGACTCATCACAGTCTCGTGCTCAACCTCGCGAAATAATGACTGAGGTCCTTAAAGCTCTGCAAGAATTAAATGTATGTTGGAAAAAAATTGGATTCTACAACATGAAGTGCAGATGGATTGCTGGCACTCCTGGTCAGCTTGAAGGAATGGTGGACAATACTTCGTATAGTAGTCCTTACTACAGAGATGATTCCACCATCATTGAGAATGATGATGTTCCTAAGTCAAATGTGGTCAAGTTTGAAGTCCAGGTAATGTTTTTTAAATCCCATTTAATTATCGATTCAATGCACCTGGATAAACAAGAAATGTTAATGTTATAGCCATAGTTACCTCTTCATTGACCTGGTTGGTCAAGAACTCCTTTCTGAATTTGATTGGTTTAAGGGTACAACTAAAGGTTTTTAAGACTATTCCTTTTCCCACCTCCTTTTGAGTACTACACTTGTTGCTTGTATTGTTTTGATGAATATCATTTCCCTTTTGTCAAGTTATCATTGCTATTTTGCTGATCATCTCTGGCCGTTCCAAGCCAGTAATTTATATCATTTTATTTTTATTATATACATATGGAGATGAAGACTCTCTTGTTGATAGACTAATTTTTCCGCTCTATTTCTTTTCCAGTATGCTCCCAAATTATTATGTTAACGCCTTAGTTTCTTTCATGGTTTTGGCAGCTTTACAAAACTCGGGAGGACAAATATCTGCTTGATCTTCAAAGGATTCAGGGACCCCATATTCTCTTTTTGGATCTTTGTGCTGCCTTCCTTTCGCAGCTTCATGTCCAGTAGTGTAAGAGGCTAAGGCTTCCAAGGGAGAGACTTGAAATGTGTCTTGTGTTGCTCTGTGAATAGGAAGCTTACATTGTATATAACTGCCCCTTCAGTTTAGGGTCTGTATCTTATCTTAAGAGTTCAGTATGACCCCAGTTTTTATGTGGGCGATTGTTATTATGGGGCCAATCTCAAGTATTGGAGGCTTCCTTCCTTAATCATGAGGTTTTACTATTTCTTCTTTCTTTATTGGGAATTGAATTTTCTCAATGTCAATACCACAGATAATGTTGTGAAAGAATTGGGCCTCCGTTGGCAAGTCTCTAATGCATATTGTGGTATTCAAACCTTGACTCTCTGGGAAGCAGATAAATTCTGACGCCTTGTGTATGTATGCTGTGACGACCTTATCTCTACAGCCTATATTGACTTTATATGACCGTCATGTTATGCCTAGATTGAGGATAATTGAAGAGAACAGAAGTGAATGGAAGATTTGATTTAGACATTTTCTGGATTTAGATTTATTGTCTTTTTTTTCCCCCTCCCTGATGCATACATACATTAATTGATATCCTGGGAGGAAGTGTTTATTTATCAGGTATTTTTTTTTAATGAAAATTCTTTAGAAATTCTTGTGAGAAAAGGAAGTATTCATTTCAGTGGTTTCTTGTAATAAAAAGGGGGGAGGGGGAATATTAGATCAATGAGTTGAGGTTGATTGTGGTTATCCTATAAGATATAAAAAAAGATTTGAAAGTTGATGTCATTAACTGCCTTTTAAAGTTGTTGTCATTAGATGCCTTTTAAAGTTGATGTCATTTTCTATGTTGTTCGCTCATAAATAAGATGAAAAGAGAAAACGAAAAAGACAACTAATGGTGTTATTTTGAAAGAAATAAAAAGAATTTGTGTAAGAGATTTTTAGATGAAGCGGCATTTCTTTTTTAATTATTTGGGATTTATATTTTTATTTTATCCCTTTTCTTAGTCTCTACTTCCAAGTTTATGTGCTTCTTTTGTAACCCTGTTAGTGTAGACTCAAACAGTTTTCTCCTTAATCAATCCCAATTTCCTATTCCATTTTAATTATTTTCTCCAATCTTTTAAATTGATTTTGCCATGAAAGAATAATGAGAGAGACAGTCAAAGTGGATTATGGTAAAATTTGAGCAAAGGAAAATCTGATAGTATTAAACACTTACAAGTGATTATTGATAGAGATCAATGACGCTATATAATCTATATAACTAATCTCACTTAATGAGATAAGACTTGTTGTTGTTATTATTGTAAATGCTCACAAGTCACACCATGAAAGTTGAAACAAGTTAATATGGGTAACTTAACAAGTCCTAAACTAATTAATTCCAAAAATGTGAATAATGTTGATTGCTTGATCGGTAATCAAATTTGATTACAAAACCAACATCACACGTTAAAGATTGATATATATGCCTTTTTTTTTGTTTAAACCACTAGTATTAAAAAACTAACTAGATCTCAACTAATCTTATTCGAGTTAGATTGATCATAAATGTGTAAAACTTTCTAAATACTAATTTTTCACGAGACTTGAACTTGAAACTATGCTGAACGAGAACACATATCAAACCATTTAAACCAATTAACGTTAATATGATTTATATGCTATTTTATGTATATGTTATGCCATCATATTTTCTATGACAGGTTTCCAGAAGAAAACAGAACAGAACTTTCATTACTTGTTATAGTCATTGGCCTAGTTATGCTTGATTCACCCACTTTCTTGATCTACATTCTTTTGACCTTATGTTTATTGGCGGGTCAGAAAACATTGTAGAATATAAATTAATGATAATGAGCTTCTTTCATTTTCACAAACAATCATTCAATCAGTAACATTGGTTCTGGTGTTGGCTCCACGGAGCAAGCAAGCAGCTTCATCATAGGCTCTGGCTGCTTCCTCTGCTGTGTCAAATGTCCCCACCCACACCCTTATCTTCTGTATGGTGTCCTTTATCTCTGCCACCCACCTCCCGGACGGCCGCTGCCGCACCCCCACGAACTTTTTCCGGGCTCGCCAGGCCCCACCCAGTGCTGCAGCCTCCTTCACACCCATCATACCTTTCCTCCTCTGCTTCAAAACTACCACTAGCCTTTCTCCTCCTTGCCAATTTTTTTTCTTTTCTTTTGTGTCTGTTTAGTTTTGTGTTGAGATTATTGCTGCTTCTGATTTGAAGGTTGATGGTTATGGTTTTGGGGAGTGATGGAGTGTGATATTTATATGTGGAATGAGGCAGGCTTTGGTGTTGAAGAGGTCTCAGTGGTTGCCTCAAGAAGCTGTTTTGTTTTGTTTATAATTTGGGATTGAAATCCAAACATTTGGCACTTTCTTCAACTTTGTAATTGGTAAAGTTTAAGCGTTAAACAAGTTAATTTTTGTAAGCCACAAACTCAGTACAAATCAATTTTTCTGTTAAACTAA
This sequence comes from Biancaea sappan, assembly GCA_037074585.1. Classification (NCBI taxonomy): domain Eukaryota; kingdom Viridiplantae; phylum Streptophyta; class Magnoliopsida; order Fabales; family Fabaceae; genus Biancaea; species Biancaea sappan. The sequence continues at coordinate 81,568,303 of CM073492.1, forward strand.
ATTATATATTTATCCATCTTTAAGGAACTAACTTAATAATGATATATAATAAATTTAATGAACGGACTTAATAATGATATATAACCATTGTCACAGTTTTGGTATTTTATGTGAAAAATGTTAATTTTGGATAAATGTGCAAATTAATTCTTAAAAGATGTAATTGTTATTGCTTAATCCTCGAAATTTAAGTATTAGACGAGTTAATTTTTATAAGTTACGAACTCAGTATAAATTAGTTCTTTTGCATCACTAAATTGTATGTTTACTCATCTTTGAGGAGTTAATTCAATAATAATGTGTAATAAATTCATAACATTTAAAGATTAAATTATGTAAATATTTCAAAGACTACACAATTAATTCATGCATCTTTGAAGGACTTAATTGTTACTATATTCTTAAAATTTTTGTTTCAAAATTCATGTTCTACTTTTTCTTTTAGTGTGTGTGTGTGTGTGTGTGTATATATATATATATATATATATATATTTCCTTGCTATAATATACAAGGCGTCAAGGAATGAGAGTGAAAGGACTTGATCATTTGACAGGAGAGACTGATTGTGGTCCTTCTAGAATTAATCAAATGGTAACATAAAATGTATAATATTAACTTTGTTTCAATGTTCATGTTTTTGAAGGCATCTTTTTATATATCAATTTTGTGCTTTCAAAACTTTAATCTCACAATATGCTTCAAAATGATCAGAACTTAAATTGATAATATAATAAACTATTCTCTTTTTTCTAACTCACCTAACTCGTTTAATTTTTGTGGTAAAATAATTGGAGGAGTTACTACATACTAATTGATAAATACTATATTAACAATTTAGCCCCCTAAAAAATACATGGGTTGACAGTCTAGTTTTCAAAAGTTCATCTCAACACGATTTAGTCTTTAAATATTATAAACTTGTCATACATTACTACTAAGTTAATCCCTAAAAAGTAAATAAATATACAATTTAATTTTAAAAAATAACTAATTTGTAATAAGTTCGTAATTGCCTAAATTTTAAAGACTAATCAATAAAAAAATATATCTTCTAGTGATTGATAAATCATCTTTTAGCCGGAGTAACAAAAGAATGAATTTTAAAGACCAAAATCTCATTTGCATCCCTTATAGATCGGGTGTTTTTCATTTGGTCCTTCGTAGAATTATTTTCTTATTTTAATCCTTCACATATTGGTTATTTCTTATTTCTTAATCTGTAAATAACCTAATTGAGAAATATCTATATATAAGAAACTAAATTAAAAAGATAATTCTATGAGGGACCAAACTAAAAAAATATTTTATTTATGAGAGGTTAAATTGGGAAAAAATTTTTATAAGGGATCAAATTGAGAAGATAATTTTATAAGAAACTAAATTAAAACATATTTTATTTGTGAGAAATCAAAATAAAGTTTTAGACTATATTTAAATAAAAAAGAGTGATGATTACTTGAAATATTTAATTTGTCCATAACTTAAGCCTCCAAATAATATTTTTAAGGCAAAAATACTTTCTACATCCCTAACATTTACATTAAGTTTAAATTTTGTCCATAACATTTTTTACGTTAATTATGTTTTACATGTTTTATTTTTGTTTTAAATTTGTTATTTTTACTAACATGGTTTATCCCACTGATAAAAAATATTGATTGGGTGATTAGTAAAAAAGGTAGATTTGAAATAAAATAAAATATATAGGATATAACTAATAAAAAAAATTAAGGATGTAAAAATAGTCCTAAATATTTTTTTATTTGAAATCTACCATTTTTACTAACTACCCAATCTTTATATTCTGTTTGTGAAATAGATAGTATTAATAAAAAAAGTAAGTTTAAAATAAAAATAAAATATATATAACATAACTAACAAAAAAAATATTAAAAATAAAATTGAAACAATGTTATGAATGTAAAAAGTATTTTGTCTATTTTTAATTATTTCACTACTCAAACTAAAAGACAAATATGAACTTTTGAGAGACAGGAGTAATTGGGTCGTGTATGTGAAAGGAATCAAGCTGTACATTGAAATCTCTTTCACTCCAAAACAAAGAAAGCAGCATAGCGGCAGTGGATGCTGATTGGTTGGCTTTCTAATATTTGCTCTCATGTATTTTTTTTTTCCTCGTCATTTCTTTCAATTTATTAGAGTATCTCCAATGGTAAATTTTATTTGAATTATTATTGTGAGTCCCATAATATTACATCAGCTTAAACAATTTCATACTATTTTAAGCAACTCTCCACTCTAAAAGTAAACCTTTTAACAACTCAAATAAATCTTACAATCAACTCTCTACTATTTTAAAATTTATTACTCTCTACTAACATTTGAGTTGGTAATTTTATTATTAACTTTTTTATAGGAACCGATTCTTATATAAGTTCTTAAATGTAATAGCCAGTGTGACAAACTCCATAAAAACCTATTTTTAATTTTAAGAACTCTTTAAAAATTACCAAGAACTTTTTAAAAAACACCACCAATGCCATTACTATCTTGCTGGACATCCTCAACAGAATATGTGTCATTGCATTGTCAGTGTTCAGCATATTTTTTCTTCCACCTTCTCCTTCTTAACTATTTGGTCTTTCACCTTATTGACTGTAATAATTTATCTTTTTGTCCACTGGCTTATCTCTTCTGGTGTTTCGAAGTTTGAATATCATTTGGTGGCTTATTTCAGGCTGTTTGTGTTCTTTGCTTCTTCCTCTTTGTTAGTACAGGAGTGTACTCAAAACAATTGAGTATTCAAAATCTTTTTCAAAACCAATTTTTTTTTGAAATGTTTTAGGGTCCTGGAACTAATTTCAGGGTTCAGTAAAAACTTTTGCAATTAAAACTTGATTTTAAACAGAATAATAGATTGCAGAAAGTAAAGCACACCAAAAAGTATAATGGTTTGGATGTATCTATAAGATACTCCTACGTCTATTCTTCAAAACACGCAGTCATGAGAGTTTTATTAAGGAAACAAATAACAAGTATAAGAACAACCAATTTTAAGGTTCACCTACCTGTTTTTATGTTAAACACCTTAGCAACATCTAAGATTGGATCAACAAGACCCTGCTTTTACTATTCTTACAACGAGGTCTTCACAGGTCCCTAGCAAACCTTTAAACAAGTAAAATTTCCTCTAGAAAGGGTCATCACTCGACTTTCACACTTACCAATTGGGTTAAACTTCCAGGGCCTTAAAAAACATAGTCCACTACCACGACAAAATCCAAGAGAAAAATGAACGGTTCACTCGAACCTAAGTACAGAAGAGCACTCTCACACAAAGAATATGAAACTGAGAACAAACTCTCTTGAAGAAATACAAGAATTAATAGGCGCAACAGCAAAAGTATAAATAGCAAGAGTATAATAAGATTTGTCTCTTTTCTCTGGATAGTTTGGGTTGAGTATTAGTCTCCTTTATATAGCCTTCCATGAAATAGCTGTTGATGTGGAGCGTCTTCCAATTTATGGCTCTTTATAATGATTTCCATATTTCAGGCACCTCAAACTATTTATGAAAATTTTGCTCTTCAAATATTCCTTGATTGTAGCTTTCTGATCAATCTAGATTTGGTCTTAATGTTCTCTTTATTGCATGAAGTCAATGCTTAATCCTTGCAAGATGCTTGTGACTTAATTCCTTAATTGGTGCGATCTTCATTAATTACAAGATCCTTTTGTTTAATTTGATTTAATCACCATCTCCTTGATTGATTTCTCCAAATTTCAGGGACTCACATCTAATATTTCTGCACATGAATATATTCTGTAATAACTCCTAGATTTGAACATTGCTTTATATGGAAAGATTTATGCATTAAATGCTTAACACGTTCTAGGGTCCTGATTCTCAATCTGATCATATACCATGATTCTGATTGCATAGACTTGAGATATGATTGATTGTTAATAAATGCTGACTTTTGTTGACTTCGTTTGATTGCATTTAATGCTCCGAGTTTCCAAGGTCCTTAAAGTCAGGTTCCTCAAAACTGTCACTAATAAAAAAACTTATTCTTTTGAGAAGTTATATCAACACTCTCCTATTGTAGTTCCTTTCTTTCTCCCACCATCTTCATTGTCACATCCCAAAAATTGAGCATGTGAAAAGATACTACTCATTTGATAAAATTCTCAAACATACGTTATTTACATATATTCTGTAAGGTTTTACATTCAACCTTAATCATTCATTCCATACTACAGAATTATACTCATCTGATAAGCAAATATAGACATACATAGTCTGATATTTCTTTCTCATCGCAAGCCTAGGAGACCTATAGAAAGTACAGAGCGTTTCTAGTATCCACATTAATAAGTACTGGTATCCCACCAGACAGAAATAAAGAATAATCCCAATGGGCTTCTAATCTTCAAACGGATACTCTTGTTCTTTGTTTTCTGTATCTGAAAAAATAATCATAGGGAGTGTGAGTTTATTTAAAAACTCAGTAAGTAAATAACTGTACTATATAAAATATCAAAAGTACAAATACCACATTTACTCATATAATTAATTGTCTTATACATCGAGTAGTATGGGACTCTAACCCTTTCAAACTCATGAATAAGATTTCATAGATATACACCGAGTAGTATGGGACTCTAACCCTTTCAAACTCGTGAATAAGATCTCATCGGTATACACCAAGTAGTATGGGACTCTAACCCTTTCAACTCGTGTATAGGTTTCATAGATATGCACTGAGTAGTATGGGACTTTAACCCTTTCAAACTCGTGTATAAGCTTTTTTTAGATATACACCGAGTAGTATGGGACTTTAACCCTTTCACACTTGTGTATTAGATCCCGTAGATCTTTACTCATTAATAAGATAGTGAGAATTCATCACATAGTACAATTGTCATGAAATAAATAATTTCTACATACTCTTATTTCTACTGATCATCATATACTCCCGTATGAAAAATTAATTGCTTATTATCCAAATAATATTGTAAATGAGACTTATATTATACTTTGACTAGTAATATCAAATTGGCTGAGCAAGGTTATTCACTCACCTTGATGTTTGTCCAAGTTTACCTTGTTCCACACTAGAATTTGTGTAGGAAAATTTCCTAGTAAAATATATTACAAGGAAACATAAGAAAGGAAACAAAATCACGAAAATACGCAAAATTTTCTGATTGCTACAGTAACGGTTTGCTACAGTAACGGTTCGCTACAGTACGTTGACTGCTACAGTACCGTTGACTGCCGACACTACAGTACTGCTACAGTACTCGAAGAAAATTTCCCGAAATCTGGTTGCTACAGTAACTCGAGTTTTGCAGAAGTTTTTGCAGAAATTTCTCACAAATTCATCCTTTCCTTTCTTGTTTCAAAACCAAAATTTCAACTCTTTTAACCGATTATAACTCAAATATAACTTCTAAAACAACTGAGATTCACGAATTATCATCAAAATCTTCAAGAACAAAACCTCCTCTAATCTTCCATATAAATTTAGATTTAAGGAAAATAACGAGATTAAAGCTTACCTTTGATCCTTACAAAGCCTTTGAACCGAACAAATAATCAAAGCTCTGAAGATCAAGGAAAGGATTTGAGAAGAGAATGAAGAAAGGAGAGAAAACTTCCTCAGGCTTCGGTTGCGTGAGAAAAAAAATGAGGGGGTACTATTGAAACTTTATATTAAATATTTCTAATGGGTTATTCAATAACCCATGGGTATCCATAACCCAACATCCAAACCCATCCAGTCAATTTACAATAAATGGATTAATTGACCATTCTTAAACCACTTTTCCATGAATTTCACCATTCTTAGAATATATCCCACGTGGTGCAAATATTCAGTCCAGTCATTTAACTCAATTTTCATAAATAATATTCAAAGAGAACAATTAAACGTGAAAATTAAAAATGACCAAAATAAATAACTAAAGTAACGTTGTGAAATTCTAAAATACTCTTAAGCGAATTATATTCTGAAATTAACGGGTATTACATTCTACCCCCCTTAAAAGAATTCGGTCCTCCGAATTAAAATCTTTCCTCAAGTTTCAAATAAATGTGGATAGTTTTTCCACATTTCATCTTCTGCCTCCCACGTAGCTTCCTCGCGAGAATGATTTCTCCAAAGAACCTTGACACTAGGAATTTCTTTAGTACGTAATTTCTTGACTTTTCTATCAAGAATAGCTACTGGTACCTCTTCGTAGGTGAGAGTTTCATCAAAATGAACTTCTTGGGGTTGAATAACATGAGAAGGATCAGGAAGATACTTCCGTAGCATGGACACATGAAATATTGGATGAACTCCCTCTAGGTTGGAAGGTAGGTCTAGGCGATATGCCACATTACCCACTCTGTCTACAACCTCATATGGGCCAACATAGCTCGGACTAAGCTTGCCTTTCTTCCCGAATCTCATTACTCCCTTCATAGGTGAGATTCGTAAGAAAACCATATCACCTATTGCAAATTCAAGGTCACGTCGTCTGTTGTCCGCATAAGACTTATGTCTACTCTGAGCAGTTAACAACTTCTCTCTGATCAGTTTAACTTTATTTATATCTTCCTGTATCATCTCAGTTCCAAATATTTTGGTTTCACCAAGTTCAAACTAACCTATAGGAGATCGACACCGTCTCCCATATAAAGCCTCAAAAGGTGCCATCTGGATACTGGCTTGGTAACTGTTATTATAAGCAAATTCAATAAGAGACAAATGATCTTCCCAACTTCCACTGAAATCCATCACACAAGCTCTTATTATATCCTCTAAAGTCTGAATTGTCCTTTCGGACTGTCCATCAGTCTGAGGATGGAATGCTGTGCTAAGATTCACTTTGGTACCCAAAGCCTCTTGAAAGACTTTCCAGAACCGAGAAGTAAACTGAGGTCCTCGGTCTGATATAATGGATATTGGTACACCATGAAGTTTCACTATTTTTTTAACATAAAGTCGAGCAAGTTTTGCTACACTGAAAGTGGTATGAACAGGAAGAAAATGTGCTGACTTAGTAAGTCGATCCACTATGACCCATATTGAGTCATTTTCTTTTGTTGACCGAGGTAAACCTACTACAAAATTCATAGTGATCCTTTCCCACTTCCACTCGGGAATATTTAGTTTTTGCATCAAACCAGGTGGTAATCGATGTTCAGCTTTAACTTGCTGACAAGTCAAACATCGAGCTACAAAGTCAGTCACATCTCGCTTCATGCCCTCCCACCAGTAAACTTGTTTCAAGTCCTGATACATTTTCACAGCACCAGGATGTACAACGTAGGGCGAACCATGAGCTTCCATTAAGATTTCATGTTTCAAAGATTCAATGTTGGGGACACAGAGTCTCCCATTAAACCATAAGACTCCTTCTTCATCTACCAAGAAACTTGGTGCTAGACCTTGCCTTGCCTTATCTCTGATTTTGACCATATCAATGTCATTTTCTAAAGTTGCTTTTACTTTTTCAACAAGAGATGATCTAACTGTTAAATGAGCCAGAAATGTACCTGACTCAGTGATCTCGAAGAATACTCCATCAGCTTCCAATTCTTGTAGTTCATGTATTAGAGATCTCCTTATAGTGGCAATGTGAGCTAAACTTCCCATAGACTTTCGACTTAGAGCATCAGCCACTACATTTGCTTTACCTGGATGGTAAAGGATGGTACAATCATAATCTTTCAGAAGTTCCATCCACCTTCGTTGCCTTAGATTGAGATCTCTCTGCTAAAAAATGTACTTAAGGCTTTTGTGATTTGTAAAAATTTTACAAGTTTCCCCATACAAGTAATGTCTCCATATCTTTAGGGCAAACACTACAGCTGCCATTTCCAAATCATGAGTGGGGTAATTCAATTCATGCTTTTTAAGCTGACGTGAGCCATAAGCTATGACTTTACCATGTTGCATCAACACACATCCTAAGCCTATCTTTGAGGCATCACAGAATACAGAGTAACCCCCTGGTCTTGATGGTAGGATTAAAACTGGTGCAGAAGTTAAACACTCTTTCAATTGGGTGAAACTTTGCTCACATGAATCATCCCAAATGTATTTAACATTCTTTCGGGTTAAATTATTTAATGGGAGAGCCGTCTTAGAGAAATCTTTGACAAAGCGACGGTAATACCCTACTAAGCCAAGAAAACTACGTACTTCCGACACAGTTGTTGGTTTAGGCCATTGTTTTACTGCTTCAATTTTACTTGGATCTACATGAATACCTTCTTGGAAAATAACATGTCCCAAAAATGTTACATGACTCATCCAGAATTCACATTTTGAGAGCTTTGCGTACAACTGATGCTCTCTCAAGGTCTGAAGCACTATTCTCAAATGTTCAGTATATTCTTCATGACTCTTTGAATATACCAAAATATCATCAATAAATACAATTACAAACTTATCAAGGAATGATTTGAACACTCTGTTCATTAAATCCATAAATGCTGCTGGTGCATTTGTCAACCCAAAAGACATCATGAGAAACTCATAATGGCCATACCGTGTACGAAAAGCAGTCTTAGGTATATCATCATTCTTAATTTGTAACTGATGATATCCAGACTTTAGGTCAATCTTTGAGAAATATTTTGCTCCTTGAAGCTGATCAAACAAATCATCTATCCTTGGTAAAGGATACTTATTTTTCACTGTGACTTTATTCAGCTGACGATAATCTATACATAATCTCATAGAACCATCTTTCTTTTTCACAAAAAGAACAGAAGCACCCCAAGGTGAAAAACTTGGGTGAATGAACCCTTTGTTCAACAAATCTTCCAATTGTTCTTTGAGTTCTTTTAGCTCAACAGGAGCCATACGATAAGGTGGAATAGAAATTGGTCTTGTGTCTGGGACCAAATCAATACTGAACTCAATATCTCTTTCTGGCGGTAATCCAGGTAAATCTTCTGGGAACACATATGGGAATTCATTAACCACATGAATGTCTTCTAACTTATGTTCTTTCTTTTCTAAATCTTTGATAAAAGCTAGAAATCCCTGACATCCCTTTCGCAACATACGCCGGGCACTTAACATAGATATCATGTTGCAAGGTACATCACTTCGATCTCCTTGAAACACAAAATTACTCTTCCCCGGTATATTAAAGGAAATAACTTTGTCACGACAATTTATAGTAGCATGACAAGAAGATAGCCAGTCCATCCCTAGAATCACATCAAAATCTAACATATTGAGAACCATAAGATCTATCTCAGTTTCCATGCCTCCAACGATTATTTTACAAGAACGATAACATGTTTTAACCATCAAAGTCTCTCTCATCGGTGTGGAAACCAAGAATGGTTCTTTAAGAGTAATCGAATCAAATGCAAATCTCTTGGCAAATAGGGGTGACACATATGAGTGAGTAGAACCAGGATCAAACAAAATACGTGCAACAAAAGTATTGACAGATAATATACCTGTAACTATAGCATTGGATGTTTGAGCATCCTGTCGGGTTAGAGCATATACTCTTGCATTTCCTCTGCCAGTAGCTTGTTTTCCACGGTCACCTTGGCCTCTTCCAGAACCTCTTCCCATACTACCCCCTATTGAAGGGGTTGGTGTTCGAGTAATAGATTGTGGTCGAGGTGGCAAAGTAGACCCTTAACCTGGTCCTGTCATGAGCTGAGGGCACTCCCTTATAAAATGTCCTTTTTTTGTCCACAGTTAAAACAACCTGTACCAACAGTGTTTAACTGCATTCTCCGAAGTGAAACTTTCCACATTCAGGACATTGAGGTTTTTTCCTTCTACCTTGAGTACCTCCTCTACTAGAAGAGCTAAAACCACCCCTGGTCTCTGAACGAGGCTTAGCCACACTGGCTGTAGAATAAAATGACTTAGTAGGAGTGGCTGGAGCATGTTGTGATGCAGTAAAGGGTTTCAAAGTCCCTAAGTCTTCCCTTTGATCAAAAGATCTCCTATATCTAGCTTTCTTCTTTTGTCGATATTCTTCTTTATTCTTTGACCTCCTTTCCATAACCAATCTGTAAAACTCCGTCCACATAACTGGCGGTGTGCCTTGAATTCTAGCTTTCTTCCAGTTCTTCCACCATTTACCAGCCCTACCCTTTAACTGAAAGGAAGTGAATTCTACCTTTTGAGTAGGAGAACACCCTATAGCATCACAGATTGCTTCACAATCTTCAAGGAAACATTGTGGGTCCTCTTTGGGATCTTTCCCTGAAAAAGTAGGAGGCCTCATTTTCTGGAATTCAGACATTCTTACCTCGCTTACGTTATCTCCTCCAGCTAACTGAGCTGGTGGTACAATTTCAGCTTCAACAATAGGAGGATCCACTGGCAGGTTAGCTTGTGCAGCTCGACCTCTCATTTCAGTCTCAAATCGGTCAAATCGTTCATTCATCAAATTAATCACATGTGCAATAGTTGCATTGCCAACATGAGCATCAGGTTCGACTCTCCTTGCTTGCTCACTAGTTGCGCCCTCAGTACTTTGAGCATGTAAACTATCACCACGGTTAGGATCATCTTGCACATGTACTGGTGGATTTATGGCTCTCCTTGGACCCATATGCTCATTATTATTAGAAGATCTTTCTGACATTGATCTGTCACAGATCTACACACATAACAAACAATTTTCAGACATAAACAAAATATCACTTACTAGCCCCACTGAGAAGTTATCTATAAAATGACGTTATACTGTACAAGGTCTTTTATGGAACCTAATCCTATGGTCATGCCGCGGCTCATGACAATAGGGAAGGGCCCACAAAGATCACTTTGCTCTGTACTCTATAGGGGACCTATAGAACCTTCCTCTGATACCAAATTGTCACATCCCAAAAATTGAGCATGTGAAAAGATACTACTCATTTGATAAAATTCTCAAACATACGTTATTTACATATATTCTGTAAGGTTTTACATTCAACCTTAATCATTCATTCCATACTACAGAATTATACTCATCTGATAAGCAAATATAGACATACATAGTCTGATATTTCTTTCTCATCGCAAGCCTAGGAGACCTATAGAAAGTACAGAGCGTTTCTAGTATCCACATTAATAAGTACTGGTATCCCACCAGACAGAAATAAAGAATAATCCCAATGGGCTTCTAATCTTCAAACGGATACTCTTGTTCTTTGTTTTTTGTATCTGAAAAAATAATCATAGGGAGTGTGAGTTTATTTAAAAACTCAGTAAGTAAATAACTGTACTATATAAAATATCAAAAGTACAAATACCACATTTACTCATATAATTAATTGTCTTATACATCGAGTAGTATGGGACTCTAACCCTTTCAAACTCATGAATAAGATTTCATAGATATACACCGAGTAGTATGGGACTCTAACCCTTTCAAACTCGTGAATAAGATCTCATCGGTATACACCAAGTAGTATGGGACTCTAACCCTTTCAACTCGTGTATAGGTTTCATAGATATGCACTGAGTAGTATGGGACTTTAACCCTTTCAAACTCGTGTATAAGCTTTTTTTAGATATACACCGAGTAGTATGGGACTTTAACCCTTTCACACTTGTGTATTAGATCCCGTAGATCTTTACTCATTAATAAGATAGTGAGAATTCATCACATAGTACAATTGTCATGAAATAAATAATTTCTACATACTCTTATTTCTACTGATCATCATATACTCCCGTATGAAAAATTAATTGCTTATTATCCAAATAATATTGTAAATGAGACTTATATTATACTTTGACTAGTAATATCAAATTGGCTGAGCAAGGTTATTCACTCACCTTGATGTTTGTCCAAGTTTACCTTGTTCCACACTAGAATTTGTGTAGGAAAATTTCCTAGTAAAATATATTACAAGGAAACATAAGAAAGGAAACAAAATCACGAAAATACGCAAAATTTTCTGATTGCTACAGTAACGGTTTGCTACAGTAACGGTTCGCTACAGTACGTTGACTGCTACAGTACCGTTGACTGCCGACACTACAGTAACTGCTACAGTAACTCGAAGAAAATTTCCCGAAATCTGGTCGCTACAGTAACTCGAGTTTTGCAGAAGTTTTTGCAGAAATTTCTCACAAATTCATCCTTTCCTTTCTTGTTTCAAAACCAGAATTTCAACTCTTTTAACCGATTATAACTCAAATATAACTTCTAAAACAACTGAGATTCACGAATTATCATCAAAATCTTCAAGAACAAAACCTCCTCTAATCTTCCATATAAACTTAGATTTAAGGAAAATAACGAGATTAAAGCTTACCTTTGATCCTTACAAAGCCTTTGAACCGAACAAATAATCAAAGCTCTGAAGATCAAGGAAAGGATTTGAGAAGAGAATGAAGAAAGGAGAGAAAACTTCCTCAGGCTTCGGTTGCGTGAGAAAAAAAATGAGGGGGTACTATTGAAACTTTATATTAAATATTTCTAATGGGTTATTCAATAACCCATGGGTATCCATAACCCAACATCCAAACCCATCCAGTCAATTTACAATAAATGGATTAATTGACCATTCTTAAACCACTTTTCCATGAATTTCACCATTCTTAGAATATATCCCACGTGGTGCAAATATTCAGTCCAGTCATTTAACTCAATTTTCATAAATAATATTCAAAGAGAACAATTAAATATGAAAATTAAAAATGACCAAAATAAATAACTAAAGTAACGTTGTGAAATTCTAAAATACTCTTAAGCGAATTATATTCTGAAATTAACGGGTATTACATTCATCATGTGCAATTCCTTTCTTCTCCTGTTCGCTTTCACCTTTGTTCTATATTTTTTGTGTCTATGCACCTTACATGGAACCTGTGACTGCATTTTGCAACATTCGCACTTTGTCTCCTTTCTCGAACTTTCCTAGACAAATTAGGCACTCTGTCGCCGAAATATTCACGCTGGCGCTATACACCTTCTCCTGAATCAACCTAAGGTGGCGCTTCTTCAGTCCCCTCGAAACAAGCCTAGAAGCTGTTTCAAAGTCCACCCCGTTCTCTTTACATATGTGACTGAGAGTGTGGGATTTTTTTTTAAATTGAATTTTGGGTTGAATAGGGAATAAACTAGAGGTTTAAGCCACAAGATTTGAAGAAACAAGAGTTGGCTAAATGGTAATTTTTGTGTTCCTGCTAATTTTATGATGCCTATGTCCATATATGTTTTTATAATGCCTATTTTATAATGCTTATGTCTAAATATGTTTTTGTTAATGTAGTTTAATTCAAGTACGTGGTGACCAAGGTGTTGGAAAATAGAATATATATATATATATATATATATATATATATATATAGAGAGAGAGAGAGAGAGAGTGAGTGAATGTGAACTAATTCTGGCATGTTTTCTTAATCCAAGCATCTTGTATTTCTACATAATGTAATTGGATGATGTTTAGATAAGTTGGGTTGGGTTTGGAGTTTCTTTGAAGCTGGTTAAACACTAAAGCAAGAATATGCTGTCTAACATTCTGAATTGTGGATTACCGAAGTTGATCATGAGTCCAATAGTAGGCTATGAGTGGTTTAAATGTAGAATATGCTGTAGAAATGGTTTAAATAAACACAAGCTCATTTATGGGTGTTTATTGGCTTTTGAAGTTATTTCTGGTATTTAAATTCAGCTGCCTTTATGGTAAAGTAGTCAAGTAAACGATATTTGTGTAGTAGCTGTTGGAGAGGATGCTATGATATCAACATTCAGGTACTTAGTGGATTATATAACATAAAATATGCTACTTCTATTTTGATATGTATTTTGCTGCTCTCTAAAACTCCTCTGTTGTCATAATATTGTATTGTCTGATTTTTTGTTTCATCCTATTGAAGATTTTCTGAAGACAAAGGCGGATTTTGTTTGGAGCTATCTTGTCTAAAGTTGTACCTGCAATAGTTTCAACAATAGCTTCCTTTTATAAATTGATTGGGCGGAGTGAACGGACATCTCCAAAGAAACTAGATAAAAAGCCATGATCATTTTCCCAAGGTACGAGTAGCACACAATTTATTTCTTGTGTTTGTGGTTCTAAGCATGTGGGACCCCTCAGGTACCTATGCATATAATAGGGATGAAAGGAAATGAAAATGATATAGTACTCAGTAAGATGAATCATGCTATATAGATGAAATAAGTAGACCATAATTTCTCTTGCCCTGTTTCATTAAAAGAAAACACTAGCAGAAGGATATTGAGACCTTGCAAGGTTTCTTCATGCCTTTTGTAGACATTAATAAGATCATCCTTGAGTTTTCACCCAACAACTTGAGCTTTTAGGATTAAGTAATCCTTGGTGAGTTCTGGGTTGGTAATGGTCTTTGTAATTCACTTTTGACTGTAATCATTATGTGATTGTTGACCATCGTCTTCTCTGCCAATCAGGTTTGGTCTTCATTTGTAGTGATAAAAATTAAACTTATACTACACTGAGCTGGTGCAATTAATACATCTAAGCTGGAATTGTTTCTTATGCTACACTTCCACATATTCTCTATGAAAAATACTATGTCAACGACAGAGGGGGACATATTGTTGGCAATATTTATTATATATATATATATATATTATTTATTTTATAGATAATTTTTAGTACTGACAATTTATTTGAGTAGAATGACATATTAATATTATATATGTATGCACATTTTGAGACATATATATTTGGGTGCTATCTTTAATTAGGTCCATAATAAGATCTTCTTGTATTTTATGTTGAAGGACCTATTTGATATATATATATATATATATATATTTGTTTTAGTCTGTGGTGTTAGTAAAAATATTAATTGTGTAGATGCCCGACCTAAATAATAACAATGATGAGGTGTTATTGTAAAATGGTCAATTTATGAGTTGACCCATGAGTCGACCCATGCGTAGATGGTTATGAGTAGTGATTCTCTGGGTTGTATGAGAAGACAAACCTTTGGTAGAAAAGAGAGAGCTCATTTTATGTTTCCATCACACCAAAGGTTGAGAGAGTATCTCATATCTTCTTAGAAGAGCCTACCCATTTGATATGTATTTGGGTTTACAGTGGATCAAGGTATGCTCCCTATTCGTGTATTTATTCTGTTCTTAATACTTATCAAGATAGACAAACAACATAATTATTTTTGAGTATTTTTCGCATTCTGAGTTTCCCTAGTTCTAGATTGTTTGGCTTAATTTTTTTTCAATTGGTATCAGAGCCAGGTTCTGATAAGTAGTAAGAACATTTTGAGTTTAAAAATTCAAATTTGGGTTCAATTTTTGAATTTTTTGTGAAGAACCCTATGTGTGTATAAATTTCAAATTTGGTAAAATGATGAAATTCTAGGGTTCTTTGGTGTTAAATCTCCGATTATACACTAATTTCGCACCTAATTAGATAAGTATTTCAAAGAACAAATTAGATTTGAGAAATTTTTGTAATTGGAGATTTTTTGAGATGAACCCTAGAATTTAGAATTTCCTAATTAAATTTAATTTTTGGAGATTTTGGGTCTTTTTCACTGATTATATTCAAGTTTCAATCAATTCTTTGAATATATTTGAGTTAGAATTTATGAAAATGATGTTTTGGATGTGATTTTGAGATTTTTGGATGAAGAACGTTACTGTTCATTCAAAATATTTTTCCAAAAAATACTGTTCATCCAGAATTTTTTTTTTTCATATTTCACAATTGTAGGGTTACTATGCGATACTGTAGAGTTACTGCAGTAGTACTATATGGTTACTGTATGATACTATAATGTTGACTGTTGACCATTGACCGTTACTGTTCATGCAGAAAATTTGTATTTTTTTTTCAAAAAAAAAATTCAAATCATATCATATGATTTTTCTCATGAGTTCTAATTAATCTAAATTATGTTTTTTTGTTAGAATTAGGTTAATGTAAGCTATATGGTTACTAAAGTAGTTAATTTAGATAAAATTAGCTTAGTTTTAACAAGAAAACTGTATAAAAGCCTATACATGTTAAATATCCCAAAAGAATTTTATAGGCCAGACTTAAGTTAGTTAATCATTATATAATTAATTTGAGAAACTTTCTTGGTACAGAGCCATGATTACCCACTCAGCCTAATACAGAAACAAGGATGAAGGGAGGGATTGGAGGTCATTAAGTAAACAGATATATAATACACATGCTTTAATTTTTGTGCTGAAGAATTGAATCTTAGAAGGTGTATCAAATAAGTTACAACTTACTATACTGTTATCCCATTCCCCTCCCTCATCAAGCTATGAAACAAAAAGTTAAGATAGGAAATTTAGACAAATGAGAGTTAGAAGTTGACATTGTTCAAGATTGGAGTACATAGGTTTTTCTTCTTATTCTTAAGAGCTTGAATTCGTCACTCTACCGTACTCTAAATGTAGTTTTCTATGTGTGGCTATGAATTTTCAAATATTTACTTCATTTCCTATCATTGTCAGATTCTTCATTCAATGCACCATGTTCTGAAATAGTAAATGTGGCTACTTTTGTGGAATATCAAAGGAGCACTCCAAAAAAAAAAGGTCTGGTAATTCTAAAATTGATTTATTTGTAATTTCTATTTACATGCTGTAGAAGTCAACAAGCCACACTATAATTCAACTATAAGGAAGTATTAAATAATATTAGGTAAATTTCTTTTGATAGAATATACTTTGCTAATCATATATGATTTTTTCCAGTTCTTTCTCATATATATAAATAATAAATTTCATATGTATATAGATATGTAATTCACTAAACAATATACATTCGTGCACTTTTGCACAAGTTATGGAAGAAACTACACTCTATTTCTGTAATTAATTTATTTGCACTTCTGCACAAGTTATTGATTGCTGCTAATCTGTGTTTATTGATTGATATGTTGGAGGAACAATTCAAGTTAAAGTGGGTTATGGTTGGTTGGAACTTCCACTATCTTATTTGTGAAGAATTAAAATTTTATCATCGACTGTTGTAGGTTTGATTAAGCCTAAAATCAAATTATAATTGTGGGATTGTGCATCTGAGTGAGTATCATTAATATCAACTTGCCTTCGTCAATCTGCTCAAGTGCATAGCTTATGACTTTTTGTTCTATTTGAATCACATTGGACATGCCATGGATGTGCTACAACAAAGCAGATGAAAATAATCAAAGGCTGCAATTGATGAGAATTCATACAAAACATCCAATTTCTTTGGTAATTATTAAAATGCAATGTATAAGTTGTTCAGATGTGTTAGAATTCTGCACGTGAAACTTATAATGGTTGAGAATCTAGCTTCATGTGTTTAGGATGATGTTTTACATGATTTTATTATTTCAAGGCTTCTGAGCTTTAAGACCTTATGCATGGTTCTATGCAAGTTTAGTCTGCTGAGTCCTTTTTCCCACGGCTTTTCCTCGGAACACTCATATAATAATTGTTATATGGTACTTAATTATTTGTTATCTTCTAGAAAGATGGGGAAATAAAAAAGAATCATTCTTCTGGCTAGTGCAGAGCACCCTGCAGGGCAAACTTTAAACTTAATTGTTCTTTTCGTTTATAGAAACATAAAAAAAAAAAACTTTACATAGGTTCATAATTTTGAAGTCTACATGCTTGTATATATTGAAGTATTTGTATATGCAGATTTAAACAACATGATTAATTTTTACATGAATTATCCAATGAAATATAAATGGATATAGAGAAAGTGACATATCTGTGCCTTTTTCAGTTTCAGTTTTCTTTCGTAAAAAGAAGAATATTAATATTAAAACTAAAATTAAAATCACAAAGCAAAATTACAACATATGCAGTCCTCGACATGAGTTATCATTACAACAACAACAACAATAACAACAAAGCCTTATCCCATTATGTGAGATCGGTTACATGGATCGCACGATACTATTGAGCTTTATTAATGTAATATCCCAAGAATTTTTATGAATATTTAAAGTCTGATTTGAAGTTTAGTGAAAAATTTAATTATGTGGAAAATTTTCTTTTTGAATTAGTGAAGAAAATGTGGAAATAGAAATTTTTATTTTTAATTTAGGAAATTTTTACAAATTCTCAAGGACATGTGGGGAAGAGAAAGACATGGCGCCCAGGCGCCAGGTGTGTCGGAAAACCTTAGCTCATTTTCAATCGGTCATAACTTCTTCATACGGACTCCGTTTTGGGCAAACTTTATATCGTTGGAAAGTTCTTTGAGTCTAGTTTCCAATGGTATAAGTTTCATTTAGATATTCATTACCGATTAGGAGTTATGACTTAAGATGTGAGTAAAGGTCGAGAGTAGTGGTAGGAAATTTCTCTATTTCGTAACCCTAATGTTTTTGTCTGGTTACAATAGGAATGGTCAAGGTGCAAAGTGGGAGTGCCGAGAGCGTGAAATCCAGGTGAGTGGGTTAATACTTGCTATGATTAAATATCTGTTATTGACTTTTTGCATCATAGTGGAAATATGTTGTATATCCAAGTTTGAAGAGGATGATGTGGAACGATGAGGCATAAACAATTGTGGAACGTGTCTGGTAATGTATATAATTATATTTTCTTATTTTCCCATGAATGGAGGTTATATAATGGATTGTGAATGGCATGTGAACTGAGTTGAATAATTGTTCTATATTATGGGTTATGTTGTATACATGCTATGTTGCTGGAACCACATTTATTATGTTGTGGCTTGAATTGTAAATGACTGAGTTGTGTATGTGGCTCAAGATTATGATTGAGGATGTTTTTATATATGATTGTGATTGTGTTTGACTGGAAAGGAAAGGCATGGTGGTGCACCCCATGGAGAAATTTATGTGAAGTTATAAGGGTGGAGATTATAAATGGAGCGATAAGGGTGGATGCGGCAGGGGCCGCGGGCAACGATCCAGAGGTATTCTGGACGACCCGGTTGGTACGGGAAATTTGTGTGAAATTGATTTCACCGATTGTTGTTGTGAACTTTTGAATTATGTTGAAATGTATTTGATTTATTTGGATATTGTCGTGAAGTACTACGAATAATATCATATCATATGATGATCGATTTACGTATGATTGCTGCATGTTATCATTATGATGTATGATATTTTTTTGTCATAATGTTGTGTTATCTACTCACTGGGCACGTGGTTTGCTCATACCACTCTTATTGATATTTTTTTTCAGAGTTGACAGCTGAAGGTAAATATCGGAACAAGGAATTATGGATCCTTAGTCCATGATTACCTTTTCATTTGTTCAGGATAAAGGTATAATAGTTAAGTTTTATTCTAAGTTGTATAAATCTAGAAATCTCTGTAATCGGGTAGGTTCATTCACTGATGTAATGTGAGTAATTGTAGTATGTATAAAGAACTCGTTTTGGTTGCATGAAAAAGAATTGTATGATTTTTAAGAGAAAGATAGGCTTACGGAGGTGAAATGAAATTCACTTTCCGTGCCGGTCATGTGCTCAAATTTTGGGACGTGACAATTAATGACCAATTCTCTATGTTTCTCATTTACCAAAAGATCTCATTCCACGATTTTTCTGAGTGTCCTTTTTGGTCTTACTTAGCCTTTTTTCACAAGACTTTATACCATATGCACAACCCTCCTTATTGGTGCCTCCAACTATCTTCTTTGTACATGTCCAAACCATCTTAAATGATTTTCTACCATTTTCTCCTTAATAGGTGCCACTCCAACTCTACTTCGTATATAATTATTATAGATCATCTCTGCTACTCCAATATTTTGTTCTTGTTGACCTTTCACTACCCAACATTCACTCCTAAATAATATTGTTGGTCTAATAGCAGTACGATAAAACTTCCCTTTAAATTTATCAGATACTTTCCAGTTACAAACAACTCATGATGCCTTTCTTTATTTCAACCACTCAACTTGTATCTTATATATAACATCTCTATTAATTTTATTGTCATCTTGTATAATTGATCTTAGATACCTAAACTTTGACACTTGTGGTATAACTTGGTCTCTAATTTTAACCTCCAACTCATTTCTAGCTTGCCACTTGTTAAACTTATAATGCATATATTCTGTTTTACTCATACTCAGAAAAAAACCCTTTGATTCCAAAGTACATCTTCATAACTCGAGTTTAGAGTTAATCTCTTTCCTTGATTTCACCATGAGGACAATATCATCTGCAAAAAGCATGCATTTGGGGATTTCTTCTTGAATGTGGTCTGTCTAAATGTCTAAAACCAGATTAAACAAATAAGGACTCAAAGATGATCCCTGATGCAGCCTAATCTTAATAGGGAAGTCTCTTGTCTCCGCTCTAGACATTCTCACACTAGTTGTTGTCCCCTCATATATATCTTTTATAGCTCTAATATACGCAACATGGATACATTTCTTTTCTATGGCTTTCCACAGCACTTCTCTTGGTAATCGATTATAAGCTTTTTCCAGATCAATGAAGTCTATATGCAAGCTTTTTTGTTTACTCCAATACTTTTCCATTAACCCTTTTAGCATAAATGGCTTCCATAGTAGACCGTCCTGTTATAAATCTAAATTGATTCTCAGAAATACCCGTATCAATTCTTAACATACGTTTGGTCACTCTTTCGCATAATTTCATGGTGTGACACATAAGTTTAATCCCTCAGTTGTTTGCGCAGTTCTAAATGTCCCCTTTATTTTTGTATATAGGTACTAAAGTGCTTCTTCTCTATGAGTTATCATTACATGTAAGATAAATTTTATTGACCTTCTAACACATGCTTGAGTTTGTCCATTGTCATAGAGTTAATGACTGATTGAGGACATTCAATCTTGGTGAAATCCTTGCAGTAGCCAATGAACTATATCATGTCCTCAAAAAGTAGCAATTGGATTTTGAGATCATGCAACCTAAAACCTTAAAGAAACAAAAGTTTGGTAAGAAACACTTTAATTTGTGGTACTAGGTAATAAACACTAATGCCATCTATTTCTGTGTTTTAGTCATTTGAAGTTCTTATTATGTTCAAGCAGTGAAATTCCTAAACATCACATCTTTTTTTTTTTACAATGATATAAATTGAGATTACAATTGTATACAAATTGTGATGTTATTCCTGGAGAATGACAAAGATTAATAATTAGGTGATATACACATTAATAATTTGTAAGTGATTTTGTTTTTTATTTGTCTTTTGAGAGTTACAGTGTGGTTTATTTGATTTTGGCAACCAAGGAAGTAGCAAGGGGTCTTGCTCTTGATTTGTTTACTATAGAGAAATAAAAATTCTGTTACTAATTTTGTTCTTAGTGCATTTTTGCATTGATGATTAAGAACTTGGGAGAAAGCAAGAAAAAATTGGACTTCTTGTTGCTATTCCTCTCCCAAATGAAAGCTCATCTTATCTGTCTTATATATGCTTTAAGCTTAGTCTATATCTATTTGATACTTGGGTTAGTTAATCAATATAGATTCCTATCCCTCTTAGTTTATATTATATCTATTTGATACAGGTAAAAAAATAGATATGTGCTCATCTTGTTGGATCATGTTATTGCCTTCAGGTTAACTAGCAAAAGGGCGTAGTTGAGAGGCCACACAAGTATCTCACTATGTGATCATCTTTTATAAATTTAGAGGGCCACATAGGCTTTCCATCATGTATATTCAGTCACAAGCAACAAGCTAAATTAGTTCACGAAGATGTCAACACAAATTTGATTACCAAATTTTTCAAGGAAGTTCAAGAGTCATCATTACTCATAATAAGTTGTAAGAATAGAGTGGATCCCTCACCTTTTTTTTTTTTTTTTACCTTTGCTTTGAAAGCCAAATTATCGAGCCTATGAAGTTTTAAAGGTGGCCTATGGAATGGGTATTGGAAGGCTTGAGGTGAAGAGTGATTCAAGTGCTCTCATTATAGGTGTCAAGGGCAAGGGTTTCAAGAATCTTGATATGATGCTTATGTATCATCCTATGCTTTCATGTGTGTTTAAATGTCGATTTTAGTTTATGTGTAATTTTTTTACTTTTTTGAATACTAATTTAAGATTTAAAGTATTTAATTTTAAAGTTGGGATGTGACGAATATTTCCATTACTTATCTTCTTTTTGTTGTTTTAAGATTTTTTGGTTATGTAAATTATGTAAATTGCATGATATTTTGGTGGTAATGCAACAGTAGTAGGACTTGTTTTGGAAACCAACATCAAGATTAAAAATTATAATATATATAGATTTGAAATATGATATTATTTCAATAGTGATATGATTTGTTTTGTCTAGCTTTCGAAAGGTAAAATAATAGAGTGTGAGTAACCATAGCTGAATATTCAATATATCTATTTTATAAATTGCTTACAAGTTGGATTTGATGGGTAATGCAGAAGTTTAAGAAGCATTTGTTGTTTTATATTGTGTAGCTTTCAAGATGATTTTTTTATGATGGTTATTGGAATTATTTTTTTATTTTCCTTTTTCTACCTTATTAAGGAACCAATTGGTGGCTACATGGAGGTTTAAATTTAAAAGAAATTTCAAAATTTTTATTTTAAAAAATTAACCAAATTGTACTAATTAACTTTGACTAAAATTAAAATTTATCTAACATAAATTCATCTCTTCATATGCTAACAAGTATTCATTAACTGTTTGGTTATTTTGCTAAAAAAGCTATTATGTTTTAATGATATTGATGAATTATCCTTAATTCTTGAAATTGTCCTTAAATAAAATACAAGAATTCATTCTTAATTTTATTGGTGTCTTGTTTGTTTATTTTAGTAGACAGTTAATTTGTCAAATTATTCTCATTGGTTTTTACTTCTATATTTGATAGCACCAGCTTTTATTTCATTGGTATATTTGACAGCAAACCAATTTCCATTATTCTCACTGGTATGTTTCTTGGCATGACTATTTTTGAGGTAGTTAAAGCTATTGCTTGAAGTCAAAAATCAAGATCCATGAGCAAGTCCACTGAAGTAAGACACGCTGCTTTCATATATTTTGAAGCCATGTTGTGATGTGGAAGTGAAGATCCTTCTTTAGATTAAATTGTGATATACTAAAATTTTGTAATAGTAGTAAATATACCAATCAACTGTGTTTTTTAGGCTTATCTTAATTGTTAAATATATTGCACTAAAAAAAGCATTCCTCTATCTAGGAACAATGTTATTTGCAAATACATAGACAGGTACAAAATTGTAACAAGTAGACCTTAATCCTTGAGCATTATCAATGAAATTGAATTTTTTAGACAAGTTTATACTATGATTCAACTTGAGCTAATATGCGTCCAATTCAGGCGGGAAAAAAAGTGGAAACATACACAATGCATAGAATTTGCAATGGATATGATTGCAATAAGCTCCAAAGATGACATTCGATGCCAACAACCAGAGTGATTCTCTCATGATATTTTTTTATATAACTTGGATGACCAAATTATATGAGAATAGTAAATGCTATTATGGAAGTATAATTTCATTTACATTCATGAGAGTTTATTAATAATGATATGCATTGTTGGACAAGGATTGATGTACTGTTTTCTATTTCCGTGATATTTAGTTATTTATATTTAATTGGTACCTTTATATAATGCTATAAAATTTTTAAATTTTTGAAGTGATTCTATTTTTTGTTTGTCTTTTGAGAAGTACGATGAACTTGGAAGTGATTTTGGATTTGTCTTTTTATCTTTCTTTTTTTCATTTTAGAAGTGATTTGATTAGACTTACAATGATTTTAGAAATGATTTAATTAGACTATTTAGAAGTGATTTTGAATTTGTCTTATAGTGAACTTTTGATTTGTCTTTTCATTTAATTAGACGTGCCTTTGGAGATAAAGTGTTTATTTCAGGGTTTGCAATGACCCCATTTGATTTAAGATTACATTTTTAATTCAAAATAAGGCAATTTTCAATAGTAATTTGTTTTGCAATGACGATTAATAAGAGTCAAATTTAATATCTCTCAAATGTTGGATTATATCTATCTGCTCATATTTTTACTCATGGTCAATTATATGTTGCAATATCAAAAATAAGATTCCAAAGTTGTTTGAAAATGTTAGCACTTAACCATGAAGGTACATATATAAACTCAACAATGAATGTTGTGTATAAAGAAGTATTCAATAGTATTAAATCAATTTTTTTGAGTGTTTTAATGTAGTTTGATAATTATATTTGATTGAAATGAGTTTTCTGTCATACATATAAATAATTAGTTGAAAAGCATTTTTCTTTCATGCATATAATAATTAATTTTATATATGATTGTATTTCCAATTCACTTAGTTATACAAATTCATGCAACGCACTAGTTATTACTTAATAGTATTGTTCCCTTAATTATTCTCAATTATTACACAAAAATAATTAAAAAAATAAATTAAATAAAAACCCAACAATTTTTAAATGTCGTTGATGATGAATGTCAAGAAATACGATTCCTCCGATGCCCCAACTCATGAGATCATGTCATTTCCACATCAAACCACTTGAACAAAACTTAAAAAATTAATTAATTTTTAATAATGTCATTATCAAACTTTGATTGATTATATAAAATCATCAGATTATTTTATAGTATGAACTTTTATGGGATATTCGTCACTTGTCAGGCTGAGATAATGACTTTTTTGGACCAACTCAAAAATCATTATGGAAGATGCTCTTCACATATATAACTTCAAATAATATATATATATATATATACACACACACAAAACCTCTCTGAAATTAACTTAAGGCTAATGTTTTATACATTACAAGTAGATGGGAAAAAAGGTTCTTTATTACAATAGAGAAAATTTAGTTAACGCAAAAATCATTTAACAGTTATATCAAGTTTTAATTTTATTCATAACTATTTTTTTTACATCAGTTATATTTTATTTGTTTCATTTTGTTTCAAATATACCACTCTTACTAATACCATCTATTCTACTAACGGAAAATGTTAACTAGGTAGTTAGTAAAAATGATAGATTTGAAATAAAAAAGAAACATATAGGATCCAAACCTATTCTTTTTACGTCCTTAACTTCTTCTTTTTTCGTCAATTATATTTAAGATGTTTTATTTTTGTTTTAAATCTACCATTTTCACTAATGACCCAATCAATATTTTTCGTTAGTGGAATAGACAACATTAGTGAAAAGAATAGAATTGAAACAAAAATAAAATATGTAGGATATACCTGATGCAAAAAAAAAAAAAATTAGGAACGGAATTGAAAGTTGATGTAAACATGTTTATGGTATTTTTGGTCTAAAGCCAAAATCTAACAACAAATACTTGATTATATCGAGAACGATGTAGATATTCAAAGTTATGCAGTAATGTCGTTAGAAATATAAAGTTACACGTTAGAGATATGTGTCAAATGATGCATGTAACTTGTTAGTAACTACAAAAATAAAGAGAATAAGATTGAAGATGGTTTGAAAGAAATTACAGAAAGAGGTGAATTACAGAAAAATAAATAAAAGCAGTAAAATGCAGGAAGTTAAATAAAACAAGTAAATTGCAAAAAAATAAATGAAAGCATATAAATTGCAGAAAAATAAATGAAAGCAAGAAGGAAAAGAAATCAGAAATAAAGTAGGGAGAAAGAAGTCAGAAATAGAATAGAGGGAAGAAGTTAGAAATAGAATAGAAGAAGATGAAGATGAGAAAGTAAAGATAGAAGATGAATTAGATTAAAATTGACTTAAAGTTAAAGGTCGATGATATACTTTGATGTTGATCATTTAATATGCTCGTGTGAGATATTATGATTTTTAATCAAGAGTTGCCAACTACCTTTAACTTTCAGTCAATTTTAATTCCAATTCATCTTCTATCTATACTTCCTTATCTATTTCTGACTTCTTCCCTCTATTATATTTCTGACTTCTTCTCTCTACTTTATTTCTGATTTCTTTTCCTTCTTGCTTTCATTTATTTTTTTGCGATTTACATGCTTTTATTTATTTTTCTGCAATTTACTCATTTTACTGCTTTTATTTATTTTTTTGTAATTCACCTCTTTCTGTAATTTCTTTCAAACCATCTTCAATCTTATTCTCTTTATTTTTGCAGTTACTAACAAGTTACATGCATCATTTGACACATATTTCTAATATGTAATTTTATATTTCTAACGAGATTACCACATAACTTTGAATATCTACATTGTTCTTGATAGAATCAAGTATTTGTTGTTAGATTTTGGCTTTAGACAAAAAATCATTGTAAACAAATTGGCATACTCAGTAGGACCAGTTCTGAGTAA
Source organism: Biancaea sappan (assembly GCA_037074585.1). Taxonomy (NCBI): domain Eukaryota; kingdom Viridiplantae; phylum Streptophyta; class Magnoliopsida; order Fabales; family Fabaceae; genus Biancaea; species Biancaea sappan. The sequence goes on from CM073492.1 coordinate 81,594,509, forward strand.
CTCGTTATATGTATGCGTTTGAGAAGTGGTAAATTCATACCTTGTTCTTCTCATACTCACAATTCAGAAATCATGAGTAACGCAATGAGTGCTAGTGCTAGTCAAATGATAAGTGCACCAACTACCTAGTCGACTACCGTTACCAAGACAAGTGTGCCAGTAGTTGCAACAACTGCTAATTTTGTAGACACTGTGCCAAATGTGTCCCTTTTAGGAAGTCCCATATTGGAACAAATAGTGTCTATTGGTACCATTACTATCAAATCCAGTAGGTCTTCAGACTACAAGGTTTGTAGACATTGTGCCAAATGTGTCCCTTCTGGGAAGTCTCGTATTGGAACAAATAGTGTCTAGTTTGGTACCATTACTACCAAATCTAGTAGGTCTTCAGACTACAAGGTTTATACCTCAATTATCCCAAGGGTATGTCCCTCCTGTTATGACTCAACAGGGGAATAGAAATCAATCCAATCCTATATGTTAAATGGTTCAAGGCCAAGCAGTAAATTCTACATTGGCAAATACAAATATGGAGGAGACAAATACTCCCATCGTGTTTTGTCAAGAGAGATTAAATTTAGGACCTATTTTTCCAAATGTGTCGAGAAATATGCCAAGCACTATCACATCTACTGTAAGTTCATTGGCAAGTATTCAACAACAAATGGATGAAAGTAATCATGATATAGTGAGTATGCTGACACAACAAATGGGCATCGTATTGAAACCTTTAATGAAAAATACAAACAACACATGTAATATGTTGGTCTTACAAATGGATAGAATAACTGAGGCCTTAGGTATTGTTTTGCTTGAAAATGTCCAACCAGAAAAAGTGATTATGGCCTAAGACCAAGGCCAAAATCAAAATAATGTAATACAAGGACAAGAACAAACCTCAGCCTCAATTGGGATATGGTCAGGTGCAAATCCTGCATCGGAATAGCCACAGTTAGTGAAAAACAATGATGTAAGAGCATTCTGACAAAATCTCGTTGGAAACCAAGTCGAATATAATGTGGACCAAGTAGTCAAACAAGTCTTTAACAGATTTGGTTTCAATGTAGGTTATACTAATCATCTTTATTTTGCCTTAGCATTCCCTGATTAGGTGTAGTAGGCAAAATTGTCAAGATGCATGGTTATAGTCCCAAAACTTTCTAAGTTCGCTAAAGAAAGTGGCGAGGAGACCGTCGAACATATCACATGGTACACCATTGAAATTGGGGATCTAGTGATAGATGAAGGACTCAAAATAAGATTCTTTCCAAGTTCACTCACGAAAGATGCCTTCTCTTGGTTCTTGACATTGAGACCGAATTCTATTTATTCATGGCCTCAAATGGAGATAAGTTTCCATGACCAATTCTTCAGAGGAGATCTAAAAGTTAGTCTAACTGATTTATTTAATATCAAGAGGTTATACAACAAATCTGTCAAAGATTATTTGGCAAGATTTAGGCAAATGAGGAGTAAGTGTTTTACTCTATATCTCAAAGCTGAGATTGTCAAAATGACTATCGGGGGCCTAGATTATTATATCAAAAAAAAAATCTTGTCAACTAACTTCTAGTTGATCTTTCCCAACTAAGGGGCAGAGTTCGACAAATAGAACAGTTGAAAGTTGAAAAAAATACAAAAATAAAAGACATTTCTAGAGAGAAAAAATCAATTTTGTCGGAATAGATGAATCCGATGAAGAGGAAGAAAATGAGTGTAATGTGAATCTTGTTAAGTTAAAAAAAAAATAGGGGTCCACCTTATGCCTATAAGAAGAATGCTTAAGTGAGACAGAGGCATATATTGCCTTGTCAGAAGTCCATGAAGGAATATGTAGAGCTCACCAAGCAGGAGATAAAATAAAATAGGTCCTTCGATGGTAGAGATTTTATTGGCTAACACTCGTTAAAGATTGTATAATATCTATCTTGTCAAAGACAAGGCCATATACAAAACATCCAAACTAGCGAATTATATTCAATTATCAAATCATGGCCATTCAAGGGTGGGCTTTGGACTTGATAAGCCAGATATACCCTCATTTGTTGTAAGGATATAAATCTTTGACAAGAGATTGATAGATGTAGTTTGACAAGTTCAAGTTCTTCCAAGATAGCTTGTATTTTGTTTCTCATAGATTTGTCAGAAGCAAGTTCGTCGGCTTTTAAGTCTATCGAATACTCTTCTAAACCAAAGAAGAAATTGCCAATGAAGAATAGTCACCCAACAATAAGTTGATCACATTGTCCAAAGTCAAGCAAGGGGGTAATTGTCAAATTCAAGCTTGAGTGTCATTTGACCCACATAGATTTTTCGGCTACGAGATCTTCTAAAATTTTAGTTTCCTTCTAAGATACATCAGAAACAAAATTTTGGGGGGCATCTGTTAGGCTAGTATTTTAAATGTCCAAATTATCAAAGAGGCTTTGTATTTGACAAGATTCCTGAATGTTGTCTACAAATATAATGAAGTGCCATTTGACGAAATTGGCCTAAAAGGATTTGACAGAAAGAATATGTTGAATGTGAAATTCGACGAAGTAGATTACGTCAAATGGGGAATTCAAAGGAGAATCTGACAAACAAATTCGACAGAGGAGAACATATTTGACAGAAATTAACTTGAAGCAGTTTGCGACAACACTATCAAGTAAAAGACAACCTAAGTAAAATCGTCAGAAGCATACCATTCAACAAACTAGTTTGACGATAATTTTCAATGGTTGACAGAATTGTGAATTTGACAGATATTAAGTGTTTATCGAATGAAGGAAGGTGCTAGCCATATCCTAACGTCATCAAGTGATTACGCGATAGAACTATCAAATATGCCAATTGACAATATAACAAAGCTGTCGAGAGTGCTGGGTGTGTGAAGTTGTTAGATGGACATGAACAAAGCTATCAAGTGTTGATTATGTGAAGCTATCGGATGGACATGTTGATCAACAACCAAGTCGTCAGATAGACATGTTGATCGATGACCAAGTTGTCAAATGTCAAAGACATGTTGATTGACGGCATGACCAAGTTTTTGTCAAATATGCTGTTTGACGGGCAGATGGATGGTGTGATGGTGCAACCAAGTTGTCAAATGTTGAATATGCTGTTTGATAGACAGATTAGAAAGACATGTCTAGTGGGCCTTGATGATTATGTCTGGTTTATCATACTATGTAATATGCACAATAACTATCACTTACGTGACCAATAGATAGATAAACAGTTATATTCATAATTAGCCTGCACAATAACTATCACTTACGTGGCCAATAGTAGATAGACAATTATTTCTATGATTTGCCTATAAATATTAGGATTTCTTATGTAAAAAAGGTTGGCAACTCTTGATTAAAAATCTTAAAATCTCACACGAGTATATTAAAGGATCAACATCAAAGTATGTTTTCCACCTTATATTTCAGTGAAGTTTAAATTCAAAGTCTTTTACATTCCGGTCTCTTTTATCTTCTAGCAATTTACTACATTTTCTTTTATCTTTTAGTAATTTATTGCACTTTCATTTATTTTCCAGCAATTTATTCGCCTTCATTTATATTCTGCACTTTAAACCTTCTGCAATTTATATTCCGTCGATTACTTTCTACTCTTTACTTTCTGCGATTTACCTTTCTACATATTACATTCTGCAATTTTCTTTTTGCACTTTCTGTTTTTACCATTTTCATTTAACTTTTTTTGCAAAAAAAGTACATTTCAAGCCTCACGTTCTTTTGTGAAGTACATCTCTCTTTCGACATACTTTCATCATAAACGAGATTACTACATAACTTTGAAAACATAATCCTTGGCCTTTGACCGAAAAACAAGTTAACACATAAGAGATTTGTTGTCGAATCTCGGTTTGATCAAAAAACCCCGTAAACAAAACGTTATGAACATAAATAATAATTTTGCCTTTAGTTAAAGATATTTTATTTTTTGGTCATCCTTCTTTAGTTCAAGCTCCATCTAAATAAAAATGTCTGAAATATTTAACTATTAAGGTTTAATATTCAAATCAGTTTAACTAATTATTGTTGTTATAATCTTTTTTTTCCTAATCGTGTGTCCTTGCCACCATGTGAAAAGTATTTAATATACTCTCATAATATTAAAGGATTAATTAGTATTATCTTTGTCCATAATTTAACAAATATACAATTTTTTGTGTAAAGTTTAAAAATCAACTCAACTATGATTTAATATTAAATTATTCTATCTTTATTAAAAATTAAAATAGATTGTGTAACAAAATGTAAACTAAAAATATTAAATTTTACAATATTACATGACTATTAAAGAGAAAATTAAAACATTATTTTTTGCACTCTACATAAACTATATTTTTAATTGGACTTGGTAAATAAAGCAATTTGATGTATTTGGTCATTTGGATTAAATTTCATTTACTTTTGACTTTGACATTGTATTGTAAGAATCGGAGATTGTCCCAATAAGAAGAAGCAACAAAGTTAGAAGAGGATGCAAATATACAAATTATGCAAAAATATTTTTTAAAAAAATATAAGAAATTGAAAATCAATGATAGCGACTCATGAGAAATGCTATCCTACAGCACAGTTCCATGATAAGATCTTACACCAAAGCCAAGAATGAGATTTGATCACAAGTCCTCATGACCAAATGTGACCCATTACATTTACACAATTATTATTTTTCAAAAAAAAATGCATATAATTGAATGAATATAAAAACTTATATTTTCCTGGTTAATTTTTATATATTCTGAAAGAAAGATATTGACATCTCATAATGAACGAAAGACTATTAAGAGTTTGACTAACAATTGTAGATTTTTTTTTAAGAATTGTTACTATCTAAAAATTTATTGAATTTTGATTAGTCTGCTTTGAAACAGATTATAGTAAGTGTTAAATTCTTTAGGACTCTATTAACCTTGCTTAATTAAAAAAAGTGTTAACTTTTGAATCAACCATCATTAGCACCAAAATCTCTCTCTCTCTCTCTCTCTCTCTCTCTCTCTCTCTCTCTCTCTCTCTCTCTCTCTCTCTCTCTCTCTCTCTCTCTCTCTCTCTCTCTCTCTCTCTCTCTCTCTTGAAACCATTCGAATATGAAATTTATTGAACTCAACTTGTCTTATTTGAATTAGGCCAAACTATTGAGGTGTAAAATTCTTCAAACGTTAATTTTCTTTATTTATAAATGTGTTGGATGATTATTTTTAAAATAAAATATGTATTTTTGCTAGTGAAAGTTAGTTGCTTAGCCGACAAGTAATGATCCTCAGTAATGTAGCAAAATAGTGTCGATTGTCTAAGTGTCGAAATATCGATCTGGCACAGAAATTCAACAGAAATCAGCAGTTCGACAAGAGAAAAATTCGACAAAAGAAAGCAAGAGGAATGGACGTCAAACTCGTAATAGTTCACAGACATTCGTGTACATCTGTCAAAGTTCAATTGTCAAAAGCAAGTTGTTCGACAGGCAAGTTCAAATAAACGTCATCAACAAACAGTCAAGAGACAAAATATGTTGAATGATGAAGAGATGTCAATTAGTGGTGTGACTTGATTGTCAAACGTTGAAGGCATAAGAAATTGTCAAAAAAAGCCATCAAAGACCGTTACTTCCACCATCAAAATTAAGGCAGTTGTGTCAAACCATGTAAATTGTCACTTATGTGGGTTAGGGCAGTGGTCGAACAATGTAAACCATCACTTATGTGGTGATTATATAGAAGCAGTTACTTCTGTCATTTGCCTATAAATATTTAGTTACTTGTTGTAAAAAGGGGTTGGAAACACTTGATTAAAAATCCTAACATCTCACACGAGCAGCTTAATAGATCAATATCAAAGTATGCTTTCAACTTTACATTCCAGTCAATTTAATTCAAGTCTTTTTATCATTCCAGTCTCCTTTATTTTATGAAACTTACTGCACTTTCATTTAACTTCTCAAAATTTCATCACTTTCGTTTAACTTCATACACTCTATTTTCTGTCATTTAAACCTTCTGCACTTTAAACTTTCTGCAATTTACTTTCTACCATTTACATTTCGTCGATTACCTTCTACTCTTTAATTTCTGTCACTTTAAACTTTATGCAATTTACTTTCTGCCATTTACATTCTGTGGATTATCTTCTGCTCTTTACTTTATGCTCTTTACTTTTTGCTATTTACTTTTTGTCGTTTACTTTTTGTGATTTACCTCTTACGCACTTTGCATTCTACAATTACATTTTTTTTTGCAAATTTACTGTTTTTATTTAACTTTATGCAAAAAGTGTATTTCAAGCCTCACGCTCTTTTGTGCAGTACTTGTCAAGTACTCACATTTGACACAGTTTTCATTAAAACGAGATTATCGCATAACTTTGAAACCATATCACTCTTGATTTTCATTATTTGTTATCGGATTTGGCTTTTAAACCAAAAAATACCGTAAACAAAATGTCATTAAAACAAAGAGAGAATAGAGAAGACATGTTTTCACTAAATTACAAGTTAAGGAAAACACTTGGCATAGGAGCCTTTGGTAGGTTGATAATTGCAGAGCATGTATTGATTGGCCATAAAGTTGCCATTAAGATTCTTAATCAGGGTAAGATAAAGAACATGGGAATGGAAGTAAAAGGTTTGTAATTTCTGCTTAACAATAATCTTTAATTTTCATCTTATTATGGATTTTTAGATTTTTAACTTTTTCAATTTATTCTGTAAGTTCCGATTTATATAAGTTCAAGAACATCAAGTGTTTTAAGAAGATGTGATATACATAATCTTTTTGAATGTATGGAATTTTGGGAGAACTATAACTGATTTCTTATGCCTTAGTTTTCAATTATTGTGTGTTTGTTGTAGTGAGAAGAGAAATCAAAATTTTAAGATTATTCATGCATCTTCACATTATACGACTTTATGAGGTTATAGAAACTCCAACCGACATATTTGTCATTACGGAGTATGCAAAATTAGGGGATCTTTTTTATTATATAGTTGAAAAAGGTAGGCTGCAAAAAGATGAAGCCTGTAACTTTTTCTAGCGGGTAGGGTTTTAGCTTCTATTTTGTGTTTTCAAGCAACTAATGCTCATTCATAGATATTAATAAAACCGATAAAGGGCCTTTTCTTCATAGCTTAAACTCTTGGGATAAGTTGGTCCTAGATATGGTATTGGAGCTTCTACATAAGATATCGATCCTGACAACCGTGGTTGTAAGTTTTCACTTTGTCTTACTTCAAGCCTAAAGGATTTCACATTAGGGGCATTCTAGATATGTTAATAAAATTAATCATGGGCTTTCTCCTAACAGCTTAAGCTTTTGGGATGAAGTGATCCTTGATACTAATCTTGGATTATTTAAGCTAATTACTGTGTTGGGAGCAGATAATCTCTGGTGTGGAGTACTGTCATAGGAATATGGTGGTTCATAGAGACCTAAAGATTGGAAATTTGCTTTTGGACTCCAAATGCAATGTTAAGATTGCTGACTTTGGTTTGAGCAAGATCATGCGCGATGGTCACTTTCTTAAGACAAGTTGTGGAAGCCCAAACTATGTTGCTCCAGAGGTTTAGAATTCTTTGGATTGTAACACAATTTAGATAGTAGTACTGTAGATTAGAGAATTTGAGAATGTATACTTTCCATTTTTTGTGATTCAATTTTTATTTTTGGATATTTACTTTTTTTCCCAAGTTATATATGGAAAATTGTATGCTGGACCTTAAGTTGATATCTAGAGCTGTGGTGTAATTTTATATGCTTCTTTATGGCACTCTTCCTTTTAATGATGAGAACATTGCAAACTTCTTTAAGAAAATTAAGGTATTGATGATTAATCATATGCTCTTTTTAAAAAAAATATTTTTTTTCCTTTCTTTGGTGATTTGAATGAAGTGATGCCTTTTTGCTACTTCCCTTCAAAGTGCTTTGGTGGCTGAAAAATGCAAGTTTAGACTGTAGTGATGAAATTAAAACATCGATGCTCTATTACCATTAATCCTTTTTGAGAACTCTATAGCATCCAGTTAGATTTGTCCCTTCTATAGTATTATTTTTTTTTAAAAAAAATAATTTCAGCACATTTTATTTTTTGACAGGATGGGATTTATACCCTTCCCAGCCATCTATCACCTGGTGCTAGAGATTTGATACCGATGATGCTTATGGTTTATCTTATGAAGAGAGTGACCATACCTGAGATTCGCCAACATCTATGGTTCCAAGCTAATTTGCCCCATTATTTAGTAGTGCCACCACCAGATACAATGCAACAAGCCAAAAAGGTTTGTTTCTCTTCTTATATTGTTTTTGGTGTTTTTTTGTTAATTCTTTTAAATGTGAGATTCTGGTTTTTGCACATGTATTTCCCCATTAAGATCTTTGTAATTGGTCTATGTTTGATTCAAATGCTCTTTTGTTGTATTTACCTATTTTACTACTAGGAAGTCTTTCTGTTTGCAGTATATTGCCTACTTTAACTTTTGGTTTTGTCTGTAATTAACAATCAACATTTTTGTGAGAAAGATGCTTATAGTAGTCAAATAAATGTTGCATATGAAGAGTTTTAGGCTTTCATCTGCTTGCTATCTTGTTTTCCCCGGTAAAATTGTGCACATTATTTATGTGTGAGCATGTGTGTATCTATTTTTGAGTTCGTAGGCAAAAAGTTTTGCATTGTAATCATTGGCAGTGCTAACACTAAAGTAAACATGCATCATTTTTTTTTAAGATATTGACAAGGAAATTCTTCAGGAAGTGGTTAACATGGGATTTAACAGAATCTCTCAGCAATTGAATGCAAAATGAGGTTTGCAGTCTTGATTATATACTTATATAATTGCTTAATTGTCTTATAACCAATTATATATTTTAAGGTACTGTAGCATATATTTGTTATTGGACAATCAGTTTTGTGTTTCCATTGGGTATCTTAGAGCTAAGTTTCAAGAGACAATGGTTGGTTTATCTTCCCCTCTATTGTTTCAGTTTCCATTATTAGTTTATTTTTATAACAAATTGATTACTGTGATCAATGGTCATGAGAAACCTCTTTGACATGTTTGTAATTTGTAGCCCAATGTGAATTGGTGATGGGTACCCAAGTGGTCAAAGGGGTGAGAATTTACTGTTATTTAAGGATAAAGATAAACCTCCTATTTGGAGGGTGTATTCCTTGAGAAAGAGATAGTGAAGATATCTTGGGTTTAACTTAGAGGATATTTTGGGAATAGTATCTAAGTTTGTTAGAAGTCGTGGCTGAGCTGACTTGAGGGAATCATTAGGAGAATAATAAAAGTAAAGGGAGGGTGTCATTATGTTTTTTTCTATGCTTAATTTTACAATAATGTTTTGGGTAGTGAGTCTGGGGACTTACTTGTAGGAGCCTAGCTCTGGTTTGTTGCTTTGCTGATGTTGGTGTTTGTTTTGCTGATATTGTTGAATTGGTTGCTGTTATATTTCTTCTTATCATTGAATATTATAATCTGAGTTCTATTAGTGGTCCAACCTGCCAGATAGTTGAGGGGAAAACCAGTGTAACAAATTTTGTTCTATGCCATGAAAGATGTCTAACAAGAATGAAATAGTATATGAGAGGTTGGGAAGGTTGGAAGAAGATATGGAATAGGTGAAAGGAGGGATAGAAGAAATGAAGAGGACTATTATCGCTGAGGTGGAGAACTTATTGGAAAAAAAAAGAGAGACGAAAGGCAATCGTCTAGTAGTAATGAGTCTCACGAAAATCCTCAGATGGTGAATGCAACTCAAGTTGCGAATAATAAACTAGAGGATGAAAGAAATGGTTGGATCCCAAGAGGGGGTGAATGGATTTTATAAAAATTTTCACAAAACTTAATTGAAAGTTAAAATAATTTTCTGAAATTGGACAATACTAAAGATAATAATTTAATTCAAAAAATCAAAGTGTTATCAAGATGAATAATTTTATAGTGCAAGTAATTAAGGAGCAAATATAAATCTATACAAATTAATTAATGCTTGAGGTAGAAATCAAATATAAATGCAAAACAGTAATTAATTAACTTCAAATGTAAATAAAGTAGGGATAGAGAAAGCAAATTCAAAGATTTGTACTGGTTCGGCTAATCCCAAGCCTACATCCAGTCCTCAATAGAGTATTTTCACTATAATTACAAGTTTAATCCGGGTACTTGCAAACCACTACAACCACGCAAATTCAATTCGAGTATTTGCGAAACCACAATGGAGAATTTATGAATCCGAGCTCTTCCTCAACCCAAAGCAAGTTTTTCCAACACCAGTACTTGCGAACCTCAACTTAGAATAATATAAGTGTTGATCAAAATCAACAATACAAAGAAACTCTGTCTAAAGAGTAGATGAATACAAATAAAGCTCTAATAACTCTAATGATAAAGAATATGTAATATTTGGCTTAAGGATATTTGGATTTCTCTCAAAGATGATAGAACATGTTAATATATCATTGTAGTACTGAGTTCTAACATAAAAATGTGTATCTAAGGTCATATATATAGGCTCTATTGAAATATAGCCGTTTATAGCCATTACTACACTTATAAATGCAGTCCAGGTGTAATCAGTTGACTGTCGTAAGACCATCAGTCAACTGATAGCTCAATATATCTATTAAACACAAAAATATGACCGTTAGATAATGTTTATGGGCTATCAGTCGACTGATCGTGGTCTATCAGTCGACTGATTGCTCTCTGTCAAAAATCCTGTTAACTTGGAACTTTTAAGCTCACTTTAAAAATTTATAACTCTCTCATTTGAACTCCGTTTTAAACAAATAATATATCATTGGAAAGCTCTTGGAGTCTAGTTTTAAATGAAACAAGTTTCACTCAAAAATTATTTTTCATTTAAAAGATATGATCAAAATACTGACTGAGAGTCAGGATAAAATAATTCTTGAGTACAGCCAAGTCAACTTTCAATTTTTCAGAGTTTAGCTTAAATGGTCATATCTTTCTCATTTGGACTCTATTTTAAATTAATATACCATTGGAAAGCTCTTTGAGTCTACTATCAAATGAGATTAAGATACTTGAAAAACTAATTTTTTATTTAGGAGATATGATATAAAGAGTGACCAAAGGCCAAAAACTAATTTTTGTAAAACTTCATATCTCACTATCTTTTTGTTCAAATCATGTGATACTTGTTCAAAAAGCTTGAGCCAATGTATACAAATCTTAATCATTGAGTTGCACAAGTTTACTAGCCTATTTAGAATATACCTAATGTAAACACATCGGCTAACTTGATGCATCCAAGCTTCCTAGACTTCAAGTTTTCTAGTTCTTCATTTCTTGGAGCTTTATCCTTGTATGTTGCTTTCCTTGAGTGAAGCATGATGTTGTTTTTCCTTGTTCTTCAATCCAATGCTCACTCTTCTTATTTTGAACTAACCTATAAAATATATCTTACTTGCAAACCAAATGGTTAGTTCAATTCATGATAAATAACATGATTAATGTATAAGACATTACACATTAAATAACATAGTCATGCTTAAATACTTGTAGCATATATATGATAATTAACCTTTATATATCATTGCTACATTTCAAATACATTTGTCATCATCAAAACTTATGGCATAAAACCTTAGGGTCAACAGAGGAGTTTTTGTTTATCAGTGAATAAGATTGAGTTATCGGCGTTTGATAGGTTTGACCTCATGGCTTGGATTATTAGGGTGGAAACGTACTTTGAGGTGCAAAGGATCTCTAAAGAAGTAAAGATTTAGCTTGCGAAGCTTAGCATGGAAGGACACACCACTCATTGGTTCAACCTCTGTAAGGAGTCTACTGATGAAGTAACATGGGGTAGTTTCAAGGATGCGTTGCTTGCACAATTTGAGGTAGGAAGATTAGATAATCCTTTTGAGGAGTTGAAGGAGATTAAATAGAAGGGTTCAATCGATGATTATATTGAAGAGTCCTGTAACACCGCAGTTTTCAGGTGTTAATAATTTTGGGATTTTAGTAAGTACTTGGAATACGAAAAAAATTTTCATTGCTTAGTAAGGAAATGTGAGATTAAGAAATGACAAGGTATATAAAATAATAAGTGACGAAGGATTGATGAGCATACACGTGGCACCGAGGGAGCCAGATGATTACTAAGTCTATAGAGAGACTAAAATGTAATAAGAAAATTGTAAGGCACCTAGAGTATGAGGAATACCCGAGTTAAAAGAATTACAGATTTACCATTACTAACATTGACAAAGGGTTGACTAGAGGGAAAAATGGTAATTTCACCATAGGAGGGTATATATAGGGGGTCATACCCTTCCTACCTCATTTCTCTCTCACTCTCACTCACCTCCATTATCCTTCCCATTTCTCTCCATCTCCCTCAACCTTTTTCACTCAAGATCAAGGCCTAAGCTTCCAACAATCATTCTTCGGTGATGGGATAGGTCTCTAGAGACTAACTACCATCAAAAAACAAGGAATTGAAGTAGGTACTCCACTTTCCCCCTTTTCTCTCTATTTTCGGATTAAGGAGAAATTGGGTAGGAATTGGGATTATTGGAGAGTTTTGGAGCTTGGATTGTATTTTAAAACATTCTTTGATGATTGACAATGGAATTAGAAATAAGGATTGGTAGGAGAAACAAGATTAAAGATGAGATTTAAAGGACAGAACATAAAAAGGGAAAGTTAAGGTTTTTAATGAAAATTTGATGACTAGGACTTAAATTGTTAGAAATAATTAGGGGGTTTGGTGTCAAAATATTCTGTAAACATCAAGGATAAGATCCCATGGAAAGAATCACAAAAAATGGTTGAATTTTGGGTTGAATCAGGAGGAAATTAAGATGAATCTCGAGTTTCCAGTGGCTAGAACCCAGGGCACCAGGTTTGGTGCCCAAGGCACCACCACTCAACATGAACCTGAGAGCTCATGGGTTGGCGCCTTAGGCGCCACTACCTGATGGCTGGTGGCCATAGGAAAAAGGCGTGGGTGCTCATGCCTGAGCTAAGATAGCTTAGGGGATCTGTGGCGTTCAGGTGCCACAGCCTGATCAATGCTTTTCCATTGTGAAATTTTATGCTAAGGTGTATGTTTGATGTCCCGTAGGTTTAGGTATGATTTGATGCTTAGTCAAGGAAATTTGTGAGAGCCGAGCATGCTTCAAATCCAGGTGAGGCATCTAGCCTTATGTCAGTTGCTTTATTTCTTAGGAATTTTGTTTCCTAGAACCATATAAAGTATAACTGTATGATTAAATGATTATATATCTAGTATGAATGTTTGAAATGATTGAAAGCTAAGACATAAATGAAAATGGTATAAGTGTTACTGTTTCTATTGAATGTCAAATGTAAAATATTGGGAACACACAATGATAAGTCATGCTTTTGATAAAGTATGCAAATAAGGATTATTTAGGCATGTGTAATTGTTTGTGAGTGGATAGTATGGAGTGCCCGGGTTGAGGAAGCTGTGTTGGGCTACAAGATCCTCTCGATGGGCAACGTCATGGCAAGGTAAGGCCGACTTGAGAAATGCCAAGGTTGGCCACTAAATTTCTCAAGGTGTGACTTGTCAACGATGTACTCAGTAGGTATGGGATTTACTATGTTGGGAGTCGAGATTATTATTGTTGCTTGTGCATGTGATTATATTTATGTTTGGATGACTTAGTGGGCATTCCTGGTGTTAGACATTGGTAGTTGTTGGATCACAGCATGGACCAGGACTCAAAATGGGAGTCTTGCTATAGGATCAGTGGACATGGGATCCACAGGTTACTTTATGGAGATGTAGATCCACAGGATGGTATCTCAAAGATGAATCAGTGGGGATGTAGACTCATGTTGATGAAGCCTTGAGAAACAAAAATATAAGGATGCATACCCATTTATTGAAACTCTTGAGCGAAACATCCAGGGGAATGCAGACCCTCGATAATGTGGCTATTGAGTGAGTTCCCTGTAGAGACACAGACCTACGTAGGGGGAATGAGTTAAGTATGTGGTAGCATATGTGTTATGTGTTGTGGTATGTATGTATGATATTTATACAATCAGAGAGGTCAATGTCGGGGATTTGAGCATAGTGGCATCAGGAGTACTCTTTATGTAGTGGCATCGGGGATTTCAGGGCAGTTTGATGTCACATGTGTTTGATTTCCTTAAGTGTATAATTATATATATATATATATATATTGCATGTCTGTTTATAGTAAGGCTAGTTTGGGTGAGTCAGTGGATTAGAGTTATCCCCTCCTAGTTGCAAATATGGAAGAACGACTTGTTTGAGGACTCGCAGATCGAGGATACCTCTCCATTACTTGGGATAAGGTAATTTTATTTGTTTTTAAATAAATTTCTCTAGTATGCTCTATAATCGGATAGGCCACCTAGGATGTAGGCTATGTTAGTTTAGTGTAATATCTCAAGTTTTTAAATAAGTATGATAGACTTTTTAAATTTAAAAAGACAATTTTTGAGGAACAAGATTTCAAAATTTAAATATTTAGAGGATTTAATAGCAAAAAAAAAATTATTATTATTATTTTGGTTGGACAGTTAGTTAAATTGGATAGGTGAAGTTAAAAATGGTAAAAGATTAGTTTTTGGAATTTTTGGAATTTTTATAAAATTGTAAAGGAGCTGTATGAAAAGTTAATTTAAAGAATATTATGTTGTATAATTTTATCAAAAGGGGAGAGATGTGGCACTTGGGGATGATGCCATGTGTCCCATTTCCCCTGATCTCTTGAAGCCTCTAGATGAAATACACACACCCCTATTTTTCGGTCATTTGGCTTGGGAGAATAGAGAAACCGAGAGTGAGGAAGAGAGTGAGAGATTCTGGATAATTTCTGCAAATTCTTCCCTATTTCTACGAGTCTTCCTTCCATCCACGTGAACAAACCTAAGGGAAAGAGAGAGAGAGGAAGTCCTTTAGCCATGCTCTGTTTTCTAAACTTGAAACATAGAATTGGAAGCTAAAACTGAAAACTAGAGCAGCGGATGATGAAAGGTAAAATTTTATTTTGTTCTCTTCATAAGATGTTCCTTTCGTCTTGTATGTTGGTAAAGGTAATTGAATAAGTCATAATCTAATTAAAAATCGAAATTAAAGTGCTGCATCAGACAGCAGAAACCGAGAAAAAAAAAAGGAATTTTAGTAAAACAGAGTAACTAAATTATATGGAAGGAAATCTGTTATTGTTCTTCCATAAAGAAATCCTTTTCATCCTTGACATGGATGGAGGTAATTGAACATGGTATAATCTTGGTTAAATTCAATCATAGGATTGAATTGATGAGCTAAACCGAGAAGACATAGCAGATAGGGACTGAGCTGAGAAAGAAAACTGCAGAAAACATGGCTGATTTGTCATGTTACTGATTTTGTGAATTTTGGGTGACCAAATGAAGTTTTTAAATCTTGAAATTTATATGAGGGACTTTTAAAATCTTACTTAATCAAACTGAAAAGTTTTAAAGATTTTAGACGATTTCAGCTTGGTGAACTAACTCAAGAATAGAATCATACTCTGTGCAGAAGCAAATTTGGGCAGGTTGGAAGTTAGCTCTGTTCCAGGGGCCAAAGACCTTGTTTTAATCTGAAACTTTTATGACACTTAGTTAAGATATGAAACTTATGATCTGGAAAATTTCATTATATTTGGAAATGGTTAGCTAGGTCAAAAAAATCATGGAACAGCAACTTGTTGGAAATAAGACAGGTCTGACCTATGGTCACGAATAAGATCTTTAGAGGGTCCAAACGATAGAATTTTAATCTGAAAATTTTACCCTAGCTTTCTAACATATAAATATGGTTCTATGTCAAATTTCACGATTTTTGGAGCCACAGATTAATACCAGTAATTTTCTAAAAATTTAGACCCAAAAGTGACCTCAAAACAGAACATGGTTGAGAATTTGGTAATCTTTGTTCTAATTTAGTGTTGTTTCTTGCTTTACTTGTTCTCTAGGCCTTCAATAAGATTTTTGGTGTCCTTCTCCAATTTGAAGTATAGAAACTTTGGCTCAGAGTTAAGGTGAGTGGGTTAATACTTGCTATGATTAAATATCTTTGTTTTGACTTTTTGCATCATAGTGAAAATATGTTGTATATCTAAGTTTGAAGAGGATGATGACTCAAATATATATTTATATGTTTAAATTATATTGTGCTTGAATGGGATGATGAGACATAAACAATTGTGGCACTTGCCTGGTAATGTATTTAATTATATTTTCTTATTTTCTCATGAATGGAGATTATATGATGGATTGTGAATGGCATGTGAACTGAGTTGAAATGTGTCATACTTTGATTATTGAGTTCATTCATATGCGGATAGTTGAAGTATATTATGGTTGAATAATTGTTCTATATTATGTTGTATACATGCTATGTTGCTGGAACCATATTGATTATGTTGTGACTTAAATTGTAAATAACTGAGTTGTGTATGTGGCTCATGATTATGATTGTGATTGTGTTTGACTAAAAAGGAAAGGCATGGCGGTGCACCCCATGGAGAAATCTACGTGAAGCTATAAGGGTGGAGAATACAAATGGAGTGATAAGGATGGATGCGGCGGGGGCCGCGGGCAACGATCCAAAGGTACCCTGGACGACCCGGTTGGTACGGAAAATGTGTGAAATTGATTTCACTGTTTATTGTTGTGAATTAGTTGAATTATGTTGAAATGTATTTGATTTACTTGGATATTATTGTGAATTATTATGAATTATATTATAATCGATTACGTATGATTGCTGCATATTATCATTATGATGCATGATATTTTTTTGTCATAGTGTTGTGTTGTCTGCTCACTGGGCACGTGGTTTGCTCATACCCCTCTTATTAACATTTTTTTTCAGAGTTGACAGCTGAAGGTAAATATCTGTACAAGGAATTATGGATCCTTAGCCATGATTACCTTTTTATTTATTCAAGGTAAAGGTATAATATTTAGGTCTTATTCTAAGTTGTATAAATCTAGAAAATCTTTGTAATCGGGTAGGTTCACTCAGTGATGTAATGTGAATGATTGTAGTATGTATAGAGAACTCGGTTTAACCGTATTTTCTTATCTTTTGTGAAAAGATGAATAATTCTCTTATTTTAAATTCTTAAATTATGTAATTTAGATTAATTGTATTTAAAAGAATAGTATGATGCTTAAGAGAAAGATAGGCTTACGAAAGTGAAATGAAATTCACTTTTCGTGCAGGTCACGTGCTCAGATTTTGGGACGTGATATTTAGCTAAATTGAAAATATCTTAGCTTGCAGTGGTGTGAATGTCATATCATCTGCATTTATCATAGCCCTCAATTTCGAGTCATGACAAGTTCGAAGTTTTCTCTTCTCAGTGTGGGCATCTACCCAAAAAGCAATTTTCGGGCTTTTTTGTGGGTGGTTATGGCATGAGATTAAGAATTGCGTACACACTTTGAAGCTTAAGAATAGATACCAGATGATGCAATTGGCTAGAGATATTGAAGCAAATTTGATGCCGGAAGAATAAAATAACGATTAGGCCAAGAGCAAAAAGGGCTTATATGGGCTCTATACTTGACAGCCCAAATCCAATTTTGATACTAAATGGACTTTGGACCTAGGGAAATTTTGAGTTGGGTCAACACCCTTCATCATAACATGTATCTAAACCGAGTGGGTCTTACGCGATTGGGTCGAAATCAGCTACTGGGTCGATGAATGGGCTTGCGTCAAATATGATGGCTCAAAACTCTCCTTCGACACAGACGATAGCGAGAAGGCCAGGGATAAACTGGAGGATGACGAGGTGAAAGGGACCAGGGTCTTAGACATGTTCTTTACGCTGAGTTAATGGAGAAAAAGGCAAAGGGGCTCTCTTTTAGGTGTAGAGAGAGGCACTCTTCTCTACATCATTGTGCTGACCTATAATTAAGGTTATTAATGTTGGGTGCTGATGAGATAGTGAATGCAAAATGAGAGGTAAATGCTTTTGAGGTGGAAAAGGGTCAAATGGAATCACTTATGGAGTGCAAGCTTGTTATATTATGTGGAATATCTGAGATGGCAGGACAAATCGATCCAAAGACAATGAAGCTGACTAGAGTCATTGCAGAAATTCCCTTAGTTGTGCTAATAAACACCAGGGCTAGTCACAATTTTATTTCGCCAACAGTAGTCTGTATTTTGAGATTAAAGGTAGAAAATAATAAATTAATGGGAGTCAAGTTAGGGGATAGGCACTGGATACTGATGCAAGGGAGTTGTCCTGGAATTAAAATGCAATTGGGTGATGTGAAAATTAATGTGGAGGCTTACATAATGGAGTTGGGTAGTATTGACATAATTTGGGAGTGGAATGGTTAGAAACTTTAGGTGAGGTGATGATGGATTGGAGGGATATATCTATGTCTTTCATGAGAAATAAGGGAGGAAATTAAGTTGAGTAATGCATCATTGGGTCAAAAGAATGGAGTTTCTAGAATGGAGTCTGATTCATTGCATATCATTTTTAGGGAGAGATTACAATTGGTGGATGGGCCATTATGGACTCTTGAAAGGGACAGTAACTGTAGCGCCAAAGCTTTCTTGTCAAAGAATGAGAAAAGTGAATTAGAGGAATTATTGAGTGGATATCCTAAGGTTTTTAAAGAATCTGAAGGACTACCACCCTTGGGAAGGATGACCCATTCAATTGTTTTGCACTCAAATGCTAGACTGGTTAGTGTATGGCCCTACTGGTACCCATAGTACCAAAAGGATGAGATTGAAAGAAAAGTCTATGGGATGCTAGAACAAGGGATTATAAGGAATAGTACTAGCTCTTTTTCAAGCACAGTTATTTTGGTGAAGAAGAAAGACAGCTCTTGGAGAATTTGTATTGACTACAAGGTTTTGAATAAGGTCACTGTTCCTGACAAATATCCAATTTTGGTTGCAAAAGAGTTAATTGACGAGTTGCATGGAGCTCATTATTTTTCTAAATTGGATTTGAAGTCTGGATACGATCAAATAAGGATGAAGGAAGAGGATATTCACAAAATAACTTTCTATACACACGAAGGACATTACGAATTTCTCGTAATGCCTTTTGGATTGACAAATGCTTTAGCCATGTTTTAGTTCACCATGAATTAGATTTTCAAACCTTTCTTTCAAAGGTTTGTTTTAGTCTTTTTTTATGACACTTTAGTCTTCAATAAAAATTGGAAGACTTATGTTGAACACTTGACTACTATTTTTAATGTGTTACAAGAACATCAGTTTGTGGTAAACAAGAAAAAACATGGGTTTGGACAGCATTAGATTCATTATCTGGGTCACATCATATCAAAAGAGGGGATAGCAATAGACCATAATAAGGTGAAAAGTGTTGAAAATTGGCCAGTGCCAAAAAAATATTAAGGGAGTAAAGGGTTTTTTAGGGTTGACTAGCTATTACTGGTGATTCATAGCTAACTATGGACATTTGACTAAACCTCTTATCGATTTAACAAAAAAGATGGATTTCAATAGGATTCGAAGACTCAAGAGGCATTTGATAATTTAAAAAAGGTCGTCACAATAGCCCTTATTTTAATACTGTCAGATTTTAATATTATTTTTGAGTTGGAATGTGATACAAGTAGAAAGGGAGTGGGTGTAGTACTGATATAGAGGAAAAGGCCAATTGCTTTCTTTAGCAAGGCTTTGTCAGGAACTAATCTTTTGAAGTCTGTATATTAAAAGGAGCTTATGGCAGTGGTAATGGTAGTGCAATATTGGCGACAATACTTATTAGGGAGAAAATTCATTATTTACACAAATCAAAAGAGCCTTAAACATTTATTAAAGCAAAGATTGACTATTGAGAATCAACATATATGGATGGCTAAAATAATGGGTTTTCAATTATAAAGCTGGAAAGAGAACAAGGCCGCGAATGCCTTTTAAAGATAGCATGAAGGGGCCAAATACAACAACATAATCTCGTACCCATTATGGAAAGAGTGGGAAGATGTAGTGAAAGAAATGGCAGAAGATGGTTCACTATTACAAATTGTGAAGGATTTGCAAATTGATCCTTCATCATGGCCAGGGCATTATCTATTTAAAGACAAATCGTTTTACAAAAATGTGTTGGTGATTCCTGAAAAATCTTTTATTATTCCTAAATTATTAAAGGAATTTCATTCCACACCGAATAAAGGGTATTCTAGATTCCTACGGACTTATCATCGATTGATAGCAAATGTGTATTAGAGAAGGATGAAAAGGCAAATTCAAGATTTTCTTAAGGCATGTGACACTTGTCAAAGGCAGAACTACCTAGCTATCAGTCCTTATGGGTTGTTACAGCCACTAGTAATACCTGAGAAAATATGGAATGATATTTCCTTGGATTTCATTATAGGGTTACCTAAGAGCTGGGGATTTGAGGCAATTTTAGTAGTGGTCGATAGGCTATCAAAATATAGCCACTTTATTTTCATTAAACACCCTTACATGACCAAGAATATTGTAGAAATCTTCACTAAAGAAGTGGTGAGATTACATGGTATTCCAAATTCCATAGTCAATGATTGTGGCCCTTAGTTCATAAGTATCTTTTGGAAGGAATTATTTGGACTCCAAAGGACAACTCTCAACATCTCTTCATCATATCATCCATAATCCGACAGTTAAAACGAGGTTGTTAATAGGTTCTTAGAAACATATCTTAGATGTTTCATCACAAAACAACCCAAAACATGGTCTAATTGGTTGCCTTTGGCTGAATTTGGTATAATGCTACATACCAAATATATACTGGTCAAACTCCTTTTGAGGAAGTCTTCCATGTGCATTATACAAAAGGAGAAACAAGGGTAGAGGTTGTGACTAGAGAGTTGAAAGATAGAGATGAGGCTTTAAGACAGCTCAAATATAATCTCAAGCATGCACAAGATAAAATAAAGGCTCAAGTTGATAAGAAGAGGACTGATGTGCAGTTTGAAGGAGGAGATTAGTTCTTTCTTTCATTTACGTCCTTACAGGTAGCATTCGGTTGTTCAGTAAATTAACCAAAAATTAGCTCCAAAATTTTTTAGGCCTTACCAAATTCTGGAGAAAGTTGGATCTATTTTTTACAAGTTGAAGTTACCACCTATATCCAAGATTCACCCTGTGTTCCATGTCTCCCTGCTAAAAAAGGTCGTGGGGAATTAGGTGGATGAACCTAAATTACCTGTAGATATGGAAGCTGACTCAGAGCCAAAGGTTTATCCTTTGAAAGTTTTAGCATAGAGAATGAACTGTGACAATGGTAAGTAGTGTAGAGAATGGCTTATTCAATGGTAAGGCATGTTAATGGAAGACACTACTTAGGAAGATGATTTATTGCTAAGAAGTCAATTTCCATCTTTTAGCCTGAGGATAGGGCTATTCTCATAGGGGAAGGTGATAAAGGGTACCAAAGTGGTCAAGGGGGTGAGAATTTACTGTTACTAAAGGATAAATGTGAACCTCCTATTTGGAGGGTGTATTCCAAGAGAGAGAAATAATGAAGATATCTCAGGTATAACTTGGAGGGTATGTTGGGAATAGTATCTAAGTTTTCTATGAGTTTTTTAGGAGTCGTGGTTGAGCTGAGGGAATCAGTAGGAGAATAATAAAAGTAAAGGGAGGGTGTCATTATGTTTTCTTCTATGCTTAATTTTACAGTAATGTTTTAAGGAGTGAGTCTAGGGACTTACTTGTTGAAGCCTAGCTCTGGTTTATTGCTTTGTTGGTGTTGGTGTTTGTTTTGCTGCTACTTTTGAATTGGTTGTTATATTTCTTCTTTTCATTGAATGTTATAATTTGAGTTCTTCAACTAGGGACATTACTAGCATTCCATGTAAATGAGTTATGTGAACCATGTAGATCTACTTTAATAGCCTAACATGGTTTCTCGTGAGTTTGTAATCATGGAATTGCAGGTTTTATATACTTGGTGATATTATATTTCCTTGTTTGTTTCTTATTAAAACAAAACCCTATGCAAAGATCATTTGTTTTTATAAATTTGATTTGACTAGTTAGGATTATGTTAACCATCATCCTAGTGAAGTTGCTACTCTAGCTATTGGTCATCGCTATCCCGGGTATATGGATTATCCAAGAGTAGGATTGAGAACACAGTTCCCTGTTGAGAGAAAATGGGCCTTTGGGTTTCAAGTACAGTAATATTCTTGTAATATGTTTTTGTCCTGAAACTAAATTTGATAATAAGATGTTTACCATTATTGGGTTGCCTCACATGGTGCTTAGTTGTTTGAGAAGGAAGTTGGACATTACAATAGTGGGTTTATCTAATTTGTTCTTTTTTTCTTTAAGGTTTGGGCAATTTCATTTGTTTAATGTATGCATTGCTTTTGTACATTGTTTTCTTCTTAAGGTATGCTCACTTTTTTTCTATTTTCTGACTTATCACAGTCTCGTGCTCAACCTCGCTAAATAATAACTGAGGTCCTTAAAGCTCTACAAGAATCAAATGTATGTTGAAAAATATTGGATTCTAGAACATGAAGTGCAAATGGATTGTTGGCATTCCTAGTTAGCATGAAGGAATGGTGGACAATACTTCGTATAGTGGTCACTACTACAGAGATGATTCCACCATCATTTAGAACGATGTTGTTCTTAAGTCGAATGTGGTCAAGTTTAAAGTTCAGGTAATGTTTTTTAATCCCCATTTAATTATCGATTTAATGCAGCTGGATAAACAAGAAATGTTAATGTTATAGTTGTAGTTGTTACCTCTTCATTGACCTGGTTAGACAAAAACTCCTTTCTAAATTTGATTAGTTTAAGGCTACAGCTAAAGGTTTTTAAGACTATTCATTTTCCCACCTCCTTTTGAGTACTACACTTGTTGCTTGTATTGTTTTGATGAATTTTGTTAAATGAGAAAAATAACAACAAAACCATGAAAATAGTATAAACCATAAAACATAACCATAACCACAAGAAAAAACATGAAAAGAGAATAGAAGACAGGGCAATTTCGTTTCTGCAATACTTCCATAATATTCTTCATATTTTCCCTTCATATTTATATGAAATACAAAAGAAATCACAGCCATGCATGCTGTCAGTGCATGATATACATCCATTGTCACTAGGTGAACAGATTTCCTCAAAATCTGGACAACCCCATACCTACTCAACAAAACATTACTAATTAGTAGATAGAAGTGCCTTAATTAAAATGTTTGCCATTTGTTCCTTAGACCTACAATAAATGAATCAAACATCTCTAATATTCTTCTAAACTTCTCTTATAACATGAAATTTGACATTGATATGCTTTGTTCTCTCACATTGGATTGGATTTTTAGCAATAGAAATGGCTGAATTGTTGTCACACTATAACATAGTAGGTTCTTTTTGCATATGGTTCAAGTCTATCAATACTTTTTTGATCCAAATAACTTGATTTGAAGTAGCTACTGTAGCAATATACTCAGCTTTAGGTGAGGATTGAGCAACTACATCTTGCTTTTTGGAGTTCCATGAAAACACACCACTTCCAAGTAAGAAAACATATCCAGTTGTGCTTTCAAAATCATTAATAGATCCAGCCCAATCACTATCAACAAAGCCTTCGAGTTTTCCATCACCTTTGCAGTACCAAATACCAAAATCGACAGTACCTTTTAGATATCTCAACACTCTTTTGCCAAAGTGTGTTAAACTTGGTGAATGCATGAACCTTGAAAGTAAGCTAGTAGGATACATATAATTTGGTTTGGTTGTATTTAAGTAAAGAAGGCTACCAACCAGACTTCTGTACTGAGTTATATCTGCCTTTGGATCACCATTAACCTTGGACAGCTTTTCATTAACAGCAAGTGGAGATGCAACAGGGTTACAACTCTCCAATTTAAATTTTTTCAACAAATCGTTGGGCATACCTTCTCTGTGAGAGAAGGTTTCCATCATTGAATTGATGCACTTCCATTCCCAAAAAATACCTCATCACTTCAATATCTGTCATTTCAAAAACCTACAACATATAATTTTCTTCCCACTGCCATAATCTTTCACATAAAGAGTAGGCTCATTTTGGCTCCTCCTAAAACTGTTTTTCAAGAAAGTGTGTGTCAATTTTACTGTATCGAGCTCTCGGAGCCTATTTCAGCCCATATAAGGCTTTATGAAGCCTATAAACTTTATATTCATGATCTGCAATAATAAAACCAGCAGGCTATTCAACATAGATTTCTTCTTCCAAAACTCCATTTAAAAAAGCTAATTTAACATCCAAATAAAATATTTTCCATCCATATTAAGCTGATAAAGCAACAATCATTCTGATTGTTTCATACCTAGCAACTGGTGCAAATATATCACCATAATCAACTCTAGTCATTTGAGAATACCTTTTCACCACAAGTCTAGCCTTGTGCTTGTGAATAGAACCATCAGAATTGTACTTGGTTTTATATAAACATTTGATACCAAACACACGCTTGTCTTTAGGCCTTGAAGTAAGTTCCTATTTATCTTTAGCATTGAA
This sequence comes from Biancaea sappan, assembly GCA_037074585.1. Taxonomy (NCBI): domain Eukaryota; kingdom Viridiplantae; phylum Streptophyta; class Magnoliopsida; order Fabales; family Fabaceae; genus Biancaea; species Biancaea sappan. The sequence goes on from CM073492.1 coordinate 81,619,022, forward strand.
GAATCAAATTCAACTATAAGATTTTCATCGTCATTTGTAGCTTGCTTATGGTTATTAGATGCATTGGGAATGGTTGTCAACTATGTTGACTTCATACTTCTTTGAACTTGATTATTTTTCCAATCCCAATATGCATCAACTTGAATATCTTGTTGATCACAATCTTTTTTGACTTTTATATTACACACCCTGTAGCCTTTAGAGCTTGCTGCATAGCGCAAGAAAATCCCCATTTTAGCTTTGTCATCCAATTTAGATCTTTTAGCTTCTGCAATATGAATATAGCATATTGATCCAAAAATATTTAAGTGTTTGGCATAGGGCTTTACTCCAATCCAAGCCTCAATTGGTGTTTTCCCTTGAACAGTTCTAGTTGGTGTCCTATTCAAGAAATACACTACTGTATAAATAGCTTCTACCTAGAAGCTTTTAGGTAGCTTCTTTTCTGCAATCAAGTATCTTGCCATTTCCATTATTTTTCTATTTTTCCTCACTGAAACTCCATTATGTTGAGGAGAATAGCTCACTATTAATTGGTGAATAATCCCCATATCTTCACAGAACACATTAAATTCATTGGAGGTATACTCCTTGTCATTATCAGATCTCAACATTTTAATCTTGTAGCCACTTCGAGACTCAACCATAGCTCTAACATTTTAAAGACATTAAAAGTTTGAGCTTTGCTTGACAAAAAATACACCTATGTCATTCTGGTTAGATCATCAATAAACAAAATAAAATACTTATTCTGGCTTAGAGAAGTTAAACTCATAGGACCACACAAGTCAATGTGAATAAGCTTTAATTTGTTCTTTTCCCTTGTAACATTAGCTAATGAAAAAGGCTTTCTATGCATTTTTATCACAAAAATCATCAATACAACTTCCTGCAGGCATATCTATGACCATATCATGAGATTGTAGAAATTTCAATGCATCCACATTAAAGTGACCATATTTTTTGTACCGTAGTGCATAATCATCATATTTGGAAACAAGTGCTGATTGATTCACTTGATTCAATCTAACTGGAAAGTTATTATCAAACATTTCAACTTTAACAACTTCTAAATCATTTGAATCTAGTATGATACAACCACTATTTTTAAATGAAATTGAATATCCTCTTTTCATTAATTGTGCAACATTTAGCAAATTTTAGTCCAAGTCAGGAATTAGCAAAACACCATGAATTAATTTAGGACTTTTGCTGGTTTACAATTGTACCTCTCCTTTCAGCCTGAACAATTTCTCCATTTCCAAGCTTCACTTTGGTTTTGAAAGCTCTGTCCAAAGAAGTGAAGAGAGTTGAGTCTTTTTCATGTGGCTTGTACACCCACTGTCTACATACCATACATCTTTTGAAATTGAAAAACTTGCTTGAGTAGCCATAAACAAGTTATCTTTAGTTTGGGGTTGTTCATTAGTGAAGTTGACTTGATGTCCAAGTTGTGGTTGTACACCCACTGTCTACATACCTCTCTTTATGTTCCCACTTCTTGTAATGGTTACACTAAATTTGAGGCTTACCCTTATACCAACAATCTTTTAATATGTGATTTGTTCTTTTGCAAGTTAGACAATGAGGGACCTTGTCCTTTGCTATAGATTCACTTGAACTCTCATCCACCTTACTTTTTCCCTTTTGATCGCCTCCCTTTTTGTAATTTTGCTTCTTTTGATCCCTCTGAACAAATTGCTTTCCCTTATGTCTTGCTTGAAAAGAACCTTCAGTTACATCATCCATTCTCATGGACATTCTTTGTTCATGAGCTAGCAATTTACTTACCATCTCATAAATAGTTAATTTCTTGAGATCACATGACTCCTCAATGGCAGCAACTTTGGCTTCAAATTTTTTGGGTAAGCTAATTAACATCTTTTCATTACTTTCTAGTCTTGCACAACCTCACCATACAACCTCATCTAGTTCACCAAATGTGACAACTTTGAGGAATACTCCTTAATAGATTCATTTTCCTTCTTTTTTAGCATTTCAAACTCTCTCTTAAGAGTCAATAGCTTGATGGACCTTACCTTTTCATCACTAGCATACCTTTCATTTAGCTCATCCCATATTTGCTTAGCTATTTCCATATGCATAATGCTTGTAAAAAGCTTTCTCCCTTTTCATATTCTCCTCCTCATTTTGCTTTATTTGAGCTATTATAGGATTTACAACCCATATGTGATAATTTTCCCCTGAAAATTGAGGAACACTAGACACAATATTGCTTCCTGAGGCCATTTGATCACTCATAAGTGTTTTATCTCTCAATGTCTTTTTTTGTTAAAATTCATACCCACAGCCTATAAGAACACAGCTCTCGTCACGATCTACTATCTGGACCAATGACTAGCATAATAACAACGTCCCTCGTCACTGTAAGCCTTCTTATTATCTTTACCCTTTTCATTAAGTTCAATTATGTGAAAGCATACAATCTATAAATTTATTTAAATTCACACTAATCAAAACAGGTAGAGTTCTTGTTAAGGACATAACTAGTGTCCTTACACACACATACGGTAATGCATACATGTACATAACTTAATTACATACAGTTATAAAGATATAAGTAAGCAACCACAATAACATTGTCCTCATATAGTTATTAATTAATTGAAAATACTGGAAACTTCCAAAATAACATCCTAGGAGTCCTAATGACCACAAAGCTAATCCTAATAAAGGATCATTGAACCTACCCGGCAACAGAAAGATTCCTTATTGCACAGAACACCCTACTACTCCTCTAGAGGGAGTTCCTATATGCAACTAGATCTGAAAAGAGGTAAAATATAATGGTGAATTATAGGGTAACTCAGTAAGCGTATGAACACTTAATAATACGAACAAAATACAAAGTAAATTATAAGGTGAACACACAGACTAAAATACCATTAAGAACTATCACAACCCCTATCTAGGTACATGACTAGTGAGGATGGTGTGGTAACCCACAGCGCCGCAAGCTTAACACCATATGCTCATACCCTTCTCGAACTAGGTTTTCACTCAGTATAAACCACATGAACTTAATTATTACAATACAAATGGTTGACAGATAAAATAACATTTCGTACAAACATACGTTCACACTTTCAATTCTTACTCATAAATATACAATTTAAACTATTTTATACAGTGTAACATATCCTACCCAATTACAAAGCCTTTCTAGAATTTCTCCTACAACATACAAATAAATAAAATTTACTATAGTGGTACCATACCCCAAACAAGAAGGGAGGTTCCTCGAACATGTGCGACTATGAGATATAGAGCTCTCCGATACCTGAAATTGTGAGGGGGTGAGTACAAACCACAAGACTCACCCAATGATAGCCTTACCAAACATATACATACAACTATGCATGTATACATATAATTATACATAACCACATATATATTTCTGAATGATCCTAATCACTTTAAGTAACAATATAGCATAGTTTTTAGTTTATTAATCATAGTCATACATGCCAGAATATACTCAAATGGTTACATATCTATATTCATGGGATACAAAAGACATCTAACAACGCAATACATTTCACATGAGCATAATACGCACATTAAGGCTATGATAATACTTTTACAAAATTTCATCAACATATGCAGCATCACAAGTCTTCCATCCTTGTCCATACCTCCTCATCACATCATACCCGTCTTATTGCCTCGCACACTCCCCACTATGTATGTCTACATGTGGTTTGCGAATTTACATAAGAATCCTTGGCTCTCATTAGCCATACATGATCTTTTCCTGCCTTTATTTCCTCGCACATGGCGGACCACGAATTTTATACATTTATAGTGCCCTTTGACAATGTACTCGTCGACACATGTCCTTATAGCACAAATTTATCCTGGACATTCCTCACTTGATTGCCACACTTTATTGCGTGAGTTTCTTTATCTCATATCATCTTCATACGTACTAAAGGTTGAGGTTTTATGTTGTCATAAGATTTTCACAAAGCACATGATACCTCAACCACTTAGCATATAATAGCTTTTCCATGTATTAACTAGCATCTTGAGTCATGAGTGAATACATGGAAAATAGCTTCTTGAGCAATCAAAGAAGAATGTGGAATTTCATATATTAGCCCGAAGGCCACATACACATTCACAATCACAATTACATAATTTCACATCATTTTACTTGTTTAGATTATGCAACAAGCATAAGACATTCATGGCAACTGGTTTCTTAAAATAAAACCATTCACACATTTCATCAAGTATACGATATTAGTTTAGACTAGATAATTACACTTGCATGCTCACTTTGACTAGATAATTACACTTGCGCGCACACTTTGTCCATACACTCACATCCAATTCAATTTGGAGTAAAACTTATCTACAAGTTACACTTAGTGTATAAATGCATTTCAAGGTAACACACATTAATGCATTTCAATGGTGCTAACACCCACAAACAATATGCATGTTATCATAGTGAACATGCAAGGATTCATTTACAAATTTAACACTCATCATTTTGAAATTTCTCATTTACAAAATCTTGAGGTAACTTAGTAATTTAATTGAAATCAAACAAGGTAGAGCTAACCCACACCTCTTTAAATGTGGATTGCAAGCTCTAAGATGACCAAGAATCTCCAAAACATCATCCAAAACCTAAGGGCCAAGACAACATGAGAAAAGGGATCAAATTCCATAAATTTTGGGAAAGTGCAGTTTAGCACCCACGGCGCCACCTACAAAAGTTTTGGGTCCACAATTTGGGGTGCTACACTTTGTCCTCACCACGAGCTACCCATAACATGGCGCCCAAGTACCCATGACTGGGTAGCCATGGGAGGAGCACGAAATGTGCTCTTATTTTGGCTTTTTCCAAAATCTTTTGCTTCTAACTCATCAAGGAAACACACTAGGAGAATATAGGTATGTTGGGAACATTCTAAAACAGCCTAAAACACAGAAATCTAAAACATCAATTAAATGAAAAGATTTGCAAGAAATAATGATGCTCACACTCATCATCATCATCAATAGGGCGCCTTACAAGTTTCTCAAATACTCAGGCTATATTCTCCTATCGGGAAATAGTGTCTCTCCTATCAATTGAATTTCTTTACCGGTATAACTCATTCTGTAGAAGGGGGTACTACTCGACATGCCATACAACTTTCTCAATCACAAAGATTCAATATAGCATGCACATTTACACATTTAATTCAAAAAATCATAAATAAAATCAATATTCAGGTAATTGTCTCGGACTCCTTATTCATTCCTTACATTCCGAATTTTCTGAATTTAACATGTGGAATTTATTTATGCTAAATTGATATTTTTCTTTAATGATGAGCTTTGGGGTATAGACCCAGTTCAAACATCATAATAAACTACGCTATGGTCCAATTATTTAAGGATTTGTCCACTCACTTGGATTCAATGGAAGAATCACTTTTCTAAGTTGCTACGAAGAATAGCATGTGGGTGGATTTTAGGTTCTATTATAGGGAGTTTCATGAAAGTCAAAGAGATAATGTTAGGGTTGTCTTTGTCATGGATACTTAAGAACATTATTTATATGTATGTGTACTTTTCAAAAATACATATGTATACTATTCATATGTATGTATACTATTCAAGAATACCGTATAGGAGTACTATTTGACACTATTTGTTAATAAAATAATTCAATTTACTATTTGGCACTATGCATTTTTTACTATGCATTCACAAGTGTCGCCAAAAAAGTTTACTATTTGGAAACTAAAAGAAAAATTATCTTTTCTCCTAAAGTTTTAAGTTTTGTTTGAATTTAGTCCTTTCATTTTAGTCCCCAAGGGGATTTTCTCACATAAAACATCATTTTCCCCCAACTTCTTTCTAGTTTCCTCTTATGCGCAATCCACTTTTCACTCATAAGATCATATCATCCATCATACCCACATTCATCCAATTTGAATGTGGACATCTATATTTTCATCAACATACACAAACAAGGTAACAAGATTCATATAAGCATACGAAAAATTAAACAAACATGAGAATCATTTTCTCCAAATCAAATTTAGCACTCGTCATGATGACCGTAGGATTGAGCAAATGACCTGCGAATTCACCTAACTCGACCTTGGATGGGTCAGGTTGTGGGTTTAAGTTTTTCAACCTAACCTGACCCACAAACCCAATTGATTTTTTTTTTTTTATATTATTAAAAATTTGACAGATTGACTTTGAGCTTCAAACCTTCAGTAATCACTTTCCCAAATCCTTAGCTCCCCTCCTCAGTCTCTCTCTTCTAGGCTTCCAAATTCCAATCTCACTTTCCCAAATCCAATCCTTATCCCTCCTCTTTAGTTGAGTCTCTGGCGGTGCTTGTGCTTGATTTCCTCACTCCTTAGTGGCTAAGTCCTTGACTTCGAATAGAAAGCGGCCACAATGATGATGGTGAGGATGACGATGTCAGGGGATCTGACGATGACAACCATGATCTTTGAGTGTGATCCTTGATTCTGGGTTTCACTGCACGTGCTAAAATGGAATGAGGGGTTCTTGGTATTGAGGACCCTATTTGCTAGGGGTGTATGGATACTACAATGATGCATTTTCTCAGTAACACCAAAGAGATGTTTAAGGATTTGACTAATAAAGAGTACCCTTTCATATTCATGTTGGCTTGTGTTGGGTATTTGATCACTATGATGGCTGATTGTGTGATTTACTCTATCTTTATGAAGCAAAGTAATAGATATGCCAATAGGGTTGATGCTGAGCTTCAAGATTTGTTATCTAGAGTATTAATGTTCTCCAAAATATGTTGTTTGGCTACTGAGGAAACTATAATATTATTCAAATTACTTTCAAGTTTTGTACTTTTCGACTAATGAACTATATTATGAACCAACTAGTTTGTGTTTTAATGTTTAAGAAGACTGTAATTCAACTGGTGATGCAGGTTGAACCATTTTGAGTTAGCTTATGTATGTTTAGTATACCTAAGTTTTCTTACAATTCATTTTGAAGTCCAAAAAAAAAATCCCAACCTTCTAAAAGGCGGGTTGTTGAATCCAAACCAACCCAACTCGCTAGTCTGTGGTTAGTTCGAGTTGAGATTTACCCTCAACCCAAACTAGCCCGATTTGTGCTCAGCCCTAAGTTTTCACATTTATGAATTTTTCACAAGTATTACAAACTCTGATACCACTATTAAATGTGAAAAATAACAGTAGAACCATGAAAACAATATAAACCATAAAACAAAATCATAACCATGAGAAAAAAACATGAAAAGAGAAAAGAAGACAAGGCAATTTCGTTTCTACAATACTTCCATTATATTCTTCATATTTTCCATTCATATTTATATGAAATACAAAATAAATCATAGCCATACATGCCGTTACTGTAGGATATACATCCATTGTCATTAGGTGAACAAATTTCCTCAAAATCTAGACAACCCCATTCCTACTCAACAAAACATTACTAACTAAAGAAAGCAAAAATAATTACATCCATTAGCAATGAAGTGTTTTAGAAAAGTTTTACAAGTCATTAGTTAACAAATTTCATTGCCCTTTTGTCAAGTTACCATTGCTATTTTGCTATCCATCTCTGGCTGTTTCGAACCAGTAATTTATATAACTTTATTTTTGTTATATACATACAGAGATGAAGACTCTCCTGTTGATAGACTAATTTTTGCACTCTATTTCTTTTCCAGTATACTCCCAAATTATTACGTTAATGCCTTAGTTTCTTTCATGGTTGTGGTAGCTTTACAAAACTCATGAGGACAAATATCTGCTTGATCTTCAAAGGATTTAGGGCCCCCATGTTTTCTTTTTGGATCTTTGTGTTGCCTTCCTCTCGTAGCTTCATGTCCAATAGTGTAAGAGGCTAAGGCTTCCAAGGGAGAGACTTGAAATGTGTCTTGTGTTGCTCTGCAAATAGGAAGCTTACATTGTATATAATTTCCCCTTCAGTTTAGGGTCTATTTCCTATCTTAAGAGTTTAGTATGAACTCAGTTTTTATGTGGGCGATTGTTATTATAGGGTTGTTTATAGTGTTTTTTCATCTAACCAGAATCCAACAACAAATTTGCTATGTGTCAATTCGTTAATGGATATCGTTGGTTGAAGGCCAAATCCCATAACAAATACTTGATTCTATCAACAAAAGATTGTGTTTTTAAAGTTTTGTGATAATCTTGTTTAAAAGAACAAACGTGTCGAGTGTTAATGCTTTGACAAGTTTTGTATGAAAGAGCTTGAGACCTGAAATAAAAGTTATATAAAACAGTAAATTTACAGAAAAGTAATTTGCAGAATGTAAAGTGCGAGGAAGGATAAACTGTAGAAAGTAAACGGTAGAAAGGTAATGTGCAGAATATAAATGGCAGAAAGTAAATTGCTAAAAGTTAAAGTACAGAAAGTTTAAAAGAAAGTGATTAAATTGCATAAAATAAATGAAACCATTTTAATTGTATGAAGTTAAATGAAAGCGATAAAGGACTGGAATGATAAAAGACTTGAATTAAATTTGACTAGAATGTTAGGTAGAAAGTATACTTTGATGTTGATCCTTTAATCTGCTCGTGTGAGATGTTAAGACTTTTAATCAAGAGTTGCCAACCCCTTTTACAATAATTAACTCAGTATTTATAAGCAAATAACTGAAGTAACTGCCTATCTATTTAATTTCCATGTATGTGACAGTTTGCATTGCATTGACCATTACCCAAACCCATGTAAACCATTATCCTAAGCCATGTAAGTGACAGTTTACATGTTCAACATAACTATTTTAAAATTGGTGTAACGGTCGTCGACTGCTTCCATCTAACATCTTCTCTTACCTTTAATGTTCGACAACTAAGTACCTTGACATGCCTTCTTCTTTGACAACCTTAGACTTGACTTGTCCATCGATCATGTTTGAATTTGCCTGTCGAATGGTGTGCTTCTGACAACTTTACTTTGACAATCATATAAATGTTTTTGTAGATGGCCATCCTTACTCTCCTCTATTAAATTTGTCTTTGTCAAATAGCAGATTTTAGTCAAATGTCTGAGCCAAAGGACTTATATTGACACAAGCAATTGGCATTATTTTGCTGTGCTACTGAGTATGATTACTTATAGGCCAAGCAGCTTATTTATTTTATTTAAAAATGATCACCCAACATATGCCCCCCAAAATTTTGTTCTCGACGGCCATGGAAAGCATTAAAATTTTAAATAGCCTCGTTACTAACACTGAATTTCTAGGGATTTGCCTCAATAACATGATTATCCTTAATATGATAGCCTTATCTCGGCATGTGAATTGTCACTACCCTCTAGATGTTTCGTGGCCCCCAAGCCTTTGAAATCCTAAACCTTAGTCATCAGGCTACTTGCTTTGTTATCCGCGCTATTTGCATTCTCTTCACACCACCATTTTCCAGAGCTCTTGAAAAATCCTTCAAACTCAAGCTACTCAACAATGGCCTCTTCTTCCCATGATGGAGCTTCTTCTTCTGCTAAGCAATCTGCCATTACCAAAAGCAATAATACAATCTATGACCTAGTTATAGATCCTTTGGAGATATGGCAAAAATCAAAGGTATTCATCCCTATCTTCGATTCTTTTTCTATTCCTCCATATTCTTTTTTGGGACTGTGCTATCCCCAGAGACTTTCCTGGCTGAACATTATCTGGTATTTCCTTGCAAGACTCTTGATGAGGTTATTCTTGCCTCGGGCTTAATAATACCTATCCATTACTTCAAGAAGGCTCAGAGGATATTTTAGACTCTGCCTTCTCATGTTGATAGATATCACGCCTGGCTTGACCAAGAGTAGGCAAAAAAGGGCAAGTTTTGGAAAAAGATGGGCATCTACAATTTTATCCAACTCTCCCGATACACCATCAAAGTCGACCTGGCTATGGTGGAAGCTTTGATCTTCTTCTGGAGCAAGACTACCAATAATTTTCACTTTTTGTAAGGCATGATAGGCTCGATGGTCTTCGATGTATTGGCTTCACGGGCCTTCAACCAAATAGGAGGGTTATCCATCTGTACCTTTGACCTCATTAAGTCATAGAGGTCTATTCTTCTAAGCATACCTATTTTTCTTCTTTTGTTAGCCTCCACCACAAGGATTCTGACAACATGTCAGACGAAGAACATGTCGCCTTCCTCTTACTTTAGATGTTAGCTTATGCATTTGGCTTGAAGTTTGTGATGGTGGCCAAATCCTTATAGCCCTTGGCCAACCTTATCCATGAAGGCGTCTGACTGGCCCTGAACCAATAGCTTCTTGCCAATCTCTTCCAAAGTATGAGTCAAATGGTTAACAACATCAAGGCTTAAACAAAGAAAGAAAATGTCGAAGGCCTCATCTGGCTGCTGCAGCTGTGCTTGAATGCAATTTTAGAGAGGCGACTATCCATCAAGCCTTCATCCGACAAGTTGGCTAGTTACATGTCATATTCATATAGACCGAGGCTTTGCTACCTGACATATGACTCCCTTACCAAGGACGAGAAGAAGAATTTTTTTTCCATTTCTTCAAGTTTTTCTACTTTATTACTTTAGACTCGAAGACAATAATCTTTACTCCATTTGCTGGTCGTCAAAGAGGCCCTAGGTGGTTCACTTGTCCAACAACTTCCGACAAAGAAAGAGATCGATCTGGTCAAATTTTATGTCAACAAATTATTTTTGGAGGTGCTCCTGACATGAAAGATGCAAGTTTTTACATCCATCTACCTAACACGGTCGCTCGAAAGATGGGCTTATGCCAATCCATTCTTGCCCCTTATTCATCAACACCAGACGACCATTTTGTCAATGCCTACATCTCCAAAGAAGAAGATATCTAAGAGTTGATGGGGAAAATGACAGGCATCGACAGAGCCTTGTGCTTGTCCTTTATGAAGTTTCGGAAGGAGTATCAAGCTGCTTTGTGGATTGGTGGTCGAAATACTACCAGTCTTACCTCTAAAGCATTAGAACTTGTTTTGAGGTCCTTATGGATTCTCTTGTGCAGAAACATAATTCGAAGATGAAAACTAAAGGTGAGCATTTGGAGGAAATTTGAGCCTTTGAGAAATATTACAAGATAAAGTGGGATCATCCCTATGACCATTAGATTGTTCAGAATACAGAGGAAATCATAGCCAAATGAAAACAAGAGCATAAGGGTCAACACTGGTTCAAATATTTAGAGTTTCTAGATGTCGAAACCTCACTGGAATTTATTAAGCAGGTTTCTTTTTTAGACCCAGTGCCCTTAGTTTATGCTCGTTTTGGTTTGGTTAACATATTTCCTGGGAAACTGATGAGAACAAGTAACTTTAAATTTATCGTAAGACATGGGTTTGTCACGAATCTTTTTCGAACAAAGAATGATGAAGTTACTTTCATTGGTTAGTTTACACTTCCTTCTGAATGATTCGATGCCATGACAATTGATAGTAAGTTTTCCTAAGGTATATGATTTTTTTTTATTCAAAGGCAATAGTCCTTTCCGACCACTAACACTTATAAGTTTCTTGTAGCACTCCCCCTAAAGGAACCCTTAGATTACAAGTGACTAGTGGAGCAGATGGTTGTCATCGAATCAGAGGAAGAGGAAGATGATTGTCAACCTCTTTAGCAGAGGAGAAGAAGATTAGTCAAGGCGGGTGACCAATCAATGACTGGAATGAGCGACCGTCCAGCTACTGCTTCTCCTCAAACCGACACATCCAAAATGACTATTAGGCCTGAAAAAGAAAAGGCTCCAGTGAAAAGAAAAATAATCTTTTCTGATGCTAAATGTGCTGCTAAGAAGTCTAAAGCACGTAAAGGCCTAGTAGTATCTGACCTAGCCGTCGAGTCCTAGGTAAATTTCATCTATCAAGTATTATGATTTGTCAAAAATGAAATATACTCACTTTGCTTCTTTTGACGAGACAAAGAGCCTACTCCTAAGCATTTGGCTTCACCTACTACATTGGACGAACCAAACTTGCAGACCCAAAGAGTGTGATCCTTTGACAAAATTTACTTTCATCTTGAGACTGATATATATTTTGTTTCAGGATCAAGGTCAAGAGGTCTTAAGCCCTATTACTAAAGAATCTGTCAAAGTTCTTTAGGGCAAGGCTCCCATTACAAATACATCTGTCATAATCCCTCAGATCGAGACTACACAAGATGTTCTTCATATTGAGGCTCTGACAATGTCGCTGCTAACCGAAACCCATCAAGGAGAACTGACCATTGAAGCTGCTGAAGCTTTTCTTATCAAGGAATTGGCAACTATATATTCTCTATCTCGATGATCTCCATAGCCTAAAGAACATGACCAAGCAATAGTTTCTTCTAGCTCTTAATAATCCAAGTAAAGCCACACTATTGTCGACTTGCCCTCACAGGGTGATCTACCTCTTGTGATCTGTGGCAGTGTTGACATGGAGGCTTTGATGGCCGACGTCCCTCCTATGTCTCCCATCTCCAATTCAATTTACCCGACAGACCAAGTGAAACCTTTTACCCATCCAATTGTTGGTGATTTGAACATAGATGCATTGATTAATCTCCTATCAGGTGGTTCGACCCCGTCAGTTTCTTCTCTAGTTCCAGAGGAATCTTGAATAGATCTAAAGGTTGAAGAACTTATAAAAGAGTTGAAAACTTTCCTGGATTACTCATTCGAGGCTATTGCTTCTAATGAATCATTGAGAAGCAGAATTCAACTCATCTTGAATGAACTTAAACTAGTCAGACCACAGCTTCCCATCTCCTGTTGAAGGCTTTACTCAACCTTTAAGGATTTTATTAACGATTTATCCAACAAAGCTCTAAACTTCAATCAAGTCATCTCTACTTATAACAAGGAGATGTCAAAAAAAGAAATCGTTATTGGTCAGTTAAAGGATCTAAAGGCTAAAATAGACCGATAGGATGAAATGAATGCCAAAATAAAGGAAAGTTGCCTAATTACTATTGGAAATATTAGCCGATTTAAAGAATACCTCGTCGTGTTATAAGAGAAAATCATACCAGATAAGAATTGGCATCAGTTGAAATGTTAAAAGATAAACTCGACCATGCTCTGACCAAACATGTGGCAAAATAGGAAAAAAATAATAGAAAGTGCCACAGCGGTTGCGGTCAATGCCTAAGCTTTTGCCAAAAAGATAAAGTCTTTAGAGACTGGATATTTGTCCGCTTGTGCGGACAAAGAGACATTGGCTTCTGTCTCGAAGTGTCTACACTAAATGTAGTTATATCAATTAGGCTCATCCAATAGATTGATTAGATTTGTATTGTCGGCACTTTTACTCAGACAAATTTTATGTTATATATATTTTAGCATTCGACAATATAGTGTACAAATTTCAATGCAATAAACATTCATTCAATTCTTACTTCACACATTGTCGGCCTGCATAGCTTCAAGTATTTGCCATTGATTAATTTCACCTTCAACCCTGTGTTAAACTCGTTGAGAGCATAGGCATTACTAGAAAATACTTGTGTAATCTTAAATGGTCCTTCCCATTTTGGTGACCATTTGTAGTATTCTTAACAATGTTTCTCAATAAGTAAAATTATCTTCCATACTAGATTAGCCAAGTTAAAAGACTTGTATTTAACCCAACGGTTATAAAATTTAACAATTCACTCTTTTTTGTCGAATTAAACTTTCTAAAGCGATTAATCTCTCATCAGTCAACTTGTTTAATTCATCAAACATTGAATCCCAATAACTTTCAACTGGTAATTATCCTTGTTATTGAATGCGAATTGATTGGAGATTAATCTCAACGAGCAAAATAGCATCATGACCATAAACTAATTTATATGGCGATATACTTGTCAATTCCCTTAGCGAGTTTCTGTATGTCCATAGAACCTGATCAAAGGTATTATGCCAATTTCTAGGCTGTCAACCAATATGCTTTTTTATCAGGCTTATAAGTATTTTGTTGATGGCCTCTACTTGGCCATTTACCTGTGCATAGTAAGGTGTAGACCTAATTAATTTTATCTTTCGACAACTTTCAGTCCAGTGAAAATGATACCTTGATTGGTTGTCAGAGTTTGAGGTATTCGAAACTTATAAATGATGTGATTTTCAATAAAATTAATCACATCTTGGCAGGTGACATCTTTAAACTCGATTGCTTCAACCCACTTGGTGAAATAGTCAACCCCAACTAGAATATATTTAAGCTCTTTTGATGAAAGAGGGTGTATCTAGCCAATTAAGTCCTAAGCCTATCCCTTAAACGACCAAGGTTTAATAATTGAATGCAATTCACTAGCTGGAATGTTTTGTATATGGCCATGTCTTTGACATTCTTCATCAGACTTGGCAAACATTATGGAATCTTCAACTAGAGTTGGCCAATAAAATCTTCATTGTTGAAGGGTCTATTTCATTTTTTTCACCTGCTTGATGAGCTCCACAAATGCCTTCATGGACTTTCGATAAAGTAATGTATGCCTCTGACTCACTCAACACTCTTCCAACTGTCCGTCGACAATCTTCCTATATAATTGTCCACCCGACATTACAAAATTTAACGCTCTATACTTAAGTTTCCATTCTACGTTAGATCTTGGATTTTCTAGATAATCAATGATTGCTTTTCTCTAATCATTATTTGTATAAATGTCATTTTGTAACACATCCTTTTTCTCCAAAGGATATAAAAGCTCTTTTATTTCTATTAGATATGACAGAACTTCTTGAGAAACTTTATACCTAAAAGCTATCTGAGCTAAGTCATTGGCTTTTTCATTTGATTCTCTAGGAATGTGTTGGACAATTACTTCGTCAAACTTTTTCATCAACTTACTCACCATGGCATAATAATCAAATTTTGATTAACACATTTATATTATTGAGTAAGTTATTTGACTACCAACTAGGAATCTCCAAATATGTGCACCCTTTGTGCTTCCAATTAACAAAGTATCTTTAACTCAACAATTAAAGCTTCATATTCAGTCTCATTGTTAGAACAAGAGTACTTTAATTCAAACATGAATTTAATTAGAGTTCCCGTTGGGGAAATTATTAAAACTTCGATGCCACTTCCTTTTTTGTGCCTTGATCTGTTGAAATAAAGATGCCATAGTCTCAATCTGACAAAATTTATGTCATTATCTATGTCTAGGTCAGGATGGTCAACTAAAAAGTCAGCCAATGCTTGGCCTTTAATAGCTTTTACTGGAACATATTGTAAAAAACATTTCGACAATGCAATAGTCCATTTGCCGATGCATCCATTAAGAACAGGTTTGGATAACATAAATTTTATTATATCTATCTTTGACACGACAAATACATTACAAGACATCATATAATATTTCAGCTTAGTATAAGAAAAATACAATGATAAGCATAATTTCTCAATTGCACTATATCTTGTTTCTGCATCATTTAAAGCTCGACACTATTCTCATCATCTTGAGTCAGTAAACATCCTATGGTCTCTTCAGAAGCTGAAATATATAACTTCAATGGCTGTCATGGAATTGGTGACATCATAACCAGAAGATTTGTCAGATATTGCTTGATTTGATCAAAAGCCTCATGATGACAAGGCTCCCAGACATACTCTTGCTCAGCTTTCAGCTTGACTAAAGGCAAAAAGACTCTAGTTCTACCCAACAAGTTAGATATAAATCTCTTTAAGAAGTTTACTTTTCCCAAGAAAGATTGTAATTCCTATTTATTTGTCGGTACAGTAGCTTCCAAACCTGCCTTAGTCTTATTCTTGTCCACTTCAATGACTACGAACTAAAAATCCTAGAAATTTGGCAGCCGACACTCCAAAAGTACATTTCTCTGGATTCATTTTAAAACTGTTTTCACATTCTTTCAAAAGCTTACCTCAAATGTGCCAAGTGGTTTTGCTTATCTTCTGACTTGACAATGACATCGTCAATGTAAACCTCCATAAACTTCCCTATGACATCGTGAAATATGGTGTTCATCGCTCTTTGATAGGTAGCCCTTGCATTCTTTAAGCCAAAAGGTATGACAACTCATTCATATGTCCCAATGGCTCCTGGATATCTGAAAGAACTTTTCAACACATCCTCTTTAGCTATAAAATCTGATTATAACCTACATGACCATCTATACAACTTAAGATTTCATGCCCAGATGTAGCATCTACTAACATATCCGCTATGGGCATAGGATATTCATCTTTAGGAGTTGCCAAATTTAAATTCCTAAAATCAATATATACCCTTAACTTGTCATTTTTCTTAATAACTAGAACTGCATTAGAGAGTCATTCAACATACTTGGTAGTTTTGATGAACTTAGCTTTAAGTAGACGTTCGACCTCCTCTTTGATTTTTAATACCACTTTAGGGGAAAATCTCTTATTTTCCTGTTTGACAAGTCTGTATCCTTCCTTAAGTGGTAGTCTATGTTCATTGAGGTCTCTACTTGAACCAAGCATCTCATTGTAATCTCAGGCGAAGCAGACTCTATATTTCGTGATTAACATGATAAGATCTTCTTTGAATTCCTTTGGTAGAAATAGACTTATAAAAATTGGTCTCTTATTCTCTTCGGTGCCAAAGTTCACTTCTTCCAAAGGATCTTCTACTTCAACATTCATCTTTTTATCGGGCCCTTTCTCAAATCCTAAAGGGCTGTCGTCTACAATGCAATCCAACAACATACATTCTATTGTATTGACTGCTTTGTCAACCAAGTAGGCCGACAACCTATCCATTTGAGTCTTAAGACTCATGGCTGGCACTTGGATGATTTTCATTGACCTTATCCATTAGTTTGACACCAAATTGATCCATTAAGAAAGCCTCCAAGGCCTTCTTGTTGATCATTCCATCTTCTGTGGTCACTAGTCTGACGTTTGGAGCGTCAATTTTGAAGTCGACATAGTTGCTGCAAATAACATGGACTATCATCTGCTTTTACTAACTCTACTTATCCTTCGTTGTTCCAAAGAATCAACTTCTGATGAACAGTCGACGAGATTGCTCCGACAGCATAGATCCAATCTCTTCCCAACAAAATGTTATAACTAGATTTTGAGGGAATTACTATAAATAGGGTTGCTCTTTCGACTGATCCGACACGAATATTTAACATCGTTACACCGTTGGATAGGGAAGACTTGCCACCAAAATTAGTGACAATCATATCTGTCTAAATTAAATTAGACGTATTCTTCCTTAACCTCTTGAATGTAGCTCTCGAAATTAGATCGATGGCAGCTCCACCATCCACTAGAACCCTATTAATAGGCTTCCCTTTTAATAAGGCCTTGATATGTAAAGGTCATAAATGTGCCTTCTGCGTGTCAGTTGGCTTTTCAAACTTGGCCAAATTGTCGAGTTTATCATCATAATCATCATGTACACTATTGAAACATGAAATTATATCATCTTATACCAATAAACAATTCTCCGACAAGTCTTCTAAATCTTCCTTATTCTCACCCACGTAAATTTCATAATGGGCTTTATATTCTAGTGGAACCACAACAATGAGGTTAAGACTCATATTGATAGGATGTTCGTCTGCATCCTTTTTCTTTCCAACGTCTTCTTCTTCGACGTCTCTAAATCTTCCTTCAACTAGGTCTCAATCTTCTTCATCCATGAATAGCCCAAGTTCATTCGTGAATGGCCCAAGTTTAAAATAATCCTTATCCACTGGACAACCATTAGACCCTACTTTCAACAAAGTAGTTCTCATAGCCATGATCACATTGTCTAGATCTTTATCCATATCAAAGTCTAGATTAAATTCTTCTTCATTGTTGAGACCCAAAAGGTCTTTAGGATCATTAAGGGCTTTAATAATCTCATTGGCTGATAAATCTATGTCATTTACATGACATGACATTCAAGTTTAAACTCGATGAGTTGCCCCCTTGCTTAACTTTGGCAAGAGTTTCTTTCTTTTGTTCGACATTAGTTGTAGGATCCTCCAAAATCGTTGTGATCTCTTTATGAGACCAATCTTCATAATCCTTTACTTCCACATCAGCCACTTGTTTTCCTGTAGTGGCTTTCTTAGCTTCTGCTAACCCGACAGGCCAGTTTTCTTTGGGAGGGAAAGACGTATACTTTTATCAAGTTCTAATTCAAAGGTGTCAGCTGCGTCAGTCTCCATGCCTTTGCAATCTCCTCTTGAAGCCATGTACTCAAAAGATTCAGCTGAGTCTGTACGTTCTACTCTTGTGGATTGGAAGTTTCTTGTCAAATTACTTCAGTATTTTGGACTATTGTTTTGGTTTCGACTACCAAACTTTTTTTCTCAACCCTGATGGTTCTTCTTTGATTAGGAGTGCATTTTCCAAGACTCTTCTTTCCTATGCTTATCTATACCTCTGCAACCTCCATTTCTGGCTTTTCGACAATGCTTAACCAAATGTTTTAGGATTTCTTTAACTGAATGGCACTACCTTTCCATATCTATAATCTTTGTTCTAGAAAGGCTAATCCTTTTGGAATCTATTTCTCTTGGCATAATCTTTGTTTGCCATTGCAGAGTTCTTAACCCACTGGCCAACCTTTACATTTATAGGTAGCACTCGTGTGCTGACATGTCAGATGTGGTCTTAGGAACTTGGATTACTACTCCCGACTAACTCTTTTGGGTTTTCAGCCCACCGACCACTAAGATTCGGCCTAGCCATTTGTTGTGGCCGAGTTTTTTACGTGTGGGATGGTTTTTTCTAATTACGAGAAGGTCTTTCTTTCTTTTGATCTTTAGAACGGGCCATTGCATTTCAACGTGTTTCTATGGCCTCTGGATCATATAAGTGGACACATCTCAAACATATCTTAATTGCTACTTTTTCTCTCTTTCTAAACATAAACTCTTCATAGGTTTCCCAAGGCTTTTGATCTATGTTGAAGGTGTAATACCCGAGAATTTCTCTTTTTTCTTTTCTTCTATTTCTCAAAATTTTGTGCTTGACATTTACTAATAGTTATATTTCGTGACTGATTTAGTTTTCTCTCTGATCTATCTTGTGAACTTTCTTCTTGGCATTTATATTTTTTTAGGTGTTGTCATATTTATGGGAATTATGGAATACTCTCATTTCGTGGTAAAATTTTATACTAAGTAAAGAAATGGAGTAAGAAGGAAGCTAGCTAAGAAAATAATATGTCCTTAGGAGACTAGTGTGGTGGGCCCTACCCCTCTTAAACCTTCTCTTCTCTTTTCCTTCTTTTCTCGTAGATGTGTAGGGATGGGTACATTCTCCTCAATACTCCCATCCCTCTCTCTCTCACATCTTTTCCTATGTACTGGCCGAAGGTAGGTTTTGGGGAAGGGGAGATTTACTATTGTTGAGTCAAGGAGGAAACTCAAGTAAGTATCAATCACTTTATTCCTTCTCCCTTCTTTAATTTTCGAAACCTTCAAACCCTAGGATAAGTTTTGTAAATTTTCTGAAGTTCTAAGCATAATGGGTCTCCAAGTGGCCTCCATAGTGATTTCTTTTGGTTTAAACATTTCTGGTATGCTTTAGGTTGTTGGGGATGCATTTATGGAGGAGAGGAAGGTTGTTGTGCCATTATTGAGGAAATGATTTGGACAAAGGTGGAAGAAATTTAAATGTAGGTGACACAACCTTACTCTCCATTCCTAAATAGCATCTAATGTAGTTCATGTGAAGCTTTAAACACCCAAACAAGCTTATTAATTCACCATGGGAACCCTTAGACCCAAAGAAGATGTTTTGGGAAGTAAAAATCATGAGCCCTGCTGTGCTGTCGTCGGGCGCCCAGCAAACTGGTGAAGGTAGAGAGTTCTGGATTTGGTGCCTGGAAGCGCCACCCAGTAGAAAAGCTTTAATAGAGAGTTTACGGCATGTTGCCACCCAGGGCACTTCAGGCACCCTATGCCTGGATATCCGAGTGGCTTTGAGTGAATTGTGGCTCTTTGGGTGCCATGGGTGGCGCCCAAGTGCCTTTCACTAACTATACTTTCTAAATTCCTAAACCTCAATATGTGCCTTTCTTTCCAAGGTGTTCCTACTGCCGCTCATTAATCCTTCACACTCTACATTCCTCTCTTTCATTCTACCTCAGGTAAGGGAGCTAACTTTGATCAAACGATGTAGGCATTAGCCATTTATGCAACTATATTTAAGGACATATGCATTGTGAATTTATCTTGTAAAGAACTAAACTCACGAATTATTCGGGGTACCTTTGATATTGATCTGTTTGAAACAACCTTGTGTGATACTAGTATTTATGACGAAGATGTTGGGATCCTTTGTTCAAGAGATATAAGTCCTGTTGGGTGGTTTGAGATGAACTCTTGCTACGTAGATATGCTATAAATTTTCTTTTACTATTATTGCCCTGGAACAGCGGGCATCTCTTAAATTTTATTATTATTGCCCTGAAACTGCAGGCATTCCTTAACTATTTCTATTATTGCCTTGGAACGGTAGGTATCTCTAAATCATCATTTCTGCATAATGAGGATTTATATAGTGGTGCCTAAAGTTCATGAGCTTCTTAATGAGATTATTGCCATGTATGTTATTGTGTGTATGCTCAATCCCTTATTCACGAATGACTAGGATTAACGATAAATGTTTGCAAGGTTTTGGTGGTTCCTCCTCAATGAGAAATATGTGGTAAGCCTTTGTGTCTTATTCACTAAGTAAATTTACTCATTCCTCTTTATGTGTGGCCCTTGTAGATTCTGCAGTTGCCGGTGAGTCTCCGCAAAGGAAGTAGTAGGGTCCCACATCACCACGACTTGTGCATGGTCGGTGATTGCTTCTTTTCGTCTTTTGGGTTGGGAATGTGACTCTATAATGATTAGAACTCCTAGGTCTTGTGTGAAAATTCTTTTGTACTTAATGAATTTGACTAGACTATGTTTTGATTCTTTCCCCATGTTTTGTGAACAGGAGGAAAGCTTGGAAACATAGGTTGTTATCACAAGTATATCATTGAGATGATTCCAGTTAACGAAGTACATTTATGTGTGACTGCACCTATCTATTGTTGACCTATGTAGTTGAGATTTAGGCTTACTGTCACGTCCCAAAATTTGAGCACGTGACCGGCACGGAAAGTGAATTTCATTTCACCTCCGTAAGCCTATCTTTCTCTTAAAAATCATACAATTCTTTTTCATGCAACCAAAACGAGTTCTCTATACATACTACAATTACTCACATTACATCACTGAATGAACCTACCCGATTACAGAGATTTCTAGATTTATACAACTTAGAATAAAACTTAACTATTATACCTTTATCCTGAACAAATGAAAAGGTAATTATGGACTAAGGATCCATAATTCCTTGTTCCGATATTTACCTTCAGCTGTCAACTCTGAAAAAAATATCAATAAGAGGGGTATGAGCAAACCACGTGCCCAGTGAGTAGATAACACAATACTATGACAAAATAAAAATCATGCATCATAATGATAACATGCAGCAATCATACGTAGATCGATCATCATATGATATAATATTATTCATAATACTTCACAACAATATCCAAGTGAATCAAATGCATTTCAATAAAATTCAAAATTCACAACAGCAATCGATGAAATCAATTTCACACACAATTCCCGTACCAACCGGGTCGTCCAGAATACCTCTGGATCGTTGCCCGCGGCCCCCGCCGCATCCACCCTTATCGCTCCATTTATATTCTCCACCCTTATAGCTTCACATAGATTTCTCCATGGGGTGCACCACCATGCCTTTCCTTTCCAGTCAAACACAATCACAATCACATATAAAAACATCTTCAATCATAATCTTGAGCCACATACA
This sequence comes from Biancaea sappan, assembly GCA_037074585.1. NCBI lineage: Eukaryota > Viridiplantae > Streptophyta > Magnoliopsida > Fabales > Fabaceae > Biancaea > Biancaea sappan. Next base: position 81,640,830 of record CM073492.1, read on the forward strand.
CAACTCAGTCATTTACAATTCAAGCCACAACATAATCAATGTGGTTCCAGCAACATAGCATGTATATAACATAACCCATAATATAGAACAATTATTCAACAATAACATACTTAACTATCCGCATATGATTGAACTCAACAATCAGAGTATGATACATTTCAACTCAGTTCACATGCCATTCACAATCCATCATATAACCTCAATTCATGAGAAAATAAGAAAATATAATTATATACATCACCTGGCACGTTCCACAATTGTTTATGTCTCATCATACCACATCATTCTCTTCAAATTTGGATATTCAACATATTTTCACTATGATGCAAAAAGTCAATAACAAAGATATTTAATCATAGCAAGTATTAACCCACTCACCTGGATTTCATGCTCTCAGCACTCCCACCTTGCACTTGACCATTCCTATTGTAACCAGATAAAAACCATCAGGGTTACGAAATAGAGAAATTTCCTACCACTACTCTCGACCTTCATCCACTTCTCAAATCATAACTCCTAACTGGTAATGAATATCCAGATGAAACTTATACCATTGGAAACTAGACTCAAAGAGCTTTTCAACGATATTAAAAAAAAAAACTGATGCTACAGTAACGGTCAACGGTCAACGCAGCTACAGTAACGTTGACCGAGTCAACGCTACAGTAACGTTGACCGAGTCAACGCTACAGTAACGTTGACCGAGTCAACGCTACAGTAACGAGAAAATCTGGAAAAATTTTCTCGGTGAACAGTAATTCTGGGGAAAATTTTCGATGTTCTTCGTGTTCTTCATCCAAAAATCCAAAAATCATATCTAAAACAACATTTCTTTTGATTTCTTCCATGGGTTTTCATCCTTAATGTCTAAGGAGTGTTTTAACACCAAAACCCCCAATTTCTACCAACAATCCAAGCTCAAATCTCAAATTTTCATCAAGAACACTAACTTTTTTCAAATATCCAAATTCTACGAATTTCTCCTAGTTTTCTCCAAATTTCTTGTTCTAATAACATCATAAACCACCTAGGAATGTTTTAGATTAACATCCACACTTAAATTCATCCATTAAAATATTCTACAAAAATTTTGCAAAAATAATAACCAAGGATTTGATCTTGTAATAAGAGGAAGAAGAAGAAGAACATCAACTTACCAATCATCCTAACTTTCATAGCTTCCTTCCCAAAGCAAAAATTGCATGAATGATTGATGAAGAAATTCCTTTGCAAGCATAATCGAGAGAGAGAGAAAGTGAAGCTACGGGAGGGAGAATGAGAAAAAGAAAAGAATAAGGAGAAGTGTATACGCGTGGGCCCCACCAATTTCTTTTTCGATAAAATCGCTCATAGCCACCTTAGCTTATAAGATTTGTTCACTTTAATCCCTCTCGATGTCTCAAACTCCACTTTATCCTCGAATCCATCATCTTTTCGGTACCGGACTCATAATTCATTCCCATAAGCTCTATTTTTCTTCTCGGGTTCCTACTTGGTCATTTCTCAAAAGTCCTCTATACTTTCTTTTCTTTTCACTTTAGTCCTTGAGAATTTGTAAAAATTTCCTAAATTAAAAATAAAAATTTCTATTCCCACATTTTCTTCACTAATTCAAAAAGAAAATTTTCCACGTAATTAAATTTTTCACTAAACTTCAAAATAGGCTTTAAATATTCATATAAATTCTTGGGATATTACATTCTTCCCTCCTTAATAGAATTCGGTCCTCCGAATTCAAAACTCAAGATTGAAACAAATGCAGATATTTTGTCTATATCTCATTCTCTCTTCTGGAATTTTCACAATCAAGTACAAAATATAACAAGTTCAACATATTTTTATTTCTCAAATTTCTTCAGTAAAAGAATTGCCTCAACAAAAAAAAAATCAAATACGAAAATTTTTTATTTCTAATACATAAGTTACAGGCAACAAGCTGAACTTGATTTACAAAACAGATAATTTTAATACGTAAACATTAGATCAAACATCAGCTTTAGGTACAAACAAAAGAAAAGATAAATTAAGAACGAGGAGGCTTTTGAAATGCAGAAGGTGCTCCAGGTCTAGAAGAAGAAGGTGCTTCAGACCTTAAGGAGGAAGTTAATCGTTGCAGCCTAGAAAGAGTTTCTGGAGGAAACGTCTGGGAAATTTGGCGAAGTGCAGAAGTCACTCCATTCATACAGTCAATACATCTCGCTTGTTGGTCACGAAAATTTTGAGTTGCAAACATCGAATGTCTATCAACTCTATTCGCCAATTCCCTAAAATGACGGTTCAAAAGCTTCTCTTGTTCTGTAAAGAGACGATTTATCAATCTCCCCTGGTCCTCAAAGTGGCGGTTTATCAGTCTTTCCAAGTCCTCCATCTTTTGTCTCATAAGCGCAAGCTCATTATTAGAAGATGTTGCTGTGCTAACATCCTCTAACTCTACTAAATCCCTTTTTCTTTTCTTAGCCTCTGGTGACTCTTCCATGGATCTCTTATTCTTATAATTCTCTAGGCTAAGATTTAGATCCAGCTCTACCTTGCCAGCCTCAAAGTTTAAATTGAAAGATTTATTGCCGGCCATATTTTTCTGAGCTATAAAGGTTGTACAGAAGGAGAAGTTTGATGCTAGAAAGCTTATAGATATAAACTCTTAGTGTAGTGAGCAGCGTAATGGGGCATCCATTATATATAGACGAAATTTAGGGCTACAAAACCTTTACATCATACTCTAAAGATGACCTACAGACCTTATCCGACGCAATGCCAACGGTCTCTGATAAGCATGCCAGAAAATAACAAAATATAATCAAATACAAAAGATTTCCTTAAAAATTTCGGCTAACTTTTGACTCTTACTCAAATTATTAAACTAATCGCCGCTTCAATTTATGACTTCCTAACTCTGTATTTGTCATATCCAATAATTCTAAATCGAGATATTACTCCATGAACGGGTAGCTTCATATTAACCTTATCTAGGTTTCTAATCCGTGACTTTGCCCTAAGCTTACACATTTTCAAACATACATATTAAAATAAAAACTTCTCACATCTACACATCAAGCGTTCCATAAAGTGAGAGAAAAATTTTACCTTTCACTTGCCTCTACGAGCATATATGTATATATGTATAAACATAGAGATACATCATTATCTATATATATTTTCATCTATTCAAGTTCTTTTAAATTTCAGACTTCACATTCTCTGAATGTATGTAGAATCATTACATATTATTCCTGGCCATAACAAATAGCCTTCACTCTCTATGCATGAATAACATACATACATATCATATGTATTTAGATACATATAATCACAGTATAATTCAATCAATCATGTATATTATACTTAACTGAAGGCTTTCAAGAACAATACAAGAAAGCATAGAAATACATTTTAGTTCATCGTGAAAACATCAAAGACACTCTGTAATGGCTACATTGTCGACTTCCTTCAATTTCAGAAAATGCCAACGAGAGAAATGGAAAAACCAAGTGTAAATCGGCCGCAAATCCACCGAATATTGACTTTCGTGGTTTTGCCATTAATGCGACGCGTTGTTGGTGTGCATGCCTACCCTAGACTCCTAGCTTCCAGCTTGCAGAAATCCATAGGTTAAGCGTGTAGGGTGCGGCGAAGAGATATCTTCTTTGTCTCTAAGTTCAAATTTTTCCTCTATAAGAACTGTCCCAACGTTCTCAGTTACCACACCACAAAGAGTAATCATATCTGAGCCTACAACTTCCCAGCGTTCCTCTCTTCTCATACTCCCACATAAATTTCTAAATTTTTCAAATCATGGCCACAAGGAAGTACATTGATCTCACAATGGATGCCAAGAGAGAAGAGCTCGACTTAAACTTAAGTCTAGGCAAAGACAAGGGCAAAAGACCTTTTGAAGGGTCTTTAGAGAAGCATATGGAGAAGAAAATGAAGAAGAACGAGGAAGCTGAGGAGACTAGCACGGCCCATACCTCGGAGGACAAAATCGCCTGTCTAGAGCAGGAGGTGAAAAATCTGAAAAAGATGATAGGAGACCTGGAGAAGTTAACTAAACGCAATCATGCAGAAATGACTTCAAGAATAGACAGGTTCTTCTATTGGTCTACCCAGTGCTTCTGCAATCAACAACAAAGAAGTGTTGATTGTATGAATGGGATTTACACTACCCTCCGCGACATTGCTCTGTCTCTCACTCCAAGGAATGGTCGAGGGGTGATGATACAATACAACCCTCCTAATCCGAGACCACCTCGCTTTTAGATTACTCATGCATGAGTAATTTTCTTTTTTTTTTTGCAATGTAATCCTTCCGCTTTTAATGCCAGTGGTTTCTTTTATGGGATGATACTAAAAAAATAGTAATAATAAAATTAAGAAAGATAAAGGAAATCATTCACACAAAATCAATCATGAATTCAACATATAAAGCCCCATACATACAATTTGATCCGACAGCAATGGAATCAAAACAATAATAACCTTTCCTTTACCGGGTTCAAAAGTATAGCCATATCTGTCTAAAACTAAAACTAAAAACATAATTCCTAAGAAAAAACAAGTCTCGGAGGGAAAGGAAATGAAAACATCCTACAGGACCTTCAATGGAGCCATCTCTCTATAGTCGTGCCCGGGTTCACCACGATAGAGGAGATCCCACTAAGGTTACCTTACTCTGTAATCGGTAGGAGACCTAATCCCAAAGCTCTGATACCAACTTGTCACGTCCCAAAATTTGAGCACGTGACCGGCACGGAAAGTGAATTTCATTTCACCTCCGTAAGCCTATCTTTCTCTTAAAAATCATACAATTCTTTTTCATGCAACCAAAACGAGTTCTCTATACATACTACAATTACTCACATTACATCACTGAATGAACCTACCCGATTACAGAGATTTCTAGATTTATACAACTTAGAATAAAACTTAACTATTATACCTTTATCCTAAACAAATGAAAAGGTAATTATGGACTAAGGATCCATAATTCCTTGTTCCGATATTTACCTTCAGCTGTCAACTCTGAAAAAAAATATCAATAAGAGGGGTATGAGCAAACCACGTGCCCAGTGAGTAGATAACACAATACTATGACAAAATAAAAATCATGCATCATAATGATAACATGCAGCAATCATACGTAGATCGATCATCATATGATATAATATTATTCATAATACTTCACAACAATATCCAAGTGAATCAAATGCATTTCAATAAAATTCAAAATTCACAACAGCAATCGATGAAATCAATTTCACACACAATTCCCGTACCAACCGGGTCGTCCAGAATACCTCTGGATCGTTGCCCGCGGCCCCCGCCGCATCCACCCTTATCGCTCCATTTATATTCTCCACCCTTATAGCTTCACATAGATTTCTCCATGGGGTGCACCACCATGCCTTTCCTTTCCAGTCAAACACAATCACAATCACATATAAAAACATCTTCAATCATAATCTTGAGCCACATACACAACTCAGTCATTTACAATTCAAGCCACAACATAATCAATGTGGTTCCAGCAACATAGCATGTATATAACATAACCCATAATATAGAACAATTATTCAACAATAACATACTTAACTATCCGCATATGATTGAACTCAACAATCAGAGTATGATACATTTCAACTCAGTTCACATGCCATTCACAATCCATCATATAACCTCAATTCATGAGAAAATAAGAAAATATAATTATATACATCACCTGGCACGTTCCACAATTGTTTATGTCTCATCATCCCACATCATTCTCTTCAAATTTGGATATTCAACATATTTTCACTATGATGCAAAAAGTCAATAACAAAGATATTTAATCATAGCAAGTATTAACCCACTCACCTGGATTTCATGCTCTCAGCACTCCCACCTTGCACTTGACCATTCCTATTGTAACCAGATAAAAACCATCAGGGTTACGAAATAGAGAAATTTCCTACCACTACTCTCGACCTTCATCCACTTCTCAAATCATAACTCCTAACTGGTAATGAATATCCAGATGAAACTTATACCATTGGAAACTAGACTCAAAGAGCTTTTCAACGATATTAAAAAAAAAAAACTGATGCTACAGTAACGGTCAACGGTCAACGCAGCTACAGTAACGTTGACCGAGTCAACGCTACAGTAACGAGAAAATCTGGAAAAATTTTCTCGGTGAACAGTAATTCTGGGGAAAATTTTTGATGTTCTTCGTGTTCTTCATCCAAAAATCCAAAAATCATATCTAAAACAATATTTCTTTTGATTTCTTCCATGGGTTTTCATCCTTAATGTCTAAGGAGTGTTTTAACACCAAAACCCCCAATTTCTACCAACAATCCAAGCTCAAATCTCAAATTTTCATCAAGAACACTAACTTTTTTCAAATATCCAAATTCTACGAATTTCTCCTAGTTTTCTCCAAATTTCTTGTTCTAATAACATCATAAACCACCTAGGAATGTTTTAGATTAACATCCACACTTAAATTCATCCATTAAAATATTCTACAAAAATTTTGCAAAAATAATAACCAAGGATTTGATCTTGTAATAAGAGGAAGAAGAAGAAGAACATCAACTTACCAATCATCCTAACTTTCATAGCTTCCTTCCCAAAGCAAAAATTGCATGAATGATTGATGAAGAAATTCCTTTGCAAGCATAATCGAGAGAGAGAGAAAGTGAAGCTACGGGAGGGAGAATGAGAAAAAGAAAAGAATAAGGAGAAGTGTATACGCGTGGGCCCCACCAATTTCTTTTTCGATAAAATCGCTCATAGCCACCTTAGCTTATAAGATTTGTTCACTTTAATCCCTCTCGATGTCTCAAACTCCACTTTATCCTCGAATCCATCATCTTTTCGGTACCGGACTCATAATTCATTCCCATAAGCTCTATTTTTCTTCTCGGGTTCCTACTTGGTCATTTCTCAAAAGTCCTCTATACTTTCTTTTCTTTTCACTTTAGTCCTTGAGAATTTGTAAAAATTTCCTAAATTAAAAATAAAAATTTCTATTCCCACATTTTCTTCACTAATTCAAAAAGAAAATTTTCCACGTAATTAAATTTTTCACTAAACTTCAAAATAGGCTTTAAATATTCATATAAATTCTTGGGATATTACACTTACGGTCAAGGAATAGTCCTTTGATTGTGCTGGTCACTTGCCTATTTTAGGTCGTGATAGAAGGTATCTGCCATAGGGTCAGGGTCATCATTCTTACACTTGTATAGATCTACTTTGGTATACATCTTCCCTTTTCCTTTCACATCAACCATGCCAATATTTAGGGGAATTCGGTTGTTGATTTCAGCAACATTTGTTTGAAAAGGATTAGTGTCAACTTTTATGTTTGTTTTCTTATCAGCGAACTTCAATCTCCCTTCAGTCAAAGCTTTTTGGATTAAGTCCCTGAAATGTACACATTCATTAGTCACATGACTGAATACATTATGGAATTTACAATATTTTTGGTCTTTAATTTCATTAGGCTTTAACAGTCTATGGTTATATGATAATTTTATTTGTTTTTCTTTTAACAAAACATCAAAAAATTATTCGGCTTTTATTATGTCGAATGTGTATATTTTGCTATTGATATAGCTCATCTTTTATAGGCTTTATACCTGACAAATAAGGAGGTCCATTCTTTAATTCGGCAAGATTTACATCATAAGCTACATCCTCATCCTCTTTGTCAGATTCTTCTATTTCGACGTAATTTACTTTTTCTCTCTTGAGGAATTTCTTTTGCTTTTGCATCTTTTCAGCTTTCAATTGTTCTATCTATCGAACTTTGCCCCCGAGTTGGGCAAGATCAACTACATGCTGATTGACAAGCTTTTTCCTGATATAATAAGCTAGAACCCCGATAACCATCTTGACAATTTCAGCCTCGGGAATGGGAGTAAAACATCTACTCCTTATTTGGCTAAATCATGTCAAATAGTCCTCGACAGATTCGTTGTATAACCTTTTAATAGTAAACAAATTTGTCAGACCAACTTTTAGGTCTCCTCTGAAGAATTGGTTATGGAAGCTACTCTCTATTTACGCCCACGAATAAATAGAGTTTGGTCTCAGCGTCGAGAACCAAGAAAAGGCAATTTCATGAGGGAACTGAGAAAGAATCTCATTTTAAGTCCTTCATCTATTGCTAGATCTCCTATTTCGATGGTGTACTGTGTTGTGTGTTCGATGGTGTACTGTGTTGTGTGTTCGATGGTTGATTCACCACTTTCCCCAATAAACTTGGATAGTTTAGGAACCTTAACCATCCCTCTAGGCAATTATTCTTGTTGAACCCAATCAAGGAACACTGAAGCGAAATAAGGATGATTAGTATAGCCTACATTGAAACCAAATCTATTAAGGACTTATTCGACAACTTGGTATACATTGCACTTAACTTGGTTCCCCATGAGGTTTTGTCAGAACTCTCTTGCAGCATTGTTCATCTGTGGCTCATTTCGACGCAACATTTGTACTTGACCATGTCTCAATTGTGGTTGAGGTTGGTCTTACCCTTGTATTATGTTATTTGGTTGATTTTGGCCCTGATTTTGAGACATAATCACTTGTTCTAGTTGGACATTTTCAGACACAACAATCCCCAAGGCCTAAGTTAGTCTATCCATTTGTAGTGCTAACATATTACATGCGTTATTGGTATTTTTCATTAAGGGCTTTAGTACACACCTATTTGTTGTGTCAACATACTCACCATATCATGACTACTTTCATCCATTTATTGTTGAATGGTAGCCAATGAACTTACAATAGATGTAGAGACAGTATTTGGCATATCTCTCGATATATTAGGGAATACATGTCCCAAATTCAGTTTTTTCTGTTGGAATACAGTGGGAGCACTAGTTCCTGCCATATTTGCCAATGCAGAACTTATTGTTTGGCCTTGAGTCATTTGATATATGGGATTGGCTAACTGACTGCCAATCCCAAGTTGAGTCATCACAGGAGGAACATACCCTTGAGGTAATCCATATTGAGGAGCAAACCTTGTTGTTTGGCTACCTACTAGACTTGGTGATACTGGTGTCGATCCAGACACTTGCTCTAATATAGGGTTTCCCGAAAGGGATATGTTTGGCACAACGTCTATAGGATTAGCAATTGTGGTAACTGCAAATTGTGAGTGTGAGAAGAACAAGGTATGAATTTACTACTTCTCTAACGCATACATGTAACGAGTTACTCTGAACTCGTTCTACTGGGCATGCCAACTTGTTTATGGTTTTTTATGGTCAAACCAAAATCAGACAACAAATTTTCTATGTGTCAATTCATTAACGAATATCGTTGGTTGAAGGTCAAATCTAACAACAAATACTTGATTCTATCGAGAATGATTATCTTCAAAGTTATGCGATAATCTCGTTTAAAAGAACAAATGTGTCGAGTGCTAATGCTTTGACAAGTTTTGTATGAAAGAGCTTGAGGCCTAAAATAAGTTTTTTTGTAGAAGTTATATAAAAATAGTAAATTTGAAAAAAAGTAAATTGCAGAATGTAAAGTGCATAGAAGGATAAACTGCAGAAAGTAAACGACAGAAAGGTCAAGTGCAGAATGTAAATGGAAAAAAGTAAATTGCTGAAAGTTAAAGTGCAGAAAGTTTAAAAGAAAGCGATTAAATTGCACAAAGTAAATGAAACCATTTTAATTGCATTATGAAGTAAATGAAAGCGATAAAGGATTGAAATGATAAAAGATTTGAATTAAATTTGACTGAAATGTAAGGTGAAAAGCATACTTTGATGTTGATCATTTAATCTGCTCATATGAGATATTAGGATTTTTAATCAAGAGTTGTCAACTTCTTTTACAACAATTAACTCGGTATTTATAAGCAAATAACCGAAGTAACTGTCTATCTATTTAATTGCCACGTATGTTATGGTTTGCATTGCATTGACCACTACCCAAACCCATGTAAACCATTATGCTAAGCCACGTAAGTGATAGTTTACATGTTCGACATAACTATTTTGAATTGGTGTAACGGTCTTCGACTGCTTCCATTCGACATCTTCTCTTGCCTTCAATGATCGACAACCAAATTACCTTGACATGCCCTCTTCTTTGACAACCTTAGACTTGACTTGTTCGTCAATCATGTTTGAATTTTCCTGTCAAATGGTGTGCTTCTGACAACTTCACTTTGACAGTCGTACATAAATGTTTTTGTAGATGGCTATCCTTACTCTCCTCTGTCAAATTTGTCTTTGTCGAATAGCAGATTTTTGTCGAATGTTTGAGCCAAATCACTTATATTGACACAAGCAATTAGCATTATTTTGTTGTGCTATTGAGGTTGATTACTTATCGGCCAAGCAGCTTATTTATTTTATTTAAAAATGATCACCCAACAAGGGCCAATCTCAAGTATTGGAGGCTTCCTTCCTTAATCATGGTGTTTTACTATTTCTGCTTTCTCTATTGGGAATTGAATTTTCTGAATGTCAATATCACAGAAAATGTAGTGACAGTATTGGGCCTCCGCTGGCAGTGCTCTAATGCATATTGTGGTATTCAAACCATCTTTTGAATGACTCTCTTGGAAACACAGAGATTCTGACGCCTTGTGTATGTATGCTTTGTGACAACCTTATCTCTAAAGCCTATATTGACTTTATATGACAGTCATGTTATGCTTAGATTGAGGAGAATTGAGGAGAACAGAAGTGAATGGAAGATTTGATTTGGACATTTTCTGGATTTAGATTTATTATCTTTTTTTTTCTCCCTGATGCATACATACATTAATTGATATCTGAGGATGAAGTGTTTGTTTATCAGGTATTTTTTTAATGAAAATTCGTTAGAAATTCTTGTGAGAAAAGGAAGTATTCATGTCAGTGGTTTCTTGTAATAAAAGCGGGGAGGGGGGGATTATTAGATCAATGAGTTATGAGGTTGGTTGTGGTTATCCTATTGGCCTCTACTTCCAAGTCATAAGATACAAAAGAAAAAGATTTCAAAGTTGATGTCATTAACTGATACTTTTGATTCTCAACATTTGTATTTAAAATTCACGCCTTTTAAAGTTGATGTCATTTTCTATGTAGTTCTCTCATAAATAAGATGAAAAGAGAAAACGAAAAAGACCACTAATAGTGTTATTTTGAAAGAAATAAAAAAGAAATTGTGTAAATTAACTCGAGATTTTTCGTTGAAGTGGTATTTTTTTAAAATATTTGGGAGTTATATTCTTATTTTACCCCTTTTCTCAGTCCCTACTTCCACGTTTATGTGCTTCTTTTGTAACCATGTTAGTGTAGACTCAAACAGTTTTCTCCTTAATCAATCCCAATTTCCCATTCCATTTTAATTATTTTCTCCAATATTTTAAATTGATTTTGCCACGAAAGAATAATGACAAAGACATTCAAATTAGATTATGGTAAAATCTGAACAAAGGCAAATTTGATAGCATTAAATACTCATAAGTCACACCATAAAAGTTAAAACAAGTCTATGGGTAACTTAACAAGTCCTAAACTATTTAATCCCAAAAATGTGAATAATGCAGATTGCTATCGGTAATCAAAATTGATTACAGAAGCAACATCAAACGTTAAAGGATAATGTATATGCTTTTTTCCCTCCTCTTTTGTTTAAATCACGAGTATCTAAAAGCCCATTGAATTTGAATTAATTTTATTCGAGTCAGGTTGATCATAAAAGTGCAAAACTCTTTCAGTGTTAATTTCTCATGAGACTTGAACTCGAAACTATGTTTAAAGGAAAACAAATACCAAACCACTTGAACCAATTAACGTTATTATGATTTATATGACAAGTTTCCAGAAGAAAGCACAACAGAACTTTGATCACTTATTATAGTCATTGGCCTAGTTATGCTTGGTTCACCGACTTTCTTGATCTACATTCTTTTAACCTTATGTTTATTGGCGGGTCAGAAAACATTGTAGAATATAAATTAATGATAATGAGCTTCTTTCATTTTCACAAACAATCATTCAATCAGTAACTAGTGACTTGCTAATTAGATATATTTGAGGAATAATAATGAATAAAAGATGAACAAAGAACTTTGGTTACTACAAACTATTACTCATTTCTGTTACTACAATGTCTTGTATTGCATAGCACACAGACATAGAAGGATCAAATACTAATTAAATGAATCTATGAAGCACCAATACTTCAGTAATAAAGTTACATCGTATCTGATACATTCTTGACAATACTATGCTTGTATTATAATGTATCCCATATCTATATCAGTATCACTGCTTTTTATAATGAACCATTTTTTAAAGTTAATAGTTGACAAAGCAGATGGGAGGAAGATCCAGTGAACTCCATAGTAACAGCTCACCATCAATACTAGATGATGATGATGATGATGATGATGAGTCCAAAACATCAATGGATGCTGCTTGTTGATTTTCCTCCTCTTTTCTCTCCATTTCCTTGTTGTGCTTCTCTTTAATCTTGTTCTTCCCAGAACATGCCATCTTAAGACTGTTTAGCTGCTCATGAACTCCTCTTGCTTTCATGTTTTCTAACCCAAGCTTCATCCTCAAGCACTCTGATATGCCATTGAAGGCATACAGAGAAGCAGAGAACTTCCTCTCATACTTCATCCTCTTCATGGCTTCTCTCACCATTGCAGGCTCATCCCCAACATAAGACCTCTCTTCCACACCCTCATCTTCCTCCTCAATCTCTCCAGCCATCTCAAATGGAGAATAACAGCAACCTGATGAGGTAAACTCAAAATCCTGCAACCCCAAATTAATCTCACAGCTACTACTTTCTTCTCCTTCATCTTCTTCTTCACTACTCTGCTCCTGTCTTTCCTCTCCCGAGCTGCTCGATTTCTCTGCTTTTGGTTCGCCATTCCCAGTTAGACACGACTCGAAACTGCGAGTAATGTAGTCGAATTGCACACTGTGATTGCTTTCTGTTGTGGTATAATAATCTTCAGGGTCATCAAGGAAGTCAGTGAATTGAGCAATTGAAAAGTCTGTTTTTTCCCCTGTTTTCTCCTCTGTATCCCCTGTTTTCTCCTCTGTTTCTTCCTCTTGCTTCTGTTGGTGATTCATGAGAACAGAAGGCGAAAAAGCAGAAGAGTTGTTGGTGGCGTTGTTGTTTCTTGCTTTGATCCTCTGAAGGAGAAGATTGGTGATCTTTGAAGGAAGAGCAGGATTTGAAGGATTTGAAGGCCAGAAATTGGTTCTGGTGTTGGCTCCACGGAGCAAGCAAGCAGCTTCATCATAGGCTCTGGCTGCTTCCTCTGCTGTGTCAAATGTCCCCAGCCACACCCTTATCTTCTGTATGGTGTCCTTTATCTCCGCCACCCACCTCCCGGACGGCCGCTGCCGCACCCCCACGAACCTCTTCCGGGCTCGCCGTGCCCCACCCAGTGCTGCAGCCTCCCTCACCATCTCATCCCAGGCCATGCCTCCCTCACACGCATCATACCTTTCCTCCTCTGCTTCAAAACTACCACTAGCCTTTCTCTTCCTTGCCATTTTCTTTTCTTTTCTTTTGGGTTTGTTTGGTTTTGTTTTGAGATAATTGCTGATTCTGATTTGAAGGTTGATGGGTTATGGTTTTGGGGAGTGATGGAGTGTGATATTTATATGTGGAATGAGACAGGTTTCGGAGTTGAAGAGGTCTCAGTGGTTGCTTCAAGAAGCTGTTTTGTTTTGTTTATAATTTGGGATTGAAATCCAAACAATTGGCACTTCAACTTTGTAATTGGTGAAGATTTTTCTTTGACCTGGACAAAAAGCCTGCTTTTGGTTTCTTCTTCTCCTCTGTAATCTTATTATATTATAATATAAGTAATAAATATATCAATTAATCCCCAAAACAATACATATTTTATTATTTAATCCCTTAAGCATTAAACAACTTAATTTTTGTAAGTTACAAACTCAGTACAAACCAATTCTTCTATTGGATTAAATTGTATATTTATCCATTTTTAATGAACTACGATGCAACATTTAGTGATTCAACGTTATAGCTCCTTTATAATTGTACCCTGTCATGAACATGAAGTGTTCATTGTCAGAGCTTTGGCATTTTTATGTGAAAAAAGTTAATTGAGTAAATGTACAAATTAATTCTTAACAGATATATTTGTTATTACTTAGTCTATGAAATTTAAATAATGAATGAGTTAGTTCCTATGAGTTACGAATTCAGTACAAATTATTTCTTTTACAGGACTAAATTATATATTTACTCATTTTTAAGGAATTAATTCAATAATAATGTATAACGAGTTCATAACATTTAAAGATTAAATCATGTAGAATTAGTATTTTAAAGACTAAACAATCTATTCATGCATCTTTGAAGGACTTAATTGTTAATATATTCTTAAAATTTCTGTTTCAAAATTCATGTTCTACCTTTCCTTTTAGTGTGTGTGTGTGTATTTCTTGCTATAATATACAAGGCATGAAGGAATGAGAGTGAAAGGACTTGATCATTTGATAGGATAGACTGACTGGTCCTTCTAGAATTAATCAAATGGGAACATAAAATGTATAATATTAACTTTGTTTCAATGTTCATGATTTTGAAGGCATCTTTTTATATATCAATTTTGTGCTTTCAAAATTTTAATCTCACAATATTCTTCAAAATTATCAAACTTAAATTGATAATATAATATACTATTCTCTTTTTTCGAAGTCACCTAACTCATTTAATTTTTGTGGTAAAAATAAAATAATTGGAGGAGCTACTAGATACTAATTGATAAATTTTATATAACAATTTAATCCCTAAATAGTACATGAGTTTACTGTTTAGTTTTTGAAAGTTCAACTCATCACAATTTAATCTCTAAATATTAAGAATTCGTCATACGTTGCCACCAAGTCAATCCTTCAAAGATAAATACAATTTAGTTTTATAAAATGATTAATTTGTAGTGAGTTCGTAATTTATAGGGATCAACTCATTCAATACTTAAACTTTAAAGATCAATCAGTAAAAACTAATTTGTAATAAGATCGTAATCTATGTATTGATCTTAAATAATATAAAGTTTTCATTAGTATTGTAAAATAGTTAAAAATAAATCAGGGCAGTGAAAGACCTGATAGTTCTTTTTTACAAACTTCGACATCAAAATTAATAAAAAAAATATGTAGTGCAATAATTTAAATAGATGAGCCGGAGTAACAAAAGAATGAATATTTAAAGACTAAAATTTCATTTACATCCCTTATAGATAGGGTGATTTTCATTTTGGTCCTTCAAAGAATCATCTTCTTATTTGAATCCTTCACATATTGGTTATTTCTCAATCTGAAATGACCAAATTGAGAAATATCTATACATAACTAACCAAATTAAAAAGATAATTCTATGAGGGACCAAACTAAAATTTTTTTTATGAGAGATTAAATTGAGAAAGCAATTTTATAAGGGATCAATTTGAGAAGATA
Source organism: Biancaea sappan (assembly GCA_037074585.1). NCBI lineage: Eukaryota > Viridiplantae > Streptophyta > Magnoliopsida > Fabales > Fabaceae > Biancaea > Biancaea sappan. Next base: position 81,656,288 of record CM073492.1, read on the forward strand.
ATTTTATAAGAAATTGAATTAACAAATATTTTATTTATGAGAAATCAAAATGAAGTTTTAGTCTATATTTAAATATGAAAAAAAAAAGAGTGATGATTACTTAAACTATTTAATCTACCATAACTTAAGCCTCCAAATAATATTTTTAAGGTAAAAATATTTTTTACGTTCCTAATATTTATATTAAATTTTAATTTCACTCTTAATGTTGTTTTTTGTGTGTCAGTTATGTCTTATATATTTTTTTTGTTTCAAATATATCATTTTTTAATTAACGTCATTCACTCACAAAAAATACTAACTAGGTAGTTAATAAAAATAGTAGATTTAAAATAAAAATGAAACATATAACACATAATTAACATAAAAAAATTAATTAAAAATATAAAAAATATAAATTTAAGTTCTATATATTTTATTTTTATTTTAAATTTATTATTTTTATTAATCATCAAATCAATATTTCATGTTAGAAATGTAAAAAAAAATTTTTGTTAGTTATTTACTAATCAAACTAGAAGACAAATATGAACTTTTGAGATATGAGTAGTTGGGTCGTGTATGTGAAAGGAATCAAGCTGTACATTGAAGTCTCTCTCAGTCCAAAAGAAAGTTATTACTTAATTAATAGTATTGTACCCTTAATTATGCTCAATTATTACACAAAAAAATTAAAAAATAAATTAAATAAAGACCCAACAATTTTTTAATGTAATTGATGATGAAGGTCAAGAAATACGGTTCCTCCAATGCCCCAACTGGTGAGATCATGTCATGTCCACATCAAGCCACTTGAACAAAAATTAATAGATTAATAAATTAATTAATTTTTAATAATGTCATTATCAAACTTTCATTGATTATATTAAATCATGAGATTATTTTATAGTAGAACTTTTTTGGGATCTTCGTCACTTGTCAGGCTGAGATAATGACTCTCCTGGACTAACTCAAGAATCAGAAGATACTCATCATATAAAATTTCAAATATAATATATATATATATATATATATATATATATATATATATATATATATAGACAAAACTTCTCTGAAATTAACTTAAGGCTAATGTTTTATTCATTACAAGTGAATGGAAAAAACAAGTTCCTTGTTACAATTGAGAAAATTTAGTTAAGGTAAACATATGTTTTACGTTTCTAATATTTATATCAAGTTTTAATATTATTTTAAATATTTTTTTTGTTTGTTACGTCTTTTATGTTTTATTTTGATTTTAAATTTATCATTTTTATTAATGTCATCTATTTCACTAATGAAAAATACGGATTGAATAGTTAATAAAAGTGATAGATTTGAAGTAAAAATAAAATATATTGGACTCAAATATATCTTTTTTATATCTTTAACTTTTTTTTATCAGTTATGTCTTATATGTTTTATTTTTATTTTAAATCTATCACTTTTACTAATCACAAAATTAGTATTTTTTTGTCAATAAAATAGATAACGTTAGTAAAAATAATATATTTAAAATAAAAATAAATTATGTAGGATATAATTGACGTAAAAAAATTAAGAACAAAATTAAAATTTAGTGTAAACATTAGGGACGTAAATAGTATTTTTACCTTTAATTAAGGATTTTTTTTTGGGTCATCTTTCCTTAGTTCAAGCTCTATCTAAATAAAAATGTCCCAAATATTTAACTATTAAGGTTAATATTCAAATCAGCTTAACTGATTATTGTTCTTATAATCTTTTTTTTTTCCTAATCTTGTGTCAGTGCCATCATGAGAAAAGTATTTAATACACTCTCATAATATTAAAGGATTAATTAGTATCATCTTTGTTCATATTTTAACAAATATATAATTTTTGTGTAAAGTTTAAAAATCAACTCAACTATATTTAATATTAAATTATTCTATCTTTGTTAAAAATTAAAATAGATTGTGTATCAAAATCTAAATTAAAAATATTAAATTTTACAATATTACATGACTATTAAAGAGAAAATTGAAACATTATTTTTTGCACTCTACATGCAGGATATTTTTAATTGGATTTAGTAAATAAAGCAATTTGATTTATGTGGTCATTTGGATTAAATTTCATTTGCTTTTGACTTTGACATTTTATCGTAAGAATCAGAGATTGTCCCGATAACAACAAGCAAGAAAGTTAGAAGAGGATACAAATATACATATTATGCAAAAATATTTTTAAAAAAATATATAAGAAATTGAAAATCAATGATAGTGACTCATGAGAAATGCTATCCTACGGCACAGTTCCATGATAAGATCTTACACCAAAGTCCAGAATGAGACAAACTTGGCCTTTTTGTTATTTTTTTAGAATTAAAATGTTAATATTGGTCACGAGTCCTGATCAACAAATGTAACCCATCACACTTACACAGAATTATTTTTTTTAAAAAAAATGCATATAATTGAATGAATATAAAAATTTATATTTTCCTGATTAATTTTTATATATTTTGAAAGAAAGATATTGACATATCAGAGTAAATGAAAATCTATTAAGAGTTTGACTAATAATCTTAGATTTTTTTAAAAATTATTAGTATCTAAAAATTTATTAAATTTTAATTAATTTGCTTTGAAACACGTTATAGTAATAAAGTGTAAAATTCTCTTTGGACTCTACTGACCTTGCTTAATAAACAAAAGTTTTAACTTATTTGAATCAACCATTATCAGTAGGGATGACAGTAAGATGGGGATTCGAGGATTCCTACTGGAACAGAGACAGGGAAAAATTTCCCTAATCAGAATTTTCGAAGACGAAGATGGAAATCACACTCCTTACTCCGCAGGGTCATTGCCCCTATATATATATATATATACATATATTAGAGATAGTATAGTAATTTCACAATTAAAATAATTAAATTAATTTAATAAAAATAAAACCATAATCCCCAATTCCCAAATAGATAAGACGACCACCAATCCACCATTCCCATTCTTATGCTCTTTCAATCTAACTCCCATCGTGCTCTAGCTCTGCATGTGCTGCTCTACTTTCTCACGATCATCGTCTGCTTGTGCTCCCTCCTCTCTCACCATCGTCTACTCCTGCTTCTTCCTCTCTAGTTGAGCTGTTGTTGTCTGCTTGTGCTCCCTCCTCTCTTGTCGTTGTATGCTTATGTATAGTTATATATATATATATATATATATATATATATATATATATATATTATTGATTTTTTTTACATTTTCAAAATTTTTTTAATAAAGTTGGGATTTGGGGTAATTTTTCTCCCTAGCCCCGTTGTCATTCTTAATTATTAGCACCAAAATTTCTCTCTCTCTCTCTCTCCCCCCCTTTTTTTTTCCTGTTGGAACCATTGGTATTTGAAACTTATTGAACTCCAACTTTTCTTATTTGAATCAAGCCAAACCATTGAGGTGTAAAATTCTTCAAACGTTGACTTTCTCTATTTATAAATGTCATGAAAACATAGAGAACAGAGAAGACAAAAATAAAATGAAAATAGCAGAATACACATAGATTTACGTGATTTGATCAATGTGACTTACATCTACAAGTAGAGAGAAGTTTTCTTATTTTTCAGGCAACTATTACAAGTACATCATTCAAAATAAATAGAACCAAACCAGTACAAATTACTCCAGAAAATAAATACATTATTCTTTAGGCTTATCAATCTTCACCTTGCTCGCTCTTTTTTCTTCTTTTAGATTGCACTCCCAAATTTCAAGTCGAACTATAAATCTAGTTCACAAAAAAATTTAGAAACTCAACAATAAAAGTTGAACTCAAGATTTTAAGGTTGTAAAATTACTTTAATTATTGTTAGTGGACTACTCCTTATTAATAAGGCGTTGAAAATTGGACATTAGAGCATCTTGAAAAAGACGTCTTCTTGATCTTTAAGGATCGCCAATATGTTATAGAAAATACAACATACAATAATTAAAATTTTGAAGTAGAAATTTTAATTTGGGACTTTGAAATTAAATTGAGCATAACCTGTTACCTACTGCAAATTGATTTAATTAGTCACATTTTGGATATTTCAGCCTATAATGATTAGCCATTATTCATTATTTTTAAGTGAATTCATTATTACCAATACAAAAAAAAAAAGACTTGCCTATTTGAATTACTTTCTCCCCAAAAAGTTTTTGTTTAAGAAAATTATTATGAACATACTTGTGTTAAAAGACAAACCCTCCATTTGGATTCATTTCATTTTGTTTTGACTTAGCAAGAATCAGAATTTATCTTAACATTTAGTAAAAACAAATACATAAAAATAAATTATTTTATTAAAGAAAGAGCAAAAGGCACGGCATAGTTGGCGACTTGGCGTACACATACTGACAAAAATTACCTTTACAATGTTCAGAATTATTAATATTATTATTATTGTCATTATTAGTATAATCGAACTGGCGGCTTGGTGTAACTTAATGTACTAGTCAGGACGTAAAAATATTTTTGCCTTTTGGTTAAAGATATAAACTTTTTTATTTTTGGTCATCCTTCCTTAGTTCAAGCTCCATCAAATTAAAAATGTTCCAAATATTTAACTATTAAGGTTTAATGTTCAAATCAGTTTAACTAATTAACTACTTAATGTTCAAACATGTCCCATCTGAAAAGTATTTAATATACTCTCATAATATTGCAGGATTAATTAGTATTATCTTTGTTCATATTTTAACAAATATACAATTTTTTGTGTAAAGTTTAAAAATCAACTCAACTATGATTTAATATTAAATTATTCTATCTTTATTAAAAATTAAAATAGATTGTGTAACAAAATGTAAATTAAAAAATTAAAATTTTCAATATTACATGACTATTAAAGCGAAAATTGAAACATTTTTTTTTGCACTCTACATGCGTGATATTTTTAATTGGACATAGTAAATAAAGCAATTTGATTTATTTTGTCATTTGGACTAAATTTCATTTGCTTTGACTTTGACGTATTATTGTAAGAATCGAAGATTGTCACAATAACAACAAGCAAGAAAGTTAGAAGAGGATACAAATATTCAAATTATGCAGAAATATTTTTTACTAATGATAGTGACTCATGAGAAATGCTATCCTACAGCACGGTTCTATTTTTAAGATCTTACACCAAAGCCGAGAATGAGACAAACTTGGCCTTTTTGTTATTTTTTAAATCAAAATTTTAATATTGGTCACAAGTCCTGATCACCAAATGTAACCCGCTCACACAATTTTTTTTTTAAATGCATATAATTGAATGAATATAAAAATTTATATTTTCCTGATTAATTTTTATATATTCTAAAAGAAAGATATTGATGTCCCAGGACAAATGAAAGACTATTAAGAGTTTGACCAATAATCCTAAATTTTTTAAAGAAATGTTAGTATCTAAAAATTTAGTAAATTTTGATTAATTTGTTTTGAATCACGTTATAGTACTCAAGTGTAAAATTCTTTTTGGACTTTATTAACCTTGCTTAAAAAAAGAGTTTTAACTTATTTGAATCAAACATCATTAGTAAGGATGACAGTGGGGTGAGAGATTCGGGGATTCTCGTTAGAACGAAGACAGGAGGAAAAATCCCCTCGTCAGGATTTTCGAGAACAGAGATGGGTATCACACTCTTTATCTTACAAGGTTCCCGTCCTATATATATATATATATATATATATGATAGGGATAGTATAGTAATTTCACAACTAAAATAATTTAAATTAATTTAATAAAAAATAAAATCCTAATCCCCATTTTCCAAATTCCCTCAAATAAGACTACCACCAATCCACCATTCCCATTCTTATGTTCTCTGAGTCTCACTACCATCATGCTTTAGCTTTGCTTGTGCTGCTCTGATTCCTCTCGATCATTGTTTGCTTGTGCTCCTTCTTCTCTCGCCATCATCTGCTCATGCTTCCTCCTCTCTCGCTGAGTCATCATTGTCGGCTTGTGCTCCCTCCTCTCTCACCATTGTATGCTCATGTATCATTATATATATATATATATATTATGTATTATTGATTTTTCCTTTTTGTATATTTTCAAAATTTTTTTACTAACTCCACAGGATCCTCGTGGGGAAATGGGGAGTGGGGATGGGAAGGTAAATTTTCTCCCCGGTGGGGATGGGGAGTAGGGAAGCACTCTCTGTCTCGTTGCCATTCCTAATCGTTAGCACCAAAATTTCTCTCTCTCTCTCTCTCCTTTTTTTTTTTGTTGGAACCATTTGTATCTTAAACTTATTAAACTCCAACTTATCTTATTTGAATCAGGCAAAGCCATTAAGGTGTAAAATTCTTCAAACGTTGACTTTCTCTATTTATAGATATCATGAAAACATAGAGAACAGAGAAGACAAAAACAAAATGAAAATTGCAAAATACATACAAATTTACGTAATTTGGTTAGTGACTTACATCTACAGGTAAAGAGTTTTTTTATTCTTCAGGCAAAATATTACACGTACATCATTCAAAATAAAAAAAAAAACTAAACCAGTGCAAGTTACTCCAAAAACAAATAAATTATTCTTTAGGCCTATCAACCCTTGCCCTATTCGCTTCATAGACTTCTATTTTTTTGTTCTTTTCGGGTCACAATCCCAAATTTTAGGTTAAATCATAAATCTAGTTCCCCAAAAGAAATTAAGACACTCAACAATAAAAGTTGAACTTGAGATATTAAGGAAAAATAAGTGTAGAATTACTTTAATTATTGTTAGTGGACAACTCCTTATTAATAAGGCGTTGACAATTGGACATTAGAGCATCTTGAGAAACATGTTTTCATGATCTTTAAGGATTGCCAATATGTTATAGAAAATACAATATACAATAATTAAAATTTTGAAGTAGTAATTTTAATTTGGGACTTTGATATTAAATTGATCATAACCTCCTACCTACTGCAAATTGATTGAACTAGTAACATTTTGGATATTGCAGCCTATTATGATTAGCCGTTATTCATTATTTTTAAGTGAATTCATTATTACCATTACAAAAAAATGACTTGCCTATTTGAATTACTTTCTCCCCCCAAAAAGTTTTTGTTTAAGAAAATTATTATGATCATACTTGTGTTAAAAGACAAACCCTCCATTTGGATTCATTTCATTTTGTTTTGACTTAGCGAGAATCAGAATTTATCTTAACATTTAGTAAAAACAAATACATAAAAATAAATTATTTTATTAAAGAGAGAGCAAAAGGCACGGCACATTTGGCGACTTGGCGTACACATACTGACAAAAATTAACTTTACAATGTTTAGAATTATTAATATTCTGCCTCGTGTTTATTTAATCCTTTATATTTGATAAAAAGTCTTTGTCGCCAAAAGGTTGCTTTAAATAATTGTAATAAAAGTGGAGGCATAAAATATTGATGAACCGTAGGGACTCTAGAATCGAGTTGAATTTCCTTAAGACATTGTTGTTTCTTCATTTTACTTTTTTATATATACATCCTCCAATTGAAAAATAAAAAAATAGTGGCATAACTTGGGATATGCTTTTAGATATTTTGCTTAGCTATGAATGAGGTATTCATTATTTTAAAAGATAAGAATAAAAAATTAATATGTGATGGGGCAAGTTTCTTCTTCTGCCAAGTGGTATGTCCTCAACAATCCAATTGTCTCTATATTACTTGAAATTTTATCTATATATATATAGAACGAGCAATATATTATTACCTATGTCATAATCAGAGTTCAAGTTTCTTGGGGAGTCCTATTTTTAATATAAAACTCATGCCCGGCGCTTGACCAATTCCATACACTTCTAATAATTTTAGAGAATTATACTTATACAGAAAAAAAACAATTTACTCTTATTTTAATATATGCTTTTAATAAACTCTCTTGAATTGTTTCAACTGTGCATACGTGTGGAAATACTGAGCTTGGGCAAGATGCAACCATACTATTTCACCATTAGAACTTGCAGTCATAATAATAATATACATTATGCATGAATTTACTTAAAAAAGTTTACTAAAGTTTGAGACGTGATGACAAATAACGTAGGTTGAGTTTAGATTCTCTATTGTTACATCACCATGATAAGGACATTTGATTGTTTGATCGCGCAGAATAGATGACATTCTGTATGTCTACATTTGTAACTTTTTTTCACCATCTATTATGTGTAATCGAATGATCAAAAATCTACGTCATGGTGACGTGACGTTCAAAAAATCTAAGCTTATGACTTTCATCAACTGCCAAGGCCAAGAATTACATGCTTTGTACTTGAGGAATTTGGCGTCCAAATACAATCATATTATTGCGCTTCTTCTTCTTGGTTTTTTTTTTTAAATATTTATACTATTAATATTTAAAATCTTAATTGACTACAACTAATCTAATTCGAACAAATTCAAACTATAAATGTATAAAATTATCTTAGCAAGTACTAAATTACTTAAAACCTTACTTAAAAATACAAGTGCCAAATTAAGAAAAATAAATACTAAATTACTTGAATAAACTAACATTGATGTTATTGTACTTTTTATTGTTAAGTCAAATGATGCTCCTCCTTTATTATTATTATTGTTATTTTGATTTAAAGGTAAAACATGTATTAGCATGAATTATGAAACATCAATGAGCAAATCAGAAAGAAGTATATTAAACAAGACTTAATCCAGTGCCAAATCTCACTAATCAAACAATCAAAATAGATGCTACTATAGTTATTATCTTAAAGTTCAGGAGGAAACAAAATGTTATAAGCCTTTTAAACTTGAAACAATGTGGTTATTAGATCTACATGTGCTAAAATTGGAAGTCGTGCTTGTGAAATACCAATGATGAGATCTCTTGCATACATGTTTTCGAGAAAACCCATGAAAGTAAAACGGGGATCAAACAGAACAAGACAGTGAACATTAGTACCAGAATTGGAAGACCTTGAAAGGATTACAAGAAGGAATTGTTACAGTCAGATGCTTCAAGACACGGAATTACAGTATTATTTTGATTAAGATCTAACTATGTCATGAATTCAACTGCTGAACAAAGATTTTTACCAAATTGAAAACTAAGACCACCTTGTTTCAAAATATTTATTTGGTCCTAAAAAAATTATAATTTTCTCAATTTAGTCCCTAAAAGATCAAGTGTCTCAATTTTATCTCAAAAAATTTATATTTGTCTCAATTTGGTCTCTCAATCTATCAAAGTGAATTTTTGACAATAACAAATTAAAAATTTAACAATAGTAGATTTTACGATTTAACAACAAAAATGACCAAATTGAGATAAATGTCATATATCAAAGAGTAAATTGTTTTCAACAAAAATGACCAAATTGAGATAAATGTCATGTATCAAAGAGTAAATTGTTTTCAAGGATTAAATTAAGAAAACTATAATCTTTTAGGAATTAAATCAGCAATTAACTCTTAAATTAAATGCATTAGATGTTTCAAATCACGATATCTATTGCATAAGAGTTACTTCAAAACTAATCTTACTATACTAACACAACTACAAATATAAATACTGCAGTCAAGTCATTGAGTGGGGTTACAAACGAAAGTTATAATTACAGCGACAACTGGGAAATCAAAACAGAAAGTAATATATAAATTGAGGCACAATGCCTTCAACAAACAAACCATCTGTCAAACTATAGACTTAAACATTAGAACTACGAAGTAGAGGAGTGGTATGACTGTCATGCATTCCAGTATATTGTTTTGGAACCAGAGCTGGATCATTATATGCATTGCTTAACTTATCATAGAATTCAGATATGTTGGGGTCATTTTGGTCTTGTCTGTCTTTCTTTATCAGACACTGCAGAAGCATAATATTCATGAATAAAAACGCAGAAAGTAAAAGGAAAGTGAAGAGGCAGTAGTTCACATTTGAATAACAGAAATATCAGAATAAATGCCACTTAGAAACAGAATACAATGCCAAAAGACATGTCAGCATGGGTTTCAATCGTTATACTTACAAAGCTATTCTGACAAGAGCAGCATAAATATACATGTTGTTCGCCAAGGTTTTTAAAATCGAACTAGTCCATGCACTATTGAATTGGTTGTAATTAAATATTTATATAAATATATATATATATATATATTAAAATTTATACATTAAAAATCTCCTATAATAAATTAATAAGTCTTTTCATGCTTAAGTTACAAATTTACAAAGGGTTGACACAAACTATAAAGCACTTTTGTTCACATTTAACAATAATACCTATATCTGAATAATATATCAATGTGGAACAAAATTTGAAATTAGTTATAAAATAATATATCAATAATTCCCATATGTAGAATAATAAATTAGTACTCAAAATATATGAAAAATAAAAAATAAATGGATGAAAAAAATAAGAATAAAACTAAAACCAATTGACTTGGTTTTTGACTGTCTTTTTATTTTAGAGTAGTTCATTGAGTTAAACCAAACTGGTAATGTGACTGATTCACCAGTTTTTCAGACTGACCAACTTGTTCAGTCTGTTTCTCAAAACAATATGTTCACACTCTTTTTTCCTCAATTACCCCACCCTTTAGCCTAAGTGTATGTACTGTTGCAATTGGGGGTCTGCCAACAACTAAGTAGGACTTCGGTTTTTGCTTAGAGCAGTACATGCAAAAGACCTTGGAATTAGCTTTCCTATAATTACTTTCCAACGACTACACAAGGAAATACATAGCAATCACAAGTGCAAAACAAACAATATAGGGGCAGCTCAAAAATAGAGTCAAGAATTAAAAGATGAGCATTATTTAATATTTATTAGCCAATGTACCTCAGCAGGAAAATCCTTGAATAAAGGTAAGAATCGTTTCTGGCAGTACCCATAGAACAGAAGTGTGAGAATTGGAAGAGGTACAGTCAACGCAGATGCTAGAGGAAGCTTCTTCAGACCAAATATTCCAATGGCTATAATATGCATCAATACCAAGGAAAAAATTGTGGAGTTGTGAACTGTAAACCAGAATTGTCCTCCAGTATCGTACTTCGGAAAATAAACATTCAAGAGCTGTACCAGAAGATAATTAAGATATCATTAGAAATTTTTGGATCAAAAAGAGAAAAAAAAAGAATATTTCATTCAAGATACCATAAAGAAATTCTTCCAAGCTTCTCTATTTTCATAATCACAGGAAATTTAGAACTAGAAATAACATATAGGATTTTTGTTTTGATGTATATACAGCAGTAGACCCATGCATTGATATTTAGCAGCACCATCATTTGATAAAATCCATTTCCCTCTCATTTAAGCACTTAGTTTTCAGATAAACCAATGAATATTTGATAACATAAGACTTTTTAACAAATAGTTCTCTTCTGTAAGTTCATCTATCTCAATTTAGCATTGTAAGTGACAAAAAATGGATAACCAATTATCTCAAACAGGTTATGCAATGTTCTGCAGTGAAGGAAACAAAGAATAGTTATTGTATAATAGATAAGAGTAAGAAAAACACAAAAGGACCCAGAAAGTCTTGCATTGATTCATATTCATAATATTGCATTTAAAAATTTCACCTGCAGTTCCCTATATGTACATCCGAATATTAGAAGAATACGTTAGTTCAGATTGAACTATATAGAGTAGCATTCACTTTAATTTACAACCTAGCATCCTTTCCCTGCTCTCCTCCCAATAGTAAGCAAGTAAGAACAATTAGATTGCAAGTTATTAACTGTAAATGATTATTACATTCAGATCTATTTTCGTCTTTAAGTTCTAATAGAAAAACAATCTGGGTATTATCATCTTAATGGTTCACAGGGAAACCTATCATAATGAATAATACATGTCAGTGGGTATTAGAAATTCAAATGAACAACATAGAACAATAAAGGGAGACAATCAGACAAATCATACGCTAAGCAAAAAGGAAAGACAAATGCATAGACAGAAATGCCCAAAAAAAAAAAATTGCAGACCTGGTTGCGATAGATGATGTAACCCAAACAAAAGAAGACCAAGAGGAATGGCAGTATCAATGGGGCAAGGAAGAAGTATGTTACACCGAGAAGAACAAACAAAAGAATCCTGGGAATCTCACTATGGTAAGGCATGGAAGTGGCCTTAAAATCATCACCACTGTCCCCAGGAAAAATTTCATTTTTCAAATTGCAAATGAATCGAAACAATTGAAAGAGTTCTGAAGCTATATCGGTCCACCCAGATGTCACAACATACGCTATGAAGAATGATGCCTGCAACAATTATAAACTAGAACAAATGAACTTTATGTCCTCCAGTGCATGGGATAATATCTCATACAAAAGATAAAAGATATGGTTTATTGTAAGTAAATATGAGTGATGACAAATACTAGCAACTAAAAGACCTATTTATGGACAATGACTTTCGCTTGAAATAATATCCATTTCAAATGAGTAGACGGTGCATCTTCTTTGCAATAGGATAGTTTTCTGAACTTTGTGCATTTCAGCTCATGATTCTTTTCAGGCAAAGGGACTAGGGAGCTCCTATGAGCTGACATTCTCTCATGGCATTTGTTTTTTCCATTTTTTTCTTCAATTTTAGGAGGATTCTTGATCCTTCTCAGATATTATGTTTATTTATTTTTTTCTCTAAATAAGCTTTGTGAAACGTAATTTTTCAAAGCATTCTGGAAGATAGAGATAGCGCATGTAAGAATACCTACCTGTCAGGTGTATAATTTACTTACATTAATAAACAACACAAGTATGGAAACCATGTAGAAAAAAGAAATCAATTAAATAGGAGATTAAATATCAAGTACCACCCCTCTGAGGTAACAGCATGTTATATTTTCCTCACAGCATATCAGCAAACAAAGAACCCTTGGTCATCTCTTTCCAAAATATTCACTCAAAATGCTGCGAACCACTTTCTTTGTTCAATTTTTCGTGTATGCCACCAACACATTTGATTTATTAATTTTGGAAAAATTTATATCATTCTTAGAGGGCGAGCCTCGGCGCAACGGTAAGGTTGCTGCCATGTGACTTGGAGGTCACAGGTTCGAGCCGTGGAATCAGCCTCTTGCAAAAATTGCAAGGTAAGGTTGCGTACATTAGATCCACAAATTGGATCCGGCCCCTCCCTGGACCCTGCGCATAGCGGGAGCTTTGTAGCACCAGGTTTGCCCTTTATTCTTAGTTGTCTCACTGACATATCATATATGAGTTCATTTATCACATAACCACTTCTATGAGTGTTCTGTAAGTGTTACTTTAGGTGGTCCAGTTCTGAAAAATTTGTGATTTGGAGATGTTAGCACTATTCTACTTTCGAAAGTGAGTCCCTTTTTTTTTTTCCCCTTTTATATGGATCAAAATGAAAACATTACAACCTGCAAATAGCATTATAATCCAAAAACCATTAGTACTAGACATTCTTGTAGAATCTGATATGATGTCTTTCATTTGAAACTCTCCCAATAGGTTTATAGAATATGATTCTATTCCATTATCATATTGACAAAAGAAATATAATATATGTGTTGTGAAAATTCGGGCTATTTTCCACCAATAATAAAATTAACAATACCTGACAAAATAGCCTACCATATAGGAGGCAAATATAAAGCAGATAAATAAAGAGCAGAAATTAAATAAAGAGAACACCAGAAATTAACGAGGTTCGGCTAATTTTGCCTACGTTCTCGGACACCACCAAAATATATTTATAAGTGAGAGTTTTTTGTATTGGGACTTGAAATTCGGCAAGGTGGAGATTTGTGAATAGTGCCTCCTTTTCTTAGTCCCACATTGAGTGGGTTAGTGAAGTGGAAGGTAGAGATTTGTGAATAGTGCCTCCTTTTCTTAGTCCCACATTGAGTCGGTTAGTGAAGTGGAAGCCCCTCCACTTCACTAACCCACTCAATGTGGGACTAAGAAAAGGAGGCACTATTCACAAATCTCCACCTTGCCGAATTTCAAGTCCAAATACAAAAAACTCTCACTTAAAAATCTAGTCTTTCCTTAGCCAGACCTTTCCTAGACATGCACTTCAATTGTCAATTAGACAATATATTACTAATAATTTCTCCCAAAAAAAAATTTCAAATGAATTCTCAAAAAAAATTTTCTGATTGTGGAAGATCAGTTAAAACTGCAACCACAAGAGCATACTAAAATTTCAAGAGTTTTCGCAACCAAGCTTCTGATACCAATTGTTGTGGAAATTCGGGCTATTTTCCACCAATAATAAAATTAACAATACCCGACAAAATAGCCTACCATATAGGAGGCAAATATAAAGCAGATAAATAAAGAGCAGAAATTAAATAAAGAGAACACCAGAAATTAACGAGGTTCGGCTAATTTTGCCTACGTACTCAGACACCACCAAAATATATTTATAAGTGAGAGTTTTTTGTATTGGGACTTGAAATTCGGCAAGGTGGAGATTTGTGAATAGTGCCTCCTTTTCTTAGTCCCACATTGAGTGGGTTAGTGAAGTGGAGGGGCTTCCTTTGGCTATAAAAGGGAAGCTCTCCTATGTATTTCCTCTCCTTATAAGGAGAGGAAATACATAGGAGAGCTTCCCTTTTATAGCCAAAGGAAGCCCCTCCACTTCACTAACCCACTCAATGTGGGACTAAGAAAAGGAGGCACTATTCACAAATCTCCACCTTGCCGAATTTCAAGTCCCAATACAAAAAACTCTCACTTAAAAATCAAGTCTTTCCTTAGCCAGACCTTTCCTAGACATGCACTTCAATTAGACAATATATTACTAATAATTTCTCCCAAAAAAAAATTTCAAATGAATTCTCAAAAATTTTTTTCTGATTGTGGAAGATCAGTTAAAACTGCAACCACAAGATCATACTAAAATTTCAAGAGTTTTCGCAACCAAGCCTCTGATACCAATTGTTGTGAAAATTCGGGCTATTTTCCACCAATAATAAAATTAACAATACCCGACAAAATAGCCTACCATATAGGAGGCAAATATAAAGCAGATAAATAAAGAGCAGAAATTAAATAAAGAGAACACCAGAAATTAACGAAGTTCGGCTAATTTTGCCTACGTCCTCGGACACCACCAAAATATATTTATAAGAGAGAGATAAAAGAAAACTAAGCCTTAGAAGGGATATTAGGCTTTAGTTTTGGGGTGAGGAAATACATAGGAGAGCTTCCCTTTTATAACCAAAGGAAACCCCTCCACTTCACTAACCCACTCAATGTAGGACTAAGAAAAGGAGGCACTATTCACAATATGACCGTTTCTGGTACATAATGCTTCGTATACACAGTAGGACCTTCCTAATCAGCTGCCGGTTTTCCTATATGGAAGAGTAGCTAACTTGCTTTACGAAGGTCACTGGTCCATCTCAATAACTATCCATTTTTTATTAATTAATATTGTAATTTATTGATAAGTCTTGAAGGACTACAGTGTCAATTTTTTTTTTTTTTTGGTTTTGTTATTTACACGCCCATGCTTATTCAAAAAATGTCAAATCCAAAACAACCATAGTCAATTTTGAGTCTGAGTCAACTAGCTTGATATGCTTAAACTCCACATTTCCCAAACAAAAATCCTTTGGCCAGCTTGGCTTAATGATCCAATCCACATCTGCATCATGTTAACCCTAATAAAAGTCCTTCATAAAAAGACAGTGTTCCAAAGCAACTAGATTTATTGGTAAGTTAAAAACAGAAGCTCGATATGGCAAATCAAATAAATTTGCAGAAATATTATATGAAACTTCATTTTGACACAACTTGGTGGTGAATAACCAATAGGGAACATATAGAGAACTCTCTAAATAATCTCAACTCAATATTTATTAATCAACAGAAAAAGGTTGACGAAACAATAACCTGGCTGTCCTATAGTATTTATAGGCATGTAGGCTTCATAGTTATAATATAGATAGAATTATAACTTTGCTAAAATTCCCAATAAGAATATAGTTAACCACTATCCAAACAAAATAAAATAAAATTATAAAATAAAATAATGAGAAGGAATAACAATTCCCTAGACTTGTACACCAAAATTGATAACTCTAGACTAATCCTGAATTACTCCAACAACAACAACATAGCCTTATCCCACTCAGTGGGGTCGGCTAAACTAATCCTGAATTACTCCAATATAATTAATTACAAATCCATAGTTATCTGAAATAGTTATCTTCTCATCCTGCATTACTAGGCCTTCACACCATATGCATATCAAGAGGGTATATATTGGAACGCCAGATGAAACTCCATAAAACTAAATAAAATAATCAAAATAGTTAACATCCCTTTACTAGATATAGGACACCTAGTGAAACTTCATAAAACTATCTCGCAGGGACAAAAATACGAAATATTCTCACCTGTGCTGGTACAGCTTCAGCCAATATCGTGGGAATCTTTTTGGGCTCTAGAAAGACATTAACCCGATAAAGAGCTGACCCTGATAGTACATTTGCAAAGAATATGTTCCATATGGTAAACCATAACATTTTAGTACATGCACTTTTCTCTACCTGACTCCATGAGATGTATCCTTGCAAAGATGAAAGTATAATCATAATAGGTGGCACACAGTACAGAAACAAAAGCAGAATCAGACTGGGAAGATATCCAGTTATAACTTGGCTCACGACTGCCCTGCAAACAAATGATGAAAAACTCTACTTCAGTTGTAATAATTATCCATGACAAGGGTAAATTAAGTGCTACTAACTAATACAGTAAACTATACTCTCAACTTGCAATCATAGTCACTTGATTAGGAAAAGAACTAAAGAGGACATATTACACCTAATCCTACAAAACCTACAATACAAACTTGTATGCACACAATCTCATGAGTCTATTTGTGTTAAAAGATTTCTATGAAGGATGAAGTACAAAGACAACATAAATAGAGCACTCCCTGTTAGGAGTGTACAAAGGTTCGGTTTTAGGCATGAACCAAACCGAACCAAACCAAGTCGGTTTGTTAATTCTTGGACCTATTCAGTTTTCTTTTTTGGAAATTTGGTTCTGTTTTTCGGTTCAGTTTTGGGCGGTTTGATACTCTAAAGAATTTTTTTAAAAAAATTAAAACAAAAAGGCTCACTTTTATCTTTTTTTTTTGGTAGAAAAAAACCTATAATTTTACTAAATACCAAGTGTTCAATGTTCACTTTTCTAGTTTTCTTAACATTGTCCAGTTTTGCCCAAGTCATATAGTTAAACTATTTTTAACTATATATATATTTATATAAGTATATTATAATATATATAATTATATAAACATAATATATATAATTATATAAATATAATATAATATATATATATAAATATATTTTTTATTGTATATAGTATGGTTCGGTTCGGTTAACCAAACTAAACCGACACATCGAACCAAACTGAAAATTTCATAATTTTGAAAACTGATCTAGACCTTATTTGTTCGGTTTTTCTCGATTTAGTTTGATTCAGTTCGGTCTTGTCGGTTTGGAACAGTTTTGTAAACCCCTACTCCCTGTGTAAGCAGCTACAATTGGCAATGAGTATTATCAAGTGGAAAATATTACAACGCAAATATTAGTAAATTTGTCCAGTTATAAACTAAAACAAATTATATCACTGGATATAGTCATATAATTAAATTTTGGTGCTGCATTACTACTTGTCTTATGTTCTATTTTGTGTATGTCAATTGAGATTTGAAGCTTAGGTTTTGCTCTGCCACATAAGAGCCACAGACACATGAGAGGTTTAGAGGCAGAGAACATAATTATAAACAGGTACCCTTTGATTTGGTGTATATCGAGCTTCAAAAGTTCAGCTTCAAACAACAAAAGCAGGAATATTTTCAAGGAGCAGGCAGTCATATCTTTGGTTATTTCTGGCAAAAGCACAAATGCATCCGAGGTATGATGTCTGAGTTCTAACATGGGTTATGGTTGGTCAAAAGGGTGTCTTGGAGAGCAAGGTTAGGGATCCTTCTCTACTTTCTCTTTCAAATCTTTCTCTCATCTTTCCTCAATGTCAACAGTTATTGGATGAAAGACCAGAAGCATTCTCAAGAATCTGCATATCCGAATGCAAAGTGGGCTGAACTGAATAACCTTCTGATAGATGATTTATTATCATATATTGTGTGTTCATTGGAGGCAACTTAAAAGTAAAAGCCAGATGTTACTTAAAAGTAAAAGCCAGATGTTGTAGCTAGATAAAGTTATAAGCTAAATATCTAGGATGCTGATAGAGACCTCACAGATAATTACTCAAAAACAGAATAGGAAATGCGATCTTTTATTAAAGAATTGAACTAACAAACAAAACATGAATGGAAATACACCAGAAAACATAAACCAGAGTCTAAGACTCCTCAGATCCTCTCCAGAGTCTGTCCCAAGATTCTATTCTCCAACTCCCCCTTACTCTCTCTACCTCCCCTCCATTTATACTAATTTGTCCCTCTAAAATCCTCTTTCTACCCCTCTAACAACCTAACAGAATAACCCACTACCCAACACCCAATACCCATCAATACCCACCCCTCAAAATCAGCCTTGTCCTCAAGGCTGAACTAGGAAAAGAACATAGTAATCAGCCAGACCAATCCGTGCACTCCATCTTCTTCAAACTCTAGAACCATTATTTCCTCTTGGTCCATTATTTCAGCCTTACGGTGCATTAATTCATGGTAAGAGAGGTGATTCACGCTTCCTCTAGTAGGTCGCCTTTCAATCTCCAGTTGTCGAAGGGCATATGAAACTACTGCCGAGACCATATACAAGGAAAAGGAAGAAAATGCACATCCTGACCCGTTTGCTAAGGGAGAACATGATAAATATGGGCTGGAAGAGTTCGAAGCCCACATAGAAGTTTGTTTCGAGTAGCCCAAGAAGTACTTAACTTGGATCTTTTTAAATTGAGGAAGACAAACCTACCCGACCTGCTCCCAAGGACCATTTTTTGTTCGTAACCCGATAGGTCCTTTCTTCCTCCTATGCATCCCATATTGCAATCTCCCGTCGAATGCACCTGATCTTTTCATTGCTTCCTCTTCGGATCAGGTTACCCACTCGCCAAGCAGTTCCCATACATCCATTGCCCGCATCTTCCTCAACGTCTCCTTTCAGCATCAAAATCTCCGGGGAAGACAGATGTCGAAGACCTCTGTTTTTCCCCAGATTCCCTCTTCGTTCATCTTCAACCTGCCTCGTTTGGGTTGCTGTTGCCGGCGTTGGTCCTCTGCCACTGCTTGCCTGCAACCCAACGGCACCCATGGGATCCAATGTCGTTTTCAGTTGAGAATTCAAAAGCTTGTCCGATGACAAAGAAGAAACACGTTGTGGCGTCTCCTCACTTTGTTCGAAGTTGCCATTCTTTCCACTGATCTTTCCTATTTCTTGTAACAGAATCTGCTGCATAACTTGCTGCCTCTGATATTGTTGTTTCTGTAACTCTATTAGTGATGCCTTGAGAGAAGCAATCGCAGATTCAACCGTGTCTAAGCGAGATTCAACCACTTCCATTCTATCGGCTGGTTTTGACGGCATTTTCTTGGATCCAAGCAGAGTCAGTCCAATTGATAGAGACCTCACAGATAATTACTCAAAAACAGAACAGGAAATGCAATCTTTTATTAAAGAATTGAACTAACAAACAAAACATGAATGGAAATACACCAGAAAACACAAACCAGAGTCTAAGACTCCTCAGATCCTCTCCAAAGGTCTGTCCCAAGATTCTATTCTCCAACTCCCCCTTACTCTCTCTACCTCCCCTCCATTTATACTAATTTGTCCCTCTAAAATCCTCTTTCTACCCCTCTAACAACCTAACGGAATAACCCACTACCCAATACCCATCAGATGCCTAGCAACCTGTGAGCTTAAATGGTTAAAGCAACTACTCGAGGAACTTTAGGTTTGGGGATAGTTGTCAAATGAAATTATGTTGTGATAATGAAGCAGCCACTCACATTGTTTCTAATCCAGTTTTCATAAAGCATATTGAAGAGGATTGCCATCTAACCAGACTGAAGATTTTTGGTGACGCAAAGAGTCCAAAAGAAATGGAATACTCAATATGTGATTTTCTTTCTTTAATTCTTTTTTGGGTAAAGAATATGTGATTTTCTTAATATTATCATATATCATGAATTGTTTGCATGAAGCTTTCCTACATCTTAAGTAAAGTCCCATCAGTGAAGTCAATGAAAAAGAAGGGCATTATGCCTCTAGCTTAATGTCTTGCTTCACATCGCCTAGATATGAACCAATAGTCAATATATTTGGTTGAATATTTGGACAGAATTTGAAATCCATCCATCTTACGGCCATTCAAATGCAAACAATTCTTAGTCAGCATGCAATTTGCAAATGACAGATCTTGAAAACATTTGGTCGGAACAGAAACCTTTATGAGAAAGCCAACATAAGCTAGATGAAAATAAAAGAAACATAGGGAGCTAAAATTTGACAAGCCATTCTTCCTACCAGACAAACTAGATAGTTCACCGAACCAGTGAAATAATCATCATCCCATGTTTCAGCACATAAAAAGACAACATAGAATTAGAGACAAAACGGTCCATCACAGATCATGAAAATATGACTAAATCAAAAGACTCAGGCATATAAAAAGATATTTCCACAAATTAAACAAGTTAATGATCTGACTCTCGTATGCTCTCATTGTGAAAGCTCCAGATTCAATAGGCAAAACTTCCCACTTACAGTCTCAGTATTCTCTTCAGAAAAGGGAGCCAGATTCCCAACTGCTCAAGATGGGTAAGACCTTGTACTATTGCCACTGGGATGAAAAATAGAATTGTAAGAGCAGTACAAGCAAAAAAAGCCATCAGCCTGCCAATCCATCTTTTAATGAATGACACAGAAAAGAAAGGCCAATGCACATCATGGGGCTCAGGTGCTTTCTCAGTAATCCATTCTGTGGGATTGACACCTTCTTGAATGTGTAAAGCTATTGCAGCTCCAAATCTTGACTTAAACGAGACAAAGGCAGCTGGAATTTCCTTTGAAGATGAAAGTGTTGATAGAACAGGTGCATGTATTAGATATCATCCTCATATCAGCTTAAATTTCAAAAATATTATATCTATTTGTTCTTTCCCCAAAAAAAAAAAATTACATCCATTGTAAGATGAAATGTCGATGTCACAAAAGTCAAATCTAGCAGTCAATGGTAAACTAGGCTATCTAAAACCCAATCAAACTCTTCTACACCAACTAAACTGAGCAAATCTTTTTGGGTATGTTCAGTTATGAGTAAGAAAGGGGTAGATTCAGTTGATTCAATGATTGTTGTCAATTCTGTACACTGATTGGCCTATACCCAAACCAAATGCTTTATTAAGTAATTTAGGCCGAAATGTAAAGAGCCCCCTTCACATAGGGGGTTTGTGCAATTTATCCCCTTAAAAAATTTGCCATAGACCCCTAGACTTTCAATTTGTGCAACAAAACCCATCAATTTACTTTTTTTTTCCAAAGCCCTAACACTACTTGTCTAATGTCTACTTAGGTTGAAAGAAGCCAAGTCAGCAAAAAAATACATTTAACCTATCATCTCAAAGGGCCTTCTTGTTGCAAAAAATGTAAAAAGAAAATGACCCAGAAAAAAAGCTATTTGTTTGCCACTTGGAATGACAGGTCAAATACATTTTTTTCCTTCTAATTTGGTCTCCTTCAGTCAACATAAACAAATAGTGTTAGGATTTTGGACAAATAAATTAATGCAAGGGCTTATGCTACACAAAATCGAAAGCTTAGAGGGTCTATGGTCAACTTCTAAAGTTCAGGAAAGTAGATTGCACAAGTCTTTAAGTTGAGGGGGTTTCTTTGCATTTTGGCCAATAATTTATACTCACTTTACAGGTCTACTTCCCTATACCTGATGTCACTACATGACTATTCTTCCACCCCCTCTTCCTCGTTCTTCTTTGCACTCTTGCCACAATTTTCCCTTATTTCGATATTTCACATTTTGAAATAGCAAGAGAACCTTATTAAAAAAAAATTTATTTTAAAAAAAAACTTTTTTTTTTAAAAAAAAAAGTGTAAAACATCTGTGCTATGGTTCTTCTATTTTTCTTCTTTAAATCTTTCTCCAGTGTCATTTCATTCAGAGGTGGCATATGAAGATGTATATCTACATCTATTGTGCTGCCACTATATCTCTCAGTAATTAACCTGATAACACTGAAACAAATTTTATCTTAATGATGCAAATAGATTAAGTTTGTACTTACTATTATTTCTGTCTATATTAATGAAAAGGATAACCCAATTTCTTGCGTTTGGTGTTTGACTTGAGAACAAACATAACAGCCCCTATAGACAACACAAATGAATCTATCATCACTGGAGTCTTGTAAATTATGATTGCCTATGCATCAATGGTACCTTCCCAGCTAGAAAAGACTGTTCCATTCTCACATTATCTTCTACGTCTTGCAGTCTCTTCTCATAGTGATCTAAACTATCAGCTTTATGTCCAAAAAGTCCCAAGCAGCCACCACATCTGTGCCTTGAAGCAGCATCATTTTTATGCTTTATTTGTGTAAACCTTTTGTAGAGTTTCTCTGCATCAGTCTTCAAAGGTTAAACTTTTAGCAGCTAAAAAATACAATATAGGTGACGTTATAAGAAAGAATTGAAGTTAGGTACAGGTTTTTATTTCTTAGAAGTTCAACACTTCAATAAGATGCACAATGTCAATGTGAAAGAAAACCAACCCCCACCCCCCCCACCCCCCAAAAAAAAAAATAGTAATGAAAAAAAGTTTATCGGATAAATAAAAGAAAGAATGATGGGCCTGCATGTATCCCACCTTACAAAAGAAAACATAATCAGAGAGAGGTAAGGGCTAGGCCCAGCAGCAAAATGGACCTAAAAGTGTACTCTAGGAAAGGCAAGAGAGCAAGGGCAGAAATGGGAAATAGTTCTGACACAGTAGTGGAGGCAAAGGAGGCACGACAGGCTGATATAAGTGGGACTGTGAGGAGTGAAAAGAGGGAGGAGGGAATTTGGAATTGAGGGGAGAGTACCTAGCCTCTCGAAAGCTAGGAGGATTATCTGTGTGCTGCGTGTCTTGTATTTCTTTTATTGTTCTGTGCTTTACTACATTCTAATCCATTTTCTGTGGTATTGTGTTCGTGTGCGAAGAGTTCCTTAACTCCTGTGAGTGTGCTGTTGTGTGAGTGACTATCAGAGTGTTGTCTTCTTTGCCTACTGGTAGAGATTTATCAATATATTCAATACAATCCTTAGTTATCAGTCTTCATTTTTACTGTGTTTATTCCATTTTTATATCTGGGTCCTATCAAAGAACAAAAACAATCTAATTATAGAAAGACTCAAAATATCACTAAAACTAAAAGCTTCATCCTTAATCTGACTAAATGGAAATTGATCTCTGATAAATCCTCTAACGCAGCCTCATTGAACTTGAAACCAATGAACATAACTTATAAGAATAGGCTATGCAGGATGTGATCACCAAATTACTTGGTAAAAAATATACTTGCCTTGTCAAGAAACCATTCAACTAAAGTTTCAAATGTTATCCGGTAGCCAAATAATGGATTTTAACCTCTAACAACACTTAATTTTCAACATTCGGTAAGCTGAAGCACCACACTGAAAGTACGCCCACCAGGGCAGGTAGACAAAGAATTGGGGATAAAACATAACTGTTACGGATAAAACCATTGAATAAAATTAGTGACAGTGTGACACAGTCGTCAAATAGTAGTTCCAAAGAAAATCTAGATTATGGATTCATAGAAGCCCATATCATTTATGTACAGTTTGGTCTGTTTGCAGAACATTGGATATGTTTAACAAGTTAGAGTTCTCTTATCAGTTTTAAGTAGAAAGGAGAATAAGATGCTTTAAAATTTTGATCTCTTTCCAAGTATGTCGTGCAATTGGACATTGAAATGAAAAAGCCAGAATCTTAGAATTTTTTTGGTTCACATAGTTCTTGAGATATTCTTGTTTCTTTGCCTCTGGGGCTTTTACAAAGGGGAAGATATTAAATCAACTATAATTCCAGAAGAATGCTTACAATAAGTCTCTGAAGTTTGCTGCGTTGACGTATTACAGAATGTGAAAGATAAGTAGAAGGATGATACTCCTTGAAAAACCGCTCAACAGTTTCACTGCAGGTGCTTCCAGGTGGAACAGGAATACCCCGGACTAATATGGTAAATTGTTGAGGCAAAGGATTGGATGAAAAGAAGCAAGCAATTCTTTTTGATGAAATATAACCATACTCCTGCATATAATATAAATACCAAGCATGGAATTCTACCACTATCTTTATGAAAGAATTGACAAAATATTATGGCATTAACACAGCAAATTGGAACTTACATAGTAAAGAAGATAGCAGACAACTCCAGTAAAAACATATGCAGCACAAAAATGGATCCATAACCTTAAAAAAGACAAGAAAAACACTGATTAAAACGAAAGAAATTTCAAGGATACTCATGAAACTCATCTTTCAGTTACAAATATTGTGTAGTTATGGTTAGCGTTGGTTATTATATATATATATATATATTATAAATAATATTGAATGCTGACAATTATTTGAATGAACTCACATATTAAACATTGTATATGTGTACATATTTTTGAAACATATAAAATGTAATCTAGGAGGGTGAGCCTCGGCGCAACGGTAAGGTTGCTGCCATGTGACTTGGAGGTCACAGGTTCGAGCCGTGGAATCAGCCTCTTGCAAAAATTGCAAGGTAAGGCTGCCTACATTAGATCCACAAAGTGGATCCGGCCCCTCCCTGTACCCCGCGCATAGCGGGAGCTTTGTAGCACCAGGTTTGCCCCCCTTTATAAAATGTAATCTATAATTAGGTTCATATAAAGATCTTCATAAAGTGTATTTTTTTAAAGAGTTATTTGATATATTTTATAAGTTGGTCTGATGTGTTAATGTAAATAATTTGTGTATGTACATATTCAACTCTAAATAATAATAATAATAGTGATGAGATATTATTATAAAAGGGTCAACCCATGAGTATGATGTATGAGTAGTAGTTCCCTAGGTTATATGAGGGGGCTGGTTTTTGGTAAAGTTGTTTCTGTTGTCATTTTGTCCATCAAACCAAAAACTTGTGAGAGACAGCCTACTCATTCTATCCCATAAGGGTCTGCCTAGAATATGAAACTGGGTTATAATGGATCAAAGTACGCACTACAATTATCAACTATAACGTGTTCTATTTGTTTATCAAATAATACAAAAAAACAGAATTATAACAAGAACTATTTTGTTTTGATTATAAAGAATTCCGCATTTGTGACTTCTATAAATCTTTGGCTTCAGTTTTGTATAAATTCTCTTCAATTGGTATCAGATCCAGGTTCTAATAAGCAAATAGAACCGTTTTTATGATTAAATTTGAGTTATGGTTCATAATTGAAACTTTTTTGAAGAACCCTAAATTTTTGTTTCAAGTCAAAATTGGTGAAAATCAGGAACATTATAGGGTTGCTGGCTGTAATTCCTTTCTTATAACATAGATTCAAATTTGATCATGTGTTGTTGAAATTATGCGTTTGATCAAATTTTGGGGAATTTCTAAGAAACCTAAATTTTGGGTATTCCTAATTAAATCATTTTTTTGGATGAATTTAAGTTTTTTTCACCGATCATTTTAGGTTTTTAATTAATCTCTTGTGTTTATTTGAGTTAGATTTCATGAAAATTGTGTTTTGAATGTGATTTGCGATTTTTTGGAACAAAGAACAATGAACATTTGCAGTTTTTTGTGATTTGCCAAACAGTCGACTAGTACGAGTAAGCAGTTAACTGGTTGCCTATTGTGAAGCAACCAGTCAACCGCTACACTCTACCAATCCTTGGAAGAGAGAAGCTGACTGTCAAGAGGAGACAGTCAACTAGTTGCTCACTATGAGGCAGCCAGTCGACCAGCTACTTTAAGCAGTCGACTAGCAGCTTTACAGTGAACAGCTGGTCGACTGGTGGTAGTTGACTGCTTGAGCTGACAGTCAACTGTAAGGTAATTTTGAAGCGTTCTTTGTTTTCAAATCACACCATAAGGGTATTTCATGAATTATAATCAATCTAAAGTGTGTTTTCTTGTTAGAATTAGGTTGATTGAATTATTTGGTTCCTAAAGTAACTATTTTAGGTAAGGTTGCTGCCATGTGACTTGGAGGTCACAGGTTCGAGCCGTGGAATCAGCCTCTTGCAAAAATTGCAAGGTAAGGCTGCCTACATTAGATCCACAAAGTGGATCCGGCCCCTCCCTGGACCCCGCGCATAGCGGGAGCTTTGTAGCACCAGGTTTGCCCCCCCTTTATAAAATGTAATCTATAATTAGGTTCATATAAAGATCTTCATAAAGTGTATTTTTTTAAAGAGTTATTTGATATATTTTATAAGTTGGTCTGATGTGTTAATGTAAATAATTTGTGTATGTACATATTCAACTCTAAATAATAATAATAATAGTGATGAAATATTATTATAAAAGGGTCAACCCATGAATGTCCCAAGTTTACCGCATAACTGGATAAAAAAGGTATGCACTTTAACCTTGTCAGTTCAGAAGTTAATTTGGATTTAGTACCCAATGATTTGGATGCAACTACTCATATTAGTGTTTCTATGCAGGATTGCGTATGCAACTGAAAATCAATTGATGTTAAAAGATACATATGTGCGGGCAATGGCAATTGGGCCGCTGTGAAAGCTATTGGATTTTTTACATTATCATTAGGCAATGGATGTACTTTGGATTTGAAAAATACTTTTGTTGTACCGTCTTTTAAATATAATTTGATTTTTGTTTCATGCTTGGACAAATGTGGATACTCTTATTCATTTAGTAATGGAACATTCAGTGTTTTCTTAGATTCAACGTTAATTGCTTCTGGTTCATTGTTTGATAATCTTTACTGTTTGAATTGTGTGAAATCTAAAAGTTTTGAAAATATGTATTTTGTGAATTTTGGTACTAAACATAGGTTGATTGATAATAATTCTACTAGCTTATGACATAAGCGTTTGGAACATATCTCTAAATAGATAATGCAAAGACTTATATTAGAGGGCATTCTACAAATATCCAACATCCAAGATATGAATATTTATACTGAATGCATTAAAGGAAAATTGACTAAAATTAAGGGAACATGTGCAACTAGAGTTAGTAAGACTTTGGAATTGATTCATACAGAAATATGTGGTCCATTCCATATGACTTCTTGGAATGGACAATAGTATTTCATCAACTTCATAGACGACTATTCTAGATACGAGTATATGTACCTATTACATGAGAAGTCACAGTCATTGATGTGTTCAAAATTTTCAAAGCCGAAGTTGAGAATCAACTAGAAATAAAATTAAGGCCATCAAATCAAATCATGGTGAGTTTTATAGTAGTTATGATGGATTAAGTGAAGAACATCCACGGCTTTTTGCCAGGTATTTTGCTGAATATGGGATTGTGCCATAGTACATAATTCCGAGAACTCTTAGTGAAAATAGTGTTGCTGAGCAGTAAAACCACACCCTTAAGGATATAGTGAAAAGTATGATTAGTCATTCTTCTATACCAGAATCACTTTGTATAGAGGCTTTAAAGACTACTGTGTATATCCTTAATATGGTACCAAGTAAAGTAGTATTGAAAATCCCATATGAGTTGTGAACAAGCAAGAAGTCTATTATTAAGCACCTGGGGTTGTCCAGCTGAAGCTAGGCAATACAAGCCTAACGAGAGGAAGCTGAACTCAAGGATAGTGAGGTGTTATTTTGTGGGGTCCTAAGAGGCCAAAGGATTTCAAGTTTTATGACCATTTGACCAAGTCCTTCTTTGAGATTGGGAATGCCAAGTTCATTAAGGATGTTGATTACAGTGGGAGTGATCAACTAAGGGACATTGTATAGTAACATTATTTGAGATAGTAGAACTTGTAAATGAGTGAATTATTAAGAACAATGGAGAGAGAGATCACTCCCATTTAAGATCAAGAGATTTATTCTACTAAAATTGGGGAACAACAACCACCTCAAATGAAAGTGCAATTGAGGAGATCCACTAGAGAGAAAAGAGCTATATCAAACGACATTTATTTGCAAGAGCACAAATTTGACATTAGGCATATATGATGATCCAATCACTTGCAGGAAGGCTATGTTATCCAGTAACTCTCAAAAGTTGATCAAAGCCATGAGAGATGAGATAAAATCTATGGATGGCAATGAGATGGGAGATTTAGTAGAGTTACTACAAGAGGCGAGATTGATTGATTGTAAATGGGTGTTTAAAACCAAACGGGACTCAAATGGTAATATCGAAAGATATAAGATACATCTTGCAGCCAAAAGTAATACTAAAAAAAAAAGACATTGACTTTAAAGAAACTTTCTCTCATGTTTCATCGAAGGATTTATTCAAAGTCATAATGACACTTGTAGCTCATTATGATCTTGAGCCACATCAAATGAATGTGAAAACATTTCCCAATGGAGACATTGAAGAAATAATATACATGTTGCAGTCAGAGAACTTTGAATTTGAAGATTCAAAACATCTAGTATGTAAGCTGAAGAAATCTATTTATGGTCTTAAGCAGGCATCTCGGCAGTGGTATCGGAAGTTTGATGAGGTGATCACATCTTTTGGATTTAGTGAAAATCCGGTTGATCAGTGCATATACTTCAAGTTGAATGAGAGCAAATTTGTGATACTAGTTTGGAATGCGATAACATACTACTAGCTAATAATAATATATCTTTCTTGCGTGAAACCAAGTCTTTTCTTTTAAGTAAATTTGAAATGAAGCATCTTGGTGAGCAATCCTTTGTTCTGGGGATTCAGATCCATAGAGATCGTACCAGACATATTTTAAGATTATCGCAAAAGACATGTATTGAGAAAGTCTAGAGTCATTTTGGCATGCAAAATTATGCACCATGTGATACACCTGTAGCCAAAGGCGACAAATTTAGCGGCTCCAATGTCCTAAATTGGACAAAGAGAAGAGGGAGATGGAGACAATCCCACATGCCTCGATTGTAGGAAGTCTCATGTATGCACAAGTGTGTACTTGTTCGAATTTGGCGTACATTGTGGGAATGTGTTACCAGTCTCCCTATTCTATGTACTAGGCATGCAGTTGTTATTTATTTTGCAATGCAGTACTTCTTTATTTATCATGCATTTAATTATATTTATTTCTTTTACTGTACTGTAAGACAAAGTGAGTTATGGGCCAGTACACGTTATATTTGTAGTTAGTGGGAGTTACGTAGGGACATGGCTGAAAACTATCCTATAACTACTCTTAATCTATCAGATCAGTTTATTGTCAAAAGAAACCTTGTGTGCGTATCAAAGATTTTGGTTCTCTCTATAATCTGAACCATCAACATAGGTAGGAAAAAGAAGTAAAATTTTGATTTTACTGTATCTAGACCCATAACAAGATCCCATAGAAAGGACGCTAACATTTTGGTATCAGAGCCTTTTGTTATGGAGTAGTTATAGCAGCATCTAAACCAATTGGTAAGGGTAATGTAGGAGGAGCAAGAGACAAATGCAGCTAAACGTGAGAAGACCAATGCACACATTGACGCCTCAGCACGTGAACTAGTAGTGCACACCACCACCAATAGGGACGACCAAGGCAACCATGGCAGATCTAGCCATCAACGTTCTGGCATGCATATATCAGAGGCTTCTGGCAGTGTTGTGACAGTGCCAAAATTGGCCAAATTGGATTTTCCAAAATTCAAAGGCCAAGAAGATCCACTTGGGTGGTTAAGTCTTTGTGAGCATTTTTTCTAGTCATCAAAATACACCTCTGGTCATCAAAATACACCAGAGGAGGAGAAGATTGGGCTTGCTTCGTACCATTTAGAAGGGAACACTCAAATTTGATTTCTTCAATTAGAAACCGATATGACTAATTTAACTTGGGAGGAGTTTAAGCACTAGTGCCATCTCCAATTTGGGCCTCCTATTCGCAATCATAAATTATTAGAACTCACCAAACTCCACCAATGGGGTTCAGTGGCAGATTATTAGGAGAAATTTGAACAGTTAGCTTCAAGGGCTGGTTTGTTAGCGTTGGTTATTTTATATGTATTAACATATATATTAGCATGTATATATATATATATATATATTTATTTTATAAATCATATTGAATGCTAACAATTATTTGAGTGGAATGACATATTAAACATTGTATGTGTACATATTTTTGGAACATATATAACATGTTATCTATAATTAGGTCCATATCAAGATCTTCATAAAGTATATTTTTTAAGGGACCTATTTAATATATTTTATAAGTTGGTCTAGGGTGTTAGTGTAAAGAATTTATGTTGGTCTACGAGAAAATGCTAATACCATGTGGGAGGAGATGGCCAAGAGGGTTAGAAAGGTAGCTAAAGCACTTTTAGGAGAATCAAAAGGTTTTGGTCAAACAGATAAGGAATCTTGGTGGTGAAATGAGACCGTTCAAGAGAAGATCAAATTTAAAAGAGAATGCTTTAAAGCTATCTATCTGTGCAATAACTCGGAAATTTGGGAAAGATATCCGAAGGCTAATAAAGAAACTAAAAAAGCAGTAAGTGACGCACGATCTAAAGTGTTTGGAGAGTTTTACAAGGACTTAGGAACAAAAAAAGGGGAACAAAAGATTTACAAGATTGCGAAGACTAGAGAGAGGAAATCTAGAGATTTGGATCAAGTAAGATGTGTTAAGGATGAAGAAGAAAAAGTTCTGGTTACAGATAGAGATATTAAAAACATATGGCAGGGTTACTTTCACAAACTCTTTAATGACAGAACAGGGTCGACTTGTGATATGGAAGATTTAACAACCTTGAAGAGAGAACAAAATTTGGCATATTATCGTAGGATTAAGATTGATGAGGTCAAGGAAGCTCTTCGAAAAATGGATAATGGTAAAACTGTTGGTCCTGATGGTATTCCTATTAAAGTTTGGAAGTGTTTAGGGGAGGAGGGTACTATCTGGCTAACTAAGCTCTTTAATGAGATTTTAAAGTACAAGAAAATACCTAAGGAATGGAGAAGAAGCACTTTAGTGCCTATTTACAAAAATAAAGGAGACATCCAGAACTGCGCAAACTACCGAGGGATTAAGCTTATGAGTCACACTCTAAAATTATGAGAAAGAGTGCTTGAACGTAGGTTAAGAATGGAGACGAGTATTTCTGAAAATCAATTTGATTCATGCCAGGACGGTCTACTATGAAAGCTATTTATCTTCTAAGAGGGTTGATGGAAAGGTATCGGAGTAAACAAAAAGACCTGCATATAGCATTTATTGACTTGGAAAAAGCCTATGATCGAGTACCAAGAGAGGTGCTGTAGAAAGCCTTGAAACAGAAAAGTGTACGAGTTGCGTATATTAGAGCTATAAAAGATATGTACGAGGGGGCTACAACTAATGTGAGAACGTTTGGAGGGGAGACTAGAGATTTCTCTATTAAGATTGGCCTACATCAGGGATCATCTTTGAGCCCTTATTTGTTTGACCTGGTTTTAGATGTTCTGAGGAAAGACATCCAAGAAGAAATCCCTAAATGCATACTTTTTGTAGATGATGTTGTTCTCATAACAGAGTCAAGGGAAGAGATTAATTTAAACTTGAGTTATGGAGAACTACTTTGGAATCGAAGGGTTTTCGTCTAAGCAGGAATAAGACTGAATATATGCATTGTAAGTTTAACAAGCAACAAGCAAGGAACGAGTTGAAGGTTAAAATTGGTGATCAGGTCGTATCACAAGTATCAAAGTTTAGGTATCTGGGATCAGTTATACAAGATGGCGGTGAAATTATTAGAGATGTGGAACATAGGATACAAGCTGGGTGGTTGAAATGGAGAATGACATCAGGAGTTGTTTGTGATCAAAAAGTACCTAATAAGCTCAAAGAAAAATTTTATCGTACTACTATTAGACCAGCGATTTTATATGGGAGTGAATGTTGGGCGATGAAAGGACAACAAGAACATAAAATTGGAGTGGCGGAGATGAGGATGTTGCGTTGGATGTGTGGTCATACAAGAAGAGATATGATCCATAATGATCATATACCAGGTAGAGTTGGAGTGGCACCTATTGAGGAAAAAATGGTTGAAAACCGTTTAAGGTGGTTTGGGAATGTTCAAAGAAGACCGTTGGAAACACCAGTTAGGAGAGTTGAGCATATGGTTTGGAGTCATGTGAAAAAAGGTCGAGAAAGACCAAAAATGACACTTAGAGAAATTATTGAACGGGATCTTCTAGTAAATGAGATACCTAAAGAGTTAGTAATTGATAGAGCTCAATAGCATCGTGCGATCCATGTAGCCGACCCTATCTAATGGGATAAGGCTTTGTTGTTGTTGTAAGTACCCGACTCTAAATAATAATGGTGATGAGGCATTATTATAAACAGGTCAACCCATGGGTCAACTCATGGGCATGATATATAGATAATGGTTCCTTAGATTATATGAAGGGGCTGGTTTTCGGTAAAGTTGTGTGTTGCCATTTTGTCTATCAAACCAAACACTTGTGAGAGAAAGTCTACTCATACTCTCCCATAAGAGCTTGTTTAGAATTTGAAATCGTATTATAATAGATCAAGGTACATTCTATAATTATCAATTATAATGTGTTTTATTTGTTTATCAAATCATACAAACAACAAAATTATAACAAGAAATATTCTGTTCTGATTTATAAAGAATTCAGCATTTGTGAATTTGATAATTCTGGTTGTTTGGCTTCGGTTTTGTATTCCCTTCAATTACAACAATAAATAAATAAAAATTAGCAGTAATTGATGGAATAAACTTGCATATGTTGGGGAAGAAATGAATTTTTTAACCAAAGAATTCACAATGGTAAATCAGGCTCGTTAATCTTAGGAGAACTTCAACTGCTGCTTTCAGAGAAAGGATCAGAGAGATCAGACAAAGATTTGAAGACAAGACAAAACAGTTACCTGTTGACTATACACCACATTAATATACCGTTATTGGTGAGGGAAAACAAAGTGAAAAGGAGATCAATTTTTGAATTAAACCAGTGGCAATGTTGTCTATTCAAATAACTTCATAAAACAAAGCAAACCCCCCCCCCCCACCCCAACAACAGCGCAAATTTTATCACCAATCCAGTATTCAATTCTACTTCATCCATGAACATTGGTTATTAATTAAATAAAACATTCTCCATAAGTAAGTCATAACAGTATAAATACTTAATATATGTACTGATCTTCATCAACAACAAATAATACCTACGAGTAAGACCATCTTAGTTGAAGATATTTACCTGTCTGAACCATTGTTGACATTAGAAATACTGAATGAGTCCAGAGACTTGTTTGGAAAGTCAGAATTATCACTAAGCTCAGTCCCCATATAATTCATTGGAAGAAGAATGCAGATCCCAATAATTCCACCAATAGAAAATACTCTCAAACTGTATAAAATCACAAAAAGTGGGTGAAAAATCAGCTGAGTCAAGGATTCAGATAGCAAAGCTCACAAACGAATAAGGACTACAGCAATAAGCTAAAAATAAAACCCACTCACTGTTAGGAAATCAGTTATACAACCATGCTAGATGTCAATCAAGAAAGAAAATGTATATAATGAATTTAAATTTACATGAGCAAATTCCACCAAATTAAGTGTCCCATTGTAATGCAGAAACCATCTTTAAATTGAAATCACACAAAAATGAAAAATAGTGTTCTTATCATGATTTCATGACGATAAAATCATGCTGATGCTCTGCATAATGTGCCACGCATCCAAGTCAAGATCAGTGTAGGCAGATAATTTGTCATTGATGATGAAACTATCTGACAGCTATAAGCAAGTTTCAGAATTTTTACCCTTATACTCTGGAATAACATTAACAATAATTTTTTTTTAAGTGTGCAGCTATCTCAGATCTCAAGACAGCAAAAAGAATGGGATGCTATTCTGCACTTTCAATTTATTTTTTTATTTGTTCATATTTTTGCCACAGTTCCGATTGGATATGGCTTATTCTCTTCTTCCTTAATAAAGTTTATTTTTCTATTAAAAAAATTAAAAATAAGTTACTCTAGCTTGACAATCAATAGAGCATAGCTGATTTAAAAGCTAAATTAAAACTGAAAGAAGTCAAATTCAATCTCAACCTCACGAGACATTTACATGATGTAGAGTACAGATCCTTATAAATGGTGATCAATTCCAGTGATCATTTGTGATTGCCAAGATAATTCACAGATTATTAGTTTTTTTATTCATTTCATAACTTATAGATTCTCAATCCAAGGAAAACAAGTGAAATCAACACTTCCACAGGCAGAAGGTTGAACCAGCACTATGATGAAATTACAGCAAAATAAGTAGCATATGCATGCAGTGATTGAAGTGGCTGCAGCATTGGCACTGGTAGCCTGCCAGTGGCAGCATAAATAGCAAAGGACAGTGAGTTGCTAGTTATGGAAATGGAAGTTTGGTATTACTTACAAGCTCAAATGTTAATACTTGACATGCATTGGTTCTAAACAAAAATAATAATAATAAAAATAAATACTGTGTGAACACACAAAGATCCTTTGTGCACATTTAGATTTACAATAAAAATTTATAAATAGCAACAAGGGATCCTTGATACACGTAATGCACAAAAATTGACAAGAACGATCAAACCGCAAAGGAGCTCAATTACCTAATGGATTTGGGTATTATAACAATATGATATAAAGCCAAACATAGAATCAATTGAATATTTTTAAATCACCTGAAGATAAACATGCGCATGAAGATAAAAGCATCTAAACCACATCTCGATATAAATTCTTCTTCAGAGGGCTCCCATGCTTTTTTCACCCAACTAGCAGTAGGTAATAGCCGTTCCAAGTTAAAACGATCTCCCTGTTGAGACTTTTCTTCGGTGACCAAACGTGGTGCATAAACAGTGATATTACCTGGCTGCTTCCTCAATATAGAATATAGGGTGAAAAATAGAAAACAGAGCCCAAGATTGATTCCAACAGAAGTTAAAAGAGCAGAAAGAATCATTCTTGAAGTCTGACTAGCAGATCAACTCATCACACTTGATAACGCAACTGAAGTAGCAAAAATGAAAAGAAAAAAAAAAAAGAATCTCTTAATAGTGGAAGCAATACAAGAAATATACCATTAGTACAAGATTTAGGATAGATTTTATATATACATCCTTTGTAACTAATATGTAATGTAAGAAAACTATAATTTTACAAGATAACCATCAAGCAACAATCATGAAGCAAGCCTCGCTTACTTTAGTGGGTGCGGATCTCCTTTTGTTCCCTTGTGGAACAGGAGGCTCCTATTGCATCGCATAGAGCACCACATGGTTCCATCCAACAGTGCACAATAGTGCTATCATGTAGCCACTTTTAAAAAAAAAAAAAATTGCTGCTTCATCCTCTTCCATCACTGTGCAGACTACACAGTCTCC
The DNA here is from genome assembly GCA_037074585.1 of Biancaea sappan. Taxonomy (NCBI): domain Eukaryota; kingdom Viridiplantae; phylum Streptophyta; class Magnoliopsida; order Fabales; family Fabaceae; genus Biancaea; species Biancaea sappan. Next base: position 81,691,774 of record CM073492.1, read on the forward strand.
ATCTCAGAAGCATGAGCCCTCTTCATTTGCTCTTGAAACACTTCAACCTCTTGACTTGCCCCTGCTTCTTGTTTATCATTATTATAACTCTCTTCATGCTTCCCTCTATGTGATTGCTTTAGCATGTTCCTCTTGAACCTGTGAAGAAGCAAGTTTTAACTCTTCAACAGAAGCTTTCATGGATGCGATTTCTTTTGAGAGCTCACTGATTCTTTCAGTATTCAACCTCGCCAATTTCTAGGCTTCCACTGCAGTTTGAAAAGTAGCCAACTTTGCTTCGCCGATCTCTGATCTTCATCAATTCTTGCTTTGCAGCATCAAATTCTATCACTGTGCTGATTAGGGGTGAGCAGCCGACCCACCAATCCTGCCCAATCTGACCAAATCCGCATAATTGGATTGAGTTTGCGTGTTAGGTTGGGTTGAAATTCTTCAACCCGACCATGGGCGAGTCAGGTGGTTTCAACCCAACCCAATCCGCAAACCTGAAGGTAATTTAATTATTTTTAAAAAAATATTTTTCATATTTATAAATTCAGTTTTTCAGACTGAATTCCTTGTTGTTCCTTCGGTCAGTGCTTCAACAACCAAATTCAATTAGACAATCACATGCACAGCATCACTTTCCCAAATCCCTCCCAGCCTCACTTCTCCATCCTCGTCCTTGTGTTCTGAGACAATCACAAGCATAGCATCGCTTCTTCTTCCTCACTTCTTCTTCTTCTTCAGTTTCGCATAGACTCCTCGTCCTCGGCTCCTCCTTGGTACCGTGGCTCATTGGCTCTCTCTCCATTCTCTCCAAGCTCAGCTCCTCCGCCACTTACAATCGCATAGCACAGCCGTCTCCATCGCCTGTCTCTGCCTCTCTGGTTCTGGACCGAAAATTTCTGGTTCAGAACCAGATCTGGTTCAGATCTGATTCTGAACCAGAAAATTTCTGGGAACCAAATCTGGTTCTGAACCAGAAAATTTATGGTTGATAGCTGCCCCTTGCCCCGTCGTGCGTGCCGTCAAGAAGGTGATTCATGGCAGCATTTGAGTGTTGAGGTGATTCACAGACTTCTCCTCAATACATGTATTTGAGTGCTTCTGGCAAAGAAAATAAAGAAAGAAAGAGAGAGATAGAAGACAAGAAGATGAAGGAGGAGGACGACAACCAAAAAAAAAAAAAAGAGCAACCCGCCAACCCAACCTGGTAGAATGCAGGTTTGGTTGGGTTGGTTCCACCTTTAAAAATATCTAACCCGACCCCAACCCGCTCGCAATTTGATTGGGTCGGGTTGAAAATCTCCCCAAACTTGACCTGTGCCCACCCCTAGTCTACTGATGACTTCACAGTGGAGGCAATTGTGAAGATGTTGGCAGCGGTGGCCGGCTACAAGAAGAGGGAGGGAGAAGAGGATGAAGCAAGGAAAAAAAAAACAAAGTGACCACATGGTAGTGCCATTGTGCACCATTGGATGGAACCACGTGGCGCTCTATGCACCGTTGGATGCAACAAGAGAATCCTGCTCCAAGGGAACAGGAGGAGATCCGCACCCCACTTTAGTATATGGTAGATTTAAAGGAAAAAAAAAAGTAAGGTTTCCAACAAAATTAGGTTAATTGATAAGCATGAAGCAAAATGCAAATTTCTCGCCCTTTTAGGACATTCATCCCACAGGGCCAAGTATATAGTTCTTAACTTTGCTTGGTTGGCTTAAAGCTAAGTGCTAATTCTATAAAGGTTTGGAAGAATCCACGGGATGGATACATTTCTTCCTCCAAGGCCCTTTGCCATCAATATTGCTCTCTTCTTCACAGAGAACTCCATAGGTATATTTTAATCTTCTCAGGTTCTGGTTTTATTAAACCTTGATGATGAATAAGCTTTCTAATTTGCCATATTTTCTCATCTCACTCGTAAATACAATCAATATTCTTTGGAAATGGGAAGTGTCTAGACCTTCAATTCTTCTTGTGTTTATACTTCTAAATATATTTCCCAAAACATTTCTCATTGTTTGACAGTTTGTATGAAAACAGATACCATCTTGCCAGTCCTATTTGCAAAGCAAGACACCCTTTAAAATCAAATCTTCCATTCAGACTGCAGTACTTAATTAATTGGAATAATGCTGCACGTTTAACCTTCCTTTCCTGTTATATTTTGCTTTCTTGTTCGGAAATTTTGTTTCCTAGGAAGATACCTAATCCTCCTCATTTGTTTCTTTCTTCTCCTGTAATAAAGTTCTTCAATTTAATAATAATAAGAAGAAGAATTTCCAATTCAGTAATTTTAGGATGACCAGTTGAGAAACTAGCAATCATTGAATGGAATCCATATTCCAGTGGATGCTGAGGTTTTGAACTGTCAAAAGATAGAAGTTTGCAGTAGTCCTTATGGTAACGTTATCTGGCACCATCAACTTGAGGGTCTACATAGTACAAACTACATATAGAATCAAGAAAGCGGACCATTCAATCAAATTTTGACTTGCATTCAAAAACAATGTCATTGATATTAAGTTGACAATATATAAACAGCTTTGATTCGTTCCCATCCTGGGAAAGCACCAAATCAAAATGAACCAATGAATGATAGACTAATATCTTGATATATATCACTTAAGTAAGAAAAAAAAAAAGAAGAGGTATATTACGAAAGAGAAAATGATTCCTTTGCATCCCCCTTTCCCATTCCCAACCGGTTCCACTCAACCATCAATCAAACATTTGCTTTGAAACAGAGAAAATTTTAACAACAAATTCAGAAGAAGTCTGATCATGAATTTTGGCATTCAAGGATATGCTACCTCTTTTTTTTTTTTTTCTCAAGAAATCATACATCCATAAATATATCAGAGCAAACGCACAGTAACATAGCTACTTGTTTTGCGCAAGAAACCAGGTGCGAGTCCAGTCAACCACGAAAAAGGCCAGAGAGAGATTCAAGTCATAACAATACAATTACATTTGTCAACTCTAACAAAAGCAGTTTTTAGCAGGAAACAGTAGCAATATTGATAGATTCGTAATCAAACACAGATCAAGTAGTAAAACTCCACAAGCAAATCAGAAAGCTAATCAAAACGAAATCAGAGAGAGAAATTGAAGAGCTGCGATAACCTCAATGGCGAGCGAATAGTAATCAAAGAGTGAAGCGGCAGAGAAGCAAGCAGAATATAGAAGCAACCGATTTCGGAGTCTCAGTCTGAATATGCTGATGAAGTAGGAATTCCGAAAATATTGATTTCGCTCCCGCGTTTTTTGCTGGCGTCTAATTTCAGCAACCACGTGTACAGCAAGGAGAGAGAATGAGAGAGAGTTTTTCGAAGAGTGAGAAAGTCAATAGAGACCAAAAATTAATAACTGAGGTAACAAAAGCTTTAATGATAATAAAACAAAACATCTACACGAAGTTGCCGGCCCTTAATGAAAAGGTAAGATTATAGAGAATCTGACTTTATGAGCCATCCAACACTCAATCCTTAAGATTTTCATTCGAAGGTTGAAATATGTGTGTGACGGTGTGAGGTCCCATGCAAGTCGAGCTTTTCGTAGTTATATTCTTTGTAGAAAGAAACTAATATGTGTGAGTGAGTCTCATGCAAGTCTGATAAATTTTTTAGTAAATTATTGATTTGGCTATTTAAAGATAATTTAATGTGATATTTAAAAGATAAAGTCTCTTAATTTTATTTTAAAAAATGTATTTATTTTAAAGATTTTTTTATTTTTAACATTTATATCGAGTTTTAAATTTGTTCTAAGTGTTTTTTTTTCCCAATTCATCTGATATTTTTTTGGTTCTAAATTTTGTTATATAGTTTGTAATATTCAAGTAGAATTAAAATTTTATATCAAACAAAATAAGATATTTGTAAAAGAATTTAATTGTTGTTTATTTTAATTGAAAAGATATATCTTTTATTTGAAAAAATATGTCTTTTATTTGAAATAATGTATCAATTATTTGAAAAAATGTCAATTAAATTTTGAATTATTATAAATTCGAAATAATATGTTGGTTGAATTTTAAAATTCGAAGATACATAAAATTAAAAAAAAGACATATCTATTAAAAATTAAACAGATATAACTATTGAAAATAAAATAGACATGACTATTAAAAATTGAATAAACATAACTATTGAAAATATAATAGACATGACTGTTAAAAATTGAACAAACACACCTATTAAAATTGAATAGACGTAATTGTTCAGACTATATATATATATATATATCATATTAAAATTTTACAGTGTATTAAGTCATGAGAATTAGTTTCGGTTATTTCCATTATTTTCTCGTTACTCTTCACTTGTATAAATAACTCCTCTCTTGGTAATAATATTCATTCAATTCATTCATTTCATTAACTCTAATATGGTATCAGAGCTATTCTAAATCGAAAGATCAATGATGACTATCAATTCAACTTCGTCTTCAGACACTACAAGTGGTGATCACGATCTTGGGATACAAGGTCTGGCACAGAACCAAGATTTGAATAACAGAGGACTATTACTCAGAATCTTTAATCGAACCAGCGGTATAATCTCTTTTTCCCACAATGTATCAGTACGGCTAGATGAAAATAATTACCTGTTGTGGAAATAACATATAGTTTCAACAGTATACGGATATGGGTTGGAGAAGCACTTAACAGAGGACCAAGTTCCTCTGATGTTCAAGAACGTTCAATAAGAAGCAGCAACAGTACTCAATCTTGAGTTTGTTGATTGGAGAAGACAGGACCAGCTCTTAATGTCCTGGCTTCTTGCATCCATGACAGAAGGGATGCTGACCAGAATGGTAGGATGTAATTTCGCATTTGAAATTTGGGAGAAGGTAAAGCAATTCAAGACCAGTTGAAATCTGTAAAGAAGGGTTCTTTCAGAATGTTTGAACCTACTAAAGGTCAAAGTATAATAGATTCCTTGGCTGCAGTAGGAAGCCCTGTGCCATTCAACGATTCTATTAAGGCCATATTTTATGGCCTACCAGATGAATACGAATATGTGATTACCACTGTAATTTCAAAAACAAAGTCCTACATTATAGATGAAATTGAGGCCTTACTCCTAGCTCAAGAAAACAGGTTGGAAAAGAAATGTCAAGTCCAAATTTTGGATAGCAGCAAAACAGAGGCAAATAGCACGGTAATATCCAATGTGGCACAAACCAAGAATGGTGGCAGAAATTCAAATGGAGGTTTTCAAGGTTTTAATAGAAGAAGGGGACAAAGGTCCTTTGGTAACTTTGGCAATAGAGGAGATAGAAAGGGAGGTAGGCAATTCTTTCAAAATGGTTTTCAAGGTTTTAACTCTAACATGACAGGAACACAGAAGCAGCAAGTGGTCTTTCAACTGTGTGGAAAGGTTGGGCATTATTCATGGAATTGCTATCATTGTTTTGATTACAATTTCTAGCCTTATCAATATACCAATCAAGCTTCCAATAACCCAAAGTGTCAAGGACAAGTTTTTGCCATGTTTACTGTCCCTGTAGCAACAAATGATGCAAACTGGTACATGGAGTCAGGAGCTTCCAGCCACATAACTCCTTATTAGCAGAACCTCATGTCAAAAACTGAATACAATGGGCAAGAAATGGTTCACGTTGGCAACAGTGCAGGCATGCAAATCAACTCTCTTGGTCATTCTTTTGTTAAAACTCCTCATTCCAATTCCCTTATTCTTCATAACCTCTTACATGTCCCTAAGATTACAAAGAACCTTATAACTGTATCCAAATTCTGCAAAGACAATTCTGTCTTCTTTGAGTTTCACCCTAACTTTTGTTGTGTTAAATCTCAAGACTCCAAGACTGTACTTTTCGAAGGGAGAGTTAAGGATGGATTGTACACACTTGACAATCTTAATCTTATGCATCTTGTTGCTGTTCAAAATTCTAGTAGAAATGTTTTAGCTTTGTCCACTATTCCTTCAAATACAATGTCTTCTTCTTTTTCCTGTACTTTTGACAAATGGCAATGGCATCAAAGATTAGGACATGTCAATGCTATAATTATGTCCTTTTGTATTGAATATCTGTAATATTTCAATTTCCTATAAAAACTTGTCTTTTTGCAATGCTTGCTGTTATGGCAAATTCCACAAGTTGCCCTTTCCTAACTTCTTAACTATTCATACAAAGCCTTTAGAGCTTTATTTACACTGATCTTTGGGGGCCTGCATCTTCTCACTCTACTAGAGGCCATGCTTATTATATCACCTTCATAGATTCATTCTCTCAGTTCACTTGGATCTATTTCCTTAAACGAAAATTAGAAGCCTTGTCTGCCTTTGAAAAGTTTAAACTATGGTCGAACTTCAGCTTGAAACAAAAATTAAAGCAATCCAGTCAGACTGGGGAGGAGAGTACAGACCATTTTTAGCTTAGCTACAAAAGTGTGGCATTTTGCATAGGGTTATTTTCCCTTATACACACGAGTAAAACGGTGTCATAGAGATGAGGCTAACTTAGTCAGCAAACTCCTCTATGCCTCTCAAATTTTGGCATGAGCCTTTTGAGGCTGTAGTTTTTCTGATAAACATGTTACCAACATATGTTCTCAGTGGTCAATCTCCTATTCAAAAGCTTCTTGGGATAAGACCTGATTAGTGATTACAATGCTTTAAGAATTTTCGGGTGTGCTTGTTTTCTTCTGTTGCGCCTCTATAACACTCATAAGCTGTCATATAGGTCAATTGAGTGTGTATTTTGTAAGAGTTTGCCAGTAATTCCCTAACACACAGACATAAACTCTTTAAAAAAAATGATTTATCACGCCTCAAAATCATTATTATTTTTCAATATTTCTAATAAATTTGTCCACTCTAACTCATGCCTTCAATATAGTGAATGAAAAATACTAAGGACTTTTTTATGGAATATGTCACTACCAATGTGTTATATTAACTAGCTTTAGTTTTGATTTCATCTCAACTATTCGGCTAAAAGTTTCAATTTTGTTCCACATTGTACTTTTGCATTTTCTCTCTCTCTCTCCCCCCTTGTCTCATAATACAAAGAAGAAAAAAGACGATATTTTCAATTCTTTCTCCTTTTTCTTCTTCATCCTCTTCCTTCTTTTCTGCTTTTGGTGGCTAAAAGTTTCAATTTTGTTCCACATGGTACTTTTGCATTCTCTCTCTCTCTCCCCCCTTATCTCATAATACAAAGAAGAAAAAAGACGATATTTTCAATTCTTTCTTCTTTTTCTTCTTCATCCTCTTCCTTCTTTTCTGCTTTTGGTCTCTCTCTCTCTCTCTCTCTCTCTCTCTCTCTCTCTCTCTCTCTCTCTCTCTCTCTCTCTCTCTCAAATTAATGCTTTCTATATGCACCATTGATTGAAAAATAAAATATTTGGGGTAAACTAATTTGAGATTTTTTTATCTTTAAAAAAATCAAATCTACAAGAAAATGATCTTTTAGGGATTTTATTTTTTCACGACCAAAATTTAAAGAAAAAATAGTATTTCAATAACAAAACCGTTAATGATGTACTTTAATTCTTTTGTGTTTCTAATGGTTTATTTTCATCAAACCATATGGGCATATTTTAATTAGATAATTATTGGCCAAGAAACACATTTTTTCTTAAAACAAAGTACTCCAAAGTGATTTTTCTTTCGACTTGATTTTGGCCTGAGGTGATAAATCCAATATCCATTTACTTATAATTAAGCCAAAGTTGCATACTATATTTTCATTTGAATTGTTAAGACTTCAATTCAAAACTTTTTTAAATAAAAAAAAAATACTATTTTATCCTTAAATATGGATTACATTACATTAGTCGTCTTCCTAGAATATTTGCATCAATTGATTGCATGTTTTTCTAAAGTTGAATATTAAACATATAATTATTACGACAGTCGACAAGTATTCTTTAATATACATTATAAATTTAAAATGTCAAATTATATCAAAAAAATAAATTCTTAAATATATTTCTTGCATAGAATGATCGAACAAAAGACTTTTTTCTGTTCATGTCATTAATTTCAAAGGATCATCATCTTGTTTTAGTGACTATAAGATATTTTTTTTTCAGCCATAAAAGGCACTCTTTACATCATAGAATTTTTTAGATGTAATTTTTGAAAAAAAAATTAATTAACAATACATTATTGACTAATTCAAAATAATTCTTCTCTCATCGTGTCATAAATTTGATCAAAGAACTAATTGCAAGCATCTATAAATGTGGATCTTCATGTGTTTTTTTAGACAATAAAGAAAAGCTAGCTATATATGAATGGCACTTTTGTTTCTCTTGTCCTTAATACTTTCAACATTTGAAGATCAACAAAAGGTGGCAGAGTCCTTGGAAAAATATGTCAAACAATTACGATGCAAATTGTTTTGACGATATGGATCCTACGCCCTACGATGGCGGATACAATATCGAAGACACCTATGGCCAACCCATGCCTCCCTCTAATGAAACTTGCTATCCTGTCTCTTCTTACAGTTCAGGATCTGGGAATGCTCAAAATGCTTCTTACTATTCAGGATCTGGGAATGCTCAAGAGCCTTATAACAAATATGGTGAAGGTAATAGACGTGATGACGATGAAGGAAATGATTATGGTGACAAATATGTAAGTGGTGCTCTTGTTTCTTTAGCAAATTTTGTTCATGGTCTAGTTTATTTGTTTAATTGTTTTACAGTGATGATGAAAATCATAGTTCAATAAAGAATTAGACCGAAGTGACCGATAAAAAATTAAGTTATTAAGAAAAGATTTAGAATTTGTATAAATGTATATGTAACATACTTTTAATATTTTAATATTATAAATTATAATATTTTAATATTTATAATATATACATTAATTATATATTTTAAGTATCATCGGTTCAACCAACGTTCAACCACTGTCCGATTATTAGTTCTTAAACCAATGTCTCGATCGGTTGAATAATTGATTCGATTTTCTGAATCTTGATGAAAATATAGATGAATATAGTGGACAAAAATATGGAGAAGAAGAATATATATATATATATGTGAGTAGTGTCCTCATTTCTTTAGCTAATACTTTGGTTATTGAATTATTTTACAATGATTGGACTGGCATGATTTTTCACTCTTGACGGATAAATCTTCATAGATGCTTTTGTTATTTGACAGGGAAATAATGATGGTGATATTGGTGTAAAAAAATATGGACGAACTGAATATGTGAGTTGTGCTCCTATTTCTTTAGCTAATTCTTTTTATGGTTTAGTATTATATTGAATTAACTACAATTATTAGACTTGCTTGCTCTTTTATTCTCAACAACTAAGTCTTCAAGGATGCTGTTGTTTTATGACAGGGAAATCATGATGAAAATAATGACGATTATAGTGCAAACAAATATGGACGAAGTGATTATGTGTGTGATGCTCCTATTTCTTTAGCTAATTTTATTTATGATCTAGTATTGAATTATTTTACAATGATTTGACTTGCTTTCTTTCTCACTCTCAATGCTAAGTCTTTCATGGATGCTTCGTTGTATATGATAGGGAAACAATAAAAGTAATGAAGATTATGGTGCAAAGAAATATGGACAAAGTACATATGTGAGTGGTGTTCCTTTTTCATTAGCTAATTGTAATTACCCTCGATGCCAAGGTCTTCAAGGATGCTTTAATTGTTTGACAGAAAATAGATGATGATGATAATGATGGTTATGGTGCAAAGAAATATGGACAAAGCACATATGTGAGTGGTGCCTTTGTTTCTTTAACTAATTCCAATTATGGTCCAGTACTCTAGTTCTTTTACGTAGTTTAGATGTGATTGTTTTCTAACTCTTGAACTTGATGGTTAAGTCTTCATGGATGCTTTTATTGTTTCATAGGGAAGTGATGATAAAGATGATAATGATGGTTATGGTGCAAGGAAATCTGGAAAACATAGATATGTGAGTGATGCCCCCATTTCTTTAGCTAATTCTAAATATGGACCTTCTTGTATTCTTACTCTTGAACTTGATGGCCAAGTCTTCATGGATCCTTTCATTGTTTCATAGGGAAATAATGATAATGATGATAATGATGGTTATGGTGCAAGGAAATCTGGACAACATAGATATGTGAGTGGTGTCCCCATTTCTTTAGCTAAATCCAATTATGGTCTAGTATTGAATTGTTTTACAATGATTGGACATTATTTTCTTTTTCTTACTCTTAAACTTGATGGCTAAGTCTTCATGGATGCTTTCACTGTTTCACAGGGAAATGATGATGATGATAATGATGGTTTTGGTGCAAGGAAATCTGGACCAAATAGATATGTGAGTGGTGCCCCTATTTCTTTAGCTAATTCCAATTATCACTAAAAGCAAATTTAGAGACAAAATAAATTCCGTCTCAAATTCTATCTTTAAAATGTTAACAATCCGTTTCAAAATCTAGTACAAAAATTTGAAATAACATATATTCCGTCTCTAATTTTTATCTCTAAAATCTAGTATGAAAGATTTTGTTAGTCCTACATCACCCAGATCAGGAAATGATCCTCCCACCTTTTCTTATATAGAGTGTTTTATTGAACACTCTTATCTTAAGAAGGCTAATAAATTGATATATCTTATAATTTAGTATATTTAATTCGTGGCTAAAATTTTTTTGGATGGCTAAATTTAATCGGTTCAACAATAATCCACTACTCTTAAGCATGTTCAAAGAATTTGAGACGAAATTAGGGGTAAAAAATCGTTTTTGATCTTTGATTTTCTTGTAATGTATGGTATAGTATTGAATTGTTTTACGATAATTGAACCTTCTTGTCTTCTTACTCTTAAACTTGAGGGCTATGTCTTCATGGATGTTTTCATTGTTTCAAAGGGAAATCATGATGATGATAAGGATGGATATGGTGCAAGGAAATCTGGACAAAATAGATATGTGAGTGATGCCCCCATTTCTTTAGCTAATTCCAATTATGGTCTTGTATTGAATTGTTTTACAATGATTGGACCTTGTTTTCTTACTCTTGAACTTGATGGCTAAGTCTTCATGGATGGTTTCATTGTTTCACAGGGAATTGTTGATGTAAATGATAATGATGGTTATGGTGCAAGGAAATCTGGACAACATAGATATGTGAGTGGTGCCACAATTTCTTTAGCTAATTCCAATTATGGTTTAGTATTGAATTGCTTTACAATGATTGAACTTGCTTGTTTTCTTACTCTTGAACTTGATGGCTATGCCTTCTTGAATTATTTCATTGTTTGACAGGGAAATAATGATGATGATAATGATAGTTATGGTGCAAGGAAATCTGGACAACATACATATGTAAGTGGTGCTCCCATTTCCTTAACTAATTTTAACTAATTATGGTCTAGTATTGAATTGTATTACAATGATTGAACTTATTTGTTTTCTTACTCTTACACTCGAGGGCTAAGTCTTCATGAATGATTTTATTGTTTGACAGGGAAATAGTGATGATGATAATGATGGTTATGGTGCAAGGAAATATGGACAACACACATATGTATGGGGTGCTCTCATTTCCTTAACTAATTTTAATTAATTATGGTCTAGTATTGATGTCACACCCTAAAACTGGAAACATGGCCTGCACGGTGGGTGAGTCCTATCTCATCACCATAAGCCTAAACCATAAGCATTCTAATCCATACCATAAGCAATTAATAACATATTATCATATCCATATATAATAGATATTCTTGCATAAATCATTTCTAAGGAATCTAGGAGAGTAAGTTTTCATTAACCAAAATAAATATTTACACTGTCTCATCTCTCTTTGATTTCATTCTTAACATCAAGCTCAAGTAAGAATGTTGCATATAGACATTATCAAATACATATTTTCATCCATGTGCAAAATCAATTGTTTGACAAGATATAAGGTACATTTGGAAAAACTTATTTTGAGCTTATCTGACTTATCTTATGGCATAAGTGCTTATGTATGTGTTTGAGAGAACTTATAGAAATAGCTTATGACAATGCCCATAAGCTGTTTTTAGCTTAGTTTCATAAGCTCTCTAGATAGCTTATGAAAATAAGTTGAAAATAGCTTATAAAGTTTACCCTCATAAACTCTTCAATTGTAGAAATAACTTATATATAAGAGCTTATATGATAAGCGTTTATTCTATAAGCACTTAAATAGGCTGTTTACCTAAATAGGACCATAATCTCCCAAGGACTGACCTACCCAGTTATAGAGCTACCACTAGAGTTTTTCAAAATTGTGGGATTCACAAAATAACAAAACTATACCCTAATCAATGGGGTTGAAGACTCAGACAGTCTAGTCTATGAGATATGTCTCTTCTTCCTTTTGTGTATCCGAAAGGGGAGGAGTGGGGGTGAGTACAATTATACTCAGCAAGAAAAACACTCTACTCTATTCAACAAATCAAGCATAAACAACGAGTATAAGGAATACATATAACATGAACAATAAGAGCAAATTCAGATAATACATGTCATATATCACAACACCATTGGGTCACATGCCCCATTCTTCCCACATCATGGACGTTTCACACTTGAAGGTTACAACATCTACCCGAAGATATACTTGTAGCCACCGTCAATCATATATCATATTCCTCCTTTATTGTCTCTCTGCCCTCCCTTATTGTCTCCATTGCATGGATTCCAAGCTCATGCCTTACTCAATTTCATAGCAAATTCATTCACAACTCATGTCATTCTTCAAGAGTCAATCAGAGAGATAACGGAAGTAACATCATCATAACGTATTCCATGTGCCTTTAAGGCTAAGGGATTCTATTATTAATTTTCAATACAACATATTCTCATTTCAATCAATATCCTCATATTCAAGCTTACCACAAGGAATATGAAATTCAAGTCAACCATCATAGGCAAGCAAATCACATGTACCATCAGTCAATCACATATTATTTTGCTTCCAATGAAGCCATCACATACATTCCTATTTTGTAAACTGGGTAGTACTAACTATTTAATCAATTGTCATAGCTTAAAAAAAAGTTCTCTATAATACTAGTTCAACATAGGCAAACTCATGTTCCATTTCCATTATATAAGAATTTACGAAGGATAAGTAAGATCAAGTGGAATTTTTCCCTCACCTTGAATCCGCACTATGATTCTACATTAATTCCTTGTATTTGCAGAGGAAGAAGTTACTTTAGTGTTTTAAGAAGAAACCCTAAAGAATTGAAAGGGAAAGCAAAGTCAAAATTCTCCAAATTACAACCTTGACATCAACTAGTCGACTGGCTCTCTTACAGCAGTCGACTGGCTCCTTTCAAGTTTGCCGAGAAATTTTAAGAAAGAATGCTATAAGTCAACTTGCATCCCAAGGCGGTCGACTAGTTTCTTTTTGCCAATAGCTGGGAACCTTCCAGTAAGCTCCCAGTTAACTAGCTCCTTGTGCTAGTTGATTAGCTTGTTTTTGTCAACAATTGGGAAGAAACCTAGTGAGTTGCTAGTCAATTGGTTGCTTGCAATAGTTGACTGCCTGGTCGGTTGCCAAGCAAACATAGGCTCCAAAACTCCTCCCATGCTTTCTAAGTCATTTGAAACCCTTTCAACCAAGATCTTGTCTTTAAACATGTTTCCATCAAACAAAGACCCTTCTTCAAAGCCTCAAAACCAACTTGATTAAAGATCTTTCTCTAAAATACTCAAAAGTCTTCTCAAAACTTGATTATGATTTCATAATCTACCTAAACCAACATTTTAAACCAAAAATCAACAATTTTCAAGTTCTAAAATCCTCAAGTTGAGGGATTTTGGAATCATAGCCCAAACATCAAAGACCAAATTCAACTCATCTTCTACTCTAGGGTGGAAATCCAAAAATGATTATGTGAAGGAAAGATTTCAAGAATGTTACCTCGTTTTAAAGTTTCTTTGGTGAGGAGGAGGTTGCAGGTGACCAAGGACCCACCGAAGATGGATAGCCGGAGAAGGAAGAAAAGTTTGGGGTGGAGAAAAGAGAGAGAGTTGCATGTGAGACGTGGGATGGAAATGGTCTGATGCTAAGTGTACGTTTTGTATATATATGTTGTGATAATTTGACCAAAATGCCCTTGAGTTACAAGAAGGGCAAGGCTACAAGTAAGGGTAAGACCGAAAATCTCCCATTACAAATATATTACAAAGTCAAAACACAACACACAATTTTCACCATACATTTGCCACACATTAACACATGTATTTTCATATTCTTTTCATTTTCACTCCCTTTTTACAAGAGCATCAAATTTCCTCTTTTCTATTTTATTTTACTCCCTCCACAAGGGCACAACATTATACAACTTACAAATAAAACATCATTTACACATAAATTTATTCAACCATCACATTACCATAATATCAACATAATATATACCATTTTTCATTGCACCAAGCGATCATTTATCATTGAAAATTTATTGTCATATCGTTACACATGCATACAAGCCAAGTAACACATACATGTACACAAAATTCACCGGTATATATTACAATTAAATTGTATTACAATGATTAAACTTGCTTGTTTTCTTACTCTTGCACTTGATGGCTAAGTCTCCATGAATACTTGCTTTATTTAACAGGGAAATGTTAATGATGATGATAATGATGGTTATGGTGCGAAGAAATATAGACAACCTACATATGTGAGTGGTGTCGCAATTTCTTTAGTTAATTCTAGCATTGAATTATTTTGGACTTGCTTGGTTAATTCTGACTCCTCACAGTTACGTCTTCATGGATGCTTTAGTTGTATGACAGGGAAATGATGACTTTAAGATTTTATAATACTTTCATCATACTTTCATTGTATGACAGGGAAATAATGGCGATGAATATGGTGGAAATAGTTATGGACGTAACAATTATGTGAGTAATGCCCCTACTTATTTAGCTAATTTCATTTATGGTCTAGTGTTAAATTGTATTTTAATGATTGGATTTGTTTACTTTTGTACTTCTAATGGCTAAGTCTTTATCGATGCTTTCGTTATATGATTAGGGAAATGATAATGACAATGATAACGATGCTGGTGATAATGAAAGAAGAGGGTACAATCAAGGACACGTGGGGAGGAGCAACCAACAACGTTATAGGAGGGATTACGAAGAAGAGTGAAGACAAAGTTGAGTGCTTCGTAAATTCAAGTGATCCTATAAATTTCGACCAAAAAAAAAATCCTACAAATATACCTAATAAATAAAATTAAAGGTCAAAAATTCAAGTATTCACTTTATTTGCTAGCTGTCGTTGTTGGGTTTCCGTTGTTGGGTTTCGAAGTTTAAATAAAAAATCCTCATATTTGGGTCAGTGCATGGAATACATAATATAATATTTGTATTTATATCATCAATTTCTGGCTAAAGAGCAAAGTTTTTTTTTTTGTAATTTAGAAGGTTATATGATGTATCTCTTCAATTTTAAAAATTAATAATATTCCTTAATAATTTCTAATTTAGTTTAAAATATAAAATTTTCATGAATTTTTTTGGTTACAAAATTTAACAATTTTAGTTTATATAAATATAAAGATAACAAATAAGAAAAAAATACAATTGATTATCTTAAATGATAAACATTAATTTTTATGCCATTCTTTTCTACATTTTGCTATTGCATTTTACCTTTATTATTGTTAAGTGGAAGTGATAAAAAATTGATGAAACATCAAATATTTAGACATTCCTAAATAATCAAGTTTCTCGTACTTAAAATATTGATTTTAATATTAACAATGATTACCGTGGCGTGCGGATCCTCTACCATTGAAGTTGCCTAACAATTTTCCTATTAGCCAATAGAGATCTACGCATTGGCACCCCAACCTCCTTCTCTATACCAAGTTGGCCCTTTTTTTAGAATTCATTTAATATATATTACATAAAAATTGAATTTCAGTCAAAAACAAATTTTTCTCAAATTTCATTTTTTCTTAAAAACTTTATTTTTATTCACTTAGGTCCCTTAGGTAATATTTTTCCATTGTCCTTTTTAAGATTTGAGATCATATATAGCTTCATCTAGGTACCTAATTCTAGAATATAATTTTCTCTAAAAATAAAATAGTCTATACAAACTTTTCATTTCTTTCAGTTTAGTCCCTTCTTTGTATTTAACGTATTTGTTTGTGAGTTAGAAGCTAAAATCTGCCTAAATTTCTTTCTTAGGTGTCATATGGGGCCATCTTTTTAGGTATATGATCCTCTACCATTGAAGTTGACATCTCGGGTATGTTTTGGAAAAACATTGAGTTTTTGTTGTAAATGCTTCTTTAGGTTAGTTTATGGGTAGAAATGATCACATAGGTCCTAAAAACACCTAAGAAAGAAATTTGGGCAGGTTTTAGCTTCTAACTCACAAACAAATAAGTGAAACACAAAAAAGGACTAAACTGAAAGAAATGAAAAGTTTGTATAGACTATTTTAATTTTTAAAAAATATATTCTAGAATTAGGGATCTAGATGAAGCTATATATGATCTCAGATCATAAAAAGGAAATTGGAAAAATATTACCTAAGGGATCTCAGTGAAGAAGGAAAGTTTTTAAGAGAAAAATGAAATTTGAAAAAAATTCGTTTTTGATTGAAATTTAATTTTTATGCAATATATATTGAATGAATCTTGAAAAGAAGGGTCAGCTTTGTATAAAGAGGGACTTGGTGACGTGGCGCATAACAATTGGTTAATGGTAGGAATGTTAGACAGCTTCAATGGCAGAGGATCTGCACGCGATTACCGTGCACGTAATAGCTCTATAAAGAACGGCTTTATTTTTATAGCTTTTCTCCCTCAATTTTATTTTTTTTTCTCATAATATTATATAGAAGAAATTTTTTTTATCAATGTCCTTCTAAATAAAATTTGAAGTCAAAATTAATGACGAGTCTAATACCTCTAAACTAAAACTTATTAATGCATGGAATGGAAGAAGGTAGGTCAAACAAAAAAGGAATTAGAAGGTAATATTGTAATGAGAAAAGAAAGCGTAATTTTTTATTATGAGAAAGTGTAATTTTTGGATCCTAAAAGATACATATTTTAATTATTTGGGCATTAAATTTTGAAAATAGTGACCTGGTGAGAAAAGCCTGGGACGTTCAAACTTCAGGTTCATAAGCGTTTGCTTTTAGAGAAAAACTCATTAGTCTCCAGAGCTCTAGCCAAATAGAGTAAAAAAGAGGTTTGGAAACATCATATCAAAGATAGAATCGTTAGAGAAAGCTAGATAAGTCACAAAATTCATCTAATCTTCTAAAGCCCGAAGAAGTTCTTGAAGAAGAGAAAAAGGTGAGAGCTCAGATGGAATTCCTTTTAGATTGTGAATAAGGCATGTGGACTCAACGGGCACAAGAAATTGTGGATTACAGAGGGGGATCGTAACGCAAAGTTTTTTCCATATATTGGTTATTATAGAAGAAGAAAGAAGGCTAGAATTATTATCCTAAAAGAGGATAATGGTCATTAGATACAGGAGAATTATACAGACATACAATCTCATTGTATATATATATATGTATATATATATAGCCTTGTATGTCTGTATAAACTCCTAAAAGAGGATAGGGTGTAGTAAAAGAATATATATATATATATATATAGCAATATAGAGAAACAAAGGAGTTTCTAGGGGATGGGGCAATTAATCATCCAAGTGAAAAGTTTTAGAATTGTCTAAAAAAAGAAACATCAATGTTTGACGATTGGTAAATGGGATCCGGATAGGTGGAGATTCCAGTACACTTTTAGTCACGATTTTAATCGTGGCTATAAAATTGTGATTAAAAGTGTATTTAGCCACTGTAAACTAAATACACTGTGGCTAAAATAGCCACGGTTAAAAGCATGTAGGCACCGAGGACAATCCGTTTCTTGGTAAATGAAATCTAAATATTTGAATTGTTTGGCTAACACTTTGATGTCTGACAACATAGTCTTTTTTATTTGACCTTAATCTATTGGACTTCCATGACGACCCTGCTAACTTTGTGGCTTCAGAGCGACTTTAGTGTGGTTTTCATTACATTCAGGCACTAAGAGACTTTGTTTCTTCCTTTCTCAACAATATGGACCATAAAAGGAATCTAATGTGAGCCAACTCTAGTGAAAGCTCAAAGAAACACATCCTTCTATGTTTCATTGTCTTCCACGCGATAGCTAAAACATTAAGCAGCCCTCTTTCATAACACCTATCTAGTATTAGTCCTTCTAAACTATTATCTTGCCAAATCTCCTTGATTTCTAGTAGAAAGGAATATAGATAGAGAGGCTTTAAGAAAGTGGGTGACAACTTCAGCCTACAGAATCTTTTTTCCTGGAAACAACATTGTTTCTATGTGTATAAATACTCCAACATCCTATGATGACTAGTTTTAGGAACTCAAGGTCTTCTCAAGTGGGTGAATTGCTTGCCATCTTGATGAGCTAGTCCTGGACCAATCTTTTAGTTAATCCTTTAGTTCTGAGGGATAATGGTGACCCAAACCAAACTGTTCTAGCTAGCTGACCCCTCCAAAATAAATGTTTATAGCTTTTCTCATTTTCTCCACATAAAGGACAAATAATATCTATCCTCAGATATCTTTCTTTGAGCATTTACTCCATTGGCAAGGCTTTATTTCCCAACTTCCAAGCAAGCTTAGTGGTCTTTCTTGGAATTTTTTGTTTCCACAAGGTAGTCCAAAAATGCTTATTGAGCAGAGTTCCTTTGTTGGTAGAGCGCATTTGAAATTTGTATCCCTCCTTCATTGTATATATCTTTTCTCCTTTGTTTTTCCATATTAGCATATCCCTTGCTCTACATTTAGAAGTTGTGTTTCTTACAATTGATTGTGTCATGTGAGAATCATATATATATATATATATATATATATATATTATCAAGAGTTTCTTTCCTTCAATTTTTGTTGTCATCCAGAAGATCCTTAACAAACTTAGTACTTTGATCTTGCTTAACACTTGATACTAGAAGCTGCTATCTAAAAGGATAAACTAAAGAAAGAGGTAACCAAGTTAATAACCTTGTAAATTCCTTTTCACATAGGAGAGGCTAGATTATTGCATTTTAGATGGAATTGATTGGAGCCATATCCATACTTTACTAAGAAAATTTTACTCACAAGACTCCTTCTTCATTGTAAATTCTCCAAAGTTGTTTGGCAAATAAAACATTGCTAATTTCATACATATTTTAAGTCCTAAGCCCTCTTAAGCTTTTGGAAGAAAAGCTTTCTCCCTGGATATCATATGCAAGCCCTTCTTTTCACCCACACTCCCCTATAATAAAAAATTTACCAAAATATAGTTTCATTTTAGATTTTACTACCTCCATCTTAGCTTGAAATATGACAAGTGGTATATTGGGGTTGCAGCTAGCACAAATTGTATTTAAGTGACTTGCTTGTGAAAGGAGTCTGGATTTCCATGTGGCAAGCTTCTTTTCAAGATTGGACTCTATAACATTGTAAACTTTCCTACCCCTTCCTTCACAATCAACATCTCCTCCAAAGTACTCGCCTAACTTGGTTACTACTTTACTTCCCAACATTTTAGCAATCACTCGTTGTTTCTCCCTTGGGGTGTTGGGACTAAAAAAGAAATTAATTGTTGTAGTAAGGTTGAAAAATTATTGATCTTACTGTAACAGATTTGAAAAAGGAAATTGATTGTTCTAGTAAGATTGAAAAAAATGACTCTAACTGTAACAAAATTTTTAAAAAAAATGATTATTTTAGTAAGATTGAAAAATGATAAATCTTGCTATAGCAAAGTTTGAAAACAGAAGATAAATGAAGAATTATTGTTGTAGTAAGTTTGAAAAAGAAGGTTTAAATAATAAATTTTACTGTAATAAATTTGACTGTAGTTTTACTATAGCAATCACTGTAGCGGCAAGACTTCACTATATAAAGGAAAATTCACAACACCATAGGAACTAAGCTTCAAGTGTTCATTTATCATATTATCTTGAGTTTCATTCTCTCTAATTGTTAGGGAAAAAAAAGTTATGAGCTTAGTTTTTGGGTCACCATTTTTTTTAATTGAAACCTTCTAATTTGATTGCTCAAGGATTTGCGTTTCTTGAGTGGGTTATTAGGAAAATCATATTGTAAGGGGGAGAGAATTCTATAATTCACAAATACCTATCTCAAATCTTATGGTTTTAGTTAAAAATTTCAAGAGCAATCTTAGGGATTGGATATAGGTTTGGAAATTTTCAAACTAAACTAGGATATATCTTTGCATTCGATTTTCTGATCCCTATTCTTCTTTGATTTATTGCACTCATTTGTGATTCTTTGAACTTCATAAAGTTTCATCTTGACTAAGCTTTCAATTTCCTCATTTAGAACTGAATACATTTTATTTGATACGCAACGTTAAAAAGCTGTTGCAAAAAATCAAAAAACTGTTCTTATACCATTTGCACTAATTTTGTAACAACTTTCAAACATTGCATTTGCTATCGTTACTTTTACTTTTAAGAAACAATTTTGGAAAGGAAATGCAACAATTGTTTGCAATGCCATTATGCAATAATTTTTTAATTTTTAATTTTTACAACTAAGAGCTCTTTAGTCTTTAGTCTTTTGCAATGATTTCCATATAGGCAACACTTTCTATCATTTTAGGCAACATTTTTAAACTGCTACAATACACAACATTTTCAAGAAATTTTAAGCAACAATTTTTAACCGCATTCGCCGGCAATGCTTAAACTGTTGCCTTGCAACTCTTTAGTATTTCTTGCAATATTTTATGCAACCACTATCACATATTAATTGATTTTATTGTGACATCTAATAACAATAGGAGTCTAAAGAAAACAACACAATCTTATAAATGATTTCATTCAAACATAAGAACATCCACTAGCTAGCGTGCATGGTGCTACAACTAGCAACACTAATAAATTTACTCCCAAACTAACATTACCATAAAATGCCATAAGTTCTTAAATAACTTCCACTAAAAAATAAAAATTAGTGTAATCAATCGGTGCCATTAGAGTTGTGGCAGCTTTTCATTCGTGACTTTAATGTTTTTGAAAAAATGCTGGTCGTAAGGATTTCTTGCAAACAAAGATTATATTGAAAAATTAAGCAAAAAGATCATTTCATATTACGAATAGCATCTAAATGTTTAATGAACAAATGATCAAAACAAAGCCTTCTAGAACAGCAAATAGGTTATCGACTATAATTACAGAAATATATTAAAAAAAAAAAGAAAAGAAAAATCATATTAGACAGTAACTAATTAATTATATGCTGTCACTGCTCATAGTTTTCTATATCACTTCACCGCGCATACCTAGCTTATGATCTAAAAATTAAAATGTAGAAAACAAAAAAACTATATCTCATGCCATAATTAAAGCAATGAGAAAATAAATTAAAGCAACTTATATATATACATGTAGTAAGTCAATTCACAATATGTGAATTGAAGTTGAGGTTGGAAGGGTTGAAATGATCGAAAATTATAATAATAATAATATTAAAAAAAAAAAAGTAAGAGAGGGAAAGAAGATAATTGCTACCAATCTCTCTCATTCTTCTCGACTGTATAATTGATATGTAGGGCATTTAATATTTACTGCTAAGCCACCTGTTTCACCAAATCATACAAAATTTATACAATAGTCATCTTGGTCTTTTGTTTTTTTAACCAGTAAAAATTAAGAAAAAGAACTAAAACCAATTAAGTTAACAAAGATACAGCTTTGTGAACTAAAACTAAACAATATCATCAACTTCCAGCCAAATTAACTGGACCTACAATGCTTTCACATTTTATAAAGAAGTCCTTATTTTAGTGTTTCTTGCACACAGAACAGAACAACAAAGAAATGCTCATCGAAGAAGCTATTGTATTTGAGAAAATGCACAAAAAGGAGAAGAACAAAAAGAACAAAAGGAAATTCCCAATTCAAAATAGAATAAAAACACCACTGAAAGA
The DNA here is from genome assembly GCA_037074585.1 of Biancaea sappan. NCBI lineage: Eukaryota > Viridiplantae > Streptophyta > Magnoliopsida > Fabales > Fabaceae > Biancaea > Biancaea sappan. The sequence goes on from CM073492.1 coordinate 81,713,724, forward strand.
GCAAGAACAATAAGCATACTGATTTCCCAAGAAATGTAATAGTACTTGAATCACGTAAGCTGAGGTAAGAAAAGCAATTTTATTAGTTTTACATCACAATTAGTAAATTTGAAAAAATCACCTGCAATTTTGCTAGTGTTGCATGCAGATCCTATCGCAACCCTCATTTTACATGTACTTCCTTTTGCAGCATGGGTTCAAACTTGATTTGCCAAGTTGTTCCTTGATAATAAGTGTTAAACTCTTTTTTTTTTAATCTGCATTTTTAGAAGCATGGAAAATTAGTCCATGGTATGTATAATTAACATTATTAACATTCTTTTTAGAGGCAGAGTAATATAGGTAAAGCAAACTTTCCCTCAACAGAAGGATCCCACATTCTTGAGAATGAAAGTGCTTCCTCCCTTTGAATTAGGACTTCAAAACACGTTCCTTTGATCCTGGATCATAAAATCTTGGATTCACTCTTACTTTACATATAATTTTATGAATTATCATTAACACTAAAATAGAGCGCCAAGACTTGACTAAAATTTGAAAGCAGATTCCTTCCTATACTTGAGACTCTTACTCCAACTTGGACAGTTAGATATGCATCTAATGGACAGTTAGATATGCATTTAATGGACAGTTAGATATGCATCTAATGGACAGTTAGATATGTATCTAATGGCCCATTTTTTTTTAATTTTTAAAATTGTATTGGACATTATTTAATTTGATGATCGTTGATGAAGATCGGATGATTAGGACAATTTTTTAAAAAGCAAAAAAATGCATAAAATACATAGACCATTAGATGTGACGCATCCAACGATCCATATTGAAGTAAGAGTTTCCTATACTTTTTAAGCATATAAGGGAATTTGCTTTCCTAAAATTTGCCATTGTGCAGCAAAATAAGTACTAATACTCTTTCATTCACTTTCTATATTTTGATTTTTCAAGGAAGTGAGTGAATATTGAATTCAAACTAAAGCAAAAAATATCATAGTTTAAAAAGCCGCTGAATATTGGTCCTCCAATCACAACCAAAATCATCAAATCCATCCTAATATTCTTCCTGCTTCATCGAACTTTGATATGGCAAAAACCTGAAAATGGCTGGTGCAAATTTAACGTTGATATATAGTTCTACTAAAGATAGCAGAATGACTGGGGGTGGAGTGATTAGAACAGATCAAGGATTATGGGTAGTCAGTTGTACAAAATTCATTGGCAGAGTCGGTGAAGCTTGGTCACTCTTCTTGGGACTGAAGATAGCTCTAAACTTAAATCAACCAATTAGATTGGTACAAATAAACATAGTTTAACAAAGTGTCACACAGAAGTGAATGGAATTCACAAATATTTTTTATTAATAGTTTTCCAATTCAAATTACATATGAAACATCAGAATTGAATTGATCAACACGGCAAGATGTGTGCGACGAGAACAGTGATATCATCAACCTTGCCTCCAACATGATCCATGCCAGCCTTTTCAGCCGCTTCCTGAAACGGCGTTCTGCACCATCTGTCCCTAGAGTTACAGACGGCCACTTCTGCTATCATCCAAGCCTGCTCATGCGGCTCCACTGGATCACCATCAACCTCAGATCCCACGTAGATCTCAATCTCCCTCGCATACACATTATCAAACACCCCATCCGTCCCAAACACCACCACGTCCCCCGCCGCCACCTCCACCTCCACCTCCTCCGCCACCTCCGGCTTATCACACTTCTTGCTATTCCCCAGCTGGTACGGAAAGTTGAACCCGCGCTGCTGAACCGGCGACCTGAACACCAACCGGTTCTTCCTGAAAACCATGAATCCGCTGTCCCCCACGTTTACCGCGTGCAGCACGTGGCGGTTATTATCGTTATTATCGTTATTGTTCTTGAGCGTGGCGATGCACGCCGTGGAAGAGCCTTGGTCTTTCGTGTCGAGGAATGCCTCGTTGAGGACGGTTCTTGGATCGACGGAGCCTATGGGCTGGTGAAGGACCGAAAACGCAGCGTTTTGCATGAGATTCCGAGCGTAAAAGCCGGCATCGATGCCGTGGCTGGCCCAACCGCCCACCCCGTCGGCCAGGCCCACGGTCTGGTGGTCCTCACTGATGAAGTGGGAGTCTTCGCCTCGGGGATTCCGTGGGTCGGGCTTTGGGTAGTATGCCGACGCCACCACCATCTTCAGCTTAGAAAATGTGGGTTTCTTCGCCGGCGGGAGGCTTTCTTCCACTTTCTCAATCTCATCACATTCACCACGACGCCTCTTGAGTATCATTTTTTAGGAGGTATGTAATATGTAATATGGAAGATGAATAAGGAGTTATATATGTAATATGTATTTTGTAATTTCTTTCTCAAGCTTTTAAACTGTGCTTTCCCGCTCAGTCAAATTAAATTATATATTGATCTGAGAAATTTTGGGGAGAGATATGGAGATTTAGTTTACGTAGAAGAGGGGCGTTATGACATGTATGTGTCTCTGAAAGATATAAAGATCAATGTAATTAAACGAGAATTAGTTTGGAGATAAAATTTGTACAAGCTAGAGATCATGCATATCTAGTTTCTTGGTTAATCCATACGTGCATCTTCAAGAGCAGTAATATATATATATATATAAAATAAGGTTCGCATATACAGTATAATCTATCACTTAACTGTAACTGACTCTGGTGGGTTTGTTCGAAATTCAAAATAATTCGATTAAATTAAATTGAAAAATTCAATATCCAAATCAATGTATGAATTGATTTGGTTTGAATTGATTAATTGGGTGAGCACTTTTTTAAATCAATCCAATCCTAACCAACCTTTGATGATATGATAAGAGTACATATTGAAACCCTATAAATCTGGAATGCATCCGAAGAAGTTAAATCAGTGTCCCTTTGTCACTGTGCGTTATTTATTAACATAATTAATTATTAACACATTAATCAAAATTAAATCACTTTAAAACAATCAAACAAATAAATAAATAAAAAATAAAATTTCAACAAATAAAAAATATCAATGTAAAATTATAAAAATAAATAAAAAAATATCAAATTATACAAGACAAAATATTTAGTAAGGAATTTGATCAAGTACTAGTCGGAATTCCCCTACATTGAATTCAACCAATGTTTATGGTGGAAAGAAAAAATGATTTTATAAGAAAAATTAAAAACTATAATTAAAAATTTATACATAATCTTCTGAATGAAATTAATGTATTTTCATTTTTTATTTATTCAAAAAAATTAGAAATATTATAAAAATAATAAAAATTAATCTGTTAAATTGTTAAAAATTATTATCTTTGCCAATATAACAATAATGAAAATCATTTAAAATAATTTATATATTTCTTAAAAATAATTAATTATTACAATTAAATCATTGTTGGCAGAATATCATTATTATGATTTAATAATAGAATTATATATGTTATTAAATAAATAAATATCATTTTGATAATTTAATTTAAAAAATTTAAAAGAAAAATGAAAACATATATAAATTTTATGCTTAAAAAAATTGAAAGATTTCAACTAATTGTTGGTCGAATTCTTACCAAATAGTATTTGGTGGAATTTGACCAACATTTAGTCGAATTATTTGATAGAATTTAACTAAAACTTGGTCGAATTATTCAAATAATTTTATCAAGTGTTAGTAAAATTTTATGAAAAGTTGATATATGAAAAAATTTTTAAATAATTAGTATATAAAGAAAAATTTTTAAAAAAATTAGTACGCCCATATATATATATATATATATATATATATATAGGGGAATTGGGTTTGACTAAATTAAAAATATTGTGCTAGTAGTGGTCAATTTCCTCCTATGCTAACTTTCTTAAAAAAATTTCTCACAATACTAATTACTCAAAACTATTTCTTAATATATTAAGTTTTTATATAATTTGACCAAGTATTGGTCGAATATACTAACTTTTTTTGAATTCGACTAATTTTTGATCAAATTCAGAAAGATAAAAATTATTATAACATATTAAATTTAATCGAGTATTGGTCGAATTTCATATATATATATATATATATATATAATATTATATATATAAATAATATATATTATTTGTTTATATATATATATATATTATAATAAATTATTAAATTTTTAAATATATATTAAATTTAAAAACTATTTTCTATATCTTATTATTTATTTAATAAGTTTCATTAATTAATAAATATATTAATAAAATATATAAATTATTTTTTAAATGATTTAATTTTATTAATGTGTTGATAATTAATTATTGTTTTAATAAATATATAAATTATTTTAAATGATTTTTATTATTGTTTTAAGTAGTGTGTTAGGTAGGCTCCCAAGAAAGAGAGATGTATCACAATGGACACACTTAAATACCAAATCTTTCCTAGTCAAAACAATTTTCTGACATGCTGTTAGATGATTATTTTTACAAAAGTTATATTGCTTGACCGGAAAGTAATTGTCTTTGACTGTTGCAACAAAATAGTGCCAATTGTAAAAGTGTCAAATTAGTTATCTGGCACGTAGAAATTCGACGAAAACCATCAATTTAACAAAAAGGAATTCGACAGAGAAAAACAAATAGAATAGACAAGTCAGCTTGAAACAGTTTTTGTCCAAGGAAAATTGTCAGACAACAAGGTTTGTACCACAATATGGATTAGCTCAAGGGTATGTTCCTTCTGTAATGACCTAACTCGGGGTTGGAAATTAGTTGGCCAATCCTACGTGTCAAAGGATCCAAAGCCAAATAATAAGTTCTGCATTAGCAAATCTAAATATAGCAGGAACAAGTACTCCCATTGTGTTTCGATAGGAGAGATTGAATTTGGGACCTATTTTTTCAAGTATGTCGAGAGACATGCCAAATAAATAATGATTAATTAATTATAATTATTAGTAAGAGTGATGATTTTTTTTTTATGTAATTAAGTTCTTTTTTATATGATTTGCATATTGGTCATCACTAGTATCTTATATTTTCTTTAAAATAAGTAATTAATGATTGATTAAAATTCAATTATAAATTAAAATTAGTAATTATTTATTAATAAAAAATTAGTCAATAGTTCAATTTTCATCTAGCAATTTATTAGCACTTTAATTATAATTCACCAATTTATTAGCAATTTATTGGCCCTTTAAAAAATTAGTGTACTTTAAAAATTAATATAATTCACTAAGTTAACTTTAAATAAATGACAATAAATAATAAAATATAACATTTATACCCTTTATGGTAATTACACATCTCAGCTACATTTTCAAACTAACATCCAAACATTGTGTTTCGTATCAAATTACGTTTTACCAAATATCTTCCAAACATAAATTACGTTTAACTAAATTTAGGTTTTCTCCAACTACGTTCAATCAAATCTAGTTTATCCCACCCACGTTTATCCACCGAGTTACCAAACTACCCATAGAATTAAAACGGAATCCAACCCTATAACGGGAAGGACAACAGAAAAAATAGAATTCTCATACTGGAGCTCCTCAGCAACTGAATGATCTATACAAAAAAAAAAGTAATATATGGAAGGTATGAATTTTAAAACTCAGTGAGCAACTTGGTAAAACCATAGCAAAATCCAAATGTTATGTAAGGTAAACAATATGCCCAAAAATTACAGTTGTACAACTTGAGAGATAATATATTGATGTGTCACGAAAATATATTATATATATTAACTTGTACTCATTGTAATAAATTTTTTAGCCTTTTTATTGATTTTTAATGTACTGGAACAAGCAATCAATTGGCCATTTCATTGTAAATTTGCAATTTTTCTTTTCGAGATGTCAGCAAGATCCTAATCAGAAACACAAAACGTACAAGTATGAACTATTGAGAAAGACTATAAATGGAATGTGGAATTGAAATACAAAGATAACTTTATTGCATGTCACGTGCTTATGTTTTCTTTTGACATCAAATCCGAAATCCACTTCTTTGTGGTGGCCCACTTATTTAAAATGACCTTCATTATCACTTGAAAGTGTTGTCCATTGAAGTAAAATTTGACATATATATCCATCAGAGCTATCTCACCTAGAAAAAAGTTCAATTCTTTTGAAAAGATCTTTGGAAGAAAAATTTCAAACATGGGAAAATTGCACCCTTAAAGTTATCTGAAAAGAAGGAATGCAACTTTTTTTTATTCTTTAAATTAAATAAAAGATCATGGTTCTATAAATTAAATAATTGTTGTACTTTTGATTTACTTACATAAGTACAATCTCTTTAACAATTAGGCGTTCCCCATACAAAAGTGATATTTAAACCATACACATTTATGAACAAAAATAATCAAATTTGTAGAGAGAATAATTTTAGACAACGGATTTATTATACAGTAAAAAAAGGTCAATATCTACTTAGTGGTGAAAGCTTGCAAAAGGGAAAATTTTGTCTTAGTTTTACATCGATCACTTTGAAAATGAATGATTTGAAATTTGCAGTGCAACAAATTTTCATTGATATTGTATATAAATATCTACCAAACTATTTTTTTATTGATCAAAAATTGAAACACATATACATAATTGTCAAAACATACTGGTTTGATATCCCTGTGTGTGATATTGCGATCATGACAAGACTTCGAGCCAACTCAGTCCCAATATTGCCCCAGCCCATTCACTTGACAGCATATGATGCAAGGTTTCATGATCAACCACAGAAGAGAAGAAAGAAAAAATATGGCTACCCCAAGAAAATGTTTCTGTGGGCTAAATGCAGAATTCTAAAATCTTGAAGCTATGGTCATCATCTTCATAAGCATCATATATAGATTCTTCTCTATCATAGCAACCAAGTAGACAAAACTAATTTTAAAAAATATAAGTTTTATTTAACTATTGACTAATCTGTTCCATTGCAGCAAACAAGCACTATAGGGGAATGTAGCATCAGAAAACCTCAAAACTAGCAACCCATTAATGGATATATGTTTTGGAAGAGAAAAGAAAATCAAACTGGCAATGCAGGAGGAATGAATGTGGTCCAAGCGATGCTCAAGAAGCCTGCCAGTGACCAAACCAACACTGGAGACTAAAGACTAGAGAAGGAGAACGCCAATGCGGGGGACCAAACCAGCACCCAAGACGCCGAAGATGAACGACCTATGCAATAGGGCACCAAGGCAACGCGGAAGACAACTACGACCCAGAACCAAAGCCGAAGAAAGGAGATGAACGATCAGAGATGTAAAAGAACGTGAGGGGGAAAATGGCGTGAAAAGTTCGCAAAGGAATGGTTGCTAAGCATGGGCATCAATCCCTTGGCGTGCATGGGAAGAGGCCTTCACTGGGTCGGATCGAAGAACGCAGGTCATCCGGATGACGGGCTGGTCAACAGGTGACAGAGTCTAACTGGTTGATGAGGTTTAAAAAAAAAAAGAAAAAAGAAACTCGCATTAGTGCGTGATCTCAATTGTTGAATCAAAATGATTCAACGGCTGCAATATGTTTATGTTGGGTTTGACTTGAATTTTGTGGGTGACCCGGTTTGTAACCCGACCCACGACCCATGACACATAACCCATTATTTCCTCTATATATATGTGTGTAATGGAATTCATTAGAAGTAAGTGGTTGATGTAATTTCTCTCTGTATAGCCTCCATCAAAAATAATACGGATATTCTCTCTGTCCGTGGACGTAAGTCGCATTGACCGAACCACGTAACTTCTTTATGTGTTCTTCTCAATCTTTTTCCTTGATTTATCGCCTTACAATAACCTAACAAGTGGTATCAGAGCCTCGATTCATTTTTTGGTTCGTCGATTACTGTAGCACGTCCGAAAATTTTCAGATCCAACTCCAAAATTTCAGATCTTGCCTCGATTTAGTTGTTTTGGAGCATAGGAGACCATTCTCTGCATCTTTGGTGCGTCGAAGAACGTCGGAGACCAATTTTTGGTGGTAAGAAAATTTTCAGATCTAGTTTTAAATTTCAGATCTAGCTTGATTCGCTTGTTTTTGGGCAAAAAGAGACCGTTTATTGCATTTCTAGTGCATTGGAGATCGTTTTTTAGTTGTTTTGGTGAGTTTTTAAGGTTGCGAGTTACTGTTCATCGCCAGAATCTTCATCAGAAGTACTGTTCATCATCTTCTATGGCAAGAGTACTGTAGCAGTCAACGGTCAACGGTACTGTAGCGACTCAGTGCACTGTAGTACAACGATACTGTAGCGACTCGGCACTGTAGCACAGTCAACGGTCAACGGTACTATTTGGTCAAAGTTATTGTTTGGTCAAAGTTGCTGGTCAAAGCTGTTGTTTGGTCAAAGTTGATGTTTGGTCAAAAGCTGCTGTTTGGTCATAGTTGTTGTTTGGACCAAGTTTTCTGTTGCGATCGTTATTGTTTCGTCAACTCGGTTCCGATGAGTTTATGTTTAATTCAGAAAAGAATTATGAATTTCTGTGTGAATTTACTGGATTGTGTTGGATTGTGCTGGATTGGATTTCTGGTTTACTGCTGTGAATTTTGTTGGACTGCTGTGTTGAATTTCTGTTAGTGAAGTTCTGGTCAGTTTGCAAGGTTCTGAACAGTTTTGTGAAATTCAATTTCTGATTGTAAAATTTGCTAGTAATTTATCTGCTGTTATTTGAGAAGATGTCAACTCATAAATTCGATATTGAGAAGTTTAATGGATCGAATGATTTCACTTTGTGGAAGGTAAAAATGAGGGCACTTCTGGTTCAGCAGGGATATGCGGTGGCATTAAAAGAAGAAAGTAGTCTACCTAACACGTTGAAGGAAGAGGAGAAGAAGGAAATTCTGGCAAAGGCTCATAGTGCAATACTATTGAGTCTAACTGATGAGGTATTGAGAGAAGTAGTTATGAGTCAACTGCTGCAGGTTTGTGGAAGAAATTGGATGATAAATACCAGAAAAAGTCTCTCACAAACCGGTTATATCAGAAGCAGCGTTTGTATACTCTGCGGATGACAGAAAATATGCAGGTAAAAGATGATCTTGATAATTTTAACCGGATTATCCTGGATTTACAGGGTGTTGGGGTTAAGATAGATGATGAAGATCAGGCTATCATTCTTTTGTGTTCTCTACCAAATTCATATGAGAACTTTGTTAATACTATGTTGTATGGTAGAGATAGTATCTCTGTTAATGATGTCAAAGATGCTTTGCAGTCTAAAGAGCTGAAGAGAACAGTCTCTAGTTCTAATGAGGATGGTGCAGAAGCAGGTTTGTATGTTGACAGAGGCAGAGACACTAAAAGGGATGATGGAAAAAGAAGCAAGTCACGGTCTAAGTCGAGGAATAAAAGAGGACCTCGATGTTATCACTGTAAACAAAAGGGGCACATCAAGAAGAATTGTCCATAGAGGAAGAAAGGAAATGATGAGAAGGAATCGAATACCAGTGGCAGTGCTGCGGTGGTGCAAGATAGTTCTGACGGAGAAGAAGACATTGACGTTCTCACAGTCAGCACCTCTGGTTTTGTAAATACTTGGGTCTTGGACACAGGTGCATCTTATCATATAACTTTCTCACGTGAACTGTTTACTTCTTTCAAGGAGTGGAATGGTGTTGTGAGGTTGGGTGATGATGAGCAGCTCAGTGTTAAGGGCAGTGGTTCTGTGCAGATTCAGATGTATGATGGAATAGTCAGGACGCTTGATGCTTGGTATGTTCCTGGTCTACGGAAGAACTTGATTTCTCTTGGTACTCTAGACAAACAAGGGTACAAGTACTCTGGAGAGAATGGACAGTTGAGAATTTTCAAAGGTGCTCTGGTTATAATGAAGGGTAAATTGCAGCATGGCATTTACTTTCTGATTGGTAGTTCAGTGATAGGGACAGTAGTTGTATCTAAATCTTTAGGGAAGAATGATGATTGTACAGAGTTGTGGCATCGCCGATTGGGACACATGAGTGAGAAAGGGCTGTCAATTCTAAGTAAACAATGATTGTTAGAAGGAGCAGAAACTGGGAAACTAAAATTCTGTGAAGTTTGTGTTATGGGTAAACAACGCAGAGTTAAGTTCAGTTCTGGGAAGCATACTTCTACGGATGTTCTGCAATATGTTCACTCAGACTTGTGGGGTGCTTCTCCAGTTGAATCTCAGGGCAAATGCAAGTACTTTGTTACTTTCATTGATGACTACTCTAGAAGGGTTTGGGTGTATTTTCTGAAATCCAAAGATGAAGTGTTTGGGAAGTTCAAAGAGTGGAAGACCATGGTTGAGAAACAGACTGGAAAACAGGTCAAAACACTCAGAACTGATAATGGGTTGGAGTTCTGTAATGCTCCGTTTGATGAGTTTTTCAAGAAAGAAGATATAGTGAGGCATCGCACTGTACGTCATACACCACAGCAAAATGGAGTTGCAGAACGTATGAATCAAACACTGTTACAACGTGCGAGATGCATACGATTAAACGCTGGCTTGCCAAAACAATTCTGGGCTGAAGCAGTTAACACTGCTTGTTATCTGGTGAATAGATCGCCATCTACTGCAATTGATTTTAAGACTCCTCAAGAGGTATGGTCCGGTAAACCTTCTGATTATTCTGGCCTGCGTATATTTGGTTGTCCTGCTTATGCTCATGTGAATGATGGTAAACTAGAGCCTAGGGCAATGAAATACATATTTCTAGGGTATGCACCTGGAGTTAAAGGGTACAGATTGTGGTGTACTGAAAAGGATAGAACTCCAAAATTTATTATTAGCAGAGATATAACTTTTGATGAGTCTGCTATGTTTGGTCAAAAAGAGGAGCTTGGTAGTCATGCAGGTAATAATGATCAAAGTGCCAACCAGAAAGTGAAAATTGTAGTTCAAACTTCAAAAAGGGTTATAACAGACCCTGTACAGCAACCCAGGGAAGAAGAAGAATCACAACCTATAGCAACAAGGAGGGAAAGAAGGGAAATCAGAAAACCTATAAGGTATGCAGATTGTGTTGATATAGTTGATATTAATTCAGTTGCTTATGCCTTGGCAGTAGGTGAAAACATTGATTCTGATGACCCGAGATCATATAAAGAAGCAGTTGAGAGTAGAAAAGCATCAGAATGGCTGGTTGCAATGAATGAAGAGATGCAATTTCTTGAGAAGAACAAAACATGTGATCTTGTACCGTTACCAAATGGAGTGAAACCGGTAGGATGCAAATGGGACTTCAAGAAGAAAGAAGGTATTCCTGGAGTTGAACCAGCAAGGTTCAAAGCACGACTCGTGGCCAAGGGTTTTTCACAAAAGGAAGGAATTGATTATCATGAAGTTTTCTCCCCTGTTGTGAAGCATAAAACCATTCGTGTCCTTTTGTCCATGGTAAGTGTTTTTGACTTGGAGTTGGAACAACTAGATGTGAAAACTGCTTTCTTACATGGAAATTTAGAGGAGCAGATCTATATGTCACAGCCAGAAGGATTTCTTGATTCTGGGAAGAAAGATCATATATGTTTGCTGAAAAAGTCCTTGTATGGTTTGAAGCAGTCTCCTAGACAGTGGTATAAGAAATTTGATGCATTCATGACTTCTCATGGTTTTTTGTGTAATCAGTTTGATAACTGTGTCTACTCTAAGAAACTTGCAGATGATTCTTATATTTATTTGTTGCTATATGTTGATGATATGTTAATTGTTGCAAAGAACAAGGTTGAAATTGATAGTTTGAAAGCCTTGTTGAGCAGTGAGTTTGAGATGAAGGATTTGGGTGCAGCCAAGAAGATATTGGGCATGGAGATTTGGAGAGATAGAAGTGCAGGTTTACTGTATGTATCTCAACAGAAATACATAAAAAAATTGTTGTAGTCTTTCCAATTGAATAATTCTAAGCCGGTTAGTACTCCGTTGGCGGCACATTTTAAACTTGATGCTAGTACAATACCTACTACAGCTGAAGAAAAAGGGTACATGAGTTCAGTGCCCTACTGTAATGTTGTTGGAAGCTTGATGTATGCAATGGTGTGTACTAGGCCTGATCTAGATTATGCAGTCAGTGTGGTAAGTAGGTTTATGAGTAATCCTGGGAGAGCTCACTGGAGTGCAGTTAAATGGATTATGCGGTATCTGAAAGGTACGAGTAATATTTGCTTGGTTTATGGTACTGATAAATCTGATAGTGGCTTGGTTGGTTATACAGATTCAGATTATGCTGGAGATCTTTTGAGGAGGAGATCCTTAACATGCTATGTCTTGACTTTGAATGGATGTGCTGTCAGTTGGAAGGCAACATTTCAATCTACAGTTGCCTTGTCTACCACTGAAACAGAATACATGTCATTGGCAGAAGGAGTTAAGGAAGGTATGTGGTTACATAGTTTGATTGATAGTCTGGGATTAAATATTCAGAGACCTATCATTTATTGTGATAGTCAGAGTGCATTAAGTTTGGCCAAGAATCCAGTCTACCATGAGAGGTCGAAGCATATTGATATCAGATTGAATTTTATTCGAGATGTGATAGAAGACAAGAAATTATCCATCGAGAAGATAGCCACAGCAGATAATCCAGCAGATATGTTGACAAAGGCTCTACCTTCAGAGAAGTTCAAGCATAGCTTGGACTTGGTGAATGTTTGCATTCCATGAAGCCCTACAGGGCTTGAATTACAGAGATGAATTTGTACTTAGTTCTGGTGATTTGAGAGAATTCAAGTCAATGAGGAAAATTGTTGGGTTTGACTTGAATTTTGTGGGTGACCCGGTTTGTAACCCGACCCACAACCCATGATACATAACCCATTATTTCCTCTATATATATGTGTGTAATGGAATTCATTAGAAGTAATTGGTTGATGTAATTTCTCTCTGTATAGCCTCCATAAAAAATAATACAGATATTTTCTCTGTCCGTAGACGTAGGTCGCATTGACCGAACCACGTAACTTCTTTATGTGTTCTTCTCAATCTTTCTCCTTGATTTATTGCCTTACAATAACTTAACAGTTTACCATGGAAGCAATGCGCTGCTGCTGTGCATCCCCAGCGATGCTTCACTGTTCGTGGTCACTACCTGCTGGAAATATTAAATTGATATGTTTTTTAGTTGGTTAACTTCACGTTTGGATATACTTAACTTCAATGTTTAATAGGTAAAAAAGTACTCTTCGTAATCTTCAACTTTCACCAATGTTTTAATTATAATTCACAATTTTATTTTATGTTAATTATAGATCATATATTTTCAATTAACTTTGATTATGTTCTTGAGCTTAATATCAATAAATATTTAATGGTAAATAGATATTGATATAGCTTCTTATCTTACAGAAATTAATGTCAAATCATCAACCTAAATGTGTCACCTCATATACCAAATTAAAATGATCAAATGACCCTATAAATCCTCTAAAATCCCTCCTTTTTGTCATTGATGAAGATCTACAAGAATATTTTGATCATTTTAAGTTAATATATAATATAACCTTATATACCAAATTAAAATGATCAAATGACCCTATAAATCCTCTAAAATCCCTCCTTTTTGTCATTGATGAAGATCTACAAGAATATTTTGATCATTTTAAGTTAATATATAATATAACAAATCCCGAGTGAATAATTTGGCATTGATGTATGTAACATGAGATGTCATGTCATTGTGGACAATATTATACTTAAAATTATAATAAAAACTAACTAAAAACATATAAATTACAATTAATACGAGATAAAGTTGAGTTACAATTAAAACATGGATTAAAATTTAAATTAATAAATAATACTTGTGTTTACAGAAAATAAACACAAGTAAACTTATTTTAACAAAGTATGATCACATAGCTGAATTGATTTTTTTCTTTCAAGTTACATAGGAAACGATAGAATGAATTAACGTGGCGAGATGTGGGTACAAATAAAATATGTAGTTTAACAAACAGTCAAAAATATTTTTTATTAATATATAGTTTTCCAATTCAAATTACACATGAAAACATCAGAATTATATTGGTCAACAGGGCAAGACGTGTGCGACGAGAACAGTGATATCATCAACCTTGCCTCCGGCATGATCCTTGCCAGCCTTTTGAGCCTCTTCCTCAAGCGGCGTTGTGCTGCATCTGTCCCAAGAGTTACACACAGCCGCTTCGGCTATATATCATCCAAGCCTGCTTGTGCGGGTCCACAGCATCACCATCCACGTAGCTCTCTATCTCCCTCGCATACACATTATCGAACGCCACATCGCTCCCAAACACCACCACGTCCCCCGCCGCCACCTCCACCTCCACCTCATCCGCCACCTCCGGCTTATCACTCTTCTCGCTGTTCCCCAGCTGGTACGGCCGGTTTAACCCGTGCTTCTGAACCGGCGACCTGAACACCAACCGCTTCTTCCTGGATACCATGAACCCGCTGTCCCCCACGATTATCGCCTGCAGCACGTGGCGGTTATTATCGTTATTATTGTTATTGTTCTTGAGCGTGGCCATGCACGCCGTGGAAGAGCCTTGGGCTTTCGTGTCGAGGAAGGCCTCGTTGAGGACGGTTCTTGGGTCGACGGAGCCCATGGGCTGCTGAAGGACCGAAAACGCAGCGTTTTGTATGAGCTTTCGAGCGTAACGGCCGGCGTCCCACCGTCAGGTGGCCCTTGCTGATGAAGTGGCCGTCTTCTCTTCGGGGATGCCGTGTGTCGGGCTTTAGGCAGTACGCCGACGCCACCACCATCTTCAGCTTAGGAGAGGTGGGTTTCTTCGCCGGCGGGAGGCTTTCTTCACATTCACGACGACGCCTCTCGAGCTTCATTTTTCAGTTTTGAATATCGATCGATGGAAAGGATATAGACTATGGAATTGGAATATAGAGGAAGCTTACCTGAATAAGTAGGTTTGTAATATGTATTATGTAATTTCTTTCTCAAGCTTTTAAACTGTGTTTTCGTGCTCAGTCAAATTAAATTATATATATCTTGATCTGAGAAATCCTGGGGAGAGATAATGGAGATTTAATTTACGTACAAGAGGGGCTTAAAACATGTGTCTCTGAAAGATATATATAAACATCAATGTACGTAATTAAACGAGTATTAGTTCGGAGATGAAATTAGTACAAGAGATCATGCATTTCTTGGTTAATCCACACATGCACCTTATATATATAAAATAAGGTTCGCATATACAGTATAATCCATCACTGTACTCTGGTGGGTTTGTTCGAAATTCAAAATGATTCGATTAAATTGAAAAGTTCAATATCCAAATCCACGTACGAATAGATTTGACTTAAATTGATTAATGGGGTTCAATTAGACTTTATCAAATTTTTAAATCAATCGTCCAATCCAACCTTTGATGATATGATAAAAGTACATATTGAAACCCCATAAATCTGGAATGCATCCAAAGAAGTTAAATCAGTGTCCCTTCTATCACTGCGATCGAGTTCATAGAATTTGTCAAGTACAAATATAATTTAGGTAAAATGGTATTATACGTCTCTAATCTTTATCTTAATTTTTATTTATGTCCATAAATTTTTTTTTGTCCGATTATGTCCCTTGTCTTAAATTTTTTTTTTGTCTAATTATGTCCCTTGTTTTTCAATTTTTATAATATATGCTCTTTCCCATCAACTCAGTCAAGTAGGTTAATAGAAAATACTGATTAGGCTCTCACATGGCAAAATTCTTCTGCCACGTGGACTCATACTCTAAAATTACAAAAATGCCCTCACTATTAATTTTTTTTTAAAAAAAAAGTCCTCTCTCTCTCAACTTCTCCTTCTTCCTCTGCATTGACTTCTTCCTCTCCCTTCCTAACTTCTCATTTTCTCAGCAACAGAAACCTCTCAACTCTCTCTCTCTCTCTCTCTCTCTCTCTCTCTCTCTCTCTCTCTCTCTCTCTCTCTCTCCCCTCCCCTCTCAGTCTTCATAAGTTAAAATAGAGCATAAGTTTTCTTCGTAACCCCAAATCAAAGCATCACCAAAATCGAGCTTCGCTCTAGCAATGGGGTTTTCAGATTCGGCAGTTCCACAAATCTGATTTTCAACTCTGATAAATTTGGTTTGAGTCTTCTAGAGGAAGCCACAGTGAACCCATACTGTGGGTATCCATTCATATGCACTTGAGAGAGAGAGAGAGTGAGTGAGAGAGAGAGAGTGAGTGAGAGAGAGAGAGAGAAAGCCTTGCTATTGACCAAGCTTCTCCATTCCTCCACCCGTATCCTTTGTCTTCTTCCTTCCTTAAGTTGTAATGTTGGTCGAGAAATAAGTCAGAGCAGAAAGATGGCGAGAGAGAACTAATCGTCGAAACCTGCCATATCACAGGCTGCCATCACGATGTGTCTTTAAGTGGGTGGTCAGAAATGTAGTTCACGATGACGATATAGTTTGGCAATAGGTAAGTGAAATAGAAATGGGTTTCATTCAAAAAAAAATTTCCTTCCATTTTCGTGCTGGAGTATTCATGGTCGAAAGAATGGATATCCTTTTCCTTAATCTAAAATTTTGGGTTGGCAGTAGGCTAATAGGAAGTGGGTGAAGACTTGTGGTTGGGATTTTGGTAGAAGAAGGAGAAGGATGAGAGATTTATGAAGCTGAGAGGTATACTGTGACTTAGAGGTAAGTGGTAGATTTTCTCCCTTATTTTCTACTACTATCGGTATTGGTTTTTTTGATATTGTTAAATAAGAAAATTCATAATTGAAATTAGAATTTAAATGGCAAAAAAGAAGGAGTCAAATGGTTTTTACTGGCAAAATGTGTGTCTGGGTTTGGACAGTATAATGATATAGTAAAATATTGATTGAAACCACGTGAAATTAATAACTGGTAGTGGAAATTCTCTTTTGATTCACAGGTCACAAATGCTTCTTCTTCCTCCTGTGTCTGCCCATATGGGATGGAGGCAAATCAAGGAAAAGGGGGAGGAGGACAGACGAAAGGGGTGAAGAGAGAGAGAGAGAGAGAGAGAGAGAGAGAGAGAGAGAAAAGCTTTGACAGGCTTCTGGGAAAATGAGAAATGAGAGAGGGAGAGGAAGAAAAAGGTGACATAGAGGAAGAAGGAGAAGTTGAAAGAGAGAAGACTTTTTTTTAAAAAAAAATTATTAGTAAGGGTAATTTTGGAGTGTGAGTTCATGTAACAGGTGATGCGGTGAAAGAATTTTGCCACATGAGAGCCCAATCAGTATTTTTCATTAACTTATTTGATGGAGTTGACGGAAAAGGCATATATGATAAAAATTGAAAGATAAAAGACAAAATCAGGCCAAAAAAAAATTTAGAGGCATAAATAAAAATTGAGAAAAAGATCATTAGGGACATATAGTACTTTTTTGCCTAAAATTTATTTTAAATTACAATTTTCACTTATAAGAGAACTTCTTTAACAAACTTTCTCATGGTTGTTTATTTACTTGTTAAAACTATATAGTTAAAATAATATAAACACTTTAGAAATTATGAGCAGAAAAGGACAAGATAAAAATTAAACTCATGCACATCAAATTTCTTACCCGTAAAGTAGGGGGGAAGTACCATTTAAACAAAACACTAAAGGAATGAATGAAAATTCCAACAGAAAATTTCCTACTGAATGCTATTGAACTAATTTCTGTTTGCCTTCCTTACTTTTTCCGACTAAAATGCTGTTAGAACCAATATTTGTCCATGCCAACCCAAAAAAACGTTCTTACTGATACAACAACTCAAAGTCAGTCATTAATATTTATTTACTATACTTTCAACTGATAACCACTTGCTAACCTATATATCTGTTTTAAATTTTTTTTATAATTCTTAAAAGAAATTTAATTTTTTAATACAAAATTATATGTGACTCAATTTTTTAATATAAATTGTGGCTCCAAGGACCCCCAAACCACATATAAAATATTGCTCGAGGGGAGCCCTATTTGATATAAAAAAAAATAATTTATTTCATTTTATACGAAATATATGTGCTAAGCCACATATATTAATGAGAGCATGAAAAAATTTTAGATCAATGTGAACTAAAAAGATAATGTTAAAATTACACTTCTTTTAAATTATATATTAGGAAAAATAAAAATACTTTTAAAAAATAAACATTTTCATTGGAAAATAAGCACATAGTTTATAATGAAAGAAATGAAAAAAATAATGAATCATCATTTTATTTAAATTATACAAAAAAAATGAACACTGTGTTAAATTATAAAGTACAACAAAAAAAAGAAAAGAAAGAATCAATCACCACTTTTAGTGTTGTCCTAATTTTCTTCTTCGCTTTTATCTTTATCTTTGTCTTCGTCTTTATCCGTATCTTGGTCCTCATCCGCATCTCCACTTTCTTCCTTCTCTTCTTCTTCTTGGTCTTGGTCTTCTCCTTTGTCTTCACATCTTATTTCTTCATAATATCCTTCAATGTCTTATAAATTATCACTTAATAAATCATTGTTTACAACAAAATTATAAGATTGGTCATTCTAGTAGGCAACTTCTAGTCTTTCTTGATTGTCTACTAGACTTTTTGGCTTAGTTTTCATGACAATCCACTAGTCTAATTTCACAACAACAAAAAAACAAGGGTTTGGTGGTGGTTCAAAAGCCACTTTAGTGGTAGCTGAAATACAAGTTGCCACTATATAGTAGCAATTAGTATCTCAAACTACCACTACATTGAAATATTTAGTGGTGGTTTGCATATTAAACTGCCATTATATAGTGATAGTTGAAGATTTAACCATCAATAAATTAGCAAGCTTAGTGATAGTTTAAGAAGCAACCCACTAATGGGACACATATTCTTGCTCGCAAGTCTATATTACTTCATAAGTATTTGATCCATTTATTTCAACCAATTTTTTCTATTAGTGGAATCAAGACTTGCTGAAAGTCCAACCTTTCACCTTTTGTACATGTGTATACTTTTAAGTTGGTGCTTAAATCATGTACAAACTAGTTTTCTGCCACAGACAAATTGTTTCCTTTCAGTTATGATGATTGAAGAGATTGATTTCAAAATTTTTTTTGGGGTATTGATGGAGATGACCATTTTTTGTTTTCAAGATAATTTTATTGCCAAGGAACTTAAAACTATACCAATTTAGCTCATGATTTTCCCAAGAAAGTTTATTTTATGTGTGGGTAGAAAGATGGTGTGTTAGGTTGTCCCAGATCTCATATATGCACTGCAAGTTTAACAAGCAGCATGTTTGAAATAAGTTGAAGTCAAAATTGGAGATTATGTTATACCACAAGTGTCAAAGTTTAGGTATTTAGGATTAGTAATACAAGATGATGGGGAAATAAATGAAGATGTTACATATAGGGTACAAGTTGAGTAGTTAAAATAGTGAATGGCATCAAGAGTTATTTGTAATTGGAAAGTACCGAACAAGCTTAAAAGGAAGTTTTATCGCACTGCCATAAGACTTGCAATATTATATGGGAGTGAATGTTGGGCATTAAAATGACAGCATGAACAAAAAATTGGGATAGAAGAGATGAGGATATTGAGATAGATATGTAGTCATACAAGAAAAGATATGATCATATACGAGGTAGAGTTGGAGTAGCACCTATTGAGGAGAAAACAGTAGAAAATCGTTTAAGGTGGTTTGGACATGTTCAAAGAAGACAATTGGAGGTGTCAGTAAGGAGAGTTGAGCAAATGATATGAAGTCTTGTAAAAAAAGATTAAGGAAGACTAAGAAGGACACTTAGAGAAATCATTGTACAAGATCTTTTGGTTAATCAAATACTTAAAGAGTTAATTATTGATAGAGCTTAATGGCGCCGTGCAATTTATATAGCCGATCCACCTAGTGGGATAAGGCTCATTGTTATTGATTAGTAAAGAGCAAATACATCATGGAGTTTACCAAGTACATTAGAATAGAAGACAGCACAACTAGCAGTTATCTTAAGAATAGCGGATACCAGAAGTAGCAGAACAAAAAAGGAAAACTAGTACAACTACTAAGAAATTAGAGGTCTTGAACCTAGGCTTCTTGCACAAAAGGAGGCAGTGAGCTGAAAGTTCTCATAGAGGTTCTACAAAATCTTGCGTTATGTGATTCTTTCAGTAAATGTTAATATGTTATCATGGTCAATTTCCTATTGCAAATCTCAAAATATTAAGACTGTATTAGTAATTTTGTGGCTTCGATGTTTCTGTCTTTCTAGTTTCTTTCATCTGCTTTTTATTCCATCTGAAATTAAAGAAGGAAAAAAAAAAAGATTCTCGAGCATCATTTTTCAGTTTTGAATATCGATGGACAGGGTATAGACTATGGAAGCTGAATAAAGAGGTATGTAATATGTATTATGTAGTTTCTTTCTTAAGCTTTTAAACTGTGTTTCCTTGCTCAGTCAAATTAAATTATATCTTGATCTGAGAAATTTTGGGGAGAGATAATGGAGATTTGATTTACATATTAATTATGCCATGTGTCTATGAAAGATATAAACATCAATGTAATTAAACAAGTATTAGTTTGGAGATAAAATTTGTACAACCTAGAGATCATGCATATCTAATTTCTTGGTTAATCCATACATGCATCTTCAGGAGTAGTAATATATATATATATATATATATATATATATATAAAATAAGGTTCTTATCATAGTATTGGGACCCAGACCGGCCCAACAAGTCGACCTGAGACCCAATGACCCAGGGCTGAGTCAAGTCTGGGTCGATCAATTGGACCGGCTGAACATTGACCCGGTTTCAACTCAGCCGAGTCAATTGACCCATCTTTCTTCTTCTTTTTTTTTTGTAAAAATTTTTTTACAAGCTGTCTAACTCTCAGCTACATAGCGTTCAACTTTACCAATCCTGCATCACGCATAGAGCAGAGCCTTCAACTTTGAACCACCATATAGCCGGCTAGCCCCACACATTGAACCACTATGTATATCCTTCGACTTAGGCTTGAACCACGATGCACAAGCACAACCTTTGACTTCGAACCACCACTGACAGAGCCTTCGACTTCTATAGATGAACACCACGGCTTAGGCTTCGACTTCAAGTTTCGAACCACCACAGAGCCTTCAAGCTTTCTTCCCTAATGCAGACGAAGAGTTCAACACCACAATAACTCCAGCCTCGACAGCACCTTCGAGTTCAACTACAGCTCCGAGTTTAATAGGTAAAGATCGAATTATTTATTGATGAGCCGTGTTACAGAAGGGATTTATTTTTTTTTTTGGTGAATTCTTGTTTTTGTTTTATAGAATTCATGTTTTGGATATCTTGGTCCTCTTGGATGATCAACTAATTTCTGCATTTTAAGTTCAACAAGAGGCTCTAACACACAACAAGTTCAAATTCTTGACCATTTTTTCTCTTTTCTCTGTAATATTTAATGCTGAATGGTGCTGAATGAGACTGATGATAATATTGAATAGTGAATGAGAGTGGTGATATTGAATGGTGAATGATGTTGATATTGATATTAAATGCTGAATGATGTTGATATTGAATGTTGATATTGAATCAAATGTTGCTGAATCAGTGCTAATCTTGTTTATGTTGAATGAGTGTGAATTGTTGATATTGAATGCTGATATAAATGGAATAGATTAATCTAGAGATATAAATTAAGAAAACTTTTGATTTATAGATAATTTTGGAACCATTTTTTATTAAAATTTTTTTTTGTTAATCTTAGATTATCATAAATGTTGTCTAGCAATCTGGTGCGTATAATTTATAGCACATAAAATATTCCAGCAAGTATACTGGGTCGCAACAAGTAATAAAGTGATGAGTAGAGTATCGTCCCACAGAGATTGAGGTATCAAATAAAATTTAATTAGGCTAAGTGAAATGCTATTAAGACTTATGAGGGAAATTTTAGAAATTACACAAAAAAAGGGGGGGTGATGATTGAAACAACACAATATAAATAACTGAAATTTAAATAACTAGATAGAAAACAAAACAGAGAAAAGATATGGATTGGTCACAAATTTCATGGAATTGTACATCATCATCATTTCCTTTGAATATTCTTGGCTAATTCTATTATGTAATCTTCAATCTAAAATTCTCAGAAAGTCTTCTAAGACTGAATTATATTAAAATTATAGTTAGGAAGATCTTCACTAATCTATAACTCAAATATAATCCGATGAAGTCCTAATCACATTAATGCCCCGCAATCGCATATGACATGTTATCTCTTGTCCTACTCGTTACAAATACATAGCAAACGCATGCATGTATAAATGACAAGCTTCATAGAACAATAAATAAAATAGAACTTTGGCCAAGAAAATACTCATTGGTCCAAATGAATTAAAGTACAATTTCCATTTCATCAAATGACCGACTACACAAGAAAATGAGATTGATTTCGTTGGTCTAATCCGATTAATTCATAGACAAATTAATCTTTGAATCATTGAAGAACAATTCAATTAAATTACAATCCATTCAATGTTGGCCAATTTTCTAAAATATGATTGAATCCAAAAACTTTGAAATTACAATCTAACTTAACCAAAATAATTGACTAAAATCTTAGATCAACCATTCAATTAAATTATGAAGCTCAAGAAAATTATTCAAGCCACATAAATAAAACTATCTATATCTAGATAATCTAATTTATAGTGGAAATTACAAGGTCAAGTTCAATATCTAGCTAACTCTAGCATAGACATCAAAATCCCAAACTCATTGAAGGTTAATCAAGCATTCAAGAGCTTAATAATCGGTAAAATCCATTCCATTAAACGAAAGTGCATTAAAATCGAAATTGTTCAGCAATAAAACATCATAGAACCAAACTACATCAATCTTTAAACTTAGAAAATTACATGGAAGAGAAGGAAGAACATGACAGAAAACAGAAAATACAGCAGAAATCTAAGAAACTATGAAGGAAAATGGAAGAAAAGGAAAGAAAATGGGAGAAGGAGAGCCATTCCCAAGTGGGAAGGCTTCCTTTCCCTCTAACCAAGCTAGAGAGTTGCCTCTATGTTGCTCCTAACCACTGCTGCCCAAGGAAGGCAGAAAAATGGTGCTAGGACTCCTTTTCTGAAAAAATGACTTAGCCTCCTTAATAAATTTCGATTTTTGCAAATATAAAACTAATCTAACACATGCCTAAAGGGATATTCTGCCCTAGATGCCTCCTTGGATGCCTCTTCCATGATATGGCAGCACTTTGACAGCAAAACAGCAGCAAAATTAATATTTCTGCAGCAACAGAAAAGTATGGCAGCAGCTGCAGAATTAATATTTCTGCAGCAGAAAGTGACAAACAGCAGCAGAACAGCAGCAGAATATCATGGCAAAATTAATATTTCAGCCATGCTTTTCTTGACCTACGAAAATTAATATTTCTGCCCAAAAATTCTGACTATATGGCATTGAATAATAGTTCAAGTGGGCCCCACATCCAGCATATCCTAGTAAGCATCTACATCACCCAAAAAGTGCCACATTAGCATCCAAATCATCATCTTTGTCTATGTCAACACTTTTCTCTCCAAAATTAAAATTTGTAGGAATTAAATTGAGCATTTTACAATTCAAGTTCTAAAAATATAAAAATTGAGACACATTCAATCCATAAATAGTTTATACCCAATAAATTCCAAAACATAATAAAATTAGAGAATTGACAAAATTAAAGAGGCAAAAAGGACTAAAATAGGGACTAAAATAAATGGAAAAAGTATGTTATCAAATCCCCCACACTAGGCTTTTTGCACTCCTGGGCAAAATCAATTAAATACAACAGAGAATCCCAATAAGCACAGCAAGAAAAAGTGTAGAAAATATACAACAATGAAATAATTAAAATTTAGAAAGATTTACATTAGGAGAAATAAATCTTAAATTTCTAAAAAGTTCAAGCTCCATGGCAATTATTTCGAAAAGAATGAATTCAAGTAACAATCTCCTCACAAGGTAAGGTGTTTATCCTCTACTCTCTCAAGTGTTTAAGAGGGAATCACTCAAAGTCGTCCTATCACAAATTTCACTACCATAAGCTTGTCAAGAATCTAAATCTCCACTACTTGAATCTAATACATACTTGAATCAAAAGGACTTTACAAGGTTGTAACGTGGGTAAGAAAAATAGTGGGAAACAAAGGGAAAGATTGAACAATGAAACAAAATATGGTAACAACTCAAGAAAATGAAGAGCATTTACAAGTGAAATATAAGAGACTGAGTATAAATAAATTTGGGTCTCAATGTTCTATCTGCTCCTCTTTTTCATTATCTTTTTCTCTTCTTTTTTTTTTATTCTTTCTTTCTTTCTCCCTTTTTTTTTTCTTCTTCTTGACTGGCCAGTCTTTTTCTTTTGCTTGAGAGGAAGTAGAAGAAATATAGTTCAAAACACCCCAAAATTCACAAAATTTTTCAGCATATCAATCCCTTAAAAGAATTTAAAATACTTCTCACATCTTAAGTTGAAAGAGAAAAATATTGTTGTAGGCAGAAAAAGTGGTGGAAGAACACAAGAAAGAAAATGGATAAGGCACAAAATGGCATACAATGGAAACAATGATAATGGATGGCTATTTGGCTAAAAGTGGTTACAAGAAACAAATGCCTAAATCATTTCCAAGTATGTACAAGATATGTAGCCTCAATCAAAGATTCAAGACAAGTTCTAGAGTGACAATCCATGATAGAGAACACACAACAAGAAGAATAGCATTTTTCACTTAGGCTCAAATCCTCACAGCTAAAAGACTATTACTACAAATTCATTAAAGTCAACGTCATTGCCATTTAACTTGAATTCCTTAGAGAAATAAGACTAAATTCTCTTCATGCTAAGTCAATCTACACTTTAGCTATTTCATCATGCATAATTCCACACCAAAACTCCATCAAAAATTTAAAAAGTGAGCATCAAATTCGGACAAAACAGAGTAGCAAAATTCTGCAGTGCAGAATTTCTGGCGACACGGCTTTACCGACATAGAACGACCCCAAAACGGATGCGAATCACTCCAAATAAAATTCTACAACTAGAAGACATATAAAGGTTTAAAAACATGTAAAGAAAGTGGCAAAAACCATAGCCAAGCAGTACAGAATATTCATGCAAGATGACAAAATTTCTGCCAAAACAGAGAAAACAGAGAAAAAAATGGGCAACAGAAAAAGACTAAAAAAAAATTAAAATTACGAAAGAAATACAACAACAAAATTAAAAAGAGAAAGATTAGAAAAACTTGGGTTGCCTCCCAAAAGCGCTTGGTTTAAAGTCCTTAGCTAGACTTTATTTCGTGTCTATGCTTAGCGTAGCTTCTTTTCTTTGTTTTCCTTACTTTCTCTTTGATTTTTTTTTTATTTCCTTCATCAAGGAAAATGATCAAGTACCTCACATGCAACAAAGAGAAATAACATGAGAGATATATCAAATAAGCAAGGTAACAAGAAGAAATGAAACTAATAAAGACACTTGAAAAGCTAAAAACACTTGAAATTGTAAAAACTAAAACAAGAAAAGACAATGTCTAAAATAACATCACTTTGGCTTAAAAGAAAAATCAATTTGACAACCATCAATCCCCGGCAACGGCGCCAAAAACTTGGTGCGTATAATTTATAGCACATAAAATATTCCAGCAAGTATACTGGGTCGCAACAAGTAATAAAGTGATGAGTAGAGTATCGTCCCACAGAGATTGAGGTATCAAATAAAATATAATTAGGCTAAGTGAAATGCTATTAAGACTTATGAGGAAAATTTCAGAAATTACACAAAAAAAGGGGGGGTGATGATTGAAACAACACAATATAAATAACTGAAATTTAAATAACTAGATAGAAAACAAAACAGAGAAAAGATATGGATTGGTCACAAATTTCATGGAATTGTACATCATCATCATTTCCTTTGAATATTCTTGGCTAATTCTATTATGTAATCTTCAATCTAAAATTCTCAGAAAGTCTTCTAAGACTGAATTATATTAAAATTATAGTTAGGAAGATCTTCACTAATCTATAACTCAAATATAATCCGATGAAGTCCTAATCACATCAATGCCCCGCAATCGCATATGACATGTTATCTCTTGTCCTACTCGTTACAAATACATAGCAAACGCATGCATGTATAAATGACAAGCTTCATAGAACAATAAATAAAATAGAACTTTGGCCAAGAAAATACTCATTGGTCCAAATGAATTAAAGTACAATTTTCATTTCATCAAATGACCGACTACACAAGAAAATGAGATTGATTTCGTTGGTCTAATCCGATTAATTCATAGACAAATTAATCTTTGAATCATTGAAGAACAATTCAATTAAATTACAATCCATTCAATGTTGGCCAATTTTCTAAAATATGATTGAATCCAAAAGCTTTGAAATTACAATCTAACTTATCCAAAATAATTGACTAAAATCTTAGATCAACCATTCAATTAAGTCATGAAGCTCAAGAAAATTATTCAAGCCACATAAATAAAACTATCTATATCTAGATAATCTAATTTATGGTGGAAATCACAAGGTCAAGCTCAATATCTAGCTAACTCTAGCATAGACATAAAAATCCCAAACTCATTGAAGGTTCATCAAACATTCAAGAGGAAGAATAATCGGTAAAATCCATTCCATTAAACGAAAATGCATTAAAACTGAATATGTTCAACAATAAAGCTTCATAAAACCGAACTACATCAATCCTTAAACTCATAAATTACATGGAAGAGAAGAAGAACATGACAGAAAACAGAAAATACAGCAGAAATCTAAGAAACTATGAAGGAAAATGGAAGAAAAGGAAAGAAAATGGGAGAAGGAGAGCCATTCCCAAGTGAGAAGGCTTCCTTTCCCTCTAACCAAGCTAGAGAGTTGCCTCTATGTTGCTCCCAACCACTGCTACCCAAGGAAGGCAGAAAAATGGTGCTAGGACTCCTTTTCTGAAAAATGACTTAGCCTCCTTAATAAATTTCGATTTTTGCAAATATAAAACTAATCTAACACATGCCTAAAGGGATATTCTGCCCTAGATGCCTCCTTGGATGCCTCTTCCATGATATGGCAGCACTTTGACAGCAAAACAGCAGCAAAATTAATATTTCTGCAGCAGCAGAAAAGTATGGCAGCAGCAGAATGGTATGGCAGCAGTAGCAGAATTAATATTTCTGCAGCAGAAAGTGACAAACAGCAGCAGAACAGCAGGAGAATATCATGACAAAATTAATATTTCAGCCATGCTTTTCTTGACCTACGAAAATTAATATTTCTGCCCAAAAATTCTGACTACATGGCATTGAATAAGAGTTCAAGTGGGCCCCACATCCAGCATATCCTAGTAAGCATCTACATCACCCAAAAAGTGCCACATTAGCATCCAAATCATCATCTTTGTCCATGTCAACACTTTTCTCTCCAAAATTAAAATTTGTAGGAATTAAATTGAGCATTTTACAATTCAAGTTCTAAAAATATAAAAATTGAGACACATTCAATCCATAAATAGTTTATACCCAATAAATTCCAAAACATAATAAAATTAGAGAATTGACAAAATTAAAGAGGCAAAAAGGACTAAAATAGGGACTAAAATAAATGGAAAAAATATGTTATCACAATCCCACACAAGAGTCAGTTGAGTCTGTACAAAAAGGTACTTCAAAAGGAAAAACAGACTTAGCATGGGGTCATTGTAGAATTGCTGAAGGCATTAGTTTTAGGCGTCATTTAATCTATTTATATTGTAACAAGACTTTCAAGGGTGGTGGAGTTAATTGAATTAAGCTACATTTAGCTGGAATAAAGGGAGATGTGGAGCCATGTAAAAAGGTTCCTACAGATATTCGTTTTCAAATACAAAATAATGTTGAAGATTTTGCTCAAAAGAAAAGAAAGGTAGTAGAAGAATATGAAGAACGCAATCCTTATCCAAATGAGAGCTTATATAGTGATGATGTTGTAGAATTAAATTGCTCTATTGGTCAGCCTCTTAAGGTTAGGGGAAAGGCAAAAGAAAAGGGAAAAAACCTATGAGCTCTATTTTATGCCTAGAATAATTATTGGAGCCTAATCCACCATTAAAAGGGTGTTGCAAACCAAAGAAGTGAGAGAAAGGTGTGATATTGCAATTGCTAAATGGATGTTTGACACTAACTTGCCATTTAATGCTACCAACTCATCATACTGCCAACCAATGATTGATGCTATTGCTAGTATGGGTGTAGGATATAAGGGCCTTGGAGTTTGGAGCCTTAGCGGCTATTTGTTGAGGAAAAAAGTTGAAGAAGTAAATTCATATGTTAACAATTACCATAAAACTTAGAAGGAAACTGGGTGCACAATTATGGTGGATGGGTGGACTGATCAGTGTAGGAGAACCCTTATAAACTTTTTATATTATTGTCCTAAAGGGACTGTGTTCTTAAAATCTGTTGATGCATCTGATGCTTAGAAGACCGGTGACATGTTGCTTAAGCTTTTTAAGGAGATTGTGTTGTATATAGGACCTGAAAATGTGATTCAAATTGTATTGATAATGCTGCAAACTATGTTGCTGCTGGTAGAATGTTAGAATAAAAATTTTCAACTCTTTATTGGTCTCCATGTGCTGCCCATTATATTAATTTAATGTTGCAAGACATGGGCAAATTGGATGAGGTGACAGAAGTTGTAAATCATGCTTCAAAAATTACTAAATTTATTTACAATCATTATTTTGCTTTGCATTTGATGATGAAGTATACTAATGGAAGAGAGATCCTTCGTCCAGCTCCAAATCGCTTTCAAAAGCATATTAGTTCAAAAGATTGCGTTGCAAGCCATGGTGACAAGTAGAGAATGGACAAGCTCAGCATAAACTAGGGACAGCAAAGTAAAAAAATTTATGGATCTTATCTTGGATTCAATGTTTTAGAAAGATTGTACAATCATTGTGAAAGTTATTGAACCGTTGATCCGTGTGTTACGTATTGTAGATAGTGAAGATAAGCTTGCAATGAGTTATTTGTTTGCAGCCTTTCATGCAGCTAGGGGTGAAACAGTGAAAAGGTTTCAAAGAGGGAAAAGAATTGTTGAGCCTTTTCTAAGAATTCTTGATAGGAGTTGGGATAATCAACTACAAAAAAATCTTCATGCTGCTAGCCTTTGGTTTAATCCTAGTTATCAATATGATACTGAAGCAATGGAAAGGCATAAGAGTACTGTCTCAGGGGTTATTGATGTCATTGAAAGATATACTTATACTGACAGAGAGCTGGAAACCAAGTTATCAAGTGAGATGAAAATCTTCAAGAATGCAGAATGAGACTTTGGAAGAAGACTTACAGTAAACAGTCATCACACAATGATGTCACGTAATATTGATCTTTATTAATAATTTTTTTCATTTGTCTTAGTCTTATTTCATTAATTTATTTTGTATAATATTATTAGATGAGTGGTGGCAATGCTATGGATCAAGTGCTCTAAATTTTCAAAAGCTTGCAATTTGAGTGTTAAGTCAAACGTGCAGTTCTTCGGGTTGTGAGAGAAATTGGAGTATATTTGAACAAATTCATTCAAAGAAAAGAAATAGATTAGAGCATCAAAGACTTAATGATCTTGTTTATGTTCATGATAACTTGAAGCTACGAAAGAGGTATATTTCTCTTCATAACATTGTTTACAACTTTTAAACAAAGAGTCATTTATATTTGATATGTTTAAATAAAAATATACAGGAAATAATTGAAGAAGAATTATGATTTGATTAGTTTTGAATCATTTGAAGAAAATGGTGACTAAATATTGGAAGAATAACCACCAAGCTTGACTGCTGAGGAATTAGAAGTTCTTAATTGTGAATTTGCAGCTTGTTCCACTGAGAAAGATGATGTTGATTGTGGTTTGTGTTGTTGATAATTTTGATATATTGTTTTATAATATTATTTCAAGATTTTGATTTTTCTAAGTTATTTTCTACATAATTGAATTTGGATGAGATTATTTATGATGATGATGATGGTGGTGGTGGTGGTGGTGAAGACATTGAGGGAGCTGCTAACATAGAGTAAAACAGAAAATTAGTTGATGTTGAGTTCTCAATTTAGTGCCATTTTGATGTTAAATACCCTCTCTTTTGATCTCTTTCTTGTTGTCCTGTAATTCTTAGCTCATATTTTGAGTAGTTTAGATTAGTTTTAGTTTTCTTTGATCTTTTAATAAATGGAGTGATTTCATGTTTCTTTTATGCGATTTAATGGGTTTATTTGTTATTTTTGGTGTACGTTGAGTTGGTAAAAAGTTCGGGTTAGAAGATGGAATGCTAGAGCTGAAATTCTGAAAATGCTGAATTAATTGCTGTCTCCCACAGCTATAGCGGTAAAATTTACAGCTATAGCGGTGGATTGCTGAAAAAAAGATTTTGGTGCCTTATTCTCTGCCAGCCACCGCTATAGCGGTGGATCTTCACCGCTATAGCGGTAAAACCTAAAAAAACTCAATTTTAAGCCTTCTTCTCTGCCTCCTACCGCTATAGCGGTGGGTACTTACCGCTATAGCGGTAGTTCGCGATCCTGCACTGATATAAAAGGCTTCAGATGAAATTTTTAGGGCATTCTGGAGTTGGAGACTGAAGGGGGGCGCCGTTTTGGCTGAGAGGAGCAAGGGGAACCTGATTCTCAAGGCTTGGGGAGCTCAATCCATCATTCCACCTCAGATTCATGGCCAACTTCATCTCTTTTTCTGCTTTCTGCTGTTTATTTTCTATGAGTAGCTAGATTTTCTATCTAGGGTTACTATGAACTTGACTCCTGAATAGATTTTACATTCTCTCATGTATTTGCAACCTTATTTCAATTAATATAAGTCTTTCTATCCATTTTATTGTTGCGTTATATGGACTTGATCAATCTATATGTATGCTTGTTGCTGTCTTCGAACTCGGGAGAGGGAGGTGAGAGTAGAACACTGAATAGGAAGGACGAGTGCGTGAACCTTACTAAGTGTTTTCGCTTGTTAGCTAATAGGAATGTTAGTTAATCTCGTTTAATCAAAGCTAGGTTGGTTGTGTTAGGCTTAACCCACACAAGGAATTGCGTAGGAGTTGAGCAACTTAATTGAGATTCGGGAGGATTCTTTTAAGTTATTAGAATAACCTAGGATTAACTTATATAGTTGAATAAGTTGCGAGTGCATGAGAGAGGTTTTGTAATTTCCAAGATAGAGGAGAGGGATTAGTGACCCTAGGCTTTAATTAGACTATTTCATCAGTTTTTGCATTGTTTACTGTCATTAAAAGAAAATCTATAAAAATTTACTGTCATAGTTCACTTTTATTGTTAGTTCTTCATTAGAGTTGTCCTCAATCCAATTGTTTCGTCCAACTAATTCAATTAAATTTCTTGGGTACTTAGTCGGTTAGTCCTCGTGGGAACGATACTTTTACTCTCAAATCACTATATTACTTGTGCGATTGGTGCGCTTGCCAAATTGACTAACAAGTTTTTGGCGCCGTTGCCGGGGACTAAGATTTGTGCTAATATTCAAAGAAATTTGAAAGTGTTAGCTTGGACGCTTTGTTTTATTTTCTGTTTTGTCTTGATTTCTTTCATTTTTCTCTTTACTGTTCTATTTGAGTATTTAATCATTTAAGCTTTTCTTGTGTCAATTTATTTTTAGCTATATTTTTCATTGTTAACCGGTGTTTCTTATTGTGTAGGTGGCCGACATTGGACGATCGACCTTGAACAAGCATCGGTAAAGTCTGGCTGAAGACTATAAACTTAGCGCTCTTGGGAGGCAACCCAAGTTTATTGCTTTCGTAATTTTTTTTTTCTTTTTTCTTCTATTTTTTTTTTGTTGTGGTTTGATGTGCTGCTATTAGTAATATTTTAACTGCTATTTATTATTTATTTTGGAGTTGAATTGATAAATGCTGAATATGGTCATGTTTATTATCTTGGTGAATGGCAGTTAGGATGTTCGTAATAGCATTTTGTTTTGTTTTGTTTTGTTTGTTATGTTGTGTCTTCTTTTCCTCTATTGTACTGATCTGGAACAGTGAGGACACTGTCAAATTTAAGTTTGGGGGAGAGGTTTGTTGATGAGTTTCTTCTTTGAGAAAATTTTGGTTAATTTTGTGTTGTCCATATGCATGTGTAGTAGGAGGAAATTTTTGAAAATTTTGAAATCTGAAAGTTTGAAGTTTTTGGCAAGTCAAATCATGTCAAATGCAATTCTTTTTAAGAGTTACCTCTTGAGTTTGCTAATCTTAAGTTTTCATATTTTGTAAGTGTTAGCTTTATCACTTCAAAATAACAGGAGTTTTATTTTTGTCTCTTTGAATGGTTTTTAGATCATTTTCATATTTATATATAAAAAAAAAAGTTCAATAAGAGGCTAGTGAAAAAAGGATTCAATAAGGGGATAGCTGAAAGTTTTAATAAGGGATAGGCTCTTGTAATTAAACTAAAATGAGAAAATTGGAAAAAAAATTTCCAAAGGAAATAAGGAAAGTTAGGAAGCTATATCCTTGAGAACAAAACAGTGAAGCCCTTGAGAATCGAAATAAAACGATGCCTTTGAGAACAAAGTAGTAATTTAGTTTTGGAATTTTTGTAAATTTGGTTTTATAAACTGTTCCAAGAGGTGAAGCTTTGATTTCAAATTTTCTTGTGGTTTTGGTTAACACTTCTTTTTGAATCCTTAAGGTTGCAAACTCTTGAGTTAAATCTTTTGAGTAATGGTTTGATGAGACTTGGTTTGCTTTAATTCACATTTTCATATCTTTACCCCTCCTAGTTGCACATATTCATGGTCGCACATATTTTTCTCAAAATTTTTCTCATTGAAAGTTTTTACTTGAGGACAAGCAAAGGTTCAAGTTTGGGGGAGTGTTGAGTTCTCAATTTAGTGCCATTTTGATGTTAAATACCCTCTCTTTTGATCTCTTTCTTGTTGTCCTGTAATTCTTAGCTCATATTTTGAGTAGTTTAGATTAGTTTTAGTTTTCTTTGATCTTTTAATAAATGGAGTGATTTCATGTTTCTTTTATGCGATTTAATGGGTTTATTTGTTATTTTTGGTGTACGTTGAGTTGGTAAAAAGTTCGGGTTAGAAGATGGAATGCTAGAGCTGAAATTCTGAAAATGCTGAATTAATTGCTGTCTCCCACAGCTATAGCGGTAAAATTTACAGCTATAGCGGTGGATTGCTGAAAAAAAGATTTTGGTGCCTTATTCTCTGCCAGCTACCGCTATAGCGGTGGATCTTCACCGCTATAGCGGTAAAACCTAAAAAAACTCAATTTTAAGCCTTCTTCTCTGCCTCCTACCGCTATAGCGGTGGGTACTTACCGCTATAGCGGTAGTTCGCGATCCTGCACTGATATAAAAGGCTTCAGATGAAATTTTTAGGGCATTCTGGAGTTGGAGACTGAAGGGGGGCGCCGTTTTGGCTGAGAGGAGCAAGGGGAACCTGATTCTCAAGGCTTGGGGAGCTCAATCCATCATTCCACCTCAGATTCATGGCCAACTTCATCTCTTTTTCTGCTTTCTGCTGTTTATTTTCTATGAGTAGCTAGATTTTCTATCTAGGGTTACTATGAACTTGACTCCTGAATAGATTTTACATTCTCTCATGTATTTGCAACCTTATTTCAATTAATATAAGTCTTTCTATCCATTTTATTGTTGCGTTATATGGACTTGATCAATCTATATGTATGCTTGTTGCTGTCTTCGAACTCGGGAGAGGGAGGTGAGAGTAGAACACTGAATAGGAAGGACGAGTGCGTGAACCTTACTAAGTGTTTTCGCTTGTTAGCTAATAGGAATGTTAGTTAATCTCGTTTAATCAAAGCTAGGTTGGTTGTGTTAGGCTTAACCCACACAAGGAATTGCGTAGGAGTTGAGCAACTTAATTGAGATTCGGGAGGATTCTTTTAAGTTATTAGAATAACCTAGGATTAACTTATATAGTTGAATAAGTTGCGAGTGCATGAGAGAGGTTTTGTAATTTCCAAGATAGAGGAGAGGGATTAGTGACCCTAGGCTTTAATTAGACTATTTCATCAGTTTTTGCATTGTTTACTGTCATTAAAAGAAAATCTATAAAAATTTACTGTCATAGTTCACTTTTATTGTTAGTTCTTCATTAGAGTTGTCCTCAATCCAATTGTTTCGTCCAACTAATTCAATTAAATTTCTTGGGTACTTAGTCGGTTAGTCCTCGTGGGAACGATACTTTTACTCTCAAATCACTATATTACTTGTGCGATTGGTGCGCTTGCCAAATCGACTAACAGTTGACTCATGGGGCATGCCTTATACTGAAAAAATGGACAACCCATATGTTTGGAATTTCCAACATGATTGATGATTTTATGAATATTTGTTTTTTAATGACTTTATAAATTACTATAGATGTTGAAGATTTTCATGTATGAATTATTATGTTTGTATGATATTATTTATGACTTCATTAATTATTATGAATATTTATGACTTTATGTTTGAATTATTATAGATGTTTATGAATTATTATGAATGTTTATGACTTTTAAGTGTGAAATTTGTTGATAAATTATTTATTTTACCTTTTTTTAATTTATATGTAAAATATATAGGTATATATATAATTTTTAAAAAAAATTATTTATCCGGATCAGCAATTGACCCGATGACCTGGTGACTCGAAAATGGCTAGGCCGCGTCCAAAAACATTTGTTCTCATATACAGTGTAATCAATCACTATAACTAACTCTGGCAAGTTTGTTCAAAATTCAAAATAATTCAATTAAATCAAATTGAAAAATTCAATATCCAAATCCATGTATGAACATTTGATTTGGTTTAAATTGATTAATTGGGTTCAATTTGGCTTTATCAAATTTTTAAATCACTCCAATCCTAACTAACCTTTGATGATATGATAAAAGTACATATTGAAACCCTATAAATCTGGAATGTATCCAAAGAAGTTAAAATCAGTGTCCCTTTATCACTGCAATCGAGTTCATAGAATTTGTCCACTCACTTCTAAGAGAACTTCTTTAACAAACTTGCAAATGATTATTTATTTACTTGTCAAAGCTATTTAGTTAAAACTAGTATTGTGAACCGTGTGATGCACGGATAAATCACAACTCTAAAAATTTTCTTAACTTATAAAAAATAATAATAATTACAATTGATTTATATAAAATTTATGAGTTATAACATATATTTTAAATGTAAATTTTTTGAATTGATTTATCAATTCTATAATTAAATTTATTTGACCTACTCAAACTTTGACTTGAATTGATTTATTTATTTAATAAAATAAATTTAAATAAATAAAATAGATAAAATTGTTAATTTGTGAATTATTTTTTATTTGTTATAAATTATTTGTTACATAGATTGGTAATTGATTGAATATTGATTTTATCTTTTCTTCTGAATGCGTCTTTTTTTGTTTCAATTAGATCCAAAAAAGAAAAACACTGAATGTTGCTGCTACGTTTGGATTGGATCTCCAAGCCTCAGATTTCATCTTTAAAGAATCTGATTTTTATCTTTTTCTTTAGTCAAGGGATTATGATTTAAAAATTCATATCTCAAACTTTGATTTTTATTAAATTAAGAACTATTTTGGAAAGAAATCAAAGTAAAGTCAAATAAAGTAACTTTTTTAATTCACATGTCAATTTCATAATCAAATTTATTTTATCTACTGAAAAAACTTCTAAGACACTACAGTGATTAAATAATAAAGATAATTATTTTTAAATTTCAATTCAAATCATTTAAATCAATTCAAATCAAATAATTAATATTATATGATGTCATTAATTTACCAAATTTATTAATTTACCTAATTTATTTATTCATTCAAATCAAATGCAATAACGAAATTCACTAATTAATAATTATGATAATGTATTATGATAAAAATATATTCTGCTATTCACTTTAACAATAACCCACATAATATATTAAATACATTGGGACCCACATAATATGATAATAATATAATAATTTACAAATTTGTGAAACTTACGAGACTTATGAGTTATGGTATATACTTTTTAAATGTAAATATTTAGATATAAATTTTGATTATTTGTACAAATATAAATTATAATTTTTAATATAAAATTTATGATAATAAACGACCATATTATATTATGATATAAAAAAGTTATCAAATGGAATAAAATAAATAGATGTATGTGTAATAAATAAAAATTTTTAATTTAAATTTTTTTGTAAAAAAATAATAATCAAATTTAAAATGTTCATATAGAATATAGGATATTCAATTGTAAAAAAATTTTATATGTATGATCAAGAATTAATGTCAAAATGCTTTGATCCTTGTGCATGTATATTTCAACAATTTATTATGTATATATATATATATATATATATATATATATATATATATATATATATATCAATTCAAATCAATTCAAATCAAATAATAAAGGTAATTATTTTTTAATTTCAATTCAAATCAAATAATTCATTTAATGTGATGTCATTAATTACCCTACAACAGTCAAATAATAAAGGTAATTATTTTTTTAATTTCAATTCAAATCATTTTAATCAGTTCAAATCAAATAATAATATTATATGATGTCATTAATTTACCAAATTTATTAATTTACCTAAAAAATAATGACACGTGTATCAGTTTCTAATTCAAGGTTTTCCATTATCTCATAGTTCAGACAATGCAACTACAAAACATATTTTCACAAATACTGTGTGTAATAGTGTAGCACGAGATTCAAATTTATATGAGATCAATTTTACAGGAAAAATCTACTCTGAAAGACAGATTGAAAAAATATTAAGATCTGATGAAGATGAAAATTTACATATCTTGAAAAGTTCAAAGGGATTGTCTTAGCGATAGACACCACTCTTCTTACTATTGCTAACAGGAAAGCATTTGCATTTGAGATATATGGGAAAATGGGTTTGAATTTTGGGATAAGAACTACTACGATTTTGAGGAAGATAGAGGTGAGTCTTTGAGAATAATAAAATCCATGCAAATGTGGAAAAAAATTCATAGAATAAGGATACATGTTAAAAATTGAAGTTTTATAGAACGTGTAAGAGAAGTAATAACAGACTTACAACACAAACCAAAAGAACTTAATGTTTTTTAATATTCTTCTTGCAGGAAAATTTGTACCTCTTAAAGGAAATAAATTGTTGCAGTAATAGGCATGAAGATTGAGCAGATAGTCTGCCAGAGCTATGGAAGAACACGGTGCCAGGAAAATAGTGCTAGTTCATTAGACCATAATATTTTTCTTCGATTCAGAAAAACGGTGGTAGAAAAATAGTGTCAGTCCATTATATCTTGATATTCTTCTTTTAGATATATATATATATATATATATATATATATATATATATATATATATAAGAAACGTACTTAAAGGAGAAAAAAGCTTGGAGTTTTAAGAAGCCATATCACCAGGTATCGGTTGTGTTCCCAAATCGATGGAAGGAGGTGATCAAATGGCGAAAGATGAGCAGCGAGAGCTTAGTTGGGAGATAGAGCGTTGTCGAGTTGTACCAGTGAATTCAGACAATAAAAACAGACATGCATGATGGAGAGTAAAAATCTATAGTTTATTACTTCTGAATATAGGTATATAGCAATTAATCATTTAATTATTTGTATATAATAAATGTTAATTTATCAAAAGACAATACATTATATTTCAATCAAAAAATTTACCTAATTTATCAATTATATAGCAATTATATAGTAATTATATCAATTATATAGTAATTTACCCTAATTTTTTCAAATTCATTTAATGTGATTACATAGCAATTATATACCAATTATATAGCAATTTACCCTAATTTTTTCAAATTCATTTAATGTGATGTGATTAATTTACCTAATTTATTCATTAAATTTATTCATTTAAATTTATTATATTATACATCATTTAATAATTTACCGACAATTAATGCCTTAGAGTGAAATTGTTTTAGTCTATTATATAGATACTATAAACACTTAAAATAAAAATGAATTTTTGTTACGGAATATAAAACTTTAGAAATTATGAGCAGAAAAGGATAAAATAAAAATTAAACTCATGTACATCAAATTTCTTACCCTTAGAGTACCATTTAAACAAAGGAGAAGACTTATATACAGTTATTTATATCTTTGTTATCAAATTCTTTTCTAAACAAAGGAGAAGACTTATATACAGTTATTTTTTTTTTAATTTTACTTATTCTATAATTAGTAATAAAAAAATTAATATAATAGATTAGCTAATTTAAATAGAAATGCCAATATATTAGTATTTTATGAATTTGATATTAGTGAATATTATATTAATTAATAATAATTCCTTTTTATTTGGTCAATTTTTGTTGTAAATTTTTAATTGTAGGTATTGTTTTATATAATTTGATATTAAATTTTATTTTTGATTAAATTTGTAAATTTATATTTACAGTCTTTAATAATATATATATATATATATATATATATATATTAATATATATTTTAAATTAGACTGATTTAATTAATAATTAATTATAATCTAATCATTGACCATTGAATCGGTAACTAGTTCGATCTTAAGAACATTTCTCTTGTTTCACCAAATGATTTTTAACCAATGATTAAATGTACATAAAATTAATCCAAGGATCATCCTTGGATTCTGGCCCAAAAAGAATCCAAGGATCTTATATAACGACAGCAACACACAGAAAAGTAGATGGGCCTATCTTGGGCCTCTTATCAGGCTAAAATAAATGAATGGCCCATACAGCATCAATTTGTCAAACAAAAAAATTCAACCACTAACTTACAAGGAAAATTTTCAAACACTCAACTTATTAGAAGAAAATTAGTAGTTCGATTTTCCTAATTTAATTTATTAGAACTTTAGAATATAGGTCCAACACATCAATTAAAATAAAATGACTATTATAGATCTTTAATTATATGACCAATAAAATATGATAAAAAATAACTTAAATATATAATGTGTTTTAAAAATTATATAAAATTTTAATTTTATTCTTACCGCATTAAAAAAATATACTAAAATTTAACTAACATATTAATTTATTCAGTTTATTTTTAATTTAATTATTTTTAGATTATCTTTTATTATTTAGTAATAATAATAATAATAATAATAATAATAATAATAATAATAATAAAACTATTACATAGTCCAAATATATTATACAAATACAAAAATCCTAGGTACTAGTAAATGGCCCCTTGTTTAATTTGCTATGAGTGTTAAAAAAGTTGTGGTGATAATACAATTCGTACACATAATTAATTTCACTACTTTAAAGAACATAAATAGCCCATAAACATAAATCAGAAAAATTGAAATAGCCCACAAAGATCAATCAGAAAAATAGAGACAACATGTGGAGAAAGAGAAAAGGAAATGAACGAGGCTAAGAAGAAACAAATATCAATAAGATACTTCATTGCCCTGTGTCTGTGAAGATGGAAGAGTCTATTGTGCCGTCCGTGCCGTGAAGATGGGAGAGATGAGTTTTTAATAAATAATTATAGAGATAAGGTTAGAGGATAAAATTGGTATTAAAAAATTATTGAAGATATTTATGTATTTTATACTGTTACACTTTTTTTTCTTTCCAAATCCCCATTTTTGGAGGAAAAAAAAAAGGAGCAATGGGGGATTTTTTTTTTTTATCTTTATGTTCCTTCCTCTCCCTTCCAACTAATTAAAACAAATAAGGTTAATTTAAAAAAAATCTCTCCCTTCCCATCCCTTTCATTTCCCTCCAACCAAATAATACGTAAAGTAATTTCATGTCTTGTACAAATTAATTTTTCATATTATTCAGTGCAGTAAACACACAAACGTGTAATTATCTCGAATAAAATAATTTAGAATTTATCTGTTTGATCTACAATCTTTGTACAAAGAAGTAGACAGGTCTCTAATTCACCCATATCTTTCTCTGCCCAAAATAATACACAAATATATATGGTCTTTTTCTCCATTACACACACACACACACACAAGATTTTTAGTGGCTTAACATATACTCCAATTGGCCATCATAAAAAAAGAATGAAAGGTTTTGATTCTATTTAATCGTAAGCTTACGTACAAAACCAATAAATAACCCTTATTATATGTTAAAGCATCCTGAATTTTAAATAAATTTCTAATGTTAAAATTACATTTGTGTTTTAAAAGCGTTGTCCCATCAATATATATATATATATATATATATATATATATATATATAATATAATGTAATAAATTCAAAATGATTTTACATTCAAATAAAAAGGAAATAAAAAAGAAAAATACGCATGCTAAATGGAATGTACATTGAACTTGATGTAAAAGTATATTATATTTAATTATAACAAAATGATTATAAAGAAATGAAAATTTTCATAATTTGGTGTCAACTTTTTATGCTCTTTTGATTCTATATCTAATCTTTGTATATATAGAAAAGAGGTCAAAAATCAATAAATTGATTTTAAAATATATTATACTTATAGATGTAACTCTTTAATTTAACTCTTTAATTTTCATCACTTTTTTCAAAGTATCATATTAGCTACAAATTAAATAAATTAAGAAAAATGACACTTCAGAGATGTTAAATTTCTAGTGAATTTTATAGCACTCAACCTAAGTTACACAACCATATGAAAGCAAAACATTTGTAGTTGTGAATTCATAACATATCTAAAATACTAAGGGCCTGTTTGGTTTGGGCATTTCCTGTTTTCATTTTCAGTGAAAACAGAAAATAGACTTGAAAATACGTTTGGTTGAGTTAACTGAAAACGTTTTCTTGAAAATATTTCTTAAAATAAGCCTAAATCTGAAAACACCAAAAAGATGTTTTCAGTGTTTCAGGAAATGCATTTCAGGAAATGAATATTGAAAATGAAAACAGGAAATATTTTCACAAACCAAACGCACTTTAAAGGTTTATTGAGATGTTTTACAATTCCATAATGAAAAAATACTTCAAGAGTAGAAAATTCGACACGCAGAAACCAAATCAACTATAGTAATGTGAAAATCTCATGACTTAAAAATTGACTGGTTGTTCTGCAAACCCTCCTCTCTGTCTATCAAACTCTGCTTCTCTGCAGCTAATGACTCCTTTTTTTGGAATACTTTGATACCCTATCAACCTTACTATAATCACAAATGACATGCTTCTATCATTAAGACATTCATGTGTTTAAATAGGAAAATTGGGATTATTTTCAGACTTTTCCTATTATGCTATTATTGATAGTGAGTTATGAAAAACAAATTATGACTATTGATGGCTAGTTATAGGAAATAAATTATTATGACTATTGGAGAGTTATGAGAAATAAATTAATTGGGGGACTCAAAATCATTTTAAATTCCAAACAAAAGGAAGAAAAAGAAAAAGACCAAAACATCCTTTTGGTCCCTTACAGATGCCTTTTTTCTTAACTTGGTCTCTTATAGATTTTTATTTTTAATTTAGTCCCTCACAGATTGATATATTATCAATTTAATCCCTCAAAAATTTTTATTCTCAACCTGGTCCCTCATAGATTGATATATTATCAATTTAGCCCCACTTATTTTTATTCTTAATTTGGCCCCTCACAAATTGATATGTTATCAATTTCGTTTTTTTTGCTGGCTATAACTTTTGATGGTCACAACTTTTGATAAAAAGACTAAATTGATAACATATCAATTAATGAGGGACCAAATTGAAAATGCAAATATGTGAGGGACTTAATTGATGACATGTCAATATATGAGGGATCAAATTGAAAATAAAAATATGTGAGGACCTGAATTGATAATATATCAATATGTCAGGGACCAAATTGAGAATAAGAATTTATAAGAGACTAACTTGAGAAAAATGGCATCTATAAGGGACCAAAATAAAATTTTAGTCAAAAGAAAAATATGCATGCTAAATGGAGAAGATTCCACATCACCTCCCTATAGACCAATTATATATATATATATATATATAGATTTTCAAAGTTGGAAATAAAACTCCCCATGAAGTTTTAATTTTGTGCAATATAACCTCTATGTTAATTTTTTTTCTTTCTAAAATCTTAACGTTACTCGATCGTACAGGGTTAAAGAGGTCAAATCAATACAAAATACATCCATCTTATTATCTCACTTGAAAGTTTATGAGATCTACTAGCAATTGTTAAAATTGAAGAGTTAAATTGCACAACGTCCAAGTTAAGAGAATTTCTTACATTTTTGACCCAATGTATAATCTCGAAAATAACAATCATAAGATTCTAAAATTATATAAATGAATGTGTAGGTTGGCAAGATAGACTCTATTGTGAAAATAAAGGGGGAAAAGTTGAAAAAGTCCACGACCAGATGCTACCAAAAGAAGAAAAGTACATAGTACTTGAAAAAGAAAGATGAAACAATTATTACAGGATAAATATGGGAAAAGAAGGAGGTAGGAATGAGTTATGACACTTCAATTCAATGGGGCCCATATATATATATATATATAGTCACACACAGACAGAATTCGGACTCTATACACAATACTTTAATTTTACTTTAATTTCAGCACATGCGAAATAAACAATAATTACTGTCCTCTATAATTACTAGAAAGAAAATTCATACATTGCAGGGATAAATAAGCATGGTGGTGTCTTAGAGTGGCTGTACTTCTTTTTAGTTACTTCATGCTCATGCATCTTCATCCATTCACACAAAAAGACACGCTCTCTCTCTCTCTCTCTCTCTCTCTCTCTCTCTCTCACACAGATAGGTTAAATTACACTAACATCTCTTAAAAGTTTAGTTAGTTGTCGTCTAATTTATTTTTTTGCTATTGACACGTGTTCCTAATTCCCATAATAAAATTATTTAAGGACTTTATTATTATATAAAACAATAAAGACTTTGTTTCATACTATTAATATTAATTTAATTGTCTTTACT
Organism: Biancaea sappan; assembly: GCA_037074585.1. Classification (NCBI taxonomy): domain Eukaryota; kingdom Viridiplantae; phylum Streptophyta; class Magnoliopsida; order Fabales; family Fabaceae; genus Biancaea; species Biancaea sappan. The sequence continues at coordinate 81,756,588 of CM073492.1, forward strand.
TTCATATTAAAAATAAAATTACAGTCCTATGCTGTGCAAAAAGTTAATTGATTTTTTTTGTTTGATTCACCAATATTTAAAAACCACTAAATTTTAATTAATTTAATTTAAATTAGGTCAAACTATAAATGTGTAAAGTTCTATTAGTATTAATTTTTTTTCATTTATAAAACTCAAATTGTGATCTAATTGCTTAAAGAGAACAAATGATAAACAATTAATTAAATTAACAAGTATATTGATTAAAAATAAACTAACGAAAAGGTTTCTATAACATATATTAAAATATCATGAAAGTTATTTCCAAACGGAGATTTTTGTAATTTTAATTTATCCTATAAAGTGTAAAAGGTTGATTCAAGAATTGGCAAGGCAAAACTTGTACTCATCAAATTTTGGTTTAAATGAAAAAAATGAAAAGAAAAAGGATAAAAAAGAGTCATTTGAGATAATTATTACACATTGTGACATATCACCAACTTTCTTTATTTCTAGGACAAACCAAAATCCAACTTGACCACTCACACTTTTAATATCTCATGTCATTTTCTCTTTAAAAAAATCGATAAATATCAAACCCATTCTCTTTTTAGGATTTGGATCCTCTGCATTACTTTTAAGTAATACGGAGTGCAATACCACATTTAGCAACAATTTTTTCTGTTACTAAAGGTTTCAGCAACAGAATAAAAAAATGCAGAGGTGTCGAATCCCTCCTTTTCTATTAGCTTTTTTTTTTTAAATTAAAGAATGGAGATATTCAAGTTTGGTTTGGGCACTTAGCATGTAGTCTTTATACAAGGACGGATCTAATTTATATGGTGTGGGGGCAATTTTTCCCACAAAGAAATTTGTTTTTTAAATTAATATATGTAGTTTTATTTTTGGCCCTATAGAAATTTAGATGTTACTCTCACATGATAAATTATGATCACTTATTTTATTAAAAGTATCACACTTAATAAGTTTTTTATAAATTGAATTTAAAAGTTAATTGTACTTTATTATGGCACCACCCAATAAATTTATATTTTGTGTATTTTATATTATTTTTTAATTATTTTTGGATATATATAAAATATTTTTTTAGTAAAAATATTTATAGACTATTTTTCTCCCACTAAACAAAATTTCTAGATCCATCCTTGTCTCTATATTTCATACTATATATAATTTATTATTGAGTATTAATTTCACGTTTTTTTTTTCAAAGATGTTTTTCCATTCAATATAGGCATCTCCAAAAGTTTTCCTTAAATTGATGTTTTTAATTATCAATTTATGTGTCATTCTCATGATTCAAATAGTGGCTATTACTGTGATTAATTGGAATTGGGTGTCATGTATTCAAATATTTTGATTATTGATAAATGTTATGAAATCTAATTTTTAAATTATGTAGTTGAATTAATTGTATCTTGACTTTAAAATGAAAATAATTTATTTATCAAAATATGAAAGAAAAAATATCATTAAATTCTATAGCACTATAGAATAGTATAAATATTTCTCTCATATCCCAACCTAAAGACCTGGTTTAGTATAAAAACTGATCATCATTATGTGTATTAAGTGCAACAAACTTGAGGATTAAAAAATTCATTAATAGTAATAAGACTTTGTTAAAATAAGTAGGCAGGGTGAGTTCAAGATAGTTTTAAAAAAATCTATGGTTAACGTGATAAACATTAAAAACGAAATAATTAAGATAAGTAGAAAAAATATTATATTTAAATATTTATCCTGTTCTAGTCTATTTTCAAGCAACTTTTTTAAAGGGATCAGACAACTATAAGAATATTACGGCATAATGATACATTTGAATTGAATTAAACGAGGATATAATTCACTGAATAACAAGCATATAACATCAACTCGATCAATTGATTTGGTATACTTCCAAGTTCTAACAATATATATATATATATATATATATATATATATATTCCTTTGTGTGAAAACCTAATAAATTCCTAAGTTATATTAAACTTAGAACTAATTTCTATCGGTGTTTAAGGTTTAAACTCTCCAAAGAAATATGCTTTTTGGAGTTTGAAATTTTGTTCTCTTTTCTATGGGGATAAAACAACTTACCACATCAACTAACAGCTTATTGGTGTATCTATATATATTATAAATTACATAATCACATAAGGCCAGCCAGTTCGATCGAGAACTATAGTCACTAGACGGATCTTAAAAAATTGGCTAGCCAAAAAATCGATTAAAAGGAGGTGAACCAATTTTTGTGGAAAAAAAATCACTATTTACATAATACAATTATTTCTCACATTATTTGAGATTTAGTAAACTTTTTTTTATCTTTTTTATTCTTTTTTATCATATTATATTTTCTTTTTTCTTCTCAACTATTTTTTATAATAATATTATTTTTCTCACAAAAATAAATAAGAGAACAAAAAAAAATAAAAGAGCAATTACACACACTTATATATAATAATAATAATATAAGATGACTAAAATTACATATGAAAATGTTTATTAGTTTATTATATTATATATTTTTAATATATAAAATTAAAAAATATATATTTAATTATTACCGATTCGACTCTAATTTAATCACAATCAGACTAATAAATCGTAAATCAGTATCTCCATTGATTAAATGACCAATCTAATATATATATATATATATACACACACACTAAAGAAGATAAGTGATTAAGTTACATCGTGAATCATAAAAATATGTTAAACGTGACGCAAAATTGAAAATTTTTTATTGATTTTCAAGGCAATTGATTAGTGGAATCGGAATCGAATTTTTCTTGTTTCTTCGTCGTAGCGTTCAATTTCCACTTTTTGGGGACAAGGACATGTCGAATATTTATGAGCCTAATTTTCTTCCATTTCGCACCTTAACTTTGGTCCTCTTTCAGAAAAACCAAAAAAAAGGAATTTGCCTTTAACAACCTGTTGGAATATTTTGAAATTAAATTTTAAATACATTGAATTAATATTAAAAAAATGTGTTCTTCCCAATAGTTTAGATCAAATTCATAAATAGTTTTGATTATGCAAAATAATAAGAAGAAAAAGAAGAATATGCACTAGGGGTGATCATAATTAAAGTACTATATAATCTTCATCGTTGGATCCATCATATAAATATTTATTTACATGAAATTTAATTATATAAAATCACCAAAAAAAAAAGACATGGCAAGTCACAACTATAAATAATGTCCAAACAAACAATCGATAAAACTTAAAATTGTTCTAGTCTCAACAAAACAGATAACTCTAACATAATAACTAAAATATAAATGAAAAATAATACATAAGGGTCCTTTAAATTTTGAGTCACTTAATAGTAGGCCCCTTGAAATTTTAATTTAAAAAAATCAGGTTCTTGAACTTTTAAATTTTAGGAAATAGACCATTTCATTGTTTTCTTTTTAATAGTGTTATCATTTTTTGGTCATACCAAATCCCTTACATGTCAAATCTGATGGCTAAAAAGCCTAAAAGTAGCAAAAAATCAAGTATACAAAGAATCTATCATGGCAAATCTTCAACACTAACCTTATTTTCGAATAAATTATTTTATTTTCTAATGAAAAATCAGAGTCTATTGTACAATTTAAATTATTATTTTCCTCCATTTCATAATCCATTTCCCGGCATGGAAAGCAAATCATGATAACATATGATTGAGTTTTTGACGTTTACATGATTTGCTTTCCATCACACAATCCATTTCCCGGTATAGGAGCTATGGGTGGCAATGGAGCTCTTACATTCGGGGTTTCGATAGCGGGAAATTTCTCTCGTGGGAACGAGAACAAGAAAAAAATCTCTTCAAAAGTTAAATAGAGACGAAGATGGGGATTACATTCCCTACCTCACATGATCTTCGTCCCCAAACGAAATTTTAATAATTTTACAAAAATTATTAAAATGCTCTTAAAAAATATATTTATTATATATATTAGGGATGATTTAGTAATTTTATAGCTAAAATAACATTAATTTTAATTAAAAAAACTCCAAATCCTGATGACCTAATTCCACTGACGAAATCCCAAATTTGAATCTACCTCACCCTCAACTGAGCTGCTCTCTCGTAGTCATCCAGTGCCCTAGCCCCTAAATCCCTTCACTGTCATTGCGCCTGTCTGAGCCTAACTACCTTCCTCCTTTGTCTGTCATACTTGTGCCTTTGACCCTTCGTCCTTCATTTGTCGTACTTATGCTTCCATCCTCCCTCAGTGTCTTTGCACTTGGTATCTCTGCCTTCGTCCTCTCTCGGCTTCTTTGCTATCAGTGTCACTGTCTCTAAGGTAAGAAGCTCTATCAAATGCACATAGATTTATTTGCCTTCATTCTCTTCCTTCTCTTTCAAGTCCTTGGTCACTGCTGTACCTATCTGTCAAGTCCCAAAATTTAAGCACGTGACCGGCACGGAAAGTGAATTTCATTTCACCTCCGTAAGCCTATCTTTCTCTTAAAAATCATACAATTCTTTTTCATGCAACCAAAACGAGTTCTCTATACATACTACAATTACTCACATTACATCACTGAATGAACCTACCTAATTACAGAGATTTCTAGATTTATGCAACTTAGAATAAAACTTAACTATTATACCTTTATCCTGAACAAATGAAAAGGTAATCATGGACTAAGGATCCATAATTCCTTGTTCCGATATTTACTTTCAGCTGTCAACTCTGAAAAAAAATATCAATAAGAGGGGTATGAGCAAACCACGTGCCCAGTGAGTAGATAACACAACACTATGACAAAAAAAAATCATGCATCATAATGATAACATGCAGCAATCATACGTAGATCGATCATCATATGACATAATATTATTCATAATACTTCACAACAATATCCAAGTAAATCAAATGCATTTCAACATAATTCAAAATTCACAATAGCAATCGATGAAATCAATTTCACACACATTTCTCGTACCAACCGGGTCGTCCAGAATACCTCTGGATCGTTGCCCGCGGCCCCCGCCGCATCCACCCTTATCGCTCCATTTATATTCTCCACCCTTATAGCTTCACATAGATTTCTCCATGGGGTGCACCACCATGCCTTTCCTTTCCAGTCAAACACAATCACAATCACATATAAAAACATCCTCAATCATAATCTTGAGCCACATACACAACTCAGTCATTTACAATTCAAGCCACAACATAATCAATGTGGTTCCAACAACATAGCATGTATATAACATAACCCATAAAATAGAACAATTATTCAACTCAGTTCACATGCCATTCACAATCCATCATATAACCTCCATTCATGGGAAAATAAGAAAATATAATTATATACATTACCAGACACGTTCCACAATTGTTTATGCCTCATCGTTCCACACCATTCTCTTCAAACTTGGATATACAACATATTTTCACTATGATGCAAAAAGTCAATAACAGATATTTAATCATAGCAAGTATTAACCCACTCACCTGGATTTCACGCTCTCGCCACTCCCACCTTGCACTTTGACCATTCCTATTGTAACCAGATAAAAACCATCAGGGTTACGAAATAGAGAAATTTCCTACTACTACTCTCGACCTTCATCCACTTCTCAAATCATAACTCCTAACTGGTAATGAATATCCAGATGAAACTTATACCATTGGAAACTAGACTCAAAGAGCTTTTCAACGATATTTAAAAAAAAAACTGATGCTACAGTAACGGTCAACGGTCAACGCAGCTACAGCAACGTTGCCCGAGTCAACGCTACAGTAACGAGAAAATCTGGAAAAATTTTCTCGATGAACAGTAATTTCTGGGGAAAATTTTCGATGTTCTTCGTGTTTTTCATCCAAAAATCCTAAAATTATATCTAAAACAACATTTCTTTTGATTTCTTCCATGGGTTTTCATCCTTAATGTCTAAGGATTGTTTTAACACCAAAACCCCCAATTTCTATCAACAATCCAAGCTCAAATCTCAAATTTTCATCAAGAACACTAACTTTTTTCAAATATCCAAATTCTACGAATTTCTCCTAGTTTTCTCCAAATTTCTTGTTCTAATAACATCATAAACTACCTAGGAATGTTTTAGATTAACATCCACACTTAAATTCATCCATTAAAATATTCTACAAAAATTTTACAAAAATGATAACCAAGGATTTGATCTTGTAATAAGAGGAAGAAGAAGAAGAACATCAACTTACCAATCCTCCTAACTTCCAAGGCTTCCTTCCTTAAGCATTTGGCATGGATGGAGGTGAAGAAGAGAAATTGGGATCCTCAGCCGAGAGCTACGGGAGGAAGATAGAAAAATGAATAAGAGAGAATGAGAAGAATAAGAGAGGAGTGTATACGCGTGGGCCCCACCGATTTCTTTTTCGATAAAATCGCTCATAGCCACCTTAGCTTATAAGATTTGTTCACTTTAATCCCTCTCGATGTCTCAAATACTACTTTAACCTCGAATCCATCATTCTTTCGGTACCGGACTCATAATTCATTCCCATAAGCTCTATTCTTCTTCTCGGGTTCCTACTTGGTCATTTCTCAAAAGTCCTCTATACTTTCTTTTCTTTTCACTTTAGTCCTTGAGAATTTGTACAAATTTCCTAAATTAAAAATTAAAATTTCTATTCCCACATTTTCTTCACTAATTCAAAAAGAAAATTTTCCACGTAATTAAATTTTTTACTAAACTTCAAATCAGACTTTAAATATTCATATAAATTCTTGGGATATTACATTCTTCCCCCCTTAAAAGAATTCGGTCCTCCGAATTCAAAACTTGCCTCAAGATTGAAGCAAATGCAGATATTTTGTCTTTATCTCATTCTCTCTTTTAGAATTTTCACAATCAAGTATAAAATATAACAAGTTCAACATATTTTTATTTCTCAAGTTTCTTCAGTAAAAGAATTGCTTCAACAAAAAAAAAATCAAATACGAAAATTTTTATTTCTAATACATAAGTTACAGGCAACAAGCTGAACTTGATTTACAAAATAGATAATTTTAATACGTAAACATTAGATCAAACATCAGCTTTAGGTACAAACAAAAGAAAAGATAAATTAAGAACGAGGAGGCTTTTGAAATGCAGAAGGTGCTCCAGGTCTAGAAGAAGAAGGTGCTTCAGACCTTAAGGAGGAATTTAATCGTTGCAGCCTAGAAAGAGTTTCGGGAGGAAACGTCTGGGAAATTTGGCGAAGTGCAGAAGTCACTCCATTCATACAGTCAATACATCTCGCTTGTTGGTCACGAAAATTTTGAGTTGCAAACATCGAATGTCTATCAACTCTATTCGCCAATTCCCTAAAATGAAGGTTCAAAAGCTTCTCCTGTTCTGTAAAGAGACGATTTATCAATCTCCCATGTTCCTCAAAGTGGCGGTTTATCAATCTTTCCAAGTCCTCCATCTTTTGTCTCATAAGCGCAAGCTCATTATTAGAAGATGTTGCTGTGCTAACATCCTCTAACTCTATTACATCCATTTTTCTTTTCTTAGCCTCTGGTGACTCTTCCATGGATCTCTTATTCTTATAATTCTCCAGGCTAAGATTTAGATCCAGCTCTACCTTGCCAGCCTCAAAGTTTAAATTGAAAGATTTATTGCCGGCCATATTTTTCTGAGCTATAAAGGTTGTACAGAAGGAGAAGTTTGATGCTAGAAAGCTTATAGATATAAACTCTTAGTGTAGTGAGCAGCGTAATGGGGCATCCATTATATATAGACGAAATTTAGTGCTACAAAACCTTTACATCATACTCTAAAGATGGCCTACAGACCTTATCCGTCGCAATGCCAACGATCTCTGATAAGCATGCCAGAAAATAACAAAATATAATCTAATACAAAAGATTTCCTCAAAAATTTCGGCTAACTTTTGACTCTTGCTCAAATTATTCAACTAATCGCCGCTTCAATTTATGACTTCCTAACTCTGTATTTGTCTTATCCAATAATTCTAAATCGAGATATTATTCCATGAACGGGTAGCTTCATATTAACCTTATCTAGGTTTCTAATCCGTGGCTTTGCCCTAAGTTTACACATTTTCAAACATACATATTAAAATAAAAACTTCTCACATCTACACATCAAGCGTTCCATAAAGTGAGAAAAATTTTACCTTTCACTTGCCTCTACGAGCATATATATATATATATATATATATATATATGTATAAACATGGAGATACATCATTATCTATATATTTTCATCTATTCAAGTCCTTTTAAATTTCAGACTTCTCATTCTCTGAATATATGTAGAATCATTACATATTATTATTGGCCATAACAAATAGCCTTCACTCTCTATGCATGAATAACATACATACATATCATATGTATTTAGATACATATAATCACAGTATAATTTAATCAATCATGTATATTATACTCAACTGAAGGCTTTCAAGAACAATACAAGAAAGCATAGAAATACATTTTAGTTCATCGTGAAAACATCCAAGACACTTTGTAATGGCTACATTGTCGACTTCTTTCAATTTCAGAAAATGCCAACGAGAGAAATGGAAAAACCAAGTGTAAATCGGCCGCAAATCCACCGAATATTGACTTTCGTGGTTTTTCCATTAATGCGACGCGTTGTTGGTGTGCATGCCTACCCTAGACTTTTAGCTTCCAGCTTGCAGAAATCCACAGGTTAAGCGTGTAGGGTGCGGCGAAGAGATATCTTCTTTGTCTCTAAGTTCTAATTTTTCCTCTATAAGAACTGCCCCAGCGTTCTCAGTTACCACACCACAAAGAGTAATCATCTCTGAGCCTACAACTTCCCAGCATTCCTCTCTTCTCATACTCCTACATAAATTTCTAATTTTTTTCAAATCATGGCCACAAGGAAGTACATTGATCTCACAGTGGATGCCAAGAGAGAAGAGCTCGACTTAAACTTAAGTCTGGGCAAAGACAAGGGCAAAAGACCTTTTGAGGGGTCTCTAGAGAAACATAAGGAGAAGAAAATGAAGAAGAATGAGGAAGCTGAGAAGACTAGCACGAGCCATACCTCGGAGGACAAAATCGCCTGTCTAGAGCAGGAGGTGAAAAATCTAAAAAAGTTGATAGGAGACCTGGAGAAGTTAACTAAACGCAATCATGCAGAAATGACTTCAAGAATAGACAGGTTGTTCTATTGGTCTACCCAGTGCTTCTGCAATCAACAACAAAGAAGTGTTGATTGTATGAATGGAATTTACACTACCCTCCATGACATTGCTCTGTCTCTCGCTCCAAGGAATGGTCGAGGGGTGATGATACAGTACAACCTTCCTAATCCGAGACCACCTCGCTTTTAGATTACTCATGCATGAGTAATCATTTTTTTGTTTGCAATGTAATCCTTCTGCTTTTAATGCCAGTGGTTTCTTTTATGGGATGGTACTCCAAAAATAGTAATAATAAAATTAAGAAAGACAAAAGAAATCAGTCACACAAAATCAATCATAAATGTAACATATAAAGCCCCATACATACAATTTGATCTGACAGCAACGGAATCAAAACAAACAATAACCTTTCCTTTACCGAGCTAAAAAGTATAGCCATATCTGTCTAAAATTAAAACTAAAAACATAATTCATAAGAAACGACAAGTCTTGGAGGAAAAGGAAATGAAAACATCCTACAGGACCTTCAGTGGAGTCATCTCTCTATAGTCGTGCCCGGGTTCACCACGATATAGGAGATCCCACTAAGGTTACCTTACTCTGTAATCGGTAGGAGACCTAATCCCAAACCTCTGATACCAACTTGTCACGTCCCAAAATTTGAGCACGTGACCGGCACGGAAAGTGAATTTCATTTCACCTCCGTAAGCCTATCTTTCTCTTTAAAATCATACAATTCTTTTTCATGCAACCAAAACGAGTTCTCTATACATACTACAATTACTCACATTACATCACTGAATGAACCTACCTAATTACAGAGATTTCTAGATTTATGCAACTTAGAATAAAACTTAACTATTATACCTTTATCCTGAACAAATGAAAAGGTAATCATGGACTAAGGATCCATAATTCCTTGTTCCGATATTTACCTTCAGCTGTCAACTCTGAAAAAAAATATCAATAAGAGGGGTATGAGCAAACCACGTGCCCAGTGAGTAGATAACACAACACTATGACAAAAAAAAATCATGCATCATAATGATAACATGCAGAAATCATACGTAGATCGATCATCATATGACATAATATTATTCATAATACTTCACAACAATATCCAAGTAAATCAAATGCATTTCAACATAATTCAAAATTCACAACAGCAATCGATGAAATCAATTTCACACACATTTCCCGTACCAACCGGGTCGTCCAGAATACCTCTGGATCGTTGCCCGCGGCCCCCGCCGCATCCACCCTTATCGCTCCATTTATATTCTCCACCCTTATAGCTTCACATAGATTTCTCTATGGGGTGCACCACCATGCCTTTCCTTTCAAGTCAAACACAATCACAATCACATATAAAAACATCCTCAATCATAATCTTGAGCCACATACACAACTCAGTCATTTACAATTCAAGCCACAACATAATCAATGTGGTTCCAACAACATAACATGTATATAACATAACCCATAAAATAGAACAATTATTCAACTCAGTTCACATGCCATTCACAATCCATCATATAACCTCCATTCATGGGAAAATAAGAAAATATAATTATATACATTACCAGACACGTTCCACAATTGTTTATGCCTCATCGTTCCACATCATCCTCTTCAAACTTGGATATACAACATATTTCCACTATGATGCAAAAAGTCAATAACAGATATTTAATCATAGCAAGTATTAACCCACTCACCTGGATTTCACGCTCTCGCCACTCCCACCTTGCACTTTGACCATTCCTATTGTAACCAGATAAAAACCATCAGGGTTACGAAATAGAGAAATTTCCTACTACTACTCTCGACCTTCATCCACTTCTCAAATCATAACTCCTAACTGGTAATGAATATCCAGATGAAACTTATACCATTGGAAACTAGACTCAAAGAGCTTTTCAACGATATTTAAAAAAAAAACTGATGCTACAGTAACGGTCAACGGTCAACGCAGCTACAGTAACGTTGCCCGAGTCAACGCTACAGTGACGTTGACCGAGTCAACGCTACAGTAACGAGAAAATCTGGAAAAATTTTCTCGGTGAACAGTAATTTCTGGGGAAAATTTTCGATGTTCTTCGTGTTTTTCATCCAAAAATCCTAAAATCATATCTAAAACAACATTTCTTTTGATTTCTTCCATGGGTTTTCATCCTTAATGTCTAAGGATTGTTTTAACACCAAAACCCCCAATTTCTATCAACAATCCAAGCTCAAATCTCAAATTTTCATCAAGAACACTAACTTTTTTCAAATATCCAAATTCTACGAATTTCTCCTAGTTTTCTCCAAATTTCTTGTTCTAATAACATAATAAACTACCTAGGAATGTTTTAGATTAACATCCACACTTAAATTCATCCATTAAAATATTCTACAAAAATTTTACAAAAATGATAACCAAGGATTTGATCTTGTAATAAGAGGAAGAAGAAGAAGAACATCAACTTACCAATCCTCCTAACTTCCAAGGCTTCCTTCCTTAAGCATTTGGCATGGATGGAGGTGAAGAAGAGAAATTGGGATCCTCAGCCGAGAGCTACGGGAGGAAGATAGAAAAATGAATAAGAGAGAATGAGAAGAATAAGAGAGGAGTGTATACGCGTGGGCCCCACCGATTTCTTTTTCGATAAAATCGCTCATAGCCACCTTAGCTTATAAGATTTGTTCACTTTAATCCCTCTCGATGTCTCAAATACTACTTTAACCTCGAATCCATCATTCTTTCGGTACCGGACTCATAATTCATTCCCATAAGCTCTATTCTTCTTCTCGGGTTCCTACTTGGTCATTTCTCAAAAGTCCTCTATACTTTCTTTTCTTTTCACTTTAGTCCTTGAGAATTTGTACAAATTTCCTAAATTAAAAATTAAAATTTCTATTCCCACATTTTCTTCACTAATTCAAAAAGAAAATTTTCCACGTAATTAAATTTTTCACTAAACTTCAAATCAGACTTTAAATATTCATATAAATTCTTGGGATATTACACTATCACCAACATGTTTTGTTTCCTTCTCTTTCCAGTCCTCAGTCACTACTATACCATCCTCAAAAATCATTTTCATTCTCTGGTTTGTCTTCCAACTCAGCCTAAGATTTTTCTGCGTTCTCCAGTCTTGCTCCTGCATTCTCCTTCCGAGTCCCATCGTGCTTTACTCTAGTCTTTAATCTCCGGCATTGACCCCAGGTAAGCCAAGACCTATCTCTTGTTCACTATTTTCATTCCTTTTCGTGCTAATTAAATGTTTTTTTATCCATCATAATATTGGGATTCTGGGATTGCTTGATTAGTTTGTTTTGATGAGGATATGAGAGAAATCACAGAAATCAAATTGTTCTTAATTCGATTTAAAAAATGAGATTTTTCATGGGTTTTTGTTGAGGCTCTGTAGGGATATGAAATTTCATAGTCGTAGTTTTTATCTTAAGTTGATTTGTATTTGAACTGCATTTGCTATGTCCTGACTCCTGCGAATCATTTCCTTATTATATGAATTGCGTTTGCTGTATTAGAAGTATTTATTTGAAATGCATTTGCTGTATCTGAAATTTGATTAGTTTTGTTTTGATGGGATATCTATAATTCTTGGCTAAAACTATTTTTTGAATCCTTTTCAAACTATTTTATAAACAGAACTTATAATGGATATGAATACTTCTGAACATATACTGTTGTGTGTTAGGAATGGGAAATTTTTTTTATATTTTACAATTTTTTTATAACCTCGCGAGGACAGGGATGGGGAAATACTTCCCCCCTCCCCAGCTAAGGATCGGGGGTAGGGATGGGGGCAGGTAGGGGCTTTGATATGTTTTATGGTTATTCTATCTTTCTCTTCATTGTTTTTTCTTTTTTTCTTTTTTAATTTTCTTGTTTCTTTATAAATAAATATTTTCTTTTTTACAAATACTTCCAATTATTCTTATTTATTGATTTCAATCTAATATTTTAATTTGCAATTTATGATTTATTTGATAGTTTTTTTGGTCTTATGTCTCCATGGTAAAGTAAGGAAGGCCATATTGTGTGGACGTGGGTCCCATATTGCAAAAGGACGAAACAAGTTTAGCAAGGAGGGCCCATGTCCTGGGTCATTAGTAAAGCCTAATGACCCACAGGCTTTACGTCAGACCCGTCTCCTTATAGCCCACAAAGCCGATTTGATGAATGATGCACTCATGTCTTGCTTCCACCTTAGAAAAGCAAATCACCATGTTCACGTGCTTTGCATTTTCATCTTTGTGGTTTTCCATTCATGGCTCGCGTTACTATGATAAATCATGCGGTGAATTAAACTTGTCAAAATAGACTCGGCTCATCAGGTTGAGCCTGTTATCACTTTCAAGGTAGGGGCCCAGCTTGTGTAACCCGCCTAAGCTAAATCGCACAGTCTCACCTCTCTCCCTTACAATCAGTTTACATACACCATAGTCCATAAATCAAAACAAGAGAATGGAGATTTGTGAAGAACTAAAGAAGAGAGATAGCCCTCCTTCATCGCTTGCACAACCTCCCTCCATTGCTCACACAAATCAAAAGAGCAGAATGGAGATTTCCTTAGAAACTAAATCAGAGAGGTAACCCTCCTCTGTCGCTCGCAAAATCTCCTTCTTTCACTCCCTCCCTTAGATGCTTGCATAACTGAAGAAGAAGAAGATTGTACATTCGGAATAACTAAAGACAAAGGTCAAAGGAAGGGAGGAGAATGAAGATTTGAGAAGACAACAAATCTTTCTTACTAATTTGCTGAAGTCAAAGATGAAGCCAGGTGTCGAGTTCTGAGTTTTGAGATGGGATTGAGATGGTGTATTTAGGACTAGGGTTCTGATTTCTGAGATGGGATTGAGAATTGAGAGCACAGAGCCAGAGGGGCTAAGGAGATAGTCGAAGAAGGAGTTGAATATGATATTAGTGTTAGGATTATTTTACATAATCACAAACTAAATAGATAGATTCATAGAAAACTCAAATACGAAAAATTTCTTAAATTTATAATATACTGTTTGTAGATCGTAATTGTAATACCCATGAAAAATAAAATATAAATATTTGTTTACAAACTACTGTTACTATTTCAGTATACGATACTATTCACCCATATAATACTATTTACGTATACGATACTGTTCATTTATACAATCAAAATGTCAAGTACTAGATGTGGTTTGGTCATAAGAGAAAACTAGAAAGAAGTTCGTGGGAGAAAATGACGTTTTATGTGTAAAAATACCCTCAGGGACTAAAGTGAAAGGACTGAATTGAAAAGAAACTTAAAAGTTTAAGGTTAAAGGATAGTTTTCCTTTTAAGTTTCCAATAGTAATAACAGAAAAATTTTCCATCGTACGCGTGAGGTGTACAGTAACTGCATTATTAGAAATGTCATTTTCATGAATAGTAAATTGAATATTTTATTAGCGCATAGAATCAAATAGTACCCTTGACTTTTCCTATAAATAGGCGCTTACATTTCACTTCTAAACTCACACCTTGAACTTCTCTTCTTCTCTCCTTAAGTTTCTCTTACTTCAATATTAGGCCTCTGAGATTTTGGGCCTTTCTTTTTTGCTTAGGTAAGGATACTATGCCTTTATATGTCTTTCAAATTCTAGAAGTTATTTTCTTAAGTATGCTCTGTGGTTGCGGCTTTGGCCGATCTTCCACATCAAAAAAACTGTCCTTAGCTGTTTATATGTTATTTTGATTCTCTGATTACCGAAATAGAATGTAAACTGTGAAGAATACATGTCTAGGAAAGTTCTGGCTAAGGAAAGACCTGATTTTTAAGTGTGTCCAGTGTGACCCTCCACTCTTTCCTGGGAACTTACCTGGTGTACTCTTTTACAGATTGTATTATCTATTTCTGGTATAAATAGTAATCGTATGTATGAATAGTAACCATATGAATAGTAACTATATATATAAATAGTATCCATATGTAAAAATAGTATTTATATATATGAATAGTGATTGTATGTACGAATATTATCCGTATATATGAATAGTGACCGTACATATGAATAGTGACCGTATGTATGAACAGTACTATATGTATGAACAGTATCTGTATGAAAACAATCCTAACTTGTTTTCTCTAATCTTTCATGAAAATCTCTATAGCGGAATACTGAAATTCATCTGTGTACTCTTGTCTGTAACGACTTAGAGAAGCGATATTCGTACGGAATCCAGGTGAGTGAAACGACCCCGTTTTAATAGAGTTTTAGCATTACTGGTGATAAAAAGTATGTCGTAGGACACTCCCAAGATTCATAGGGGGAAATTGGATTCAGAATGACGAATCTAAATGAGATAATTAATCCATAAGTATGGATAAAAAGAAATAAGTATCTTATGATGATGTGAAATTTGAATGTTTTCAAAAACGGATTAATTGTTATCTTGATATGTGGTTTATAAATCTATAATATAGTTATATACTATACCTGCTATATGGATGAATATTATATTGAGCTTCTGATTATGATATGAAATGCTATTGATTGTGATTGAGCGGGACAGTACCCCCTCTTACGGCAAGACGGAAAACCCGGTTGACAGGGTGTCTTGACCAATGAGTGTGGAGACAACGATTCCCTCAGTAGGGATATAGCCCGGATTGGTGATAAATTCGTGAGGCGCCCTAGCTAAGAGGATGAGGTTGTGCGTCATGGCGGAAATATACATAATTGGTGAGCCGGCCTGTGTGCGCTCTCCGGGATATATTGCCATTGACGAGTACTAGTAACGTTTGTTGAATTGGATGAATTTTTATGTAAGAGGATGATGTTGTGCGTCATGGCGGAAATATACATAATTGGTGAGCCGGCCTGTGTGCGCTCTCCGGGATATATTGCCATTGACGAGTACTAGTAACGTTTGTTGAATTGGATGAATTTTTATCTTCTGTCTATTGGTTGAGTATGAGCCTTCGGATATACTTGCATGACTGGTAATGTATTTGAATTTTATTAATGCGAGGCCGATTCGCTCATTGAGTTTAAAAGCTCACATTGTTTGTACAACCTTTTTGTTCAGATCAGGTTGCCAGCGAAGAATATCTGCTAGAGGAGTAGATCACTTTGCACCTTCCCGTTGTCGGGTAGACCCCTCTTTTGTTATAGATTATGTTGCTCTGTAATCGTTTAGGACATCTAGGTCAGGAGTTCGACATTTGGCTTGTATGTCAGTATAATAATGTATTTTAAATTGATAATATATTATTACATGCAAATCATCTCTATGATTTTCAGATAAGAAAATTTGATATATTTATCGGAAGGCTTACAGTGATGAGAGATTTATCATTGTGCCGGTCATGTGCCCGGAAAACGGGTCGTGACAGTAATAAATAATAAGAACACAAAAGAAATAATATAAAGAGCGTACCTTGATCCATCGTTAACCCGAACACAAATGGAAGGAGGGCAGGCTCTTCTAGGAAGATATGATGTTGGCTTTCTCTTTCATTTTTCTCTGATGGACAAACGCAAATGAATCGTATATTCTAAAAGTGAGATCAACCTATATAACCTATAAAATCATTACCCATATTCATCTATCTATGGATCGACCCACGGGTCGACTCATAGATTGACTCCTTTTATAATAACACCTCATCACTGTTATTATTTAGGGTCAGACATCTACACATTTAATATTTTCACTAACACCCCACACCAAATAAAATATATATCAAATAGGTCCCTAAATACAAATTAATGAAGATTTTATAATGGACCTAATTAAGATAGCATTAATATATATGCCCCAAAAATATGTTGACATATAATAATTAATATGTCAGTCTATACAAATATTTATTAGCGTTAATAGTTATTTATAAAATAAATAATAAATATGTATAATATATTTATAATAAAAATAATGCCAACAAATCTCTCACTTGGACGACATATGATTCTAAAATTGTATATTCAAATATCATACATATATATAAACTCAAAGTGTGCACATTCTACTATCTAACAGATACATCACAAACAATCTTGTCTACTAACTATATTAGCACAGAACCAAAGAGGCTTTCATAACTAGTTGAATTGAAACTAAACCCAACAATGATCACAGTACTAATATAGCTAATGACATAAATCAAGCCTGACTGTGTAACATGAAAATTACATGTTTAGGATCTTCATACATGCTTATTTCTAATTGGTTCTTATACTTTCTCTAATTTATGCTAAACAGCAGTTGCTAAACCGCATTGAGAAAGCATTCACACACATATAAACACAAAATTATATATGAATAAATACAAAATTATATATATATATATATATATATATATATATATATATATATATAACTTAAATATCACAAAATAAATACATTGACCAAGGACAAAGGAAATGTACAACACATACTTAGAGATCTAAAGGTCTAACTACACCTATATAAGTCACATGCTCATGAAAAACTCTAGGTGGTAAACTTTTAGTCAGCGGATCCACAATCATATGATTAGTACTAATGTGCTCTACAGACACAATATGACTCTGAACCTTCTCTCTAACAACCAGAAATTTAATGTCTATGTGATTCGACCTAGACGAACTCCAGTTGTTCTTAATGAACAATTCGGCAGCTCTATTGTCACAGTACAATCTCAAAGGCCTCTCAACGCCCTCGACTATCTATAAAGCTGTGATGAAGTTCCTCAGCCAAACCGCCTAGTTGGATGCCTGATAGCAAGCTATGAACTCAGCCTCCATGATTGAAGAAGCTACCAGTGTCTGTTTGACGCTTTTTCAGGAAATAGCTCCTTCAGCTAACATGAAGATGTAGCCTAATGTAGATCTCCTCGAATCCACGCATCCAGTAAAATCAACATCGGAGTATCCCACGATCTCAAGTCGATCCGACTTCTGATAGGTGATCATGTAGTCCTTCGTCCTCTGAAGGTATCTCATAACCCTCTTTGCTGCCTTCCAGTGAGCCATACCGGGGTTACTCTGGTATTTGCTCAACATTCCCATAATGTACACCAAATCTTGATGCGTACACACTTGTGCATACATGAGAATACCCATAGCCGAAGCATATGGGATTTTTTCCATTTCCTCATCTCAATATCTAATTTACGACATTGAAGCAAGTTAAGTCTATCGCCTCTGGCTACAGGTGTATCACCCAATACACAATCTTGCATGCCAAAATGGCTCAAGACTTTCTCAATATATGTCTTTTGTGATAAACCCAAAGTCTATCTGGTAGGATCCCTATGGATCTGAATTCTCAGAATAAAAGACGCCTCACCAAGATCCTTCATCTCAAATTTGCTAGAAAGAAAGGATTTGGTTTCAAGTAAAAAAGACATATCATTACTAGCTAATAGTATGTCATCGATATACAGAACTAGTATTACAAATTGCTCCCACTCATCTTGATGTATATGCACTAATCAACCAAATTCTCTTATAACCCGAAAGATGAAATCACCTTATCAAATTTATAGTACTACTTTCGAGATGCCTGATTAAGACCATAAATGGACCTTTTCAGCTTACATACAAGGTGCTTTGAATATTTCAATTCAAAGTTCTTCGGCTGCACCATGTATATTGTTTCTTCAATGTCACCATTGAGAACACTATTTTCACGTCCATTTGATGTAACTCTAAATCATAATGAGCTAAAAGTGTGATAATGACTTTAAAGGAATTGTTCGTAGAAACTAGAGAGAAAGTTTCCTTAAAGTCAATGCTTTATTTCTGGGTGAAACCCTTAACTACAAGACGAGCTTTATATCTTTTGATATTACCACTCGAGTTCTTTTTGGTTTTAAATATCTATTTACAACCAATCGATCTCGCACCATGTGGTAATTCTACTAAATCCCACACCTCGTTGTCAGTCATAGATTTCATCTCATCCTTTATGGCATCTATCCACTTTTGAGAGTTACTACATGACATAGCCTCCCTGTAAATGACTGGATCATCTTGCATGCCTATATCAAATTCGTGCTCTTGTAAGAAAACAACATAGTCACTTGATATAGCATTCTTCTTCTCTCTAGTAGATTTCCTCAAAAGCACTTCCACTTAAAGTTGTGGCAGTTCTTCAGGTTCAAGAAAATAAATCTCTTGATCCTGAATAGGAATGATATCTGTATCAACTGTGTTCTCTATGGGTTCCTCATTCTCGGGTACAACCATATGAGGTAATGTTACCTGATCAAACATTTCTGTGACCATAGTAAGAATACCAGTGTATTCGTCTTCAAACATAATTTCTCTAAGTTGATCATTCCTACTATGACCAACATCCTCAATAAATTTGGCATTCCAGGTTTCAAATAAGGACCTGGTCGAAAGCTCATAAAACTTGAAACCCTTCGATCTTTTAGGATAACCCACAAAAAAGCAGTTAATAGTTCTTGAGTCTAACTTTTTCTCATTAGGCTTGTATAGCCTAGCTTCAGCTGGATAACTCCAGACATGCAACTGCCTAGTACATCACTACTAGTAGTCTTTGGACAAAATAAATGTATGTTGGTGGCACTCTCTACACAAATATAGTTATACCTATTAGTTTTTGGACAAAATAAATGTATGTTGATGGCACTCTCTACACAAATATAGTTAATCAATGAAGAACTCTCACACTTACTTAACACATGCCTCCCTTTAGGCTGACACATACCAAGTAAGTTTCTCAAATAAGTCATACAATGATTAACTAACTTAAGTCTGGCCAACTAAATTCTTTTGGAATATTTAACATGCATAGGCTTTTACACAGTTTTCTTGTCAAAACTAAGCCAACTTTACCTAAATTAGCTACTTTGGTAACTATATAGTTTACATCAGCCTAATTCTAACAAGAAAACATAAATTAAATTAATTAGAATTCATGAGAAAAATCATATGATGTGATATGAAATTAAAAAAAAAAATCAATGGTCAATGGTCAACATTCAAAATCAACGATCAATGCTTGGTCAATGGTCAACACATGGTCAACGATCAACTAGTCAACAAATGAACAGTAATTACGAAATGACGAATGAACAGTAATGTCACACAAAATTTTGGAATTCTTGGTGGTTACAGAACCATTTTCAAAATTTTGGACTCTTTTTTTTGCAAACAGTAACTACACAAAATTTTTCTGGAAAACTAATGTATGAAGTTTCCTTCAAAGATTTTCTAGAAAAAACTTACATGTTCTTGACCCAAAAAAAATTCTAGAATCACATCCCAAAATTATTTTCATGAATTCTGATTCAAATTTATTAAAAAGATTGATTAAAATCATTAAATAAATGGTGAAAATCACCCAAAAACATCTAAAATGAGATTTAATTAAAAAATCCAAAATTTTAGGGTTCATCTAAAAAAATCCCTAATTTTCACAAATTTTCAAAATTTGATTTATTCCTTTCAAAATTTATAAAATAAGATGTGAAAATAAAGTTTAATTAAGGAATTAACACAAAGGAACCCTAAAACTTCCTAATTTTAATAAAGTCGAAATTTTACACATATAGGGTTCTTCACAAAAATTTCAATTTATGAACCCAATTTGATTTTTGAAACAAAGTTGTTCTTATTACTTACCGCAACCAGGCTCTGATATTAATTGTTAGAATTATTTTACATAGTTAAAAATCAAACAGATAGATTCATAGAAAACTCAAATGCAAAAAATTTCTTAAATCTATAATCTAGTGTTTGTAGATTGTGATAAGTAATAAGAACACAAAAGAAACAATATAAAGAGCATATCTTGATCCATCGTTAACCCAAACACGAATCCACTACTAGAAAAACTAGATTTAGTGACAGAATTTAGTGACGGAAATAAATCCGTCACTAATTTTTTTGAATTTGTGATGGATTAGTGATGACATGTTTAAGGTTATCATTTTTTGTGACCGAATGCTGCCTGTCACTAATAGTTGTCACTAAATCTAAAATTTTTTGACCGAGATCAGTTGTCACTAAATACCGTCACTAATGTTTCTATTTTAGTCACGGATTAGTGACGGGGTGGGAGAAATGTAATTTTATTTTCTTTATATTTGTGACGGATTTTGGTCGTCACTAATTTACTCACGGATTAGTGACAGATGATAAAAATGTAATATTATTTTCTGTAAATATGTGATGGATGGGGCCGTCACTAACTGCCGTCACTAATATTTTAATTTTACTTACGGATTAGTGACGGGTGGCAAAAATGAAATTTTATTTTATTTATAGTTGTGACAGAATGGTTTCCGTCACAAATTGTGTAACACCAAACTGAAAATAGTGACGGACATCGGTCACAAAAGTTATTTAATTTTTGAACCGTACATTTTCCAGTTCGCACCAAAAAGTTGTCTCATTTTTTGCTTCCCACCAAAATTCCCAAAATAGCGCGCCCTAGTTCTCTTCTTTCCCAAATGTCTCTTATTTCCTAAATCTTTATTTCCTTCCCAATCGTGCGTGCCCTAAGCCTCTGATTTCTTAAAGCAAGCGACGACTTCCTCCCTATATGGGAAAGACAAATCTCCAACAATGAGAGTGGTGAACCTGGACAAGTCTCTATCTCTTCTCTGCTTTCTTTCCTAAAGCAAGCGACGTCTTCTTCTCTATTTGGGAAAGACAATTCTCTGAGGATGGGAGTGGTGATCCTTGACCATTCTCTCTCTTCTCTGCTTTCTTGTGAGTATGCCTTGATTATCTCTACTTGAAACTTATCTAATATCTGTTATGTAATTAGGGATTTCTTCTCATCTAGTTGAACTTGATTTGAGGAGGAGTTTAACAGAAAATTTTCTGGTTTATTTGCTGTCATCCATGGTAACTCACCTCGGTTACAAGCAAGAAATGGTCAGTAGTATAAACTTGGATATTAATATCAGATTCCTTCATACTTGTGTGTTTAATGAAAGAAATCTTGTCTTGTATCAGTTTCTGGATTGCGTGTAGAGTTTAATTTTTAGAAGGAGAAAACTAAGGAACTAGAAGCTATGATTTTAGTGGAAAAATCTGTCAAGGTAAGAGATTAGTTTTTTTTCTTAATTTTCGATTTTCCTAAGTGTGATAATACTGTAACTGAAGTTGAGGATAGGAGTGGTAAGCCTTGACCATTCTCTCTCTTCTCTGCTTTCTCGTGAGTATGCCTTGATTATCTCCACTTGAAACTTATATAATATTTGCTGTGTAATTAGGGATTTCTTCTCAGCTAGTTGAACTTGATTTAAGGAGGAGTTTATCAAAAAAATTTCTGGTTTATTTGCTGTCATCCATGGTAACTCACCTCGGTTACAAGTAAGAAATGGTTAGTAGTATAAACTTGGAAATTAATATCAAATTCCTTCAAGTTTGTGTGTTTGATGAAAGAAATCTTGTCTTGTATCAGTTTCTGGATTGCGTGTAGAGTTTAATTTTTTAGAAGGAGGAAACTAAGGAACTAGAAGCTACGATTTTGGTGGAAAATTCTGTCAAGGTAAGAGATCAGTTTTTTTTCTTCATTTTCGCTTTTTCTAAGTGTGATAATACTGTAACTGAAGTTGATTGGGTCTGGATATTCTTGCTTGCTGCTATAATTGCTTGAAAAGAATTACTTTCTATTTGGTTGGTTTTGAGATTTACTATAAAATAATCCATTAGCTCTGTTCTTGTTCTGATTCTAGTTTACTGTGCATGTCGTTTTGCTTGCTTGTGAGATATATATATATATATATATATATATATATATATATATATATATATATATATGTCTCAAGGTAAGAGATTAGTTTTTTTTTTCTTAATTTTCGCTTTTTCTAAGTGTGATAATACTGTAACTGAAGTTGATTGGGTTTGGAACAATATATTCATGCTTGCTGCTATAATTGCTTGAAAAGAATTACTTTTTATTTGGTTGGTTTCAAGATTTACTATAAAATAATCCATTAGCTCTGTTCTTGTTCTGATTCTAGCCTATTGTGCATGTCGTTTTCCTTGCTTGTGAGATATATATATATATATATATATATATATATATATATAAAATATATATTAGCTATTACTTTTTCTCCATTATTCGCACACTTCTTGTCAGTTTACAAGAAATATGATTTTTATTTCACATGCCCCTTTTTATTTCCTATCAAACTTCCAACTTTTGAAGTCTCAAGATTCCTTCCCTTTTTTTAATATGTTTTTAAGATAAATTGTTTATCCTCACTCAGTGCTGCATGCCCATTAAACTTTCCTTCTCCAACATACTGACTATTTCCCCATTTCTTTATAAGCACTATGATGGGGTTAATTAATTATTAGATTATTTATGGATTAGTTAATCAATTACTGACCACAATTTAATGCAATAATATTGATTTAATAAGGTAACATCACATATATCACATGCCCCTTTTCATTTTCCATCAAACTTCCAACTTTTGAAGTCTCAAGATTCCTTCCCTTTTTTTTAATCTATTTTTAAGATAAATTTTTTATCCCCACTTAGTATTGCATCCCCATTAAACTTTCCTTCTCCAACATAGTGACTATATCCCCATTTCCTTATAAGCACTGTAATGAGGTTAATTAATTATTAGCTTATTTATAGATTAATTAATCAGTTACTGACCACAATTTAATGCAATAACATTGAATTAATATGGTAACATCACATATAGCTATGTCCATTTTTTTTTTGGGAAAAAAAGAAGGGTAACATAACATATAGCAAATAGTGTACAGATATAGGTATCTTTATTGCTTCTTCCTTGACCTCGTGACCATGGGACACACTTCCTTAATTTGCATATATCTTGTGGGCCACCTTTTTTCTTTTGATTGAAAAGTCTAAGTTGCCTTTTTTTTAATATAAAACTAGATATATTTTTATAGTTTTATTACCGACAACATATTTAATAAACACAATATGATGTTGACCTATAATAAAATTCACTATGAACATTGAGTTAATTTTCTTATTTGTTAAATGGGTTCACAATCTTGGCCCATTATTTGTTGGCCCGTAATGGATTAATTCAAGCTCATCTATTTCACACTACTATATCAAATATTTCATTCTAATATTTGCTTTTGCTGTTATCTAACCAAGTAATTTTCGAAGATTAAGTTAAGTGGAAAAGGTTAAGAAAAAAAAGTAATTTGCAACAACAAGTCAAGTAACTAGTGATTATTGACTGGAGTTTTTATTGTATAATTAAAAATAAAGTCAATACATACATAACATAATAAGTATCTTCAAATGAGGTATTGAGTTAAAGGAATTGTTGTACAGCTACATTATAAAAATAAAATTAATACATACATATATAACTAAACTTCATCTGAAAAAGAATTTGCAAAGGACCTATACTGATGTATATATAGCGTTTCATTTAATTATTGATGCTTCAACATCTTATTCTCATGAATTTTGAATATTCTTTTTTATTTTCTTATGTTTGAATATTAGTTATTGTAATTTTTTCAATTTTATGTGTTACCCAATTAGTAGGAAAGTTTCAAAGGTAGACTCACTTGTTTGGTCCATTAGTTAGCCAAAATCCTAAATCTGTCCAGGTATAGTTCATAACATGTTTCTAAATTATTATTGTCATGTAGAAGACAATGAGGGCTGATCGAGTATGGATGTATAATCGGCGTGACCCAAGTAGAAAAGGACTTAATCTTAAGTTCCTTGAAGGAGTAGATGAATTCATAGCCTTTGTAGAATCTCAACCACAATTAGTCTCAAATGGTCAAATAAGGTGTCCTTGCCCAAAGTGTGACAATAAGAGATTTGTTGATATAGAAGATGTCAAGGTTCACCTTTACAGACGTGGGTTTGTCCCCAACTATGATCAATGGACCTATCACGGAGAACCCATATACCATGATAATGTTGAAAGTGAAGATGCTAGTGATCATGAAAATGTAGTTGAATGCGATAGTCATGAAAGGGTTGAGGTTGAATTGGAAAATCCCTATCGTACAATGATTATAGATGCTGCTGGACCTAATTTCAATCCTAACATCGATATAGATGTGGAGGGACATCCAAACCAACATGCACAACACTTTTATGACCTCTTGAGAGCTGCTGAGGAGCCACTATACATAGGATGTACTACTCACACTCCTTTATCAACAATTTCAAGATTGTTAAACATTAAGTCTGAGTTTAACTTGAGTGAGAGTTGTTACAATCGTTTATTGCATTTGTACTTATGTACTTTTTATATTTTAATCTCTTGTAGGAGGAGGAGACAGGGCAAGAAGCCAGTGCATCTGAATTATTTTTGAGGACCCACAAGAGTAAAGAGACTGGAGAATTTATTGATAAGAAATCAAAACACGTATGGGTAAGAAAATATACCACAATCAATTATATTTTCGTTGTTCTCTTATTGGGGATTGTTGCTATTGTTTTATTAGGGATTTACTACTGCATTGCTCATTTTACTGGTGATTTGCTGCTGTCTTGGTGTTTTTACTGGTGATTTGCTGCTGTTCTTCTACTGGTGATTTGCTAATGTTCATTTACTACTGATTTGTTATTTTATTGGTGATTTGCTGCTGTTTGTCATTTGTTTTCAAAAAGTAGAAGACTTTTTTTCAAAATTCTAAACTTTAACAATAAAATAATGTAAGACAGAGTTAAGGAGGATGAGTTAGAATTGTTAATTATATGCTTCTTTTTGTTTTGTAATATATAATCATGACTTTATATGTCATAGAGCTCTCTAATATATTGGACACTTGATGTTTATGACTAGGCTATTCTATCTTCTATTCGGGTTGTTTCTATCTTACAAAGTGATTATCGAAGTGGGAAAAAAATGTGAACTACTTCTATTCACCAAATCCTAAATGTATGTTTGTTACTGATAAGGTTATTTTCAAATCATTTATTACTTGATGAGGCCACTGGGCAGACCTACATTTTTTTGCAAGATCTCATGATTATGTGAGCTTATGAGTTAATTTTCTGTTTCTAAGTTACTGTCATTGATTGCTAAAGTATTAGCTCTATTTGTTTCACTTTATCTTATATCATTGCAATATTTGCAGGAAAAGTTTGTAAGTGAAATGAAAGAGTCTCAAGGTGACACTTCAAATGTGGGAGATGCCAATAATATCAAGGAGCGTGAATTGTCTATTTGGACCAAAGTTGTTGGTGGTCCAATAAAAGGAAGGATTTATGGTCTTGGATCAGAAGCATCTTCTACTATCACTCATGGATCACAACCTTCAATTCATGCATCTGTACTGAATCAAGATAGTTTAGAAAAGTTGGAGATGATGCGTCAAGAGGTTCAAAGAGAGCGACAAGAACGGGAAGAGATGCGTCAACAAGCTGAAAGAGAGATCAAACATAGGCAGGAGTTGCAAAGTACAGTAAGTAACCTTCAGGCTATAGTGCAGCAATTATTGGCTAATGCTGGGTTGCCTCCACTAACAGAATCACCTAGGGATCTATCTGCGGGCTCTAATACAATTCGAGACAAAGACACTTGACTACTATTGTAAATGATATTTTACTTGGTCTTTTTGAGTCTAGCTTTTGGTACAGATATGAGATATGGTATGATGTAGTTCACTTTTGTTATCATTGTATATGATACATGACCTAATGTTTTTTAAGTTTAGTTGTATATGGTACATGATTAGATGGTAAATTTATTGAATGATTTCATTGAATTTCCTATAATTTTCAGTTTATTTTTATTATCTGTATTAAATATACATATAATTGTATTTTGGAAAAAAATTTTGAAGTTAAGGGATTAAGGAAAATGTAATAGAAAAGGGAGAAAATGTATTAAAAAATAGTCACAAAAAATTAGTAACGAACTCTGTCACTAAAAAGGAGAAAAAATATTAAATACCAAAACAATATTTAGTGACAGATGAGTCCGTCACTAATTCAGAGTCATCCGTCACTAATTCAAGGGAAAAAATATTTTTTAAAAAAATTAGTGACGGATGAGTCCGTCACAAATTAAACGAGTTTAGTGACGTATATGTCTGTCACTAGTTTAGTGATGGATGGTTCGTCAGTATTCTGTCACTAAAATTAGTGACGGATTGCATCATCTGTCACAACTTAGTTTGTGACGCACTTTTTACTGTCAGAGTTTGTGACGGAAAATTCGTCACTAAATCCATAATTAGTGACGGATTTAATGGATTAGTAACGGATTTGTCCGTCACTAAAAGCAAATTTTCTAGTAGTGATCGAAGGAGGGTAGACTTTTCTAGGAAGATATGATGTTAGCTTTTTCTCTGATGGATAAACACAAATGAACCGTATGTTCTAAAAGTGAGACCAACTCATATAACCCACAGAACCACTACTCATATCCATCTATTCATGGGTCGACCAACGGGTCAACTCATAGATTGACTCATTTTATAATAACACCCTATCAATGTTATTATTTAGGGTCGGGCATCTACACATTTAATATTTTCATTAACACCCCAAACCAAATAAAATATATATCAAATAGGTCCCTGAACACAAATTAATGAAGATTTTATAATGGACTTAATTAAGATAGCATTAATATATATGCCCCAAAAATATGTAACATAACAATAATTAATATGTCAGTCTATACAAATATTTATTAACGTTAATAATTATCTATAAAATAAATAATAAATATATATAATATATTTATAATAAAAATAATGTCAACAATTAGAGCAAACGACGTCGTTCTACATTAAAAGAAAAATTATACGGGAGCCCGTTTGACCCGCCAGCTCACATAGAGGCGGGCTAGGCTAGTCATTTGCTAGCCTTTTTTTTTTTGGAAACCAAGGCAGGCCAACCCATCCTCGTTTTTACCCTGAACAAAATAAAAATGTTAAACAATTTTATTTAATTTAAAGGATTATAAAATTCATCAAATATTATAATTATCTTAATTAGATTGTGAAAGATCAAGTATTTTACTTTAACTTTTGAAGAATCACGATTATTTCAATTTCATTCTTCAATTTAACGTAGTGACTTTTGACAATAAAAAATTAAGTTTTAACAATGATATTTGACAATTTAATTAATAACACAAAATGAACAAATTAAGACAAATACACGTAATAATTTTGGAATTGAATTGAGATGTTTGATCTTTCATGAATCAAATTGAGATAATTATAATATTATATTTCATAAATTCAATTAATAATATATTTTACAAGTAATTCTTTTTACTCTAGAAGTTGATAATATATCCGTTTAAACTATTTTGTGTAACATAATATCTTCGTTAACTATTCGTACGTAAGTAGCTTAAGTAAAGTTGAATGTGTCACAATTTTTTTTTTGGGGGGGGGGGGGGGGGAATAGGGGCTCGTCCAACATGGTATCCAAATTGGAAAAAAAATGGACTCTTGTGACGTTATCTCTTAGATTTTTTAAATAAGAAGTCTACTAAAATAACAGGTTACTAAGAAATTAGGTAATTAGATGTATATATAATTTGCTAATTTGGCTTTTTCAACCTATAAAAAGATATTAGTTATTATTATTATATTTTTAACATAACAGAAAAAATAGTATGAAGTTATACAACTTCCTAGTCTCCCACTTTCATATGCATTTTAATTTTTTTCTCCTCTTATATTATATTTTGTTTCTTGTTTTGTATATCATTTAAAATATATGGCTTCAGATATTAATAACTAGAAGATGTCAAAATCATATGTAATAATGTATGTGCATTACATAATTAATAAAACATGAGCCAAATAAATTTCCAAAGAATATATGCCTAGTTAGCCATATTCCTACTTCAATGAGCCTACTAAAGCAAATCATAATCAAAGAAGAGAATATATATGGATAAGCATTGCTTATTATAAATATAGTAATTAATATGAACATATAATTAATTATTTCAAACTTGCTTGAGCATCATGGCAACTTCCAAGTTAATAGTTAGTTGCTCAAATATCACATCAATTAAAGATTGAAGTATATTTTATGTCAAGAGCAGGATTTTCTCCTGTTTACTTTTTGGGCAAATTTTTTTTTAAAAAAGCATAGCAACTTCTAAAGTTCCTACCCAATTACAAGAACCTAGAGGGAAATTTCACCGAAACTTCAAAAAGAATGTGGAGAAATTACGTATAATTTTTTGAGTGAATTATTTATTTGATCATAGAATAATTATAATTATTTTAATTTAATCATTTAAAAATTAAATGTCTCATTAATTCGATCTTAAAAAATTGTATTTGTCGCTCAACTTAGTCTCTTTATTTGGAGCACATGCTGCAGGACTTTTGGGAACCATTCGATTAAATTCCATCAACGAACAATAATCTTGGGATCATGATGGTTGTTTGATCAAGTGTGATACAAATAGTTGATAGTGCCCAACACGTTGAAGGCCCAGCAAGCAATTAGCTCTTGTTTAAGTTACTTTTGAAAATAAAAAATTTGAAATTTAATAACAATTAATTTACAATTTAGCAACAATTAAAAATGATTAAATTGAGACCCAAATTTCCTCAAAGTGCAAATATCACATTTATGTTAAAATCATTTTTTTAAAACTACGTGATTTTAAGAGAACGTAATTCAAAAATTGTAAAAGGAAGAAATAATTGCCTAAAAAGATAAAGACATAAAGTATCATATGACAACTTATTGATTCAAGTAGTTTGTTATTTAAATTCTTTAAATAAAATTTCAAATTTAAATCTTGTAACAAAAAAAAAGTTTACAGATTTATAATTTAACTTAACTCGAGCTAAATTAATTAGAATGAACAAATTTTCAGCATTCAAGTACTTAGTAGTTTCAATAAATATAATTCAATTTGACTCAAATTAAATTAATCAAAATGAACAAATTTTCAGTCTTCAAATATTTAGACTATTGTAAGAACTAGACCAAAATAGCCGGTCCAACTAGTTGACTCGAAAATCGGCTAGGAAATAGCCCCGGAATAATCCTTAAAATTGGTAAGTGATTGAACCGGTTAAGAATCGGTCAAACCGGCCAAAAGTCATGAACTGGGTAAGAACTGATGTTAAATTAACTAGTTGAACCAGTCCATTTATTTATTTTTTTAATTTTACTTATTTTATAATCTCGTAATGAAACATTTAATATTACAGATCATTCAATTTTAGTAGAGATGTCATTATATTAATATTTTACAGATTTGATATGAATGAATATTATACTAATTAATAATTTTTTCTTGTTATTTGATCAATTTTTACTGTGAACTTTTAATTGTGAATATTATTTTATGTAATTTAATATCAAACTTATTTTTAATTAAATTTTATAAATTTATATTTAGTCTTTAATTATATATATTATTTTTTAATATTTTAAAATAAAATAATTCAATCACAATTTAATTGTTAACTTCTAAATTAATATTTCTACCAATTTAATAATTGATTCAATTTTCATAACCTTATATTTCAATAAATATAATATATGGCTGGCTAAGGTTACCACCAACGCATCAAACACGTTGTCACCGAATGTATGACGCGGTTTGAGTTTTGACGAAAACAAACGCTGTTTGATTGGAAACGGAATCCCAATTTCCGAAGTAGTGACGAGTGATGAGTTCATGAGGTGTATACATGAATGTGGGTTCAGACTTACAATTCTGCGTTTCGTTGTCTCTTTATGAACTAAACGACACGCGTATTGACTCTGAAACTCATTTCCTGGAAACAACACTAAGAATTATACGTATTCTTAAATGTAGTAATTAAGAGAATTAATTACGCGCATAGACGGAGGGAAATCAGAAAGTTTAATCATACGACTGCGTTTTATGGTTTCCGACATTTTATAGTGGATTAAACAATGTAATATCTGAATTACTTTTGGTCCTAAAATCGAGAAAGTTGGTACATTTCTATTTCAAGATGTATCAGCATCTTGTTCTGGGGAAAAATAACATGATAGCACTGTTGGATGTTTTTGACAAATGTGTTTATCTGTACTCATTATTTTATCGATTAGTGTGGAGAAGTCTAATACCGTAAAATACAATAGAAGATCTTGACTTCTAACATAGTCTTTTTCAACATAAGAAGATAGTTTTTCATCCTAACTATTGATTTTTAAAATCAATGGTAATGATTTTATCAATTTTTTGAATTTTTTGAGTTTTCTTTTTTTACTTTTTCTAGACTTCTATTAGTTTTTTAAATCAATGGTCCAAATTCATAAACAAGAAAAACGAATAGAATGATAAAATTTTGATTTCTTCAAGATTTCTCTCTCACAGAGAGAGAGAGAGAGAGAGAGAGAGAGAGAGAGAGAGAGAGAGAGAGAGAGA
Source organism: Biancaea sappan (assembly GCA_037074585.1). Taxonomy (NCBI): domain Eukaryota; kingdom Viridiplantae; phylum Streptophyta; class Magnoliopsida; order Fabales; family Fabaceae; genus Biancaea; species Biancaea sappan. The sequence continues at coordinate 81,788,027 of CM073492.1, forward strand.
GAGAGAGAGAGAGAGAGAGAGAGAGAGAGAGAGAGAGAGAGAGAGAGAATTTTCTTTTGTTTTTGCTAAAAACAAAATAAAATTTGAATTTTCTGAAGTATAACCCTCAAATTAATTATTTTGTCTAGAATCTTATCACAACTAATTCAAATAGATTGAAGAAGGTCAAATTAGAAAAAAAATAAAAATCAAAAATAAAATAGCCTGTCATTCTAAGAGGATTTTTTATCTCAAAAATATAGAAGAAAATGGCAAAATAAGTCATATTTGTAACTTAAGATGATAGGTTAAATATACTTCTTTTTTTTTTTCTGATTTGACCTATATGAACAAGTGGTACAAAACATTTTGGACAAAATAGCTAACAAATGAGATATACTACATGAAATTAAGGGGAGTTTATTATCAATTTTCAAATTAGTGGAGCATTCAAATGATAGCGTTATATATATATATATATATATAATGTTAGCAATTTTATTTATGTGCTTACATATTTATAATTGTATATATAGATGTATGGATATACATATATAAAGGACTATTTTTTAATTAGGTCCCAATATTTGATTTTTATAAAATATATATTATTATTCAACCTATTTGATATATTGAAGTTGGTTTGGGATAATTGTGTAATATATATGTATACAGTAACTTGCACCTTAAATTGATTTTTTTTGTATTTAACTTTATTTTCTCAAAGATATAGTGTCATGTAGGATATGTGCAAAAAACATGTTTTATGAAAAAAGCATACTTAGTTCATAATTAGTAAATTATGGAGTATTTGTGTCTCTAGTCTCTACGCTAAGATCGTTTAAGATACAAATTATGTATGAGAATATACATATATATATATGTGTGTGTGTGTGTGTGTATGTATTTCTTTATTTCTTAAAGAATTTAAATATTATATATTATATTTGGAGTGAGATAAGAAGAAAAGGTGTCAACCCTATCGGTAATACTACACATATTTTATGCGATTCACACTCCTTTTTTCTTTTCTTGATCCCTTTCTTATTGCATGTGTTGTAATGTTATAAAATATTTAAATCCTGCAATATCGACATATCGTAAACATCTAGTATTCTCATTTTTTATTTGATAAGATTTTTATTAAAAGCAAATATGCAAATTAATCTCTAAAGGTACATTTTTTTAATTATTTAGTTAATATAAGTTATTGACTTAGTACAAATTAATTAATTTGTATGTTTAAATTGCATATTTATTTATATTTGAGGGACTAATTTAATAAGAGCTTGTAACAAATTCATAAAATTCATGGATTACAATTCAATTATAATTCTTTGTTTTAATAAATTATAATTCAATTACAGAATTGATGATAAATACCAATTAAATTATTTTTTCGTCCTATTGTTATTTATGTACTAGCTAGAAATCATGGATATCAACATATTGCACAGCCACACATATTACAAAATATTTAAATATTTAGATATTTGGCTAAACTATATCTAATCAATACCAGTTCTGTTTAAAAAATTACACTCAATTTTCTAAATTTTTTTTATATATCTTAAAAAATTAATATTCGTCCAAATTATTATTTGTCAAAATTTAAATTTTTATAAAAGACAAGACTGTAATTTTATTGTCAACACCTCTAATATGAGATTGTGATTTTATTTTTCAAATGATAGTATATACTAGTATAGTGTCGAAAGTTAACTTCGTTAATAAGAAATAAATTAAAGAGGAGTTGAAAGTAAATTTTGAAATAAGTGTAATTCAACCAAACTTTAGAGAGTTTAGTGCAATTTACTCAAATATTTATTTATAACTTAAAGTATTATTTATTGTTTAGTGTGAATGTTTGACATATATGAAGGCTTTTTTTGGTTTTGATGACTATTTATTTATTTATTTTTTTCAAAAATGCGATTGTGAATTACCTACTTGTACCAACTAGCATTGTTAAATGGGCAATCTGGACCAACTCATGATGAGCCAAAGGTTTGTTTAGTGCAGATTTTTTTATTAAGACCAAGACTACTTGCTTGACCCGCGGGTTATTTTTTTATTTTATTTTTTATATTTAAATAATTTAATCTCAAATTTTTTAGTAAAAAAATTTAATATTTTTTATTAAAATACAATTTATATATATAAAACATTATTTCTTTAATATTTTTAAATAATTAATAACTTTAATTTTTCATATTTTCTTTTAAAATTAACTATATTATATTTAAATTTAAAAAATATATATTAATTTTTAAAAAATTACAAAAATTTTTATATCTAAGTTTACTATATTTATTGGATATAAAGTTATACAACAACAACAACAACAACAACAACAACAACATAGCCTTATCCCACTAAGTGGGGTCGGCTATATGGATCACACGACCCCATTGAGCTCTATCAATGATCAACTTTTTAGATATCTCATTTACTAAAGTTATAAAATATAAAAATATGATAAAGTGATATTATTTATACTAAATAATATATTTTTTTGTAAAAAAACAAAAAAATAAAAAGGGCAACCTCGTGGGCCTCGCGTCTAAATTGGTATATTTCTGAATCTAAAATTACTCATTTATAGATAGTTTTGAACTGACCCACATATCACACGCCAAATTAACAATACTAGTATTAGCGCGTTTGATACATCATTTGTTCCTAGTCATGCATGCAACTAAATGTATATTTTTTAAAAGTAATTATATATTTTTGACAATTTAATATTATATGGTTGCTTCAAAATTTTTTTACCCATGTTATATTTTGAATAAATGATTGATTTGGTATTTGAAAATTTTAGTTGTTTAAATTTGATCCTAAAAAGATTAAACTTTTCAATTTAGTTATTAAAAAATTGTACTTATTTCAATTTCATGTTTTTGTTTGTCAAAGTGACTTGTAATGACAAATTTGAAATTTATCAATGAAAAAGACTAAATTGTGATAAATATAGTTTTTTAAAGATTGAATTGAGATAATTATTTTTTTAATAATTAATTCCAAATTAACAAATAATCAAGAAGCTATTGCAACAATTAATTCTATTACTGGAATCACCAGTTTTTAATATGCCAGCTGTTTAATCTTGATTGACAGTTGACAATAAGTTATTTAAAAAAAAATTTTGATCAAATGACATCTAGTAGCTTTAGTACTGAAGTCAATCAATTCTCAAACTACCGCTGTTACAAAAGAGAAAGAACAATTAACTACCGCGCAAACTAATTATCATGATGTTAACTTCAATTAATCAAATTATTAATTAGCAAGTTTTATCAATCCTAATTTCCACTAAAACATTCATTCATCTCCTACCCTCTCTCTCTCTGTCGATCCGTCCACACGTTCATGATTTTACAATTTCCAGGCAATCTCCGTACACAAAACCTCTCCCTCTCTATATCTATCCATATCTATCTATCTGTCTAGATATATAATCATCCTTTAAACCTCAGAAATTCCAGAAGGTCCCTAAGTCCAGATCATTCCCAGCAGAAGCTGATGAATACTCTGGGTTCTGTGCGAACGACGTCGTCTGACTCTGTGGCATATTCATATTACATACATTGTTGTTGTAGAGAGTAGAGGATGTCATGTCCATATCACAACACACAAACTGTGTGTTCCCAGAAAACTGAGTCTGATCATAGGCATTTAAACTTGGCCTTATTGTGTTTGAATATCCATTGTTGTTCTCCATCAGCATCCTCATCAAGATCTGGTCTTGGATCAGAAGCCCATCTGGGTACTGAGGATTCACAAGCTGAGGCAGAGGCAACATCGATGGTGGTGCTGACGTGGACTGGTAGGAGTAGGGATCTGTGGGGTTGGAGGAAGAAGAAGAGGGAGAGATCAAAGGGTTGGTCTCGGAGATGTCGACGTCGACGAGGACGCCGTCGTGAGATGACTGATCTCCGACCTCTGCTTGTGCTGTCGCAGTGTCAGTGGTGGTGGAGGTGGTGAGGGGTGAAGCATCCGTTAATGGAGGAAGGTGATGGAGGGAAGAAGAAGGAGGAGGAGGAGGTGGAATGTCAAGTTTTTTCCCTCCGTTCTTGTTCTTCTCAAACACCCTGCATAATACCCACTCACTCTGGAAAAAAAAAAAAAACAAAGGAAGGAAAATTTAGTACTAACAGATTATCAATATCAGAAAAACAATAGTTTCTTTTAAAAAATTTCATTGAGGATATTTTTCAACCAAATAAGATGTACGATTAATTTATTTTTTAGAAAAATTTGAAGAAAAATTTAGAAGGAGCCGGAGAAAATATTTTTCAAACTCAAGCACAAAATTAAAGAAAAAATGTACTTGAACGATACTTGAAAGTGCTCAAAGGATGAACGATTGAACACGTGAGTGCACCAAGCAAGAAATATGCTTGATTAAGAGAGTTCAATGGAAAAAATTTGCAAACACCCATAATTTTTTTAAGAAAAATTCAAAATTGAAGAGAAGAGAAAATGGAAGGAGCTGAATTTACCTTAAGATTTTGGGGTTGAATGTTGGTGGGGAAACCATAAGCACCAGCTTGAAGCCTATACTCATGCATGACCCAGTTTGTCCTTTCGCCTTGAGGGGCTCTTCCTTTGTAGAAAACAAGAGTCTTCTTCATCCCAATCACTTTCTTCTCTCTGAAAACCTCTTTATCTTTCCCTGTGGCCTTCCAATACCCTGCTTCAGTGGCTCTGTTCGTCCTCTGCCCCGTTGGGTACTTCCTGTCTCTCACACTGAAGAAATACCACTCCTCCTCTCCCCATTTTGCCATCCCTTCACATTCATCCAAATTAAATAAATAAAAGAATGATCAAACAGAAACCCAGAAAAGATTCAACGGTGAGGATGATTCTTACATGGCAAATCCCACGGTTCGCACTTGTTCAAGTCTGCTTCTCCTACGGCTATTGCAGTGAAGGAGCTGTCGAGGACCTTCTCTGAGAGATAGAAAATGATGAGCTCTTCATCCGTTGGATGAAATCTAAATCCAGCTGGCAATTCGAATCTTTCACAGTCTGTTATCACAGGTCGCGAAAAGTTTTCCATTTCTTCAGTGGACCAATCAACCCCCTGTTTCAAGAAAAAACCAGAAAGAGATGGATCGGCAAGAAGAAAAACAGATGTTTCTGGGGAGAATGAAAACAGGGGAGGGACGAATCTGCGAAAGATTAGATTTTGATGGGGCCGGAGGGGAAAAGGAAGGACTTTAAAGGGCTTAGAGATGAATGTAACAGAAGAGAATGAAAAAAGATGAGGATGAGGATGAGGATGGTGATAGTAATTGGAAAGAAAAGACAGCGAGAGAGAGAAAACAGAGGGAGTCCCTAAATACTGGGTTTTGAAGATAGAGAGAACCGTGGATCTTTCAGGCATTTCAGCTGTCTTTTTAACTTTTTATGTGATAACTTCCCTCTTTCACTCCTTAAACATGACCAAGAAGTACTCCCCTAGTTTAGCCTCCATTTCATTTCTATGCTTTTCTCTCTTTTTATAACTTTTTTTTCTAAATTGTATTCATCTTAATTTTTTCAGCAAAAAATGTATCATTTCATATTGTTTATAAAAATATCTGTTTTTATTGAATTGGATTCGGTATTTAAAAATATGATATGAAAGCGAGATTTTTTAAATAAATTAATATTGAAAAGTATGCTTTTAAAATCGCATAAAAATCGAGGCTTAATTTAAGCAAAGCAAAAATAACGTGAGCGCAAAAAGACAAAAGGAAATTATTTACTATTATTATGGTTTAACGTTATTTAATATTAAGCTGTAGCAATGAGAAAAACTATTTTATTATAAGAATATTTTTTTTCTCTAGGGCGAGATTTCTTTTTGTGATCATTTTTATGCAATATTAGCTCATTTTTGTCTTATTATTAAATACAATGGACTTTTTAACCTAAATATTGAGTTAGCAATGTTTATAGGTTGAGTTGCTTTTAAGTTGAATTTCAATCTAAATTAGTTAAATGATGGTAAGTGAGGTTCTAAACACTATCATTTGAATCGAACCAACACAACTCGTACTTTTGCGAATTAGACAATGTTATCATGTTGCCAACATTCTTAATTTGTTAAACACAAAGTCCAAAATATAGGTCTAATTTGCAACCCTAAAAATGTGAAGGTCTTCATGACCTAAAGAAAAATCTAAGCTTTAATGTTCCACTCCACATATAAAACATACAAGGTAAAAAAGAAGAGGGGGCGAATTGAATTTCCTCAATTTGCAATTGAAACTGCCAAAGACTGTTAGGAAGAAATAAATACGAAACCGCCAATTTAACCTGGCCCACAGTTTAGTTTTATAGTATAGACAAATTAACCTATCTCAACAATTATCCTTATTTTGAGTACTAAAACATATTAGGCCACATGCTAAGATGATATAAAACATATTAGGCCACATGCTAAGATTATATGGTTTAATAGCTTTTAATTTTGATCCTAATTATGTTATACTTTTTTTAATTGTGATCTAGCAACATTTTAACTAATTTGCACGTACTTGAAAAGATGACTTTGTATGCAGATTCTTTTTGTTTAGAGGCTGAGAGAATAGAGCTACCTCCAAAGCAAACAATGATTATACTCCTTTCTTTCTATACCAAAAATGTCTAATTTTGATATTGATTCCAGTCCAAAGTTGCTTTTCTCAATAATTATTAGAAAAAATAAAAAACATAAAGTTATTTATGTCACAACACCAGATTGCCCCTAACTCTCAACATGTCAGCCACTCAAATGCATAATATTGACTTCGATTCGGTATTTTAAAATATGATCTGAAAGCGAGATTTTTTAAATAAATAAATATTGGAAAGTGTGCTTCTAAATCGCTTGGAAAACAATGCTTAACTTGAGCAAAGCAAGGATAACATGGGCGGAAAAAGACAAAAGGAAATTATTTACTATTATTAAGTAGAGTGAAATCTATATTGAATATTAAACTGTAGCAATGAGATCAGATATTTTATTATAAGAACTTTTTTCTCTCTTGCAGACAGATTTCTTTTCGTGATAATTGTTATGCAATATTAGCTCATTTTTTTCTTATTAGTAAATGCAATGGACTCTTTAACCTAAATATTGAGTTGGGGATGTTTATAGGTTGAGGTGCTTTATGTGGATTTTCAATCCAAATTAATTAAATGATGCTAGGTGGGGTTCTAAACACTATCATTTGAATCGAACCAACACAACTCGTACTTTTACAGATTAGACAATGTTATCATGTTGCCAACATTCTTATTTTGTTAAACACTAAGTTCAAAATATAAGTCTAATTTGAAACCCTATAAATGTAAAGGTCTTTATGACCTAAAGAAAAATCTAAGCTTTAATGTTCCGCTCCATATAAGACATATAAGGCAAAAAAGAAGAGGGGGCAGGTTGAGCGAGTTGATTTGGATTAGTATGAATTGAATTTTCTCAATTCGCAATTGAAATTGCCAAAGACTGTTAGGAAGAAATAAATATGAAACCGCCAATTTAACCTAGTCCAAAATTTAGTTTTATAGTATTGACAAATTAACCTATCTCAGCAACCACCCTTATTTTGAGTACTAAAACATATTTGGCCACATGCTAATATGATATGGTTTACTAACTTTAATTTTGATCCTAATTATCTTATACCTTTTTTCTTAAATGTGATCTAGCAACATTTTAACTAATTTTCATGTACTTGAAAAGATGACTTTGTATGCAAATTCTTTTTGTTTTAAGGTAGAGAAAAGAGAGCTGCCTCCAAAGCAAACAATGATTCTACTCTTTTCTTTCTATACAAAAAATGTCTAATTTTGATGTTCATTCCATAATCCAACATTGCTTTTCTCAATAACTATTAGATAAAAAATATAAAACATTCAATTTTTTATGTCACAACAATAGATTGGCCCTAACTCTCAACATGTTATCCACTCAAATGCCTAATATTGACTTGGATTCAGTATTTAAAAATATAATATGAAAGCGAGATTTTTTAAATAAATTAATATTGCATAGTGTGCTTTTAAAATTGCCCCAAAAACAAGGCTTAATTTGAGCACAGAAAGGATAATGTAGCGGAAAAAGACAAAAGGAAATTATTTATTATTATTATTAGGCAAAGTGAGATTTGTATTTAATATTAACTGTAGCAATGAGATCACCTATTTTATTATAAGAACCTCCTTTCTCTCTTGCTGCAAGATTTTTTTGTGATAATTTTTATGCAATATTAGATCATTTTTGTTTTATTAGTAAATGCAATGGACTCTTTAACCTAAATATTGAGTTAGGGATGTTTATAGGTTGAGTTGGTTTAAATGGAGTTTCAATCCGAATTAAATAAATGATGGTAGGTAGGGTTCTAAACACTGTCATTCGAATTGAACCAACACAACTTGTACTTTTACGAATTAGACAATGTTATCATGTTGCCAACATTCTTAATTTATTAAAGACTAAGTCCAAAAAATAAGTCTAATTTGACACCCTAAAAATGTGAAGGTCTTCCGTACCTAAAGAAAAATCTAAGCTTTAATGTTCCACTCCACATATAAAACATATAAGGTAAAAAAGAAGAGGGGGCGGGTTGAGCGAGTTGATTTGGAATAGTATGAATTGAATTTTCTCAATTCGCAATTGCAACTACCAAAGACTATTAGGAAGAAATAAATAAGAAACCACCAATTTAACCTGGCCCACAATTTAATTTTATAGTATTGACAAATTAACCTATCTCAGCAACCACCCTTATTTTGAGTACTAAAACATATTAGGCCACATGCTAAGATGATAATGTTTACTAACTTTAATTTTGATCCTAATTATCTTATACTTTTTATTTAATTGTGATCTAGAAACATTTTAACTAATTTTCATGCACTTGAAAAGATGACTTTGTATGCAAATTCTTTTTGTTTTGAGGCTGAGAAAAGGGAGCTGCCTCTAAAGCAAACAATGATTCCACTCTTTTCTTTCTATACAAAAAATGTCTAATTGTGATATTATTCCATAATCCAACATTGCTTTTCTCAATAACTTTTAGAAAAAAATATAAAACATTCAGTTATTTATGTCACAACACTAGATTGACCCTAACTCTCAATATGTCATCCACTCAAATGCCTAATATTGACTTGGATTCGGTATTTAAAAATAAGATCTGAAAGTGAGATTTTTTAAATAAATTAATATTGAAAAGTGTGCTTTTAAAATTCCCCAAAAAACAAGGCTTAATTTGAGCACAGAAAGGATAACGTGAGCGGAAAAAGACAAAAGGAAATTATTTATTAATATTAGGCAAAGTGAGATCTATGTTTTAGTGCCTATTTACAAAAACAAAGGAGACATTCAGAATTGCGCAAACTATCGTGGGATTAAGCTTATGAGTCACACTCTAAAATTATGGGAAAGAGTGATTGAACGTAGGTTAAGAATCGAGACGAGTATTTCTGAAAATCAATTTAGATTCATGCCAGGACGGTCTACAATGGAAGCTATATATCTTCTAAGGGGGTTGATGGAAAGGTATCGGAGTAAACAAAGAGACCTTCATATAGCATTTATTGACTTGGAAAAAGCCTATGATCAAGTACCAAGAGAGTTACTGTGGAAAGCCTTGGAACAGAAAGGTGTACAGGTTGCGTATATTAGAGCCATAAAAGATATGTACGAGGGGGCTACGACTAGTGTGAAAACGTCTGGAGGGGAGACTAGAGACTTTCCTATTAAAATTGGCCTACATCAGGGATCATCCTTAAGCCCTTATTTGTTTGACTTGGTTTTAGATGTTCTGACGAAACACATCAAAGAAGAAATCCCTAAGTGCATGCTTTTTGCAGATGACGTTATTCTCATAGCAGAGACAAGTGAAGAGATTAATTCTAAACTTGAGTTATGGAGAGCTACTTTGGAATCGAAGGGTTTTCGTCTGAGCAGGAGTAAGACCGAATATATGCATTGTAAGTTTAACAAGCGACAAACTAGGAACGAGCTGGAGGTTAAACTTGGTGATCAGGTCGTATCACAAGTATCAACGTTTAGGTATTTGGGATCAATTATACAAGATGACGGTGAAGTTATTAGAGATGTGGAACATAGGATACAAGCCGGGTGATTGAAGTGGAGAATGGCATCAGGGGTTGTATGTGATCAGAAAGTACCTGATAAACTTAAAGGAAAGTTTTATCGTACTGTTATAAGACCAACGATTTTATATGGGAGTGAATGTTGGGCAATGAAAGGACAACAAGAACATAAAATTGGAGTAGCGGAGATGAGGATGTTGCGTTGGATGTGTGGTCATACAAGAAGAGATAGGATCCGTAATGATCATATACGAGGTAGAGTTGGGGTGGCACCTATTGAGGAAAAAATGGTTGAAAACTATTTAAGATGGTTTGGGCATGTGCAAAGAAGACCGTTGGAAGCGCCAGTTAGGAGAGTTGAGCAGATGGTTTGGAGCCCTATGAAAAAAGGTCGAGGAAGACCAAAAAGGACACTTAGAGAAATTATTGAACGGGATCTTTTAGTAAATGAGATATCTAAAGAGTTGGTCATTGATAGAGCTTAATGGCGTCGTGCGATCCATGTAGCCGACCCCACTTAGTGGGATAAGGCTATGTTGTTGTTGTTGTATTAGTTCATTTTTGTCTTATTAGTAAATGCAATGGACTCTTTAACCAAAATTTTAATTTTAGTGTTTAATCAAATTAAATTTTGGACTTAGTATTTAATTTATTAAACACTAAGTCCAAAAATTAAGCCTAATTTGAAACCCTAAAAATGTGAAGGTCTTCATGACCTTAAGAAAAATCTAAGCTTTAATGTTCCACTTCACATATAAAACATATAAGGCCAAAAAGAAGAGGGGGTTTGAGGGAGTTGATTTGGATTAGTAGGACTTGAATTTTCTCAATTCACAATTGAAACTGCCAAAGACTGTTAGGAAGAATTAAATATGAAACTGTTAAGTTAACCTGGCCCACAATTTAGTTTTGTAGTATTGAGAAATTAACCTATCTCAGAACCACCCTTATTTTGAGTACAAAAACATATTAGGCCACATGCTAAGATGATATGGTTTATTAACTTTAATTTTGATTCTAATTTTCATGTACTTGAAAAGATGACTTTGTATACAGATTCTTTTTGTTTTGAGGCTGAGAAAAGAGTGCTGCCTCCAAAGCAAACAATGATTCTACTCCTTTCTTTCTATACAAAAAATGTCTAATTTTGATACTTATTTCATAATCCAACGTTGCTTTTCTAAATAACTATTAGAAAAAAATATAAAACATTCAGTTATTTATGTCACAACACCATATTGGCCCTAGCTCACAACATGTCATCCACTCAAATGCCTAATATTGACTTCGATTCGGTATTTAAATATATGATATGAGAGCGAGATATTTTAAATAAACTAATATTGAAAAGTGTGCTTTTAAAATTGCCCGAAAAATGAGGCTTAATTTAAGCACAGCAAGGATAACATGAGTGGAAAATGACAAATATAAATTATTTATTATTATTAGGCAAAGTGAGATCTGTATTTAATATTAAACTGTGGCAATGAGATTAGCTATTTTATTATAAGAACCCTTTTTCTTCTCTTGCGGCAAGATTTCTTCTTGTAATAATTTTTAAGCAATATTAGCTCATTTTGTTTTATTAGTAAATGCAATGGACTCTTTAACCTAAATATTGAGTTAGGGTTGTTTATAGGTTGAGTTGCTTTTAAGTTGAGTTTCAATCCGAATTAATTAAATGATGGTAGGTGGGGTTCTAAACACTATCATTTGAATTAAACCAATACAACTTGTACTTTTATGGAGTAGACAATGTTATCATGTTGCCAACATTCTTAATTTGTTAAACACTAAGTCCAAAAAATAAGTCTAATTTGAAACCCTAAAAATGTGAAGGTATACATGACCTAAAGAAAAATCTAAGATTTAATGTTCCACTCCACATATAAAACATATAAAGTAAAAAAGAAGAGGGGGCGGGTTGAGCGAGCTGATTTGGATTAGTATGAATTGAATTTTCCCAATTCTCAATTAAAACTACCAAAGATTGTTAGGAAGAAATAAATACGGAATCGACAATTTAACCTGGCCCACAATTTAATTTTATAGTGTAGACAAATTAACCTATCTCAACAACCTCCCTTATTTTGAGTACTAAAACATATTAGGCCACATGCTAAGATGCTATCGTCTCATAACTTTAATTTTGATCCTAATTATCTTATACTTTTTTTAATTGTAATCTAGCAACATTTTAACTAATTTGCATGTACTTGAAAATATGACTTTGTATGCAGATTCTTTTTGTTTTAAGGCTGAGAAAAGAGAGCTACATCTAAAGCAAATAATGATTATACTCTTTTTTTTTCTATACGAAAAATGTCTTGTTTTGATTTTTATTCCAAAATCCAACGTTTCTTTTCTCAATAATTATTAAAAAAATATAAAATATTCAATTATTTATGTCACAACACTAGATTGCCCCTAATTCTCAATATGTCATCCACTCAAATGCCTAATATTGACTTGGATTATGTATTTAAAAATATAATCTGAAAGTGAGATTTTTTAAATAAACTAATATTATAATGTGTACTTTTAAAGTTGCCCAAAAAACGAGGCTTAATTTGTGCAAAGGAAAGAAAACATGAGTGGAAATTGACAAAAGGAAATTATTCATTATTATTAGGTAGAGTGAAATCTGTATTTAATATTAAACTGTAACAATGAAATTAGCTATTTTATTATAAGAACATTTTTTCTCTCTTGTGGCAAGATTTTTTTCAGTGATAATTTTTATGCAATACTAGCTCATTGTTGTTTTATTAGTAAATGCATTGGACTCTTTAACCTAAATATTGAGTTAGAGATGTTTATTGGTTGAGTTGCTTTCATTTGAGTTTCAATCTGAATCAATTAAATGATGGTAGGTGGGGTTTTAAAAACCGTCATTTGAATCAAACCAACACAACTTGTACTTGTACGGATTAGACAATGTTATCATGTTGCCAACATTCTTAATTTGTTAAACACTAAGTCCAAAATATAAGTCTAATTTGAAACCCTGAAAATGTGAAGGTCTTGATGACCTAAAGAAAAATCTATACTTTAATAGTCCACTCCACATATAAAACATATAAGGCAAAAAAGAAGAGGGGACGTGTTGAATGAGTTCATTTGGATTAGTATGAATTGAATTTTCTCAATTCGCAATTGAAACTGCCAATGACTGTTAGGAAGAAATAAATACGAAACCGCCAATTTAACCTGGCTCACAATTTAGTTTTATAGTATTGACAAATTAACCTATCTCAGCAACCACCCTTATTTTGATGTCACATCTCAAAAATGGATATGAGAATAAACACACAAACCTATGGTATACCTCTATAGTATCCCTAAATTTCCTGAACACTCCTAATATCCATGACTATGAAATTCATAAATTTACCAAAGATAGGTTTATACTTTCATAAACAGGAAGAAATTCAACATTTTACTTTTGTTCCAAATTCCACAACAACGAAATTATAATTTAACCAATCATAATAATAAAAGGTAAGCCATTCATAAAATACTGTATTATATCAAACAAGCCTAGGTGACCTATAGAGATTATAGAGCATGCCCTAGGTCTTTACAAAAATAACTTCTTAGGCCCACTTGATAGAATTGGAATGTAATTCCAAAAGGCCTCTAATTCTCAGATGGATTATTTTCTTTCTCAACCTTTGTATCTAAAAATGATAATCAAAGAGAGTGTGAGTCTATCAAACTCAATGAGTAAACAACTGTGCATAAAAATATCACAAGCACAAATACCACATTGCTATTTAGTCAAAAGGAATCATTCAAAATATTCAACATATTCATGTGTATAAACACCAGTGTATTATGTCAGTTTTGAAAATCTTATAAGCTTACGTTTTCACAATCATATTAAGCCCGAAAATTTGTTTGTGCTCAATAGGTTTACACTCCCCAATGTTCTTCCTTAGAAATGTTTATCCATGAATTTACTAAGGGTGATCAACCCTCAACCTTTCATGCATTAAATATTACATCAGATTTCTTGGGTGATTAACCCTCAAACATCTATGCATCAAACACAATCACAATCATGACATATAATCATATTCTCACAAACATATATCAATTAATTCAAGGAACTACTATATCTAGTTATTTAGTCAACTAGAGAAATTAATTTACATAAGGTAATAAAATAATTCTCAATGATATTGTGATTTTTTTTAACTTGAACAAACACTGGTAATCGTCTCAATTTCAAAAATAATACAAATGAGATTTATATCGTGCTTTGTCTAATTTAGTAAATTAATTTTGCAAGGTTGTCCACTTACCTTGATATTTGCCCAAACTTACCTTGTTCCTCGCAAATAATTGTATAAGATGATGGAAGAAAATTTCCTAGTAAAAGATATTACAAGGAACCATAAGAAAGGAAACAAAATCTTGAAAATATACAATATTTTCTGATTGCTACAGTAACGATTCACTACAGTGACGGTTTGCTACAGTACTGTTGATTGTCGACACTACAGTAACTGTTACAGTAAACTTAAAAAATTTTTAGATTTTCCAATTGCTACAGTAAATTCGAATATGTAGAAAATCCTCCAAAAATTTTCATCCTATAATTCTTTGTTTCTGAACCAGAATTTCATCCCTACCAACTTACCTTAACTTAATCTTAATTCAAAAACCTCTAAAATAACTCAAATCCATGAATTATCATAAAAATCTTCAAGAACAAAATCTCCTTTAATCTTCCTCATAAACTGAAATTTGAGGAGAATAATGAGATTAAAGCTTACCTTTGATCCTTATAAAGCTTTTGAACTAAACAAATATCTAAGAATCACCAAGTTTATTTGAGAATTTGGAGGATGGCTTTTTGATTGAGAGAAAATGGCTCATCCTCTTGTGGGCAAAAACGTGAAATGGAAAAAAAGAGAGAGAGAGAGAGTTGAAGACTTAAGCGATCAGTTGGATTAATTAGGTAACCCATAGGTATCCATACCCACCACCCAAACCCATTTGACCCATTAAGTATAATACCTTAATTAATTCTCCAATTAATGAAATTCAGTCCCTTTTTTCCATAAATTTAACAATTCAAAAAAATACACTATATAGTGTTAAGAATATTTAGTCTAGTCACTTAACACAATTTTCATAAATAATATTCAAAGATAATTATTAAATATGAAAAAAAATTAAAATAACTAAAATAAACAAACCAAAATTACACTATAAATATCAGAATACTTCCAAACGTATAACCCCAAAATTAGCGGGTATTACATTTGAGTACTAATATTAACTTTAATTTTGATCCTAGTTATGTAATACCCGTAATATATATATATATATATAAGGTGTGTGCTTGAACTATGATTATTATTCCAGTATATGGTACTATTCATATGTATAATACTATTCACGTATACGGTACTGTTCACTTATATAATCGAAATGTCAAGTACTAAATGTGGTTTAGGCATAAAAGTAAACGATAAGAAATTCCTAGGAGAAAATGATGTTTTATGTGAGAAAATACCCTTAGGGACTAGAATGAAAGGATTGAATTGAAAAGAAACTTAAAGGTTTAAGGTGAAATGATAGTTTTTCCCTTAAGTTTTCCCGTCTTCGACTTTTATGTGATTGCACAGTAAATTAAATGATTAACATGTGAATTATTTTATTAGAAATGTCATTTTCAGGAATAGTAAATTGAATATTTTATTAGAGTATAGTATTAAATAGTACCCTTGACTTTTCCTATAAATAGGCCCTTTCATTTCACTTCTAAACTCACACATTCAACTTCTCTTCTTCTCTCCTTAAGTTTTTCTTGCTCCGACACTAGGTTTCTGAGATTTTGGGCCTTTCTGTTTCAGTTTAGGTGAGGATACTATGCCCTTTCTATCTCTTTCAAATTTTAGAAGTTATCTTTTTAAGTATGCTCTGTGGTTGCAGTTTTGGATGATCTTCTACATCAGAAAAACTGTCCTTAGTTGCCTAAATGTTATTTTGATTCTCTGATTACTAAAATAGGATGTAAACTGTAAAGAATACATGTCTAGGAAAGTTCTGGTTAAGGAAAGACCTAGTACTTAAGTGTGTCCATTGTGACCCTCCACTCTTTCTTGGGAACGTACCTGGTGTACTCTTTTACAGATTGAATTCTCTATTTCTGGTATGAATAGTACCTGTCCATATGAATAGTAACCGTATGTATGAACAGTAACATATGTATGAATAGTAACTATACGAAAACAACCATAACTTGTTTTTTTTAACCTTTCATGAAGTCTTCGTAACGGAACTTGAAATTCACTTGTGAGCTCTTGTCAGTAACAACTTAAAGAAGTAATACTCATACAGAATTCATGTTAGTGGACGTAAATTTAATAATAGGTTCATAGCACGATCCATCACGTTAGTGAACTGGGTTGAAATCCACAGTTTCGCCAGTTTAAAGTGACAACAGGATATTAGTGAGAACTCTGACATCATTATTTCCAATATATACCATCTTTACATATTCGAGTCTTTTATTATTTGTATTATAACTTTTAGTTTTTATGATACTTTAAAGTATGAATATTCATGATACATTGAATTTTATTTTTTTTTTAAGAAAAGCCGTATGGTATGTTTGTGATATTGGGTGATACCCCCCTTTCTGTGATGAGTAAGACCGGTCAGGCATCGAAAAATGTTAGGGGAGACACAGTTCCTGTTAATGGAATAATGGTGTAGCATCACAAGGTCTTAAGAGAACTGGAGGTTGAGCAGGCAGCTCACTGGGGTGGTTCCGCCTTAGTGATGAGTGCCAAAACCCAAGATGTGTACTTGGTTATTTATTTGTAAAAAAAAAATTTGCTAATTTCTGTTTATTCACTACTTGTGCTCTTGGTTGATTTTATAGCCTTTGAGTTTATTATCATGATCGATTTTGTAATTTGTTCTTATTATTGATTTTATCGTACATTCACTGAGTTTTTCCCAAAAACTCACCCTCACGTTTCCCCTTTCAAATACAATTACAGAAAGGAACTCCCACTAGAGGAGTAGCAGAGTGATCTATAGAATAAAGAATCTTCCCATTGCTGGGTAGGTTCAGTGATCCCGCGTCTGTATTAAGGGCTCTGTGATTATTAGGACTCCTAGGAGGTTATTTCAGGAATTTACATTCTGGATATTATAATCTTTATGAAAATGGTGTTATTATCTTTGTTCAACTGTACCTTCATAATTGTATTAAGTTATGTATAGTATTTTCGTATATGTTAGCAATGATGCCATATATGTTTTTAATAAAAGTTCCATCTGTTGTGAATAGATATGATTTTGAATGAATTTATGGATCTTATGTTTCCGTGTAATTGAACTCAATAAAAGGGTAGAGTTAATAGGAAGGCTTACAGTGATGGGAGATTCATCATTGTGCTGGTCATGTGCCCAGGAAACGGGTCTTGACAAGTTATCTTATACTTTTTTAGTTAATTGTGATCTAGCAACATTTTACTAGTTTGCATGTACGTGAAAAGATGACTTTGTAAGCAGATTCTTTTTGTTTTGAGGCTAAGAAAAGAGGGCTGTCCAAAAGCAAACAATGATTGTACTCTTTTCTTTCCATACAAAAATGTCTAATTTTGATATTTATTCCAGAATCCAATGTTGCTTTTCTCAATAATTATTAGAGAAAAATATAAAACATTCAGTTATTTATGTCACAACACCAGATTGCCCCTAACTCTCAACATGTCATCCAATCCAATTCCTAATATTGACTTGGATTAATTATTTAAAAATATGACCTGAAAGTGAGATTTTTTAAATAAACTAATATTGAAAAGTGTGCTTTTAAGACTCAAAAAACGAGGCTTAATTTGAGCAAAGCAAGGATAATGTGAGCAGAGAAAGGCAAAAAGAAATTATTTATTGTTATTAGGCAGAGTGAGATATTTATTTAATATTAAACTATTGCAATGAGGTAAGCTATTTTATATATTATAAGAACATTTTTTCTCTCTTGCGGCAAGATTTCTTTTTGTGATAATTTTTATGCAATATTAGCTCATTTTTGTTTTATTAGTAACTGCACTGGACTCTTTAACCTAAATATTGAGTTAGAGATGTTTATAGGTTGAGTTGCTTTCATTTGAGTTTCAATCTGAATCAATTAAATAATGGTAGGTGGGGTTTTAAAAACCGTCATTTAAACGAACCAACACAACTTGTACTTTTATTGATTAGATAATGTTATCATGTTACAAATAGTCTTAAGTTGGTAAACACTAAGTCCAAAATATAAGTCTAATTTGAAACCCTAAAAATGTGAAAGGTCTTCATGACCTAAAGAAAATCTAAGCTTTAATGTTCCACTCCACATATAAAAAATATAATGTAAAAAAGAAGAGGAAGCTGGTTGAGCAAGTTGATTTAGATTAGTATGAATTGAATTTTCCCAATTTGCAATTGAAACTGCCAAAGACTGTTTGAAAGAAATAAATAGGAAACCATCAATTTAACCTGGCCCACAGTTGAGTATTATAGTTTTGACAAATTAACCTATTTTAGCAACCATCTTTATTTTGAGTACTAAAACTTATTAGGTCACATGCTTAGAAGTTGTGGTTTATTAACTTTAATTTTGACCTTAATTATCTTATGCTTTTTTTTAATTGTGAGCTAGTAACATTTTAACTAATTTGCATGTACTTGAAAAAATGAATTTATGTGTAGATTCTTTTTGTTTTGAGGCTGAGAAAAGAGAGCTGTCTCCAAAGCAAACAATGATTATACTCTTTTCTTTCTATACCAAAAATGTCTAATATTTATTCCAGAATCCAACATTGCTTTTCTCAATAATTATTAGAAAAAAATATAAAACATTCAGTTACTTATGTCACAACACTAGATTTCCCCTAACTCTCAACATGTTGTCCACTCAAATGCCTCATAATTATTTGAAAGAAAAACTTAATTAATATATAGAAATAAAAAAGGAAAAATAAAAATAAAGAAAAGGAATGAAAAGAAGAAGATACATATGTTTGGTTAAAACAATGTTTGAAAAGTTGGCTTTAGTTTGAGCGGAGAAGCTGCGCAAGCAAACAAATAAAAGAGGGAAACCAAAACTAAAAAAAAAGTCTGTGATATTTATCCAAATTAAAAGTGAGACCTTCTCTTGCAATTGAATTTTCATTTATGTACATTAAAGATATTGTCTCGAACATATCATGTATATACATTAAAAATCCCATATATGAAGGAATTAGTTAGGACATTTAATTGCCAGGTAATATATGATGTTTTTCTTCCTCTTCTGCTAAAAAAAGTAATTTATTTGTATATAATAGTCTTTACAGGTTAGATTGGTTCAAATGAGCATTTCAACGAAAACAATCAAATAATTAATGACAAATTGGGTTGGGCTAGCCGGTTGGTTTTTAAATGATGGAGTAACTACAATTCAATTACATTGATTACAAATCATAAATTTCTAATAATTATATAATTTAAAATCTTAGAGTTGTGAATATTACCCAAAATCTTTATAAAGAGTATAAATCATAATTAATCACTAAAAGGAGAAGAAAATAAAAATGTACTTTAATCTATTGCTATCATAAATTAAAAGTGAAAAGGTTTAATTTAGAGAGAGAGAGAGAGAGAATTCTTCCAAAGGGAAGTAGTTATTGTTTCACACATAACTTTTACACAATGGTAATGATCAAGTGACAGTTGGTAACTAGTATATATATACTACTTCCTTTGGGGAACCATCCTAATTTCCTTATGTTAGACTTATTATTATTGGCCTATTAACAATAATATTGGCCTAACACGGATTCTACTCATTTGCCCCAAACTAATTCATATTAAATTGTAACCACATATATAGCCCAAAATTAAAACTTTTTTAGGCTCAATATTTCAGGCTATATATAAATATTTGATAGTCCATTATGTACAATTATAATAATATGTGAGTCTATCTTTATAAGAAAATTACTAACAATGTTTCACTTGGACCATATATTTTTCTAAATATTGTACATGACAAAACCTAAATGAGTGCATATAATTGCTATCAAACAATATCCTGAAGACAATTTGGTCCATCAATATATATAAATACTAATTGCATATAATTACTAATATAGAATCAGAAACTAAGCCCCTCTATAGTCACAACTAGTAAAATTAATGATATAGATTAAGTTTGAATGTGTAACATAAAAATTACATACAAATGACTTCATTCATGCCTATTTCCAACTAGTCCCACCTTATGACTCAAAGAGTCCCAAATGCTTTCTAATCCTTTCTGTAAAACCATAGTACAAATCCCAACTTTATGTCAGAGTGCACACAACTAAATGAAATACCTCATGAATATATATTAATAAAAATACATTAACTAGTACAGAACAAATAACATGTCTATAAACATAAAGAAAATTATAATCAATATCATAAATCAAACTCTAGTTCCATAGTCAAAATTCAACAATACCCACATGAGTAACATGCTTATAAAACACCTTGGGTGGCAAACCCTTGGTGAGTGGGTCTGCAAGCATAGAGGTTGTATTGATATACTCAATAGACATTGTGCCATTCTAAACCCTTTCCTGCACAACTAGGAAGGTAAGCATCTGAGTACCCTGCCACAAGGTAATTTGTCCTCTAACGTGTGAGCTTATAGTCCTTTGTTTTCTATAAATATCTAATTACCCTCTTTATAGCTTTCTAGTGAGTCAAGTCGAGTTACTCAGATATCTGCCTAGTATCCCTATATTGTATACAATGTGCATATGCATACATACCTATGCATACATGAGACTACCCATAGCTAATGCATGACACTATCTCAAAGTAAGATTTTTTTTTAATAAATTAATATTGAAAAGTGCGCTTTTTAATTGCCTAAAAAACAAGCCATAATTTGAGCAGGGCAAGGATAATGTGATTAAAAAAAACAAAAGGAAATTTTTACTATTATTAAGCAGAGTGAGACCTTATTTAATAATAAATCATAGCAATGTGATCAACTATTTTATTATAATTAAGAACCTTTTTCTTCTTTTGCGGAAAAATTTCTTTTTGTGATAATTTTTATACAATATTAGCTTATTTTTGTTTTATGAGTAAATGCTATGGACTCTTTAACATAACTAATAAGTTAAGGATGTTTATAGGTTGAGTTGCTTTAAGTTGAGTTTCAATCCGAATTAATTAAATGATTGTAGGTGGGGTTCTAAAAATTGTCATTTGAATTGAACCAACACAACTCGCACTTTTACATATTGGACAATGTTATCATGTTGCCAACATTCCTAAACTGTTAAAATATAAGTCTAATTTGAAACCCTAAAAATGTGAAGGTATCATGACTTAAAGAAAATCTAACCTTTGATGTTCCACTCAACATATAAACCATATAAGTTTAAAAGAAGTAGAGGTAGGTTGAGCCAGTTGGTTTGGATTAGTATGAATTGAATATTCTCAATTCACAATTTAAACTGCCAATGGTTGTTTAGAAGAAATAAATACGAAGTTGCTAATCTAACATGGCTCACATATTAGTTTTATACTATAAAAAAATTAGCCTATCTCTTGATATTTATTATACCAAAAATGTCTAATTTTGATATTTATTCTAGAAATCACATGTTGCTTTTCTCAATAATTATTAGAAAAATATAAAACATTCAGTTATTTATATCATAACATTAGATTGCCGCTAACTCTCAACATGTGGTCCATTCAAATGCCTAAATAATTATCTGAAAGCAAAACTTAGTCAATATTTAGAAATAAAAAAGGAAAAAGAAAAAGAAAGGAAAATAAGATATATATGTTTGGTTCAAACAATGTTCAAAAAGTTGCTTTTAGTTTGAGAGGAGTGTAATACCCCGAAAAATTCATAATTTTCAAGTATTACATAAAGCTAATTTTTTTAGAGTATTTCGGGTGGAGGAAATATTTTTTGTGGTGTGGGAAGGACAATGTGAGGCTTCGAAGTGGCAAGGTTGTGGAATATTGAGTGGTAGAGAGTCGAGGAATGTATTGGCAGAACCGAGGGCACCAAGGGAGTTAAGAGACAAGTTGGATACCAAGAGGGACTAGAGTGAAATAAGGACAATTATGGAGCACCTAGGATTTAGAAACACCCGAGGTAGGATTTTACAAATTTGCTTTTACCAGTCTTGATTGAGGGTCAACGGAGAGCAACGTAGTAATTTCACCCTGGACGAGTATATATAGGTGGCCCGCCCCTTTTTTCCTCATTTCCTCTCTCTCTTCTTTCTCTTTACTCTCTCTCTCTCCACTCAACTTCATCAACTAGGCTTCAGGGGATGGATCTCGGGTAATGAAGCGAGCCTCTAGGAGCCTAGTAATATAGGGAAAGTAAAGAATCGAGGTAGGAAATCTTATTTCTCAAGCTTTTTCCTATTTTATAGTTTTAAGGGTATTTGGGATAAAATCAAGATTCTGGCTTCATTTCTCAATGAAAATTGCAGCCTTTGGTGTCTAAATGCCCCTTAGAATCAAGCATGAGATCCCATGGAAAGAATCATAGAAAACGATGGAGAATCGACTGAATCTAAACCAAAACCAAGAAGGAGTCATGGGTACAGAGGTGTGGCGCCTCAGGCGCCAAGGTGTTTGTGGCGCCCCAGGAACAACCATTCCGGGAAACCTTGGGTTGATCTTCAAATGGTCAAAACTCTCTCATCCAGGCTCCATTTTGGGGAAACTTTATATAGTTGGAAAACTCTTTGAGTCTAGTTTCTAATAGTATAAGTTATATTGGATATTCATTACTAGTTGAGAGTTATGATTGAAGAGGTAGGTAAATGTTGGGATTAATGGTAGAGGAATTTCTCTATTTTGTAACCTTGATTGATTTTTTACCTGGTTACTTAATAGGGATGGTCGAGGTGCAAGGCAAAAGCACTGAGAGTGTGGAATCCAAGTAAGGGATCTATCTAGCTCTCTTATATACGGATATACATATACAGGTTGATTGTGGTATTATTTGTGTAGGTGCATTGCATACTATCATCTGCATATTTATGTTATGGAAAAGTGGAAATGAGAGGGAAATAGAAGTGGGAAGCTATCCATTGTGTAATACCACTGAGTGGTGTCAATGGGTATGCATACGCATTGAGGCTAGTTTTCAATGTGGCATGGAGCAGGATTTGCATTGCATCTCATTAATTTGCATAATATATATTTTAAGTATGGTTGTGGCTATTGTGTTTTGTGGATGGGATATATATGCTGGCTAAGGGCATGATCCGAGAAACCATACATATGTTATGGTTATGGATATGGCCCAATAGACCTAGTACATAATGGGATTCCTTGAGTGATAATCGTGGAAATATAAACTCACGTTGATTACACTCTTGTGATATGGTGTAGAAGCATGGACCCTTATGTAGGGTTTTATGCATTTATTTTATGGTGTATGTGTTTTTGTGTTTGGGGGAAAGTATAATGGGATTTGATACCATATGCGTGCCTCTGGGCAGCTTTGTAATACTCGCCAATTTTATTTTTATAATAATTATTTACTTTTGTGAAATTGGTGTTATTTTTATTACAGTGTTTGGTAGCGTTGCCTTTATTTTTCTATTTCCAATCATTTAATTTCCATAAATTGCTGGAATACTTTTGGTAATTTATTTATGGATTCAATATTATGTGATTGGATTGGGTGATGTGTGGTGTTGTAGTAATTTTATGTTATCTACGGGAAATTACGAACAAGGAATTTACAAGAATTTATGTGGTTTAATTATGATTCTATAGAAGTGGGTTGGGTGTAGGGCCCGTGGGTCAACCCATGACCCACCATCTATATATGGCTTTCTTTTACTTTTTCTTCTTCATTTTCACACTTAGTGTATTTTGGCCAAGTTGAACCCTTATATTCTCTCTTCTCTCTCTTCACTTAACTTGATCTTTTCACCGATCAATCTTCGATTTCTGGTTGTTTTCTTCATCTTGGGACTATTCTAGGACTACGGGTAAGATTATATTTTGTCAATCTCTTTTAGATTCTTGAATTTTCCTTTGCCCTGGGTTAATATAAGTTTTGGAAGTTTTTCATGAAAACTTTGGCTCTTTGTCTCCTTTCTTAAGTCTATTCGGTTAATTATGTTTTAATCTAGTTCATGGAGGTAAAACAAACAAGTTTCACGGATTAAAACTCAAGAACACATTCTTGAGAAATTTTAAGAGAATTTGAGGAAATTCGTGAAATTCATTTGTTTTATGTTTTAGTTATTCTAAATTGTTCCATGAACCTTATTTGGACTTGGGAACTCAAAGGAAGAAGAGAAAGAAGCGAAAATCTAGATTTTTAGGAGTTTTCTTCCCAAAATCCGTGATGAACTGCGAAGAACTGAAGTTCTAGGTTCTGGCGTCTAGGCGCCACGAGCAATATTTTGGGCAGAGAGTTTAGGGCATGGCGCCTTAGGTGCCCTGTGTGGTGCCCAAGCACCAAGTCCATAAACTTTGGCAGAGAGTTTAGGTGCTGGAGCCTAGGCGCCCTTGGAGCTGAAAAGGGATTTTGAGTGTTTCATTATGGGTTTACGGGTTCTTAAAGCCTATGTTTTGGTATTTCTTTTAGGTGCATTGGAAGGATTAATCGGCTCTGTTTCAAGACTTTGTGAATGGTAAAACTTGTGAGGCAAAGGTGAGTGGTGGACCTTGCTAAATTTATTTTATTTTAAGTACAGTGTAAATCCCTCCTTCCTCATTTTTGAAAGATAAGTTAGCCTTATTTTTATTTGGTCATATTAATTAGAATGGAATGGTAGATGAAATGTTTATTTTATAGTAAGTGGTGTATTTATTAAGATTGCATTATATTGTGTTGTGTTCTAGAATCATTGCATTCACTCATGACACAAAATGCATAGACATGGGAAGTAGAGGGTTGGTCTTCTGCAAGATATGAATATTCAAATATGTGTGCCTTTGGAATACACTTATTGAGGGTTGGTCTTCAATGGGTAGCGAGGTAAAATATGGCAAGCATTCATATGGTTGATTGCATAATTGTAATCTATCACTATTATTTAATATTTCTTTGTATTTGATAGCTTTTATTGGTGGTGGTGAGTTACGGTAATTGTACTTGTGCATTATAACTATTTTTCTGCGCAGTCTTTTGTTCACTGAGTTTTGATGAACTCATACCCTCTGTGGTTATTCTTTCTAGAGGCGGAGACTGAGGAAGAGGGGTACCTGCTGGAGTGTTAGTGCTCTTTAGAGATATACTTCTCTTGGTGCCGGTGGGTTCTTGGAACCAAAATTCACTAAGCTTAGAATGTCGCTCTGTAGTCGATTAGGCCACCTAGGCTTGAGTCAGGAATTGTACATTATAAATTTGGCTGTAATTTACTGTTGTACTGAAATTACTGCGTTATGATATTGTAGGATTTTCTATACATATGTGTATATATATTATTCTACTTATATAAAAATGACTGGCTTATGTACTACTAATTGTGGATAGCTAGGAGTGTTTGATGTGGTTTGAAATATTCACGTTTATTGCATGGGTTTACCTTTCGGGGCGTGATAAAATGGTATCAGAGGGAGAGTTTTGTAGGACTCCTAAGGATTGCAGAGCTAAGTGTTCTTTGTGGGCCCTTCTCCATTGTCATGAGCCGCGACATGACGATGCCCATGGGTTTAGGTTCCATAAAAGTCATAATTTAGAGTTGAGTGTCCCTTTTACTAAGCTACTCTTAGGTGGAGTAGGTTTAGATATTTTGTTAACATTGAAGTGTTTATTGCTTGTGTGTAGATTGTTATAATTTTTGATGGAGGATGAGAATTCTAGAAATGAACGTGCTCATAGTGAACATGGTCACAATGTTGTCGAATCGATAACACCACGGTTAACCCACAACATGATTCTTCTGGGTATGCCGAGGCTGAATTTGTTGAAGAAATTGGAGGTTCTAATCAGAATCCAGCTTAGGCAGATGGTTTGGTCCCTGCAGTTAATGCTTCAGTAATTGAGGGAATTGTAGATATGTTTACAACTCACATGGATTGCATGGATGCAAAGTGGGAGGCAAGGTTTGCATCTTTGGTTCCACCTGTAGCTCCATCTTCTACAGCAGTACCACTAGTAGCTCCTGTACCGTCTTTTCCTCCAGCCAGAGAAGGTATGGTAAAAGATATTAAGATAACTGAATTTCTGAAGATGGGACCACCAGTGTTCTTTGGGGAAGACCCTGATGATGATCCCTAGTGTTTTCTTGATGACTGTGAGGAAATTTGTGATGCATTGGAATATTCAGATGTAAGAAGGGTGGAAATGATTGCTTTCCAACTAAGGGGACCAACAAAAAGATGGTGGGGAACTTTGAGAAAAGGACGACCACAGGATGCACCGCCTTTGCATTGGGCTGAGTTCCGTAAGGCTTTTATGGACCATTTCCTTCTTAAGACTTTAAGAGCGTCCAGGCAAAAGAGTTTGAGGAGTTGAAACAAGATACCATGTATGTTGATGAATACGATGCCCACTACGTTCGCTTAGCTGAATATGCTCATAACATGGTACTTTCGGAAGAGGACATGATTACAAGATTTGTTCAAGGACTCCGGAAGCCTATGTACAATCGGGTAGGACCTATGATAGAATATTTTACCTGTTATAAAGATGCCGTGGAGGTTGCCAGAAGAATGGAGAGAAGGGCTAAGGGCCAGTAAAATCATTTTAAGGGTAAGAAATGAAAGAATGAGGGTAAGTTCCTTGAGCACGGGGGAAGTTTGAGGACTTAGAGATTTCCTTTTCCTACTCTAGTCACACTGATTATATCTTCAGGACAGGCTACGTTTGCAGGTAGTGCGGTGAGACCCCGTACCAAGTATAGTGGAAGCTATTCAGTTACTGGTCATGGGAGTGTTCAGGGAGGGCGAGGTAGCCCTCTTTATCCTTTGTGTGGGAGATTCCATACAGGAATATGTTTCAGGAAAGACGCCAAGAGTGGATGCTTCCATTGTAGTAAGCCAGGTCACTTTCGGAGGGAGTGTCCTCAATTGTTTTCTGAACCTACTCGGGGACCAGTCTATCCTGCACGTGTTCAACCCATTATTCCTCCTATGCCACGATCGCCGATTCACCTGGTAGGAGGCAGGAACCTTGGGCGAGGGGCTGGTAGAGCCCAGAGAGGTTGAGGGCAACCTATTGCAGGGAGAAGGACTGTGCGGGTATATGCTTTGACTAGACAGGATGCTCAGGCATGCAATGCCATGGTAACATGTATTTTACTAGTGTGTTCATTTTTGGCTCATGTGTTATTTGACCCTTGATCTACGCACTCTTATGTGTCACCTTTACTTGCAAAGAAATTTTCTTTAGGACCTGCTAGACTTAAGGAACCTTTTTTGTTCGATACATTGATCGAGGATACTTTGGTAGTGAATTCAGGTTATAATTCTTGCAAAGTTTTGTGAAGAGGTTTGAGACGGAGGCAAATATCATGCTCCTTAATATAACTGAGTTTGACGTAATTTTGGGAATAGATTGGCTTGCTGCATATCATGCTATGGTAGATTGTCTTGATAAAACTATATTTGTTAAAATTTCGGAACAACAAGAGCTAATATTCCAAGGGGATAGATTAGATCTGTCTCTCAACATTGTGTCTTGGATGTGTGCTCGGTGAATGTTGAGGAAAGGCTGTCAAAGTTTTCTAGCTTTTGTTAAGGATGTGGAAAAAGAGGAGAAAATACTAGATCAAGTATCGGTGGTTCGTGATTTCTCAGATGTTTTCCCTGATGAATTACCAGGTTTACCACCTGTAAAGGAGATTGAGTTTGCTATTGACTTGGCCCTAGGTACTCGACCAATTTCAATCCCTTCTTATAGGATGGCACCCGCTAAATTGAAGGAACTAAAGGAACAGTTGGAAGATTTGTTAGATAAGGGATTTATTTGTCCTAGTTTTTCGTCGTGGGGTGCCCCTGTCCTTTTTGTAAGGAGGAAGGATGGTTCCTTAAGACTATGTATTGATTATAGGCAGTTGAACAAAGTCACTGTAAAGAATAAGTATCCTTTACTGAGAATTGATGACTTGTTTGATCAGCTACAAGGAGCTCAGTGTTTTTCTAAAGTCGATTTGAGGTCCGGATATCATCAATTAGGTATCAAGGAGGATGATATTCTTAAAACTGCCTTCCGAACGCGTTATGGAAACTACAAGTTTTTAGTAATATTGTTTGGGTTGACTAACACACCAGCAGCTTTTATGGACCTCATGAATAGGGTCTTTATACCTTTTCTTGACAGATTTGTTATTGTCTTTATTGATGATATTTTGGATTATTCCAGGAACCCTCACGATCATGCAAAACATTTGGAAATTGTGTTGCAAACTTTGAGAGCTCATCAGCTTTATGCTAAATTTTCCAAATGCGAATTTTGGACAAATCAAGTGACTTTCTTGGGCCATGTAACATCACGGGAAGGTGTTCACATTGACCCTAGTAAGATTGAAGCTGTTAAACAATGGCCAAGGCCAACGATGGTATTTGAACTTTGAAGTTTTCTTGGTTTGGCAGGGTATTACCAAAGCTTTGTTCCAGATTTTTCTAAGTTAGTTCTCCCATTGCACAAGCTAACTCAGAAAAATGTTAAGTATATTTGGGATGATGCTTGTGAACAAGGTTTTTTTACACTTAAAGAACGTTTGACTACAACACCTATTTTAGTTTTACCATCGGGATCAGGAGGATTTACCGTGTTTTGTGATGCATCTAGAACGAGATTAGGATGTGTACTTATGTAGTGTGGCAAGGTTATAGCTTATGGTTCTTGTCAACTTAAAAAGCATGAGCATAATTATCCCACCCACGACTTGGAATTGGCAGTCGTTGTCTATGCTTTGAAGACATGGGGACATTACCTATATGGTGAGACTTGTGAAATTTTCATTGATCACAAGAGTCTCAAATACATTTTCGAACATTTTCGAGCAGAAAGAACTCAATTTAAGGCAGCATCATTGGATGGAACTCTTAAAAGATTATAACTATTCTATTCTTTATAATCTTGGAAAGGCCAATGTGGTAGCTGATGCTCTTAGTCGAAAGTCTATGGGAAGTCTAGCTCATATCTCCATGATTAAGAGATCTTTAGTTCAGGAGTTATATGAACTTGTGGCTGACGGGGTACTCTTTGAGATTACCAAATCTGGTGCATTTTTGGCTCATTTTCTATCTAAGTCTTCTTTGGTAGAAAAGATTAAGGCTGATATCGTTAGTGACCTTGTCATGATGAAAATTAAGGATAAGGCAAGTGTTGGTTTAGCACTAGACTTTTTTGTTGATGATGGAGGTGTTTTATGGTTTAAAGGTAGACTTTGCATACCAAATGTGGGACAATTAAGGAGAGAAATTATGGATAAAGCTCATAGTTCTGCATACATGGTACACCTTAGTGCTACCAAAATGTATTGGGATCTGAAGCAAGTTTATTGGTGGGAAGGTATGAAGCGTGATGTTACCAATCATGTGGTTCGTTGCTTAACTTGCCAACAAGTTAAGGCCGAACATCAGAGACCACCAGGAAAGATACAAAGGTTAGAAATTCCTGAGTGGAAATGGGAAAGGATTACCATGGATTTTGTTGCGGGTTTGCCTAGATCACAGAAGGGGTATGACTCTATATGGGTCATAATTGATCGGCTTACCAAGTCAACCCACTTTCTTCCTGTGCATACTACTTATAGTGTTGCGAAACTCACTTAGCTTTATGTGAACAAAATTGTAAAACTTCATGGAGTACCAATATCTATAATTTCAGACCATGGACCTCAGTTTACATCCCGATTTTGGAAGACTTTTCAGCTGGCACTAGGTACTAGAGTGGACTTAAGCACAGCCTTTCATCCTCAAACGGATGGACAGTCGAAAAGGACTATTCAGACACTTGAGTATATGTTAAGGACTTGTGTTTTGGATTTTGGAGGAAATTGGGAAAAACATTGCCACTTATTGAGTTCTCTTATAACAATAGCTTCCAAGCTAGTATTCAGATAGCACCCTATAAGGCCCTGTATGGGAGGCATTGTCGATCTCCTATTGGTTGGTTTGAGCTTGGAGAAGCTAAAATTTTGGGACCTGATATGGTACAAGAAGCTATTGAAAAAGTTAAGCGGATCAAAGAATGACTACTTACTACTCAAAACAGGCAAAACTTATATACAGATAATCGGCGTAGAGATTTGGAATTTTTTGTGGGAGATATGGTTTTCCTACTAATCTCACCTATGAAAGGAGTGATGAGATTGGTAAGAAAGGAGAACTTAGTCTGAGATATGTTGGTCCCTACGAGGTTATAGAGAGAATAGGTAACATGGCGTACTGCTTAGCCTTGCCTTCGGATCTGAAGGGAGTTCATTTGATTTTCCATGTGTCTATGTTACGGAAGTATCTCCCTGATCCTTCTCATGTTATTCAACGTCAGGAAATTCAATTTGATACGACTCTTACTTATGAAGAAGTATCGGTAGCCATTCTCGACAGACAAGTTAAGAAACTTTGCACTAAGGAAGTCCCTTTTGTCAAGGTATTGTGGAGAAATCATTCACATAAAGAGGCTACATAGGAAGTAGAGAAAGAAATGTGGACCAACTATCCACACTTGTTTGAGATTTAAGGTTAGTTTTGAATTCGGGGGCCGAATTCTTTTAAGGGGGTGGAATGTAAAACCCGCCAATTTTATTTTTATAATAATTGATGGTATTACAGTAATTATTTGCTTTTGTGAAATTGGCGTTATTTTTATTACAATGTTTTGTAGTGTTGCCTTTATTTTTCTATTTCCAATCATTTAATTTCCATAAATTGGTGGAATACTTTTGGTAATTTATTTATGGATTCAATATCATGTGATTGGATTGGGTGATGTGTGGTGTTGTAGTAATTTTACGTTATCTATGGGAAATTACGAACAAGGAATTTACTGGAATTTTTGTGGTTTAATTATGATTTTGTAGAAGTGGGTTGGGTGTCGGGCCCCGTGGGTCAACCCATGACCCACCACCTATATATGGCTTCATTTCACTTTTTCTTCTTCATTTTCACACTTAGAGTATTTTGGCCAAGTTGAACCCTTCCATTCTCTCTTCTCTCTTTTCACTTAACTTGATCTTTTCACTGATCAATCTTCGATTTCTGGTTGTTTTCTTCATCTTAGGACTATTCTAAGACTACGGGTAAGATTACATTTTGTTAATCTCTCTTAGATTCTTGAATTTTTCTTTGCCTTGGGTTAATATGAGTTTTGGAAGTTTTTCATGAAAACTTTACCTCTTTGTCTCCTTTCTTAAGTATGTTCGGTTGATTATGTTTTAATCTAGTTCATGGAGGTAAAACAAACAAGTTTCACAGATTAAAACTCAAGAACACATTCTTGAGAAATTTCAAGAGAATTTGAGGAAATTCATGAAATTCGTTTGTTTTACATTTTAAATGTTCTAAATTGTTCCATGAACCTTATTTGGACTTGGGAACTCAAAGAAAGAAGATAAATGGGTGAAAATTTGGATTTTTGGGAGTTTTCTTCCCAAAATCCATGATGAACTGCGAAGAACTAAAGTTCTGAGTTCTAGCGCCTAGGTGCCACGTGCGGCGCCTCAGGTGCCAAGAGCAATATTTTAGGTAGAGAGTTTAGGGCATGGCGCCCCAGGAACCCTATGTGGCGCCCAGGCGCCAAGTCCATAAACTCTGGCAGAGAGTTTAGGTGCTGGCGCCTTAGGTACCATGCCTGGGACCTAGGTGCCCTTGGAGTTGAAAAGGGATTTTGAGTGTTTCATTATGGGTTTTCAACGGGTTCTTGAGGCCTATGTTTTGGTATTTCTTTTAGGTGCATTGGAAGGATTAATCAGCTCTGTTTTGAGACTTTGTGAATTGTAAAACTTGTGAGGCAAAGGTGAGTGGTGGACCTTGCTAAATTTATTTTATTTCAAGTACAATATAAATCCCTCTTCCCTCATTTATGAAAGATAAGTTAGTCTTATTTTTATTTGGTCATATTAATTAGAATGGAACGGTAGATGGAATGTTAATTTTATAGTAAGTGGTGTATTTATTAAGATTGCATTATACTAAGTTGTGTTTTGGAATCATTGCATTCACTTATGACACAAAATGCATAGACGTGAGAAGCAGAGGGTTGGTCTTTTGCAGGATGTAGATATTCAAAGGTGTGTGCCTTTGGAATACACTCATTGAGGGTTAGTCTTCAATAGGTAGCGAGGTAAAATATGGCAAGCATTCATATAGTTGATTGCATAATTGTAATCTGTCACTATTGTTTAATATTTCTTTGTATTTGATAGCTTTCATTGGTGGTGGTGAGTTACGATAATTATACTTGTGCATTATAACTATTTTTTTGCACAGTCTTTTGCTCATTGAGTTTTGATGAACTCACACCCTTTGTGGTTATTCTTTTCAGAGGCGGAGACTAGGGAAGAGGGGTACCCGCTAGAGTATTAGCGGCTCTTTGGAGATATACTTCTCTTGGTGTCAGTGGGTTCTTAGAACCAAATTTTGCTAAGCTTAGGATGTCGCTTTGTAGTCGGTTAGGCGACCTAGGCTTGGGTCAGGAATTGTACATTATAAATTCGGCTATAATTTACTGTTGTACTGAAATTGCTGCGTTATGATATTGTAGGATTTTCTATACATATGTATATGTATATTATTGTACTTATATAAAAATGACTGGCTTATGTACTGCTAGTTGTGGATAGCTAGGAGTGTTTGATGTGGTTTGAAATATTCACGCTTATTGCATGGGTTTACATTTTGGGGCATGACACATATAGATTCCTTTGGATATTAGTTTTTAAAATCTTCTCTTTATTTAATTCATATTTGTGGGAATATAATATTTATAGTTTATGTTGGATCTTTTTTGTTTAGTTGCCATTACATTTACTAGGGAGGTACGTTGTTGTTGGATCTTTGTCCTATATCTTCTTTGTTTGAGGTGAGTAACACTCAAAATTTACTTCTATGATTTCCTTCTTTATTATATTAATTGCATTTATAAATTCTAATGGTCTTTTTCTTGTTATTTTATTTTTCAATTTGGCACTCCATTCTGCCTCTTAGTGCTCAGATTGAGGATTTGACTTCATTCTAGTTAGGATATTTAACTTTGTAGCCTTTTTCTTAACTATTGACTTTAAATATTGCTATTGTATGTTATTGTTGTGCTTAATGTGCTTTACTCAGTTTAAGGACTAGGAATACGAATGTGTAAAATATACATGTATCTTGTTGTATATATTTTTTTGTTACTCAATGAAATATGAAGTGCAGTATGTGCTAGAGTATATTTCTTTTTCTAAATAAAATTATGAAGTGAAGTGGTGTGCAACTGTGTATTACTTCGCAATATAATAGTGGAGCTAAAGAACATGCAAAATATGTTTTTTGATTTAAAGTTGTGCATAATGTGCTTTAAAACTTGATGTGTTTTCTGTAATATTAGCAATTGCTTGCTCTATATTTAATTTTCTACTTCCTTCAAGAGCTATGAGTACGAATATGGACAAGATTAGAAATTTGCTAAAGATATATGAAAAAAAATTAAAAATTGTTTTTACTATCACTAAGTTGTAAAAAAAAAAAAATGTATAGTTGGTTATAATATTGTTTTAATTGGTTATAGAACATAATGGATAAGTCTTGGATTGCTAGACCTCGAAATACTCTTGAATATTTCAATGGATTCAATGAATTCTTAGATTTTGCATATGAAAATAATATTGTTGAGGGTTGAATCATATGTCCATGTCCCAAATACAAATTCAAAAAGTGGCAAGTTAGAGAAGTGGTATATGAACACTTATTTCTCAAGTCCTTCCCACATGGTTACACATTTTGGTCACATGGGGAGACACTTACAATAGAGCCCTCTGTAGAATCTGTTTCAAGGCCACATATGGTAGGAGATAGAATTAACTTGGATAATCCTATGCATGACATGGTCTATGATGCATTTGGTGTCCACACTGAAAATGAGAGGGTGGAAGTTAGTGAGACATTTGTTACATCAAATAAAATGAATAATGAAACTAAAGAGTTTTACAAGTTACTTGAAGATGGACTCTATACAAAAGATGTAAAAATTTTACAAAATTGTATTTTTTGATATGATAGCTGCCATTAAATTTGCAAAAATAATGGCAGTTAATAGAACTAACCGCCACTATATAGAAAACAACCGCCATTGTATGGCAGTTGTATATGTCAATCGCCACTATATAGTGGCAATTTAATAATAAAATTCCATTATATAGTGGTGGCTTAGTTTTTAATCGCCACTATGTACCTAATTTTTAATGCACTTTGATAGATCGATGACGGTTTGAACTATTACAATAACTGCCACCAAATAGGCTTTTGGCAGTTTAAACTGCCACTAAATAGGCAGTTTAACCACCACTATATGGTAATTTTTTTGTAGTGGAAGTAGTATAATTAACCCTTAAGCATACTCTTGTAAATGACTTTTGTGCATCAAGCTCTCCAGAAGCCCTTCATCTTTGCTTGATCTTCATCGATTGGGACTCCAAAGCAAGTTTGGAAACATCTTATTCAATAGAGTTTTGAGTGAAAAAAGATAAGTGTTTTGAGAAGTGTAGCTTTATCCATCAACCCACATGATCGACCTAAATGCGGGGCATGTGCAAGTCCATCATTGACAATTTGACAAGTAGTATGTAGTATACTTAACCTTTGACCATACTCTTGTAAATGACTTTTGTAATACCCCCAGTATTACGGCA
This sequence comes from Biancaea sappan, assembly GCA_037074585.1. NCBI lineage: Eukaryota > Viridiplantae > Streptophyta > Magnoliopsida > Fabales > Fabaceae > Biancaea > Biancaea sappan. Next base: position 81,822,934 of record CM073492.1, read on the forward strand.
TCGTAGGAAAGCATGAGTTCGAACAGGTGGAAAATCTTTCATGAATAAGACAGACATCGTGGGATTTTTTTGTTGTGACCATCATTTAAATGGTTAGTTTAATGGGCCACACGGGAGGTTGAGGTAGACATGTGTGCTAGATATCTGCTCTTGTTGGAGTTAGAGGTAACGTAAATTCAAAAGACTGAATTTTCTAAATGGGGTAATTATGTAATACCCGTATGTGGAAATTTGAATTTTTCCTACTATCTTGTCTTCGTTTAATGTATTTAATGCAATTGTATGTTCTTGAGCTTTGGGGAATGAGGCCTGTATGAGTTTGAAAAGAAAAAAATGGAGAGAAATGCATAATGAACCTAGGCTTTCAAAATAATAAAAAAATAATAACATATAAAAATAGTAGTAATGTTGAAGGAAAGCCCAAATAGGGATTGGGCCTAAAAGGATGCATATTATAATAGTACCAAAAAAACAATATAATAAATGAGAAAAATAAATCAAATAAATTAATTAGTGATAATTATAATATGACAGGCGCAAGAAACAATATTTTTTTATAATAAGTAGATAGTAATAATAGCAAGATAAGGAATAAGCCAAAAAAATATATAGTTAGATAAGTAAAAACCTATTAAATAAATATCATTAGTTTAAAAACAAGAAACACGATCATCTTATATTAAGATCTTTGGATAGACCATATAACCAATAATTAAATAATAAATTCAAATAGGACTTGGATAACAAAATAATAAATGAAAGATTACAAGAAATAAAACAAGCTATATATGTGTGTGTGTGTGTGTGTGTGTGTGTGTGTGTGTGTGTAGCATGTACTAGCATATATATATATATATATATATGAACAAAATAATAATAATATAATGATAATAATAATAAACCAATAAAGGTTAAACAATGACATAGGCAAGATTTATTAACTAAAAGAAAGTAGTTAAGCTATTAAAATAAATCCCTATAGATAAGCCTTCTATGATTTAGTTTTAAATTATAATATTCCAATAAATATTGGATAAACAAAGACTACAACTAACTAATAGTAAGATAAAAATAAGACAAAAGAAAGAAAATGATTAAGATAGGATAAGTCAAACATATAAAATAATAAACATAAGCGAAAGAAAATAACATAATAATAGATAATACAAATATCCACATAAGGTAAATAAAAATTATGTTAAGAACAAATCAAATCCAAATTAGATTTGGATAACTAGTTCACGCCACTACGATGCCAAATCCCCCAGAATTAAATTCGTGGCAATTTGCAGTATAGTGATTCCCAGGTCGTATTCACTCAAGGAGCCTCACTTCTAAACACTAATTAATCATTCTAAATACCCAAACACTAATGAAAAGTACATAAACGAGGGGAGGGGGGGTTTGTTGGCAGTACTAATAAAAACAGAACAGAACAGAAACCAAATAACTACAGCAGCAGCAGCGAAATTTACAAGGTGTTGACAGTAAAGAGACTATGTAATCAGCCACTAGAATTCATGGGAGTGCAACTATCATTACCTAACACATTGATTCAGTTTTGTTCTCATTCCATTGTTTGGTTCTTTATGAAAATGATTCTAGAATAACTTCTAGAATTTAATGCTACTAATTACAGTCAAGAACATCTTCTCTACTATAACTAGATGCATTCAATAGAAAATCTCAACCAAACCAAGTTAAATATATCATCTAACTAGTCATTTCGCCTCACTCACTCTCCTAATCAGTCAAGCAAGGTTATATCTTATATATATAAATCAGTTTATGTTACTTCTCAACCTCTAATCAGAATCTGACAGCAACATAAATATAACAGTAAAACAGAAATGAAATGAGATGAAATGAAGAATAAAACACTTATCTTGCATTCTTAGTTCAAGCTACAACATCCCAATGGTCCAGTGACTGATTACAATGAAGATTTAGCCCTCCATGAGAGCAAAATAGCAAATGACAGAAGAGAAAGCAGAGAGGGAAAGAGAGCTACGAAATTCCTAAGTTACAGCCAAAGACAAGTCAGTCTGGAATGTTACAAAATAGATGCCCTAAAAATTCCTCACAATATTCTACCCTAGATGCTTAGTTGACTTTCAACAAGGAGGACTGAAATGTGGCTGAATTGTTCTGCAGAAGGAGAGCAGCAGGCAGCAACAGAATTTCATAAAAATAGTGCACCAGAAGGTCTCTTTAACCATGCAGAAAGCTGATTGCCATTTTCAGCAAAGCTTAGGAAATATGCAGGAACTAGTCAGCATGCAAGGGCTAGCAGGTCTGGTTTGAGGGCCCCACACATCTCCATGTCAGCAAAAACACAGTGGCAAGTCTAGTCAGCATCCTGCTCATCAGAAAAACGCCACATAAGTGTCATGTCATCAAAAACTATCCACCTCAGCGCCACATCATCAGAAAATCTCCAAATTTTATTTCTGCAAAGCATACCAATGGATTAAATTGAGTCTTTAATAATTTAGGTTCTAAAATATGAAAATAATTCATTTTCCATGCAAGATTAATTTAGACTCAATAAATCACAAAGTGTAATAAAATTGGAGAGTTCTTATAGATGGAAATGCAAATAGACCAAATTAGGGGTTAAAATATATATAAAAATGCTAGATATCAAATCCCCCACACTTAGTCTTTTGCACTCCTAGGCAAAATCAGTTAAAAGCAACAAAGGCACAACAAGCAGTGTAGAAAGAATGCAATAATGAATTAGTTCATGCTTGAAAAGATTTAACGCTAGGAGAACACAAGTCTTAAATTTCTAAAAAGTTCAAGAATCATGGCAATTTCACTGACAAGAATGAATCCAAGTAACAATCTCATCACAAGGAAGAGTGTATGTGCTCTATTCTCTAAAGTGTTTAAGGTAATACGCTCTCATTTCGATCTATTATAAATTCACTACCATAAGCTTGTCAAGAATCTAAATCTCCACTACTTGAATCACATACATGCTTGAATTATTAGGACTTTACAAGGATGTAAGGTTGGGTGAAGGAATGCTTAGGAGGTAGAAAGAAATACACGAAAAAAGTTTAACAAGAACTTAAAGAAATGAAGAGCATCAATCAATAAGGTTACAAGAGATTGAACTTTGAAATTTGGGCACAACAACGCTACTTTTCTTTTCTTCTTCTTGCTTTTCTTTTTTTTTTTTTTGATCTCCATATGGTATATTTTTTCATGAAGAGTTGTCAAATTTTTTTTTTGAGTAGCAAAACTGAAGTTCAAAACAACCCACAAATCCTTCTTTTTGCACATGCTTAATTCAATCTATTTTCAAAAGAAAGAAATTTATAAAGCTCTTAAAATCCTAAGTTTGAGGCAAAGAAAGAATTTATGTTAAAGTGGAAGAGAGGTAGAAAGCACAAGAAAGAAAGGTGGAAATAAGGCACAAAGTGGCACACAATGGAAACAATACATAGGATGGCTATTTAGCTAGAATGGTTACAAAAAACAAATGCCTAAATCATTTCCAAGCATGTACATGTAATGTAACCTCAACAAAGATTCAAGACAAATTCTAGAGTAAAAATCATGATAGGGAATACACACAACAAGAAAGAGTACCATTTTGCAATGAAGGCTCAAATTCTCACGGTTTAAAGACTATTACTAAAAATTCATTAAAAACAACATCATTGCCATTTCCTTGAGTTCCTTAGAAAAAGAAGACTGAATTCTTTTCATGTTAAGTCAATTCACAACTTAAGCTATTTCATCATGCATGCTTTCACACAAAAACTTCATCAAATTTTTCAAAAATAGAGCATCAAATTCGGATAAAACAGAGCAGCAAAATTCTGCACTGCAGAAATTCTGGCGACTTAGCTTTACCGACACAAAACTTCACCAAAACAAAAGCGAAAGACACCAAATAAAATTCTACAGCTAGAAGACATATAAAGCTTTAAAAACATGTAAAGAAAGTAACAAAATTCGTAGCCAATCAGTACAGAAAATTCATACAAGACAGCTCAAAATTCTGGACAGAAACAGAAAAAAAAAAGACAGCAGGAGACAGCAGGAAAAATTTTTTTAAAGTCAGTTCCAATTAAATTCTCTCCCCCCACAATTAAACATTGCATTGTCCTCAATGCAAATTAGTACCAAACATTAAATAAAATGAAGAGGACATAAATTAAAAGGAGGGAAAGAGTACAGCCTTATCATGGAGCCGGAACATTGTAGAGTTGGATTTCCTCTACAGTTTCTTCTTTGAAGCCCTCATAGAACTTCTTCAACCTTTGCCCATTTACCATGAATTTCTTGTTGGTGGCCTCATTCTGAATTTCTACTGCACCAAAAGGAAAGACATTAGTAACAACAAAAGGGCCAACCCATCTAGAGCAAAGCTTACCGGACATTAGCTTGAGGCGAGAATTGTAGAGAAGGACTTTGTCTCCCACTTGGAATTCTTTTTTCTCAATTTTCTGATCATGTAAAGCCTTTGTCCTCTCTTTATAGATGCGCGCATTCTCATAAGCCGCTAGCCTTAGTTCTTCCAATTCTTGAAGTTGTAACTTCCTTTCTTTACCGGCTAGGGTCATGTCCATATTGCATTGTTTAACGGCCCAATATGCTTTGTGTGCAATCTCCACCGGCAAGTGACATGCTTTACCAAATACCAAATGGTATGGAGACATGCCGATGGGAGTCTTGAAAGCGGTCCTATAGGCCCAAAGCGCATCGTCAAGCCCCTTACTCCAATCTTTTTTGTTGGGCTGCACGGTTTTCTCTAATACTTACTTTATCTCTCGGTTGGAGACTTCCGCTTGCCCATTGGTTTGGGCGTGGCAAGGTGTAGAGGTTTTGTGCACCACCCCATATTTCTTTAATAGCCCTTGCATGTTTCTATTGCAAAAGTGTGATCCTTGATCATTGATTATGGCCTTGGGGACACCGAATTTGCAGAAAATGTGTGAAGGAAGGAAATCTACAACAACAATAGAATCATCAGTTCGGGTGGCTTTAGCTTCCACTCACTTCGACACATAATCCACAACAACCAAGACATACATGAAGCCAAAAGAAACAGGAAAAGGACCCATAAAGTCTATACCCCAAACATAAAAAACATCACAAAAGAGAAGAGGTTGTTGAGGCATTTTATTTCTTTTAGACACATTTCCAGTTCTTTGACACCTAGAACAGTTCTTGCAAAAATCATAGGCATCCCTAAACAAGGTAGGCCAATATAAACCAGAATCTAACACTTTTCTAGCTGTTCTTTGGGGACCAAAGTGTCCACCACATGCAAGGGTATGACAAAAATTCAGTACAGATGCAAATTCATGATTTGGAACACATCTCCTAACAATTTGGTCACTACAAATTTTCCACAAATAAGGGTCATCCCACACATAGTACCTAGCCTCGCTTCTTAATTTATTCAATTGATGTTTATTTTGGTATGCAGGCAATTCAGATGCAACAAGATAATTCACTAAATCAACATACCAAGGTTCACTAAAACCATGCAAAAGGAAGAAACACTCATTTGGAAAATTGTCTCTTATAGGGAGATGTTCCAATGGGAGATCAGAAAGCCTACTCGAGTGATCCGCTACTACATTCTCCGCTCCACTCTTATTCTTGATCTCCACATCAAATTCTTGGAGAAGTAGCATCCATCTAAGCAATCTTGGCTTTGCATTCGGCTTCTTCAACAAATACTTCAGTGCTGCATGGTCAGAAAACACAATTACTTTGGAGGCAAGCAAATATGATCTAAATTTTTCTAAAGCAAAAACAATGGCTAAAAACTCATTCTCCGTGGTTGTGTAATTTGATTGAGCTGAATCAAGGGTGCGAGACGCATAGGCTATGACATGCAACTTCCTCTCTACTCTTTGTGAAAGAACTGCTCACACAGCAAAATTTGAGGCATCACACATGAGCTCAAAGGGAAGCTCCCACCGTGGAGGTGGATGGTAGGAGGGGAGGTAAGTTGCTTCTTCAACTCATCAAAAGCTGACCTGCAAGCATCATTGAAAACAAAATCAGTTTCTTCTTGCAGGAGTTTAGATAGAGGTAGAGCGATCTTACTGAAGTCCTTGATGAATCTTCTATAAAATCCTGCATGGCCAAGAAAAGAGCGAACTTCCCGCACAGAAGCGGGGTAAGGCAAAGAAGAGATAACATCAACTTTGGCTTTATCTACTTCTATGCCACGTGATGATACTATGTGGCCTAGGACTATTCCTTGCTCTACCATGAAATGACATTTCTTATAATTTAAGACCAAGTTTTTCTCTATGCATCTCTCAAGTACTTTCTCCAAATTTTTCAAACATGCATCAAATGAGTCTCCATAAACAGAAAAATCATCCATGAACACTTCCATGCAATCCTCTAACAAATCAGAAAATATGCTAATCATGCATCTTTGAAAAGTGCCAGGTGCATTACAGAGACCAAAAGGCATGCGTCTATAAGCAAAAGTACCGAAGGGACAGGTGAAGGTAGTCTTCTCCTGATCTTCAGGTACAATGTGAATTTGAAAATACCCAGAAAAATCATCAAGAAAATAGTAATGAGACTTGCCAGCAAGTCTCTCAAGTATTTGATCAATAAAAGGAAGAGGAAAATGATCTTTTCTAGTTGCTTGGTTCAACTTCCTATAATCAATGCAAACACGCCAACTGTTTTGAACTCTAGTGGGCACTAACTCATTATTTTCATTTGCTATAACAGTTACCCCGGTTTTCTTTGGCACTACTTGTACCGGACTCACCCACTTATTATCAGAGATAGGATAAATAATACCAGTTTGGAGAAGCTTACTTACCTCCTTCTTGACCACATCAAGAATCATAGGGTTGAATTTTCTTTGGGGTTGCCTCACTGGTTTCGTCTCTTCTTCAAGGAGAATTCGGTGCATGCACACTGAAGGACTAATTCCAGGAATGTCTGCTAGAGTCCACCCAATCGCCTTCTTATTCTTTTTCAGCAAACTGATCAATTTTTCTTCTTGATTGGGGTTCAAGTTGTTGGCCACAATGACTGGAAGTTTGTCTCCTACTTCCAAGAAGGCATACTTGAGGTTTTCTGGTAAAGCCTTCAACTCCAATGCAGGTGGTTGGATGGAGGATGGAATTAGCTTTTGTGGAGTCACATCCAAGGAGGCACCTACAAATTCAGTTTGCTCAAAGACAGAATCCTTGGCTAAAGAGGAGGAAGGGCTAGTAGCACAAGAGGAAAGAGATGAAGAATGTACAACATTACAGTTTAAATCACTGCACCTACAATACCTAAAATAGAAACAGAATCTAAGTCTAAGCTAGAGAAAATTGCAGAATCAGAATGCACATTAGAATCCAAATTACTATGCAAATTAGAATTGTCAGCATTTAAAGAGTTTTCAATTTCAGTGCAAGCATGACAGAATTCAGAACCAGCACAATTGCATTCAAAGGCATCTACCAAATTAGAAAATTCAGGAAAATCAGAAATTAATTCAGCTTGGAAATCATCACATGCCTCATCAACTAAATAATCCAGAAAATTAACCACATGCACATTGGAATGATTTTCTATAGGATGTTTCATGGCATCCAAAATGCTAAAATCGATTTTGTTGCCAGCAAACTCCATTGACAAAGTCCCTTCATGCACATTAATGATGGTTTTTGCAGTTTTCAGAAAAGGTTTACCAAGTATTAATGGTGCATGGCCAGGAGTATTATCATTTTCCATATCAAGCACATAAAAATCAGCAGGAAAAATGAGATCTTTAACTCTTACTAGGACATCTTCTAGAACTCCTGCTGGATGTGCTGTGCTCCTATTGGCAAGTTAGACAATCACTCCAGTTGGTGAAAGAACACCAATCTTGAGGCTTGAGTACACTGACTTGGGCATAACATTGATTGAGGCACCCAAATCCAGCATAGCATTGGAGAACTCTATGTTGCCTATTATGCATGGTATTGTGAAGGTTCCAGAATCTTTGCACTTGGGTGGCATGGGTGGTTGGATGAGTACAGACACATTTCTCCCCAAATTGACTCTCTCATTACCCCTTAAACGCCTCTTATGAGTGCACAACTCTTTGAGAAACTTGGCATACTTGGGGATTTGCTTAATTGCTTCCAAAAGTGGGATATTGACCTCTATTTTTTTGAAGGTCTCCATGATTTCTTTATCCATGTCAGATTCAGAAGCTTTCCTTGATTGAGTTTGCCTATTGGGGAAAGGAAGAGGAATTTTCTGAACCACTTCTTCATCTTTTTTATTTTGTTCACTGGTTGAGGATGAAGGAATACTTTGCTGGACATTTGATTTTTCTGGTTCAGATTCAAAAGCTGGACAGTCTAATTGCTTGCCACTCCTCAAGATGATGGCACTCACATTGCCTCTTGGGTTGATTACTGGTTGAGAAGGCAAACTCCCAAAACCTTGACTTTTTAGCTCATTGACTGTTGTGGCTAACTGACCAATCTTAGTCTCCAAATTCTGCATATTTGTTTCTATTCTCTATTGGAATTGGAGGGTATTGACAGTCAGTTGCTTCATTAGATCCTCAAGACTAGGCTCAGGTTTCTTAGGTGCTGGAGGGGATGTATGGCTAGGTTTAGGTTGATTGTATCTTACATGGGGTGGTTGGTAAGGAGGGTTAGAGGCATTCCCATACTTGAAGGCTGGATGATCACGCCACCCAAGATTGTAGGTGGAGGAATATGGGTCATATCTCTGTTGTTTATGGCTGCATGGGTCTACTAGGGAATATACCAGCACATGACTCAGTTGGGGTCTCTTGCAGCTGAGGGCACTGATCAGTATGGTGGATGTTCAAGGAACAAATTCCACAAACTGAAGGAGGAAGAGTTGGTTGTTGTGCTCTCTGATTTAAAGCCAATTGCCTCACCATAGAAGCTAACTCTTCCAATTTATTTTCTATCCTTTGTTGCTCCATGGGAGGTGTCCTCACTTCATTGACAGTAACTGTTGGATCACTCAATCTGGTGCCAAATTGCTAAGCATTTTGGGCCATCTTGGCCAACAATTCGTTTTCTACAGCAGGAGTCTTATCCACCAATGCCCCACTAGCAGCTGCATCAACTATGTATCTATCAATAGGTAGTAATCCTTCATAGAAATATTAGATGAGAAGCTGCTCTGAAATCTGGTGGTTTGGACAGCATGAGCAAAGCTTCTTAAACCTTTCCCAATATTCATGTAGAGACTTACCATTCAACTGTCTAATCCCACTGATATCCTTCCTGATTGCTACTGTTCTGGAGGCTGGAAAGAATTTTTCTAAGAACAACTTTTTCAGCTCATCCCATCTTGTTATCAAGGTAGTGGGTAGATAGTAAAGCCAATCCTTGGCTGCCCTATCCAGAGAGAAAGGAAATGCTATTAATTTGATCTGTTCTTCTCCAACTCCATGTGGTCTCATGGTAGAGCAGACAACATGGAACTTCTTCAAGTGTTTGTGCGGATCTTCTCCTGCAAGGCCATGAAACTTGGGCAACAAATGGATTAGACCAGATTTTAGTTCAAAATTAGCATCCAACTTAGGATAATTTATGCACAATGGTTGATAATGCACATCAGGTGCAATCAACTCTTTAATTGATTGTTCTTGCCTATTTTGAGGCACTTATGCATTTTGGTTATCCATCCCAGTTGTCCCAGTTGACTCCGAATCAGTAGACTCCAACACAATATCAGATTCGAAATTTGATTCAACTTCTACACTATTGACAACAAACTCAACAATTTTAGCAAGAATTTCAGAAACTATACTAGTCCTAATGCTATTGCTTCTCACTAGCCTATGAAAGGTCCTATCTATTTCTGGATCAAAAGGTGGTAAGTCCATGTTATGAGACCTTCTCATACACTAGGAGGGGCAAAAATCACAAGAAAACAACAAAAAGAACAAAAATAGCAAAATAAGCACACAAGGCTCCAACCAAGGAAAATGACCAAAAATGAAGTATCTCAGAAAAATCTAGTTTTTCTTGGAAAAATCCTTCACCAATTGGAGGCACAAAATCAACAAACAGAACTCAAAAATAAGATCTACAAAAATCAAACCAAAAATCATAATTAATTGGAAAAATGGTTAAAATCATTGTAAAATGAAAAAAGTGGTCAAACGTTGGAATTTGGCCGAGATAGGGCGGTGCTCCTCACGACAAAGTCGTAGGAGTTATGCCCGAAACGGTCATGTTTAGTGGACTACCAATTTTCAAGTCAATCTGATTTAGTTTTTTTGCTGATGAATATTGGCTGAAATATAACTAGGAAACTTGAAAAATTGACTTGAAGAATTTGTAATCACTTTCAACAATACCAAGCCACTTAAAATCAAACAAGAACACAATAGAACAACTAATTAAAACTTAGAAATGAATTGGCTCCTCGGCAACGGCGCCAAAATTCTGGTTCACGCCACTACGATGTCGAATCGCCCAGAATTAAATTCGTGGCAATTTGCAGTATAGTGATTCCCACGTTGCATTCACTCAAGGAGCCTCACTTCTAAACACTAATTAATCGTTCTAAACACCCAAACACTAATGAAAATTACATAAACGGGGGAGGGGGGTTTGTTGGCAGTATTAATAAAAATAGAACAGAATAGCAACCAAATAACTACAGCAGCAGCAGCAGCAGCGAAATTTGCAAGGTGTTAACAGTAAAGAGACTATGTAATCAGCCACTAGGATTCATAGGAGTGCAACTATTATTACCTAACTCATTGATTCAGCCTTGTTCTCATTCCATTGTTTGGTTCTTTATGAAAATGATTCTAGAATAACTTTTAGAATTTAATGCTACTAATTACAGTCAAGAACATCTTCTCTACTATAACTAGAAGCATTCAATAGAAAACCTCAACCAAACCAAGTTAAATATATCATCTAACTAGTCATTTCGCCTCATTCACTCTCCTAATCAGTCAAGCAAGGTTATATCTTATATATATAAATAAGTTTATGTTACTTCTCAACCTCTAATCAGAATCAGACAGCAACATAAACATAACAACAAAACAGAAATGAAATGAGATGAAATGGAGAATAAAACACTTATCTTGCATTCTTAGTTCAAGCTACAACATCCCAGTGGTCCAGTGACTGATTACAATGAAGACTTAGCCCTCCATGAGAGCAAAGCAGCAAATGACAGAAGAGAAAACAGAGAGGGAAAGAGAGCTACGAAATTCCTAAGTTACAGCCAAAGATAAGTCAGTCTGGAATGTTACAAAACAGATGCCCTAAAAATTCCTCAGAATATTCTACCCTAGATGCTTAGTTGACTTTCAACAAGGAGGACTGAAATGTGGCTGAATTGTTCTGCAGAAGGAGAGCAGCAGGCAGTAACAGAATTTCATAAAAATAGTGCAGCATAAGGTCTCTTTAACCATGCAGAAAGCTGATTGCCATTTTCAGCAAAGCTTGGAAAATATGCAGGAACTAGTCAGCATGCAAGGGCTATCAGGTCTAGTTTGAGGGCCCCACACATCTCCATATCAGTAAAAACGCAGTGGCAAGTCTAGTCAGCATCCTGCTCATCAGAAAAACGCCACATAAGTGCCATGTCAGCAAAAACTGTCCACCTCAGCGCTAGATCATCAGAAAATCTCCAAATTTAATTTCTGCAAAGCATACCAATGGATTAAATTGAGTCTTTAATAATTTAGGTTCTAAAATATGAAAATAATTCATTTTCCATCCAAGATTAATTTAGACTCAATAAATCACAAAGTGTAATAAAATTAGAGAGTTCTTATAGATGGAAATGCAAATAGACCAAATTAGGGGTTAAAATATATATAAAAATGCTAGATATCAATAACCCATTAAGATTATCTAAATCTAAATTAATTAATTAAACTACCTTACCATAGTCCACTATGTGACCAGTTCTCTTTCTTTCTCTCCCTCTCTCTCTCTCATCCTTTCTCTATAATTATATCACTAAGATTAATATAACATAAAATAATACACATTAAATAATAAATTAATCCTAGAACCCTTCTTAAATCAAATTAAAGTAATGACAAAGAGATGAACAACCCCTTTTAAAAAAGAAGATAATTTAATATAAAGCATAATCCAAATCTTCCCTAATCCTAACCAAACATATACCACACACTCTCTTATAAAAGAAGCCCCACCCCTTAGCCAAAAACCTTTTGAAGGCTAAGAATTTGAAATCCTCTCCTCTTTTCCCAATATCCAACGCCACCTACACCAAGGAACACTGGAAACCATAACCTTAGACCATTAGCCACCACTAGGCCGCCATCTGCCCCTCACACTTATCACTTTAATTTCTAACTAACCAAAAACCAAACCCTAGTACGCACACCATCAAACAACATCCAAACACATCTTAGGTTCTACAAATTCAAAACCCTAATTAAGAGCTTCAAGAAAATGCTTCAGGAGGAAAGTTACAGACAATGTAAGATAAGTTAATTTTGAATTCAATTCTATAAATCTTCTTGCACATTGAATTAGCCATATCTCCCTCACGAAAATTTTAATTTTAACGAGCTATTATCAATGGAAAGCTCTTTTCGTCTAGTTTCATCCACACCATTTGGGAGATATTACCGAAACAGTGAACGAGGTCATAATCAAATTAAGACAATTTCTGTTTTAGAGTTCTATAAATCCTCACGTACATTAAATCGATCATATCTCCTTCAAGAAATTTCCAATTTTACCGAGCTACCTATCAACAAAAAGATCTTTTTTGTCTAGTTTCAGATGGAACTAGATTTGTTAAAAAGATTCCATATCATTTAGGTGATATGACCAAAATAGTGCGTAAGGTCATAATCGAATTTAAGTCAGTTTTCTGTTTTAAGTTTTAACGTTTTCAATTTGTAATAATCAATAGGAAAGATCCATCACGACATCCTTTACTTGAAGGATTATGATGGAACATTAGTAAACAATCCAAGTGAGTGGATTTGATGATTCCCTAGCCTTACTTTATCCTCATAAGTTAGATATCATGCGGTTAGGTTAAGTTGATTGAGAACATAGTGACAACGTAAGACGAACATTTGTTTGATGCTTGATTGGATATGAATGAGTATGATGGAATGTTGGATGATATATGAATGTGTGATAATATTGTATTGCATTATGTTTTAACCATTGGGTTAACAAGGACTCCAAGTACAAATTTCCTAAAAAGGGATCTTGCATGCATCATGATAGTAATACACGTATATGGATGATGATTACTGATTATGGTTTATGCTATTGGTACCTTCATCTGAAATGACAAGGGTGTAATGATAGCACTAGGTTGAGCAGGGCTTCTAATGGACACCTTGCCAAAATATGAGTGATGGACACATCTAATGGTAGGATGGATAAGAATGGGTTGAGAGTAATCTCGATGGTCACCCTACCTTAAGATGGATTTTGCACATTAGTAGATGGGAGGAGGAGGAGGCCCATGTTGAGAGTACTCTCGAGGGGCACCTCACTACTAGACGAGTACCGCGTATGTAATTGTGATTATGATTGGGATCCAGTCATTTGACTATATGATGTTTGCCTACTATGTTTGTCTCATATGAACTGTGGCCTTCGTGCATGTTGTTTAACTTACGATGTATTTGCATTTGGCTATGGTTTCACCATGCTGCTTATTGAGTTTAAAACTTATACCCTCCATACGTATTTTTCTTATACAGATCATTCGGTTACTGAGGAGCTTCAGTTCAAAGAGTATGGAAAGCATCGTCGCCTTTCCCATTTTGGGGTCGAGTTTCAGTTGTTTTTATTTCTTTTATTTCAGTTTATTGTCTAGGATGCTCTGTAGTGTCATAGGTCACCTAGGAGATCCAATTTAAACTTTCTTTTTGATGTATATGTTGAAATTACCCAGTTGGACAATTTTTGGTCTATATTTATGGATGTTGATTTTTTTTTAAGAGTTTGAGGATTTGGAACTTGTTTATATCTAAAGTAAATTTTTGTACATAAGCTTGTTTTGAAATTAAAATATAAATAGATGAGTTTATTTAAATTATGATAAACACAGACTTTATACTTAAATTAAGATGTGTAATAATGTAAGAGTGCATGTCTAGAAAAGATTCTGATCAGGAAAGACTTGGTATTTAAGTATGTCCATTATGTCTTACCTCTTTTTTCCTGAGAACCTACTTGGTGCACTACTTACATTATTTCATGTCTGTCTAGTAAGGATAAATAGAATTTTCCAATAAGAAGATTAGGCAAAACACTAACTTTGGTACTCAACCTTGATTTCTTAGAGACAGGATTCAGGCTTACAGCAACATAAACAGTCGTCGTTATGCCGATCACATGCCTGGGGCTGGGTCGTGACAAAGTTGGTATCAAAGCCAGGTTTTTAGGTCTTTATGAACTGTAAAGCAAGGCGTCGTTTATTGAACTTCTCCCTAATGTCGTGAATCACGGCATGACCATAGGGTGAAGATCCATAAAGGGCCCTATAAAGTCGTCACAGTCCTTTTTTATGTCATACTCCTCACTAGTGGTAGTGTAGGCTTTTTCCCTTCCTTGAACATAGTACTTGTAATGATAAACATGATCACGTCTGGTAGGACACGAAGAGTCGTCAACCTTGGATGAACAACATAGAGTGTAAGAAAGTATTTGCACAAGCACCCATTGTACTGGTTCATGAGCACCTTAGAGTGAGTTGGGCACTCCATTCCTCCTAAGGCTTGTATGGAATAATGCTTGTTATATTCACTACAATTGTGTAGGTAGATAGAGCACTATGAGGTAAGTAACACTCATAAGATGTTTGGTGTAATACTTGAGTCAGTACATATCCATGTACATAGTTTATTTTGGCATGTGAGAAAATTTTGATGCAAGTGTATGTGTAGAATTTGAGAGGTTGTTAAAACCATAGGATATTAGCTCAAAAGGGAAGAAAATTTTGAGGAGGCCCTTGGCATGGGACTAAATTGAAATTAAACTTTTAATAATAAATTTTAAGGGCTTACTTGAAAATTTGTTGTCATTCTGGGAAATAAAGCAAGGGAGTAGTAATTTAACTTTAAATATTTAAAGGTAATTGGAATTTTTTTAGGACTTAAGTGAACAATTTTTTAAAGTAATAATGGTCCTCTTGTAATTCTAGCTAAGATATCGACACGTGGTGCAAAGGGAGACACACACGTGTCCTCTACTTTCCCATATACTTTTGGCTTCTTGAGGAAGCCATATTTCTACCTTCTCATTGCACAAGAGATTGAGAAAGAATGAGGGTAGTGTAGTAGATAAGCGTGAGGAGTCAAGCCAGAGGTTTCACCGCTATCTGCCACCGAGAACACCTAGCTGGAGTCCTCCCTCTTTCCTTTGTTTTTCCCCTTCGTTTTTCCTCACAGTCTGAGTCATACCTGAGCAACATGAGAGAAAGATGAGGGAAATGGGTTGTGATGACCACTTCCACCACTCCATTCCCTCCACCAACTTTGTCTGGCCAATTTACTGTCGGCCACTGGTCCCCCCACCAGCTACCACATGTGGTTGAAGGTAAGAGCAAATTTACTTGTTTCGTTTGGGGTTTCTTTACTCTCTCTCATGTTTTGATGTGTATAACCAAAGGCTTGGGAAATTTTTCCCTCTAGTCAGAATCTTGGAAGACTATGCGTCTGTATGAACAAAAAAAAAGGATAGGAAGGGAAACTCTAGAAATAGAACTAAATTGAAAATGAGGTAAGGAATGGGAATTTCATTTATTTGTCTATTTTATTTTTCTCTTGCCTTCATGTAAAATTTGTGCAATTGGCATAGATTAGGTGGTTCATTATTAGTTAGGCCATAATATAAAAATTTGGAGTTATGTCAAAAGAGAATTTGAAATGTGACCATGAGAAATTGCTAATAAAAAAGGGACCTTTCTGTAATGAGAAATGTGAAGTATGGTTTTGTTGCTTGTTGGATTCCAATTGGGATTAGAGTACTGCTAAAATTAAATTAGTTAAGGGGCTGTGAAGGGAAAATAGGGTAGTTTTAAATGCAAAAATTTTATATGTTTTTGGATGACCAAGTCAATTCCTAAAATCATGAAATTTTTACGAAAGATTGTTGATATAGTGGCAATCTAATCTCGAAAGTTTCAAACTCATTAAAATTGGTTCGCTTGGTCAAGTAAACATGGGAATAGTACTCTGTTTAGTGCAAAGCAAGTCTGGGCAGTTTAGGAAATTGATTTGGTTTTGGTAGCTAAAGACCTCATTTTGATCTAAAATTTTTACGACACTTAGCTAAGACATGAAACTAATGACTTGAAAATTTTCATTGCATTTGGATATAGTTAGGATTGTCCGTCAAACAGAAAAAGTACCTATGGTAGAAGTAGGTAGTTCTGATACATCGTCACTAATTTGATCATTTGAGGGGCCAAACAATAGAGTTTTGGGTTGAGGTTTTTATCCTAGTATATTAACACATGAATAAAGATATATGTCAAGTTTCATAAATTTTGGAGCTATGGATTGATACCAGAAATTTCGTAAAATTTGGCTCTGAAATTGGAGTAAAACTAGAACGATGTTGGATGTTTGGTAACCTGCGTACTAAATAGGTCTTGTTTCCTTTTTTGGCTATTTTCTAGGCTTTCTATGAGTTCTTTGGTATCTCCTTCCAATTCAGAGTGTGGAAGCTTTGCTCGGATCCGAGATGAGGGACTTACTCTACCTATAACTCGATGGTACTTTGATCTAATTGTTGTATTCTTGAATATCTTATAACTTGGATGCTAGCAACTAGTATAAAGTTAATTTAGTTAATGGAAAATATTTATTTTAGTCTTAAATCTATCCCATTATGTTGGTTGATCATTGGTGTATGTCAATTTTGTGGTAGAATTGAAGACAAATAAAATTCATCCTTTATGCATGCATGTGATGGATAAAACCATAGGTTCTATGCCCAATCTCCTATGAGGCATTCGTTATGTTAGGTGCTTCAGAAATTATTACTTCCTTTCTAGCTTGGGAATTCATAGTATATACATATTGAATTTATACTTGAATAAGTTAGATTGGAACCAAATTTTCCATGATTAAATGTGGTTATGGAGGACTAATCTTATCTACAACTTATATATATATATATATATATATATATATATATTTATAAAACCATGAGACATAATTTAGTATGGGGCTTACTCTACCTTATTATAGATACATGAAATAATCTATTTGTACTATTCTTTAATCATTTTATTTAATGATAGTGTTGGTCTAGAAATGATACTATTGCATATGGTTAATAATGGCATAATAGGCCATGCCAATTATAATTCATTTGAGTTGAACGTAAATGACACTTCTCTATATACGAATTTGTATTGAACATATCCTCATGTGTGGGATTTATCCTTGTGTGCTCTATGTAATCCTCTAGTGTTAAAAGGTGTTGAGCAATTCTACTTATTTGGCTGTTATCTTCAAGAATTTATGTGTGGTTATGTAATTTCTGTGTAGTGGGTGGTGAATGTATTTATGTGTTACACATGTTGGCTACATTATTATAAATATAAGTATATGCACATACATACTCCTTGAATGTGGTAAAAAGTGCTGGATTTATCCTTCTATATTGATAGTAGCCCTTGTCAGCCAAAATATGTTGGAAATGTTTTTGAGTATTGTCATGTATGCCATGTAAATATTTGTGGGTGAACCAAATTGGAAATTCTTTAAAGTATTGAACACATTTCCCTTGAATTGGGATCTGTAACTTATGACATATGAGTGGAATATATGAAAAACTTGTAAGGCTAAACTGGTCTAAGTGACCTAAAATTCTGGGACGGTGCATTATTGAGTTGCTAGTGGAATAGTCTGGTAATGAGTTGCAATGTGGCTACGCGACCTTACCTTTCAAGAATGCCACACTTAGGGATGTTACCTTGTGA
Organism: Biancaea sappan; assembly: GCA_037074585.1. Lineage (NCBI taxonomy): Eukaryota > Viridiplantae > Streptophyta > Magnoliopsida > Fabales > Fabaceae > Biancaea > Biancaea sappan. Next base: position 81,840,877 of record CM073492.1, read on the forward strand.
AAGAAAGGCGACGAACGTTTTATAATGTATATGTTTATTCATGTGTGTATATATATGTATTGTTGTGAAGAAAATTCTTGAGATGGATGAACCCATGAAATCATAGATTTACCCCGTGCACACATTCTTGCTTTGATTAAATCTTGTGTTGGATATATGAATATAGTTATATATATATACATATATGTTTATATATTATCAATTGGTGGGTCTTGGATGAGAGTATTATACTTGTACATGTGGTTTGTATCATATACTGAGCTGGGCCGCTTATTGTTAGTCGTGACCTTGCATGGTAATCTTGTTGCTTTAGGATGTTTCATTTAACTGCATGATTATGAAATGAAGGACTATATTAGTCTGGTGGTAATTGTGAATGGGGTCCTGTTCAAGGTCCTATCCCTGTAAGCGGTACATAAGTTACATTTTACTTTTTTGTTGTTTTTCCTTCACTGAGTATTTTCATACTCACCCTTCTTGTATACCCTTGTAGGTTCTTACTTAGTTAGTGAGACTCCGTATGAGGAGTAGCAGGGCCTTCGAGTCCTCAACCCATTCTGGTCACAGGTTGATGTTGTTGTTGGCTATATTTTAGGCTCTTTGAGTCACTTTGTAGTAAATAGAATTCCTATGATCATTGTGAATATTGTGGTCAAATTATAAAGGATTAATTTACATTCTCTTCTGCTAATTAAATTTTTTTGTCATACTAGATCTAGTAAATAATGTGATGAAAAGAGATTCGATTTTATCATATATCAAAGTTATGTGTGCTATGTGTAGTGTCACACTTATGGGAGTGGCGTGGACCCAACCGTCGTACCGGTCATATTTTCAAATTGGGGGCATGACATTTGGGGTTTGACAAGAAATGTTCGGTGATTAATTGGATGTTACACGAGTTAAAGACTTGGTGCTTGGGATAACATTGGGATATGAGAACAGACGTCAGTTAGACTTCTTATTGGAATGCCAGTGATCTCACAAGGATGTGAAGCTTTCCTTATAACATGAATGATATGACCTGGATGGAAGTAAAACTTTGTCGATTCAATTACAACATGCAAATGGACTAACGTAGTAGCGACGGAAGGATATCTCAACCCACTGATTATCCTATGAAGTGGATAAGGGCAAATACTCATATATGATGTACAAAGCGTAGCACCTGTGTAAGGGTTCGCTAGTTCAAGCATGATTAAAGGTTGGAAAAGTCTTTTACTATGAGGAAAAAAGAGTGAGCACTTGGTTAATGACTAGTGAAAGAGTCTAGTTCATATCTCCTTGGATTACACATCATGGTTTGTTACCATTTAAGCCTCCTTGCATCTTCAAACTACAAATGAGTGTGTAAAAGTCTAGCTTTACTCCTCACTTGACAAATTTGTGATAGATACGTGGCTTATTGCTAATTGGCACCCCAAGAGTGCTTGTAAGATAAACCTAGCCGAGATGAACTTAAGGATAGGGATTCATGCCTTTTAGTTGTGAAAAGTGTTAAACTTACCTTTATAGTTGGAAGGGTCCTTTTTAGTGTGAAAATTGTTGAGATGCGAATGGTTTATATTTAGGATGTTAGGGAGACCGCAATAAAAGTCGCAAGTCCAGGCCTAGTATGAGATTAAGTTTCTACCCTTAAAGTTGAATAAGGGGAAGCCCCTATTTTACAGTCCTTCTAGTAACTCTTGGGTAAACAGTTGAGGTTACATGTGTTGGAAAGGCTCGACTATGACGATGAACTCCATATGTTCAGAGAAAGGATAAGATATAGAATGTCTGTGTGGGCAAGATGCAAGTTAAGTAGAAACATAGTGGATCAGGTAAACTGTGTTGTTAGTGATACCTTGGATGAAGGATATTACTACTTCTAATTAGGTAGTACGACTATCCCAATTTTAATCATCTTAGATATAGATGAACTAAATAGAGTATAGATTACTGCAATGGGATTTCCCCGTGAAATGTTGTGACTTGTGAACATGATTTGCTTATGATTTCTCCTTGTGATAGGAAGTTGGATTATACAATGGAATGATCTCTGCATTTCTCTTGTATTGACTTGTGTTATGTGTTGATTGTCATGGATTGTGTTGAGTGTAACCCAACAAGACCGAATACTTGATATGGTTGAGGGTATAACCCAATAGGACTGATGCGGATAAGGCTAGGACCCAATAAGACCAGACACTTGGTATGGCTGAGGATATGACCCGACATGACCACAATGGAAAACCACACATATACATGTCAAATGAATAGTGGTGGTTATTTTGAATTCCCAGTGTGGTGTAATACCTGAGAAATTTGAGTAATTTGCTTTTCTTTAATTATTTCATCTTTGTGTGTTGGCTTGGCAAAAATCAAAATCTATGAGTAAATCATATAAATTAAAATTCCATGGATAAATAAATCCTTATGTGTGGTAACTGCTAATGTGAAACTTAATGTTGGCAATTAATTAATTTTAATAGGTTAGAGTGTTGTAGAATGTTGTGCTTAGTCTTGTAAATGATCCTAAGTGTCTAAAAGGTTGACTTTGAGAGAGTTGGACCAAAGGGGATAAGAAGGGGATTAATGGAATCCCTAAAAATTTTGATTAAATGCTCCATTGTGATTCATTCACCATATTCATTCTCCTTTAACTCTTTAAACACCTTCTCCCTTTCTCTCTTCGTGACTACACCTTGATCATCAATATGGCTCATTTTTCCCCTTCTTTAACAGTTCCCATGGTGGCATTTTCTCTTTTCTTGTTGTCTCTTCAGAATTTGTAAGTGTTCTCTCCCATCTTGTCTTTATTTTTTGCAACCTAGGAACCCTAGGTGGGAAGAGTGATAAAATTTGAGAATGGAGGGATGAGTGTGGTTTTAAACTCTTCTTTTGTTGGTATGTAAACTTTAAAGAATGATTTATGAAATAATTTGTTGAAAAATCATGGCTATGTGTAAACTCTTCTCAATCCTCAAATTAGAAAAATATTGGAAACTCTTTGTAAATTAGGAAAAGGTTTGGGATGAACATGGTTTGATCTTATCTTGGTTGTTTTTTCAAGTGGTTCTTAGGCTGCTCTTTCTGCTATTGGGAAAACTCTAGGATAGGATTTGGGTTGGTTGATGTTTGATTTTTGCTCCTATTGGGCAATTAGTCGATTGTCATGGGGAGACCAGTTGACTAGCTTCCCTAGTACTCTTTGCCCAATCTTGATAGAAAGGTACTAGTCAACTGATAAGTCGCTATCAGGCAACTGGTTGTTCCTAGCAAAAATAGCAATCTTGACAGAGAGGCCCAATAGACCAGTAAGTCGCTATCAGTCGACCGGTTGTTTCTGGGTAAGAAAGTTAATTTTGGACAAAGATGCACTGGTCAATAGGTAGGGTGTTACCGGTCGACCGGCTACTCTCTGTTAGGCTTGGCTGTATCCAGCCAGTCGACTGTCGAGTCAAAGGCAGTCAATTGGTAGCTTCTATACAACATTTTGGAGTTTTACTTTTAGGATGTATTTCAGTGGTAGCCCATAATTTTTCCAGAAAAGCCCTAATATCCACAACTATGCAAATTGTAAATTACATAATTTGCAAAGCAAATTATAGCCAAATAAATAAAATCTCTAAAACATCGCAGGACCTAGGTGGCCTATAGGATTACAGAGTATTTCTATGGTTCATTTAGAACCCTTTGACTAAATGGAGTATGTCTCGAAGCTGCTAAACTCTGGCGATTTCCCATCCTCCTTAGCTGCTAAATCTGAAAACAACAAATGAGAGTGAGTTTATGAAAACTTAGTGAGAAGGTGATTGTGCAATAAAACATAGCACAAGTGCAAATACTAGCCTCACTACCATAATCAGAATAAATACCTCTAGCACAAACCAGTACAAAATATAATATATATATATATATATATAATAACATACCTTACCACGCAACTAAAACCCATGATTTAATGCGAGTCAACAATCTCACAAAACAATTCATAAAATAATCCTTAAACAAACAAAAGCATAAAAAACCTTCTATACCAAAGTGCATTATGCGATGCATGACATATGTTGTATTTTCCACATCTTACCATACTTACCACATTGAAGACCAACCCTCAATGGGTTTATTCAGAGGTTCGCCCCTTTGTTCCCTCTCGTGATGTAGACATGCAGCATGCAATATTTATCCCACTTTTTTCCATAGTACATTGAAGACTGAGCCTCAATGTGTATGCATACCCATTGGTACCACTCAGCAGTGAAAGTAATGGTTGGAACCCAAGAGGGGGGTGAATTGGGTTTTATATATTTTTCACAAGAATTAATTGGAAGTTAAAATGATTTTCTGTAAAAGTACAATGCTTAGGATAATAAATACAATACAGAAAATCAATGTGCTGTCAAGATAAATAATTATAAAGATCAAGGAATTAAAGAATAGATATCAATATGCACAAATTAAAGAGTAAGGGATAGAGAAAGCAAACTCAGAGATTTATACTGGTTCGGCTAATCCAAGCCTACATCCAGTCCTCAAGAGACCACTTGAGTATTTCCACTATAATTGCAAGTTTAATCCGGGTACTTGCAAACCACTACAACCACGCAAATTCGATCCGGCTATTTGCGAAACCACAATAGAGAATTTATGAATCCGGGCTCCTCCTCAACCCAAAGCAAGTTCTTCCAACACTGGTACTTGTGAACCTCAACTCAGAATAATATTGGTGTTGATCAAAATCAACAATACAAAGAAACTCTCTCTAAAGAGTAGATGAATACAAATGAAGCTCTAATAACTCTAATGATAGAGAATATGCAAGATTTGGCTCAAGAATGCTTTCCTTTCTCTCAAAGATGATAGAAGAAGTTAATATCACATTGTAGGACTTTGTTCTTGCTCAAAATCGTGTATCTAAGGTCATATATATAAGATTTTACAAAACTAGCCATTATATAGCCGTTATAGTGCAGTCCAGATTTTGAGCTTTCTTTAAAAATTCATAACTCCCTCATTTGAACTCCGTTTTAAACAAATAATATACCGTTGGAAAGCTCTTGGAGTCTAGTTTCAAATGAGCCAATTTTACTCAAAAATTATTTTTCTTTTAAAAGATATAATCAAAATACTGACTATAGGTCAGAACAGAATAATTTTTTATTACAGTAAAATCAACTTTCAGTTTTTCAAACTATATTTTGAATAGTCATATGTTTCTCATTTGGACTCCGTTTTGAATAAATAATATACCGTTGAAAAGATCTTTGAGTCTACTATCAAATGAGATTAAGATACTTGAAAAAACCGATTTTTCATTTATGAGATATGATATAAAGAGTGACCAAAGGTCAAAAACTAACTTTTGTAAAATTTCATATCTCACTATCTTTTTGTTCAAAATAATTGAGCCAATGTATGCAAATCTAAATCATTGAGTTGCACAAGTATACTAGCCTATAAAAAATATACCTAATGTAAACACATAGGCTATCTTGATGCATCCAAGCTTCTAAGACTTTAAATCTTCTAATTCTTCATTTCTTGGAGCTTCATCCTTGCATGTTGTTTTCCTTGAGTGAAGCATGATATTGCTTTTCCTTGTTCTTCAATACAATGCTCACTCTTCTTGTTTTGAACCAACCTATAAAATATATCTTACTTGCAAACCCAATGGTTAGTTTAATAGCATGATTCAATATATGCAACATACATATTTAATAACATAATCATGCTTAAGTACTTGTAGCATATATATGATAATTAATCTTTATATATATCAATGCTACTATTCAAATACATTTGTCATTATCAAAACTTATGGCATATAGCCTTAGGGTCAACAAGCAGTATTACACAAAGGATAGGTTCTCGTTCTATTTCCACACATCTCCATTTCTCATAATATGAATATAAATCATGATATGAAATGCATTTTCCCACACAATCACAATATCACAACCATCACCACACAATAATTAAACATAAAACTCTCAATCTCATAAAGTAAATCCCACAATCATTCAATGAAATTTCTTGGTCTAGTTATTACCACTAACTAGGGAATTTCATGGATAAATTACCAATTATGGTGTGAATGGGATTTATATTGACTTAGCCAAATAATTTAATAAAACTTAAATGGAAAGGTCATCTATTCACCTCAATTCTAATAAGGTTTACCACATAAGAAATCCCAGGAGACAAAGCCAAAGAAGCTCTCAAGTCACCTGAAATCAACCCAAATCAATAACTAATTAAAACGAAGAAAATCCTTAGCACTAACCCTAACCTTTGGTCATAACTCTTAATTGTAAGATATTTTAAAAAAATCTCATATCATTGAAAACTAGACTTAAAGAGCTTTCCAACGATAAGAAGTTTACTAAAAACAGAGTTCGGACGAAATAGTTATGGCCATTTGAAAATAGACCAAAGAACCCTCGATGTGGCTGGCGCCTTAAGCACCACATGCCCAACTTTCTATCCAAAATCAAGGGCTTGGTGCTTGAGGCACTACACATGGTGCCTGAGGCACCACACATGGCGCCTTGGGTGCTAAGACCCTTCATTTTCACTCTCAGGCACCGCCACGACTCTAAATTTGCATTTTCTTCGTGGATTTGGCTCAGATCTGGCCAAATCTTCATTGTTTTCCATGATTTCTTCCATAAAATCTCATTCTTGATGTCTAAGAAGTATTTAGACACCAAAATCCCCAATTTTAACTAAGAAACAAAGCCGAAATCTTAGTTTTACCCCAAATACCCTTAAAACTAGAAAATAGGGAAAAGTTCAAGAAATCGGAATCCTTACCTTGATTCTTTGCTTTCCCTAGGTTGTTTGGCCTCCAATGGCTCACCCCACCATCCGAGAAAGGTTCTCCGAAGCTTGTTAAGGATTTAGGTAGAAAGGTAGAGAGAAAGAAGAGAGAAAGAGAGAAAAGAGAAGAGAGAATGAGAAGAGAGAGAGAGAGAGAGAAAAGTGAGAAATGAGGAAAAAGGTGTGTGGCCGCCTATATATACCTACCTAGGGTAAAATTACTACTTTGCGCCTAGGTAACTCTCGGTTAACCTTAGTGGTGACAAACCCGTAATTTCTCTAATTTAGGTATTTCCTATATTCTAAGTGCTACCTAGTTCCTCATTTTACTTTAATCCCTCTTTGGACCTCATAGGTACTTGACCTCCTCTATGCCACATGATTACTCTTTTTCTGTTTTAATTCTATCTCCACAATATTTCCTCTTCCTCTTATCTTTCCTCAACTCTTACAGATATTATCCTCAATAAAATACTTGGTCTAACTATTTATCTCAACTTCTATAAATAATATTCAAAAATAATAAATTAAATATAGAAAATCAAAATTAACCCAATAATTCCATTAAAATAATGAATTTTTTTTATTACAACAACCATAACACTGTCAATTACGTGATTCCAAAATTGGCGGGTATTACATTTCACCTCCTAAAAGAATTTGGTCCCCCAAATTCAAAACCTCACCACAAGCCTCGAGAGACACTATGATAATCGATGAGAAGAGGCATTCCTTAGCTTCCATCGAAAACTGAAGTTCAAATATACTGCCACTCACAAAGCCCTATTTCTCCAGAACAAAAATAAAAATAAAAACTAAAGTCCTCAGCAGTTATACAGCTCCGATATACTATGGACCTTTATAACTTCCCTCACTTAGAGATGAGTATAATTTGTTCCAATAATCAAAATCTAAAGCACAAGACCTCTCATATCAAGCCTCAGAAGGCGTCATATTTGTGCTGTTTTGGTAGTTATTACCACAAACAAAGTTAAGAAACTTAAGGTGGCTTAAGTACTTACCACACATAAGTTCCTCTACCACTCAACCTCAAAACGCCCACATACAAAAGCATAAGTAAATAAATAAATAAATAAAATGCCCTTGGATAATTATCCTACATAGTATCCGGTCGCCTCGGAGTTTATGTATAATATGGTATCTTGCTCGCAGTTCACACAGAGTGTATCTTGATACCATTGTATATTACCTCTCATCAATCCCACACTTTAAGCTATGCATAGCACAAACATAATCCACACGTATATCACACAATAATATAAAATATATTTATGCTATGCATCCTGCCCGAAGGCGTTATCCCATGATTGGCAGGTCGCCTCTTTGGGTGTCAGACCCAACCCAGGGCTTCCATATTGCCATCATATTCACCATCCACAGCCATAACATAAAAATAAATTATTCAAATAAATAAAAAAGAAAATAAATTATACATAAAGCCACATACACACCATACAAATAGTGCTCTTATAGGTCTATAATCCCATAGGTTTCCCAAAAGGCTGGTCCTGATTTTCATTCCTTCCTGGACGTTAGCACCTGACTTTTCCATAATGTCAAGTAACTAAATTCACTAGAATGTCTATCCTAAAAGACCAGCTCATGAAACGAATCGATCCCCTAATGATGATGATTTCAATTTTTTTTAACATAAACTTCCACGATGAGTCTCATCGGACTATTGTGTGCACTAAGCATATCTCTACTCTCGATCCATTGGGTAATGTCCGCGACCAACAATAGGTCAATAGGAACATGTCTACAACCGAAACACACCAGTTCACAAGCCAAAGCCTTTACTTTAATCTATGAAACTAAAACTAAGCCCACTCCCATACTTTCATCAAATAAATTTATATTTAGGATCTTATGTAACTACACATATATACACATATTCCATGTATATTTATATGTGAGTCATCATGTTTCTACACATACCCAAACGTATTTTCTTTCAAACTAACACTCAAGTTCCTGAGGTCTCACTCTATCGACTTACATTCTGCACCTCACTTGGTTGTATGCAAACACCGAAGCATTTTATGTATTTACTGACAAGTACACACTATAGATTCCTAGACCTTCTTATCATGGAAAAAGTGGGCCAAACCTCACATTAACCTCTGGCACTATACTTTCACCATAACATCTACTCAACTTAGATGGCATTCATGCCAAAAGCCTAACCACAGCACACTCAAACTATTCCAAGGTCATGAGGTTTCCATACTACCTTCACAATAGAAACTCTCGTAAACCACCCATTATCTCATCTAACCCCTCTAGTATAAGGACCTCACGCATTCTCACACTCCACGTCTATTGTATTCCCACTCAATGACTATTGAGAACTTATCTCGTGAGTTTTTTCTTCTCTCAAAGACTAATCTTGCCTGCTTGAGCATATTCACCGCACAGTATCACCATCTACAAACCTCTAACCATACAGGTGCAACTTAATCAAGTTGCCTCAAAAGACTTACAACTCACTCCACCCTTCCTTATATTGCTTTCTACCTCACTAAGGTGTTTCCCTCGAAAGAACTATACAATTTAAATTGATTCCCTCAACCGAATCCTACCTCACTAGTTTTTCTCTAGGGTATATACTTAAATATGCACCCCAACTCTAACAGCTCGCATCCTCTCCTCTCGATTCCTCTTAAGGTATACCTTCTGGCCATAAAAGAAACAACCTTATTCTATTGCCTATTAATAGTACTTACTTGAACTCTCATATTCTAAACGGTGAAGTCGCCACCTTCTAGCTCGAGAATCACCCCAAGTAGAAGAATTGTAACCACCTCAACTCTTTTAATGGAACTTATATCTTAGCCCTCAGCTCATCTTGCATGAGTATTCTCCCCTTTCATACTCCCTTTTTCTTAACGTCTCCCCTACCTTTAGTTCTTTAATATCTGACTTCAACTCAAATTAACTTGGTTGAAGTACCTGCCTACACACGATCTACCCAGAATGCCATCCACACTTAAGAGGATGGACTATATGCCCGTCTACATAGATGTTGATTCACAAATCCCAAGTAGTCCTACAAAAAATCTAAAAGAAGTCCTAATAACTACACATCAAAGATCCCTTAATTTTCCCTCAAAACGTACACTATAATCTCCCTTCCAGCCTAAAAGGCGCTTGGGGTGCCACAGCCCAAACTCTCAGCCACAATCTCCCTTTTATCGCCAAGGGCACCAAGTGCCATACTTTCTGCCCATGTCTCTTACCTTGGCACTTGAGGCGCCATGCCTAGCACCTAGGGCGCCATGCCCAAATTTTTTGCCCTTTAAGTATTTTTCACGGATTTTGGGGAGAAATTTCCCAAAAATCTATTCTTTACACTCAACCTTGAATCGACCTAACTACTTCAGTGCCTATCTCTCATCAAGAACACTATACTTAAGTATCTATAGCCTTATCCACAATCATAACTATTCGGCATTTATTAGAGCTGAATCTTAGGTTCATCCCTTAAGAGTTCTAGCCTCTACCTACACCGACAGTTCACGCTATATACCTTAGGGAAACCCCTCTTGGATTCTAGCCCATGCCTCACATTCAACCTTACCTTTTATGGATGGATCCCTCTCAATACCAACCTATACACTATGCTTGAATTAATAAAAATCCCGTCAAAAAATATATGTATAGGCATCCCCCTCAAAGAAATTCTAGCAAGTTTTACTATTTAGAAATATAAATGGTTTCATATAACCACCATGCATTGACAAGATAAATCTTATCATACCCCTCCGAATTAATAACCGATATTTCGGTTTCCCACTTACCATTTACAACTCCATCACAGATACATATATAAAAATGTATATGCCTTTCCAAAAAACAATCAAGTTTACACACCACAACATAATAAATCAAAAATAAATTATAACAGATAACCACACATCACATGAAAAATCCTGTATTTCCATAATACATAACCACACACACACCCACATGCTGATGAAAAATATTTACAACCACCTCAGTGGTAATGTAGCAAAGCTACACCTGTGCTGAGCTTATGAGCTCTATATGCTCCAAGGATTTCTTCTCCATCTAAAGCCAACCACCAGCATACAAGAACAATCACTTCCTATGTTAATAAAATTATTTCCAACCAGCCCCACCAAGGAGTAGTCATAAAAGAAAAACTTAACATCCTATAATGCCTTTTATAGAACCTAAACCCATAGTCATGTTACGCAGTTCATGACAATGGGGAAGGGCCCACAAAGAACACTAAACTTTGTAATCTATAAGTGACCTAAACACAAATCTCCCTTCTAATACTATTTTGTAACGCCCCGAAAATTGGGCACATTCATACATATATATTATAGCGTGTACCTCAGTGGTAGCCCATAATTTTGAACAGCCCTAATATCTACAACTATGCAAATTGTAAATTACATAATTTGCAAAGCAAATTACAGCCAAATAAATAAAATCCCTAAAACATCGCAGGACTTAGGTGGCCTATAGGATTACAGAGCATTTCTATTGGTTCATTTAGAACACTTCGACTAAATAGAGTATGCCTCCAAGCCGCTAAACTCCAGCGATTTCTCATCCTCCTCAACTGCTAAATCTGAAAACAACAAATGAGAGCATGAGTTTATGAAAACTTAGTGAGTAAGTGAATGTGCAATAAAACATAGCACAAGTGCAAATACCAATCTCACTACCATAATCAGAATAAATATCTCTAGCACAAACCAGTACAAAATATAATATATATATATATATATATAAATAACATACCTTACCATGCAAACAAAACCCGCGATTCAATGTGAGCCTACAATGTCACAAAACAATTCATAAAATAATCCTTCAACAAACAAAAGCATAAATAACTATCCATACCAAAGTGCATTATACAATGCATGATGTATGTTGCATTTTTCACATCTTACCACACTTACCACATTGAAGACCAACCCTCAATGGGTTTATTTAGAGGTTCACCCCTCTGTTGCCTCTCGTGATGTGGATAAATGCAGTATGCAATGTTTATCCCACTATTTTCCACACCACATTGAAGACTGAGCCTCAATGTGTATGCATACCTATTGACACCATTCAACAGTATTATACAATGGATAACTTCCCGCTCTATTTCCATAAATTTCCACTTCTCATAATATGAATATGTAAACGATGATATGTAATGCATTTTCCCACAATCGCAATACGACAACAATCATCACAAAACATATATCATATCAATTCACCAGTTTAAACATAATTAAATATAAAACCCTCAATCCCACAAAGTAAATCCCACAATCATTCAATGAAATTTCTTAGTCTAGTTATTACCACTAACTAGGAAATTTCATTGATGAATTACTAACTATGGTGTGAATGAGATTTATATTAACTTGGCCAGATAATTTGATAAAACTTAAATGGAAAGGTTATCTACTCACCTCGATGCTTATAAAGTTTACCACATAAGAAGTCCCAGGAGACAAAGCCAAAGAAGTTCACAAGTCACCTAGAATCAACCCAAATCAATAACTAATTAAAACGAAGAAAATCTTCACCACTAACCCTGACCTTTGGTCATTCATTTGGTCATAACTCTTAACTGGTAAGGAATTTTTAAACAATTCTATACCATTAGAAACTAGACTCAAATAACTTTTTAATGATATAAAATTTGCTAAAAATAGAGTTCAGACGAAGGAGTTATGGCCATTTGAAAATGGACCAAAGAACTTTCGGTATAGCTTGCACCTTGGGCCCCAGACGCCTAGCTTTCTGTCCAAAATCAAAGGCTTAGAGCTTGGGGTGCCAAAACCCTTCATTTTCACTCAAGGGTGGAACCTGAGGTGCCACGACTCTGAACTTTCATTTTCTTCATGGATTTGGCTCAGATCTGGCTAAATCTTCACCGTTTTCCATGATTTCTTCTGTGGAATCTCATCCTTGATGTCTAAAAAGTATTTGGACACCAAAATCCCTAATTTTGACCTAGAAAGGAAGCCGAAATCTCAGTTTTACCCCATATGCCCTTAAAAATAGAAATAGGAAAAAGTTTAGGAAATCAGAATCCTTACCTCGATTCCTTACTTTCCTTAGGTTGTTTGACCTCCAATGGCTCACCCCACTACTAGAGAAAGGCTCTCCGAAGCTCATTAAGGATTTGGGTAGAAAGGTAGAAAGAAGGAAGAGAGAAAGAGAGAAGAGAGAGTGAGGAGAGAGAGAGAGAAAATTGAGAAATGAGGAAAAAGGCGTAGGGCCGCCTATATATACCTACCTAGGATGAAATTACTACTTTGGTAACTCTTAGTTAACTTTAGTGTTGACAAACCTGTAATTTCTCCAATTTGAGTATTTCATATATTCTAAGTGCCACCTAGTTCCTCATTTCACTTTAGTCCCTCTTCGGACCTCATAGGTACTTGACCTTCTCTATACCACATAATTACTCTCTTTATGTTCCTTGTCTCTCAATTCTATCTCCATAGTATTTACTCTTCCTCTTATCTTTCATCAACTCTTACAAATATCATCCGCAATAAAATACCCAATCTAATTATTTATTTCCACTTTTATAAATAATATTAAAAAATAATAAATTAAATATAGAAAATTAAAATTAACCCTATAATTCCATTAAAATAATGGAAAATTTTTTTATTACAACAACTGTAATACCGCCAATTATGTGATTCCAAAATTGGCAGATATTACAACATATATGTAGATATATGAGTATTTCCTCTAAACATCGAAACTAACACAATTGGGTTACATGTATAGGCATGCATTTATCACATAACATTGCCCCTTGGAAAATGTCTTTTGTCACATTTTGTGATCATAACCTCACACATTGCCACATCACAAGAACGTAATAATTCCATTCATGAACATACTTGTTTCCTTTAATCTTTCAGTCACAACTACAAAGCATTCATAAAAGTCATACCTTTTCACCACTTGAATTTATATGTTAAACATGCTTCATATTGAGGCCAATAAAGGAAAACAATGAAGGAAGGGTAAAACTCAAACCAAAAGTAGATGCCAAAGAACTCGTAAAAAGCCTAGAAAATAGCCAAAGAAGGAAACAAGACCCATTTAGAACATAGGCTACCAAACATCCAACATTGTTATGTTTTTAGGCTAGTTTCAGAGGCAAAATTTGAAAAATTTCCAGTATCGATCCATAGCTCCAAAATTCATTAACTTTACATATATCTTTATTTATGTGTTAATATACTATGATAAAAACTTCAGCCCAAAACTCTACTGTTTGGTCCCTCAAATGTTCACATTAGTGACCATATATTAAAATTGCCAACTTCTTCTATAGGTACTTTTTTTCATTTGACAGACTATCCTAACCATATCTAAATGCAATGAAAATTTTCAGATCTTTAGTTTCATGTCTTAGCTAATTGCCATAAAAATTTCAAATCAAAATGAGGTATTTAGCTACCAAATCCGAATCAATTTCTTAAACTGCCCAGACTTTCTCTACACCAAACAAAGTACTACTCCCATGTTTATTTGACCATGTAAACCAATTTTAATGAGCTTGAAACTTTCTAGATCCATTTGCCACTATATCAAGAATCTCTCACAAAATATTCATGATTTTAGGAATTGATTTGGGCATCCAAAAATACATAAAACCATAAGCATTTAAAACTGTCCTATTTTGCTCTCACAGCCCCTTAGTTAATTTAATTTCAGCAATACTCTAATCCCAACTAGAACCCAACAACCAACATAACCATACACCACATTTCCCATTGCAAGATCAGGTTAAGACAATCATAAATTTGCAGAAAAAGTCCTTCTTTTATTAGCCATTTCCCATGGTCACTAAATTAGGTTCTTTTTCATTAATGTTTGAAATCTTTGCAAAAAATTTCTCCCATTATACTGTGGAAACCAGACTTTAAAACCTTTCAACACTTTATCCTAATCTCAAGTTAATATATATAGCTTGGGATTCCAGATTCAGCTTACTATGAACATTAATCAACATTTAATTCATGGTTTTGTCCTTTAATCTCAATAATCACGGAGGTAGATAACAAAAAGGAGAAACACAATTAAAATTTTGTAGAAGGGAAATCAAACTCAGCCTCTTACCTCTTAACCTAAATCCTTCATTTCTTCCTCCCTCTATAGCTCTTGGTCACTGCACCATCAACTAGCAGGTCATCTCTAAGCTCTTATTAGCCATATTCCCAGCCCACATTTCTAATTTGGAAGAGAAATTTCTCAACCCCTCAGTTATGAACAATTCAGCATAAAGAAGGAGAAAAATCTCAATAACAATCAATTTACTGCACTTACCTAAGATCAAACCACTTCACCATCGTGAACCACCATGGCTATGGATGGAGACACCATTTGCAGTAGCTCACACACAACCCAAGAGAGACAAGACAGAGAGAAAAGAGTTCAAAGGTAGAACTTCCTCTTACTAGTTGCTTCCCTGCCTCCGCTACAGTGAAGCTCCTATGATGGCCACCTCTTATTCTTTCTCTCTTACAGCGGCCTTGTTCTCTATCTCTCTTACTGTGGTCTCTCTCTCCCTCTTGCTCAGTCTGCCTCTCTCGACCCCTCTCTCAACCTTGGCTTCCTCACATAAAAGAGTTTATGTGAGTACATTCATATAGGGCTTTAATTAGAGACCTTTTTTAGTTTGATGCAAAGAAAAGTACATTTTTACCACTAGCCATATGCTACCTCAGTCCCTTCTTAGATTAAATCATACAAGGCCACTCTTCTTAAAATATTTAATTCTCTTGGGTCTTCTTGGATCTTGTAAAAGAAATTCCTAAATTTTTATAAAACTCCTAATCTTTCCCCTCTAAAAAATCCAAATTATTTTACTTTCCAACAATTTGTAGATCTTATATCATCCAAAAGTGTCAATTTAATCCTAATTTTGCATATAGGCTTATAATAAAAGCACACTTTGACCAGGAAAAATTTTCTAGGTATTTCAACAAGACTTACAATAAGACTATGGAAGTTATATTACTCTATTTATTTTTGTAATTCCCTTACGTGCTTGTAAGCGTATTGTCTAGGTCAGGTTTATGGTAATGGTAGTGGTATTGGTGCCACACCATATCGGTCACTGTCCCAAATATAGGGCATGACATGTGGAATGCCTTGAATTGTTTGACTTAGATTTTTTAGCCAAGTGATAAATAGTACACTAGTTGGCAGTCGTGCATGTAGGGTGGACATGAGGACATTCACTCATGAAAGGGATAATCAGACAATAAGAGGATCTTGAGGAGTTAGATTATAGTATCAAAACTCCTGGAAGTTGATTTCCCTAGTAGGTCGAGCAATTGGGAGTGGTCAAGTATTCTATGATTAAGGACCTTGAGGAGGAAATAGCAAGGAATTTTAGAGAATTTCTGTGGTTAGTAAGTCTCATTTTCTTTAGGGAAAAGACCCAACCTAGAGTATGGTGACTAGTTAATAGTGGCAATAGATCCGTTTCAGTTAAAGACAACTAGAATACAACCTAATAGGTTCAGTTGCATATCAGGAAGATAGAAAGCTCTACAGGGTATCGATATTTGTTTATCTGATCGAGGCAACAATAGGAACGTAGCATGACTTCATGTTGCCTGTAAAGATAAGCTATGCCATGGTAGGCGTAATATAGGCCCAAGTACTCCTGATAAGTCTGCATGATAGATTAGGATTGTATGTCTACAAGGCGTTGTTACGATGTAGGTTGAAGACCATAATGCTCATTTATGGGATGATCCCTAAAGGGGAAGTCCCCGAGAGGACTTGCATAGGTCATTTCAATGTGTTAGAAAAAACTAAGGTACGAGTGCCTGAAAACATCAATTTTTATAATTGGGAGTCTTCTAAGCACAAGGAAGGAAAAAGAAATAAGGATCCTAGTGAGAAGTCACCAATAGTTCGAGTAAAGGAGCACGGGACTAAAGGATACATTCGGGGCCATGAGAAAAAGATGGGACAAGGCTCAGATCAGTGCAGTGTGGCAAGTGGACAAGCTCTCATTAGATAGGTGCTAGAAAGAGTATGGCTAGGAACCCGAGAGTGGACCAGGATATGGTAGCACTGAGCAGCTTCGACAGGGTAGGGATTAGTGATAGTTGAAATTTAGGGACCGAATTTCTTTAAGGGGGAAGTAATGTAATACCCCTAATATTACGACATTGTAGGAAAGTACGAGTCTAAACAAGTGGATAATCTTTCATGAATAAGACAGACACTGTGGGAATTTTTTGTCGTGACCATCATTTAAATGGTTATTTTAATGGGTCACGTGGGAGGCTGAGGTGGACATGCGTGCTAGATATCTTCTTTTGTTGGACTTAGAGGTAACGTAAATTCAGAGGACTAAATTTTTTGAAGGGGGTAATTATTTAATACTCCCGTATGTGGAAATTTGAAATTTTTCTTGCTATCTTGTCTTCGTTTAATGTATTTAATGCAATTGCATGTTCTTGGGCTTTTGGGGAGTGAGGCCTATAGGAGTTTAAAAAAAAAAAAAAAGAGGAGACGTAGGCTTTCAAAAAAATAATAATAAATAAAAATAGTAGTAATGTTGAAAGAAAGCCAAAATAGGGACTAGGCCCAAAAAGATACATATTATAATAGTAGCAAAAAATATATAATGAATAAGCAAAATAAGTCAAATGAATTAATTAGTGATAATTATAATATGATAGAGGCATGAATCAATATTTTTTTTTATAATAAGTAGATAGTACTTATAGCAAGATAAGGAATAAGCCAAATAAATAAATAGTGAGATAAGTAAAAACCTATTAAATAATATCACTAGTTTAAAAACAAGAAACAAAATAATCGTAGATTAAGATCTTTGGATAGACCATATAACGAATGAATTAAATAACAAAATCAAATAGGACTTGGATAACAAAATAATAAATGAAAGATTACAAGAAATAAAACAAGCTATATATATATATATATATATGAACAAAATAATAATAATAATAATAATAATAATAACAACAACAACAACAACAACAACAACAACAACAACAGCAACAACAACAACAACAACAACAACAACAATAATAATAATAATAATAATAATAATAATAATAATAATAATAATAATAATAATAAAGGTTAAACAATGAGATAAGCAAGATTTATTAAATAAAATAAGGTAGTTAAGTTATTAAAATAAATCCCTCTAGATAAGCCTTCTGTGATTTAGTTTTAAAATATAATATTCCAATAAAGATTGGATAAATAAAGACTACAATTAACTAATAGTAAGATAAAAATAAGACCAAAGAAAGAAAATAAATAAGATAGGATTAGTTAAACATATAAAATAATAAACATAAGCAATAAATAAAATAATAAGAGATAATACGAATATCCACATAAGATAAATAAAAATTAGATAAAAAACAAATCAAATTCAAATTAGATTTGGATAACCCATTAAGATTATGTAAATCTAAATTAATTAATTAAACTACATTACCTAACCCTAAAGCCATTATGTGGCCCGTGCATTCTCTCTCTCTCTCTCTCTCTCTCTCTCTCTCTTTCTCTCTCTCCCCTCTCTCTATAATTATATAACTAAGATTAATATAACACAAAATAATACACATTAAATAATAAATTAATCCTAAAACCCTTTTTAATTCAAATCAAATTAATAACAAAGAGATAAGACAACCCCTAAACCTTAACCCTAGACTATTAGCCACCACTAGACCGCCATCTCCCTCTCCCACTCATCACTCTCTAACAAACCAAAAACCAAACCCTAGCCCCCACACCATCAAAAACCACCAAACACATCTTAGGTTTTGCAAATTTAAAACCCTAATCAAGAGCTTCAAGAAAATACTTCAAGAGGAAAGGTACAAACAAGGTAAGATAAGTTAATTTCGAATTCAATTCTATAAATCTTCCTGCATATTGAATCGGCCATATCTCCCTCACGCAAATTCTAATCTTACTTATCAATGGAAAGTTTTTTTCATCTATCAGATGAGACCAGTTTTATCTTCAAATTCCACACCCTTTAGGAGATATTAGCAAAATAGTGATCGAAGGTCATAATAAAATTAAGATAGTTTCTGTTTTAGGGTTCTATAAATCCTCACATACATTAAATTGATCATACCTTCTTCATGAAATTTTCAATTTTAACGAGCTATTATCAACAAAAAGTTCTTTTTGTCTAGTTTCACATGAAATCAGATTTGTCGAAAAATTCCATACTATTTGGGAGATATGAATGAAACAGTTCATAAAGGTGAGAATCGAATTTAAGTCAGTTTTCTATTTTAAGTTTTAACCCTTTTAATTTTTAATAATCGGTAGAAAAGATGCATCACGACATCCTTTACTTGAAGGATTGTGGTAGAACATTAGCAAGGAATCCGGGCGAGTGGATTTGATGATTCCCTAGCCTTATCTTAGCCTCATAAGTTAGATAACATGCAATTAGGTTAAGTTAATTGAGAACATAGTGACAATGTAGGACAGACATTGGATTAATGTTTGATTGGATATGAATGAGTATGATGGCATGTAGGATGATATACAAATATGTGATAATATTGGATTGCATCATGTTTAACCATTGGGTTAACAAAGACTCTAGGTGCAAATTTCTCAAAAAGGGATCTTGCATGTATCGTGATAGTAATACATGAACATGGATGATGATTGCTAATTATAGTTTGTGCTATTGGTACCCTCCTTTGAAACGGTAAAGGTGTAGGGATCAAACTGAGTTAAGCAGGGCTTCCAATGGTCACCTTGCTAAAGTATGAGTGATGGACACATCTTACAGTAGGATGGATGGGATTAGGTTAAGAGTATTCCTGATGATTGCCTTACTGTTAAGATGGATTTTATACATTAGTAGACAGTAAGAGGAAGAGGCCCAAGTTAAGAGTACTTCCGAGGAGCACCCCGCTACTAGACATGTACCGAATATGTGATTGTGATTATGATTGAATCTGGTGATTTTGACTATGTGAAGTTTGCTTACTATGTTTATCTCATATGAACTGTGGCCTTTAGGCATATTGTTTAACTTACGATTTATTTGGGTTCGGCTATAGTTTCACCATGCCACTCACTGAGTTTAAAACTCATACACTTCATGTATATTTTTCTTATACATATCATCTGGTTACCAAGGAGCTTTCGTCTTGTTTAACTTACGATTTATTTGGGTTCGGCTATAGTTTCACCATGCCATTCATTGAGTTTAAAACTCATACACTTCATGTATATTTTTCTTATACAGATCATCTGGTTACCAAGGAGCTTTCGTCTTAGGAGTAACAGAGAGCACTGTTCCTATTTTGGGGTTGGGCTTCTGTTGTTTTTATGTCTTTTATTTGAGTTCATTGTCTAGGATGCTCTGTAATGTTATAGATCACCGAGGAGATCTGGTTTAAACTTTCTTTTTGATGTATATGTTAGAATTACCCATTTGGACAATTTTCAGTCTATATTTATGGATGTTGATTTATTGTTAAACTTTGAAGATTTTGGAACTTGTTTATACTTGAAGTAAATTTCTGTATATGAGCTTGTTTTGAAATTAAAATATAAATAGATGAATTTATTTAAATTATGATAAATGCAGACTTGGTGCTTAAATTAAGATGTGTAATAATATAAGAGTGCATGTCTAGAAAAGGTTTTGGCCAGGAAAGACTTGGTATTTAAGTGTGTCCATTGTGAGCCACCTCTCTTTTCTGGGAACTTACTTGGTGCACTACTTACATTATTTCATGTCTTTCCAATAACTAAGTTTTCTGGGATAACTTTTAAGATGTAGAAGGATAAATAAAATTTTCCAGTAAGAATATTAGGCAAAACACTAACTTTGATACGAAACCACAGTTTCTTAGAGATAGGGTTCAAGGTTACAGTGACATAGACAGTCGTCGTTGTGTCGGTCACATGCCCAGTTGGGTCGTGACAACATTTGTACATCAAGCACTGTAAAAGCCCTTCATCTTTGCTCTTCATCAGTTGGGACTCCAAAGCAAGTTTGGCAACGTCCTATTCAACAACTTTTCAAGTGGAAAAATTGTTTTGGAATTTGTAGTTCTCTCCATATCTACTCGCATAGCTTACCTAAATCATGGGGAATATGCATGTCTAACATTGGTAGTTTGTTAAGTGGGAAATAGCATATAACTTTGAGCATATTCTTGTAAATGATTTTCATGCATGAAGAATTTTAGAAGCCCTTTAACTTTGCTCTTCAAAAATAGGGACTTTAGAGAAAGTTTGGCAACATTATGTTCAACATCTTTTTGAGTGGAAAAAATGTGTTAGGAAGTGTAGCTTTCTCCATCAACCCATATAGTTGACCTCAATTTTGTAGGGCATGTGAAAGTCCATCATTGATAATTTGATAAGTGGGAAGTAATATGTTTAGCCTTTGAGCATAATCTTGCAAATGACTTTTGTGCATCAAGCATCTTGGAAACCCTTTGTCTTTGCTCTTCATCGATATTGACTCCAAAGCAAGTTTGGAAATATATTGTTCAACAATCTTTCAAGTTGAAAAATTGTTTTGGGAATTATAGCTCTATCCGTCAACCTATATAGTTGACCTAAATTGTAAGGCATGTGCAAGTCCACTATTGATAGTTTGATAAATTGGAAGTTATATGTTTAAATTTTAAGCACCCTCTTGTAAATGATTCTTGTGCATTAATCACTCTAGAAGGCCCAGTCAATAGATCCAATTAAAACAAAAGAAGTAATAGGAAGTAGAGATTTCAGTAGAGATATTGAAGAAGCTTGAGCTTTATTGGGCATTTATAAGGCAGCGTTCATGCCCTCATACTTATAAGTTTTAGTGTAGCTGTAATACCCGTGGTTCTTGGTCTTAATTTAAATTGATTTTAAGGAATAATTCAGTCGAGGGAAAATTTTTCTGTCACATCCTAAAATTTGAACATATGAAAAGATACTATTTTTAGGGAAAAACCTCAGTGGTATTCTAAAATCTTGAAATATCTTAATATCTTCAATTACTCATTTGGTAAAATTCTCAAACATGAGTTATTTACATCTACTCCATAAGGTTTTACATTCAACCTTTATCATATATTCCAGACAATAAAATTATAATCATCTGAATAACAAACACAGGTACACATAATCTGATATGTTTAAAACATCGCAAGCCTAGGAGACCTATACAAAGTACAGAGCATTCCTAAAATTCATATTACTCAGTACTGGTATCCCACCAGACAAAGGTGGAGAACAACTCCAAGGGCTCCTAATCCTCAGTCGGATATTCTTTCTCCTCACTTACTCTATCTGAAAAGACAATCATAGGGAGTGTGAGTTTATTTAAAAACTCAGTAAGTAAATAATTATACCATATAAAATATCTCAAGTACAAATACTACTTACTAACAAAGTCAATATATCATTCATTTTATATAACCGTAGTATTATAATTGTTTGAATTTGTGTATGATTTCTTGGGTGATCAAACCCTCAATCACTTTGTATTTGTGCGTAGATACTTGGACTGAATGACCAGAGAATTTAACCCTCAAACTCTTTGTGCATAGATAACAGTAGAAGTTTATTCACCAATAAGACAGTGAAAATTTATCACACATTATAACTATCATAAATAGCTTAATTGATACATAACTGTATTCTTTTGAATTTATATCAACAATCATAGCAATCATCATATATTATCAACTGGAATATTGATTATTTAACATTTCAAAAATCATGTAAATAGGACTTATATTGTACTTTGTCTAATAATACCAAATTAATTTAGCAAGGTTATTCACTCACCTTGATATTTGTCTAATTTACCTTGTCCACACTAGAATTTGTGTAGGAAAATTTCCTAGTAAAAGATATCACAAGGAAACATAAGAAAGGGAACAAAATCATGAAAATATGCAATATTTTCTGATTGCTACAGTAACGATCAACGGTTAATTAACGATTTCTACAGTAATTGCTAATGGTCAACTAACAACCACTGACGCTATAGTACCGGTTTGCTACAATAACCGCTAATGGTCAACTAACTACTGTCGACGCTACAGTAACGGTTTGCTACAGAAACCACTAACGGTCAACTAACCACCACTGACACTACATTAACATTTGCTATAGTAACCGCTAATAGTCAACTAACAGCCATCAATGCTACAGTAACTTCGAAAAAAATCTGGAAAATTTTCATCCTTCAACTCTTTGTTTTCTTTCACTTGATCCTAAGTTCCAAATATGATCTCCAAAACCTTTTGTAAGGTTAAAAATGAATTCTAAGAACAAAATTGAGTTAGTTCATGATTTTTCCCAAACTTTCTCAAACATTCACATAAATGGGTTATACTTAAAATATGGGATCATGATGCCAATTCTTTCCATAAAACAATTTCCTTAACCTTCTCAAAAGAAAACAAGAGAAAGAAGCAAAGAAAACTATATTTGTAGAAAAATCAAGAAAATACCCAATTTCTTCACTTAGGGCATCAATGGATGAATTGGAGAAATAGAAGAAGATGATAGTTACCTCTAACTCCGGAAAATTCCAAAAGACCAGAAAATAATTAGAGAATCAAAGATGAATAAAAAAAGCTAGAAGATATTGATGAGTGAGTTGAGAGAAAACTCATTTCCTCTTTCTTGCCTCTTTGTGTATAATCGTGAGAATGGAAGAAAGAGAAAAGATGAAGACTATATGGCTAGGTGGGTTAATGGGTAATCCATGAGTACCCTTGCCCAATATCCAAACTCACTTAACCCATATAATAAGACTTGTAATTATTTTTCGAAGTAAAATAAATTCAATCTATTTTTTCATAAATTTTACTATTCATAGAAATACATCACACAACATTAAGAATATATAGTCTAGTCATTTAACTCAATTTCCATAAATAATATTCTAAGAGAAAAATTAAATATAAAAATCAAAATGACTAAAATAAACAACCAAAATAACGTTGTAAATATCATAACACTCTCAAACATATGATACTCCAAAATTGGCAGATATCACATTCTACCCCCTTAAAAGAATTCGGTCCTCTGAATTAAAATCTCACCTCAAGTTTCAAACAAATGTGGATAATTCATCCACATCTCATCTTCTGCCTCTCACAAAGCCTCTTTGTGAGAGTGATTCCTCCACAGGACCTTAACTGTAGGAATTTCCTTTGAGTGCAGTTTCTTGATTTGCTTGTCAAGAATGGCTATAAGCACCTCTTCATAGGTGAAAGTTTCATCAAAATGAACATCTTGGGGTCGAATAACATGAGAAGAATCAGGAAGATATTTTCTCAACATAGACACGTAGAAAATCGGATGAACTCCTTGCAGATCCGAAGGTAGAGCTAAACGGTATGCCATGTCACCAACTTTCTCCACAATCTCATATAGGCCAACATATCTCGGACTAAGCTTTCCTTTCCTTCCAAATCTCATTACTCCCTTCATAGGTAAGATTCATAAGAAAACCATATCACCTATAGTAAACTCAGGTCACGTCATCGGTTGTCTGCATAGACTTTTGTCTACTCTGGGCAGTTAACTACTTTTCTCTGATAAGTTTAACTTTATTTATATCTTCCTGTACCATTTTCGGTCCAAGTATTTTGGTTTTGCCAAGCTCAAACCAACCTATAGGGAATCGACACCACTATCCATATAGAGCCTCAACAGGTGCCATCTGGATACTGGCTTGGTAACTGTTATTGTAAGCAAACTCAACAAGAGACAAATGATCTTCCCAACTTCCACTGAAATTCATCACACAAGCTCAGCATATCCTCTAAAGTTTGAATTGTCCTTTCAGATTGTCCATCTGTCTGAGGATGGAATGTTATGCTAAGATTCACTTTAGTACCCAAAGCCTCTTGGAAGACTTTCCAGAACTGAGAAGTAAACTGAGGTCCTCGGTCTGATATAATGGATACTAGCACACCATGAACTTTCACAATTTCTTTAACATAAAGTCTAGCAATTTTCACCACACTGAAAGTGGTATGAACAGGAAGAAAATGTGCTGACTTAGTAAGTCGATCCACTATGACCCATATCGAGTCATTTCCCTTTGTTGACCAGGGTAAACTTACTACCAAATCCATAGTGATCCTTTCCTATTTCTACTCAGGAATATCTAATTTTTGCATCAAACTAAGTGGTCGTCAATGTTCAACTTTAACCTACTGACAAGTCAAACATCGAGTTACAAAGTGAGTCACATCTTTCAAGTCTTGATACATTTTTACGGTACTAGGATGTACAACATATGGCTAACTGTGAGCTTTGACTAAAATTTCTTATTTCAAAGATTCAATGTTGGGGACACAAAGTCTCCCATTAAACTATAAAACTCCTTCTTCGTCTATCGAGAAACTTGGTGCTATACCTTCCCTTACATTATCTCTGGTTTTGACCATATCGATATCATTTTTCAAAGTTACTTTTACTTTTTTCACAAGAGAGAATCTAACTGTTAATTGAGCCAAAAATGTACCCAACTTAGTAATCTCAAAGAATACTCTGTTAGCCTCCAATTCCTGTAGTTCTTGAATTAGAGACCTTCTTAGTATGGCAATATGAGCTAAACTTCCCATAGACTTTCGACTTAGGGTGTCAGCCACCACATTTGCCTTACCTGGATGGTAAAGGATAGTGCAATCATAATCTTTCAGAAGTTTCATCCATCTTTGTTGTCTTAGATTTAGATCTCTCTACTCAAAAATGTACTTAAGACTTTTGTGATCTGTGAAAATTTCACAAGTCTCCCCATATAAGTAGTGTCTCCATATCTTTAGGGCGAACACTACAGCTACCATTTTCAAATCATGAGTGGGGTAATTCAATTCATGCTTTTTAATCTGACGTGAGCCATAAGCTACGACTCTACCATGTTGCATCAATACACACCCCAAGCCTATCTTTGAGGCATCACAGAATACAGAGTAACCCCCTAGTCCTGATGGTAGGATTAAGACTGGTGCAGAAGTTAAATACTCTTTCAACTGGGAGAAACTTTGCTCACAAGAATCATCCCAAATGTATTTAACATTCTTTTGGGTTAACTTATTCAATGAAAGAGTAGTCTTAGAGAAATCTTTGACAAAGCGACGGTAATACCCTGCTAAGCCAAGAAAAGTACGCACCTCAGACATAGTTGTTGGTCTAGGCCATTGTTTTACTGCTTCAATTTTGCTTGGATCTATATTAATACCTTTTTGGGAAATAACATGCCCCAAGAATGTTACATGACTCATCCAGAATTCACATTTTTAGAGCTTTGCATACAACTGATGCTCTCTCAAGGTCTAAAGCACTATTCTCAAATATTCAGTATATTCTTCATGACTCTTTGAATACACCAAAATATCATCAATAAATACAATTACAAACCTCTCAAGGAATGATTTGAACATTCTGTTCATCAAATCTATAAATGTTGCTACTGCATTTGTCAACCCAAAAGACATCACGAAAAACTCATAAATTTTATACCGTGTACGAAAAGTAGTCTTAAGTATATCATCATTCTTAATTCATAGTTGATGATATCCAGACCTTAGATCAATTTTTGAGAAGTATCCTGCTCTTTGAAACTAATCAAATAAATCATCTATCCTTGGTAAAGGATACTTGTTCTTTACCGTGACTTTATTCAGCTGACAGTAATCTATACATAATCTCATAGAACCATATTTCTATTTCACAAAAAGAACAGGAGCACCCCAAGGTGAAAAACTCGGGCGAATGAACCCTTTGTTCAACAAATCTTCCAATTATCCTTTGAGTTCTTTTAGCTCAGCAGGAGCCATACGATAAAGTGGAATTGAAATTGGTCATGTGTCTGAGACCAAATCAATACGGAACTTAATATCTCTTTCTGGTGGTAAGCCAAGTAAGTCTTCTGGAAACACATCTGAAAATTTATTAACGACATGTATCTCTTCTAACTTTTGTTCTTCCTTTTTTAAATCTTTGACAAAAGCTAGAAATCCTTGACATCCTTTTCGCAACATACGTCGGGTACTTAACATAGATATCATGTTGCAAAGTGTATCACTTTGATCTCCCTAAAACACAAAAGTACACCTCCCTGGCATATTGAAGGAAATAACCTTGTCACGACAATTCATAGTAGCATGACAAGAAGATAACCAGTCTATCCCTAAAATCACATCAAACTTTAACATGTTAAGAATCATAAGATCTATCTTAGTTTCCATACCTCCAACAATTATTTTAGAAGAATGATAACCCGTTTTAACTACCCAAGTCTCTCTCATCAGTGTAGAAACCAAGAATAGTTCCTTGGCAAATAGGGATGACACATACGAGTGAGCAGAACCAGGATTAAACAAAATACATGCAGCAAAAGTATTAATAGATAATATACCTATAA
Organism: Biancaea sappan; assembly: GCA_037074585.1. Taxonomy (NCBI): domain Eukaryota; kingdom Viridiplantae; phylum Streptophyta; class Magnoliopsida; order Fabales; family Fabaceae; genus Biancaea; species Biancaea sappan. The sequence goes on from CM073492.1 coordinate 81,868,148, forward strand.
CAACAGCATTGGATGTTTGAGTATCCTGTCAAGTTAGAGCATATACTCTTATATTTCCTCTGTCAGCAGCTTGTTTTTCACGGTCTCCTTGGCCTTTTCTAGAACCTCTTCCTATACTACCCCCTATTGAAGGGGGTCGGTGTTCGAGTAACAGAAGCAGAAATAGATTGTGGTCGAGGTGGCAAAGCAGACCCTTGACCTGGTCCTGCAATGAGTTAAGGGCACTCCCTTATAAAGTGTCTCTTTTGTCCACAGTTAAAACAACCAGTACCAATAGTATTTAACATGCATTCTCTAAAGTAAAACTTTTCACATTTAGGACACTGAGGTTTTTCCCTTCTAGTTTGAGTACCTCCCCTACTAGAAGAACTGAAACTGCCCCTGAACTCTGAACGGGGCTTAGCCACACTGACCATGGAATAAGATGACCTGGAAGGAGTGGCCAGAGCATGCTGTGACTCAATAAGGGGTTTTGAAGTCCCGAAGTCTCCCCCTTGATCAAAAGATCTCCTATATCTAGCTTTCTTCTTTTGTTGATATTCTTCCTTATTCTTCGACCTCTTTTCCATTCTTCGAGCCACATCAATAGCTTTTGAGTATGAAGGGTAATTATTCATATTAGAACCCACTTGATCATATGAGGCGTCACAAAGTCCTTCCATAAACTTTTTTATTTTTTTTCTTTTAGAAGGAATGATTTCATGGGCATACATAGATAATTTAACAAACTGAGTAGAATATTCATCAACAGACATGGGTCCCTGCCTTAGATATAGAAAATCCCTTACCCTAGATGATTATACACTTGCCGGGAGAAATTCATCCATAACCAATCCTTAAAACTTTGCCCCACACAACTAGTGATGCACCTTGGATTCTCACTTTCTTCCAGTTCCTTCACCATTTACCAGCCCTACCTTTCAGCTAAAAGGAAATTATTTCTACCTTTTGAATAAGAGAACACCCTATAACATTACATATTGCTTCACAATCTTCAAGGAAACATTGTGGGTCCTCTTTGGAATCTTCCCCTGAAAAAGTAAGAGGCCTCATTTTCTGGAATTCTAACATTTTTAGCTCCCTTACAATAACCCCTCCAACCAACTGAGCTAGTGGTACAATTTCAACTTCAACAATAGGAAGATCCATTGGCAGGTTAGCTTGTGTAGCTTGACCTCTCCTTTCAGCCTCTAATTAGTCAAACCATTCATTCATTAAATTAATCATATGTGCAATAGCCTCATTATCAATCTGAGCGATAGGTTCGACTCTCCTTGCTTAGCCACGAGCTGTGCCCTCAATATTTTAAGCACGTAATCTATCAGCATGGTTAGGATTGTCTTGCACATGTACTGGTGGAATTATGGCCCCCTTTGGACCTATATGCTCATTATTATTAAAAGATCCTTCTAACATTGAATAGTCAAAGATCTACACACATAATAAACACTTTTCAAACATATATAAAATATCACTTACTAGCCCCACTGAAAAGTTATCCATAAAATGACATTATACTCTACAAAGTCTTTTATGGAACATAATCCCATGGTCATGCCGTGGCTTATGAGAATAGGGAAGGGCCCACAAAGATTACTTTGCTCTGTACTCTATAGGGGACCTATAGAACCTATCCTCTGATACTAATTTTTCACATCCCAAAAATTGAACATGTGAAAAGATATTATTTTTAGGAAAAACCTCAGTGGTATCCCAAAATCCTGAAATATCTTAATATTTTTAACTATTCATTTAGTAAAATTCTCAAACATAAGTTATTTACATCTACTCCATAAGGTTTTACATTCAACCTTTATCATATATTCTACACAACAGAATTATAATCATCTGAATAACAAACACAGGTACACATAATTCGATATGTTTAAAACATCGCAAGCCTAGAAGACCTATACAAAGTATAGAGCATTCCTAAAATTCATATTAATCAGTACTAGTATCCAACCAGACAAAGATGGAGAACAACTCCAAGGGGCTCCTAATCCTCAGTCGGATATTCTTCCTCTTCACTTACTGTATCTGAAAAGACAATCACAGGAAGTGGGAGTTTATTTAAAAACCCAGTAAATAAATAATTGTACCATATAAAATATCACAAGTATAAATACTACACTTACTAACATAGTCAATCTATCATTCATTTTACACAACCGTAGTATTATATTTGTTTGAATTTACGTATGATTTCTTGGGTGATCAAACCCTCAATCACTTTGCATTTGTGCCATAGATTTGCATATGATTTCTTAGGTGATCAAACCCTCAATCACTTTACATTTGTGCTGTTGATTTGAATATGCTTTCTTGGGTGATCAAACCCTCAATCAACTTGCATTTATGCCATAGATACTTACACCGAGTGACCTGAGAATTTAACCCTCAAACTCTTTGTTTATAGATAACCGTAGAAATTTGTTCACTAGTAAGATAGTCAAAATTTATCACATATTATAACTACCATAAATAGCTTAATTGATACATACATGTATTCTTTTGAATTTTTATCAACAATCATAGCAATCATCATATATTGTCAACTAGAAGGTTGATTATTTAACATTTCAAAAATCTTATAAATGGGACTTATATTGTACTTTGTCTAATAACACCAAATTAGTTTAGCAAGGTTATTCACTCACCTTGATATTTGTCTAATTTACCTTGTCCACACTAGAATTTGTATAGAAAAATTTCCTAGCAAAAGATATCATAAGGAAACATAAGAAAGGGAACAAAATCATGAAAATATGCATTATTTTTTGATTACTACAGTAACGGTCAATGGTCAACTAACGGTTGCTACAGTAACCGCTAACGGTCAACTAACTACCACTAACGCTACAGTACGGTTTGTACAGTAATCGATAATGGTTATCTAACCACCATTGACGCTACAGTAACTGTTTGCTACAGTAATCGCTAATGGTCAATAAACCGCCACCGATGCTACAGTAACTCTGAAAAAAGTCTAGAAAATTTTCATCCTTCAACTCTTTGTTTCTTTCACTTGATCCTAAGTTCCAAATATGATCTCTAAAACCTTTTGAAAGGTTAAAAATGAATTCTAAGAACAAAATTGAGTCGGTGCATGATTTTTCCAAAACTTTCTCAAACATTCACATAAATGGGTTATACTTAAAATATGGGATCATGATGCCAATTCTTTCCATAAAACAATTTCCTTAACCTTCTCAAAAGAAAACAAGAGAAAGAAGCAAAGAAAACTATATTTATAGAAAAATCAAGAAAATACCCAATTTCTTCACTTAGGGCATCAATGGATGAATTGGAGAAATAGAAGAAGATGATAGTTACCTCTAACTCCGGCAAATTCCAAGAGACTAGAAAATAATTAGAGAATCAAAGATCAATAGAAAAAGCTGGAAGATATTGATGAGTGAGTTGAGAGAAAACTCATTTCCTCCTTCTTGCCTATTTGTGTATAATCGTGAGAATGGAAGAAAGAGAAAAGATGAAGACTATATGACTAGGTGGGTTAATGGGTAATCCATGAGTACCCTTACCCAATATCCAAACTCACTTGACCCATATAACAAGATTTATAATTATCTTTCCAAGTAAAATAAATTCAGTCTATTTTTCCATAAATTTTACTATTCAAAGAAATACATTACACAACGTTAAGAATATATAGTCTAGTCATTTAACTCAATTTTCATAAATAATATTCTAAGAGAACAATTAAATATAAAAATCAAAATGACTAAAATAAACAACCAAAATAACGTTGCAAATACCATAATACTCTCAAACATATGATACTCCAAAATTGGCGGATATCACATTTTCCATTACTTAATAGAGTAATGCAAGATTTAGAAATGGCAAGATGTGCAATTAATTAGTCACTAGGGACTAGGGAGGGGTACATGTGGCATTAAGGGAGACAAATGATTACTAAGTCCATTGAGGGACTAAAACATAATAAGAAAAACTGTGGGGTACCTAGGATTTGGGAAATACCCAAGTTGGAGAAATTATGAATTGGCTATGGTTAGCATTGATCGAGGGTTAACCGGAGGGTAAAATAGTAATTTTACCATGGAGGGGTTATATATAGGTGACCTCACACTATTTCTTCATTTTTTTCATTTCCCCTCCATCCCTCCTCACTCTCTTTTCTTTCTTTTCTCTCCATCTTCTCTCAACTCTCTCCACCCAAACTCAAGACCTGGAAACCATTCTCTGGTGAAGGTACGGGTCCTTGGTGACCAACCACCACTGGAAAAGCAAGGAGAAGAGGTAGGCATTCCTTTTTCCCTATTCTCTCTATCTTTTCAAATTTAAGAGGATTTGTGTAGGAATTGGGATTTTTGGAGGGTTTTGAAGCTTGGGTAGTGTTTTAAAACATTCCTCGATGCATGATTGTAGAATTAGAACCAAGAATTGGTAGGAGAAACAAGATTTAAGATGAGGTTTAGTGATTGGAACCAAAAATGTGAAAGTTGGGGTTTTAGGGGGAATTTAATGATTGGGGCTTCGATTGTTGGAATTAATCGGGGGTTTTGATGTCAAAACACTCCCTAAACATTAAGATGAAAACCCATGAAAGAAATCAAGAGAAATGGTAAAGATTTAGGCCAAAGGAGTAGAAAATCTAGGGTTATCGAGGGTTAGTGCCCAGGTACCACCAAGGCAGTAAGAGAAAAGGGGTTGGTGCCCCAGGTACCAGGTGTGGCGCCTAGGCACCATCACCTGATCATTTAGTAGCCAAAGTGAGTGAGAGACAAGGCGCGGCTAAAAGCAAAGGGAAGGGGGAGAAGGCTAGCACCCGAGGCACCACAGCCTGAGCATAGTATTTTTCCATTTTTTGTGTGCTGATCAGTGTGGTTTGTGTGCCAAAGGTTGGGCTATGGCTTGGGGCTTGGCCAAGGTATATTGCAAGGATCAGAGTGCTTTAAATCCAAGTGAGAGATTTAGCTCTTCTCTTAATGTTTATATACATATTTAATTTATGATTGTTCTCATAAATGCAATTTAATTAAATTTTTATGCTTGGGTAATAATATGTCTGGTGCACATATTATAAACCCACTGGGAATCATGGGCACAAATGGAAATGGTATAAGGGCTATTATTCTCCATTGAGTGCCAAATGTAAAATGCTGATACATATTATAATATGTATCTATGCAAAGGAAATAATAGGAACTAGCACAAAGGAGTGGAAATTGTTTTTATCTGTGTATTGTATTATATGAATGTGGTGTTGTGTGTGAAATTGAATGAGATGAAGAATTGGAAGTGAGAATATAGACCCACTATGAAAGACCGAGTAGTAAATCTGTGGATGGATGCATCCGTGCGGATGAACCTCAGGGAATTTAGTCTAGGGGAATGTAGACCCTTAACATGTACTTATTGAGTAATGATAACCTAGGAAGGTAAGTCTCGTGGTTTGGACTCAATATGGCATTCGTGAGAACGTAGATTCAAGGTAGGAAAAGCATGTTATTGATTTCATAACATACTTGATTTTTGTATTCTATTTTATTCATATATGTTTTGATTATGGATGTGATTGGGGAAGGATTGGTACGTACGTGGGTACGTAGACCTATGTGACAACTCTCAACATAAATCCATAGGAAGGCAGACCCAGTAGGACATACAGGGGAGCATAAACCCCCAGCAAAGTGACCTTTGAGACATGAATAATCAGTTTGTGGGAATGCATACCTATGTGACAAGGCTCTTGGGTGATAATCCATGGGAACGCAGACCCACGTTGATGAAGCTCTTGACAGATGGATCCATGGGAAGTGATATGTGTATTTGATAAGTGCATGTGGACTGATATGTGATGGTATATAAATATGCATATGTGTGTGTATATGTGTTATATGTGCGACTAGGGAGGTTGAAGTTAGGGTTGGGAGTAATGGCATCAAAAGTGTACTTTACGTGAGTCGAGAGCACAATGACATGTGTACATATTCAGGGCGGCTTGACGTCACGTGGGCAGGGTTTCCCATTTGTATATATATTTCTTTATAAATAATTTTTATATTGCATGTCTGTGCAGAGTAAGGCTAATTTGGATGAGTCCATGTATTAGACTCACCCCCTCATAGTTGCAAGTACAAGAAGACGTTTTAGACCGATGTCACACAAATTGAGGATGCCTCCCCATTATTCGAACTAAGGTAAGTTTATTTACTTTTAAGTTAATTATTCTTGAATGCTCTATGATCATATAGGCCACCTAGGAGATAGTGTATGAGTTTAGGGTTATTTGGAAAAGATCTAGGCTTGCAGCGGTGTGAGTAACTCATCGTCCGCAATGATCATGATCATGATTTCTGGAGTGGTGAAACTCCTAGCCCTAGGATCTGGGTCGTGAAAGTAGCTGTGAAGGAGTAGGTGAGCCATAAAATTAGATGATGTTGAGAGGAAAATAGAGTGGCAAGGATGGGTTAAAGGTAAGAGGAAGGAGGGAGAGGTGTCTCTAGGGGTTGTATTCATATGGAAATGTAATAGACAAGTGTAGCTTGTTATGTGTGTCCTTTTTATTGTAATTGGTTTACTTTTTACTTTGTACTTTTTGGTAAAAGTATACTTCATGTTCCTAACTTTTACACCAATTTTCATTTATGCCCCTGAAATTCTTTTAGGTCAAATATGCCCCACATATTTCATTTTTTTTCCAAATATGCCCTTTTCTAACACCATAAAAAAAGTTAACGGAAATGCTGAATAAGCTGTCATATGGCAAAAATATTTACCACGTCACTTGCCACATGTACTTATAACCTAAAATTGTAAAAATATCTCCAATAATAATTAAAAAAAGTCAAACTCTCTCTCTCTCTCTCACATCTCAACCGTCCCTACTCTCTTTGTGACTCGTCTTGTAATACCTGCCAAAATTGGGGTCACGTGTTTGGAGGTATTATAGTATTTTGCCATGTAAAATAATTTAAATTTAATTAGTCATTTTTAATTTTCATATTTAATTGATTCTATTTGAATAATTATTTCTGGGAATTGAGATAAATGATTGAATCGGGTGTTTTATTGCGAGTAATATTTTTGAGATTTAAAGAAAGACAAGAGAAAGAGAAAATTTAATGGGATCAATATAATTATCGAGAAATAATTATATTTGGATCATACAAGTTTAAGACATCTGGGTATAGTTACCTGTGGGTCACCATTAACCCATCAGCTTTTAAATTTCCTTTTCTTTCTCTTTCTTCTTCATTTCCACTTGAGACTTCATGCAGGCAGGAGAAAGAGAACTGATTTTCTCTCAACTTTCATCATCCTTTCTCCCGATTAATTTCTTATTTTCAGCTACTTTCTGGCTCCTCAAGGAATTCTAAAGCTAGAGGTAAACTTTGATCTCCTTCATCTACTCTGTTTTCATATCTTTCTCTGCCTTACAGGAAAATGGGTTTTTTTTTTTGGTTTTTTGGTTGGATTTGAGTTTTATTTTTAGGTTTTGTGTGTTGTGAGGTTATATAAAGAGTTGGGTTGGAAAAATATTGAGTTAGGAACTTTAGATCTTAGCTTTAATGGGTTTATAAATGCTGGAATCAAAGGAAAGGGTAGAGGAATGAAATCAAGGGAAGAACGCATTCTGTAGAATTTTCATTTTGCAAAGCGATAAGGAGAGCGAGAACAATTGCTCTCTGTCAGTCCATTGCTTATGCGATGGTTCTGTCACCTAAGCGATGGATGTCAATATATTAATCCAATTTTTAAATGGTCATAACTCTTTCATCTGGACTCTATTTTTAGAAAATCTTATATCATTAGATAGCTCTTTGAGTCTAATTTCTAATGATATAAGTTTGTTTTGAAAATTCTTTAGCTTCAAGAGTTATGACCAAATAAGTGACAAAAGGTCAAAATTAGTAATAAGGATTTTCCTATTTTGTAACCTTAGCATATTTTTGCATGATTACTTTATAGGGATGGTTTCTTTGATGCGCCTTCCATACATCTTTTAGGATGGCGTGGCTAGCTTGGAGTGGAGAGAATTTCCCTCCAAAATTTTATACAAATTCTTGATATGACCAAGGTATAATCAGGCAAACATCGAGGTGAGTGGGTGACCTTGCTAACTGAGTTTCTTTTAAATAAATTGCTCAAATACAATATAAATCTCACTCATACCATGATTGAATTTAAATTATTAAAATTCCCTAGTTAATGATATTAACTAGATTATGGAATTTTCTTGTGACATTGTGGGATACATAATGAGGTTACTTAGGAATGGCGAATTAGTAGTTATATTGTGTATTGTGATGATTGTGAATTGAGAAGTTAATATGTGGGATGTGTTAGAGTAATGATTTGGTTGTTAGTTGTTATATGTGACATATTGTGTTGTTTGTGCGTGATACATGTTATAGTTAAGGGCATAGCTCGAGAGACCAGACACATGTTATGACTGAGGGCATGACCCAAGAGGCTGGGTACATGTTATGGTTAAGGGCATATCCCAAGAGACTAGACACATGGTTTGGTTTTTCATTGAAACATAGACCCATGAGTTTAAGCCAAGTAGTAGTCCTAAATTTGGCTGTGTTCCTTGCAATGAACCTCGAGGATTGATTATAGGAAATTAAACTGAATAGTAGTCCTGAATTTGACCGAGTTCCTTATGATGAATCTTGAGGATTTAAAGTCTCAGGGAACGTAGGCCCTTAGTGTAACATCCTAGATTTTCTCTTATTAAAGTTATATCTTCTTTATTTAAGTTAGAAATGATGTTAGAACTTAGCAAAGTATGTTTTTGAATGCCTAGAAACAAATAATCAAGAAAAGGCATGAGAAACTAGGATAAATGAGCTAAGAATAGAAGAAAAATGAAGTTATGAGGGAATTAGTCGACTAATGGTAACAATCAGTTGACTAATAGCGTCAGAAAAGGACTAGGTTGTTGATATCTACAATCAGTTGACTGAAGAGAAGATATCAGTCGACTGATGATTCTCTGTCATGTTGAAATTTTGATCCTGTAGCAATCAATCGACTAATCGGGTTGAATCAGTCGACTAATTGTACATCAGTCGACTAATCATGAGCAATCAGTCGACTAATCACCTGCTGGAATGCGAAAATAAGTCGGTTCCAACTCAAAAATCAATGGAAAATTGACTAGAATACCCCTAACATGCCAAGGAAGCTCAGAAATAAGAAAGTAGGGGTAAAAAGAGGGATTTCCATGCTAAAGGAACTCTTTAAACCTTTTAGAAGCAAGTAGAGAGAGAAATAGAAAATTCTAAAATTTTAGAGAAGAGAGAGAGAGAAACATGGAAAAGAAGAAGAAGAGAGAGAAGGGACTTCTAGTTGAGTTTCTAACAAGGAAATCACCAAAGACTAAGGAAAGAAGAGGAAGAAGGAGTTGGTCTAAAAACTAAGGAAAATAAGAAATCTTAGAAGGAACTAGAAGATATTAGACAAGTTCAACTATTGAAAGAATTAAAGGTAGCTAGTTATTCATAAAAGCAATTTATTTTCAGTTATTTATCATGCCTGTGTATGATATGCTATAGTTTTATGATAAAGCTATCCATGAATGTTTGAGAACATGTTTTCTTGTGAATATAGAACTTGACTCCTCATGGGATGTAGTAATTCCACATAGGATGAAGAGTTCTCTTCATAAGAAAGCTAGAAAGCAAGTTAATTTAGTTATTTACCATATTCTTCATGATTCAGCAAGTATAGATATGTTGAAGTTCTCCATGAGAATATAGAATTAACTTTCTCTTGAAAAGTAGAGATTATGTCCTTATGGGATGACAAAATTAAGAATTCCTCATGAGACATTAAGTACTTTTCTTGAGAAAGTAGCTAAAATAGCCAAGTAGCTAAATTAGCCAAAGTATAGTGCACTATAAAAGAAAGAGGTTTATGACACCAGTTATATGTCTAGAAATCAGTTTATGTTTCACGAAATGAGATTGCTTTATGTAAATTCTGTTATGTTCATGGAAGTGTGAATTAGTTATTGAGAATTGCTTTTATGACTGAAATGGTTCTTGAAATGATTTCTTTAAATAAACTAGCTACTGAGATTATATATCTCATGTTTTATGTTATAACTAACCATTTCAAGAGTCGAAGTAAGAAGCAAGAGGTAGCAAGAAACAAGCTAGCATAATTACTGGGTAGTTACACATAGAAAAAGAATGTAATGTTAATTTCCTATGTAAACCTTTAGAGATCTATGCACAATTTGTGTATATGCATAGAAATATGAGTTACATGTAAGTCCTTGTATTATAGCTTCATTCTAGAAGAGAATTTGCAAAGAAGAGTTGAATAAGTATTGTAGATTATGCGCATAATAAAACTAAATAATTTTACTATGTTTTCAAGTTAACTTTTTCTAAAATCTGAATTTTATGGTACATCAGTCGACCGATGTCCCTGCATCAGTCAACTGATACATCTCGTATTCAGATACATGTAACTTTGAAGACTATTAGTCGACCTATAGCCCCAGATCAGTCGACTAATCGTCCTTTGCTAGTTTAGAATTATAAATTGAAAACGGTTCCAAAGTTGCCCTATTTTTATACAATTAGATATTTTTCCAGGCTTTCAATAAACGTTTCATGGTTTTAACCATAATTTCCACAAAATCTTTATTACAATTTTATTAAATTAGTATAATTTTAGCAGATGTTACACTTAGTACATTGTCATTGGGTGATAACTCGATGAAGTATATGTGAGAACATAAACTCATGAGTAGGGAGGCATGTGGTTGTTGCATAATCATACTCTATGTGTGAATTATTTATGATTGTACATGCTTTAAAGTATTGGATGTGATGTGATGAGGAATTACAAGAGTGTAGACTTGCATGGGAATAGTGCGTCATGATTGCACAAAGAAGTATGCTTGTGTATATATTTAATTGTGCCCGTACATGCTAGAGGTATTTATTTAATTGTGGTTGTGATTCTGGTATTTGTACTTGCGCCTTATTTTATTTGCACAGTCATTTGCTCACTGCATTTTAATAAACTTGCACCCTCTGTGGCCATCTTTTTCAGATATAGCAGTCGAGGAGGAAGGAAACTGCTAGGAGATTAGAGGCTTAGAGATATATTCTATTTTTGTATGAAGGGTTCATGAATCAATTTTGGGCTAAATGCTTAGGAAAATGCTCTGTAATCCTAAGGCTACCTAGGTACTACTGTTGTTAGGAAATTTATTATATATTGGTTGTACTTTGCGTTATAAATTATGTAATTTAAACTTTTTTTGAAAATTTACTTTTTGCATAGCTATAGATATTAGGATTGTTCAAAGAATTTATGGTTTGCCACTAAATTACACCCTAGAATTTATATTATTTCACGTGCCCTATTTTCGGGGCATGAGACGTCTCTCTCCTCTCAATCCTAAATTCATCTATATTTCTCTTCTCTCATCTTTCTGCCCAGTTCTGTCACAATAATATGTTTCCTAGTGTCAAGAGAAAGAAAGTATAATGGATTGGCATGGGTGAAATTTTGGTGCAAAAATTGGGCTTGTTTAGGTTAAGGAAAAAAAGGGTCAATTTCAAATAATATTTGGCCACTCAAAACCTTAAATTGAGCATGACTGGTGCTCATCCCTAAATTAACCCGACCAAACTTTTTGGGTCTAGTCGAGTTGAACAACATTGAAAGATTATGCACACCCCTAGTCATGGGTTTATCACTCGCAATGTCCAAAAAATTTATCGTTTGATTAAATAACAGGTACAAGGGATCATGTCTGACGAGTACCAGTCTATACAGTACGATTATTGTGGAAATAATAGCATCAATTTTAAGAATTGATTTCGGTGACCAACTCAAATTTCCAATAAAACTAACGGATTTGAAGAAATGTATTGAAAGCCTCATCGACAAGGATTATCTGGAGAGGGACAAGAACAACTCTCAAATCTACAATTACCTCACGTAGTTTGTTTTGTTCAAATTCTCTTCTAACATTTTCCTTTGTAAATGACATGGGTGAGGATTGATGTTTTATGACCCCTTGTGATATGTACATTAACCATGTAGTATCCCTCCTCCCTTCCTCTTTTTTTTTAATCTCTCTTTTCTCTTTGCAATTTGTTGATGACAATGCTATAATTGTAGAGCATATTCATCCTCTTTAAGGTTATTCAGAGAGAAAAGAGAAGAGAGAGGTAGATAGATCAGAGAAGAAAGAAATAGAGAGACGGGAGAAAAAAGAGGCAAAGAAACAGAGATGAGAGAAGAGAGCAGGGACGATTGAGATGTGAGTGTGAGAGAGAGAGACAGCTGTTGACCCTAAGGCTATATGCCATAAGTTTTGATGATGACAAATGTATTTAAATAGTAGCATTGATATATATAAAGATTAATTATCATATATATGCTACAAGTACTTAAGCATGATTATGTTATTTAATATGTATGTTGCATATATTGAATCATGCTATTAAACTAACCATTGGGTTTGCAAGTAAGATATATTTTATAGGTTGGTTCAAAACAAGAAGAGTGAGCATTGTATTGAAGAACAAAGAAAAGCAATGTCATGCTTCACTCAAGGAAAACAACATACAAGGATGAAGCTCCAAGAAATGAAGAATTAGAAGATTTGAAGTCTTGGAAGCTTGGATGCATCAAGATAGCCTATGTGTTTATATTAGGTATATTTTATATAGGCTAGTATACTTGTGCAACTCAATGATTTAGATTTGCATACATTGGCTCAATTATTTTGAACAAAAAGATAGTGAGATATGAAATTTTACAAAAGTTAGTTTTTGACCTTTGGTCACTCTTTATATCATATCTCATAAAAGAAAAATCATTTTTTCAAGTATCTTAATCTCATTTGATATTAGACTCAAAGATCTTTCCAAAGGTATATTATTTATTGAAAACGGAGTCCAAATGAGAAATATATGACTATTTAAAATATAGTTTGAAAAACTGAAAGTTGATTATTCTGTTCTGACCTATAGTCAGTATTTTGATTATATCTTTTAAAAGAAAAATAATTTTTGAGTAAAACTTGGCTCATTTGAAACTAGACTCCAAGAGCTTTCCAACGGTATATTATTTGTTTAAAACGGAGTTCAAATGAGGGAGTTATGAATTTTTAAAGAAAGCTCAAAATCTGGACTGCACTATAAGTGCTGTAACGGCTATATAACAGCTAGTTTTGTAAAATCTTATATATATGACCTTAGATACACGATTTTGAGTAAGAACAAAGTCCTACAATGTGATATTAACTTCTTCTATCATCTTTGAGAGAAAAGAAAGCATTCTTGAGCCAAATCTTGCATATTCTCTATCATTAGAGTTATTAGAGCTTCATTTGTTTTCATCTACTCTTTAGAGAGAGTTTCTTTGTATTGTTGATTTTGATCAACACATATATTATTCTGAGTTCAGGTTCGCAAGTACCGGTGTTGGAAGAACTTGCTTTGGGTTGAGGAGGAGCCCGGATTCATAAATTCTTCATTGTGGTTTCGCAAATACCCGGATCGAATTTGCGTGATTGTAGTGGTTTGCAAGTACCCGGATTAAACTTGCAATTATAGTGAAAATACTCAAGTGGTCTCTTGAGGACTGGATGTAAGCTTGGATTAGCCGAACCAGTATAAATCTCCAAGTTTGCTTTCTCTATCCCTTACTCTTTAATTTGTGCATATTGATATCTATTCTTTAATTCCTTGATCTTTATAATTATTTATCTTAACAGCACATTGATTTTCTGTATTGTATTTATTATCCTAAGCATTGTACTTTTACAGAAAATCATTTTAACTTCCAATTAATTCTTGTGAAAAATTTATAAAACCCAATTCACCCCCCCTCTTGGGTTCCAACCATTACTTTCAACAGCAGATGGAGAAAAAGTTTGACAAATTTTTTTAATTATTATTAAGGGTATTTTTTGTAATTTTATGTTGTGAATACATGTGGCAAGTAACGTGATAGATATTTTTGCCATGTGGCAGTCTAATAAGTGTTTCTATTAACTTTTTAGACTGTGTTAAAAAAAGGGATATTTGTAAAAAAAAAAATGAAATGTGTGGGACATATTTGACCCAAAAAAAAGTTCAGGGATATAAATGAAAATTAGTGTAAACATTAAGGACATAAAATATATTTTTGCTTTACTTTTTAACGAGTGTCTGTGACCATTTCATAATTCCGAATCATAACAACTCAAAAGGCCAACAATAAATCTCTTCTTTTAAAACTGTTTTGTATTATGCTATATATCCAAAATTCTATTTATTATGCATTTTAAAATTTTTAATGGCTTCTATGAAGTTCATTCATTTTATGTTAGACTGACTTCATATAGATTGAAACTTTTCCATAAGTGACTCCATATATCAAGAAAACAAGACAAAAACATTAACAATTTTCTATTTTAATTACAAGAATTTTCTGTAAGACCTTGAAAAGTGAAAAGAGGGGAAAAAAAATGAGATAAGAAAAAGCATGCTTAGGAGGATAGTTTTTTATACTTACCCCCTATATATTTAAAGGAACCCAAAAACCTAACAAAATGGTATAAACACAAATTAGTCTAATTTGGCGACATTACATAAATCTAAAATTTAAGCACATAAAATTTTCAAAATATCAATATCTTCATCTACTTTCAATCTGTAGTATCCAAGGAAAAAAAAAAGTCTCATTTGTCACAAATGATAGTAGTACTATTTTCATTTCGCTTAATTTATATAAAAAAATCAACAAATATAAAATTTTAATTATTTTCTAAACTTAGACCTGATCATGAAGTATTAAAGTTTGTGAGATTTTTATAATCACAGTTGATGGTGAGTTAATGGAATTTCATGAATTTTGATGGTGAGTACTGTGTAAATTTTGACTTGTTATCAGCCTAATTTATATATAAGAGAAAATAATAATCAAAAAAGCAGAAATCATATTTACACTTGGAAAGGAATGCGTAAATATAAGAAATAGAAGGAATAATCAGCAATTCTCTTATACTGAAATAATGCCACAATATGCAGAGAATCCATGAGCTGGTGCTGGTATGTCTGGTGAGCTGTCCTGTCATGGTGTGAGCGGATTTGGGTTGGCTGCATTGCTTTTTCCTTTCTGGACTTTTAGCTTGTTGCTAAAAGTTTTAGTAACAGTCTGTTACTGACTGTTACTAAAACTTTTAGCAACAGAAAATACTGTTGCTAAAAGTAGTATTTTTCTGTTGCTAAAAACAGTATTGCACTATGCATTACTTTTAATAATGCAGGGAATCCAAATCTGGTGTGAGCTATAATAGTTAACTGAATCGTTTTCAATTTTATCAGAGTTATGTGCTTTATTATATTATATAACAAAGATATACCAATTTACGATTTGCAAATTTCTTTTAAACTCAAAAAAAAAAATGGTAATGCTAGATGAATGAGTTTCACGCACTAGCTTTATATATATATATATATATATATACCAATATAGTGCGGTAGGTAAATGTCCAAATGGGTGTTACCTTCTCTATTTTCAAATTAATGGAAAATTTTATTTATTTGGATTTTATTCACATACCTAAACCTAAACAAGTAAATATCACAAAAATGAATATATAAATGTTTATAGTGCTATGGCTCAATGTCAAAATGGTTGTTACTCTTTCTATCTTCGTTTTAATGGAAAATTTTATTAATTTAGATTTTATTCTCATACTTAAATCTGAATGAATAAATGTTAGTATTTTTTTTAATTTCCACATCTAAATTTAAATAAATTAATATTACAAATTTTGTATATTATATATATATATATATATATATATAACTATTTTAATCATCTTTAGCTATTTATGGGCATGTATTCAGTTTGGCTGCACTCCAAAGACAGTCCTGCCATCAATAGAGTGATCGTGGAAAATTGATAGGTACAAGATTCCCATCCACAAACTATCTGATATTTATATATATCTTTACCAAAACATTCCATCAATGACATGAAATTCTGGTAAGTTTTTTCTTAAAAAAATTATTTTGAATAGAACTTTGCATCAAAATATCGTGTCACAATAATTCATTGAGTATAACAAGAAATCACACTCGTCTAATATAGCGTACATTTTATTATTTTTTTTATACAGATGTAATCGCTGCTTAATATAACAAACTTCTATGGTGCCAAGTGACCCAAATTGAATTTGATCAGGCACTATGTTAAGTTTGTCAATAAAATTAGACACAAATTAATATTGACTAAAACATTTATCTTTATTGCTTGAAATAATCTTTGATCAAATATCAATATCAAAACTATTATGATATAAGCTCCTCAGAATTATTGAAAGTTCACACATCATATTCAGAGAACTTTGATTTCAAGAAAAAGTACTAATATTTAGTGATAAAAATTGATCATAATGCTCACTAAATAATTTAAGCTTTTGCATTGAAATAATTTTTAAAAAAATATTATGTATTGAGTTACGTATGCATGAAACTTTTTTGTAGTTATATCTTAATAGGGTTTTGTAATGGAAAGTTCAAACTCTCAACTGTTGGATTAATCTCAAGATTTGTATATTTATTGCATGTAGTATAATTTTTTCAATGAAATAGACCAATAAGAAGTTAAACCTCTTTAGCCAAAACTTGAATATTAATTAACAGCCTGAGTTATATATATCAAAACCTATCCCAAAATTTTTTTGCCAGAGTAAACTTGCACCAATGTCCAATAGTTTGGCAGTGTTAAAATTACCCAATTAAGACATCTCTTTTTTCGTGGAAGAAAGAGCCGTTATCACGTACTATGTTCTGTATATAGGAAATCCTAAATTGGCAAAAAATAAACCATAAATAAAGTAAGGAACGGAAGGTAGCAACCCTAGAAATAATTACCATTATAAGGAAGTTTATGAGAAGAACCATGCATGCATGAGATAATTAACAACAAAAATTGTCATTGAAGATGATAAAGATGAAACTATTAATGTATTATGACTCAATAATTGATTGTACTTTTTTAGAAATATGATTAATATTTGATTATATAATTGTAAATTTTAATATTTCTTATTTTATTTGATATGAAGAAAAGTTGTGGTGTTTCATTAGGATTTTAATTAAGGAATTGTAAAAACCTTTTTTTTGGCTAAATTAAATAATTTATATTGCAAACTCATGCGCGTGGCTTCAAGCTTTATCTATTTTTAGGAATTTCAGTTTCTAACGCCTCCTATTCAGCCACGTGGCCGCTTCTAATTGGTTACTCATCAAGCCTGTACCTAACTTCTGTTCAAATGAATCCATCATTGTCGCACGCGTGTCAGTGTGGGGACTGCTTCCCGTCCTCCGACATGACCGGCAACGTGTGTCATTCTGCGTAGGATAGTTTCTTCCAGAGAATCCATTATCTGTATCCTTTTTATGTTAATAAATAGTACACTAATTATTAGGGGTAGGCAAATTTTAGGGTTTGGTTGAGTCGAACTTCCTTATTCATAGAAGATTGCTTTTATTTTTATGAATATTAAATTTAGAGAACACTATCATAGTTTGCCTTATTTATTAATGTTGATTATTTCAAGTGGTTCAATATCTGTTAAAATCTTGTGAATCGATAAAACCAATGCTAAGAAAACATTACATCTTTATGAGTATAATCCAACTCGAACCAAATTTAGTGGAAGATGGATGAGTTTTTAAATATTAGTAGTTTAAAGCAAAAGCTTAGTAGTTTCAAACAAAAAATAAAGTTCGACACCTTATTTGTAGTTTTAAACCTCTAACTAGCTCTGACTAATAACTTGTTTGTAAGATTTATTTAAAAATTAGAATAAAAAGTCCTTGAACTTTGAAATGAGTCTTTTAGTCAAATTTTTTGTTTCCAAAAAAAAAACTGGGGAGATACTACAGTCTTAAAAAATTAGGGCAATGTTATGTTTTGGGTCAAATCATATGCTTTTGTATATATATTTTTTTTAACAAACTGAAACTCAACCTCTAACAAGTCAAGTCTCAATTAAAATTAAAAAAATATGAAAGATTATAGAATTATATATATATAATTAAATAAGATAGTTAATATATAATTAAATATATGTAATTAAATAATTTAATTTATATAAGTATATATATAATTATAAATATTTAATTTATATTAAAGACATAAATTAGTTATTTACAATGATTAAAAATAAGATCGGATCGACCGGTTCGATTGTCCAGACTAGAAACCGATCTTAAGTTCAGTCCAAATCAACTATTGAACTAAAAAAAGTAGAACCGGTACAGAATTGGTTGAACCAATTTTGAACGTTGGGAAAACCAGTGAAATCGGTTGGGTTACTGGTTCCATCTTTTTAAAAAAAAAATTTTGCCTTAAAAAAAAAAAGAAAGAATAAGAAGAAGAAAATCTCTGTTCTTTACCGTGAAGCCACCACTGAAGAAGAAGAAAATAATGAACTTGTTGTACAACACACTACACCACCATATTGCTTAGGTGCAACAGTGCAAACAATCACACAGGCTACAACAGCAAAGAAGAAGCAGAGGAAGAAAAAATGGAAGAAGAAGGAGAGAGAACTTGCTATCACTTGTTTCTATTATTTTGATTGCAAAGCACGTATTGCAAGCTAGTACTATAGGATTTGACTTGAGAGGCATGGTGGTGTGAATGTTGCTTTATCAGAGAAAAGTTCACTGACAGATAGAGAAAAATTATCTTTGGAGAGAGATATAACTTTCATTAATTAATTGTGTTTGGAAAAATGGGATATATGTACTGAAATGTGAGAATATTGAAAAAATTATTTAATATTTATAATTTTTATAAAAATTATTGTTTTCATTTTTAATATAATATAAATATATATATAATAGTATTATTTAAAAAAAGAAGAGTAATTCATATTTATTAATATAAAATTAATATATATATATATATATATACACCAATTCAATTGTGATTTGACCATTAAATTTTGAACAAGTGCATCTACCGGTTCAATGACCGATATGATTTTTAAAATATTGAATTGTAGCTAGTCATATTATATCTTTGGCGACCTGAGACACATACTTTCCACAAAACAAGGGGAAAATGCACAATAACATTACAAGAAGTAGTGGTTCAGCTTGGTCTCCCATATGGTGGCAGGCCGGTTACTGGTGGAGCCTCCATGGACTAGAAGGCGTTATGTCAGTGAATTCTGGGTATTGCCCCACCACTTAGTAAATTAGATGATCAATGGTTGAGTATGAACTAGCTGAGAAAGACCTTTGATCATTTGCCAGATGATGCGACATATGAACATATTGTTTATTTTATATGTGTTTATATTTTACAATTGATTAAGGGGTACCTGTAGCCAGACAAGTCTTGCAATAAGGTGTTTCTCATGTACTTGCCATTCCTCAAGCATTTCAAAGAATGTGGACAATTTAAATGGGAATCGGCAGTGTTGGTACATTTGTATAGGGAACTTTGTCAGGCAACAGACCCTAGACAGAAAAAAAATTGGTAGTTGCCTCACTCTTTTACACACTGGGCATGGGATAGATTCTTTCGATTAGCACCATTAACAAGCCTTGTCCACAACATAGATTTAGAACATTACCCTATACTCTCACCCTTAGGATGTCGATATGTATTACCTGTTTGATTATCGAATTTATTAATTATTATTTACTATTTGAATTAATATACTTGTGAATTATTGTAGTTGGAAGGGTGCCAATGACTTAATAAGCCTTAAAACATTACAAGCTTCTATTAGATAACATGACTAATGATGAGGTATCTTACTTAAATTGATATTCTTCAAATACCAAGTTACTCTATATGTTTATTTCTCCTAACATTTAATTTTCACAGATTATTTAGTGCCCATACGATGGGAAAGTCTTATAGATAATTCCGAAGTATTGCCTGGTTGACAGCAACGTCTGGGTTGCCTCTTTACCGATAATTTGTTTTCATATCATCTAGTGACATCATCCAGATTGTGTGCTTTGCCAATTTGGAGAAGATCAACCGATTCCTCAACCACCAATCGATTTTGGCCGCCATCACACATTGTAGATGATAGGGAAATATGATAAAAATTACAAAATTTATAATTAATTTGTAAAATCAGTTAATTAATTTTACAAATATCATTAATTTTAGGCAAAAAGGTACTTAATATCCTTAACATTTACCTCGATTTTTATTCATGCCCCTAACTTTTTTTTTGTGTCAAATATGTCCCTTATGTTTCAATTTTGTTCAAATATATCATTTTTTAAACACCATTAAAAACTAACAGAAGTCCACATCACTTGTTGACTAGAATGCTTACATGGCACATATCATGTGCCAAGTGGAGAAATATGCTACGTCATCTGACGCATCCAATAGCATTACGACAAGTGGCATTTGGAGAATAATTAATAAAGTGCACAAAGGAGGATTTGAACCCAGCACCTTATGTATAAAAAAATAGCTTATTAACCATTGAGTCATCAATTCATCATTAACATATGTATGTGCAATTTAATATATATAGGAACTTTTGTTATTGTATCCAAAATTCAAAACAATATACACTAATTATTATATGTTATAAAATTATTTTATAATATGAGATTTGATATTATAATTTTTAATAATAATTTTAATTTAATTACATTAAAATTATTATTAAAAATTTTACTGTAATTAAATATAATAATTTTATTGTAATTAAATGTAATAGAAATACTATAACATTAACTAGTTTAAAATTACATTGAAAATATTACATTTAATTACATTAAATTTTTTAATAATAATTTTAATAAATAAATCAATGTAATTAAATTTTAATAATAATTTAATGTAATTAAATTAAAATTATTATTCAAAATTATAATATCAAATCTTATATTATAAAATAATTTTAATATGCATAGCATATTGTTATAATTATTTTTTAATATAAAGTTAGTTTCGAATAACTATAAATAATAATCAAATTTATATTATAAGATTTGTTATTAAAATTTTTTAAATTTTTATATAATTTAAAAAAAGTTATGTAAAATAATAGCATATTCTCTTATTATAAGATTTGTTATTATTTTACAACATATAATAATTAGTGCATATTGTTTTGAATTTTGAATACAATAACAAAGTTCCTATATATATTAAATTGTGCATATATGTGTTAAAGATGCATCAATGACTTATTAGTTGAGGGCTAGTCCTTTATGCTTGAGGTATTGGATTCAAATCTACCCTTGTGCACTTTGTTGATTTGCCCTCCCCCAAAATACCATGTGTCACAATTCTATTGTATGCATCAGGTGACGTGGCATATTCCTTCACATAATACATAACATGTGCCACGTAAGCATCCTAATCAACAAGTGACGTGCGCTTCTGTTAGTTTTTTAATGGTGTTAAAAAAAGGTATATTTGAACAAAATTGAAACATAAAGGACATATTTAACACAAAAAAAAAGTTAGGGGCAAGAATGAAAATTGAGATAAACATTAGGTACATAAAGTATCATTTTACCTTACTTTTGAAATTGAAAAAGTGAATTATATAATTTTCAAGTAATTTATATTTCTTTATTAATTTTAGCAAAAATTATACTTTAATTATTTTAATTATTTAAAGATTTCATATCTCAATTTATTATTGTACATAATAAATAATAATATTTTTTAATTGCCTCTATTTCTTCATATAGTAATTAATCAAACACATGTAATTATATAAAAATAAACTCATTTTAACCATACAAATAATTTATTAAATAAAATATTATGTAATCAATTATTTAAAATAATACTACAGATTTAATAAACTATATGAACTAATCTATATATAAATAACCAATGTTCAATATATATATATATATATATATTAATTCTATATTAATATATAAGAATTAATCTTCTTTTTTTTTTTAAAATAATACTATTATATATATTTATATTATATTAAAAATGAAAACAATAATTTTTTTATACAAATTATAAATATTAAATAATTTTTTCAATATTCTTACTTTTCAACACGTATATCCCACTTTTTCAAACAAAATTTATATAATAGACTAAAAAAAATTCAATGTTAAACATTAATTGCAGCTATGTCATTAATTGCATCCACCTATCAATTGCTTCTTCATTTCTATCAGATGTTGTTTCATTCTTTGTTTTAAATGTACAAATTACGTGGCATCTTTTGATTTTAATCTTCCTATCAATTTCCTTCACTGCCTCACTGCCCATAATTATTGCATCTTCTCTTGGTAACAGGATTCCTATTATTCATTATTGAGCATTGCAAAAATTTACATAGAATTATATAGATCTATATAGATTATATAGATTGTTACTATTTAATTTCTATATAACACATAATTTTATATTATAATTTCATAAGAAATATTTTTTTACAATATAAAGTATGATATTATAATAATATGTCTAATTAAATTAAATATTAAATAATATTAATAGGTGATATAATTATATTTTATCGAGTTATAATACATTATATTATAATTTAAGATTTAAAATAAAAATTTTACTTGAATTGATACTTTTATCTACTTATTAATATAATAATTTTTTTATTGTTTTCGAATACATTGATTTGAATTGATGATTTGAATTACAATTGAAATTCAATAATATTAAATTAATAAATTAATCATATCACATTAAATGTATGAAATGAATTTTGATGGAACGGTAGAATAAATTTAGTTGCTTCTTTATGATACAGATTTCAAAACTTCTGCTAACAATAATGATTTACTATACGTCTTTTCCTCTTATTTGCTATATAATTGTTACTATATAATTACTACACAATATATAATTTTAGAATATAATTTTATAAGATATTTTTTACAATATAAAGTATGATATTGTAATAATATATCTAATTAAATTAAATATTAAATAATATAAATAGATGATAGAATTATATTTTATCAAGTTATAATACATTATATTATAATTTAAGATTCAAAATGAAAAATATACTTAAATTCACACTTTTATCCACTTATTAACATAATAATTTTTTATTGTTTTTAGATACATTGATTTGAATTAATGATTTGATTTACAATTAAAATTCAATAACATTAAATTAATCATATCACATTAAACGCATGAAAGGAATTTTGGTGGAACAGTGGAATAAATTGTTGTATTAATAATAATGATTTATTATATTCAATTTATTATGTTCAATATTCAATAACCATGAATTGTTTATATTATTTACTCATGTTTTATAAATAGCGGGTCATTCTTATTGTCATGTATTGCTTCTGTGTTTGTATTATTTATTCTTCTTGTAGAATTAGTTTTCATTATGTTAGTGTTTCACATATGGCTAAATTTAGTGACGTTGCTGATATTAATATATCAAAGGATGATTGGAGGATTAAGGTTCAGGTAGTGAGGTTGTGGACAGTTCCATCGTTCAATATTGCTAAGGAGATTTTTAGTCTGAAGATGGTTTTGCAAGATTCTTAGATGAATTTAACTTTATTATATTCAAATTTTTTATATGCATTACTTAGTTCATTATGCTTATGTTGTGTTTATTTTTTACCTTCAAAGGGTGATCTCATATACAATCATGTGAAAAGATAATTTGTAAGTAAGTTTAAGCATCAAATAACCGAGGGAAATGTTTATTTTTGATGTAGTTAAGTATAATAGTGAGTATCCTACAATGAAGCATCCATTCATACATGAGTATCGTTTTTCAACTGATGTCTGATTAGCTGAAGATGATTTGAGTATTCCAAAATATATCTTCAACTTTTTGTCCATTTAGTGATATTTTGAATCATGTTGCTAACGAGAACTATTTTGTAGGTTAATTTTTATCTTTTGTTTTGTAGATTATGTTTTAGTTGTTATTAATTCTAACTTTCTACGAATAATATTGTTGTGTTTCAGATGTTATCGGATTGGTCAATAGATTTGGTTCTATTATAGAGAACTTTAAGAACAGTAACAATAGATTTGTTTCCATCTCAAGAGTAAAGAGTAGAAAGGAATTAAATATTCTTATACTTGACAAAGATGAAAATGCCAATTCAAGCACTACAAATGTTGTGTATAAAGAAGTTTCAGAAATCTCTATCAGTTGTAAGTAAACTTTATATAGTCTTTTCTATAATATTATTATATTGTATTAAAGTTATTTTATGTCATTCATTAATTTTTTTTTCCTTCTTTTCAGGTTAAGGATATTGTATTTGAAACGCATTTGTAAATAGCATATCACATTAAAGATGTATTTGTATTCGAAAAATATTTTCATTGTTTGGATAATTTTTTTTATTCACATTGGATGTAAATATTCTAAAATATTTGTCTCTTCTGCTAACTACTATATGTTTGCTGTCAATCAATTATTATTATTATTATTATTACCCATGCATTGCATGGGTGACAACACTAATTAATTAATTAAAGCTATCTCTCTCTCTCTCTCCAAAGATAATTTTTCTCTATCTGTTAGTGAACTTTTCTCTGAAGAAGCAACAGCCACACCACCATGCCTCTCAAGTCAAATCTTATAGTACTAGCTTGCAACCCGTGCTTGGCAATCAAAATAATTGAAACAAGTTATAGCAAGTTCTCTCTCCTGCATCTTCTTCTTCCATTTTTTCTTCTTCGTCGCTATAGCTTGTAAACCTTTGGTCGTGGCATGTGTGATTGTTTGCATGATTGCACCTGAGCAATATGGTGGCGTATTGTGTTGTACAACAAGATCCTAATTTTATTCTTCTTCGACAGTGGCTTCATAGTGACGAACAAAGATTTTCTTCTTCTTTTTCTTTTTTTTAGGGCAAATTTTTTTTTTATAAAAAAAGATGGAACCAATAACACAATCGGTTCCATTGGTTTTCCCGATTCAAAACCGGTTCAACCGATTCCGTACTGGTTTTACTTTATTTTTTTTTTGGGTTCAATAGCTAATCCGCACCAAACCTAGGACCAGTTCCTGATCCAGTCCAGTCTGATTTTTTAATCATTACAAATAACTAATTTATGTCTTTAATATAAATTAAATATTTATAATTATATATATACTTATATAAATTAAATTATTTAATTACTTAAATTTATATATTAAATATCTTATTTAATTATATATTATTTATTTATTTATATAATTATCTAATCTTTCATATTTTTTTTTAATTTTAATTGAGACTCAGCCTATTAGAGGCCAAGTCTCATTAAGTATTTTTTTTAAAAAAATATGTCAGAAAAAAATACAAAAGCAAACGATTTGATCCAAAACTTAGCATTGTCATAATTTTTTTTTAAGACTGTAGTATCTCCCTAAAATTTTTTTTTTTTGGAAACATAGCATTCGACTAAAAGGCTCCTTTGAAATTGAATCATTTGGAACTAGACCTTTGAATTTTTAATTTCATAAATTAAATATTTGTACTTTCAACATTCAAACAATAAGTCTTTTTATCGAGTTTTTCTTTAATAATAATAATAATTCTCTTGGCATGCTAAAGTATTTACATATCTAAATTTTATGCCACCTTACACACCCTAGCCAACATATTTGACATGTTAAGAGTTGGATATTAATGCAGAACCGCCAAAGATAAATGGATCCCAAAACTCCAACACATTTTTTGAATTCATAAATTAGTCAAGATGAATCCTCACCTTACTGAACTCCTAATCTATTAAAGACTAGAAACACATATAATAAGTTCTGAGAGAAAACAAGAATAGAAATCTGCCACAAAGTCTAATACCTTGATAAGAAAATCAATTTAGGATGGAGTGCAAAAAAACCTCACTTGCAAAGTGTAGAGAAGAAATAGGCAAAGCCAAAAGTATTTTATTAATTTCGATGATGTCTGTATCTTCTTGCATATGCCTCCTTTATATAGAATAAGAAAGACACTGGAAATTAATTAAAATAAATCTTAATCCTAATGGAAATGGAATTCTAAAAACAAGATTAGTTAAATAAATCCTAATTGCAATAGAATTCTAAAACAAGAATACTAAAAATCATCCTAATTCTAATTGAAATAGTATTTTAAAACGTTAAACAAAAGACAAGCTATAAATAAAATAAAGCCCAATAATATTACAAGCAAACTGAAGTTATTTTAAGTGTATTGGACACATGAACTTGGGTTTCACGCCACCAAAGAAGGTTTACACGCTTATCATAAAGAGATTAGGCCAGTTGCCTCTTAAACTCTTTTGGCAGCACAATAACGGCTCACTTATATGATAATTACAAATTATTTTTTGTTTTATGGTTAAAATATTGTTAATGTATTGGGTTCAATATTTCAACAAAAGACATATCGGCTCACTTATATGATAATTATAACTTGTTTTTTGTTTTATAGTTAAAATGTTGTTTTTCTTCTTAGGTATTGGATTCAATACTGGTTAGACCATTTTTCCTTATATATGTCTTTTGTTGAAATTTGAGAAGAAAATTTTCAGACCCAAGTCGAATCGAGTCGCCCGGTCTAATCAAAACCTAGCCGGGTCAACTGGGTCTTGATCGACCAAGTGCAACATAATCCAATGAGGTGACCTAGACTAGGTTGGACTTTGGGTCACTGGTTTTTGAGTTGACGCGACTAGGTCGGTCTAAAAAACAATACCTCAATGAACTTGAAACTAAGGTTATGAAAATTAAACTAGTCATTGAACCAGTGAAAGTACCGATTTTATGATTAATGGTATAATCGTAGTCGAACTATGGTTGAACTAGTCTATTTTATAATATTAAAAAAAGATATATATAATTAAAGACTATAAACATAAATTTACAAATTCAATTAAAAATAAGATTTGATATCAAATTACACAAAACAACATCCACAATTAAAAGTTTATAGTAAAAATTAATCAAATAATAAGGCAATAATATTAATCAATATAACATTCATTCCTATCAAATCTATAAAATATCAATATATTGACATCTCTATTCAAATTGACTGATATTAATTTCTTCATTATCTAATTATAGAATAAAAAATTAAAAAATTAAAAAATTAAAAAAAATTCAAGTAGATCAGTTTAACCGATTCAGTTAGCATCGATTCTTGACCGGTTGAATCGCTTACTGATTTTAATAGTTATTTCGGACCAGTCCTCACCAGTTTTCGATCCAGCCAATCAAACCATCTAATCTGATTGAGTTCTGATAATATTGCTTGAATATATATATATATATGCACAAATTCTCAGTGAAACTCAAGTCACTTTTTTTTAAAAACAATTTATCACCATTGCATTTATGGACGCATACATTGCATTTATCATCATTTATAATTTGACTAACAAATCCTGATAAACCGAATCAATGAAAAATGTTATATTATAATAGATTGAAAATAAATTTAAAAAACATTGATGACAAAAAAAAATGGAGCCATTATCAGTGGTTAAAACATTCGGTTGAAAAAGTGATTTTTTAAGTAAAAGATCGTGTACCGCATAGTGAATATAACGAGAATCATAAAGGGAATCTTTAAGTCTCGAAGAAATGACAGAATTTAGAATTGTTAGTGAGAGACTAACTAACTTCGCAATTATTTAATGTATTAGTTGAAGATCTTGTCATGAAATAGGACTTTTTGAGACACGAAGACACACAGAGATGCTATATATGATATATAATATGATAGTTATTGTGGCCAACTACTCTTTCGACAAGGGAGGATCTGAAAGATGTGGTTCATTCTGGTTGGTTTATTTTGAGACAATCTTTACGTATCATACCTTCTGTGTCTTAACAATTCCAGATTTGATTCTAATAATTAAAAAAGGATATCATTAAATAAAAAGGACAGTAATCAAGTAGAATTCACTCGCCAACAAGAAAAAAAAAATAGCGAGAGACACTTTACTCGCTAATTCTTATTTATTATGAATGTTTTAAATCGAATCAAATTAATAAAATAGACCTAAACTAAATAACATTGACAAAAAATAGACTAAAAGTATATTTAAATAAAGAGGTCTAACTAAATTTTTAAAACATGAAAATTGAACGATTTTGGTTTAGCTGTCTGTTTTGTTTAATTTTGAAAATATAACAACTGAACGGTTTAGTTTAAATCTGAACAAAACTGAATCATATATACAAATGCATACACAATATATTTTTTTTCAAAATTCCTATACACTAAAGCACTAATTTTATTTCTTGTCATGATTGGATGTCAATTATAGATATATTATTACAAACTTATATACTAACACTAATTCATTAATATATGATTTAAATTATTAATATGTGTCTAAGCGGAAAAATATTGAAGTTATGAAAAAATTAAAAATAGGTATTTATTGCGTTTATAAAATAACATATTACCAAAAAAAATTTTTTTAAGTACAACAATGAAAGGCCTCAAATGGTAATTTTTCTCCCTCTAAAACTGTCCAATAAAAATCGAATTAAACTATCAGAAAATTAAAACTAAATAAGTCAATGTTTTCTCAAAACTGATTAATTCGTCAAAATCAAACTGAACCAAAACTTTCGCTAATGAATTTTCTCTAACTATTCCCTGACTAATGCATAAATGGACTAATTAGCTAGGAAATATCCCTCAATATGTATATAGATCATTATTTAGCAAGAGATTAGTAAAGAAATAGCTAGGGAAAAAAAATAA
This sequence comes from Biancaea sappan, assembly GCA_037074585.1. NCBI lineage: Eukaryota > Viridiplantae > Streptophyta > Magnoliopsida > Fabales > Fabaceae > Biancaea > Biancaea sappan. Next base: position 81,896,848 of record CM073492.1, read on the forward strand.
ATAGTGACAGATTTTAGTGAGAGACTTTCCCACACTAAAATCCGTTGTTGTTTTGTTACTTTATTGTACTATAACTAGACAGTCTTCTCAATCGAGGAGTTGGGTGCAATTTTTGAATTTTAACTGTTAATAATAAATATTTGTAAACTGCTAAATTTATATAGACTAAACCAACCTCAATTGATTTTTGGCAAAAGTACATTTCTTATCCCTAATATTTACATCAAATTTTAATTTCATCCCTAACTTTTTTTTACGTTAGTTATGTCCTACATATTTCTTTTTGTTTCAAGTATACTTTTTTTACTAACATTGTCTATTCTGCTAATAGAAAATGCTGACTAGACAGTTCACGTGGTATATTTCAGGTAATACGTTATTTGCCATGTGTTAGCCATGTAGATATGTAAAAAAAGATAAAAATACTCCTAATTTCTTTCTCCTCACATAGACACACTCTCTCTATGTGTCTCTCTCCCCTTTCTTTCTCTGCATCTATCTCTCCTCTCTCTTTCTTGGCTATAAGACATTGGTGGGTCCCAGAAGACGCTTTTCACCGACGAGAACTTCCCCCAAAAGTGGCTGGATTGTAGCACCCTCATGCCTCCAATTTCTCTCTCTCTCTCTCTCTCAGCCTCACTCCCTCGTGTGCTTTATTCTCTGTCTTGGACACCAGGGGAAATTGACAAGTAAAGGAAGGAAAGGGGGAGAGGGAGCTCCAATGAAGAGCTATAGTTATGCTACCACCTTGCTTCACGGTCTGACTTCTTTCTGTCTTTTCTCTATCTCTCAACTCTCACCTCAGTTCTATGGCCAAAGAATAAGGCCTACAACCTTTCTCCATCTCTCCCTTATTCATCTCTCTCTCTTACTTAGTCTTTCTCTATCTCTCACTCTCAACTCTCTCTTTTTGCCTCCTTTGTTTCTCTCTTATGCTCACGGCTTCAACATACACAACAACAGATATACATACTAACTAGAAATGTGAAATAGCAACTGTCGTTGGAAGATAAACAAGTCGCACATTAATAAGCAAAGAGAGATATGGGGATTTTTAAGTGTGATGTAGTCAAATTCAAAGTGTCTTAGGCATTTTGAATATATTGCCTACCTTTACACTATCAAAAATAAAAAAATACCTCCCAATCAAAGACTTGGACCAGGCCCACTAAAAATTTTAACATGGTATTAGAGCCTAAATAGCCTAATAGCCCATTCATAATCCAAGAGACCCGCAGCCCAACACCCCTAAAAAAAATGTTCAAACATGTGGCCTCTTGAGACTCAAGCCTAGGAAAAAAAAAAAGGATCCTCTGAGGCTGAAGTACAAGTGGAGGCTAATTTAAAAAAAAAGTCTAAGATGGCACACCAAAAAAGGCCTATGATGGCAAGTCAAGTCTCAATCAAATCAAGCGGTTCGGACTTGAGGGGGGTGTTGGAAGATAACAGAGTTCCACATTGATAGGTAAAGAGAGATATGGGGGTTTTTAAGTTTAAGGTAGTCAAATTCAAAGTGCCTTAGACATTTTGGATATATGCCCACCTTTAGACTATCAAAAATAAAAAAATAATAAAAATACCTCCCAATCAAAGACTTAGACTAGGCCCACTAAAAATTCTAACAAGTGTAAGAGGTACCTTGAGCTTCGTCTCAGCACCTCACGACACTATTGTCTAGATCGATGGCCCACTGTGTTTCTCGCTCACGTTATCAACACAATTTTAGCATGAGCAGGATGGAAAGCCTATGTGTGGTGAGCTGAGAGAGAGAGAGAGAAAAAAAAAAAGCTTTCTATTGCATGCCATTTTTGTGCTTTGTTTTAGGTCCAGGAAACAAAGGTGTGACGATGTGTGTGAAGGGTGGCAGGAGAAGATGAGTTTGGAGGAGAAGGTGCTAGTGTGAGGGGAGAAGATGATGTGTGAAAAAATGGGTGTGTGAAGCAATGCAGTGAGAAGATGAGTTTGGAGGAAAAGGTGCTGGTGTGAGGGGAGAAGATGATGTGTGAAAAAATGGGTGTGTGAAGCAATGCAATGAGAAGATGAGTTTGGAGGAAAAGGTGCTGGTGTGAGGGGAGAAGATGATGTGTGAAAAAATGGGTGTGTGAAGCAATGCGGTGGACATAATTAACGTAGAGAGAGAGAGAGAGAGAGAGAGAGAGAAATTAGGTGTAATTTTGTCTTTTTTTTTTATATATTTGACATGATTACCATATGACAAATGATGTGTCGCCTAAGATGTACCATGTGAACTGCCTAATCCATATTTTTCATTTACGAAATATACGACGTTAGTAAAAAGGATATATTTGAAACAAAATGAAATATATAGGACATAACTAATACAAAAAAAAATATTATGGATAAAATTGAAATTTGGTATAAACGTTAGAGACATGAAGTGTATATTTTCCTTTATTTTTTCTTATTTTTTATTCAAAACTCTAATTTCATAGATTCATGTAAATTTAAAGAGATCAAATCATCAAAAGTTCATCTAATTTATCATCCTATATAACAAAACAATGGCTTTTAAATATTTTATGGAAGTTTATTATCAATTTTTCAAGTTAATGAGATAAGCTATATAGCTCACTAACTATAGGAAGTTTTTTTTTTTGGTTGCATTTTAGCCTTAACAATTAATAGGAGATTAAAAAAATAAATTCTAATTAAAATAAAAAACACATATAGCAAATATTGAAAAAGAAATATCCCACATGTTAGGTAAAAACCTATTTTATCAAACAGTTCTATTTTCATAGCACTGTCGCAAATATATCAATTGAGAGGACATGACGTTGATTAAAATGTGGTGATAAGATAGACACGTCAAAATCTCCAATAATTTGCTAAAAAGCTGCTGTACAATGAATCTTCAAATGCTTTTCTCACCACCATTTATATATACATATATATGTGTATATATATATATACAGAGAGAGAGAGAGAATATCTAAGAGAGTGAGTGGAGGGGATAAACCACACATACGAATGTAATGAACTAGCCTATTTCAACTCGGGGAGAAAAAGATAGATTAATAATTTAATAATCAATTTTTAAAAAAATATTTAGTCATATGCACTAGAGTCGTTACAGTTCTGGCCAAACCTTGAATTTTATTCATTACAACCCAAATCAACCCATGTTTACATTTGATTTGAGCTGCTCAATTTGAAACAATGGGTCTAGATTTATACCCTCATATCCATTTTGCTGCATGCCTTTCATCAATTTTGAATATGATACCGTCCTCAGATTGATAATTATTTTCCACGCAGTAACCGTTAATTACAGAGCAATACAATTTTCTTGCCAAAGTTTCACCGTGAATTACAGAATCCATGAATTATTGTTGTTCTCCATCATCATCATAGTCCTCATCATGGTCTGTTCTTGACTATAAAACCCATCATTTGGGCACTGAGGATTCACAAGCCGAGGCACAGGCACCGTCAATGGCGGTGCTGGTGTGGACTGGTTTGAAAAAGAGCAAGAGGAAAACATCAAAGGAGTGGTCTCCGAGCTATCGGCGTCGACTATGACGCCATTGTGCTGCTGCGCCTCGTCGGAGAAGAAAGTCACGTGAGATGACAGATTTGCGAACTCCGTTGATGGAGGAAGGTGATGGAGGGAAGAAGAAGGAGGAGGTGGAAAGTTCAGTTTTTTCCCTCCGTGGTTCTTCTGAAACACCCTGCATACGACCCATTCATTCTGCCATAAAAACAAAAAGTACTAATAAATATCACCAAAAAAATTCAATTTAAGGATCAATGTTCTTAACTGATATAAGAGAATTCAAAGGAGTTGAAATTACCTTGACATTTTGGGATTGAACGGTGATGGAGACACCATTCCCACGACCTTGAAGCCTATACTCATGCATGACCCAGCTTGTCCTTTCACCTTTAGGGGCTCTTCCTTTGTAGAAAACCAGAGTCTTCTTCATCCCAATCACTGTCTTCTCTCTGAAAATCTCTTTATCTTTCCCTGTGGCCTTCCAATACCCTGCTTCTGTGGCTCTGTTCGCCCTCTGCCCCAGTGGGTACTTCCTGTCTCTCACACTGAAGAAAAACCACTCCTTCTCTCCCCATTTTGCCCTCCCTTCACATTCATCCAAAACAAATAAATAAAAGAATCATCATACAGAAACCCAGAAAGATTCAACGGTGAGGACGATTCTTACAGGGTAAATCCCACGGTTCGCACTTGTTCAAGTCTGCTTCTCCAATGGCTATTGCAGTGAAGGAGCTGTCGAGGACCTTCTCTGAGAGATAGCAAATAATGAGCTCTTCATCCGTTGGATGAAATCTAAATCCTGCAGGTAACTCGAATTTTTCACTGTCTCTTCTTACAGGTGGTGAAAATTTTTCCATTCCTTTAGTGATCAATCAATCCCCTGTTTCAAGAAAAAAACCAGAAAGAGATGGATCAGGAAAAAAAAAACAAAGGTTTCTGGGAAGAATGAAAGCAGGGGAGGGACGAACCAGTGAAAGACTTGATTTTGATGGGGTGGGAGAGAGAAAGGATTTTGAAGGGGTTGGAGATGAATGTAACAGAAGAGAATGGGAGGAGATGAAGTTGAAGATGAAGAAGAGGATGAGGATGGTGATGGTGCTTGTGAAGAAAAGACAGTGAGAGAGAGAAAACGGAGGGAGTTCCTAAATACTGGTGTTTTGAAGATAGAGAGAACGGTGGATCGTAAGGTGACTCTTAATATTTGTGAGTGGCTTCAGGCAGTTCAGCTCTGTCCTTTTTAACTTTTATGTGATAACTTCCCCCTTTATCTCCTCAAACATGACCAGGAACAACTCTCCTAGTTTAGCCTCCATTTCATTTCTGTGCTTTTCTCTCTTTTGATTCCTTTTTTTTTTAATTGTATTCATTTTAATTTTTTCAGCAAAAAAGTATCAGTTCAAATTGTTTTAATAAAAATATTTGTTGTTATTGAATTAGATTCAGTATTTAAAAATATGATCTGAAAGTGAGATTTTTTAAATAAATTAATATTGAAAATTATGCTTTTAAAATCACCTAGAAAATGAGGCTTAATTTAAGCAACGCAAGGATAACATGAGCGGAAAAAGATAAAAGGAAATTTTTTACTATTATTAGGCAAAGTGAGATCTATATTTAATATTAAACTGTAGCAATGAGATCAGCTATTTTATTATAAAAACGTTTTTTCCCTTTTGCTGCTGCTGAGATTTCTTTTTGTGATACTTTTTATGCAATATTAGCTCTTTTTTTGTCATATTAGTAAGTGCAATGGACTCTTTAACCTAAATATTGAGTTAGGGATGTTTATAGGTTGAGTTTCTTTAAGTTGAGTTTCAGTTTGAATTAATTAAATGATAGTAGGTGGGGTAGTAAACACTGTCATTTGAATTGAACCAACATAACTCATGCTTTTACGGATTAAACAATGTTATCATGTTGCCAATATTCTTAATTTGTTAAACACTAAGTCCAAATTATATGTCTAATTTGAAACCCTACAAATGTGAAGGTCTTCATGACTAAAGAAAATCTAAGGTTTAATGTTCCACTCCACATATAAAACATATAAGGTAAAAAAGAAGAGGGGATGGGTTGAGCGAGTTGATTTGGATTAGTATGAATTGAATTTTCTCAATTTGCAGTTGAAACTACCAACGACTATTTAGAAGAAATAAATACGAAACTGTTAATTTAATTTGACTCATAGTTTAGTTTTATAGTATTGACAAATTAACCTATCTCACCAACCACCCTTATTTTGACTACTAAAACATATTAGGGCACATGCTAAGATGATATGGTTTGTTAACTTTCAACATTTTAACTAATTTGCTTGTACTTAAAAAGATGAATTTGTGTGCAAATTCTTTTTGTTTTGAGGCTGAGAAAAGAAAGCAGCCTCCAAAGTAAAATATGAAACATTCAGTTATTTATGTCACAACACCATATTGCTCCTAACTCTCGACATGTCGTCCACTAAAATGCCTACATAATTATCTGAAAGCAAAACTCAGTTAACATATAGAAATAAAAAGGAAAAAGAAAAGAAAAGAAAAGAAAAGAAGTAGATATATATGTTTGGTTCAAACCAATGTTTTAAAAATTGAATAGGTGAAAGTATTGATTTACGATTTATTGGTCTAACCGTGATCGAACTGAAGTCGAATCGGTAATAATTAAATATATATTTTTAATTTTATATACTGAAAATATATAATATAATAAATCAATAAATTTTCACACTTAATTTTAGTAAATTTATATTATTATTATTATTATTATTATTATTATTATTATTATTATTCTCTTATTTGTTACTGTAGAAAAATGATATTATTATAAAAAAAATTAAGAAGAAAAAAAATAATAACATGATAGAAAAGAATTAAAAAAAAAAAGATAAAAAAAGCTTGTTAAAATCTATATAGTGTGAAAAATAATTATATTTTATAAATAGTGAATTTTTTTAAACAAAAACTGATTCAGTCGGTATGACTGGTTTTCATCAATTTTTTGACCAGTTCAACTATTTCTTAATCAGTTTTTTAGCCAACTAGTTTTGGATGGTGAACCGAATCAGATCAGTGACTAATTTCTAATCGATTCGATTCTATAACCACTAATTGAAACGGTGTTTGAAAAAAACCGCCTTTAGTTTGAGAGGAGAAACTGCGCAAGGAGACAAATAAATGAGGGAAACCCAAGCCTAAGCAAAGTCAGCGATATTTATCCAAATTAAAAGTGAGACCTTCTGTTTCAACTAAATTTTCATTTATGGACATTAAAGATATTGTCTAGTACATATTATGTATATACATTAAAAATCCCATACATGAAGGAATCAGTTAGGTCATTTAATTGCCCCGTAAAACATGATGTTTTTCTATCTCTTCTGATAACAAAAAAAATAATTTGTTTATATGTAATGGTCTTAACATGTTAGATTGGTTTAAGTGAGCTTTTCAATGAAAACAATCAAATAATTAATGACAAATTGCTTTGGGCTAGACGGTTGGGTTTTAAATGATAGAGTAAACACAACCCAATTACACAAAAATCGACTAAAATTGTCAATTCTTAATAATTATATAATATAACTTAAAAATCTAGAGTTGTGAATATTACTCAAAATTTCTATAGAGACTATAAAGCATATATAATTAATCACCAAAAGAAGAAAAAAAAGAAAAATCTATATTAATCTATCGCTATTAATCAATCAAAAGAAAAATTTTAGTTTAGAGAGTGTGTTATTTCAAAGGGAAGTAGTTACTATCTCACACAGAACTTTTACACAATGGGAATAATCAAGTGAAAATCAATAACATGTATATATATATATATATATATATATTATTTCCTTTAAGGAACTACAACCCTAATTTCTTTAAGTTAGGCCTATTATTATTGGCCCATTAACAATTGTAATGGCCTAATAGGGTTTTTAACATTTGACCTAAACCAATTTATATTAAAATGTAACCATATATATAGCCCAAAATTAAAAATTTATTAAGTTCAATATTTTTTGGCATATATAAATATTTGATAGCTCACCACGTGCAATTATAATAATATGTGAGTTCACCTTTCTAAGAAAATTACTACCAATCGCCCAATTGGACTGCATTTTTTTTTTTAATATTATACATGACAAACCTGAGTGAGCACATATAATTGCTATCAAACAATATCTTGAAGACAATCTGATCCATCAATAATACTAATAGAGGATCATAGCATACTTTCATTATATAATCAGAAAGTAAGCCCTTCTATAGTCACATAACCAGTAAAATTAATAATATAGATCAAGTTTGGATGTGTAGCATGAAAATTACATATAAATGACCTTATTCATGCCTATTTCCAACTAGTTCTACCTTATGACTCAAATTGTCCCAAACGCTTTCTAAATCTTTATGAAAAATCGCAATAGAAATCCCAACTTTATGTTTGAGTGCACAAACTAAATGAAATACCTCATGAATATCTATTCATATAAATACATCAGTCTATAAGAACAACTAACATGTCTATAAGTGTGAAGAAAATTATAATCAATATCATAAATCAAACTCTAATTACATTGTCAAAATTCAACAACTTACATATGAGTAACATGCTCATGAAACACCTTGGGTGAAAAAACCTTGGTGAGTAGAGCAACAAGCATAGAGTTTGTATTGATATACTTAATAGACATCGTGCCACTCTAGACCATTTCCTTCACAACTAGGAAAGTAATCATCAGAGTACCCCTATCACATGGTAATTCGTCCTCTGATATGTGAGCTTGTAGTCCTTCGTTTTCAGTAAATATCTCATAACTGTCTTTACAACTTTCCAATTAGTCAAGCCCAAGTTACTCATATATCTGCATAGTATCCCTACATTGTATGCAATACCCAGATGCTTACGTGCCTATGCATAATGAGACTACCCACAATTGATGCATATGAGATTGTCTCTATCTCTTTCCTCTCAAAATCAATTTTAGGACATTGTTGCATATTGAACTTATCACCTTTTGACATAGACTTGTCCCCAGGTGCATAGTTCTCCATGCCAAATCTAGCCAGTATGTTATCAATATAACTTTTTTACAATAATCCCAAAATGTTTCTAGCATGATCCCTATAAATCTTTTTACTCAAAAAAGAGGATGCCTCACCAAGATCTTTTATCTCAAATTTGTTTGAAAGGAAAGCTTTGGTTTCACACAAAATGTGACACCCGTGGTTAAAATTTTTTGTGTTTGTTAATTTTATTTTGTATGCCTTGGTGGTTTACATCATCTCCTCTGTGTATGCTAGTTAAAAGAATGGGTTACACATTTATTTTTGTATGGATTGTGTGTATGATGGATGCTATATAATGTGATGTTTATACTACATGTAAAATGTGATTTAGGCTAATGAGGGACTAAAATGAAAAATAAAAGTAAGAGATTAAAATGAAAAATAAAACTTAGTTAGGGGTTGGACGAAATTACTCAAAATAGGATCACTAGGTAGGAATTAATTCAAAAAAAAAATAATGTGAGGCTTCAAAGGTTAATTAAAGGTTTAAAATTCAAGAAAATTAAATGTAGGAAAAATTAAGAAAACAATTCCCTTTGATAAATATAATTTAAGTAGATTTAAATAATAAAAATAATGAATAAATAAAAGTATAGGTTAGGCGTGAAGTCTAATTTAAATTAAGTGAAATAATATTATAACATAAAATAATAATAAGGGAAAGATAGGATTGTGATAGGAAAGAAGTATAAAACAAAATAATATTAATAAAACAATGATATAAAGAATTAAAAAATTAATAAAATAAAAGGAAGATAATGCATATTTCCTAGATTTTAGGTGTGTGCTATTTAAATAAATAAGCAGGATTATTAATAGAATAACAGATATTAAATAAAGATAAATAAGATACAAGACATTCAAATTTAAATCAACTAGACTTAATATTCAAATTAAATTGAGGCAAAAATATATTTCATGTGTCTAATGTTTATACTGATTTTTATTTATGCCCATAAAGTTTATTTTCAAAGTTGTTCTACATATTTCAGTTTTTGTTAGATACGTCATTTTTTTAACACTGTCAAATTAATTAACAGAAAACGCTGACTAGACTGCTACGTAGCAAAAATAATCTGCCACGTCATGTCACGTGTGCTCATAATCTAAAATTACAAAAATAACCCTAATAATAATTAAAAAACATTGTCTTCTCTCTCTCTCTCTCTCTCTCTCTCTCTCACTCATATCACCGCTCTCCTTTCTCTCTTTCTCTCTCTCGTCTATGTTTCTCTCATCTCGTCTTTGTTTCTCTCTTGACATCTCTCCCTCTCTTGTCTCTCTGTCTCTCCCTTCTTTTGACATGACCCCGTCTCTCTGTCTCTCCAAGCAAGTTTCTGCCTCTTCATCAATCGACTTTGGCATCAGATTCTCAGCAACATCAGCAGGTTTCATCTTTGTCTCTTCAAACAGCTTCTCAATTCTAGAATACAATTGGTGGGATTCAATACCCAAGTAATTCTTAGCAAGCACCTTGAATGCTTTGTAGCAACAATCTGACAATTTAATGTGCGTATCCATGCGTCCTCTCCTAATAAGAGCAAGATCCAGCTTTTCCACATAGTCAGTTGTGAACACAATGATCCTCTCTCCTCCATAGGCCGACCAAATCCCTTCAATAAAATTAAGCAATCCAGACAGAGTCACCTTACTAGGCTTGTCCTCTTCTTCTTGAGCCTTTTTAACTGGATCTTTGGATTCCTCATCCCTCTCCTTAGTTTTCTTCGCCTTCTTCCTTTGGCCAGTAAGATCAAGAGAGCAATCAATGTCTTTGATTACTATAATCGACTTACTGGGAGTTTCGATCAAAAGCTGTCTGAGCTCTGTATTGTCCTTCAAGGCTGTCAATTCAAGATCGTAGATATCGTAGTTCAAGAAATTAGCCTTGGAAGCCATCATAGTAGATTTACCTATTCCCAAAGTACCACAGAGCAAATAGCCACGCTTCCAAGCCTTCCGAACTTTCTTATAGTAACTTTTGCCATTTTGGAACTTGATAAGGACTTTGAGGATGTCCTCCTTGTTGATCCGGTCCAAGGCCAGAGTATAAAAAGTGGCAGGATGCTCAAAGATCACGTGGCTCCACTTGGTGCTTTTGTAGCCATACCGGCCATTGCTTGAATTGTTGGTGTACAACTTCAATTGCCTGTTTCGGGAGGCATGGCCAAAGACGTGTTTGAGGTAACGGCGAGTGATGAGATCTCAGTGACACGAGAAGAGAGACGGGGAGATGATGAGAGAATAGAGAGGTAGAGAGATGAGAGAGGGAGAGATATTGAGAGAAAGAAACAGAGATGAGAGCAGAGAAATGGAGAAGAGAGTGGCCGAGAGAGAGCAGCCAAGAGAGAGAGAGAGCAGCCGAGAGAGAGGACACTTTTTTAAATTATTATTAGGGGTAGCTTTGTAATTTTAGGTTATGAGTACATCTGACAAGTGATGTGACGGATATTTTTGCTACGTGACATCCCAATTAGCATTTTCTATTAATTAATTTGACGGTGTTAAAAAAATAGCATATTTGACAAAAACTGAAACATGTTGGACATATTTGACAAAAAAAGACTTCATGGACATAAATGAAAATTAGTGTAAATGTTAAAGATATGAAATATACTTTTTCCTTAAATTAAAAGCTCCTAAAGATAAATTAATTAATAAACAAAAACAAAAGTATATAACCTACAGCCTCCTTAATAGTAGGCGAGTAGCTTCTTGAATAAACCTAGAAAATATTAATAATAAAAGGATAAGACAAAAACCTATCTACTTAAAATTCAAATTCAAATTAAACTAAGATAATTAAGATACAAAGATCTAATTCAAATTCAAATTTCAATTAAATAGATTTAATAATTCAAACTGAACTAAAATCCCTCTAGAAGATCTAATCTAGATTAAACCTAAATAATTCAACTAAAAGACTACACTTTGCTTTGCATAACCACATAGCCAAAACATCAAAACACAATAGCAAAGGACTAAAAAACATAACACACCGCACGACCAAATTTCCCTAGCGTCTCTCTCTCTTCTTTTTTCTCTCTTTTCTCTCTAAAAAATATAAGAACCCTAGACGCTACACCTCCACACATAAACCTCAAGGAATACATCTTCAGTGGTCCTTCCAGATGTTGGAAAATTTCAAGAAATAAAGGTAAGAACTAGAAAACTTAATTTATCGTACTTTTATTTTCATGAAAATTAAAACGATCATAACTCCCATAATTAGGCTCTATTTTCAACAAATTAGATATCATCGAAAGCCCTTTGAGTCCAGTTTTTTAATGCAACAAGTTTTATTAAAAAAGGCCTTACCGATTGGGGCATATGACCAAAACAGGGACTAAAGGTTTGAAGCAAAAATGAGAAGTATTTTTATTTTATGATTTTTTTTTGCAACTCTTTTGTTAAAATTATTAGAAATTCATCTCGGAACCTTGCATACACCTTCCTTCTCTCCGAACAATATGCAAAACTCGGTAAACATAGCGTTAGAATCCAATGAGTGATTCGACTCTGTTTTAACTTGGTTTTAGTGTTGAGCATTATAAAGGGTGACATAGGATGGTCTCCTTAATATTGTAAAGTGAATCGCTAAGTCTCTAGGTAGATAGATAACAATGAAATAGGTGTGGCCTATGGCATATGGTGTACAAATTGATTAAATTATTATGTGGGAACTTTTTTTTAATTCAATTAAGTCCCTATAAAGGACGTTAGTGCTTAATCAACATATTGTTATTTGATTTATAGATAAATTTTTCTCGGGCATGTTGAGAATAGCGAATCGTTGTTATTTTAGGCTAAATTATGCCTGGACATATAGGGAATTGTAAATTATTATTAAATTAAAGTTTATTTATGTCCGACATGTTGGGGATGGTGAAGTAATTTAACTTAAAGTTTGTTTATGTTCGGACATGTTGGGGGTGATGAATTATTTTTACTTTAAAGATGGGTTATGCCCGGACACGTTAAAATTGTGAATTGTTCTCTATTGCCATGATTTCAATATGTTGATTTTGTAATAGCATGTATATTTGTTATTACATTGCTTGGTTGATATTAATGGCACCTCTTTCTCATGGCAAGGTCAATGAGAGTGGCTAGGTGAGCATGGCTCCTGATGGTGCCTTGACTTGTGAGTTGTGGAAATAGCCCTCATGGCAAGGTCAAGGAGGGTGGTTAGGTGAGTGTAACTCTCGATAGTGCCTTATCACTAACGAGTATCCTTGGTTAGATGCTTTTGGATGCCTTGAGACGGTATGTTTTCTTATTACAGTTTTGGTATTGAGATTTAGCCGAACAGGGTATTTTTTGTGATTTTTGACATGTTTAAACCTTGTTACGGTGAAATCATTCTATTCACTGAGTTTTATGACTCAGCTATCTGCTATTTTTCCTTTTTACAAATTCAGTTGTTGAGGAGCACTCGCCTGAGGAATAGCAGTGCTTGTTCTATGACCTTCCCGTTGCTGGGTAAGCCTACGATATTTTCAATTTTGAGTTCTAGGTCGCTCTATAATTGTTAGGACACTTAAGAGGGATTCCGGGACAATACATCATTTTTTTTCCACTTTATTTATTTCATTTGCACAGTTTCACGAGATGGCTTAATGAATGTGATGTTAAGGCCATGATGGATTTTATTATTTTTTATTTGGATATTCTGGACTATGATGATACATTTGAATTATATTATTCGGACATTAAGGAAAAATAGGTTTGACAGATATGATGTTAAGCCTATGGATTTTTATTGTTTTATTTGGATATTCTAGACTATGATGATACATTTGAATTTTATTTACTATGTGGATAATGGCTATATGATGAATGACATTTTGTTTGGATGATGATGATATCTTGAGTTTTTTTCCATATTGAGATGATGGTGGCATGATTAATGGTGTTTTATTTAGGTAGTGATGACATGACGAGTTATGTTTTGGTTTGATAAAGATGGTATGTTGAACTACATTCATAATTCCAAATGACGATTGCATGATTATGAAATTGTATGACCACTCGTGTTTACATTGAGAACTTAAGTAGTTATTGAAGCAAGATGTACATCTAAGACGTTTTGAACCTCATCATAATGAATGTATGAAATTGAAAAGAACTTTTAATTATTATTTATCCTATGAAAAGGAAAACATGATTTATTGTTTAGTATGTGACATTAAGACTAATAAAGAAGGGTGATGCTAAGTTATTTCTAATGCAACATCGTTTCAAAATGGTAAGAGGATATAATCGAATTACCGTAAGAGAAATAGTCTTGTATGGCTTGATATATATTCTTGTATGAGATGTATGTTATACGAATGACATGGAAACCAGGTATGTCTTCTCCTTACACTCTCTTTGTATGTTCGAGCATGGAATGGAGACCAGGTACAAACCTTCCCTAGTGTGAAAATCTGTGTATCTGTGTGATGTATGTTTTAAGTTTATATAACATATGAGCAGTGTAGATTTCAGGTACAATTTTCTTCTCTACTTTGATCTTGTGTGTACTTATATGCTGTTGTGGACCCTGTATGTTATTAGGCTCTTTTAATTTATATTATGTGTGATTCAAATAACTGAATTGAAATTAAGGGGTAGATTTTTAAAGAATAAGGCTTATAGTAATGGGAAGAGTCGTTATTATACCAGTTACGGGCCTAGGTAGCAGGTCGTGACACAAAAGGACCATATCATTAGTAGCTATCAATATATCATCCAAATATAAAACAAGTATGATAAACTTGCTCTCACTAATCTCAAGATATATACATTGATCCATAATTTTCTCCTTAAACCCAAATGAGGAAACTATTTCATCAAATTTTAAATTTCACTGACGGGATGCCTATTTTAACCCATAAATTTAATTGACATAAAAGGTGCTTTGAGTAATCTAACTCAAAGGTCTCGGTTACATCATGTATATTGTTTCATCAATGTCACCATTGAGAAATGCAGTCCTTATATCCATTTGATGGAGCTTTAGATCATAATATGCTACAAGTTTCACAATGATTCTAAAGGAGTTCTTCAATGAAAATGGAGATAAGGTCTCTTTAAAATCAATGCCTTCCTTATGAGTGAAACTTTTGGTGACTAGCCATGTCTTATATCTCTCAATGTTACCCTTTGAATTCCGTTTAGTTTTAAATATCCATTTACAACCAATAGGTTTTGCTTCTTCAGGCAACTCAACAAGATCCCTTATATAACAAGAACCCTAATAGTGCAATTTTCACAAAAGGCACAAAATTAATAAAATCCTGGTGATTAATCAACGTTAAAATATTTGAAAACCACGCTAATGGAGTAAAAACATCCTAGTTATACAAGAATTGATTAAAATCATCAATCCGTATTAGTTATATAATAGAACTTTAAACCTTGGAGTTGTGAATATTACTCCCAAAATCTCTACAAATTAAAGACTATAAAGTATAGTTGATCACTAAAAGAAGAAGAAAAGAAAAACGTACCTTGATCTATTATTATCAATCAATCAAAAGTGAAAAGTTTTAACTTGGAGAGAGGGTTCTTCTAAGGTTAAATAATTATTATCTTAAGAACTTTCACATAATGAGAATAATGAAGTGACAACCAATAACTCATATATATATATATATATATATATATATGCTACTTCCTTTGGGAAACCAGAGCCTAATTTTCTTAAGTTAGACCCATTATTATTGGCCCATTAATAATAGTAATGGCCTGACAAGGTTTCTACACACTAGGCCCAAACCAATTTATATTAAAATGTAACAACATATATAGCCCAAAGTTAAAATTTTATTAAAGTTAATATTTCGGGTTATATATAAATATTTGATAGCCCATCATATAAAATTATAATAATATGTGAGTCTACCTTTATACTAACATTAAAAACTTTGTCAATTATATTGAATCAACCCAAATCATACTCGAACGAATTAGATTGACAAGATAGTCTTTTTCAATAATAAAAAAAAAATACTTTCAACGTTCCTAGCATTTTTATGTTACTAAAAACTAAGTCCTGTTGTATCCAAAGGGATTTATTTATTTAATTGTAATTTAGTTTGTAAATTATGGGTTACTACTGAGGTATCCCTAGGTTTGTATGATTATTAATATGCCCATTTTTCAGGGCTGACAATTCTTTTCTTGCTCTTTGTCTTGGTGCCTTGACTTGATCTATGTGTTTTTATATTCACATTATTTTCTTGAATGAAGCATGATGTTGTTTTTCCTTTTCTTCAATCCAATGCGCACTCTTCTCGTTTAGAACCAACCTATATAAAAAATATCTTACTTACAAACCAAAAAGTTAGTTCAATTTAGAATAAAGAGCATGATTTAAAGATAAATTATTTCATTCCAAATAATATGATCATGTTTAGATATATGTAGCATATATTATAATTAATCTTTATATATCAATGCCACATTTCTTACATATTTGTCATCATCAAAACTTATAGCACAATGGCTTAGGGCTAAAAATAACATCCTGCTACAGTAGAGGTTGATGTTCTTTACAAGTTGAAGTCAGAGGTGATTAGAATTCTAGAAACAGTGCATTTACTTTGGCTTTGTTAATTGTTTAATTCTTCTTCCTGACAACTTAAAGGTAGTTGTGTTGTAAATACTGTTTTTTTATGTTAAAAGAAGCTTAAGTTCAATAGTAATAGTAAAGCACTTTGAATATTATGTTCTGATTCTTCTTCTTGACAACTTTGGAGAAAAGGCACGCATGCAGAAATATTTAACTTTTTCTAAAAAACTAAAATTTAATTATTAGCCACACCTAAAAAGGTGGCAAATAATTGCCTAAATTATTTTTAAAAAAAACTAAAACTAAATGCTTAGTAGTTGCTTAAAAAATATTTTGTTTGAAAGTAAATTAAATAATTAGTCACAGGTTAAACTGGGGCAATTTCCACTTAGCCACAGTTTAAACTGCAGAGAAGTATATGTTATCATGGTCATTATAACTGTGGCTAAAGCACATGCTTAATTTTGCCTTGGTTTTTGCAACCGTAGTTACACTGTGTTAGTGTAGTTTTAAGTCAACAGTGGCAAAACACCTTTTTTTTGTAGTGATTACTTCTTAGCCGAGGCCCTCAATTGTCATCTGTAGGAACAACTCATACAAAATTACATATATCAATCATTACAATCATTTTCCATGCCCATGTGTGACCTATTAATTAATAAGCACATGAGAGGTATTTCAAATAACTATACCCCTATTAGTAAGGTTTGTTGACCCTAAGGCTATATGCCATAAGTTTTGATGATGACAAATGTATTTGAATAGTAGCATTGATATATATAAAGATTAATTATCATATATATGCTACAAGTACTTAAGCATGATTATGTTATTTAATATGTATGTTGTATATATTGAATCATGCTATTAAACTAACCATTGGGTTTGCAAGTAAGATATATTTTATAGGTTGGTTCAAAACAAGAAGAGTGAGCATTGTATTGAAGAACAAGGAAAAGCAATATCATGCTTCACTCAAGGAAAACAACATGCAAGGATGAAGCTCCAAGAAATGAAGAATTAGAAGATTTGAAGTCTTGGAAGCTTGGATGCATCAAGATAGCCTATGTGTTTAAATTAGGTATATTTTATATAGGCTAGTATATTTGTGCAACTCAATGATTTAGATTTGCATACATTGGCTCAAGCATTTTTGAACAAAAAGATAGTGAGATATGAAGTTTTACAAAAGTTATTTTTTGACCTTTGGTCACTCCTTATATCATATCTCATAAATTAAAAATCGGTTTTTCAAGTATCTTAATCTCATTTGATAGTAGACTCAAAGATCTTTTCAACGGTATATTATTTATTCCAAAACAGAGTCCAAATGAGAAATATATGACTATTCAAAATATAGTTTGAAAAACTGAAAGTTGATTTTACTGTAATAAAAAATTATTCTGTTCTGACCTATAGTCAGTATTTTGATTATATATTTTAAAAGAAAAATAATTTTTGAGTAAAACTTGGCTCATTTGAAACTAGACTCCAAGAGCTTTCCAACGGTATATTATTTGTTTAAAACGGAGTTCAAATGAGGGAGTTATGAATTTTTAAAGAAAGCTCAAAATCTGGACTGCACTATAACGGCTATATAACGGCTAGTTTTGTAAAATCTTATATATATGACCTTAGATACACGATTTTGAGTAAGAACAAAGTCCTACAATGTGATATTAACTTCTTCTATCATCTTTGAGAGAAAAGAAAGCATTCTTGAGCCAAATCTTGCATATTCTCTATCATTAGAGTTATTAGAGCTTCATTTGTTTTCATCTACTCTTTAGAGAGAGTTTCTTTGTATTGTTGATTTTGATCAACACATATATTATTTTGAGTTGAGGTTCGCAAGTACCGATGTTGGAAGAACTTGCTTTGGGTTGAGGAGGAGCCCGGATTCATAAATTCTCCATTGTGGTTTCGCAAATACCCGGATCGAATTTGCGTGGTTGTAGTCGTTTGCAAGTACCCGGATTAAACTTGCAATTATAGTGGAAATACTCAAGTGGTCTCTTGAGGACTGGATGTAGGCTTGGATTAGCCGAACCAGTATAAATCTCCGAGTTTGCTTTCTCTATCCCTTACTCTTTAATTTGTGCATATTGATATCTATTCTTTAATTCCTTGATCTTTATAATTATTTATCTTGACAGCACATTGATTTTCTGTATTGTATTTATTATCCTAAGCATTGTACTTTTACATAAAATCATTTTAACTTCCAATTAATTCTTGTGAAAAATTTATAAAACCCAATTCACCCCCCCTCTTGGGTTCCAACCATTACTTTCAATTGGTATCAGAGCTTGGGCTCTTGATTTAAGACTTAACCGTCTAAGAGTAAATATGGTTGGATCTAGTGAGTGGTTTATGTCTGAAAATTGTTCTTTCACAGAACCTCCAATTTTTTATGCTAATCATTTTCAATATTGGAAGTATGAAATGAAAATTTTTTTAATTTCAGTAGACCATAAACTCTGGAAAATTATAGAAAATGGTTTTTATATGCCTGTCAAGGAAGAACAAGGAAAATACATTTCAAAACCCAAGAGTGAATGGAATGATACTGAAAGAAGTTTAGTGCAACTCAATACTAAGGCAAAATTGATTATTTCTTGTGCATTGAGTCAAGATGAATTTTTCAGAATTTCCAATTGTGCAACTGCTAAGGAAATGTGGGAAACTTTAGAAGTTGCATATGAGGAAGATCTTGTTGCAATGGAATTAAAGTCTAGAAATCTCATTAATGAACTTGATATCGCTCAAATGAAAAATTGTGAAACCATTAATGAGATACGACTTGTGCTTAATCAATTGCAAGCTCTTGGTGTTGAACTTACAGGAAAATCTCAAATCACCAAGGAGATAGAAGAAAAAGAAAAAGGAGAAAAAGAGAAACCACAACCAAAAACTGAATCATCAAAGAAAGCTTACCTATCTTCCATTTGGGGAAATAGCAATTCCGATGAGGAGAACACAAATGAAGAAGCCAACACTTGTCTTGTGGCCAGAGATAAAGATGAGGTAAATTCATTTGACTACTCTTTTGAAGAATTACAAGATGCCTTTGATGATTTACATGAAGAATCTCTTATACTTGCAAAGAAACTAAATATTTCAAAACAGAAAAACTCTTCTCTTGAAAATGAGTTGGAAACATTGAAAAATGAATTTTCTATTTCCAAGGAAGAGAATTTTGTTTTTGAAAATCAAAACAGAACTTTGCAAGAAGAGAATTTGATTTTAAAGGCAAATATCTCTACCAACAAAAATTACTTTTGTAGCAAGTGTGATTCCTTGAAAAAGGAGAATGAGGATCTTAAAAACACACTTAAAAAACTTTCTCAAGGTAGAGAAATTCAAAACTCTTCTGTTGAGAAACAAAGTAGTAGCTTTAACAAAATTGATTTTGTTCTTAACAAGTCAAATCAGAAATATTTCGAAAACTACTTTGTTCCTACAAAAATGTCCAAAAGTCCACCTTGCACTTGTTTTTATTGTGGACTGAAAGGACACAAGTCTTACTCCTGTTTTTATAAGAAAAATCTTGTTCATGAAGTAAAAATGAAATGGGTTCAAAAAGGACCTCATGACCCAGGCAAACCCAAAAAAATTTGGGTATCAAAGACAAAGGATTAATTTGCAAATTTGCCTCGAAGCAAGGAGCGGAAATAACTTTTCAATGGCTACATCATTCAAACTCCACTCTCTTGCATCAAAAGGAGGCAATGGATAAGTAAACATATAAGCTGGAATGCATTGTAAGAAATTTGACTGATATGTTTACTGCTCTCTAATGCTTTTGTCTGTTCTCTAATATGCATTACATCTATCCTTGATACTCATGCATGCTATATCTGAAAACAATTGTTAGGTGTGCAGCTTATAGATTCGAATTTTGTTTTGAGCTAAAATCTTTCTTCCAAATTTTGTTCAAACTATCCTTTTTACCGCATCATGAAAACTTACTTCCATTACACGCACATTTTTCTTGTCTTCACAACAATAAGATTCCTCCTACCTATAGTATTTATCCTTGCTGTAATCTTATTTAAATATTTTCAATGAAATCAAATATTTTGCAATATTGCATTTCATGAAAGCATAGCACTTTTATTAATATGGCATATCTTGAACATAATGTTGCTCCTAGTACTCGAGATTTATTTGAACATTACTGATTTGAACATCAAAGTGCTCCACCAAAAGTGTTTTGCAGGAGTTAGTCCTCAAATCTATCCTCTAAGCTCATTCGTAATGATCGACCAATGCTTGACAGTGATCTTATGAGAGATTGTTTTCAAGAGGATCTTGCAAATAATCAATCAATTAAGTTCATTAAAATTGCAAGAAGATATAATCAAAAGAAGAGCAATGAGCAAAACAAGAATATCAAAATCTTGAGGAGGAACTTCAAGAAGCAATAAGAGTTTGCCAAAATTGATGAGTATCTCTATTCTTTACCACTTTAATATTTAATTGAGTGATACTCCCTGATCATAATTGGCTATGTTGGCAATTTTTTTTTACTGACATACTTTCATTACAATGATATATTGTTCTCTAATATTTTACATATTTGATCATATCATTGTATATAAAGATATTGTCTTTATACCATTCATCATGGTTTGAGCATTATACATGTCATATCCTTTGTATAAGATATAGCTTATGAACGATTGTTTATGGATTCTAGTTTATATCTGATTATATCTTATTAATCCATATTACCTCAATTATTGTACTACATACTCAAGTTATAATATGTTTTATCTTGATAAGTATGTAACTTGCTTTTGCTTTGAAATGATGATATATATGTCCATGTCAGAAAATTCTTTCCATCTTTAAAATGGATATATATTTTTCAATATATATATACTGTGCTGAATTTGTGTAGCTAATTTCTTTTATCTTTCTTTATTATTATTATTTTTTTAAGTACCGCCATCTGAAAGAAACCACTTGCATTAAAATTAAAAAAAAAAAAACAAACCGAAGGATTACATTGCATTAAAAAAAAAAAGAAGGTTTGCTCATAGATGAGCAATCTATAGGCGAGGTGGTCTCGGATTAGGTGGGTTGTATTGAATCATCACCCCTCGGCCATTCCTTGGAGCAAGAGACTGAGCAATGTCATGGAGGGTAGTGTAAATCCCATTCATACAATCAACACTTCTTTGTTGTTGATTGCAGAAGCATTGGGTAGACCAATAGAAGAACCTATCTATTCTTGAAGTCAGTGCCGCATTGTTGCGTTTAGCTAACTTCTTCTGGTCCTCTATCATCTTCTTGAGTTTCTTCACCTCCTGCTCCAGACAAGCAATTTTGTCTTCTGACGTATGGCCTGTACTAATCTCCTCACCTTCTTCGATCTTCATCTTCTTCTTTTGGTTCTCTTGAGATTCCTCCAAAGGTCTTTTGCCTTTGTCCTTGCCTAGACTCAAGTTTAAGTCGAGCTCTTCCTCCCTTGCCTCTACTGTGAGATCAATGAACTTTCTTGCTGCCATGGTTTGGAAAATTCAGAAATTTTTGTAGGAGTATGAAGAGAGAGGAATGTCAGAAAGTTATAGGCTCAGAGATGAATACTCTTTGTGGTGTGGTAATTGAGAACTCTGGGGCAGTCTTTATAGAGAGAAAATTATGACTTAGAGTCAACGAAGATATCTCTTCGCCGCACCCCTACACGCTCATCCTATGGATTTTGCAAGCTGGAAGCCAGAAGTCTAGGGTACGCATGCACACCGATAACGCGTCACATTAATGGCAAAACCACGAAAGTCAATTTTTTGTGGATTTGCGGCTGATTTAATTTGTTTTGATTAGAAATTTTAAGGATTAATAAAATGGTGATATTCAGAACCGTATTTTTCTGCTTCGTTGTGTTGTTCTTGAGAGCTTTCAGTATAATATACATGATTGATTGCATCATGCTCTGATCACATGTATCTAAGAACATATGTTGTGTATGCAATTCATGCATCATGAGCGAAGGCTATGGCTAAGAATAATATTTCATGATTCCACATGCACTCATACAAAATGAGCTGTCAAAATTTTTACATGTACTCATCCTCAAGATACATATATAAATTCATTTTGAATGGGTATATAAATTGCTTCCTTTGTGATGAAATTTATCTTATCCTTTATGAAGCAAATTTGTTTTGAAAAAGGACTTTAAAAATGCTTCTATTATGTTAATATGTTTTATCATATGAAGCAACATTCTTTTTGAAAAAGAAAAGATTTTAAAGATCTCTTTTGTTGTAGATAACAAAAGGGATGAAAAATATTGATGTTTCATATATGGATTATGAACTATATGCTTGAATATATCTTATTACACTAATCCATATATATTGCTTCCTTAGATGAAACGTTTCTAAATTCCTTCGAAGCAAAATGTTTTTGAAAAATATCGTGAATCTCTTGAATTGCTTCCACAATGCTGAAATTGCTTTACCATATTGAAGCATTATCTATTTTGAAAAGAAAAGGATTTGAGTATCCTTATTTTAAATCACTTTTGCTATATGTTGAAATAATTTTATGCATATATGCAGAAATTGTTTTTCAGAAATCTTGAAAAATATTATTATTCGATTTATGGATTATGATTAATATTCTTGTTTATATCATGCTTTGCTAATCCATATATCATACTTCTGCTGTGTGCTGTAAATATTTCTATCATATGACAGCAAATGATTTTTTTTTTTCAAAGAGTTTAATTTTTCTGCTATTTACTAAAAATGCCTCTTCATAAACAAGCAGAAATCATTTTCAATGAAAATATTGCAGAAATTTCTTCAAAAATCTTACTTCAAAATTCTGCAATCAAAAACTGAATTTCCTTTATAATGATTTGGACAATCTTTTTCAAAGGAAAAATGTTATGAAATTCAGGGGGAGCTTTGTCTCACTTGAATGTATTTTTTTTTAAAAAGAATATATCTTGAAAAATTGGATATTCATTATTCATTATTCTTTTTCAAATTATGCAAGGTTTAAGGGGGAGCCTAAAACTCTTTCAAGTTTTATCTTTTGGCTCATTTCATTTGACATGAGAAAAATTTTTCTAAAATTTTCTTTTTACATGTCAATGAAATCAATGATAAGTTTTGATGTATCCTTACCCCATACTATATTGACATCTTCTGACATCCTGACTTAATGAAGGTATGTACTTTAACTTCTATATATTGTGTTCCTTACACCTTTTTGTTGATGTCAAATAGGGGGAGAAGAAACAATAGAAAAATATGTATACGTGCTTATAACATTGCATTCATTATCTTGTGATACATATTTTTATGTGGTGATTTGTCATCATCAAAAAGGGGGAGATTGTTGACCCTAAGGCTATATGCCATAAGTTTTGATGATGACAAATGTATTTGAATAGTAGCATTGATATATATAAAGATTAATTATCATATATATGCTACAAGTACTTAAGCATGATTATGTTATTTAATATGTATGTTGTATATATTGAATCATGCTATTAAACTAACCATTGGGTTTGCAAGTAAGATATATTTTATAGGTTGGTTCAAAACAAGAAGAGTGAGCATTGTATTGAAGAACAAGGAAAAGCAATATCATGCTTCACTCAAGGAAAACAACATGCAAGGATGAAGCTCCAAGAAATGAAGAATTAGAAGATTTGAAGTCTTGGAAGCTTGGATGCATCAAGATAGCCTATGTGTTTAAATTAGGTATATTTTATATAGGCTAGTATATTTGTGCAACTCAATGATTTAGATTTGCATACATTGGCTCAAGCATTTTTGAACAAAAAGATAGTGAGATATGAAGTTTTACAAAAGTTATTTTTTGACCTTTGGTCACTCCTTATATCATATCTCATAAATTAAAAATCGGTTTTTCAAGTATCTTAATCTCATTTGATAGTAGACTCAAAGATCTTTTCAACGGTATATTATTTATTCAAAACGGAGTCCAAATGAGAAATATATGACTATTCAAAATATAGTTTGAAAAACTGAAAGTTGATTTTACTGTAATAAAAAATTATTCTGTTCTGACCTATAGTCAGTATTTTGATTATATCTTTTAAAAGAAAAATAATTTTTGAGTAAAACTTGGCTCATTTGAAACTAGACTCCAAGAGCTTTCCAACGGTATATTATTTGTTTAAAACGGAGTTCAAATGAGAGAGTTATGAATTTTTAAAGAAAGCTCAAAATCTGGACTGCACTATAACGGCTATATAACGGCTAGTTTTGTAAAATCTTATATATATGACCTTAGATACACGATTTTGAGTAAGAACAAAGTCCTACAATGTGATATTAACTTCTTCTATCATCTTTGAGAGAAAGGAAAGCATTCTTGAGCCAAATCTTGCATATTCTCTATCATTAGAGTTATTAGAGCTTCATTTGTTTTCATCTACTCTTTAGAGAGAGTTTCTTTGTATTGTTGATTTTGATCAACACATATATTATTTTGAGTTGAGGTTCGCAAGTACCGATATTGGAAGAACTTGCTTTGGGTTGAGGAGGAGCCCGGATTCATAAATTCTCCATTGTGGTTTCGCAAATACCCGGATCGAATTTGCGTGGTTGTAGTGGTTTACAAGTACCCGGATTAAACTTGCAATTATAGTGGAAATACTCAAGTGGTCTCTTGAGGACTGGATGTAGGCTTGGATTAGCCGAACCAGTATAAATCTCCGAGTTTGCTTTCTCTATCCCTTACTCTTTAATTTGTGCATATTGATATCTATTCTTTAATTCCTTGATTTTTATAATTATTTATCTTGACAGCACATTGATTTTCTGTATTGTATTTATTATCCTAAGCATTGTACTTTTACATAAAATCATTTTAACTTCCAATTAATTCTTGTGAAAAATTTATAAAACCCAATTCACCCCCCCTCTTGGGTTCCAACCATTACTTTCAAGGTTAAGTGTATACAAAAAAATATAATCAAGGTAGAGTAGAGATCTCCTCACCTCAAATCCATGCCAAATCTATGCTTTAAACCGAAGAAGGAAAGCCACAAATCTCATTGAAGGCCTAGAAAATAAGTTAAGCAAGAAATGTATATCAATGAAGGCCTTTTCTTCTTTGTCAATTCTGTAGAAAATTTTGGTATTGATCTACAACTCCAAAAATCACAAAACTTGACACACAACCATCGTGATGCACTTACATGCTAGCGTAAAATTTTCATATCAAAATTCTATCATTTGACCCCTCTAAAGACTTTATTAGTAGCCATCGATCAAAATTATCTAATTTCCTCATAGGTTCTATCGATCTATTTAATAGCCCTATCAATCTTAGCCAGATGCTATGAAATTTGGTAGATATTTAGTGTAATGTCTTAGCTAAGTGCCATAAAACTTTTATGTAAAAATAAGATCATCAAACCCATGAAAAAGAACTAAAATTCATATCTGTCCACATTGGCCTCTACACTAATATCAAATTATGTTTTCTTAGAGTTTGGCTAATTCAATCTTTTCTAAGATTCATAAAGTTTCAGTTCAGAGTTTAAACATGTCAAGAATGGATTCTTCTTTTAAATCCTCATGTCCTTAGAAATACAATGTCACGCCCTAATTTTCGAGCACATGACTAGCATAGACGATGTCTAACTCGCATCGCCGCAACCCTAACATACCCTCAACCCATAGATTCTCATGATTCATTTATACCTTTATATTAAAGCAAATTAAATCCTTATAAATAGTTAATTAAATAATGCAAGAGAATCAATTCTCTTATAAACACATTCCAAAAAGTATGAACATTTTTAACATGAATTCAATTTTTCATAAGCTCAAATATCTATGACATTTCCAATATTTCCCATACACACTACAACCAATCATATTACACAATTGAATCATGACCTACCTTATTACAAAGCTTTTCTAGGATTCCTACAAGAGTATCCTCGACACGCACGTCCTCAAATAGTAGGCTCTTCTTCACTTGAAAATGTGAGGGAGTGAGTCTACTCCACTTGACTCACCAAAAACAGTCTAGCCTACCAAGAATAACCAATAATGCATGCCAACTGAACCCAAACTTACACCCTTACCCTCATTACAATGCACTTTATATGCATGATGCCACAACATGTTATATTAGCATTCACCATGGGAAAAACACGTACCTCGTCATGTGCCACATAGTGTCAAATCCCATTTCATTGCATATTTAGTACCTATGGTGCTCTACAAACAATGTCATATAGACAACACAAAGAATGGCCAAGCAATGCCTATGCAAGAATACATACATCTATTTACTAATAACACAACATACTTACAGATCACATAAGAGCAAAGTCAACATAAATAGCACCATTTTTGCTCTTTCTCCATTACCATTCTTCGATCAACAACCTCTCATTGTACACCCTTATTTCATCACACACCCACTATGTATGTCTACACGTGGGGTGCAAATTATAAAATTGATAACATGGCTTTTTTGAGCTGTATAATGTTTTTCCCTCCCTTATTTTGCCACACGTAGTTTTGCCATGAATTTCCCTCATTCCACTTGCTTTCTTGGTAATGTGTCCGTCAACATATGACCTTATAGCATAAACACCCAAGCATTTCCCATCATGATTGTTTTAACATAGATTCGAGGTTCTATTCCCTCATCGTATATTTACACGTACTAAGACTTGAGGTTTTCTAAATTCACTTGTAGATTCCTTCACCATTTATTTTCATAAGTCCTTAAGCCCTTTGTATGTGTCTACCCTATTTATATATAATGGGTCACACCATTTTATATAAACATGCATGTACACATAGGTACTATTTTTCAAATAGTAATCATGATGGAAAACTAATGCTTCTAATTCTTTGCCTAAAGGCTATAGGATCCAACCAATTCAACACATTCAATCATTTCACATGTGCATACTTACCAAGTGGTTTTATGAAGAAACTACAAAATGATAATGTAGTTATGCCCAGACATGGATGTATGTTCCTACAATTAGTACTTTGTCATGGGATACTCACCATAGATCCCCACAACTACCTAAAGTGTCTATCACACCTCTGTGGCATTATCTGTATTTCAATTATGTCTTCATACATTCACATTTGTACATCTCTTAACTTTAGGCAAGTTATGTGCAAGCCACTCTACAAGCTTTAACATGCATTCATGCTCCATATCAACATTGCAGTTTATATACAATAATTACATGCAACCTTTTTAATCTATCTCTAGCCATATAGAGATTCATGAGTATGTATGCTAAACATCCCATTAAATAACCACATGCATTATAATGTGATCATGCTGGCAAAAGTAATTTTGTTTTAAAGAAAAACCATGTAGGCAAGGCTAGATCTCTCACCTCAACTCCAAGCTAGCTAGTCCTCCTCCAAGATATAAAAGATGCCTCAAAGAATCCATTCTTATGAGAAAACCATGTAAAAACATGTTAAGGTTACAAGAGAAAACAGAGCTATTTGGTAGCAACTGGTTGATTATGTTGGATTTTACTATTTTAGAGATCGTAAAACGCAATGAAATTTAAAACTTTTTCTCTAAAATACATTCACCAAAGAATCAACCTATATTACCATTACATTAACCAAGTAATCAAGAAGAAGAGAAATACCTCTTGTAGCGCAGCAACATGACCATGCCAAAGCAAGTACCCAAAATAGGATACCTCTAACAGTAATCCACGTAAAATTATGCTAAGAAAAAACCTCTTTATGTTACGAGGTTCCTTCTCATTCTTGTACTAGCAAGCATGAAGAAGCTATAGAGAAAACTCTCTTGGATACAGGAGAAGAAAACAAGAGTGTTTCCTAAACAAGATTCTCAATCATTGAGAGATAGACTATGGCATGTGGCTTTCACTATCACTCTTAAAGTGATAGGTGCTACCTCAAACCCTAAAGCACTAATTCTCGTAGTGGACGCCATTCCCTTACTGGGCTTAGGGTGGGACCTTAAGAAGCCCAATCTCTTTGAGAGAGCGACATAGCCAAGAGGTTCTCAATTAAGTTTTTCCTTGTTTGGGTAGGAATAAGAACATATTTCTATTCCTTTTATTCTCTTATCCCTTTTTAATTAATTCTCTAATTTAGGATCAAATTCTCAAACCCGTTTTATAATCCTGGTGAATTGCTATGCATGTGACCTATTAGATTTTCGGCTATGTTAGCCATTGACAATCAACACTTAATTGTAAATAGATCACGAGCAGTACCTAACAACTCATCATGACCCTCAATTGATCGGAAAGTTAGTTGTTTGACTTTAAACCTTTCTGCAGCTAAAGCGTATCTATGCAATGTCTCATTTCACCATCTTATACCCACTCGGTTCAAAGTATGGCCTATGTGTCAACTCCCACTATACTTGATTATGTCAAGTCCAACCCAAGTTGTCAATTCTTTGTCTTGTGTGATTAATCACTTTAAACTATGTCACTAAATACCATCTTCATGACAAGTCTACTTTGGCTAAATACTTCTTAGTGATTATCCCGGCAAATGGCCATTGGTATACTTCCTTTTATCATGAGTGGTGAATCCTCTGTTAACTACTCAAATATCTTCGAATACTTCACGTTGTGCCAAATCACTACCCTAAGAGCGACCCATGGTAGGTAACAAGGAATAGAGTCAAAACACAGGATCTATATCCAAGATAACTTAAGTTCCTCAAGTCCAAGGATACTTGCACTGTTAGCTGCTATAAGACCTATCACGACATTTGAATAGGTATTCATGTGATATCTTATGCAGCTCATCCAAAGTACTTGTTACCTTTAATAAGCATTCACATGTTTACTCAAAACATATCATGCTTACAACTTATAAGGAAAACTACTTCATTAAATCAAGAAACATAACATATGCTAGTCTATCCGGATCACTGATGTCTAGTCTCAGGTGATCCTACGACTAGGGATAGTTTAGATACATACATAATTACACATGATAGAAATCTCACATTATGATCGTCATCATAATTTCCTTCATACTATGTTTTGTGTCATGGACTTTATTACATACATTACTATCTAATTTTGAGTTTATGAATATAAACATAAATAATGAAGAAAACCTCTTTGAATTAATAACTGAGTTTGTACGTCTAATGCTAAAGGTGATTACCTTTAGAGCACCTTTCTAATAGACTGTCCTATCTGGTGGTGGTTGACTGGCTAGGTACCATCATTCTCAACCCGAGAGCAACCGATCAACTGATATCACCCTACCAGTCGATCGATGCATCTCTATCCAAAATGATAATCTCACCTAGGGACTACCGGTCGATCGATAGGGCCATATCAGTTGATCAATGCACTCCTGTCAAGTCTGGGCAGAGAGCACAAAGGGCAACCGATTGACCACTCGCCACTCGACAGTCAACCACTCGCCTAGCAGACTTTGAAATCTTACGGTCAAACTATAATTTTGGTCCCTATAGTTTCACCAAAATAGTAAATTGGTCCCTATAGTTTATTTCCATGTAAAATAGTCCTTATAGTTTTTTCGTCCATGTAAATTAGTCCGTGCCATTAGTATAGTTAACTTTTTTGTTAAAATAATCTTACGTGACAGCTGATGTGTATATTTGTGAAAATGTCATCTCTCCCATTCATTAAATTTTATACCACTCACCTGCCACCTCAACAAATTTATTTTGCCATAAATTTCTAATTTTTCTGATGGTATAAAAGTCGTTCTCCTGTATCGCGCTACTCTACTCTGTTTTGCTATCGCCCTCTCAATCCAAATATTTCCCTCTTTCTTTCTTCTTATTTCCTTCTGTAGCTAAATCATAATTTCAATGGATGGGCCAGGTATGGTGTGATAATCTCTCTATTTTTAGATTTCAAATAATGTTAAATCTAATTTTTAGAAGCTGAAGAGTGCGAAACGTCTACTAGTTGTCACTGGTTTAATTCAATAGCAAACTAACTTTCATTCTTGTGTGTGTAAGAGAGAGAGAGAGAGAGAGAGAGAGGAAAATGGAGAAGAAGAAGATAATAAATGATTTGGTATGAAAATAATTAGATTGTGATGTGAATTTATTGATTGTTAAAGGATGAGTGTGGATGAGATTGAAGCAAAGCAGTACAATGTATATAATTAGCTAGGTATGAGAAAGTGAAGTGAATATGCATGCATAGCAGACCCACCTAATCATTCAATCACACTCTCACACTTTCATTCTCATTTTAATGTCATCAATCACATATATATAGACATCAAATGCTTATTCCACATGCACTCTGATGGAACCATATTCTGCATTCACATGTACTACAAATATACTTTTTCAAAGCTCATATATATACATGGTGATTCATCAATAAGATAGTGATAATAAATTACAATAAATTTTTAAATTTTATTCCAAATATGTGTTAATTAATTTAAAAGACTTCACTACAGTAGAATCATAATTTTTACTGTTAAATCCAAGGGCAAATCTAAAAATTTTGGTTAGTGGGAGCAAGAAATAATTTTAAAATATTTTTACTAAAAAAATATTATAAATATGTATAAGCAATAAAAAATGATATAAAATACACAAGTTATAATATGATTCAGTTCAAATGTAAAACTTACATCCACACTAAGCAAAAGATGAAAGATTACAAAAGTAATTTTTGCTCTCACCTAATTCCTAATTACATATAATGTCTCGCACATAAAATACATAATCTTATGACAAAAACACAAGGTACCTAAACTTTTACAAATTACAATTGTTCTCTACGCATTTTCATATTGTGAAAATGTTGTATGATTTTTTTTAATAAGATAAGTAGTCATAATTTACTATGTAGCGGCAATATCTAAATTTTTGTGAGGGCAAAAAAATAAGTACCATATATACTAATTAAAAAAAAAATCTTTGTGGAGGAAATTGCCCCCACTCCTCTTAATGTGGATCCTCCATTGGTTAAATCACAGGAATTTCTGTACAACAAGACTTGATAGGAATTTTTCTCTTTTAGTCACTCTGACTTTGGTACTAATTCATGTATTTTCAGGTTATAATGGTTCTTTTTTGAACATTATATTGGAAGTTGTCAACAAGGTTCGCTCAATAGAGAGAGACTATACAACATCAGAACCAAATAATCTAATTAATGGGAGGGAAATTATATAACGTCAAAAAAAGGAAAAATTATAAAAATCATAAAAACAAGAAAAAAATCATAAAAACAAGGGTGGTACATCCAAAAAATCACACACAAATAAAAATAAGTATAACCCTCAATGCTAGCCCAAAAAAAGTCACACAACAAGAAAGCTAGTTGTTAGGCCTTTTGTTTGCAACATCTTTGACATTCTGTGCCGAATCAAGTCTCCTCCTAAGACAAGTACCCTTGTTATGGCCGTTGTTGCAAGTTGCGTACTTGAAGCTTGGGCCAACCCTTGTAAGCTTGTGAGGCCTAGGTTCATCTTTCTCTCTCCTCCTCATCTTCTTAGGCCTCCCAGGTCGTTTATGAGCCTTTAGTGGAAGAATGGGCTCCATTTCAGTTGATGGCCACATGTTTTCCCCATTAATAGGATGAACTATTAGGGCATAGCACTCAACATACTTTCTTAGAGAAAAACATTTGTGAACAAAGACTTGAGGGTCCAATCTTTGATGAAATATGAAACTAACTACATGTTCACAAGCCAAGCCCGTCAACCCCCAAAATCCACAAGAGCAACTCTGATCTCCTAAATCTATGACGTATTGCTCTTCAAACCATACTACTTCAAACTTTAAGCCTCCTGCCCACTTCGGAACCCACTTCCTAGCATTCTCAATCTCTTGGTTCAACCGCCTCAAGACCTTTGGGCATATCTTACCTCCCTTGGCGAGAATCTTTTCAGCCTTCACTCTTTTTTTGGCAAATCTATCCATCAAGTACCCCCCTTATCCACTCAAGCATGGTAATTATGGGCTTCTCTCTAGCTTCTAAAAGATCACCATTAAACACTTCTGTAATGTTGTTTGTAATGGCATCATACTTAGGCCACTCACTAAAGTGTGACCTAGCCCATGCCTCTGGCGGCTTCTCACTGATATCCTCGTATACCCCATTTGGAAAATGCACGAAGCTCTATCATCTTTCTTTGCCATTTCTGTATGTAAGTAGCCTTGGCCACCACCATCACCAAGTCCGTCATCACTGTTCCTCCACCAAACCTCCTCTGTAAGCTGGCATACATATGCCTGACACAAAACTTGTGTTCATTGCCTTCAAGAACCTTGTCTAAAATAAATATAAAAACATGTTAGTGAGTTCTCTTGAATTTAAAGCTAGAATAAAATTCAACCACATGTAGTATTTTCACCTTTTGTTGGTCAAATATGAAAATCCATTTCTGATCTACAACACCTCCAATGTCACCCAACAATAGTTTTAAAAACCATAACCAAGATTCTATATTCTCATTTTCAACAATGGCCACTGCCAATGGGAAGTATTCCTCGTTAGGGTCTTTACCAATAGCCACCAAGAGTATACCTCTATGCGGACCCTTCAAAAAGCAACCATCGACCCTAATCAATGGCCTACAACGTGTCACGAAAGCCCTTTTCATTGGCTCAAGGCACATGTATAACCTCTTGAACACTGGATGACCATTATTCTGATTTCTATTCACCATAATATCCACTATACTGCCTGGATTTATTCTGATGACCTCTGCATGATAGTCCCACAATTTCTTATATTGTTCTACAAAACTCCTATGCAGCTTCTCCTTTGCCTTTCTTCTACCCCAATATGCTTTGTGCAATGATACATCGACCATGTAATTTTTTCTCACATCCCCTACTACTTAGCTCAGCTTCATATTGGGGTTGATTCTCATTGAATCTACAACCTTCTCCGCTATATAATTAGAAGTTGCCATAGTGTTATTAAATGTCAAGCCACATGTGTGTACAGGCTTCAAAGTCTTTAGTCTAAAAGAATGGGACCCCCTACCTTACTCACAAATATTTCCCATTCACATCCTTGCCTACACCTAGCACGACATTGCATTTTGTCATTTTTAACAAAGTGTATGCCAAACCCATTCAACAATGACCATTCTCTAATGGCTTCTTTAAATTCTTTAATTGAACTAAATTCCATTCCAAGTGCAAATCTGAAATTCTTGCACATCTCATTAGGGTTATACCTTGGATACCATATCCGTCTTCTCGTGTCATTATCCGATTCTCCATCATCAGTGTAGACATTTTCAGTCTCGTACCCAAAGTCCTCCTCAAGGATCTCATCCACCTGAGAGTGGCCAACATCTTTATCTGAGAGTGCATTCTGAGTAGCGTCTTCTTTCTCATCATGGACAACAACAACATTTTAGTTTGTTTCATGACCGACTAAGTCCTCATCCAACTCAGTCCCTATGTACTCAGCAAAGCCATCATCATAAATGTCATCTTCTGAATCACCCAAATGGATATCCCTAACACTATCGTCACTGGTATAATATTCTTCGACACTTTCACCACCAACCTCTTCACCTACCAATGTTAGCGGAATTCCTTCTCCAAAGTTGGAATTATGTAACACATAACAAACAACTCTCCTATCCTCATTAGAGAGAGCACTTCTACCCATATCTATACATTATTCATCATCCTTGACTTCAACAAGGCCATCTTTGGTTCACGCCACTACGATGTCAAATCGCCCAGAATTGAATTTGTGGCAATTTACAGTATAGTGATCCCCAGGTCGTATTCACTCAAGGAGCCTCACTTCCTAATACTAATTAATCGTTCTAAACACCCAAACACTAATGAAGAGTACATAAACGTGGGGGGGTTTTGTGGCAGTACTAATAAAAAAACAAAACAGAACAGCAACCAAATAACTACAACAGCAGTAACAGCAGCAGCAGCAGCATCAGCAGAAGAATTTGCAAGGTATTGACAGTAAAGAGACTATGTAATCAGCCACTAGGATTCATGGGAGTGTAACTATCATTATCTAACTCATTGATTCAGTTTTGTTCTCATTCCATTGTTTGGTTCTTTATGAAAATGGTTCTAGAATAACATCTAGAATTTAATGCTACTAATTACAGTCAAGAACATCTCTCTACTATAACTAGATGCATTCAGTGGAAAATCTCAACCAAACCAAGTTAAATATATCATCTAACTAGTCATTTCGCCTCCCTCACTTTCCTCATCAATCAAGCAAGGTTATATCTTATATATATAAGTTAGTTTATGTTACATTCTCAAGCTCTAATTAGAATCTGACAGCAACATAAACATAACAGCAAAACAGAAACGAAATAAGATGAAAATGGAGAATAAAACACTTAACTTGCATTCTTAGTTCAAGCTACAACATCCCAGTGGTCTAGTGACTAATTACAATGAAAACTTAGCCCTCCATGAGAGCAAAACAGCAAACAACAGAAGCAAAAACAGAGAGGAAGAGAGAGCTACGAATTTCCTAAGTTTCTGGTTGCAAAATAAAAGTGTTCTCTTCTCTAAAACTGATGCCCCTCAATGCCTTAGAATATTCTACCCTAGATGCTTCCTTGGATGCTTCTTCCATGATGTGGCAGCACTTTGACAGTAAAACAGCAGCAGAATTAATATTTCTGCAGCAGCAGATTTAATATTTCTGCAGCAAAAAAGTAACAAACAGCAGCAGAATATCATGGCAAAATTAATATTTCAGCCATGCTTTTTTGACCTACGAAAATTAATATTTCTTCCCAAAAATTCTGATTACATGGCATTGAATAAGAGTTCAAGTGGGCCCCACATCCAGCATATCCTAGTCAGCATTTCCATCACCCAAAAAGTGCCACATTAGCATCCAAATCAGCATCTTTGTTCATGTCAGCACTTTTCTCTCCAAAATTAAAATTTGTAGGAATTAAATTGAGCATTTTACAATTCAAGTTCTAAAAATATAAAATTGAAACACATTCAATCCATAAATAGTTTATACCCAATAAATTCTAAAGCATAATAAAATTAGAGAATTGGCAACATTGAAATAGCCATAGGACTAAGATAGGGACTAAAAAGTATATAAAAATGCCCGATATCAAATCCCACACACTTGGCCTTTTGCACTCCTGGGCAAAATAATATTCAGAACACCAAAAGACACCAAAGGAAAAGTGTGGAAAGCATGCTAGAATAGAATAATTAAAATTTTGAAAAGATTTAGCACTCGAAGGAAATTACTCTTAAATTTCTAAGATTCCAAGCATCATGGCAATTTAATTTGATACGAATGAATTCAAGTAATTAGCCTCCTCACCAGGAATGTGTTTACTCTCTATTCTCTCAAGTGTCTAGGGTAAATCACTCGAAATTCAACTTATTACAGAATTCACTACCATAAGCTTGTCAAGAATCTAAATCTCCACTACTTGAATCCAATACATACTTGAATCAAAAGGACATTACAAGGTTGTAACGTGGGTAGGAAAAATAGTGGGAAACAAAAGGGAAAGATTGAATAATGAAACAAAATATGGCAACAACTCAAGAAAACGAAGAGTATTTACAAGTGAAATATAAGAGATTGAGTATAAATAAATTTGGGTCTCAATGTTCTACCTGCTCCTCTTTTTCATCATTTTCTCTTTTTTTTCAATTTTTTTTTATTCTTTCTTTCTTTCTTTTTTTTTCTTCTTGATTGGCCAATCTTTTTTTCTTTTGCTTGAGAGGAAGTAGAAGAAATATAGTTCAAAATACCCCAAAATTCACAAGATTTTTCAGCATATCAATCCCTTAAAAGAATTTAAAATACTCCTCACATCTTAAGTTGGAAGAGAAAAATATTGTTGTAGGCAGAAAAAGTGGTGGAGAAAAAAAACGCAAGAAAGAAAATGGATAAGGCACAAAATGACATACAATGGAAACAACACATGGAAGGCTATCTGGCTAAAAGTGGGTAACAAGAAACAAATGCCTAAATCATTTCCAACCATGAACAAGATATGTAGCCTTAACCAAAGATTCAAGACAAGTTCTAGAGTGAAAATCCATGATAGGGCAGCACACAAAGAAAGAATAGCATTTTTCATTTAGGCTCAAATCCTCACAGCTAAAAGACTATTACTACAAATTCATTAAAATCAACATCATCGCCATTTAACTTGAATTCCTTAGAGAAATAAGGCTAAATTCTCTTCATGCTAAGTCAATCTACACTTTAACTATTTCATCATGCATAATTCCACACCAAAACTCCATCAATTTTTTTCAAAAATAAAACATCAAATTCGGGCAAAACAGAGTAGCAAAATTCTGCACTGCAGAAATTCTGGCGACTCAGCTTTACTAACACAAAACTACACCAAAACAAATGCGAAAGACACCAAATAAAATTCTACAGCTAGAAGACATATAAAGCTTTAAAAACATGTAAAGAAACTAGCAAAATTCGTAGCCAATCAGTACAGAAAATTCATGCAAGACAGCTCAAAAATTCTGGACAGAAACAGAGAAAACAGAGGAGACAGCAGGAAAATTTTTTTTTTTTTGAAAATCAGCTCCAATTAAATTCTCTCCCCCCACACTTAAACATTGCATTGTCCTCAATGCAAATTATTACCAAACATCAAATAAAATGAAGAGGACATAAATTAAAAGGAGGGAAAAAGTACGGCCTTATCATGGAGCCAGAACATTGTAGAGTTGGATTTCCTCTACAGTTTCTTCTTTGAAGCCCTCGTAGAACTTCTTCAACCTTTGCCCATTTACCATGAACTGCTTATTGGTGGCCTCATTTTGAATTTCTACTACACCAAAAGGAAAGACATTAGTAATAACAAAAGGGCCAACCCATCTAGAGCGAAGCTTACCGGGCATTAGCTTGAGGCGAGAATTATAGAGAAGGACTTTATCTCCCACTTGAAATTCTTTTTTCTCAATTTTCTGATCATGTAAAGCTTTTGTCCTCTCTTTATAGATGCACGCATTCTCATAAGCCGCTAGCCTTAGTTCTTCCAGTTCTTGAAGTTGCAACTTTCTTTCTTTACCGGCTAGGGTCATGTCCATATTGCATTGTTTAACGGCCCAATATGCCTTATGTGCAATCTCCACCGGTAAGTGACATGCTTTACCAAATACCAAGCGGTATGGAGACATGCCGATAGGAGTCTTGAAAGCGGTTCTATAGGCCCAAAGCGCATCGTCAAGCCTCTTACTCCAATCTTTTCTGTTGGGTTGCACAGTTTTCTCTAATATTTGCTTTATCTCTCGGTTGGAGACTTCTGCTTGCCCATTGGTTTGGGGGTGGTAAGGTGTAGAGGTTTTGTGCACCACCCCATATTTCTTCAATAGCCCTTGCATGTTTCTATTGCAAAAGTGTGATCCTTGATCACTGATTATGGCCTTGGGGACACCGAATCTGCAGAAAATATGTGAACGAAGGAAATCTACAACAACAATAGAATCATCAGTTCGGGTGGCTTTAGCTTCCACCCACTTCGACACATAATCCATAGCAACTAAGATATACATGAAGCCAAAAGAAACAGGAAAAGGACCCATAAAGTCAATACCCCAAACATCAAAAACATCACAAAAAAGAAGGGGTTGTTGAGGCATTTCATTTCTTTTAGACACATTTCCAGTTCTTTGACACCTAGAACAGTTTTTGCAAAAATCAAAGGCATCCCTAAACAAAGTAGGCCAATATAAACCAGAATCTAACACTTTTCTAGCTGTTCTTTGGGGACCAAAGTGTCCACCACATGCAAGAGTATGACAAAAATTTAGCACAGATGCAAATTCATGATTTGGAACACATCTCCTAATAATTTGGTCACTATAAATTTTCCATAAATAAGGGTCATCCCACACATAGTACCTAGCCTCGCTCCTTAATTTGTTCAACTGATGTTTATTTTGGTATGCAGGCAATTCAAATGCAACAAGATAATTCACTAAATCAGCATACCAAGGCTCACTAATACCATGCAAAAGGAGGAAACACTCATCTGGAAAATTGTCTCTTACAGGGAGATGTTCCAATAGAAGATCAGAAAGCCTACTCAAGTGATCTGCTACTACATTCTCTGCCCCACTCTTATCCTTGATTTCCACATCAAATTCTTGGAGGAGCAGCATCCATCTAAGCAATCTTGGCTTTGCATCTGGTTTCTTCAACAAATATTTCAGTGCTGCATGGTCAGAAAACACAATTACTTTGGAGGCAAGCAAATATGATCTAAATTTTTCTAAAGCAAAAACAATTGCTAAAAATTCCTTCTCCGTGGTTGTGTAATTAGATTGAGCTGAATCAAGGGTACGGGACGCATAGGCTATGACATGCAACTTCCTCTCTATTCTTTGTGAAAGTACTGCTCCTACAACAAAATTTGAGGCATCACACATGAGCTCAAAGGGAAGCTCCCACCGTGGAGGTTGGATGATAGGAGGGGAGGTAAGTTGCTTCTTCAACTCATCAAAAGCTGACCTGCAAGCATCATTAAAAATGAAATCAGTTTCTTTTTGGAGGAGTTTAGATAGGGGTAGAGCGATCTTACTGAAGTCCTTGATGAATCTTCTATAAAATCCTGCATGGCCAAGAAAAGAGCAAACTTTCCGCACAGAAGCGGGGTAAGGCAAAGAAGAGATAACATCAACTTTGGCTTTATCTACTTCTATGCCACGTGATCACACTATGTGGCCTAGGACTATTCCTTGCTCTACCATGAAATGGCATTTTTCATAATTCAAGACCAAAATTTTCTCTATGCATCTCTC
The DNA here is from genome assembly GCA_037074585.1 of Biancaea sappan. Classification (NCBI taxonomy): domain Eukaryota; kingdom Viridiplantae; phylum Streptophyta; class Magnoliopsida; order Fabales; family Fabaceae; genus Biancaea; species Biancaea sappan. The sequence goes on from CM073492.1 coordinate 81,935,750, forward strand.
AAGTACTTTCTCCAAATTTTTCAAACATGCATCAAATGAGTCTCCATAAACAGAAAAATCATCCATGAACACTTCCATGCAATCCTCTAACAAATCAGAAAATATGCTTAACATGCATCTTTGAAAAGTGCCAGGTGTATTACAGAGACCAAAAGGTATGCATCTATATGCAAAAGTACCAAAGAGACAGGTGAAGGTAGTCTTCTCCTGATCTTCAGGTGCAATGTGAATTTGAAAATATCCAGAAAAATCATCAAGAAAATAGTAATGAGACTTGCCAGCAAGTCTCTCAAGCATTTGATCAATAAAAAGAAGAGGAAAATGATCTTTTCTAGTTGCTTGGTTCAACTTCCTATAATCAATGCAAACACGCCAACTGTTTTGAACTCTAGTGGGCACTAACTCATTATTTTCATTTGCTATAACAGTTACCCCAGTTTTCTTTGGCACTACTTGTACCGGGCTCACCCACTTACTATCAGAGATAGGATAAATAATACCAGCTTGGAGGAGCTTACTTACCTCCTTCTTGACCACATCAAGAATCATGGGGTTGAGTCTTCTTTGGGGTTGCCTCACTGGTTTCGTCTCTTCTTCAAGGAGAATTCGGTGCATGCACACTGAAGGACTAATTCCAGAAATGTCTGCTAGAGTCCACCCAATCGCCTTCTTATTCTTTTTCAGCAAACTGATCAATTTTGCTTCTTGATTGAGGTTCAAGTTGTTGGCCACAATGATTGGAAGTTTGTCTCCTACCTCCAAGAAGGCATACTTGAGGTTTTCCGGTAAAGCCTTCAACTCCAATGTAGGTAGTTGGATGGAGGATGGAATTAGTTTTTGTGGAATCACATCCAAGGAGGCACCTACAAATTCAGTTTGCTCAAAGACAGAATCCTTGGCCAAATAAGCTAGAGAAATTTACAGAATCAGAATGCACATCAGAATCCAAATCACTATGCAAATCAGAATGCAACTCAGAATTGTCAGCATTTAGAGAGTTTTCAATTTCAGTGCAAGCATGACAGAGTTCAGAACCAGCACAATTGCATTCAAAGGCATCTACCAAATCAGAAAATTCAGGAAAATCAGAAATTAATTCAGTTTAGAAATCATCACATGCCTCATCAACTAAGTAATCCAAAAAGTTAACCACATGCACATTGGAATGATTTTCTATAGGATGTTTCATGGCATCCAAAATGTTAAAATCAATTTTGTTACCAGCAAACTTCATTGACAAAGTCCCTTCATGCACATTAATGATGGTTTTTACAGTTTTCAGAAAAGGTCTACCAAGTATTAATGGTGCATGGCCAGGAGTATTATCATTTTCCATATCAAGCACATAAAAATCAGCAGGAAAAATGAGATTTTTAACTCTTACCAGGACATCTTCTAAAACTCCTGTTGGATGTGCTGTGCTCCTATTGGCAAGTTGGACAATCACTCCAGTTGGTGAAAGAACACCAATCTTGAGGCTCGAGTACACTGATTTGGGCATAACATTGATTGAGGCTCCCAAATCCAGCATAGCATTGGAGAACTCCATGTTGCCTATTGTGCATGGTATTGTGAAAGTTCCAGGATCTTTGCACTTGGGTGGCATGGGTGGTTGGATGAGTGCAGACACATTTCTCCCCAAATTGACTCTCTCATTACCCCTTAAACGCCTCTTATGAGTGCATAACTCTTTGAGGAACTTGGCATACTTGGGGATTTGCTTAATTGCTTCCAAAAGTGGGATATTGACCTCTATTTTCCTGAAGGTCTCCATGATCTCTTTATCCATGTCAGATTCAGAAGCTTTCCTTGATTGAGTCTGCCTATTGGGGAAAGGAAGAGGAATTTTCTAAACCACTTCTTCATCCTTTTTATTTTGCTCACTGGTTGAAGATGAAGGAACACTTTGCTGGACATTTGATTTTTCTGGTTCAGATTCAGAAGCTGGACTGTCTACTTGTTTGCCACTCTTCAAGATGATGGCACTCACATTGCCTCTTGGGTTGATCACTGGTTGGGATGGCAAACTCCCTGAACCTTAACTTTTCAGCTCATTTACTGTTGTGGCTAACTGGCCAATCTTAGTTTCCAAATTCTGCATATTTGTTTCTGTCCTTTGCTGGAACTGAAGAGTATTGGCAGTCAGTTGCTTCATTAGATCCTCAAGACTAGGCTCAGGTTTCTTGGGTGCTGGAGGAGGTGTATGGTTGGGTTCAGGTTAATTGTATCTTGCATGGGGTGGCTGGTAAAGGGGGTTGGATGTATTCCCATACTTGAAAGCTGGATGATCACACCACCCAGGATTGTAGGTGGAGGAATATGGGTCATATCTCTGTTGTTGTGGCTGCATGGGTCTACCAGGGAATATACCAACACATGACTAAGTTAGGGTCTCTTGCAGCTGAGGGCACTGATCAGTATGGTGGGTATTCAGAGAACAAATACCACAGACTGAAGGAGGAAGGGCTTGTTGTTGTGTTCTCTGATTTAATGCCAATTGCCTCACCATTAAAGCTAACTCTTCCAATTTATTTTCTATCCTTTGTTGCTCCGTGGGAGGTGTCCTCACCTCATTGATAGTAACTGTTGGATCACTCAATCTGGTGCCAAATTGCTGAGCATTTTGGGCCATCTTGGCCAACAATTCATTTGCTGTAGTAGGAGTCTTATCCACCAATGCCCCACCAGCAGCTGCATCAACTATGTATCTGTCCATAGGTAGTAATCCTTCATAGAAATATTGGATGAGAAGCTGCTCTGAAATCTGGTGGTTTGGACAGCATGAGCAAAGCTTCTTAAACCTCTCCCAATATTCATGTAGAGACTCACCATTCAACTGTCTAATCCCACTGATATCCTTCCTGATTGCTGCTGTTCTGGAGGCTAGAAAGAATTTTTCTAAGAACAACTTCTTCAGCTCATCCCATCTTGTAATCAAGGCAGTGGGTAGATAGTAAAGCCAATCCTTGGCTGCCCCATCCAGAGAGAAAGGAAATGCTATTAATTTAATCTGTTCTTCTCCAACTCTATGTGGTCTCATGGTAGAGCAGACAACATGAAACTCCTTTAAGTGCTTGTGCGGATCTTCTCCTGCAAGACCATGAAACTTAGGCAACAAATGGATTAGACCAGATTTTAGTTCAAAATTAGCATCCAACTCAGGATAATTTATGCACAATGGTTGATAATGCACATCAGGTGCAATCAACTCTTTAATTGATTGTCCTTGCCTATTTTGAGGCACTTGTGCATTTTGATTATCCATCCCAGTTATCCCAGCTGACTCAGAATCTGTAGACTCCAACACAATATCATATTCAGAATCTGATTCAACTTCTGCACTATTGACAACAAACTCAACAATTTCAGCAAGAATTTCAGAAACTATACTAGTCCTAATGCTATTACTTCTCACTGGCCTATGGAAGGTCCTATCAATTTCTGGATCAAAAGGTGGTAAGTCCACGTGACCAGACCTTCTCATATACTAGAAAGGGCACAAATTCACAAGAAAACAACAAAAAGAACAAAAAAGAGCAAAATAAGCACAAAAGGCTCCAACCAAGGAAAATGACCAAAAATGAAGTATCTCAGAAAAATCTGATTTTTCTTGGAAAAATCCTTCACCAATTGGAGGCACAAAATCAACAAACAGAACTCAAAAATAAGATCTACAAAAACCAAACCAAAAATCACAATTAATTGGAAAAATGGCTAAAATCATTGTAAAATGGAAAAAGTGGTCTAAACGTTGGAATTTTGCCGAGATAGGGCAGTGCTCCTCACGTTTGTCGTGAGGAGTTATGCCCAAAACGGTCGTGTTTAGTGGACTACCAATTTTTCAAGTCAATCCGATTTAGTTTTTTTAGCTGATGAATAGTAGCTGAAATATAACTAGGAAACTTGAAAAATTGACTTGAAGAATTTGTAATCACTTCCAACAATACCAAGCCACTTAAAATCAAACAAGAACATAATAGAACAACTAATTAACACTTAGAAATGAATTGGCTCCCCGGCAACGGCGCCAAAATTCTGGTTCACGCCACTACGATGCCAAATCGTCCAGAATTGAATTGGTGGCAATTTGCAGTATAGTGATCCCCAGGTCGTATTCACTCAAGGAGCCTCACTTCTTAATACTAATTAATCGTTCTAAACACCCAAACACTAATGAAGAGTACATAAACGTGGGGGGGTTTTGTGGCAGTACTAATAAAAAAAACAAAACAGAACAGCAACCAAATAACTACAACAGCAGCAGCAGCAACATCAGCAGAAGAATTTGCAAGGTATTGACAGTAAAGAGACTATGTAATCAGCCACTAGAATTCATGGGAGTGTAACTATCATTACCTAACTCATTGATTCAGTTTTGTTCTCATTCCATTGTTTGGTTCTTTATGAAAATGGTTCTAGAATAACATCTAGAATTTAATGCTACTAATTACAGTCAAGAACATCTCTCTACTATAACTAGATGCATTCAGTGGAAAATCTCAACCAAACCAAGTTAAATATATCATCTAACTAGTCATTTCGCCTCCCTCACTTTCCTCATCAGTCAAGCAAGGTTATATCTTATATATATATAAGTTAGTTTATGTTACATTCTCAAGCTCTAATCAGAATCTGACAGCAACACCATAACAGCAAAACAGAAACAAAATGAGATAAAATGGAGAATAAAACACTTAACTTGCATTCTTAGTTCAAGCTACAACATCCCAATGGTCTAGTGACTAATTACAATGAAAACTTAGCCCTCCATGAGAGCAAAACAGCAAACAACAGAAGCAAAAACAGAGAGGAAGAGAGAGCTACGAATTTCCTAAGTTTCTGGTTGCAAAATAAAAGTGTTCTCTTCTCTAAAACTGATGCCCCTCAATGCCTTAGAATATTCTACCCTAGATGCTTCCTTGAATGCTTCTTCCATGATGTGGCAGCACTTTGACAGAAAAACAGTAGCAGAATTAATATTTCTACAGCAGCAGATAGGTATGGCAGCAGCAGATTTAATATTTCTGCAGCAAAAAAGTAACAAACAGCAGCAGAATATCATGGCAAAATTAATATTTCAGCCATGCTTTTCTGACCTACGAAAATTAATATTTTTTCCCAAAAATTCTGACTACATGGCATTGAATAAGAGTTCAAGTGGGCCCCACATCCAGCATATCCTAGTCAGCATCTGCATCACCCAAAAAGTGCCACATTAGCATCTAAATCAGCATCTTTGTCCATGTCAGCACTTTTCTCTCCAAAATTAAAATTTGTAGGAATTAAATTGAGCATTTTACAATTCAAGTTCTAAAAATATAAAATTGAAACACATTCAATCCATAAATAGTTTATACCCAATAAATTCCAAAGCATAATAAAATTATAGAATTGGCAACATTGAAATAGCCATAGGACTAAGATAGGGACTAAAAAGTATATAAAAATGCCCGATATCAATCTTCTAATGGAAATCCACTTCTATGATAAAATAGCTTAACCCTATCAGTATAACCCTTCTCCTTCAACACTACTGTAATCTCCTAAAGTGACCTTCAACTATATGGTGTAATCTTCCCCTAACATATTTAAAGTCCTTTCCCTTCTTAAAACTTCCACCATGCCATAGATCGACTGCAAATTTATCTGTTTCAAGCACTAGGCACAATTAAAAAAATTAACATGGAATAAAAATTGTGATGAAGAATTTATTTAACATGGACAAAAATACTAAATAATTAACAGCATACTTTGGAATAAAAATTAAAAAAAATTATTTTAATTTATTGTCACTATCCTAGTGATGAGCACCGTGTACCTTGTAAGTATCATAGTTAAACTATGATGATGCATTTATTTAACAAGGAAAAAATATTAATTAACACATATTTGGAATAAAATTTTAAAATTTATTTTAATTTATTATCACTATCCTATGATGAATCACCATGTATATATGTGGGCTTTGAAAAAGTATATGTGTAGTACACATGAATGCATAATATGGTTCCATATCAATATAACAAAATATATTAGAGTGTATATGGAACAAGCATTTGATGTATATATATGTGAAGTGATGACATGAAAATGAGAATAAAGTGTGAGAGTGTGATTGAATGATTAGGTGGGTTGGCTATGCATGTATATTTACTTCACTTTCTCATACCTAATTATTGACATTGTACTACTTTGCTTCAATCTCATCCACACACATCCTCTGACAACCCAATAAATTCACATCACAATCTAATTATTTCCATTCCAACAATCATTTATTATCTTTTTCTCTCCATTTTCCTCTCTCTCTCTCACGTACACAAGAATGAAAGTCAGTTTGCTATTGAATTAAACCAGTGATGACTAGAAGACGCTTCGTACTCTTTAGCTTCTATAAATTGGATTTAACATTGTTTGAAATCTAAAAATAGAGAGATTATCACACCATACCTGGCCCATCCATTGAAATTTTGATTCAGCTACAGAAGGAAGGAAGAAGAAAGAAAGAGGGAAATATTTGGACTAAGAGGTGCAACGGCAAAGCAGAGTAGAGTAGCGCGATATAGGAATATGACTAGAAATTTAGGGCAAAATAAATTTGCTGAGGTGGCAGGTGAGTTGTATAAAATTTAATGACTGGGAGATATGACATTTTCATAAATATATACATCAGCTGTCACATATGATTATTTTAACAAAAAAGTTAACTACACTAATGGCAGGGACTAATTTACATAGATGGAAAAACTATAAGGACTATTTTACATGAAAATAAATTATAGGGACCAATTTACAATTTTGGTGAAACTATAGGGATCAAAATTATAATTTAACCAAATCCTATTGTCAAGATCTTCCAATCTTCAGTCCAATCCCAACTTTGATCATATCTCATAATTTTTGTCAATGGGTTTTCATTGATAAAGTCCAGGAATTATTTACTCACTCAAGTCCTAGGTTATATCCAAGAATTAAAACCCAAATCTATTAATCTACCCTCAAGAACCCTAGTTTTTCTCTCTTTTTCTGTTATGCATTTCCAACCCATGATTTCGTTGTTTTTAATCATAGTTTGTACAAGTTTCATGTTCCAATTCGTTCAACAAACATCCAAGGAAGGTTTTAGATCATCAACCAAACTTAAAACTCCTAAGAACACTCATTCTCACCCCCAATTCCTATGTACACGAAAATTGGGTAGAAGAAGAATGAGTGGGAAGTTTACCTTGTTTTCTTTTCCTTCTGGTAGTGGGTGATTGGTGGAGACTCGAACTTTCTCTAGAGATCGGTGGTCGGAGGCTTAGGTTGTGCTCTTGGGTGAAGAAGATGGAGAGAAGTGAGAGCTAGGGCTTGAAAGGGGTGGTCTGCGTGAAGGAGAGAAAGAAAGTGCTGAAAGGTGTGTATAGGGCATGTCTATATGTACTTTCTTAGGGAAAATTACCATTTTGCCCCTCGATTAATTTCTGATAAAATTTTAAGCAGTGGTAAGATCATAACTTTTCCTCGACTTAGATATTTTCAATTCTCACTAGCTCCATACACTTTCATACCCAAATTCTTCACGCTTAGCACACTGCTATCCTCATTTTCTTTTTTCATTGAAAGTGTCATTTAAAAACTTTTATTTTACCCTAGTTCCTCCATGGCCTCATTACCCATCTGCCTTTCCTATATTACACGTACACCCTCCTCCCTCAGCTGCTTACCATTTCATATACAACATTGCATTTCAACCATGAATTCCTTCCTTACAAACAAAAATTTTTCCCACGTCCAATTACTTGCATCAAAAAATCCAATTACACTAATACCCAAGGGTCTTGGGTATTGCAACTATACCACCACTTATAATTCTCTCTTGGTCTGCACCACAATTTACCTCAGTTTATGACTACAATTTGTGACTTGTCATATATAAATTTCCTTGAGATCCAAATTTCATTCATTAACTTTATTATTAGTCTTTTATAAGCATTATAATCTCACTCCTTAGGTATCTATTCTGTTCTACTCAACTTTTGGCTAGCACTCATTTAATCACATAAAGAATCCCAAATTCATACATTCATTACTCATGCAATTTAATAGAAGGTTTTAATCTCAATCAACACACACCAATCAACTTTGAATACATAATTATAACAATAAACCTCTCCAAACAGAATTTAAACCATTTCCCCACCATTAGTTAGTTCAATCCACATTGATTTCCCTTCTCGGCCCACTCATAATTTTCTACAGAATCTTACTAACTGTCTCTCAGCCAACATCAGCTTTCAACAAAAATTTCATTAATAAAAAAATTCTTAACAAGAGTTTTCTTAGCCCAGAAATTAACCGAGACAACAATGCTCCTTGATTCCTTTTTTTTTCAAATTATTCACAACCAACGTGCAAGCTACCAAAAATTTGAGACAGAATCAATTCACCTACCTCTCGGCTATTTCTCTGCTTTCCTCTCTGTTCGTCCCCTTCATCCTCCGTCTTCTCACTTTGCAATTTATTCAAGAAATTAAATCCTAATTACACAAAATGTCATGGAGAAAACTAGAAATCAGGACCAATATGAAATCAATTCTTTTTCCTCTCCCATTCATCTAGGGCTCGCAATGTATGAAAAACTTGGAAAGAAAGGAAAAATTCTACACTTACCCAAAAATAAAGATGTCACGATGGAGAGAAGACCGCCGGTGATGATGGTAACGAAGGAGGCCCTTATGCTCTCACAACTATGTCTCTTTTGCTTCCTAGAGATAAAAGGTGATGAGTGATCACCGATGGAGTTCCTGCCCAATGACGTCGGTGGCCATGATGTTTGACGGTGGAGTTTGGCCCTCTCTCTCGTTTGTCCTTGGTAGTTCTCTCTCTCCCACTCTTGGTCTCTTTCCTTTTGTAACTCTTTCCTGTGTACATCAAAATGGGGAACCATAAGTGTTATGACATGGCTTCTCTAGAAGCCACATCCAAGGGTGAAAAATGATCCACGTGTCATGCTCTCCCAATGCCCCCTGCTCAATCCTTAGAGTAATTTATGTAAAGCTACTTTTCCTTGAAAATGTTTTCACTAAGGTCCTCGGACTTATGAAAATTTCTAAAATTTGATATTTTACCCCAAATATTTTCATTACCTTATACCCTATCTTTTTGTTAATTAAAATCTTCACACAACTTTGTAATTTTTTTCCAAATTGGTCCTTAAGAATTTATTGACGTAATATTTCTAACTGTAACCAAATCCTTGATGTTTTCAAAAAATTAAAATTTGAATCCTGTAATTACACGTAAGGTTCAACTAAAGTAACAACCCGGGGTACCAAGATGTTACATACAGTCTACCTCACTACCACTCTTTATGTCTCAGTCCTCCAATACCTCCACTCAACGCTAGCTGCCAATCAACGTCGTCATCATCCTCTATAGCTTAGTCCCTCTCACCATCGTCTCCCTCTACCTCACTCGTCACTCTCATCTCTTAACCCTTATCTTGAGTCTCGTTGTTTGCGGCTCTGCTGGTCTGCCTTATAGACATTCTTCATTTCTTAGCCCCTTAAGTCTCTCTCCACTCGACGCCAATAGGCAATCACCGCGTCGTCATTTCCCTCTATGGCTCGACCCCTCTCGGCTCCATCTCCCTCTAACTCACCCCTTTATGGCTAAACCCCTCTTTTTTTGACATTTAAAAAATTATTAAATTTTCAAGGAGTCCTTGGAGAAATCGGTAGGGACTTGGGGAATGAGGATGGGGGATGACTTCCCTGCAAGGTTGCCACTCCTACTATTAGTGCAAGTTTCCTCAGACAAAAAAATATTGGGATATGTTTTGATACAGATAACTCAAGCTGTTAATTAATATTCAAGTTTTGGTTAAGGAAGTTCAAGTTCTTATTTGTCTTTTTCATTAAAAAAAATTATACCGCATGCAAAATTATACAAATCTTAAGATTAATCCAATAGTTGAGAGTTTGAGCTTTCCATTAAAAAATACTATTAAGATGTATCTACAAAGAGTTTCATGCATATGTAACTCAATACATTATATTTTTGTAAATAACGATTTCAATCCAAAAAGTTAAATTATTTAGTGAGCAATATGATCAATTTTTATCCCTAAATATTAGTACTTTTTCTTGAAATTAAAGTTCTTTGAATATTATGTGTGGACTACCTATTACGAATTCAATAATTCTGAGGAGCTTATATCATAAAAGTTTTGATATTGATATTCAAATATTATTTCATGCAATAAAGATAAATGTTTAGTCAATATTAATTTGTGACTAATTTTTATTAACATCTTAACATAGTACCTGATCAATTTCAATTTGGGTCACTTGGCCTAATAACCACCATAGAAGTTTGTTCCAGCTGCGCCCCAATCGAAGAAATAATTAAGATATAAATCCAAATAAATAAAAAGTAAATTATATTAAGCCACGATGATATATATATATATATATATATACAGTGGCGTATTTAGGACTCCTCAGTCAAGGGGATAAAATTTTCATTCGTTTTTTTGGATCTGATAGCAATTCTTCTAAATTAATTTCAATTTGTTGTTCATTTGATGGTAATTTCCTCTTAAAAAATATTTTCATTACAAAAAAATTTGTTCTTCTTCTAAATCCTAATTGCTTAATCAATCAACCAATTTGATAGAATTAAACCTACGTACAAAAACTATAAATTTCAAGCTTTACAAAAAGGTCTCTAATAATAGAATGATAAATTAACCATCATCAAGAAAAAAATTTCATGAAACTGACTTCCCAAATATGTTACTCATGACCATAAATGTATAATCAATCAATCAATTTGATAGAATTAGACATGTGTACAAAAATCCCAAATTTTAAGCTTTAACAAAGAAGTCCTTAATAATTGAATGATAAATTAATCATCATCAAAAAAAAATTCATGAAATTGACTTTACAAATATGTTACTCATGATCCTTATTATAATCAATCAACCAATTTGATAGAATTAGACCTATATATAAAAATCCCAAATTTCAAACTTTTATAAATAGGTCCCTAACAATAAAATGAAAAATTAACCATCATCAAAAAAATAATTTCATAAAATTGGCTTCACAAATATGTTACTCATGATCCTAATTACATAATCAATTAATCAATTTAATAGAATTAGATCTATGTACAAAAACTCTAAATTTCAAACTTTTACAAAGAGGTCCCGAACAATAGAATGAGAAATTAACTATTATCAAGAGAAAAATTTTGTGACTTTGGAGAGTGTGGATCTTGTGACTGTGAGCAGCAGAGAGGAACTGAGTCACTGAAATTCAAAATAATATTAAAGGGATTCAAAAAAATTAAGAAATGGGGCAAAATGTAAAAAACAAAATTTTACATAAAGATTTATCAGAGGTACATGTGGCTCCGTCACTGTGTATATATATATATATATATATATAAAAGATTAAAAAGTACGCTATATTAGACGAGCGTGATTTCTTGTTATGCTTAATGAATTATTATGTGACGATATTTTGATGAAAAGCTCCATTCAAAATAATTTTTTTGAGAAAAAACTTGCCAGAATTTCATGTCATTGATGAAGTGTTTTGGTAAAGATATATATAAATATCAGATTGTTTGTGGACGGGAATCTTGTACCTATCAATTTTCCATCATCACTCTATTAATGGCAGCACTGTCTTTGGAGTGCGGCCAAACTCAATACATGCCCATAAATAGCTAAAGATGATTAAAATAGTTCTGTATATATTATATGAAATTTGTAATATTTATTTATTTAAATTTAGATACGGAAATAAAAAAATATCAATGAGTCCAAATCAGAATATATATATATATATATATTTATGATAGGCTCTGAAATGAAGAAGGCGACACCCATCTTGCCTTTGACCCGCACTATACAAAAATTTTATATATTTATTATTGTAATATTCATTTATTTAGATTTAGGTAACACCCATCTTGATTTTGAACCACCGCATTACATAAATTTTATATGTTTATTTTCGTAACATTTATTTATGCAGATTTAAGTATAGGAATAAAATTCAAATTAGTAAATTTTTGATTAAATTATAATTTTAGTCCCTATAATTTTACTAAAATTATAAATTGGTCCCTATAGTTTATTTTCATATAAAATAGTCCTTATAATTTTTTCATCCATGTAAATTAGTTCATGTCGTTAGTACAATTAACTTTTCTGTTAAAATAATCTTCTGTGATAGCTGATGTGTATATTTGTAAAAATGTCATCTCTCCCAGTCATTAAATTTTATACAACTAACCTGTCACCTCAGCAAATTTATTTTGCCATAAATTTCTAATTTTCCTGATAGTATAAAAGTCGTATTCCTGTATCACGCTACTCTACTCTATTTTGCCGTCGCACCTCTCAGTCCAAATATTTCCCTCTTTCTTTCTTCTTCCTTCCTTCTGTAGCTGAATCAGAATTTCAGTAGATGGGCTAGGTATGGTGTGATAATTTCTCTATTTTTAGATTTCGAATAATGTTAAATCCAATTTTTAGAAGCCGAAGAGTGTGAAACGTCTACTAGTTGTCACCGGTTTAATTCAATAGCAAACTTATTTTCATTCTTGTGTGCGTGTAAGAGAGAGAGAGAGAGAGAGAGAGGAAAATGGAGAAGAAGAAGATAATAAATGATTTGGTATGACAATAATTAGATTGTGATGTGAATTTATTGGGTTGTCACAAGATGTATGTGGATGAGATTGAAGCAAAGTAGTGCAGTGTATGTAATTAGCTAGGTATGAGAAAGTGAAGTGAATATGCATGCATAGCCGACTCACCTAATCATTCAATCACACTCACGCTTTCATTCTCATTTTCATGTCATCAGTCACATATATATATAAAATTCCACATGCACTCTGACGGAACCATATTCTGCATTCACGTGTACTACAAATATACTTTTTCAAAAAGCTCATATATATACAAGGTGATTCATCAATAGGTTAGTGATAATAAATTACAATAAATTTTTAAATTTTATTCCAAATATGTGTTAATTAATTTAAGAGACTCACCACAGTAAAATCATAACTTTTACTGTTAAATCCAAGGGCAAATCTACAAATTTTGGTTAGTGGGAGTAAAAAATAACTTTAAAATATTTTTAAAAAATATTATAAATATGTATAAATAATAAAAAATGATATAAAATACACAAGTTATAATATGATTCAGTTCAAATGTAAAACTTACATCACGCTAAGCAAAAGATGAGATATTACAAAGGTATTTTTCGCTCTCACCTAATCCTTAATTACATCTAATGTCTAGCACATAAAATACATAATCTTATGACAAAAAAACACAAGGTACCTAAACCTTTACAAATTACAATTGTTCTCTACACATTTTCATATTTTAAAAATATTGTATGATTTTTTTTTAATAAGATGAGTGATCATAATTTACTATATAGAGACAATATCTATATTTTTGTAGGGACAAAAAAAATAAGTACCACATATACTAATATCTTTGTGGAGGCAATTGCCCCCACTCCTTTTAATGTAGATCCGCCATTGGTTAAATCACAGGAATTTTTGTACAACAAGACTTGATAGGAATTTTTCTCTTTTGGTCACTCTGACTTTGGTACTAATTCATGTATTTTCAAGTTATAATGGTTCTTTTCTGAATATTATATTGGAAGTTGTCAGCAAGGTTCGCTCAATAACACCTAATTTAACGTAGACACATAGTAGTAAAAAAAATTTATATATTTATCTTTCTAATATTTAGTCGTTTAGATTTAGTATGTGAATAAAATTCAAATAAATAAAATTTTCCATTAATATGAAAATAGGGAGAGTAATGCCCATTTTGACATTGACCAGTCGCACTATATTGTTATATATATAAAGCTAGTTTTTGGGAAGGCAATGTGACAACTCCTTCATCTAGATTTCCATTTTTTTCTCCTTTTTTTGAGTTTTAAAGAATTTTTGCAAATAAAAAATTGGTGTACCTCGCTATTTATAATTTAGTGAAGCACATAACTCACTATCAACTTTCAGGAAATTTCATAACTCAAATCAACTGTGATTATAAAAATCTGACAAATTTTAATACTTCATGATCTGGTTCAAGTTTTGAAAATAAAATTTTATACATTTTTTATTGTTTATATAATTTAAGCCAAATGAAAATATTACTACTACCATTTGTGACAAAATGAGACTTTTTACAACTTAAGTTAACAAACATGAAAAGATGCTATTTGTTTCCATTTTTTGGAATATCAAACCAAAAATTGAACTGATTAATCACCAAAAAAAAATAAAACTGTTAAAAATCAAAAAATAATTAATTTTATTCAATATTTGTTTGGTTTGGTTCTTGACATACTCCAAAGCAAGTTTGAAAATATATTGTTCAACAACCTTTCAAGTGGAAAGTGTTTTGGGAATTATAGTCACTACAAAAAAATTAACTGTCAGTGGCGACTAAAAAAGTCGCCACCAAAAGTCTGTCTTTTGATGGCTACTTGTGACTTTTGAGAGTCACCACTAAAAGTCTAATTTTTTTAAATAAAATTTAAAAAAATTAGATTTTTTATGGCGACCGCGATAGTCGCTACTGAAAATGGGACTTTTGGTAACGACTTTTAAGAGTTGCCACTAAGAGTCTAATTTTTTTGAATAAAATTTAAAAAATTAAACCTTTAGTGACGACTCCCATAGTCACCACCAAAAGTCAATTATTTTTAAATAAAATTAGACTTTTTGTGGTGACTCCTATAGTTGCCACTGAAAATGGAACTTTTGGTGGTGACTTTTAATAGTCACCACCAAAAATTAATTATTTTTAAATAATAATAAAAAAGTTCAAAAAAAATTAGACTTTTGGTAGCAACTCTCATAGTCGCCACTAAAAGTCTAATTTTCAGTGGCGACTCTTTTAGTCGCCACCAAAAGTCAAATTTTTAATATATATATATATATATATATTTCTTATCTCTTAATCTATTAATAATAATATATTTGTTTTATGTTAAGTTTGATGTTGTTTCATTTCAGTTTTATGATGTTTTTGGCTTAAAATAATTTTAACATATTATATATATATATAAAAAATATATATAATATTTTGCCCCTTATATAGCACAAATGAAGTGGTGACAGTGGCAAGGCACACATGGTTGAAAGGTAAGGAACTCAGGTTCAAATCTCAGATATACATATGTTTGGTTTAATTTCAATATAAATTTGAATATTACACAAAAAAAAATTGAGTCACCCTAGGACAGCGAGTTAATGGATTGGCCAAGACCCGCATGAATCGAATGGGTCTCAGGTTGATCGGTCGAGCCACTTCGAGTCCTAAAAAATGACGATTGATTTTTGGTAACGATTTTCAAAATATTTAGGTGGCGACTTTTAGTTTTCAAAGTTACCACTAAATGTTACTTTTGGTAGTGACTTTTAGTCGCCACCAAAGGTCTTTTGGTGACGACTTTTAAAATCACCATTAAAGGTGACCAAAAGTTATTTTTTAGCAAAGAAAAAAAAATTTTAGCAACAAAAATCACTTTTTGTGGCAACTATAGTCTCCACTAAATGGTGACTTTTGGTGGCAACTCCTTTAATAGTCACCAAAAACCTTTCAGCCGCAAACTTTTTGTAGTGTCTGTCTATCAACCAACATGGTTGACCTAAATTGTAAGGCATGTGCAAGTCCATTATTGATAATGTGATAAGTTGGAAGTTGTATGTTTAACCTTTGAGCATCTTCTTGTAAATGATTCTTGTGCATTAAGCACTCCAGAAGGCCTAGTGCCAATCATCCAATTAAAATAAAAGATGTAGGCCCTGTTTGAATAAACAACTTATTTAAGTGTTTATAGAATAAACGCTTATATGTATGTAAGTTGTTTTATAATTGAAGAGTTTATGAGAGCAAATTTTACATAATCTGTTTTTAACTTATTTTCATAAGCTATTCTAGAGAGCTTATGAAAATAAGCTAAAAATAGCTTATTAGAATGCCATAAGCTAGTTTTATAAGCTCTCTCAAATGCATGTATAAGCGTTTATGATATAAGATAAGCCAGATAAATTTAAAATAAGCTTTTCCAAACAGACCCGTAATGAAAAGCAAAGCTTCAACTAGAGATATTGAAGATGCTTAAGCTTTATTGGGCATTAGTAAGGTAGAGTTCAAACCCTCATATTTATAAGTTCTGGTGTAGCCATGAAGAAGGGTATGGGGTTCGGAGGATAAGTACCATGATTAGCTTTAGCAACGGTTAAAACTGTTGCCAAAAATTTTTTAGCAACTGTTTTAACCGTTACTTTTGACAATGGTTAAAACCGTTGCTAAAGGATAAACATAGTACTTGTCCAAGCACTTGATCCGCTCGCATGAAGGAGTATGTGAGCTAGAAAATTAGGGTGATGTTGAGGGCTCGGGATTCATTACTAGGAAAAGCACGGTGCTTGTTCCAGTTAGCCACGGTTTTAACCGTGTTAGTCACAATTAAAACCGTAGCTAAAAAATTTATTTTTTAAAACTCTTTCAACAACGGTTCAAACCGTTGTTGAAAGTTTTAGCAACAGTTCAAACTGTTGGTGCAACCTTTAGCCACTGTTAAAACCGTAGCTAAAGGACAAGCACGGTGTTTGTCCTAGGGGAATTCGTTCCCAATGTTGAGAGGGAAAGAGAGTGGCAAGGATGCGTGAAAGGTAGGAGGAAGGATGGAGAGGTGTCTCTAGGGGTTGTAATCATATGGAAATGTAATAGACAAATGTAGCTTGTTATGTGTGTCCTTTTAATTGTAATTGTTCTTTAGTTTTTACTTTTTAACGAGTGTATGTGACCATTTCACGAGTCCAAATCATAACAACTCAAAAGGCCAACAATAAATCTTCTCTTTTAAAACTGTTTTGGATTATGCTATCCAAAATTCACTTTATTATGCATTTTAGAATTTTTAATGGGTTCTATGATTCATTCATTTAATTTAAGACTAATTTCATATAGATTGAAACTATTCCATAAGTGACTCGATATCAAGAAAACAAGACATAAACATTAACATTTTTCTATTTCCTTTTAATTACAATAATTTTCTATATGACCTTGAAAATTGAAAAGAAAAAAAAACAAGATAAGAATAAGTATGTCACGTCCCAAAATCTGAGCACGTGACCGGCACAGAAAGTGAATTTCATTTCACCTCCGTAAGCCTATTTTTCTCTTAAGCATCATACCATTCTTTTTCATGCAACCAAACCGAGTTCTCTATACGCACTACAATCATTCACATTACATCACTGAATGAACCTACCCGATTACAGAGATTTCTAGATTTATACAACTTAGAATAAAACTTAACTATTATACCTTTATCCTGAACAAATGAAAAGGTAATCATGGACTAAGGATCCATAATTCCTTGTACCGATATTTACCTTCAGCTGTCAACTCTGAAAAAATGTTAATAAGAGGGGTATGAGCAAACCACATGCCCAGTGAGCAGACAACACAACACTATGACAAAAAAATATCATGCATCATAATGATAATATAATTCATAATACTTCACAACAATATCCAAGTAAATCAAATATATTTCAGCATAATTCAAATAGTTCACAACAGCAAACAGTGAAATCAATTTCACACATTTCCCATACCAACCGGGTCGTCCAGAATACCTCTGGATCGTTGCCCGCGGCCCGCGGCCCCCGCCGCATCCACCCTTATCGCTCCATGTATATTCTTCACCCTTATAGCTTTATGTAGATTTCTCCATGGGATGCACCACCATGCCTTTCCTTTCTAGTCAAACACAATCACAATCACATCTAAGAACATCCTCAATCATAATCATGAGCCACATACACAACTCAGTCATTTACAATTCAAGTCACAACATAATCAATATGGTTCCAGTAACATAGCATGTATACAACATAATAACTCATAATATAGAACAATTGTTCAACAATAACATACTTCAACTATCCGTATATGAATGAACCCAACAATCAGAGTATGACATATTTCAACTCAGTTCATATGTCATTCACAATCCATCATATTACCTTCATTCATGAGAAAATAAGAAAATATAATTATATACATCACCAGGCAAGTTCCACAATTATTTATGCCTCATTGTCCCACATCATCCACTTCAAACTTGGATATACAACATATTTTCACTATGATGCAAAAAGTCAATAACAAAGATATTTAATCATAACAAGTATTAACCCACTCACCTGAATTTCACGCTCTCGCCACTCCCACCTTGCACTTTGACCATTCCTATTGTAACCAGATAAAAACCATCAGGGTTACGAAATAGAGAAATTTCCTACCACTACTCTCGACCTTCATCCACTTCTCAAATCATAACTCCTAACTGGTAATGAATATCCAGATGAAACTTATACCATTGGAAACTAGACTCAAAGAGCTTTTCAACGATATAAAAAAAAAAAAACTAATGCTACAGTAACGGTCAACGGTCAACGCAGCTACAGTAACATTGACCGAGTCAACGCTACAGTAACGTTGACCGAGTCAACGATACAGTAACGAGAAAATCTGAAAAAATTTTCTCGGTGAACAGTAATTTCTGGGGAATATTTTCGATGTTCTTCGTGTTCTTCATCCAAAAATCCTAAAATCATATCTAAAACAACATTTTTTTTTATTTTTTCCATGGGTTTTCATCCTTAATGTCTAATGAGTGTTTTAACACCAAAACCCCTAATTTCTACCAACAATCCAAGCTCAAATCTCAAATTTTCATCAAGAACACTAATTTTTTTTCAAATATCCAAATTCTACGAATTTCTCCTAGTTTTCTCCAAATTTCTTATTCTAATAACATCATAAACCACCTAGGAATGTTTTAGATTAACATCCACACTTAAATTCATCCATTAAAATATTCTACAAAAATTTTGCAAAATGATAACCAAGGATTTGGTCTTGTAATAAGAGGAAGAAGAAGAAGAAAATCAACTTACCAATCATCCTAACTTTCATAGCTTCCTTCCCAGTGCAAAAATTGCATGAATGGTTGATGAAGAAATTCTCTTGAATGTAATCGAGAGAGAAAGTGAGAAGCTACGGGAGAAATGAGAGAAATGAGAGAAAGAAAAGAAAATGTATATGCATGGGCCCCACCAATTTCTTTTTCAATAAAATCGCTCATAGCCACCTTAGCTTATAAGATTTGTTCACTTTAATCCCTCTCGATGTCTCAAATACCACTTTAACCTCGAATCCATCATCTTTTCGATACCGGACTCATAATTCATTCTCATAAGCTCTATTCTTCTTCTCGGGTTCCTACTTGGTCATTTCTCAAAAGTACTCCATATTTTCTTTTCTTTTCACTTTAGCCCTTGAGAATTTGTAAAAATTTCTCAAATTAAAAATTAAAATTTCTATTTCCAAATTTCTTTCACTAAGTCAAAAGAACATTTCTCATGTAATTAAATTTTTCAATAAACTTCAAATAGATTTTAAATATTCACGTAAATTCTTGAGATATTACAAAGCATGCTTAGGAGGATAGTTTTTTTTTATACTTACCCCCTATATATTTACAGGAACCAAAACCTAACAAAATAGAATGAACTCAAATTACTCTGATTTGGCCACATTACATGAATCTAAAATTTAAGCGCATAAAATTTTCAAAACATTAATAGCTTCATCTACTTTCAATATGTAGTATCCGAAACCTAAAAATAGATATAAAGCCATTGATTTTTACCTTTGCATTCATTTTGAAATCACGGAAACAAATGAAGCATTAGAACTCAATACTTAAAGTAGATGTGTTCAAAATCAATTAAAGCAGATGTCAAGAACTAAACCAAACAAAATTTGTTTAAATTAATTAGCGTTTGATTTTTAACAGTTTGATTTTTTTTTTGGGTGTTTCGGTTCAATTTTTGGTTTGATATTCTAAAAAATGGAAACAAATAGCAACTTTTTCTTGTTGGTTAGCTTAATTTTTAAAAAGTCTCATTTTGCCACAAATGATAGTAGTACTATTTTCATTTGGCTTAAATGATATAAAAAATCAACAGATATAAAATTTTAATTTTCGAAACTTGAACCTAATCATGAAGTATTAAAGTTTGTAAGATTTTTATAATCACAGTTGATGGTGAGTTATGTGCTTTATTATATTATATATACAAAGATATACCAATTTACTATTTGCAAATTTTTTTAAACTTAAAAAAAAAAAAGAGAAAAAAAATGGTGTAATGCTAGATGAAGGAGTTTCACATTGCCTTCATAAAAACTAGCTTTATATATATATATATATATATATAAACAATACAGTGCCACGGGTCAATGTCAAGATGGGTGTTACCCTCTCTATTTATAAATTATTGGAAAATTTTATTTATTTGAATTTAATTCACGTACCTAAATCTAAACAAGAAAATATCAAAAAAAATTGAATATATAAAATTTTTTATAGTGCTATGGCTCAATGTCAAAATGGTTGTTACTCTTTCTATCTTCGTTTTAATGGAAAAATTTATTAATTTAGATTTTATTCTCATACTTGAATTTGAATGAATAAATATTACAAAAATAAATATGTAAAATTTATATAATGTTGTGCCTAATGTAAAAATTTATTGATTTAAATTTTATTCGTGTACCTAAATCTTAAATTTTTGTATAGTGCGGGTCAGAGGAGAGATGGGTGAGTTTGGATTCTCTGGATTTGGTAGCGCCAAATTTAGATAGCAGTTGAATCCTGGCCGTCCGTTGGAGCTTCATCGCGCTGTCAGTTGCTTGCCACGTTTCCTCTCCATCGGAGATCAGAAAGTAAAGGAGGTTTTGTGAAGAAAGCAATAAGAGGCTATGAAATTTGACTGGAAGAGGAATGGTGAAATGCCAAAACGCACGGTGCGTTTTGGGTATGACACGCGGCGAGATGATCTAGATAATGGATTCTGGGGACACGACACGTGTCGTTTCCTACTTCGTAAGATAATTATTGTACGCTAATCAATAATATTATCCACACATCAATTTTTTAAGATACTTCTTATAATATTATTCACACATCTATGGCTGTGTTTGACAAACGAACTTATAACTTATAAGCTAGTTTATAACTTATTTTACTAGCTTATAAACTTGTTAAAAATGTTCGATAAGCGAATTTATTTTAGTAGCTTATACCTTATTCTGATAAGCTACTTTGAGTATCTTATAACTTAAAGTTTTTTATTTTTATTTTATCCTTATTATTTTTTTAAAATACCCATTATACTTATTACTTTATTATATTTATTATATCCTATTTACTCATCTTTTATTATATTTATATTTATATATAATATATTATACATTGTAATATTATATATATGATAAAAATATATAAATATATTATAAATATGTATAATATATATAAAAGTAATAAAATATGTAAATATATTTTATTATATATATAAAATATAATAATATATGTAAATATATTATACATGTGAAAATATATTATTCATATATAAAATATATAAATATATATATTTTAATGAATTTTATATTTATAATAATGTGAATTAATTTAATTAAAAACAAAAATAATATATTTATTTATGTTGTTTTAGAATTAAAAAATATATATTTTTTTATGTCATTTTACACTTTTCAGTTACTTCAACAGTTACTTTTACTAAACACTTCTTATACAAATAAGCTAGTTTATAAACTATAAGCTATCAGCTAGCTTATAAGTTAATTTTGCCAAACATAACCTATATCTTTTTAATGTTAATAAATCATACACTAAATATTAGATGTCGTCAAATTTTAGGGCGTGATTGGGTTTTATTCTTTTATAATACTTTCTCTTTCGTGAAATATTAAATTGTATTTCTTTTTTTGTGAATATTACATTGTCTTATTTTGAACTTAAGAAAAAAAATGTCAAAGTTTGTATTATTTATTGATATTGGTTATTTCAAGTGGTTCAATACTTGTTTTTTTCTTAATTAAAAGTATTGGATTCAAATTTTGTGAATAGACAAAATCAACGCTAAAATATATTACAAATATAATAATGGAAATCGAAACAAATAGAATTATGGAAAGCTGTATTAATGGGCACCAAACTTAGGCTCCCAAATTAGGTGTCCTTCAAATTAAAGTTATGCTAATATCCATCTCATAGCATATATATTGGGTATACACAATGTTATCAATATTGAAATTTTGCATAAAATTGGAAGTGTCATAGGAAAAATTGAATCGAAGATTATAAGATTTTGTAAAATTTTATAAATAAATAAATAAATAAATATATATATATATAGGTGTTAACATTGCAAAAATCTTAAGAGTTCACCCAAAAAAATATCATATATTGCATATATTGTGAAAATAACAAGAGTTCATCCATAAATTACATCTAAAAACAACTAAAAGGTATGACACTTGTGTAAAAAATTGACCAATTTGTCTATATGCTTCCTCCCTTATATTCTTTTTTAGCATTTGGTTTATAATATAATATTCTTTAATAATTAAATTAAAAATTTTCAATGATAAAAATTAAAAAAAAAATTATTTTTAAACAATTGAGAGTTGTTTCTTATTATATGTGATATTGTATCATTTATTGCTAATCTTTTTTAATTTTTGTATTATTTAAAATTGTTTTACACTAAATAATAATATAAATAAACATATGGTTGCTATATATAAACCATTTTGACATATATTGTTGAATAAGTATGGTGGCATAGTGACAAGTAGCATATCTTTCTTCCCCTAGGATTTATGTTTGAGTCTAGGATGTTGTATTTTAATGAAAATAATTAGAACTCATGATCTAAATCTTATGTAATTTTACTATTAAGATATAGATCTTGATAACTTTGAGTATATATATACACAAAGATATATGGACAAAACTCTTCTTTAGTATGATATTATTATAATTAAAGACATCTTATCTTATCTTTTCTTTTTTAAACTGTTAGTGTCCAAAAATTTGTTAGTTTTGTTTACTCTTATTCAAGTTAGGTTAGATCAAGTGTAAAATTTTTCAATCACTTATTCTTTTAATCCACAAGATTTGAGAGAAACAAGTATTGAATCACTTGAATCAATTGAATCAATCAACATTAATGGTAATTAAAAACTTCTTTGAATTTACATATGTGAACATACACATGAAATTTATTTCATTGAACTAACCTACTGAAAAAAAATCTTGTTAATTAATTCCTTGACTGAGTGTAGATATACATCCAGAGGTTGATCTACATGTGAGGGTGTGAGGGCAAATTCCCCCCCACCCCCCCCTCACCCCCGACGTGCAGATTGGCTACTCTTGCACACTGTTAATCACGATTTTAACAGTGACTAACAGTGCGTATGACTCACCTACGTAGACAATTCTGATTCTCCTCCCCCCAAAAAAAAGAAAATTTTTTAATTAATATATGTGATTTTTTTTTGTCATCCCACATGATAAATTATGACCATTCATCTTATCAAGAGTATCTCACCTATTAAATTTTTTTTAAATTGAATTTAAAAATTAGTTATACCCCAACAACACCCAATAAGTTTATATTTTGTGTATTTTATATCATTTTTTATCACTTATGTATATTTATAATATTTTCAATAAAAATATTTATAGACTATTTCTTATCCTCACTAATCAAAATTTTTAAATCACCCCTGTATATGTTTGCTAAAGATATGACATATATCAACAAATGAGCAAATACATTTTCTTTCATTGAATATTATCATCATATATAGGTGATGTAAAATTATTGTAAATGCATGTATCTGACTCTGCACGTATATAATAAGGAAACACTCGATTAATAATAAGATTATAAAAGAAATGTAATGAAAGAAGAGAACGGAGAACTATGCCAGATGTGTATAATAATGACGACGTCCACAATTTCATTAAACAAATTATAACTATATTCAACCTGTTTTTATCCTTACGAAGCACCCATTAATGAAGAACAAAATGACACTTAAAACTATATCTGAATATTATTCCAAAAGAAAGAAAACAAGATCTCATTTTGAGAAGATACTTTAGAATATATCTAAATCTATACAAGTTTGTGGTTGATATTAAACAATTTAGAGATTAACGAAGCAGCTAGATGTCCTAGTCAATTAAAAAAAATTTAGAAATATTAAAATCAGTTAAATAAAAGTGTCTCAGTCAATTAAATCTAATATTAATGTAAAAAAAGTCATTAGTCATATAATAATGCCAAAAAAAACAGTAAAATCTAATAATATTTTAACTAATTAAACCAATCAAATTCCAAAACCACCTAGAACCACCCATATATCATCAAGATACACTAATTCAAGTTCTGAGCAAACTACATCCTTCCCATACATAACAGTATTGACAAAATTCCCTTGCTGCCGTTATCACTGTCCTTTGCTTTCTCGTTGCTTACCACTCTGTTTCAAAGTCTGTCTCACATCCATTTTGCTGCATGCCTTTCATCAATTCTGAATCTGATAACTTACTCAGATTGATAATTCTTTTCCATGCAGGTTGATTACAGAGCAATACATTTTTCTTGCTGGAGTTTCACCGTGAATTACAGAATCCATGAATTATTGCTGTTCCCCATCATCATCATCGTCCTCATCATGATCTGTTCTTGACTATAAAACCCATCATCTGGGTACTGAGGATTCACAAGTTGAGGCACAGGCACCATTAATGGCGGTGCTGGTGTGGACTGGTTTGAAAAAGAGGAAGAGGAAAATATCAATGGAGTGGTCTCCGAGCTGTCCACGTCGACGATGACGCCGTCGTGCTGCTGCGTCTCATCGGAGAAGCAAGTCACGTGAGATGACTGATCTGCGAACTCCGTTGGATTTGTAATTAATGGAGGAAGGTGATGGAGGGAAGAAGAAGAAAGAGGAGGTGGAAAGTTCAGTTTTCTCCCTCCGTGGTTCTTCTGAAATACCCTGCATAAGACCCACTCATTCTGCCAAAACAAAAAAAATACTAATAAATATCACAAAAAAAAAATTAAACTTGAAGATAAATGTACTCAATTGATATATAAGAGAATTCAAAGGAGCTGAATTTACCTTAACAGTTTGGGGTTGAATGTTGGTAGGGACAGAATTACTACCAGAACCTTGAAGCCTATACTCATGCATAATCCAGTTTGTCCTTTCACCTTTAGGGGCTCTTCCTTTGTAGAAGACCAGAGTCTTCCTCATCCCAATCACTGTCTTCTCTCTGAAAATCTCTGTATCTTTCCCTGTGGCCTTCCAATACCCTGCTTCTGTGGCTCTGTTCGCCCTCTGCCCCAATGGGTACTTCCTGCCTCTCACACTGA
The DNA here is from genome assembly GCA_037074585.1 of Biancaea sappan. Taxonomy (NCBI): domain Eukaryota; kingdom Viridiplantae; phylum Streptophyta; class Magnoliopsida; order Fabales; family Fabaceae; genus Biancaea; species Biancaea sappan. Next base: position 81,961,139 of record CM073492.1, read on the forward strand.
AGAAATACCACTCCTCCTCTCCCCATTTTGCCATCCCTTCACATTCATCCAAAGTAAATAAATAAAAGAATGATCACACAGAAACCCAGAAAAGATTCAACGGTGCGGATGATTCTTACATGGCAAATCCCACGGTTCGCACTTGTTCAAGTCTGCTTCTCCTATGGCTATTGCAGTGAAGGAGCTGTCGAGGACCTTCTCTGAGAGATAGAAAATGATGAGCTCTTCATCCGTTGGATGAAATCTAAATCCGGCGGGAAGATCGAATCTCTCATCGTCTCTTCTCACAGGTGGCGAAACGTTTTCCATTCCTTCAATCGATCAATCAATCCCCTGTTTCAAGAAAAAACCAGAAAGAGATGGGTCAACAAGAAGAAAAACAGAGGTTTCGGGGGAGAATGATAACAGGGGAGGGACTAACCTGCTGAAGATTTGATTTTGACGGGATGGGAGGGGAAAAGGAAGGATTTTGAAGGGGTCGGAGATGAATGTAACGGAAAAGAATGGAAGGAGATGGAGATGGAGATGAAGATGAAGATGAGGATGGTGATGGTGATGGTGATGGTGCTTCTGAAGAAAAGACTGAGAGAGAGAAAACAGAGGCAGTCCCTAAATACTGGTGTTTTGAAGATAGAAAGAACCGTGGATGGTAAGGTGACCCTAATATTGTGAGTGGCTTCAGGCATTTCAGCTGTGTCTTAACTTTTTTGTGATAACTTCCCTCGTACACTTCTCAAACATGAACAGGAACATCTCCCCTAGTTTAGCCTCCATTTCATTTTTATGTTTTTCTCTCTTTTTATTCCTTTTTTTTAATTGTATTCATTTTAATTTTTTCAGCAAAAGTATCTTAGTTCAATTTGTTTTTTATAAAAAATAATAATATATGTTGTTATTTATTAGTATTCGGTATTTAAAAATATGTTTTCAAAATGAGATTATTTAAATAAACTAATATTAAAAAGTGCGCTTTTAAAATCACCCAAACCCTTAATTTGAGCAAAGCAAGAATAACATGAGCGGCAAGAAAAAAAAACAAAACAAAATTTTTTGTTATTATTAGGTAGAGTGAGATCTGTATTTAATATTAAACTGTAGCAATGAGATCAACTATTTTTTTATAAGAACGTTTTTTCTCTCTTGCGAGCAAGATTTATTTTTGTGATAATTTTTATGCAATATTAACATATTTTTGTCTTATTAGTAAATGCCATGGACTCTTTAACCTAAATATTTTTACAAATGTTTATAGGTTGAGTTGCTTTAAGTTGAGTTTCAATTCAAATTAATTAAATGATGGTAGGTGGGGATCTAAAAGATGTCATTTGAATTGAACCAACACAACTTGTACTCTTACGGATTAGACAATGTTATCTGACAACATTCTTAGTTTGTTAAACACTAAGTCCAAAATATAAGTCTAATTGAAACCCTCAAAATGTGAAAGGTCTTCATGACCTAAAGAAAATCTAAGCTTTAATGTTATACTACACAAATAAAACATACATGGTAGATATGAAAGGGGGCAAATTGAGCGATATAATTTGGATTAGTATGAATTGAATTTTTTTCAATCACAATTTAAACTGCTAATGATTGTTTGGAGAAATAAATATGAAACCGCCAATCTAACCAAACCCACAGTTTAGTTTTATAGTATTGACAAAATTAACCTATCTCAGCAACCACCCTTATTTTGAGTACTAAAACATACCAAGCCACATGCTAAGATGATATGATTTATTAACTTTAATTTTGACCATAATTATCTTATACCTTTTTTTTTCTTTTTATTGTGATCTAGTAATATTTTAACTAATTTTCATTTACTTGAAAAGATGTATTTGTGTGCAAATTCCTTTTGTTTTCAGGCTGGGAAAAGAGAGCCGCCTTCAAAGAAAACAATGATTCTACTATTTTCTTTCTATACCATAAATGTCTAATTTTGATATGGCCAAAATGCACAAAACCCCCTATACTTAGGGGTATGTGCATTTTATGTCCTTCAACTTTAAAACTCTTCAAAAGAATCCCTTCAACTTTTAATTTGTTGCAAATGACTCATTTTGCTAATCAAACCGTTAACTCTACTCAAGGTCAGTGCCACCTCAACAAAAGCATATGTCAAATTTAATTAAATGTGTCCATGTATAATCTGATGTGGCAGGGGCATTTTCGGTATAATAACAAAGCAAAATAAAATTTATTTTTAAAAAAAAACCCAAAACCTTTCAAGAACATAAAAGTACAAAAACAAAAATGATACCTCTTCTTTCCAAATTGTCTTATTCCCTGTTGGCCTGCACACATGGTTGCATGCATATGAATTAGTGATTGTTGTTGGATTTTTTTTTAGCGAGCAATGTCAATGGTGTTAGTATTCAATTTAATTTTTTCAGCAAAAGCATATTAGTTCAATTTGTTTTTATAAAAAAATAATAATAACTATGGTTATTGATTTGGATTCGGTATTTAAAAATATGATCTGTGAGTGAGTTTTTTTAAATAAACTAATATTGAAAAGTGTGCTTTTAAAATCACTTAAAAAACGAGCCTTAATTTGAGCAGAGAAAGGATAACGTAAGCGGAAAAAATAAAAGGAAATTATTTATTTTTATTAGGCAGAGTGAGATTTGTATTTAATATTAAATTGTAATAATGAGATCAGCTATTTTATTATAAGAACGTTTTTTCTCTCTTGCGGCAAGATTTCTTTTTGTGATGATTTTTATGCAATATTAGCTCATTTTTGTTTTATTAGTAAATTCAATAAGCTCTTTAACCTAAGTATTGAGTTAGCAAAGTTTATAGGTCGAGTTTCAATCCAAATTAATTAAATGATGGTAGCTGGGATTCTAAAAACTATCATTTGAATCGAACCAACACAACTCATATTTTTATGGAATAGACAATGTTATCCTGTTGGCAAGATTCTTAAGTTGTTAAACACTAAGTCCAAAATAAAAGTCTAATTTGAAACCCTAAAAATGTGAAAGGTCTTCATGACCTAAAGAAAATCTAAGCTTTAATGTTCCGCTCCACTTATAAAACATATAAGTTTAAAAAGAAGTGGGGGCGGGTTGAGCCAGTTAGTTTGGATTAGTATGAATTGAATTTTCTCAATTCACAATTTAAATTGTCAATGTCTGGTTAAGAGAAATAAATACAAAACCACGAATCTAACTTGACTGATTTGATTTGAGAGGACAGTAAGGTAACTATTATTTGTGGTTGGTTTCATACATTCAACTCTACACTTTTAACTTTTTAAGAAATAACTTCTCTCTTTCTCGCAAACAACTCCCTTAGTTTAGCTTCCATTTCATCTCTATGATTTTTCCTCTTTATTTAATTTTTTAATTATATTCATTTTAATTTTTTTGAAATAAAAAAGAATGTTAGCTCAGTTTTTTTTTTTTTGAAAAAAATAATAATATTGTATCTAATGTTATTAATTTGGATTCAACATATAAAAATATGGTCTAAAAGTGAGATTTTTAAATAAATTAATATTGAAAAAGTGCACTTTTAAGATTGCCTACAAAAAGATCCTTAATTTGAAAAGAGCAAAGATAACGTGAGAAGGAAAAAAAATAAAAGGAAATTATTATTTAATATTAAAACATATTAATGTTAGTAAATGTAATGGACCTTGTAACATATATATTGAGTTAGCAATATTCATAGGTTGAGTTGCTTTAATTTGAGTTTCAATTCAAATTAATCAAATAATAGCAAGTTGAGTTCAAAAAACTTTGTCATTTAAATCGAACCAACAAAATTTGTACTTTTACATATTAGATGTTGTCAGCATTCATAAGTTTTTACACACTAAGTCCAAAATATAAGCCTAATTTGAAACCCTTAAAAGGTCTTCATGACCTAAAGAAACTTAGTCTAAATGTTCAATACCCCATATAAAACATAAAAAGAAAATAAAGCAGTAGGCACAAATCGATTTTGGATTAATAAGAATTGACTTTTCTCAATTTGCAATTCAAACTAGAAATGGTTGTTTAGAAGAAATAAATAAATAACCACCAATCCAACCCACAATTTAGTTTTAACATATTGACAAATTAACCTAACAAATACCCTTATTTTGTGCAGTAAAACTTATTAGGCCACATACTAAGATGAATTGGTCTATTAACTTTTAATTTATCCATAATTATTTTATACTCTTAATTTATTGTGATTCAGTAGTATGGGAACTGTTTTGCATGTATTTGAAAAGATGAATTTGTATGCAGGTTCTTTTTATTTTGAGGCTAAGAAAATAGAGCCAACAATGGTTCCACTCTTTGCTTTCTGTACCAAAAATGTCTAATTTAGATATTTATTCCAGAAATCTCACGTTATTTTTTCTTGATAATTATTAGAAAAAAAAAATTATTTATTTATTTATGTCACAGCACTAGATTGCTCCTAACTCTCACATGTCATCCACTCAAATGTCTACATAATTATCGGAAACCAAAACTCAATTAATTAAAATATAAAAGGAAAAATCACCAAAAAGGAAAAACAAAAGAAGATGTGTTTAGTTCAAACAAACTTTGAAAATTTCGAATCCTCCTACATGAAAACCAAGGCTAAAAAAGTCACAATCATAATTTAACCATAGTTATAATTGTGACTTTTTTAGCCACAATTTTAAAACACAAAATCCTGTGATCTGCACTTTGAGAGGAGAACCTTGACAATCAGACAATAAATGAGATATTTATCCAAAAATTTAAAGTGAGACCCTTTCTTGCAACTAAAATTTCATTTATGGACATTAAAGATATTGTCTCCTACATATTATGTATATACATTTAAAACTCCCACATCTGAAGGAATCGGTTAAGTCATTTAATAGCGACGTAAAATATGATGCTTTTCTTCTTCTTCTTTTGTTGTTTTAGAAAAAGTAGTTTGTTTAAAGGTAGGTTTTTTACGAAAATGGATGCACTCCAATGCCTATGAGGTGCTGAAGTATCCTGCGCAGCTCTATATATTACATTTTTTGTTTTTTAATAATTGTTTAAAAATATATTGAATTAAAGATATATTTTATATTATGGGTTTAGGTTTAGAGTTTATGATTTAAGGTTTAAAATTTAGGATTTAAGATTTATGGTTTACAATAATATTCAATTTAATTTATTATAAAATTTAGGATTTAGGATTTAGTAGTTAGGGTTTAAGTTTTAAGGTTTATGTTTTAAAGTTTAGGGTTTAGTGTTTAGGAGTTAGGGGTTAGGGTTTAAGTTTTAGAGATTAGGGTTTAGTGTTTAGGAGTTAGGAGTTAGAGTTTAAGTTTTAAGGTTTAGCGTTTAGATTTTATATTATGAGTCTAGGATTTAAAATTTAGAGTTTAGGGTTTACAATTTAATTTAATTTATTATAATATATTTAATAAAATATTAAGGTTTATGATTTTGGTTTTAGAGGTTAGGATATAAGATTTAAGATTTACAATAATATTTATTCTGTAAAAATAAGGATAAAGTGCCAATTATTTATTTTGTAACAAAAAAAAAAAGAAAAGGCTCAATGAAGAAATGGGTCCCACATAATGGGATCCACTAGACTGCCAATGCTTGCACGCTTGCACAACACATGGTGCGCAGGACACTCCAATGCCTAATAAGCGCTGGAGTGGATCAAAGTTCGTTTTTTACTAGTTAAGTTCGTTCAAACTTATCGAATTTTTTAATGAAAACCAATCAAATAATTAATGACATGTTAAATAGTATTAGGCGTTTATTTATTTATTTATTTTTATTAATAATATCCACATTCAATTAAATAGAAAATTAACTCATTTCAAATTGACTAAGCATAAAAGACATATTCTTCCAGAAATTAAAAATTTTTGAAATAAAATCTTTGTCGTTCTCCAAATATTTAAATTATATTTTTATTATAATTTTATATTTTTATAAATTAATTTGTATATTTACTGTGACTTTATATTTTAAATATTAAATTTCATTTTTATTATAATTTTATTTTTTTATAAATTAATTTCTACATTTATTATAATTTTAATATAAACTGTCAAATGCATTGATAGTTGACCTAATCTAATAATTGTTGGTAGCTCTTCACATTTGGACCCGTACGTGCTCCTGACTACTAGATTTGATGATTGGTTATCAAAATTTGACAAATAATATTTATTCGTGCAATTAAAAAAAAGGCAGAGAAACATGGGCCACGTCCAACTGCTCCCCATAAATAGTGCGTCCATACATAGTTACATACAACACACACATATATCTGTATAATTTATAAATGGAATAGACTTTTATATATATATATATATATATATATATATATATATATATATATAAAGTTATCTGCTAAAAATAAAACAAATTTATAAAGTTTCTCAAAAGATTAATCATGCAATCCTAAGTCATAAAAAGATATACAATTAATTTTAAAGATCATATATTTGTAGTATTTTAGTTGTAAAATTATATATTAGTTTTATTCTGATTAAAAAATTGGATAACAAAAATATAGGAACTACATATAATTTTTTTTCATTATATATATATAAAATATAAATAGGTCAAAGTCGAGATAAATGTTACCCTCTTCATTTCTGGCCTAACATAAGAAATTATTGATTTAGATTTTATTTTCTGTATTAAAATTTGAATGAATAAATATTACAATAATGAAATATAAAATTTATATATAATGTGGTTCAAAAGCAAGTAAATTTTTTTTATCTGGACTTATACGTATTTTTTTTATTTTGATGTCTAAAAATTAATAAGTAAATATTACAAATTTTATAAAATGTAAATATTGTAATCATTTTATAAAAATTATTAGGTACGAGATTCCCATCCTCAAACTATCTGATATTTATATATATCTTTACCAAAACATTCCATCAATGACATGAAATTCTTGTTTTTTTAATTAAAAAATTATTTTGAATAGAATTTTTCGTCAAAATATCGTCACATAACAATTCATTGAGGATAACAAGAAAACACATTCGTCTTACATAGCATAGCGTACATTTTCTTTTTCTTTTTTTAATTTTTTTTATACATATGACATTATTGATTAATGTATATTTACTATTGTTTTTCACTTGAATTTATATGTTAGGGTAAAAATGAAATTTTAGACCTCTATGTTTATTTTAGATCTAATTTTTGTCTTCTATATTTGTATAAGTTTTATTTTGATCCTTTATGTTTCAAAGTCTTGTCATTTCGATCTTTTTTTATTAGAATCGTTAGTCTATGTAAGAAATTGACATGTCATCCTCTAAATGTTAACACGATCGATCTACACTACTATTGATTAAATATTATTTGTCCTACGTATAACTTTCAAAATGTTCAAAATGCCAAGGTGAGACCAAGAAAAGAAGACAAGTGGGAAAATGGAGGAATGATAAGAGCATTTTGAAAGTTATACGTAAGACACTAATATCTAATTAGTAATCATGTAGATTGGCAAATGCCGTCTAACGGATTTAATGGACAGGTAGCAAAATAATAAGACTGTAAAACATAAAGGACTAAAATGAAACTTTATAATATATAAAACCAAAATAAAATAAAAAATAAATAAAGAGAACCAAAAATATTGTGACATAATAATTCATTGAGGATAACAGGAAAGCACACTCGTCTTATATAGCTTAAGTACTTTTTTTTTTTCCTTATACATGTAACACCGTCGATTAATATCTATTAAAAATTATTAAAATCTTGATCTAAATATTAAATTTTACCATTTTATAATTTTAAATAACTCGAGCGATATCGATCTTATATAAGATCTAAATCAGTTAAGATCTCAGTAAAATCTCAATTTAAATCTTAAAATCTTACGATTTTACGATTTTATCGATCCTATCACATTTTATATTTTTGTCTTTTTTGTTGTTTTTAATATGTCTTTAATATATTACGTCAATTGGAATAAAAAAAATTAATAAATTAATTTAAATCTCTACTAATAATACATAATTACAGTCTTATCATTTATAATATATTTAATTTTTAACTTAATTTAGTGATGACTTATAATGAGATATTATAGCACTGTATGCTTTAAAAAATGAAATGTCTATTATGTGAGAAAAAGAGAGGTTTTAAAATCAATAGAATGTGAGGATTATTTTCTATTTATTTCTTTACTAATTGAATGTTTTCAAATCTTATATAACAATATTTTTTGTTATTGTTGTAAAGTGTCTTTTCTATTATCATATTTTAGGTTTTATTTATTAAAATTATACATTAATTGATTATTTTTAATATAATATTATGTTTATGTTTTTTATCATTAATTCGATCAATTTTGTCGCTTGACCGATCTTAAGTAAGATTTCAATCTTAATATTGTGTCTATTTATTTTCTTTTTTTCATTTGAATTTATATCTTAGTTATGACATTGTGGTTTCTTCTATGGCATGATGCATTGTTACGTGCTGCCATTTTTTATGGTTAGTTGAGGGGTCAACACCCAAATTACTACTGATTAGATAGTAGATTTAGATATTAATAAAAATAATCATAAATTAAGTTTTATTTAAACATTTTTCTTAATTTGTGGCTTAAAATTAATCACATGTCAATATCAAACTTCTATGATATAAGCGCCTCACAATGATGGAATTGTACTAGTCAGCACATTAAATTCAAAGAACTTTGACTATTATTGATAAAAAAATAATCAGATGAGGGTTCAATGAAGAATTTAATACGCTGATGCATTGAAATCATTATTAACGAAAATATGAGTTACATTTTTTTAATGTATTTAAATTAGAGACGTCAATATAAACAGATAGATAAAGTTGGTTCTTTCTTATCCACTCAAGATAGAGTAGGATGGAGCTGGGACATTAAATTATTAATAACAACCCATTAATTGGACTGACCCATAAAACTCGTCCTTTGTGGGCCGAATATAAAAATTAAGTCCAAAATTTCATTTTGATCACTCTCAGATTCAAATTTTTATTTTTAATAAGTTTCTCATAAATTTTTATTCTTAAAATATTCTATCACAAATTAATATATTATTAATTTAGTCTCTCATATATTTTTATTTTTAATTTGATCTCTTATTAATTTATATATTATCAATTTAGTCCCTTTATCAAAAGTTATAGCTAACAAAAAAAGATTAAATTTATAATATATCAATTTGTTAGGGATTAAACTGAGAATGAAAATAAGTGAGGGACTAAATTGATAATATATCAATATATGAGAGATCAAATTGACAATAAAAAATTTTGAGGGATTGAATTGGTAACATGTCAATCTGTAAGGGATCAAATTAAAAATAAAATCTATGAAGGACCAAAAAAATAAAAAAAGGTATTGTAAGGGACCAAAATAAAATTTTAGTCTAAAAACTAAAAAGACACGTTGGGTTTGGTTTTCAAAAACATCAACCCCCTAGGAAGGATAGTCATAGGCCAAACAAACCCTAGTTCACAACTTAATAAAAGATTTATGTAACATTAATGTATCATAATTGGCTTATTGATTTGAATTTATTAAGTTTTTTTTATCTTATTTGATTTATTCTTTGAAAAGTTCGATTATATTATTGTAATTTTTTAAAAAATTTTATGGTTTATATTTTATGAAAAAAATTGTGGTGTGTTGTTTGTCACTTTATTATGGTTCTAACCGTTGCTAACAATTTTAGCAATGGTTTGTTGTAAAAAATGCTTTTTTCAACATTTTTAGTAATAGTTTGTATTAACTATGATTAAAATCGTGACTAAAAGGACGAGCAGTGAATTTGGAGGTGAATTTTAGATAAGGAATTATCATAAATTATACTGATCTCTCTCTCTCTCAGACTCACTCTCTCTCACTCACATAGGTATTCATCGGTAAAAAAAAAAAACAAAGAATCATACGTGTTGAAGATAATTTAAAAGAGAGATAGATTCTTCCTCTTTGCCCAAGTAGATAATAATTCCTTACAAACAATCAAGGGCATCCTTGACAGCTTTTGCAAGACCAATGGAATGGATACAACCTTTTGGAACCAATCCAAAGATGGAAACTTCTCCATTAAATCAGCCTATAACTCCTTCATCAAGAAACACCCAAATGATATAAATTTATCGAGATATGGAAAACTCGTTGCCACCCAAGAGATTTTTTTTTTTCTTGTGGATACTCCACTGCTACAAAATAAAATAAACATCTTATCCTCCCTGCTTTCCCTTTGTCACAAATCTAATGAAACCTTAATTCATGCTTTTAGAGATTGCACATTTAATTTGTTAGACCTATACGGATGGAAGCGGATCCGCTCCTGTTCATAAAAGAACAGCAGCCTCCAGTTAGGACTAAAAGGAAAGCTAAATAAAAAATTTAGGGTCAAGATTCAATTTTAAAAAATATGGGGCTTAAATCTATAATTTTAACAAGTCAAAAACTGTAATTTTTCTAAATGACCCACCTCCATTTTTGGATCGTGATGGTTTTCTTTTTTTTTTTCAGTTACATGGGGACTAAAATGAAAATAAAATAGCACCTATCACAAATACATACACTCTTTTGGTCAAAAACCAATACAGAGAGTTATAAAAACAAAGAAAGTGATCAGAGTTGGGGGAGGGAGCTAGTGAAAACAAAGAGTTGCACAAAGAAAGAGAGAACTTGAAGAGAGGGAATAGAGAAGAGAAGAAAATGAGAGAAAGGAAGAAGAAAGAAGAAAGAGACAAGGAACCGTGTGCTCGAATAGTCCAAAATAAAAGTCGGTCACTTGAAAAAATTATAATTTTTAACTTGTTAAAATTACAGATTTAAGCCCCATATCTTTTAAAATTACATTTTGACCCCAACTTCTTTGTTTAGTTTTCATTTTAATCCTAACTTGAGGCTCGGATCCGCTTCCTATCTGGATAGCCCTTTCACACCCGGCAAATCTTTTCACGAGAGACACACAACTTTGGCTCACTAACATTGCTAAAAACCAAACCTTAAATAGACTTAAACAATCCCTAGAGCACTCTTTTCCTCTACACCATAAGAACTATTTGGTTGAATAGAAACCAAAAAGTCTTTAATCCCCGTTTGCCTGGAAAATGAAATAAAAAAATCATATTAATAACCAAAAAATACACCAATTATACAATCCCTAGAGCACTTTTTTCCTCTACACCCTAAGGGATTATTGTGCTTACTTATGAATAATTGTTGGATTTAATTCAAAACATTTATAAATATAATATACGAAAAGTCATTTAAAGTTAATATTAGTAAGTAAATAAAAATAAAATACAAATAGAATCTAAAAGAAATGAAACATGTATAGAATCTAGGGCAAAATCATGTATCACATGGTGAATATGAAAGACAATATCTCACGTCTCAAAGAAATGACAGAATTTAGAATTGTTAGAGAGACTAACTAACTTTACAATTATTATATGTATTTATTTAAGATCATGTTATGAAACGGATTGGACAAAGAATTATTGAAGACAAGAAACAACAAAAGTTCTTATCTTCAATATTAATCATTTTTACTAAAATTATAAATTAGTTTCTACACTTTATTTTGATATATATTAGTTTTTATATTTTTTTCACATTTAATGACAAGCTAATTTTTTTGTGAAGGCAGGGACCAATCTTAAAAATTAAGAAATTATAAAGACCAATATAAATCAAAATAAAGTATAAGAATTATTTTATAATTTTAATAAAATTGTAGAGACTAAAATTATAATTTATCCAACTGAAAAAATAAGTGAACTTTTAATCGTTAACCTTAAAAATCAATGATTTATAATGAACAAAATACTCTTAAAGATTGTGGCCAACTGCTCTTTCGGATAAGAAAGGATCTGAGAGATGTGGACAATTCTGGTTGGTATATTTTGAGATAACATGTATTCAAATCTGATTTTAATAATAATTTTTTTTATATAATAAAAGGGACAATCACTAAGTGTAATTTAGGAATTTGGGTTCTCAGCATTACTAAAAAGTAATGCAAAGTGCAATACTACCTTTAGCAACAGTTTTTTCTGTTGCTAAAAGTTTCAGCAACAGAAAATTGTTACTATAAGTCCAGGAAAAAAAAATAAATACAGACACTCAAAAACCGTAACTTACTCACTTTCAACTTTCAAGACAGTCATGTTAGCGTTCTAATGCATCGAGATGTTTGCACATAAATAATGCTTAAAAAAAATTCATGATGATGCAAAGTCTAATGATGTTGTATCAAATAACGAGTTAGTAGACATCGGTTCATTACAATGCGTAGGAATACTACGTGTTATTAGTCACAATTTTAATCGTGGTTAATATTTGGTCACGATTAAAATCGTGGCCAAAGACTATTTCAGCTATGGTTTTACTCCCCTACGCGTTGTAGCAGATCCTTTTTCCGAGTTAGAGTATGGACAATCATGGGTTTTAATGTAATTTCTAATATTTATGAATTTATAAAAAATATAGAAAATTCAAATTTTAATTAAAAAATAAAATCACAGATTTATATTATATAGTAGCATTAATTCAAATTTATGTTCACAATTTAATCTCTAAAAGATACATGAGTCAATTATTTAGTTCCTGAAAATTTACTGTCTATTTAGTTTGGGCATTTCCTGTTTTTATTTTCACTGAAATAAAAAAATGGGTTTGAAAATGGGTTTGGTTGAGTTTAATGAAAATGTTTTCTTGAAAACATTTCTTAAAATAGGTCAAAATTTGAAAACATCAAAAATATATTTTCAGTGTTTTAGGAAATGAAAATTGAAAATGAAAATAAGAAATATTTTCATAAATCAAACAAACCTAGCTTTACATAATTAGTTCTTGAATGTTATGAAATCATTAAATACCATTATTGAATTAGTTCCTAAAAAAATTAATAAATATATAATTTAATCCAACATAGAGACTAATTTGTTTTGAGTTAACTTATAAGAACTAGTTTATTTGAAACTTAAATTTTAGAGACTAAATAATAAAAAAAATTGTATTTTAACTCTTGATTCCAATATATTTATTGTTATTTTCAAAATAAAATTATTTTCTCATGCTATATAAAAAGGTAAAATAAATTGATAAACTTAAAATGAAAAATAAATTTTAACAATATATATTCAATTGTCAAAGACACACTAAATATAATATTGAAAACAAAAATAAACTATGTAATATTTAATTAAACTTTTAAGAAAATAAATCAGTATAATTTTCCTTTAAATCTACCAATCCTATTTATGTGTCTTTGCTTAAGTAAGAGGCGGAGAGTGCCTCCCTGCTCCCATCCCCTGGAAGCCGATCCACTCCAGCGCGCCACGTGGAGCGCAGACATTGGTCGTAGTGGATCCCACACTTTAGTGGGACTCACTCCTCATTCAACCACCATAATACCTCTTTTTTTTAAAAAAAAAGTAATTATGTAAATTTTGGATTGACCCACTCCGCACGCAAATCCATGACATCTTTCATTTAGGCATTGGTCATGGTGCCCACTCCTTATTCAACCATAAGACCTTTAAAAAAAAAGTTACGCAAATTTTGGACTTTCGAATATTTAGTGGGACCCACTCCTCATTCAGCCACTTCTCATTGGCTACAAATATTCAAGTGGGTCCCATTGAGAGAAGGCAAACTCAATCAACCCATATTGTGCAGCCAGTACGCAAGTTGAAAAGTGATCTCCCTCTCAGCTTTGATTCATCCCTAATTGTGTAGCGCCGTTCAGCAAAGTATTCATCGTGCTATTTCGACGTCGGCGAAGGTTCTGCAATCTAAACTGATTCTTGTTTACTGTTATTCATATATATATATATATATATATATTTCTTCTTTAATTTTTATTAAAGGTTGCAGAAAATTTACCTTTCATTCATTTATAGTGTAACTAAAGCGTGTTATAATAACTTAGGAACTATCTTAAGTTTGGGAATTGAGAGTCATTAACATAAACAATGAAGTTAATTGATGATAAAATATTACAATAATCATGGAGAGAAAAATAATTGCTTTCATTCAATTTAATGTTTTGGAAAACCATTAAACAGTTACAAGTATGAACTGATTTTCTTCATTTAACTTTTAATAAGAAGCTAGATGACTTGGTAACTATGAATCTTTTGTTTAATTTTATATTAAGTTTCATTGTGTTTGGCATCTCAATTCATAGCTACATTGCATGTATATGTATTGCTTAGGATAATACACGGCTCAATGAATTTTTATCATGCTGCATGTGAAATTTTATACGTGTATCTGTATTGTTTAATTATATATTGTTTTAGTTATGTTTTCAATTTCCTTTCAATTTTTATTTCTTCAAAAAGGGTAATAAATTTAAAGTTTAATTTAAATATATAGTTGAAGGCTTCAATGGAGACTATATTGAAACCCGAGATTGGAATGAAATTTAATACTTTAGATGAGGTCTGGGAATTTTGGAGGACATATGGTGGAAGAATTGGATTTGGAGTCAGGAAAGAATGGCGTCGTGTTAGCAAAAAAGATAGAAGCATAATAGCTCGAAAATTTGTCTGTTCAAAGGAGGGATTTCGAAAAGAGGACAAAAGACTTTTAAATCCTCAGAATCCCCGCAAGGAAACTAGAACTGGTTGCATGGTTTCAATGTTAGTGAAATATAGAAATGATAAATTTGAAGTCCATAATTTCGTAGAGGAACACAATCATGAACTTTATACTATAGAAACTAGCCATATGCTTAGATCTCAACGAAAAATCTCGGATGTGCAAGCACATGATATAGAATTGGCAGAGGATTATGGAATCTGACAAAAAGCCTCTTTTGACTTGATGAGTATGCATGTGGGAGGAAGGTTTAATCTTGGGTACCTACGCACAGATGTAAAAAATTATTTGAAGTCGCGAAGGCAACGAAACAAGGCCTATGGGGAGGTTGGTGCATTGTTCGGCTATTTCCAAAAGCAATTATTAGAAAATCCATCATACTTTCATGCTTATCAGATGGATTCAGATGAACAGATGACAAATATTTTTTGGGCTGACCCAAGAATGCTAATTGATTATGGATTTTTTGGGATTGTGGTGTCACTTGACACAACGTTTGGCACTAATAAAGGAAATAGGCCGCTTGCTGTATTTTGTAGGTTTAATCATTACATAGGATTAGTTATATTCGGAGCAGCTCTATTATATGATGAAACTGCTGACTCTTTTAAATGGCTTTTTGAAACATTTTTAGAGGCTCATCGACAAAAAAGACCACTCACACTATTTACTGACCAGGATGTGGCAATGGCAAAAGCATTAAGTGAGGTGATGCCTGACACCGTACATGGATTGTGCACTTGGCATTTGATGCAAAATGCTACCAAACACTTGTCTCATCTGAAAAAAGGTGATTCACATATTTTAACTGATCTTTCACAGTCAATGTACAACATTTTGGATGAACAACAATTTGAGGCAACATGGACTAAATTATTGGTAGACCACATTGTTGAAGATAATCAATGGTTGGCATCACTTTATAGTATCAAGCAAAAATGGGCAACATGTTTTATGAGGCAAACTCTCACCCTTGGAATGCAAAGCACACAACTTAGTGAGAGTTTCAATTCAGACCTGAAGGTTTTAATGAGACCAAACTTGGATATGATTCAATTCTTTACGCACTTTGAGATGATTGTGAATGAAAAACGTTACAATGAACTGATTTCCGATTATGATTCTAGAGAAAAACTCCTGCAATTGAGAGTGTCAACTTGTCATATGTTGAAACAACTTTCTAGGATTTATACTTATACTGTGTTTGAATTGTTCCAACAACAATTTGAAGGCATGATGGAGGCATATATCAAAGAAAGAGATGAGAGTGAGCAAAAACGAACGTATGTTGTTGCCCTCTTAAGTAAGTAAAATATGCTTCTATATGTAATTCTATATTTCTAAATTGTGTATCTATATATCTAACATAATTATCCTTGAAGGTAAGCCGAGAGACTTCATCGTATTTTTTGACTCTTCTCATCAAACAGTTACATGCAAGTGTCATATGTTTGAAAGCTTTGGCCTTATATGTTGTCATGCCTTAAAGGTATTTAATTTAATTTATTATGTAATTAAAAATTATATCTATTTAATTATAGTTTATTGTAAGCATTTATAAATTATAACTATTTAATTTAATTATCCTAATGCCTTGAAAGTATTTGATGTGAATGATGTCAAATTACTCCCGAAGAAGTATATTTTACATCGGTGGACTAAAAAAGCAAGAACCGGTGTGATACTCGATGTTAAGTGTCACATCCCAAAAATTGAACATGTGAAAAGATACTACTATTAGGAAAACCTCAGTGGTATCCCGAAATCCTGGACAATTTCAATATCCACAATTACTTATTTAACAAAATTCTCAAACATGAGTTATTCACATAAATTCTGTGAGGTCTTACATTCAAACTCTATTATTCATTCCACACGACAGAATTATATTCATCTGATAAACAAATACAAGCATACATAATCTGATGTTTTTATCTCATCGCAAGCCTAGGAGACCTATAGAAAGTACAGAGCGTTCCTAGTATTCACATTAATAAGTACTGGTATCCCACCAGACAGAAATATATAATAACTCCAAGGGGCTTCTAATTTTCAAACGGATACTCTTCTTCCTTGTTTTCTGTATCTGAAAAGATAATCATAGGGAGTGTGAGTTTATTTAAAAACTCAGTAAGTAAATAACTGTACTATATAAAATATCAAAAGTACAAATACCACATTTACTCATATAATTAATTGTCTTATACATTGAGTAGTATGAAACTCTAACCCTTTCAAACTCGTGAATAAGATTTCATAGATATACACCGAGTAGTATGAGACTCTAACCCTTTCAAACTCGTGAATAAGATTTCATAGATATATACCAAGTAGTATGAGACTCTAACCCTTTCAAACTCGTGTATAGGTTTCATAGATATACACCGAGTAGTATGAGACTCTAACCCTTTCAAACTCGTGTATAGGTTTTCATAGTTATGCACTGAGTAGTATGGGACTTTAACCCTTTCAAACTCATGTGTTAGAACTCGTACATCTTTACTCATTAATAAAATAATGAGAATTTATCACATAGTACAATTTTCATGAAACAAAATAATTTATACATACTCTTATTCCTTTGAATTTCTGTAAAAAAAAAAAGAAATATACCAATCATCATATACTGTCATATGAAAAATTGATTGATTAATATCCAAATAATATTGTAAATGAGACTTATATTGTACTTTGACTAGTAATATCAAACTAGCTTAGCAAGGTTATTCACTTACCATGATATTTATCCAAGTTTATCTTGTTCCACACTAGAATTTGTGTAGGAAAATTTCCTAGTAAAATATATTACAAGGAAACATAAGAAAGGAAACAAAATCACGAAAATATGCAATATTTTCTGATTGCTACAGTGACGGTTTGCTACAGTGACGGTTCGCTACAGTGCCGTTGACTGCTACAGTGCTGTTGACTGCCGACACTACAGTAACTGCTACAGTACTCGAAAAATTTTCCAAATTTTCTGGTTGCTACAGTAAATTCGAGTTTTGCAGAAAACTTCCCAGAAAATTTCATCCTTTCATTTCTTATTTCAAAACCAGAATCTCAACTCTCTTAACCGACTATAACTTAATCCTAACTCAAAAATAACCTCTAAAACAACTAAGGTTCATGAATTATCATCAAAATCTTCAAGAACAAAACCTCCTCTAATCTTCCATATAAACTTAGACTTAAGGAAAATAATGAGATTAAAGCTTACCTTTGATCCTTACAAAGCTTTTGAACCGAACAAATAATCAAAACTCTGAAGATCAAGAAAAGGATTTGAGAAGAGGATGAAGAAATGAGAGAAAATGCCACTGTTCAATTTTCAGCCTTTGCTTCTGCGTGAATAATGAGAGAATACTATTGAAGTTTTATTTTAAATATTTCTAATGGGTTATTGAATAACCCATGGGTATCCATAACCCAACATCCAAACCCATCCAGTCAAATTACAATTAATGGACTAATTGACCATTTTTAAACCACTTTTCCATGAATTTCACCATTCTAAGAATATATCCCACATGGTGCAAATATTCAGTCCAGTCATTTAACTCAATTTTCATAAATAATATTCAAAGAGAACAATTAAATATGAAAATTAAAAATGACCAAAATAAATAACTAAAGTAACGTTGTAAAATTCTAAAATACTCTCAAGCGAATTATATTCCGAAATTAACGGGTATTACATTAAGGGAAGAGAGATACAGGCAGATCCTAGATTCGAGAGCACGCATCAATTCAGACATCTTAGTCGAGAAGCAATAAGATTAGTTGTTGATGCCTCTAACAATGAAGAAGAATATGTAATTATGTTAGATGTATTGTCTGAAGGCAGAAAGAGAATAAGTGATCATCGTTCGCTGCGAAGGGACCAAGAGCCTATTGTGGATAGACATGTCGATGTCATCGCTGATCCCACAACTCAATGTACACCACAACCATCTGGATTCAAGAAAAGAGCTGGAAAGAGTTCTAAGAGACGCAATAAGAGCTGCTTAGAGGGTCAGGGAAAAAGGAAAAAAAAAAGCTACAGTTACTAAAGATTCACCAGTATCACCGTCTAGAGTAAGTAAAATGTTCTTCTGTATATATTTAAATAAAATGTGTGTGTATATTAACATGATTCACATTTGTTATTTACAGATGAATGAAACACAAATTGAAGGATCATTCTCGGCACCTCCAGCACCCCAAACATATGTTGCCGATTTGAGTTTCACCGAACTATTAATGGTTAAAATTCTTTCATATAATAGAAATTAGTATTTTCAAAATAATTATTATTTGTCTATTGATTATTGTTCTATCATAATGCAGGCGTCTATTGACCATTGCACGCCATCACTCGAAGCATTGGAGTTTATTAGACATTTTTCACATCCAAATCAAGATGATTAAATGGTTGACTTTGTAGTTTTGCATTTTTATAAATTAATTTGAATATTTTGTGAGATTTTATATTTTTTACAAATAATAAAGAGATTATAAATTATAATTAGATGTTTTTCCTTGTCACTGTTGGTCAATATATTTGTTTGCTATGTTTAAAATTGATTATACTTTCGTACCACATGTTTCATATGAGTCCAATTTTGATATTTAGTTAAATGTTGAGAGCTTCCACACACTATCTGATCAACCTAAAATTCAAATGTCTGTGAGAGACCCACGTCAACAAAACAATGTAAGAGCGCTCAACAAAGAATTGATAAGCGTTTCAGATAATGAAGTATCCACTCTTCATCAACTGTGCAACACAATTCAAAAAATTACCGTTAATTATATTTAACATTTTTCTTAAAAGATTACACTTAATTTCATTAATGTTTGTATATATATTATAACTTTTTAAATAAAATTAACTTTCTCACCACATGTATTTAATAGAATCATTAAAATAATCAAATAATTTATTTTTAATATATTATATGAAATTAATTTAAAATTTTAATACATATCAAATAATAGGAAAGTGGAATTTACCTTTTTTTTTAGATTATACTCATTTTAATTTAATTTTTAAAAGATAAGACCTTTTAATTAAATTTTTGAAAAAATTATATTTCCCTCAAATTTATTATTTTATTTGTTAAAATAATTTTTTATAATATAAAAAATTTAAAAAAATATCTATAATTTTATAACAAAACTAATTAAATTAATATAAATATAATTTTTTGTCAACTAAATTAGCATTATAAAACCAATGCCTAAATGGAAGATGTCACGGACTTGCGTGCAGTGGGTCAATCCAAAATTTACGTAACTACTTTTTTTTTTTAAAAAAAAAAGAGGTATTATGGTGGTTGAATGAGGAGTGGGTCCCACTAAAGTGTGGGACCCACTACAACCAATGCCTGCGTGCCACATGGCGCGCAGGACCTCAAGCGCCTTGTAGGCGCTGGAGTGGATCGGCTTCCCCCATCCCCTACCTATGTTTTCACCTCTAGTCTTTGTTATGAAAAACATTTGTTCCTCGTTCTTGTTCACAAACTTCTCACAAGTCCCTGCGATGTCCCTGCCATCTTAATAAATAATTTTTAAAAATATTAAAAAATTAAAAAAATCTAATTTGAATCAGTATTACGATTCTACACAAAGAGAGAGAGAGAAAAAAAAAAGAGAGAGTAGAGGAAGAGGAAGATAACGATGAGAGACAAACAATGAACAATGAAAGACTAAGGGAGATGATGAGTGGTGACTTTGGCTATCAGCGAGACTCGAGTCGAGAGAGGGCCAGAATGGCTAAGAGACGGAGAGTGACAATGAGTCAGAGTTACCGATGACAAGCAGAGACCTGAGGCTAAGCTGTTGAGAGACTGTCGACCAATGACCACAAGATGATGAGTCAATGATAATGGTTGAGTTGTGGAGATGAGAATGTTAGGTTATTGTAAGGCAATAAATCAAGGAGAAAGATTGAGAAGAACACACAAAGAAATTAAGTGGTTCGGTCAATTCGACCTACGTCCACGGACAGAGAGAATATCTGTATTATTTCTGATAAAGGCTATACAGAGAGAAATTACATCAACCACTACCTTCTAATGAATTCCATTACACACATATATATAGAGGAAATAATGGGTTTTGGGTCATGGGTCGTGGGTCGGATTACAAACCGGGTCACCCACAAAATTCAAGTTAAACCCAACAATTTCCATCCTTGACTTGAATTCTCTCAAATCACCAGAACTAAGTACAAATTCATCTCTGTCATTCAAACCCTGTAAGGCTTCATGGAATGCGAACATTCACCAAGTCCAAGCTATGCTTGAACTTCTCTGAAGGTAGAGCCTTTGTCAACATATCTGCTGGATTATCTGCTGTGGCTATCTTCTCGATGGATAATTTCTTGTCTTCTATCACATCTCGAATAAAATTCAATCTGATCTCAATATGCTTCGACCTCTCATAGTAGATTGGATTCTTGGCCAAACTTAATGCACTCTGACTATCACAATAAATGATAGGTCTCTGAATATTTAACCCCAGACTATCAATCAAACCATGTAACCACATACCTTCCTTAACTCCTTCTGCCAATGACATGTATTCTGCTTCAGTGGTAGACAAGGCAACTGTAGATTGAAGTGTTGCCTTCCAACTGACAGCACATCCATTCAGAGTCAAGACATAGCATGTTAAGGATCTCCTCCTCAAAAGATCTCCAGCATAATCTGAATCTGTATAGCCAACCAAGCCACTATCAGATTTATCATCACCATAAACCAAGCAAATATTACTCGTACCTTTCAGATACCGCATAATCCATTTAACTGCACTCCAGTGAGCTCTCCCAGGATTACTCATAAACCTGCTTACCACACTGACTGCATAAGCTAGATCAGGCCTAGTACACACCATTGCATACATCAAGCTTCCAATAGCATTACAGTAGGGCACTGAACTCATGTACCCTTTTTCCTCAGCTGTAGTAGGTATTGTACTAGCATCAATTTTAAAATGTGCCGCCAAGGGAGTACTAACCGGCTTAGAATTATTCATTTGGAAAGACTGCAACAATTTTTCTATGTATTTCTGTTGGGACACATACAGTAAACCTGCACTTCTATCTCTCCAAATCTTCATGCCCAATATCTTCTTGGCTACACCCAAATCCTTCATCTCAAACTCACTGCTCAACAAGGCTTTCAAACTATCAATTTCAACCTTGTTCTTTGCAGCAATCAACATATCATCAACATATAGCAACAAATAAATATAATAATCATCTGCAAGTTTCTTAGAGTAGACACAATTATCAAACTGATTACGCAGAAAACTATGAGAAGTCATGAATGCATCAAATTTCTTGTACCACTGTCTAGGAGACTGCTTCAAACCATACAAGGAATTTTTCAGCAAACATATATGATCTTTCTTCCCAGAATTAAGAAATCCTTCTGGCTGTGACTGTCACGTCCCAAAATCTGAGCACGTGACCGGCACGGAAAGTGAATTTCATTTCACCTCCGTAAGCCTATCTTTCTCTTAAGAATCATATCATTCTTTTTCAAGCAACCAAACCGAGTTCTCTATACACCCTACAGTCATTCACATTACATCACTGAATGAACCTACCCGATTACAGAGATTTCTAGATTTATACAACTTAGAATAAGACTAAATTATTATACCTTTATCCTGAACAAATGAAAAGGTAAGCATGGGCTAAGGATCCATAATTCCTTGTACAGATATTTACCTTCAGCTGTCAACTCTGAAAAAAATGTTAATAAGAGGGGTATGAGCAAACCACGTGCCCAGTGAGCAGACAACACAAAACTATGACAAAAAAATATCATGCATCATAATGATAATATGCAGCAATCATACGTAATCGGTCATAATATAATTCATAATACTTCACAACAGCAAACAGTGAAATCGATTTCACACATTTCCCGTACCAACCGGGTCGTCCAGGATACCTCTGAATCGTTGCTCGCGGCCCCCGCCGCATCCACCCTTATCGCTCCATGTATATTCTCCACCCTTATAGCTTCATGTAGATTTCTCCATGGGGTGAACCACCATGCCTTTCCTTTCTAGTCAAACACAATCACAATCACATATAAAAACGTCCTCAATCATAATCTTGAGCCACATACACAACTCAGTCATTTACAATTCAAGTCACAACATAATCAATATGGTTCCAGCAACATAGCATGTATACAACATAACCCATAATATAGAACAATTATTCAACAATAACATACTTCAACTATCCGCATATGAATGAACTCAACAATCAGAGTATGATACATTTCAACTCAGTTCACATGCCATTCACAATCCATCATATAACCTCCATTCATGAGAAAATAAGAAAATATAATTATATACATCACCTGGCACGTTTCACAATTGTTTATGTCTTATCATCCCACATCATTCTCTTCAAACTTGGATATTCAACATATTTTTACTATGATGCAAAAAGTCAATAACAAAGATATTTAATCATAGCAAGTATTAACTCACTCACCTGGATTTTATGCTCTCAGTACTCCCACCTTGCGCCTTGACCATTCCTATTGTAACCAGATAAAAATCATCAGGGCTACAAAATAGAGAAATTTCTTACCACTATTCTCGACCTTCACTTACTTCTCAAATCATAACTCCTAACTGGTAATGAATATCCAGATGAAACTTATACCATTGGAAACTAGACTCAAAGAGCTTTTCAACGATATTTAAAAAAAAAACTGATGCTACAGTAACGGTTAACGTAGCTACAGTAACGGTCAACGTAACTACAGTAACGGTCAACGGTCAATATAGCTACAGTAACGTTGACCGAGTCAACGCTACAGTAGCCGAGAAATTCTGAAAAAATTTTCCCGATGAACAGTAATTTCTGGGGAAAATTTTTGAATGTTCTTCGTGTTCTTCATCCAAAAATCCTAAAATCATATCTAAAACAACATTTCTTTTGATTTCTTCCATGGGTTTTCATCCTTAATGTCTAAGGAGTGTTTTAACACCAAAAACCCCAATTTCTACCAACAATCCAAGCTCAAATCTCAAATTTTTATCAAGAACACTAACTTTTTCAAATATCCAAATTCTACGAATTTCTCCTAGTTTTCTCCAAATTTCTTGTTCTAATAACATCATAAACCACCTAGGAATGTTTTAGATTAACATCCACACTTAAATTCATCCATTAAAATATTCTACAAAAATTTTGTAAAATGATAACCAAGGATTTGATCTTGTAATAAGAGGAGGAAGAAGAAGAACATCAACTTACCAATTCTCCTAACTTTCATGGCTTCCTTCCCCAAGCAAAAATTGCATGAATGATTGATGAAGAAATTCCTTTGCAAGCATAATCGAGAGAGAGAGAGAGAGAGAGAGAGAAAGTGAGGAAGTATACGGGAGAAATGAGAGAAAAAAAAAAGAATAAGAGATAAATGTATACGCGTGGGCCCCACCAATTTCTTTTTCGATAAAATCGCTCATAGCCACCCTAGCTTATAAGATTTGTTCACTTTAATCCCTCTCGATGTCTCAAATACCACTTTAACCTCGAATTCATCATCTTTTCGGTACCGGACTCATAATTCATTCTCATAAGCTTTATTCTTCCTCTCAAGTTCCTATTTGGTCATTTCTCAAAAGTAATCCATATTTTCTTTTCTTTAGTCCTTGAGAATTTGTAAAAATTACCTAAATTAAAAATTAAAATTTCTATTCCCACATTTTCTTCACTAATTCAAAAAGTAAATTTTCCACGTAATTAAATTTTTCACTAAACTTCAAATTAGACTTTAAATATTCATATAAATTCTTGGGATATTACAGTGACATATAGATCTGCTCCTCTAAATTTCCATGTAAAAAAGCAGTTTTCACATCCAGTTGTTCCAACTCCAAGTCAAAAACACTTACCATGGACAAAAGGACACGAATGGTTTTATGCTTCACAACTGGGGAGAAAACTTCATGATAATCAATTCCCTCCTTTTGTGAAAAACCCTTGGCCACGAGTCGTGCTTTGAACCTTGCTGGTTCAACTCCAGGAATACCTTCTTTCTTCTTGAAGACCTATTTGCATCCTACCGTTTTCACTCCCTTTGGTAACGGTACAAGATCCTATGTTTGGTTCTTCTCAAGAGATTGCATCTCGTCATTCATTGCAACCAGCCATTCTGATGCTTCTCTACTCTCAACTGCTTCTTTATATGATCTCGGGTCATCAAAATCAATGCTTTCACCTACTGCCAAGGCATAAGCAACTGAATTAATATCAACTATATCAACACAATCTGCATACCTTATAGGTTTTCTGATTTCCCTCTTTTCCCTCCTTGTTGCTATAGGTTGTGATTCTTCTTCTTCCCTGGGCTGCTGTACAGGGTCTGTTATAACCCTTTTTGAAGTTTGAACTTCAATTTCCACCTTCTGGTTGGCACCTTGATCATTATTACCTGCATGACTACCAAGTTCCTCCTTCTGACCAAACATAGCAGACTCATCAAAAGTTACATCTCTGCTAGTAATAAATTTTGGAGTTCTATCCTTTTCAGTACACCACAGTCTGTACCCTTTAACTCCATGTTCATACCCTAGAAATATGCATTTCATTGCCCTAGGCTCTAGTTTACCATCATTCACATGAGCATAAGCAGGACAACCAAATATACGCAGGCCAGAATAATCAGAAGGTTTACCAGACCATGTGAGGAGTCTTAAAATCAATTGCAGTAGATGGCGATCTATTCACCAGATAACAAGTAGTGTTAACTGCTTCAGCCCAGAATTGTTTTGGCAAGCCAGCGTTTAATCGCATGCATCTCGCACGCTGCAACAGTGTTTGATTCATACGTTCTGTAACTCCATTTTGCTGTGGTGTATGACGTACAGTGCGATGCCTCACTATACCTTCTTTCTTGCAAAATTCATCAAATGGAGCGTTACAGAACTCCAACCCATTATCAGTTCTGAGTGTTTTGACCTGTTTTCCAGTCCGTTTCTCAACCATGGTCTTCCACTCCTTGAACTTCCCAAACACTTCATCTTTGGATTTCAGAAAATATACCCAAACTCTTCTAGAGTAGTCATCAATGAAAGTAACAAAGTACTTGCATTTGCCCTGAGATTCAACTGGAGAAGGACCCCACAAGTCTGAGTGAACATATTGCAGAACATCCATAGAAGTATGCTTCCCAGAACTGAACTTAACTCTGCGTTGTTTACCCATAACACAAACTTCACAGAATTTTTGCTTCCCAGTTTCTGCCCCTTCTAACAATCCTTGTTTACTTAGAATTGACAGCCCTTTCTCACTCATGTGTCCCAATCGGCAATGCCACAACTCTGTACAATCATCATTCTTCCCTAAAGATTTAGATACAGCCACTGTCCCTATCACTGAACTACCAATCAGAAAGTAAATGCCATGCTGCAATTTACCCTTCATTATAACCAGAGCACATTTGGAAATTCTCAACTGTCCATTCTCTCCAGAGTACTTGTACCCTTGTTTGTCTAGAGTACCAAGAGAAATCAAGTTCTTTCGTAGACTAGGAACATACCAAGCATCAAGCGTCCTGACTATTCCATCATACATCTGAATCTGCAGAGAACCACTGCCCTTAACACTAAGCTACTCATCATCACCCAATCTCACAACACCATTCCACTCCTTAAAAGAAGTAAACAGCTCACGTGAAAAAGTCATATGATAAGATGCACCTGTGTCCAAAATCCAAGTATTTGCAGAACCAGAGGTGCTGACTGTGAGAACATCAATGTCTTCTTCTTCGTCAGAACTATCTTGCACCACCGCAGCACTACCACTGGTATTCGGTTCCTTCTCATCATTTCCCTTCTTCCTCTGTGGACAATTCTTCCTGATGTGCCCCTTTTGTTTACAGTGATAACATCGAGGTCCTCCTTTGTTCCTCGACTTAGATCGTGACTTGCTTCTTTTTCCATCATCCCTTTTAGTGTCTCTGCCTCTGCCAACATACAAACCTGCTTCTGCACCATCCTCATTAGAACTAGAGACTCTTCTCTTCAGCTCTTTAGACTGCAAAGCATCTTTGACATCATTGACAGAGATACTATCTCTACCATACAACATAGTGTCAACAAAGTTCTCATATGAATTTGGTAGAGAACACAAAAGAATGATCGCTTGATCTTCATCATCTATCTTAACCCCAACACCCTGTAAATCCAGGATAATTCGGTTAAAATTATCAAGATGATCTTTTACCTGCATATTTTCTGTCATCCGCAGGGTATACAAACGCTGCTTCTGATATAACCGGTTTGTGAGAGACTTTTTCTGGTATTTATCATCCAAATTCTTCCACAAACCTGCAGCAGTTGACTCATCAACTACTTCTCTTAACACCTCATCAGTCAGACTCAATAGTAATGCACTATGAGCCTTTACCAAAATTTCCTTCTTCTCTTCTTCCTTCAACGTGTTAGGTAGACTACTTTCTCCTTTTAATGCCACTGCACATCCCTGCTGAACCAGAAGTGCCCTCATTTTTACCTTCTATAAAGTGAAATCATTCGATCCATTGAACTTCTCAATATCGAATTTATGAGTCGACATCTTCTCAAATAATAGCAGATAAATTACTAGCAAATTTCGCAATCAGAAATTGAATTTCACAAAACTGTTCAGAACCTTGCAAACTGACCAGAACTTCACTAACAGAAATTCAACATAGCAGTCCAACAAAATTCACAGCAGTAAACCAGAAATCCAATCCAACACAATCTAACACAATCTAGTAAATTCACACAGAAATTCAGAATTCTTTTCTGAATTAAACATAAACTCACCGGAACCGTGTCGACGAAGCAATAATGATCGCAACAGAAAACTTGGTCCAAACAACAACTATGACCAAACAGCAGCTTTGACCAAACAGCAGTTTTTGACCAAACAGCAGCTTTAACCAAACAGCAACTTTGACCAAACAACAGCTTTGACCAAACAGCAACTTTGACCAAACAGTAACTTTGACCAAATAGTACCGTTGACCGTTGACCGTGCTACAGTGCTGAGTCGCTACAGTATCCGAGTCGCTACAGTACCGTTGACCGTTGACTGCTACAGTAACTCGCCGTAGAAGACGATGAACAATACTTCCGATGAAGATTCCGGCGATGAACAGTACTCGCAACCGTAAAAACTCACCAAAACAACTGAAAAACGATCTCCAATGCACTAGAAATGCAATAAACTGTCTCTTTTTCCCAAAAAACAAGCGAATCAAGCTAGATCTGAAATTTAAAACTAAATCTGAAAATTTTCTTACCACCAAAAATTGGTCTCCGACATTCTTCAACGCACCAAAGATGCAGAGAATGGTCTCCTATGCTCCAGAACAACTAAATCGAGGCAAGATCTGAAATTTTGGAGCCGGATTTGAAAATTTTCGGACGTGTTACAGTAACCGACGAACCAAAAAAGAACCAAGGCTCTGATACCACTTGTTAGGTTATTGTAAGGCAATAAATCAAGGAGAAAGATTGAGAAGAACACACAAAGAAATTACGTGGTTCGGTCAATGCGACCTACGTCCACGGACAGAGAGAATATCTGTATTATTTCTGATAGAGGCTATACAGAGAGAAATTACATCAACCACTACCATCTAATGAATTCCATTACACACATATATATAGAAGAAATAATGGGTTTTGGGTCATGGGTCATGGGTCGAGTTACAAACCGGGTCACCCACAAAATTCAAGTTAAACCCAACAGAGAATAAGAGATTCAAAAATTGAGAAGATGGTGGAGAGGAAGATGATGGTGGAGATGGAGAGGAAGACAACAATTGAGGTAGATTTAGAGATGGAATTAGATAGAGAGGAAGACAACATTCGAGATGATCAGATGAATTTGGAGTTGATTTGGAAATTAGGTTATTAAGGTTTTTTATTTTTTAAATTAAATTAGTTTTTTATTATAAAATTGCTAAAAAATCTCTAAATAAATATTATACATATATATATATATATATAGAAGACATTTTAATAAATTTAACAAAATTATTAATATATCCTTCGAAGTCCAAATTACTTTTGAGAGAATTTTTAATCCTATTCCCCTACTCACAAAAAATAAAAATTAAAAAGCCCCTTTCACGAGAGGCTGAACGCGGAAATCCCCGACCGCAAATTCTCGTGCAAATGTATAAATAGTGTGTGAGAGGACAAGACGCTAGATTGATTAAGATGTGTTGTGAAAAGATAGCCATGTCAAGATCTTCAATAATTTCTTAAAAAGCTACTGCAACATGCATGAATCTTGAAAGTTGATCGAAATTCTCTACATTCAAAAACGGTTCACCCTATAAAGTTTCAAAAAATCTTTATACAAATACACATAAATACACAGTACACAAACTATAAATAGCCAAAAAGTACTATTTGAGAAAAAAATTACAACTCATACAGTCAGAATTTCATTCAAAAAATCTATAATTCCAAAGTTATATAACTCAAATTATTCCTAAACTTGTAATTTTGGCCATAATCCATACAAAGATTATAAAGCAAAATTAATCAGTAGATTAAGAATAATAGCATACCTTGATCACAATAAATCAGTCCAAGCAAAAGCCAAGACAATTTTGAAAAACTTCTTCCAAAGAGTTGTAGAAAACTGTTTCACACTTTCACTTAATACTTTCACACTAACGAAATTGCAAAAGTAACAATCAATCAGAACCAAAACCTTAGGTTAGAGCCATTAATATTGACCCATTAATAATAATAATAATAATAATAATAATAATAATAATAATAATAATAATAATAATAATGGCTTGAGTTGGATTCCTACGCATTATTAGCCCAAACCATTAATTAAAATATAATCATATATATAGTGCAAAATTATAACTTTATTAAAATCTCTATTTCAAGCTGTATAATCATTTGATAGTTCATTATGTACAATTAAATTAATATGTAAGTCTCAAAATTACTAACATTCTTCTTGTTCATAAACTTTGACCTAAATTTTAATTTTATCTTAAAACTTTATATTATATAAAATTTATCCCACATCTTTTCAGTTACTTTTAATTTTGTAATTATGTTTAATACCGTCTAAATTGTCAACGATAAAAATTAATGTGGCCACCTCTATACCACATGTATGTCAATGCCAATTTGTTTAATTAGGTAGGCACATGTGAGATATTCTCTTAAAAATAATAAAAATTTCCTTCAATTATTCAAAAAAATTGAAAGGACAAAGTAAATAGCAAAGGACAATATTATTATTTTAAAAGAATATTTAACATAGAGCGTGTTTGGCTAGATGAGTTGGTGACATTAGCATTTTTGGTTATTCAGATAGTGTTGGGCTCGAACACAATTTAAACTAATTAAAAAGATGTGAGACAAAATTGACATAAAATATAATTCTTGGATGGAATTGAAATTTGGGTTAATGTTTAAAGACAAAATGGTATTTTTGCATTATAAATATTAATATTTGTAAAATAAAAATGATGTTAATAATGTTTGGAAAATTAGCTGGTTGACACAAACGGGCTTCTGTTTCCCTAAACCAAGGTTTAGCATCATTTGGTCATGTTTGACAAAGTGTTTGGTACCAGAGGAGAATCAATTTTGCTAACTAAACCTAGGTTTCAACCAACATAACTTGTTCAAGCTTTTGGCATCATAAATTTGGTTGTTGGTTGCTTTTAATTTCTGGCATGAAGTTAATTTCCCTTGCTACCCTTGTTGGTAGGTAGCTATATAATTATTTTTTTAATAATAATTTTTAAACATAAATCAAGTTCATATAAGTTTTAATTTATTCAAAATTAATTATATCTAAAACTTAAGTTTATCAAACAATTTTTCAAACAAGCATTAAGCAAAAAGTAAACTATATAAGCCACAAGACGGAGATGAATAAATACAAAATGTAAAAGTTGAAACCTATCATTAAAAGAAGGTTAAATTACAATAACCTTCCTTGAAATTTTATAAAATTACACTTAATATCCTTTTAATTTTAAATATTACACTCGACTCCTCTTAATTTATTTTTTGTCATTAAAATTAACTTTTTATAAAAACATATATATCTTTCTTTTAGTAATAAAATTACTTAACTAATTTTACAATCATATTAAAAAAAAAAGAACAATTTCTTATTAAATGTTAATATTAATTTAACTATTTTGCTATTGTGCTATTGTGCTAAAAATAAAATAACAATATCTTATTGTGTAAAAACATTAATAGATTTGATAAAAATAAATAAATTAAAAAGAAATTTTTTTTATACATTAAAATGTTAAGAAATCAAATATAATATTTGAAACAACGGATGCCAACTATAATTTAACCAAATCTAAAGAGAGATTAATGTAATTCTCTGTACTAAGCAGGCAAAAAATTAGTACACAACAACATACAACTATGTAATGAAGACTCAAAAAGAGTCAAGATCCATGTAATTCTAATTCCCATATTGCTGCATGGCTTTCATTTTTCACCAAAAAAACGGTGTTTTTCCAGAGAACTGATCAGATCCTATATTGTAGTTCTCCATCATCATGATCTGTTGTTGGCTCAGAAACTCATCTGGGTTCTGCGGATTCACAAGCTGAGCCACAGGCACCATCAAGGGCGGTGCTAATATGGAAGAGGAAGAGAAAAAGGTCGATGACGTTGTCGTGGAGCTGTCGACGTCAGCGACGACGGCGCCATCCTGCTGCTGCCTCTCGTCGGAAAAGCAGGTCGCCTGCGACGACTCTGCGAACTCCGTTTGATGATCGCAAAAAGAAGGAGGACGAGGACGAGGACGAGGAGGTGGAATGTTCAGTTTCCTTCCTCCGTTGTTCTTCTGAAACACCCTGCATAAAACCCATTCATCCTGCAAAAAAGAAAAAGAAAAAAATTAGTACTAACAAATATCACCTAACATTTAGTATGAGATAGCTCAGAGCACTAATTTCTATAATTCCAGCACAAAATCCGGGAAAAGGTCGAGATAAAGTCGTCAAAGAGTGATCCTCTCTAATTGCAACACAAAATTTGAGAATTAATGTTCTCAATTTATACATGAAAGTGCTCAAAGGAGAACTTCTTCTGAAAAAAAATAATAAAAATTGATACTTGAATCAAAGTTCAAAAAAAAAAAAAAAAAGGGAGGAGTTGAAATTACCTTGACAGTTTGGGATTGAATGGTATTGGAGACACCATTGGCACCAGCTTGAAGCCTATACTCATGCATGACCCAGTTTGTCCTTTCGCCTTTAGGGGCTCTTCCTTTGTAGAAAACCAGAGTCTTCCTCATCCCAATCACTGTCTTCTCTCTGAAAACCTCTTTATCTTTCCCTGTGGCCTTCCAATACCCTGCTTCTGTGGCTCTGTTTGCCCTCTGCCCCATTGGGTACTTCCTGTCTCTCACACTGAAGAAATACCACTCCTCCTCTCCCCATTTTGCCCTCCCTTCATATTCATCCAAAGTAAATAAATAAAGGAATGATCATACAGAAACCCAGAAAAGATTCAACGGTGAGGATGATTCTTACATGGCAAATCCCACGGTTCGCACTTGTTCAAGTCTGCTTCTCCTATTGCTATTGCAGTGAAGGAGCTGTCGAGGACCTTCTCTGAGAGATAGAAAATGATGAGCTCTTCATCCGTTGGATGAAATCTAAATCCGGCGGGTAGCTTGAATCTCTCATCGTCTCTTCTCACAAGTAGTGAAACGTTTTCCATTCCTTCAATCGGTCAATCAATCCCCTGTTTCAAGAAAAAACCAGAAAGAGATGGATCAACAAGAAGAAAAACAGAGGTTTCAGGGGAGAATGAAAACAGGGGAGGGACTCACCTGCTAAAGATTTGATTTTGACGGGGTGGGAGGGGAAAAGGAAGGATTTTGAAGGGGTCGAAGATGAATGTGACCGAAGAGAATGGAAGGAGATGGAGATGAATATGCAGATGAGGATGGTGATGATGCTTGTGAAGAAAAGACAGTGAGAGAGAGAAAACAGAGGGAGTCCCTAAATACTGGTGTTTTGAAGATAGAGAGAACCGTGGATGGTAAGGTGACACTAATATTTGTGAGTGGTTTCTAGCATTTCACTTCTGTCTCTTAACTTTTTATGTCTTTCACTCCTCAAACATGACTAATACCAACTCCCCTAGTTAACCCTCCATTTCATTTATATGCTTTTCTTTCTTTTTACTCTTTTTTTTTTAATTGTATTCAATTTAATTTTTTCAACAAAAGTATATTAGTTCCGTTTGTTTTTATAAAAATTAAAAATATTGGCTGTTATTGATTTGGATCCAGTATTTAAAAATATGATCTGAATGTGAGATTTTTTTAAAATAAACTAATATTGAAAAATATGCTTTTAAAATCGCTTAAAAAAATGAGCCTTAATATGAGCAAAGCAAGGATAACATGAGTGGAAAAAAAAAAGAGAATCACTTACTATTATTAGACAGAGTGAAATCTATATTTAATATTTAACAATAACAATGAGATCAACTATTTTATTATAAGAATATTTTGTCTCTCTTGCAGCAAGATTTCTTTTTGTGATAACTTTTATGCAATATTAGCTCATTTTTGTCTTCTTAGTAAATACAATGGACTCTTTAACCTAAGTATTGAGTTAGAGATGTTTATAGGTTGAGTTTCAATCCAAATTAATTAAATGATGGTATTTGGGATTCTAAAAACTATTATTTGAATCGAACTAACACAACTCATACTTTTACGGATTAGACAATGTTATCACGTTGCTAACATTCTTAATATGTTAAATACTAAGTCTAAAATATAAGTCTAATTTCAAACCCTAAAAATTTGAAAGATAACCTAAAGAAAATCTAAGCTTTAATGTTCCACTCCACCTATAAAACATACAAGTAAACAAGAAAAACAGACGGGTTAAGTGAGTTGATTTGGATTAATATGAATTGAATATTTTTAATTCACAATTTAAACTACCAATGATTGTTCGAAAGAAATAAATATGAAACCACCAATCTAGCTTTAGTTTTACAGTATTGACAAAATTAACTTATCTCAATAACCATCCTTAGTACATGCAATAAGATAATATAGTTTATTAACTTTAATTTTGACTATAATTGTCTTATAACTTTTTTTTATTGTGATCTAGCAACATTTTAACTAATTTGCATGTACTTGAAATGATGAATTTGTATGCTGATTCTTTTTGTTGCGGCTGAGAAGAGAGACAAAATCAAAGCAAATATAAAACATTCAATTATTTATGTCACAACACCGTATTGCCCCTAACTCTCAACATGTCATCCACTCAAATGCCTACAAAATTATCTGAAAGCAAAACTTAGTTAATATATGGAAATAAAAAGGGAAAAAAAAAGAAAAGAAAAGAAGAACATATATATGTTTGGTTCAAACCAATGTTTTAAAAATTAGACTGATTATTGAACTAGTGAAGATACTGTTTAATAGTTTATTGGTTCGACTGTGGTCGAACTAAAAATTAATTAATTATATATATTTTTTAATTTTATATTCTAAAATATAT
The DNA here is from genome assembly GCA_037074585.1 of Biancaea sappan. NCBI lineage: Eukaryota > Viridiplantae > Streptophyta > Magnoliopsida > Fabales > Fabaceae > Biancaea > Biancaea sappan. Next base: position 81,995,302 of record CM073492.1, read on the forward strand.
AATATAATAAATTAATAAATATTTTCATACTTAATCTTAGTAAATTTATATTATTATGATTTTTTAATTATTATTATATATGTATATGTGTAATTGCTTTTCTATTATTTTTTCTTGTTCTCTTATTTATTAGTGGCAAAAATAATATTATTATAAAAAAAATAATTAAGAAAAAAAAATATAACATGATAGAAAATAATACAAAAAGATGTTTTAAAAAAAATTTGCTAAATTTCATATAATGTAAAAAATAATTATATTTTACAAATAGTTATTTTTTTTATTACAAAAACTAGTTCAACCAGTTTACCAATTTTACTGATTTTCATTGATTTTTTTATCAGTTCAACCAATTTTTATCCTCTTTTTTGGCCATTTGGTTTTGGAAGGTGAATCAGACCAAACTAGACCAATTTTCGATAGTTTCGATTATATGATCCCTAGTTCAAATAGTGCTCAAAAGAGTTGCCTTTAGTTTGAGAGGAGAAACTGCGCAAGCAAACAAATAGATGAGCGACGCCAAAACGAAAAAATCTGCGAAATTATCCAAATTAAAAGTGAGACCTTTTGTTTCAACTAAATTTTCATTTGTGAGCATTAAAGATAGTATCTCGTACATATTATGTATATGCATTAAAAATCCCGTATATTAATGATAAATTAGTATTGTGACCCGTGTGTGATGCGTGGATTAACACAAATATTATAATTTTTATTTATCAAATAAATAAAAATAATTAAAAAAATATATAAAAGAATATATTTACAAAAATAATAAGACATTCAAGTTATGTTAAGATATATATATATATATATATATATATATATATATAATGATTTATTAGATATAAATACATTGAAAATTAAATGTGAATAACGTCAAATGAATAGATAAACAAAAAATAAGGTATTACTTGAACTAATTTAGATAAATATATTAATTAATGATGAAAATGAGTTAAAATAAAAGTTACTAACTTAATAGGTCAGCTAAGATCAAAATCCTTGTTTTCCTTTGACTGTTTCTTCTTCTATTTCTGTAAATATACATTTGGATTAGCAACAATGATAACAACTATGAGTTTATTGAAATTTAAAACATACCTTACATACCCCCAAAATCTTAAAACAACAAAAAGAAGATAATCAAGGGAAGAAATATACATCACATCCCAACCTTAAAATTTAATACTTTAAATCCTAAATTAACATTCAATCAATCTACATATATGGAATCTTGGCATTGCCTGAAGTTTCTCTTCATAGGGAGGGCTCTACCCTTTACTCACAATAAGCTTAAAAGGAATTATTCATTAATCCTATTAGATGAGAAATCAGGAAAAAAATTAATTTAAAAATAGTCAAATTATATGATTCAGACATAAATAATTACCTCAATAGCACCATTTTTTTCTTTTAGGCTTTGATCTTTTTCATGACCTGCTTTCATTAAGAAAACGTAATGACAGAAACAGGAAAGTAAAACTGGAATTAAAAAACCAAAATAGAAATATAGATGAACCAGAAACACGAAAAATAACAACAAAGGATGAATATAGAAACGAATAAAGTAGAAAAAAAACGCAGAGAACGAAAGAGAAATAAAAAATAAAAAATCATAATCGAATAAACTGTAATCGCGAATGTGAATAGTATATGAACTGTATAGATCAGAAAAAATAAATAAAAAAGAAAACTGAGCTATGATACCAAATTATGTGAGAGAAACATCACTTGAAAGCTTTGATGACAAATCGTCATTGTTGTTTTTCATCCATGTAAGGGAAGAAGAAACAAAATCAAAGAAAAAAAAGGGAAATTGTGTGAGAGAAAGAGATATGTAAATATGGTTGAGATCTTCGATAGAAATATATAAATATCTACATTGATTTTGAATTTTAAAATTTTAATTTTGAAAAATGAAAAAGCCTCCAAATTAGCCAATAGTGATGGTCACTTTTTAAAAACCTCTACATGAAAATAGGATATTGGTCATTGATGATGGTCAATAAAGAAGTCTAGCATGCTTGTTTAGAAAAAGAAAAATGAGTAATAATTTATTATTATAGTTTGATTTGATGAAGGTAATTTTAAATTTATTATAACTATTTAAGAAGAAAAATAAATAATATGAACACTTTTAGGTTAGTTTTTATATAGCAATTATATAGTAATTAATTATTTGATTATTTGTATATAATAAATGCTAATTTACCAAATAACAACATATTATATTTCAATTGAAAAATTTACCTAATTTATCAATTATATAGTAATTACATACCAATTATATAGCAAACAAATAGATGAGCGACGCCAAAACGAAAAAATCTGCGAAATTATCCAAATTAAAAGTGAGACCTTTTGTTTCAACTAAATTTTCATTTGTGAGCATTAAAGATAGTATCTCGTACATATTATGTATATGCATTAAAAATCCCGTATATTAATGATAAACTAGTGTTGTGACTCATGTGATTCGTGGATTAACAAAAATATTATAATTTTTATTTATCAAATAAATAAAAATAATTAAAAAAATATATAAAAGAATATATTTAAAAAAATAATAAGACATTCAAGTCATGTTAAGATATATATATATATATATATATATATATATAATGATTTATTAAATATAAATACATTGAAAATTAAATGTGAATAACGTCAAATGAATAAATGAACAAAAAATAAGGTATTACTTGAACTAATTTAGATAAATATATTAATTAATGATGAAAATGAGTTAAAATAAAAGTTACTAACTTAATAGGTCAGCTAAGATCAAAATCCTTGTTTTCCTTTGACTGTTTCTTCTTCTATTTCTGTAAATATACATTTGGATTAGCAACAATGATAACAACTATGAGTTTATTGAAATTTAAAACATACTTTACATACCCCCAAAATCTTAAAACAACAAAAAGAAGATAATTAAGGGAAGAAATATACATAACATCCCAACTTTAAAATTTAATACTTTAAATCCTAAATTAGCATTCAATCAATCTACATATATGGAATCTTGGCATTGCCTGAAGTTTCTCTTCATAGGGAGGGCTCTATCCTTTACTCACAATAAGCTTAAAAGGAATTATTCATTAATCCTATTAGATGAGAAATCAGGAAAAAAATTAATTTAAAAATAGTCAAATTATATGATTCAGACATAAATAATTACCTCAATGGCATCATTTTTTTCTTTTAGGCTTTGATCTTTTTCATGACCTGCTTTCCTCAAGAAAACGTAATGACAGAAACAGGAAAGCAAAACTGGAATTAGAAAACCAGAACAATGCAAAAATGAAAAAATAACAAACAGAAATAAAAAAATCAGAAGACCAAAAATAGAAATATAGATGAACTAGAAACACGAAAAATAACAACAAATGATGAATATAGAAATGAATAAAGTAAAAAAAAACGCAGAGAACGAAAGAGAAATAGAAAAATCAAAAATAATAATCGAATAAACAGTAATCGCGAATGTGAATAGTATATGAACTGTATAGATAAAAAAAATAAATAAAAAAGAAAACTGAGCTATGATACCAAATTATGTGAGAGAAACATCACTTGAAAGCTTTGATAACAAATCGTCATTGTTGTTTTTCATCCATGTAAGGGAAGAAGAAGCCAAATCAAAGAAAAAAAAGGAAAATTGTGTGAGAGAAAGAGATATGCAAATATGGTTGAGATCTTCGATAAAAATATATAAATATCTACATTGATTTTGAATTTTAAAATTTTAATTTTGAAAAATGAAAAAACCTCCAAATTAGCCAATAGTGATGGTCACTTTTTAAAAACCTCTACATGAAAATAGGAGATTGGTCATTGGTTATGGTCAATAAAGAAGTCTAGCATGCTTGTTTAGAAAAAGAAAAATGAGTGATAATTTATTATTATAGTTTGATTTGATGGAGGTAATTTTAAATTTTATTATAACTATTTAAGAAGAGAAATAAATAATATGAACACTTTTAGGTTAGTTTTTATATAGCAATTATATAGTAATTAATTATTTGATTATTTGTATATAATAAATGCTAATTTACCAAATAACAACATATTATATTTCAATTGAAAAATTTACCTAATTTATCAATTATATAGCAATTAGAGCAATTACATACCAATTATATAGCAATTTACCCTAATTTTTTAAAATTTATTTAATGTGATTATATATATATCAATTATAAACCAATTATATAGCAATTATAGTAATTATCTAACAATATATCCTATTTTTTTCAAATTCATTTAATATGATGTGATTAATTTACCAAATTTATTCATTAAATTTATTCTATTATAATAATTTAATGACCTACCGACAATTAATACATTAGAGTAGAATTGTTTTAGTCTATTATATAGATAGATTGCTTTGGGCTAGCCGGTTGGGTTTTAAACGAAGAGTAAATACAACTCAATTATACAAGAATTGATTAAAATTATTAATCCCTAATAATTATATAATATAAATTAAAATTTTAGATTTGTGAATATTACCTAAAATTTCTACAAAGACTATAAAGCATATATAATTAATCACTAAAAGTAGAAAAAAAATACATTAATCTATCGCTATCAATTAATCAAAAGTGAAAATGTTTAATTTAAAAAAAAGATTCTTCCAAAAGAAAGTAGGTACAGTATCACAGAGAACTTTTACACTAATGATCAAGTGAAAGTTAGTAACTTTTATATATATATATATATATATACTATTTTATTTGGGGAACCACAACCCTAATTTTCTTAAGTTAGACCCATTATTATTGATTCATTAACAATAGTGATGGCTTAGTAAGGTTTTTACACATTTGGCCTGAACTAATTTATATTAAAATGTAACCACATATGTAGCTCAAAATTAAAACTCTATTAAGGTCAATATTTTTTGCTATATATAAACATTTGATAAGTCATCATGTACAATAATAATAATATGTGAGTTCACCATTATAAGAAAATTACTAACAATCTTTACTTGGACCACTTTTTTTTTTAAAATATTGTACATGACAAAACTCGAGTGAGCACATATAATTGCTATCAACTAATATCCTGAAGACAATCTAGTCCATCAATAATACTAATATAAGATCATAACAAACTTTTTTGGGATGTTCACACACGTTCAACCCAACATTCTCAATAAATTTATCATTTTATGTTTCAAAAAAGGACCGATTTGAAGTGTCATAAATTTATATCTCTTCAACCTCTTAGAAAGGCGTACAAAATTATAGCTAACTGTCCTTGAGTCCAACTTCTATTCATTAGGCTTATAAGGCCTAGCCTCAGTTGGACAACCCAGACATATAAGTGCTGAATACTAGGCTTCTTACTTATCTACATCTTGTATGGGATTTTAGCCACTACTTTTGTAAGGGCTCTATTCATAATATAAATTGCAGTTTTTAGCACTTCTCCCCAGAGAGAGTCTGGTAAGAAAGAGTGACCAATAATACTCATCACCATTGCTATTAGTGTGTGATTATGTCTCTCAAGTACACCATTTTGACTCGGTGCCCCTAACATGGTATACTGAGGAACAATTCCACACACTATGAGAAATCGAGCAAAAGGCCCTGGACGTTGTTCAGCTGACCCATAATATATGCCACAGTATTCACAACCACAGTCAAACTTGACAATCATGATTTTCTTGTCTAATTGATTTTCAACTTTAGTTTTGAAAATCTTAAAAGCACTCGATACATTTGTCCATTCCAAGCAAGAGTAGTCTTCAATGAAGTTAACAAAATATATTTGTCCATTCCAAGCAGCTGTAGGGAAAAGACCACATACATTTGTATGAATTAAGTCCAATAGATCACTAGATCTCTTTGCACTTGATTTTTTTATATTCATTTGTTTTCCCTTACGTTTCGTACAAATCCCAAAATTAGAAAGATTAAGGGAATCTAAAATTTTATTTGACATAAGTCTTTGCATTTTCTATTTAGAAATATATTCCAAATGCTTATGCCATAACATAGGAAATTCTCATCGGTTAATTGCCTCTTAGAACCATAATTAGAAGTATGCATATTCACATTACTATAAGTAATTCTAATATTCAGTTTATATAATTTATCAATAAGAATACAAGTAACAACAATATTTGAATATAATGAAATAGTAAATATTCCATTCCAAATGAACAAAAATATCTATATTTTTCCAGATATAAAAAAAATAAAAATTAACTTCATCTAAAAGTTGATACAACAAATGTCTCATGTAAGTCAAAATACAAGCCATTATTCAAATGAATTATAAAGACTCCTTAGCTTTGATAGTCATTTCCTAAGTAAAAGTATTTTTTAACAATCATTTGGTAGCCGACTCTTTAGACAATCCTGCATAGAACCACCCATATTCAAATACTTATCAAACTGCATTCTTCTCACAAATGACACCATTGAGTTGTGCTGAAAAATAGTGACAAACATCAAGTAATATTGCGCAAACTACACCCAATGATTTGGGTCACATTTCTTTTTCCTAAAGGCACATTTAGAAAGAAGCCTTGACAGAATTACCTTGCTGCCATTATCTGATGGTCAGGAACTACATCTGGAATATCTATATTAAATCAGACGATCTAGATCAAAAATTAAAAATATCTCATGAGATTTCTTTATTTTCTCTTATTTTTTTATTTAACCTTTCAATTTTAGATGAAAAGTCAAAATTTGTGGAACATTCCCCTCAATCCATTTTACTGCATGCCTTTCATCAATTCTGTACCTGACACCTTCCTCACATAGATAATTCCTTTCCATGCAGTAACCGTTGATTATAGAGCAATACATTTTTCTTGTTGGAGTCTCACTGTGAATTACAGAATCCATGAATTACTGATGTTTTCCATCATCATCATCATCGTCCTCAATCTTCATAATGATTTGTTCTTGACTATAAAACCCATTATCTAGGTACTGAGGATTCACAAGGTGAGGCACAGGCACCATTAATGGAGGTGCTGGTGTGGACTGATTTGGAAAAGAGGAAGAGGAAAATATCAATGGAGTGGCCTCCGAGCTGTCCACGTCGACGATGACGCCATCGTGCTGCTGCGTCTCTTCAGAGAAGCAAGTCTCGTGAGATGACTGATCTGTGAACTCCGTTGGATTTGTAATTAATGGAGGAAGGTGATAGAGGGAAGAAGATATTAGATTATAAATATATTTTATAATATTTTGTCTTATAGTTATAGTCGGTTGTATCTGTACTCTATTGTTTTATAAATAGAACCCATGTCTTGTAGCGAGAAGTACATGTTGTAACACTGCTGTAAAAAGGGCTTTTTTTGAGAGTAAAGTTCTTTTTCTTTTCTCCCTTCTTCTTGATTCTTCTTTCCTTGGGTTCAATATGGTATCAGAGCAAATCTTTGTAGAACTTCACTAATCAACCCAAGCGTCACACTGAATGGTTGATCCGCTGCACGCTTGATTCCCTCTTTGTCAGTTGTCCTTTTCCTTTCCGATATGGTGACTTCGTTGACAACTCCTTCCTCGATCAGCGATTCCAGTTCTGGACAACGTACAAATTCGAACCATTCTATCATTGAAGAAACTTCAAATCCCTATTACCTTCATCATTCTGATAGTCCTAGGCAAGTGCTTGTCTCGCAACAGCTCATCGGTGATAACTACACCAACTGGAGTCATGCGATGTTAATTGCCCTATCTGTCAAGAACGAATTGGGTTTTGTAGATGGTTCCATTCCAGAGCCTCAAGGTACTGATGTCAATTTACTCAATTCTTGGATTCGCAATAATAATATTGTTATATCTTGGATCTTGAATTCAATATCAAAAGAAATTTCTGCCATTATTATTTTCAATACTGTAGCCCGAGAAATTTGGTTAGATCTTAAGGACCGTTTTCAACAGAGGAATGGACCTAGAATTTTTCAGCTTAAACGAGAATTGATGAATTTGCGTCAAGAACAGAGTTCTGTTAGCATTTACTTCACAAAACTGAAAACTATATGGGAAGAATTGTGTAATTATTGTCCTAATTGTTCTTGTGGAAAATGTTCTTGTGGAGGAGTCAAAAATCTTAATGATCATCATCAAATGGAGTACATAATGTGCTTCTTGATGGGGCTTGATGAGTCTTTCTCTCAAGTTCGTGGTCAATTGCTTCTCATGGATCCACTTCCTCTTATCGATCGTGTTTTTTCTCTAGTTGTTCAAGAGGAACAACAAAGGAGGACTAATCCTCCGTCTGATTCAAACAATTCTATTGGCACATTGGCCTTTGCTGCTAAAACAGATGAAGTAAAATATAGTGGGTCTAGTTCTCAAAGTACCCAGAATTCCAATTCCAGCACCTCCAAGAATCAAAAAAAGGACAGACCATATTGCACGAATTGCAAGATTCTTGGACACTGTGGATCGCTGTTACAAGATTCATGGATACCCTCATGGATATAAATTCAAATCAAATAACAATTCAAAAGCCGCTGCTCATCAAGTTTCTACTTCTGATAATAAAATGGATCAGTATGATTCTTTTGAAGGTTTTGTTCAGAATTTGAACTCCAGTCAATATCAGCAGCTTATGTCCATGCTTTCTACACTTTGAGTAACTCAGCTAAGGTCACCAAAGCTCCTGATTCATCTCAAGCAAATTTGGTCCTCGCAGGTACTTGCTTCTCTGTATCTCTAAATCCTTCATTTTCATCAAATCATTTATGGATTGTAGACTCAAGAGCTACTCGTCATATCTGTTCACAAGTCAGTGCTTTTGTTTCCTTGCATTCTATTCGTCATACGACCATTACTTTGCCAAATTATTCTCAGATTTTGGTTCACCTTGCTGGTAATGTTATGTTGCACTCTAATATTATACTTAAAGATGTTTTGTTTGTTCCTCAATTCAAATTCAATTTAATCTCAGTCAGTGCTTTAGTTACTAATTTTGGTCTTACTGTTAGTTTCCTTCCTGACTGCTTTGTTATCCAAGATCTAGCAACCAAGAGGATGATTGGCAGGGGTGACAAAGTTCAAGATCTTTACGTTCTAAATGTTCACCGTTTGAATTCTATTTCCAATGCTTTTGTTAATAATGTTTCTACTCATATTTGGCATAATAGGCTAGGATATATTTCTTTTAAGAGACTTGATTCATTGAAAGATCAATTGAAATGTGATATTACTAGATTACATAAGTTTGTTCCTTGCTATATTTGTCCTCTTGCCAAGCAAAGAAGGCTGCCTTTTGAATCCAATGACCATTTGTCAAAATTTCCTTTTGATCTTGTGCACTGATATTTGGGGGCCATATCAAACTGTTTCTTATACTGGTCATCGTTTTTTCTTAACTATTGTCGACAATTGCACTCGTTTTACTTGGGTTTATTTGTTGAGGAGTAAATTTGATGCTATTTTTGTAATACCAAATTTTTTCAACATGATTTCAATGCAGTTTAATACCACAATCAAAGTTTTTCGTTCTGATAATGCACCTGAGTTATCTTTTACTGAGTTTTTCCAAGATAAAGGAGTTTTGCATCAGTTTTCTTGTGTTGAAAGACCTCAGCAAAACTCGGTTGTGGAACATAAACATCAACACCTCTTGAATGTGGCTCGGTCATTGTTTTGTCAATCCAGATCTCAATACCAATTGGCTGACTTATTTATTAAGCCTCTCCATTCTACTCGTTTTTTTTTTGTTGCTGTCCAAGATGGCTGTCAAGGACATTTACAAGCCACCTTGAGGGGGAGTATTAGATTATAAATATATTTTATAATATTTTGTCTTTTAGTTATAGTCGGTTGTATTTGTACTCTATTGTTTTGTAAATAGAACCCGTGTCTTGTAGCGAGAAGTACACGTTGTAACACTGCTATAAAAAGGGATTTTTTTGAGCGTAAAGTTCTTTTTCTTTTCTCCCTTCTTCTTGATTCTTCTTTCCTTGGGTTCAATAGAAGAAGAAGGAGGATGTGGAAAGTTCAGTTTTCTCCCTCTGTGGTTCTTCTGTAACACCCTGCATAAGACCCACTCATTCTGCCATAAAAAAAAAGTATTAATAAATATCACTAAAAAATTAAATTTGAGGATAAAAGTACTCAATTGATATATAGGGGAATTCAAAGGACTTGAAATTACCTTGACATTTTGGGATTGAATGGTGTTGGAGACACCATTGCCATGACCTTGAAGCCTATACTCATGCATGACCCATTTTGTCCTTTCACCTTTAGGGGCCTTCCTTTGTAGAAAACCAGAGTCTTCTTCATCCCAATCACTGTCTTCTCACTCAACATCTCTTTATCATTCCCTGTGGCCTTCCAATACCTGCTTCTGTAGCTCTGTTCGCCCTCTGCCCCAGTGGGTACTTCCTGTCTCTCACACTGAAGAAATACCACTCCTCCTGTCCCCATTTTTCCCTCCCTTCACATTCATCCAAAACAAATAATTAAAAGAATGATAATACAGAAACCCAGAAAAGATTCAACGGTGAGGATGATTCTTACATGGCAAATCCCACGGTTCGCACTTGTTCAAGTCTGCTTCTCCAATAGCTATTGCAGTGAAGGAGCAGTCGAGAACCTTCTCTGAGAGATAGCAAATGATGAGCTCTTCATCCGATGGATGAAATCTAAATCCAGCAGGTAGCTCGAATCTCTTATCGTCTCTTCTCACAGGTCGTGGAAAGTTTTCCATTTCTTCAGTCGATCAATCAATCCCCTGTTTCGAGGAACAACCAGAAAGAGATGAATCAGCAAGAAGAAAAACAGAGGTTTCAGGGGAGAATGGAAACGGGAGGGACGAACCTGCGAAAAACTAGATTTTGATGGGGCTGGAGGGGAAAAGGAAGGATTTTGAAGGGGTTAGAGATGAATGTAACAGAAGAGAATGAAAAAAAAGATGAGGATGAGGATGAGGATGGTGATGGTGCTTGTGAAGAAAAGACAGTGAGAGAGAGAAAACAGAGGGAGTCCCTAAATACTGTGTTTTGAAGATAGAGAGAACCGTGGATCTTTCAGGCATTTCAGCTAACATTTGAAAAGTTGCTTTTGCACCAGATTGTCCCTAACTATAGACACTTCATTCACTCAAATGCCTACATAATTATCTGAAATCAAAAGTCAGTCAATAAAAATATAAAATGAAAAAAAAAAAAGGAGAAGATATGTCTAGTTCAAATAACATTCGAAAAGTTGCTTTTACTTTGAGAGGAGAATCTGGGCAAGCGGACAAATAAATGAGGGAAACCCAAAACTAAAACAACAAAAAAAATCAGCAATATTTGTCCAAATTAAAAGTGAGACCCTTCGGTGCAACTAAATTTTCATTCATGGACATTAAAGATATTGTCTCATACATATTATGTATATACATTTAAAAATCCCATATATGAAGGAATCAGTTAGAACATTTAATAGCGACGTACAATATGATTTTTTTTTTCTTTTCGAGGAAAAAAATTGTTTACACGTTACGGGTTAGGTATAAGTGAATTTTTTTAATGACAATCAATCAAATAATTAATGACAAATTGGATTGGATTAACTAGATGAGTTTTAAAAACTTTGTTAATTATATTGAACCAACTCAAATCATATGAACAAGTTAAATTCACAAGTTAGTCTTTTTCAATAATGAAAAAAATACTATCACGTTCCTAGAATTTTTGTAAGTTATTAAAACTAATTTCAAAATATGAGAGAGATGTAGGATTGCCTGAGAGAATGATGAAAGAGGTCTTTGTTATTCATTTAGCTCATAGAACTATACTTATACAACAGCCTATACCTGTTGTTGGGTTAAATATATTTAAAGCCCATTTGGAATAAGTATATTTAAGGTCCACTTGTATTTTTTACAATGTCTCTCACACCATCTTATCTAATCTTTATTTTAAGCCCTTATCTGCTTATTTGGCACACTCCCATTTTTATTCCTAACAATAATTTAATTCCCTTATTTCTTGCATAGTTTTTAAGAGAAGATTCTCCTGACAACAATGTAAAATCCTAAAGGAAAAGGTTGACATTTTACGAAGTAAAAAGAGTATTTGACTACTCCTAGGAACCTAGACCTGTACTTAATGTGTCTTATTCTCTCTTTTCTCGTGCACCTTCTTCTCTATCTCAGCAAGCTAGGCAAAGCTTATTCGTTGAGAGGTTTTCTTGTAAAGCTCTGGATATTTAATCTTTGAGCATACTCTTGTAAATAACTTTTGTGCATCAAGCATTCTGAAAGCCCTTCATATTTGCTCTTCGTCAATAAGGACTCCAAAGCAAGTTTGGCAGCATCACATTCAATGACTTTTTGAGTGGAAAAAAGTGTTTTGGAAAGTATAGCTCTATCTATCAACTTACACTTTGACCTAAATCGTGGGGCATGTGCAAGTCCATCATTAATAGTTTGATAAGTGGGAAGTAGTATGTTTAACATTTGAGTATATTCTTGTAAATGAATTTTGCATCAAACACTTTGGAAGCCCTTCAACTTTTCTCTTCATCTATAGGGACTCCAAAGCAAGTTTGGTAACATCCAATTTAGCAACTTTTCGAGTAGGAAAAAAAACATTTTGGGAAGTGTAGCTAGCTCTATTCGTTAACCTTCACAATTGACCTACGGTCCCTCACGATTGACCTAAATTGTAGGGCATGTGCAAGTCCATCATTGACGGTTTGATAAGTGGAAAATAGTATGTTCAGCTTTTTAGCATACTCTTGTAAACGACTTTTGAGCATCAAGCACTTTAGACGACCTTCATCTTTGCTCTTCATCAAAAGGAACTCCAAGGCAAGTTTTGCAACATCCTGTTTAGTAGCTTTTCGAGTGGAAAATATGTTTTGGGAAGCGTAGCTCTAGCCATCAACATAAATGGTTGACTTAAATCGTAGGGCATGTGCAAATCCAATATTAACAATTTGATAAGTAGGAAGTATTATGTTTAGCCTTCAAGCATATATGCGTTAAGCACTTTGGAAGCACATTGACTTTGCTCTTCATTGATGGGGACTCTAAGCCAAGTTTTAAAACATCATATTCAGTAAATTTTTGAGTGGAAAAAGTGTTTAACTTTTCAAGTGGAAAATTTTTTTTGGGAAGTGTAGCTCTTTCCATCAACCCACATAGTTGACTTCAAGTGTAGGACATGTGCAAGTCCATCAATGATAATTTGATAAGTGGCAAGTGGTATGTTTAAATTTTGATCATACTCGATCATGTAAATGATTCTTGTGCATCAAGCATTCTGGAAGACCTAACGCAAAAGATTTAGCTGAAACTGGAGATGTAAAGGTAGCAAAGCTTCAACTAAAGATATTAAAAGATACTTGAGCTGAACAGGGCATTGGTAAGGCAAAGTTCGAACTCTCATATTCATAGGTTTTGGCACAACTACAAAGGAGTAGGTGAGCCAAAAAAATCGGAGAGAAAGCAACATATTGGTGAGAGGAAAGAGGAAGGGCAGAGAAGTGTCTCTAGGGGTTGTATTCAGATTGAAACGTAATAGAGAGATGTGTAGCTTGTTATGCCCAGACAGAGATCAGCTCTGGCTCCCTTTTGAAGCTAGAGCATCTAGCTCTTTTTAGAGCTATTAGATCATAAGATCCAACGGCTCTCATTTCTTTTTAGCTTTTTTTAAAAAAATTGCAATTATAAAAAAAATTTTACAAATATTTTATTATTATATGTTTATTATTGTGCTTATAACTATGATCAATTAATAATTGTAAATTTTTTTGAATTTAAAAAAAAACTAAAAAGAAGATCCAACAGTTCTAAACAAAGTTGGATGCTTTTGGAGTTGGAGCTAATCCTCATCCATTATGTGTGCCCTTTAAAATGTAATCGTTTCGCTTTTTAGTTTTCACTGTTGGCTCAAGGTTTGATAATTAATTTTGATTATAACAAAAAAAATTAAAACATTAAATTGTTTGAGAAATAGAATGTTATTATTAGAAATATCCTATGACTATGAAATGAGTGTTTTGTAAAACTAAAGATATAGTTATCATATGGCAAAATCAATTCAATCACATGCTCTAAAAGTTCAAAAAGTTTCCTTATTGAGCATCATTAATACAAATCTTTTAATATGAAAACTTTATCATATGATAATGCAATTTATTCATAGATTGATGCCTCACGATTTTGGTAAGATTTTGAATTACATAATCAGTTTTTAAAAGACAATCAAATAAAAATGAAGAGTGCAATCTAACCAGAGCCGAAAATATAAAGTGAGGAAAAGTTACTCAATCAATTCTGTCAAAGCATTCCAAAATAGGAAGAAAAAAAAAATCAAATGTCACATAAAGAAGGAAAGATCAACAACGCTCTAATTGATAAAGTTTGAAGACCAACATGCTTCAAGGGAGAAAAACACTATGGTCATCAATCAACATAGAAAAGGAAATAATCAAGAATTAGGCAGCAGAATCATGAAAATGTTGGACAACGGTAAATCAAAATGGTCAAGATCTGAAGCTATTTATATATGCAAAGCTCCGAAGCCATCAAAATCAAGCTAAGCATTCTAAGAAGCAAACTAGTGAAAATCATCATTCTTTGAGCAATAATTTTCTGAGCTTAATACTTTAGAATATCCTACTTTTGAGATCACAATATACAACGAGCTGAATCTATAACCCATTGTAAATTACGGGTGAGCTAAGTAAACCCTCTAATCGGAAGTGAACTAGAAAACCTCATGAAAAAGTTGTAGGTGAGCTTGTAAAACCTTCTGCTATATTCTTTTTTTGGTAGAAAATTGAAATAAAAAAAAAAGAAAAAAACCAGAACAAAAGGTACTCTGATTGTTTATAGTTGAAGAAAATCTCTTATTTTGCAAGAAAATTAGATGTAGGCTAATGAAACTGAACCAAGATATATTGTTTATGTGGTTTTCTACCTATCTTTTAATTTTTGCACATTTGTATTTTATTCTATGATTTCTGTGATCTAATCGATTAGTTCTTGTTATAGTCAACAAAATTTGAAAATTAGATTTATTTGCATTATTTACAAAAATTAATAAACACATATTCACCTTCCCTCTAGGTGAATTCTACATTTACACCTAGAGGGAGGGTGAATATTTGTTTATTAATAATAGAATATGTGTATTCTACATTTATTATATTATTTCTGTGTTGTAGTTGAATAGTTCTTGTTATATTCAACAAAATTTGAAAATTGGATTTATTTGCATTAATTGCTAAAATTAATAAACACATATTCACACTTCCTCTAGGTGTATTCCACATTTATGCCTAGAATATGTGTTTATTAATAATAGAATATGTGTATTCTACATTTATTCTATTATTTTTGGGATCTAGTCTACTAGTTCTTGTTATAGTCAACAAAATTTGAAAATTGGATTTATTTGCATTAATTGCTAACACATATTCACTCTTCCTCTAGGTGCATTCTACATTTACTTTTTAGCCGGTGTCAACAACCATTTCACGAGTCCAATGCTCTTCTTGTTGCAAGGAGATCCGGTTCATATTTATTCAGTATTTTTTTTATAGTTTTTTACAAAAATTTATTTAAATTTTTTTTCAAGTATCAATTAATCTAATGACGATTATAAACACAAAAATATACACAAAATGATAATTTAAATTTAAAAAAATAAAAATATACTAAATAAATAAAAACCTCTCCTCCTACACTCACGATCCTCCAATGCGTAGGAGGAAATCTCCTTCCCTTCTTGTTGCAATCAATTCTCCATCCAAATCATACCAACTCAAAATTCACTTTATTATGTTTAATGAGTTCTATGAAGTTCATTTTATATTAGATTAATTTCATATAGATTGAAACTATTTCATAAATAACTTCATATATTAAGAAAATACAACATAAACACTAACAATTTTCTATTCCTTTTACAAAAATTTTCTTTGAAACCTTGAAAAGCGAAAAAGAGGAAAAAAACATGCATGCTTAGGAGGCTAGTTTTTTATGCTTACACTCTATATAAGTATAGTTTTAAAAATCGGACCTTTTATTAACCTAAGAGGAAACATGAACTATCGAGTCATTGGTTCAATTGTTAGGTCACCAAACCAATTGCTAAATCGAAAGAATAAATAAAATTTATATAAATAAGTGGAGCAAAAAATGAGAAGAAAGGAGGGAAGTATTCAGGAATAAAGAAGCAAGACTTAAGAGCAATAGGAAAAGAGGAGCTCAGTAAAAGTCCCACGTCACCCAATTTAAAGCAGTGTTTACCCCCAATATCCTATAAATAAGTGGCTTCTATCCCCTTAACGCTTGAGTGGCCAGCAGTCAATTTATGGTTGGGCCCATGCTTGTGGAAACTTTTAACTTTTGATTATAGTTATTAAAATTTGATTTAATTTCCGAGTTTCATTTCTTAAATCAAGTAAACTCAGTTTTAGAATCAAAATTTGATCAAACCTAATGCGAACTCGATCAAACTTATTTAAACTTGTCGAGTTTAAGATTTAGGATTTATGATTTAGGATAGTCGACTGAGTTGGCTCAACAGTAATCCAAAATATATTTTTATTTTATTTTATAGTACGCAGCCCAAAAAAAAATTTATCACTCATATCCATAACCTAAAAGTTTAGAGCCAGATGAAGAAACTGCAATATTTAATATATTTGTTATTAGATTTTGTAACTAATAAAAACAGTTTGTGTTTGTTAGGTAATGTTCTTATCAATTGATATTTTACTTTACTTTTTCAATTTATATTTTGTATAAAAAGTTAATTGAACCTAAGAAAAGCAATATCATAATAATTGAAATCAAATAATTTTGTATTAATTATAAACTAAGATATTATTCATGTGTTAGAATATATATAATTTTTAGTAGTTTATTGAATGAGAGAGCTATTACAATTTTACATTATGAGTTTAAATTTTAAGTTTATCCCCAATCATTGAGTTTAGATAAATTCTCAAATTTGACAACCTTATTTTTGATCTGGTTCATTTGACCGAGTCATCATCAGTTTGCTAGTGTTTTAGAAAAGTCATGGGTCAAAGCTATTTAAAAGCGGTTCATTTATAAGACAGTCCAAATAAGTCCCTCGGACTAGTATAGTGTCCGATTCACATGGTAGACCGTCCAGTCTAGTCCGAGTCCTAAAACAGTGTATATAAGTACAGGAACCAAAACCTATCAAAATGGTATAAACACAAATTAGAGTGATTTGGCCACATTACATAAATCTAAAATTTAAGCACTTAAAATTATCAAAAATTAATAAATTCATCTACTTTTAATCCGCAGTATGTGAACCTAAAAGCAGATAAAGCCATTGATTTTTACCTCTGCATTAACTGGCCTAGTAATTCCTCCTGCAAAATCATTTTGAAATCATGAAATCAAATGACGCATCAATACAAATGTCACAAACCAAACCAAACCAAAATCGTATAAAATTAATTAGTGTTTGATTTTTAACAGATCGAGTTTTTTTTTTATGGTTTCATTTGGATTTTTGGTTTGATATTCTAAAATATGGAGCCAAATACCCCTTTCTTTTTCTTATTGGTTAACTTAAGGTTTAAGAAAGTCTCATTTTGTGACAAACGATCGGAGTACTATTTTCATTTGGCTTAAATTATGGAAAAATCATCTATAAACCCACAAATATAATATTTTATTTTCAAAACTTGAACCTTGTTATAAAGTATTAAAATCTGTGATCTCAATCAATAGTCATTATATATATATAACTCACCATTTTTTTTTAATTTCCATATCTAAATTTAAATAAATAACTATTTTAATCATCTTTAGCTATTTATGGGCATGCATTCAGTTTGGCCGCCCTCCAAAGACAGTGTTGCCACTAATGAAGTGATCATGGAAAATTGATAGGTACAAGATTCCCATCCACAAACTATCTGATATTTATAGATATCTTTACCAAAACATTTCACCAATGACATGAAATTCTGGTAAATTTTAATTTATTTGAATATAATTTTTCATCAAAATATCGTCACATAATAATCCATGGATGATAGCAAGAAAACACACTCGTCTTATATATTATCATCAATGAATTATTATGTGACGAGTGATTAGACGATTCAGACACAGTTAGAACAAACTTTAATTTGTAGTGTTTAGGCCGAGTGGCCTATATTGAAACTCAGATATATACTATGTTAAGATATTAATAAAAATCAATCATAATTAATTAACTTTTACCTAAACATTTGTCTTTGTGGCTTAAAATAATCTTTGACAAATCAATATCCAAATTTTATGACATAAGTGCCTCACAATTATTGGATTTGTACTACATCCAAACATCAAATTCAATTCAAGCAAATTTCATATAAAAAAAATATTATTATTTATATGATAAAAATTGATCATATATACCAAATAATTTAGTCAAGGTTTTGCATTGAAATCATTATTAACAAAAATATAACAGCATATTCATTTGTAGTTAGTTACATATACATGAAACTTCTTGCATTTATATTCCAATATTCTTTTGTCACAAGACACTTGCACACTTACCAATTCAATATAATTAAGCGATCTTTTGTGTCAGATATAAAAGAAGCACAAGATCTAAATAAAAGGGGTGAAAAGTATTAAACCTATAACCATTAAGACTCCTGAAACTTATGATAAGAAGAAGTATTATTTGAACTAAAGTTTTTGAACAGTTAAGCAATCTCTTTTATCGTGAAAGAAAGAATCACAGTCATGTACTCTATATATATATATGTGTGTGTGTGTGTGTGTGTGTGTGTGTGTGTGTGTGTGTTTGTGTGTGTGTATTCTAAATGGACAAAAACCATAATAATAGAGATATAACAAGATAAGAGAGTGACATGAATCGGCATTTAGTGGACAATTAACCACACAAAATAAAGAAACGGAAGGTTAAGGTAGCAATCCTAGAAACAAGATTATTATAAAGAAGTTTATGATATATAGGAACCATGCATGCATGAGATAATTAACAGTTTTTTTAAAAAATTAATTCCGTATTCTAATGTATTTAAACATTAGAGATGTCAATATTGTGGGAAGCAGAAGGTTGATACTAGCATTTGACATCATGCAACTGTAATTTCAAACATAACGTTGAACCACAAATGCATGAATGAAGCTAAGTTTATTCGTTTAAATCTACTCAAAATAGAGTTGAGACGAGTTCATATATTAATAACAACCCATTTTCCATTTTAGCCCAATCTTAACTCTCGAGCTTATTGGACCCGCCCATAAAACTTAAGAGAAAATTTACATAAAGTTTTTCTATCAATTTTTTTAATAGAAGCAAAGTACATTTAAATTTTTTTTTAAAAAATTGATTATATAATAATGAATTATAAAAAATACAAAAATATTTTTTTAAAAAAAATACACTTCTAACATTAATATATCATAATTTATTTTACTTTATTAAATTTTATATCTTATACCAAATATGTTTGTAAACACTCGATCATATTTTGTTATTTTCAAAATTTTACAATTTATTTTATATGAAAAAAGTTGTGGTTCTGGATTTTGCATAAGGAATCATCATAATTTGTTTTTTGAAATTGATGTAATTTATGAACTCTAGGAGCATGGGCCGACTTAAAAAGTCGAATAATATTATATAAAAAGACATTCGACTTGGTTCTCAAAAGCTTTAACACCTTAAAAGATCGAACTATAGAATATTAAAGGACATGTTTAAAATAGTTACGTTCTAAAAAATCTCAAAGCACCTTAAAAGGTCAAATATTGAGCCCAAAAACCTCTAATTGACAAAGATATATATATATATATATATATATATAACAAGAAAATGATTAGGTTATGCTAGGGGAAAGAATTGACGTGCTCTTCACACTAATAATCTATTATCATCGGCCTTTGATTTATCACCATTGATTTATCGCCAATTATTTTGTATTAAATGGAAATTGGACAGATTTGGATTGGTGTGTGGGTGTGAGTGTTGTGCATGACAATAATAATAGAAATTTCAGTCACGTTTGCCAACTTTTCATCCAACGCCTCCTATTCCACCACGTGGCCACTCCTCACTGGACTAATTGTCAATCTTATACCTAACTCTATGTGGGGATTTGGAACCTCTCTAATACTCGATTCTCTAATATTTTTACTTTAGGCTTCGAATTAAAGTTATGAACGGCTCAGATTGCGCATAAGGTATTAGAGAAACTAAATTGAATAAAATCAAAATTTTACAGAGATTAATTTAAATTCAAAACAAAATATACTCTGGAACGAGGGACTTAGATAAAATTAAATATGATCTTCAATCAAATAAAAAATAAAAAGAAAAATATTAGATAGAGACCTAGGTGAATAAATTAGTTATTAAGTGGATGTGATCTGGACCGTTAAATTGCGTAAATCTAACAACTTAGATATTTTTTACGCAATCTAAACTGCCAGTGGTTTCAATCCACCGACCATATGAAAGTATTGGAAAATCTAATACTTTTAAAATATTGGAGAGACCCCAAATCCTCCATGTGGGGTTTGTTTCCTCTCTTATGACATGACCTACACTTGGGGACAAGACACATGTCATTAAGATATTTATTGAAGAGTTATCAATAATAATATCTTGACATCATTTTTAGGATAGTTTCTTCTTGGTTGAGAATCTATTATTTATATCATTTTTCTTGTTAGCAATTAATTTAGATATTCACAATATTAATACTTAATAAATAATAATCGAACTATGTGGTGTGGGCAAATTTTAGGCGTCCGGCTTCCCTGCTCAGCTTAGTACCATGTTGGCCGTATAGTTCGTCTGATTAAGGTGTTAGGTGAGACCCTATGTGTGCTACATGCCGGTAGGACAATTCCTGTTAGCCCAACATAGTGCTAGCCAACAACAGATCGTGACCCAAAATTTAGGGCTTGCTTGGGTTTAAATTCCTAATGATACTAAATTGTCTTGGTTTACTAATACTAGCTAGTTGATTCAATAGTTCATCACTTGTTTTTTTATAATAAGGTTTGAAATTTGAAATTTGTAAATCGAGAAAATTAATATTAAAAGAGTCTTATATCATTGTGATCTAATTCAACTTAAATTAGATTAGTTAAAATCCAACTAATTTTCAAATACTGATAATTCAAGAAAAAAAAGTTTTATTTTGAACACAAAACACCTAAAACTGTGAAACATAGAAATAAAAGTTCTAAAAAAAATTTTTTTTTAAAAAAAAGCAGAGAAATGCGAACCATACCATTTGAGAAGATACTTTAGAATATACCTAAACTTTACCTGCTTATGGTTGATATTAAACAATATGTAGATAAACATGAAGTAGGTGCTATAATTGTAAGTGCAACTTCAATTTATAAGTAGCTAATTGCATGTGGGTGTGTTAGGTTGCATGGCTACATAATTAGTTATAAAAGCATGAGTGGTTTTATATCTAATTAATTACAAAAACTAGAAAACAAACCAAATCCTTTCTTATGTTTCATACCTCTATTTTATCATTATTTTTTCTTTGCATGTATATGTACGTATTACATCTTTATCATTGATGAATGAAATTAAACAAAACATGAAAATGAAAACATCCATCATATATCTTGTCGTTTTGTGTGTGTGTGTGTCAATAACAGGATATTCTTGTGTTAATAACAAGATATTCAATTAACATATGCTTTAATTAATGGGTGTCAAGTACGGATTAGGATCTGCTACAGACATTTGGAGGTTCAAGCTCTTTGTTAGTCACAGTTTTAACCGTGGCTGATTCAAACCGTGACTAAAATTTATATTTATTCATAGTTTTAACTGTGGCTAAATAAATAAAACTGTGGCTAACAAAGAGCTTAAGCCTCCAAGTACTTGTAGCGGATCCTGATCCGTCAAATACACACCCTAAATAAAATAGAAAAAATGATTTTTGACTACTTTAATGGCTTTCATCCTTTAAACTCTCTTATTATCAATTGCAAGTACATTTTTTCTAGGCTCTCTAATTACAAAATCCAAAAAGGTAACAAGACAGCAAAATGCTTGTGCATATGCTTTAGCAAAAGAAGGACGTTTAAAAAAGTTGTCTCTCATCATATTTAACGAGATCCCCTAGCAAATTCTTCACATCCACCGAGAGAGTAAGTAAGAGATATCATTTGAAAATAATTTTATATCAAATTTATATAATTGTTAATTAATGAAAAAAATAACATTAAAGAAAAAAGAGAAACAATAATTTCAAAAAAAGAAGAAGAATACTTTTATTTTTAGCTTCTTTTTAGTTCTAAATCTCTAAATTTATATCTTTCTTTCTTTCTTTTTTAAATAAATTGACTATTTTTTTATTAGTTTTTTTAAATAAAAATTAGGCTAAAATGCACTTTACTCCCCTAAATTTTGCTCTATGTGCAGAAAACCCCCCTAAACTTTCAAACTCAACAAAAACCCTCCCTTAACTTTTATTTTGTGCCAAAAACCTCATACAGTTAGTTGACTGTCAGTTGACCGTTAACTAATGCCATGTCATCAGTATATTAGACAACTCAAATGCTACGTTAAACATTTTTTACACCTCAAATGTTGATAGTGACGATTTGACAACACTGACATGACAAGTGAACTATAAAAAATATCTGACGTGACATTTGAGGTGTCTAATATACTGATGACATGACATTTAGTTAACGGTCAATTGACAGTCAACTAACTATAGGAGATTTTTGGCACAAAATGAAAGTTGAGGGGAGTTTTTTGTTGAGTTTGAAAATTTAGAGGGATTTTTTGCACATAGAGTAAAATTTAAGGGGATAAAATGCATTTTAGCCTAAAAATTATAAAAAGGTGCCGGCTGACCTATTTAGCTAACTATAAACTAGCTAGACCATGAAAATATGAGCCCACTTTAAAAAGTAAGTAGGCCTGACATATTCTGATCATACCAAATTGACCCATTTGACAACTATAGAATTTCACCCAAAAAAATATGTTTCTAGTGAAAATCATGTATCGTGGTGAATATAAAAGAGAATCTGACGTCTCCATGAAATGACAGAACTTAGAATTGTTAGTGAGAGACTAATTAGCTTTGCAATTAATTTATGTATTAATTTAAGATCATGTGTCATGAATCAGATTGGTCTGAGAATTATTGAAGACACCAAGAGATACTATATATAACATAATATAATATGAGGGTTATAGTGGCCAACTACTCTTTGGAAAAGAAAGGGTAGACTTATGAAAGATGTGGACAATTATGGTTGGTTTATATATTTTGAGACAACCTATTAAGAATCCTAATTTCTAAATCCAAAAAATTTCAAATCTGATTTTATCAGCATTATAATGCAAACAAATTCTTGATAATGCTAAGTGTATAAGGTTACTATATCAAATAACTCATTAGTGTACGGTCAATCATGGAGTTATATATGGGTAAAATTTATGAATTTTAAATGTTAGCCGTAAATGTTTCTAAACATTTAATTTTATATAACATAAACGTATTGACTTTTTTATTCAAAACGGCAACACTAATGGTTCATGTAAATTTTAAGAGACTGAAATCATCAAAATACATCTGACCTGTCAGTTTATATAACAAAACAATACCACATGTTAGGTAAAAACTGTTTTGGTTATTTTTTCAAACAGTTCTATTTTTACGTAGCATTGTTGTAAATATATTAATTGGGAATATGAGAGGACATGAGATTGATTAAGATGCGGTAACAAACATATTCTTAGAAACAGGTTTGGTCATTGATTTGAGTTCATCGTCAGGTCACTAGATCAATAGTCCAATTGTCAGGTAATCAGATCAATTATTGAATTAAAAAATATATTAGACATGAGATGTTGGGTTCAACACTAGTTAAATCTTTTTTGTCTTATATATGCTTTTGTTAAATTTAAAAAAAAAAAAAAAAGACCTTGGTTGAATTGATCATTCAGTCAAAATCAAGTCAGTTCAACCAAGTTTTAATCAAACCGACTACATCCTAATCCAATAAGACAACACAGACCAAGTTAGACTCCAAGCTACCAGGTCGACTCGACCAATCTAGTCGGGGTCCAAAAACACCAGTAACAAGACAGCCATATCAGAATCTCCAATAATTTCTTAAAAAGTTGTTGTAGCATGAACGATGAACGTGGATTGAAATTCTTTACATTCAAAAGCAATTCACCTTATAAAGTTTCAATGAGGCTAAAGATATGATTATACAAATATTAAAATCAGTTCGCTGCCACAAAAAAGAGGTTAGCGGTGCTCTTTTTATTTTTTTTTGGTGTCGTAGTTTGATTCAAACTCATGTCCTTAATGTTGCCTTTTCTTTGTTTATGAAAGGCAAATTATATATAATAACATGTTAATGTCTTAGTGGCGGTGTATGAGAAATTGCTGCTAAGACTGTCTTAATGACAATTCAGCAAACCATCGTTAAGACAGCAAAATGTCTTAATAGCAGTTTATCACCAATCATTGTTAGGACAAGAATGTAATTATATAAATCATATTTGATCATATTACTATGGCTAAAATGCATAAAATCCCTCTAAACTTAGGGATTAATACACTTTACTCCCCTTGACTTTAAGATTCAACAAAAAACCCTCCAACTTTTATTTTTCTGCAAAATACTCTTCCTATTAGTCAAACAGTTAACTTTCTAACAATCAACAGATAAGTCATCGAAAATATGCCAAAAAGAAGAGTGCACAAATAGATTCTTATGTGGAAAGGGACCTATTTGTCATAACCTGTCTATATTTCCTCCTGCATTTTGGTTCCTTTTGGATCTGGAACGTTTTACTACTCGACGACACTTTCCCCACCATTTTTTACATCTGATTTTTTCTGTGAAATTTGAATCCTTCCCACGTACTTATCCCAAACCCCAATTGAACCTAAGAGTGCTCATCGAGTTCTTCAACGAGGTTCAGTTTTTTCATCGAGTTGGTGCTGAGCTGCTGCAATCGACGGTCTTCATCGATCTGCTGCAACGAAAAAACTAAACATTGTTCAAGCACCATAACAAGTGAATTGTGAATATATATGCATCCAGAATTTCTGCTTCGCATACTCTTTATAAATACCGAGCCTACACTACAGGCATGGGGTTTGGACAAATGGATACTGATAAATTATTGGTGTAATGATTATAATTATTATTGGGTGGGAGAGGGGTTCGAAATATGAAGGTGCAATATCTCCATTTTGTGGGAACATAGAAAATGAAGATGGATACACCACCACAAAAGAAAGACTCTAATTTACCCTCATAAAGAAACTTAGTATCATGCCGCCAAAAAAACTAGTACACAAGTACATAAATATATGTGATGAAAACTAAATATAAACTAATACAAGTACTGAGCAAATTACATCCTTTTCACAGACCAGTGTGAATTGTAGATGAAAAATAGTGACAAATACAAGTACTGAGCAAACTACATCCTAAGATTTGGGTCATTTCTTTTGAGAAAAGCCACATTTAGAAAGAAGCCTTGACAAGAATCCCTTGCCGCCATTATCAGTGTCTTTTGCTTTCTCATTGCTTAGATTGCTTATCAGAGACCACTGTGTTTCAAAGTCTGGCTCATACCCTTTTTGCTGCATTGCTTTCATCAACTCCGACGCCTTCCTTAGGTTATTTTTCTTGCGATAGCCGTTGATTACAGAGCAATACATTTTTCTTGTAGGAGTTTCACCACTCCCGGTCATGTCCGCCAGGAACTTCTCTGCTTGTTCTGTTCTCCCAGCTTGGCAGAAGCTGTGGACAAGCATTTCAAATGTGCCAACCGATGGATTGAGACTCCGGATTGACATCTCATAATAGAAATCCAAAGCTATGTCCAGTTTGTTTTGTGCACAGAATCCATAAATCACAGAACCATAACTTGTGGAACTTGGAATATTATGTTTCTTCAGCATGATGTTCATGAGATCAGCTGCCTTGTACAATCTTCCACACCGGCAAAATTGCTTAATCAGATTGTCGTAGTTGATATTGTTGGGGATCAAAGATCTCTCTTCCATCCTGTCCAAAAAAATTTCTGCTTCCTGTATCTTACCCTGAGAAAGAAGGCCTTCTGTTATTGCATTTTGAATGACTGAACCATGAGTCCATCCTCTTGATTCCATTTCTCGGCTCAACTCCAGGGCTTTCTGCAGATCCCCAACATCACACAGGCTGCTTATCACCATCCTCAAGCTGCGGTTGCTCGGTCTAAGTCCCTTCCAAATCATAGTAGTCAAGAACTGCACTGATCTAGAAAAATCATTGCATCGCAAGAATCCATAGACAAGAAAGTTATAAGTGACTTCATTGAATACAACTTTCCTCTCTTCCATTTCACCTAGTATCTTACTAGCAAGAAAACTGTGTCCAGCTGACAAAAGATAGAATATAAGAATGTTATATATTATGAGGCCATCAATTGTACTTTTTACAAGCATAAGGTTCTTCAAGCTTAGAGCAACCGGGACTCTACCCATCATACACATCATTTGAACCATACTCCGAAAACTTGAGGGGGGAAATTCCAAATTTTTTCTTATCACAACCCCAAGTAGTTCCCCAACTTTCCTCAAGTCATTAGCTCGGCAATGCCCTTGAATAAGTATGTCACTAATTTCAGCATCCAGAATTAGTCCTTCAGACAACATATTCTGAAACAGAGTGTCTGCTTTCTCAATGTTCCCAGTCCCACAAAACCCACATATCAATGCACGATTAGCAGAAGAAGCAAATGCAGGATGCTGTTTCAAAATAATATCTTTTAATGCAAGAGCTTTGTCATATCTATCAGCCTTACATAGTTGATCGAGTAACAAGACAGAAGCATTCAAACAGGGTGCCAAATTTTTATCCAGCATGTCATTTAGTACAGTAAAGGCTAAAGAGAACTTTCCCTCGTTACACAAACCCCCTAGAAGGTTATTATAACCTGCATGATCTAAGACATAATAAGTCTGTAGATGTTCTAAAAACACTAGAGCAATGCCTGCAAAACCTGTAGAAGAAACTACTTCAAGGAACATATGACAAATATCTAACCTTTGGTCAGGGTAAGATAAGAGCATGAGTTCAAGAGACTGTAATGCTTCTCCAAGCAATTTTCGGCGGCAGAGATGAGTAAGAAGATAATTAAAATCTACCAAACCTGGTAACCATTTATCTCTTCTAGCAACATCCCAGTAATTATGAAAGTCTCTCACGTTTCCTTTCTTACATAAACACTTTAGAAGGGCAGTATATGTCTCATTCTTGACATGGAATTGACTTTGAAGCATTCCCTCCAGTATAAACTTTGCATTGTACAGTAAGCCTTTTCTGCTGTATGCCTGAACAACCAAATTGAATGTTTCTTGGTCCAGTTTATGGGCCAACCATGGCATTTTTTCCAAAATCTTGGTCACTAAGTTGATATGGGACCGAGATGAACAAAATCGTCTCACTAACTCTGAAAAGTCAGGCAACAGAAATTCTTGCCCCCACCTATGCATTTCTTCTACCAAAATCAGCACATTTTTCAGGTTATTATTGATGCATTCGTTCCTGACAGATCGGCTGAAATTAGGTACCGTGGAATCTTTAAGAACCCAATTAATGTGGTTCTCATACTCATCAAGGTCTGTATCTAAATAAAGTCCATTTCCAATATTATCAAAGAACTCTGTTTTTGAAAATCCTTCATCATTGTCTCGTTTCAACCTCACAGTCAAGGGATTCAGCCCTAAAATAAAAAATGCCTTGGAAAGTGGATCCTCCATCAAAGAAAGTTTTATTAAGCCACGGCTCTCCATTTCACAAATCAATCTTTTCGCTTCATCAAATTGTTTAGCTTTACAATACCCTGCAAGAAGAACTTTAAAAGTCGACATATCAGGTATTGTTCCCCTGTCCATCATCTCATCAAGAATGTCACGAGCATGCTTCAACATAGCTACCTTAAACAACCCACTTATGAGAGCATTATAAGTATATATAAGTGGTGAAAAGCTTTTTGACAGCATAACTGACAGATAACTTAACGCATTTTTCAACTTTCCTTCCCGACAACTCCAACCAATTAAAATCCCATAGGTTACTTCGTCAGGATTGAAACCAATCTCCTGTAGTTCTAGCATAAACATTGCTGCCCTTTCTACACCATAGCTTATGCATATAGAATTCATAACTCTATTGGCAGCCATTACAGTTGGGGCACGTTTTACTTCAATGAAGAAACTAAGCAAATCTTTAAAGCACTTCTTCTCACAATAGCCAATAGCAATTTCATCAAGAATTAAGTCATTAACCTCACAATTTAAAGGTAAGACCATCTTGACCAGTGTTCTGGCTTCAAGAATCTTTCCTTTGCTGCAAAGTAGCCTCATGACATCTTCCAAGGTATTCATCTCAGCTACACTTAGTGGTAGACCCAAATCCACCAAATCTAATGAAATACGAAATGCAAGTTTTATTCTCTTCATTTGCACCAAAACATCAAGAAGATCACAATAGCAGGACCTTGAAAGAATTACACCTCGGTTCCTCATACAATTGTAAACCAAAATGGCCCTTTTTAATTCTCTCGTACCAACATAACCTTCAACTAAGTTATTGAAAACCTCATGACAATCCAACAAAATTCCACGACCCTCCAGTGCAGAGAGCAAGTGCTCAGCTTCTCTAAGTAACGTGGCTTGGACAAGCATGGAAGCCATGACTTCATACGATTGAGAAAGATGGTTGGAATCCCTACTCTGTTCGTCAGCCCGTATGAAAATTTCCCACAAACATCTGACCTTCTCAACCCGAATTCCATCTCTGACAGACTTAGATTGAAAACCCCGTAATATTTCCAGTACATTTTCGGGTTCCAACACAGAAACCCTCCAGAATCGACGAGTGATTCCAGGGATTATATCAGATAACTCCAAAAGAAGGTCTTTTAGAGATGCGTTAGCATAGTCCTTGACTTTATTCTCAGCAAATGAGCACTTTGAAAACACAGATCGAGCGATGCCCCGAAAATCGAGAGAAGACAAATCTAATTGGCTATTGTGAGTTTGTTTGGTTAAAGATGGCGATGGTGAAGACGATGAAGGGTCTGCTAGAGAAGTTATGGGAGAGAATTGAGGGTTGGAGAGAATGAGTGGGAAATGAGAGAAAGAAGAAAGAACCTGTTTGAAAGGAGGCTTGAGGTAACGCAAAGTGAAGCGAGAGTGGAGGAGCATTCGGTGGCATCGATTCACTAAGGTAGCGATTCCGATAGCGAACGACGACGTGAGACTGGAGATGGAGCCTACGGATCAAACAACGTCGTTTTGATGGGCGTTTCGCAATTTCACCCTTTTCTCCTCCAGTTTTCTCTCCACCTCTCAGCGGAGGTGGCCAATGCATTTCACAATTTTTTTTTCCTTCATTTTTCTTCTGAACTTTAACTAGAACCTGCTTTTTTTTTTTTTAATAAATGGGATCTTTCTCCTTTCTAGTATTTTCAATTTAGCTCTTCGTAAATAAGATATATATATATATATATCAATTTAGCTTAAATTAAGAGATATTTATTTATAAAAGACCAAATTAAAAACACAATTTCATAAAAAAGTTTAAAATATCTCATTTAGAAGAAACCAAACCAATAAATTAATTTTTTAAAGGACCAAATCAGAAAGTTATGTGTAAAGAACCAAAAGTAAAGTTTTAGTCTTGTACTTGATGACTATATTGCGCTAGCCTACAATTTTTTTTTTTCAATTTTGAAAACTTAAGGAACACCAAAATGAGTGTTTTATCCAATTATTTCAAAATCGAATCAGACCGATTCTACCGGTGACCAACGAGGAATCTGGTCTAGTCATGCCTAAAAACCATTTTCTATCAAATTGGTTCCGAGCCAACAAAATTGAGTAAACTGGCCAAGTTACTGGTTTCACCGATTCTTTTTTTTTCTTTCGTTGGCGTGGTTCAAGCATTCAGTAACAGAGAAGAAGACGAAGAAAGAAGCTGAGAAGAGAGAGAAAAAGAGAAAATGATATGAACAGTGAGAAAAAAAAAAAAGCTATTCGGTCGACACCCTTACACTAAAACCACCGTGGCTTCGAGCCTATCATTATTCTCAACCGTCTTCTCGCTGGACACAAGCTCGCCGGAGAAAGAATTCATTGATAAGAAGCTCCAAAATAAAAAAACAAAGAGAGAGAGATGCATGATGTCTATAGGCTTGAGTGGAAAGAAAGGGAGCATCAGGGTTTAGAAAAAAAGAAAGGGCTAGAGTGTTGGAAGTCTAATCTTTTATCTAGCATAGAATGCAGACCTTTTGCTTATAACTGAAGCCTATTCAATGCATTGGGAACCAAAAAAACAAAAAATAAATAAAAAGAAAGGTTTGAACTTGGAGAGATAAGAGAAAGAGAGCAGAATTTTAAAATATTATGAAAATTAAAAAGTATTATTTACTTCAAAGATATATAAATAGGTGATTTATTTTTTCATTGGGGCATGGAGATTCATGCTTTATAAGAATTTTTGACAAATGTTATAGAAAAATGGGTGGATAAAGAATCTTTGTTAACAAATTTTGTAATTATGTAAAGTATTTTATTATTTTTAATTATATATTTTAATTTTTTGAATATTTTTTAAATATGACCAGTTCGACTACAGTTCGACCATTGACCTTCAAACTGGTGCCTCTATTGGTTCAATAATCGGTCTGATTTTTAAAATGTTGTTTTATCTTTCTCATGAGAACTTTCCTCCTTCTCTTTCTTCTCTTGTCTGTACTTATTTGTTTTTTCTCCTCGTTCATTGCTATCTGGTTGTCTTCTCACTGTCAACCTTTCCTCTCTCCTCTCTAGTGGACGACACATTGTTACTTCTTGAGTAGAGTCATAATCCTTTTTCCTTTTGCTATTGTTTCTTCTATATTAGTGAGTCATTCTTCCCCCAATAGCTTGCAAGCTGCATTTACTCCTCCTTTTGTTTAGAAAGTTTTTTCCTTTGTTTTGGTTAGCTTCCTTTTCGTCTTCCTCCTGACCCTCCCTTTTTTACGCTCTTCCCCTACTCCCTTTTGCTTCAATTTTTTGATGCATGTGTCTTCACCTTGGCTTTCTCCTCATCTCCCTTATGCTTATGTGTCTTCTTATCCTTCTTAACCCTCTTACCCCTCTCTATATCCCTTCTTTCGTCCTTCTCCTCTCCATGGCCTCCTTTTATGGCTTCAATATCGCTAATCGTTACCACCCAACCCTCTCTCTAGCATCTCTTTTCAAAGAAGTGCTCCTCATCTAGGTTTCAGGCCTAACATCTTAAAATGCCAAAATGAGTTGGGACAATTGTGCTCTAAGTGTTTTGGTAGATAGGAAAGAAATACCTAAAGAATCATTGATGCTGAAATCTTGTTGGGCCCATCTGAGTTAAAGCTCAATTTCGCAACTTGTACGCCTTCAAATTCTACAACTCAAACAAACCTCTATTTTATGCTTACAAACAATCCATGGGCTATAGAAAACAAGTTGTTGGTCCTAGATTCCCATAAGCCTAACACAACTTTACCTTGAATGCATGTCACTAAGGTGGGCATGAGTCAAGTTGAAGGAAATTTTCAACCTGAACCGATCAAATTTTATCGGGTTGGGTCGGATCGTGTTAGCATGTTCTCTCTCTCTCTCTCTCTCTCTCTCTCTCTCTCTCTTCCTTTTTTTTCTTTCTTTCTCCAGAAACAAGACACACAAACAAAAAAGCAAATATATATTATTTTCTCTCCTCTTCTTCTTCACCATTGTCAATGGCAAAAATTGAAATCCTTGAATATTTCGTGTGTTCGATTTCTCTTGAGATCATGAAGGACCCTGTGACTGCCATAAAAGGCATCATGTACGACCGAAACAACATCGAGCAATGGCTTCTCATAGCAAAAGAACCTAAGTTTCCTGTGACTCAGATTTGACCCCAAACCATACCCTTCGTAGGCTTATCTCCTCGCCATCTGTCTCTCATCCCCGGTTCGTATGAACCAGAAATGAGAGACAAAGACTTAGAGAGAGAGAGACGATGAGGAGATGAGAGACATAGAGAGAGATGGAGATGGAGAACGAAGGAGATGAGAGATAGAGAGATGGAAATGGAGAAGGAAGGATCGAAAGAGATGCGATGGCTGAAACAAAAATCCTAAAAAAAAATTTATATATCTATCAAGTTGGCAGGTTGGTTGGGAAATACCTAACCTTCCCAACCTGCCACTTGAACTGCTATTAACTGTGATTTTTGGTTTAACCCAAATTCGACAACAAATAAAAGAATTGAGAACGATGTGGTTTCAAAGTTATGCAGTAATCTCATTTTTGATAAAAAATGTGTTGAATGCAAGTATCTTCAAAGTAACTACACAAAAGAACATGAGGCTAGAAAAACACTTTTTGCAGAAAAGTTAAATAAAAACAGTAAAAGTAAAATGCAGAAAGTAAATTGTTGAAAATAGATTACAGGAAAGTAAATTACTGAAAGTTAAAGTGCAGAAGGTTTAAATGAAAGAAATTAAAGTGCAGAAAGTTAAATTAAAGTAATTAAAGTGCAATAAGTTAAATGAAAGTGATTAAAATGAAAAAAAGTTAAATAAAAAGTGCAGTAAATTGCATAAAGTTAGAGTAAACGGTAAAAGACTGGAATGAAATTGCAAGAAATGATAAAGACTTTGAATTAAAATGACTTGAATGTTAAAGGGAAAAGCATAATTTGATGTTAATCCGTAAATCTGCTCGTGTGAGATGTAAGATTTTTAATCAAGAGATGTCAATCTCGTTTACAACAAAACACTTAGTATTTATAGGAAAAAACCGGAAATAACTATCTATACGTGATGATTTACATTGTTCGACATAACTGCCTTGATCATTTGATGATGGAAGTAACTGCCTTCGATGACTTCTTTTCGACAATTTCTGCCTATCATGTCTTCAACATTCGACAACTTGGCCACACTGTCGACATTTGACAACTAGCCTCTCAAACTCGTTTGTGACAAAGTCTCTTCGAACTTTTGTCGAATAGTGTGCTTCCGACAATTTTACTTCAACAGACTTATACTTAATGATCTTGTCCAGATTTATTTCGAGTTGTCTCATCTATTCCATATTCTCCTTTGTCGAAAGTCAAGTTGTTGGTTTCTGTCGAGTCTCTATGCCAGGTTACTAGTTTGGAACTTCTACAATCGGCACTATTTTGTCAAAGATGATTACTTGTCAGCCAGGCAACATAACTTTTATTGACAATTATATTTTTAAAATAATCGTCTTACATATAACCCCTAAAATTTTGTTCTCGACGGATACAGAGAGAACTAAATTAACAAAATTTTAAATAGCCTCGTAATTGACACTGAATTTCTAGGGATTTTACTTAGGATCATTGATATCGGGCATTTTTATATACTTTTTAGTCCCTATCTTAGTCCTATGGCTATTTCAATATTGCCAATTCTCTAATTTTATTATGCTTTGGAATTTATTGGGTATAAACTATTTATGGATTGAATGTGTTTCAATTTTATATTTTTAGAACTTGAATTGTAAAATGCTCAATTTAATTCCTACAAATTTTAATTTTGGAGAGAAAAATGCTGACATGGACAAAGATGATGATTTGGATGCTAATGTGGCACTTTTTGGGTGATGCAGATGCTGACTAGGATATGCTGGATGTGGGGCCCACTTGAACTCTTATTCAATGCCATGTAGTCAGAATTTTTGGGCAGAAATATTAATTTTCGTAGGTCAGAAAAGCATGGCTGAAATATTAATTTTTCCATGATGTTGTGCTGCTGTTTGTTACTTTTCTGCTGCAGAAATATTAATTCTGCTGCTGCCATACCTATCTGCTGCTGCAGAAATATTAATTATGCTGTTGTTTTGCTGTCAAAGTGCTGCCACATCATGGAAGAAGCATCCAAGGAAGCATCTAGGGTAGAATATTCTAAGGCATTGAAGGGGCATCAGTTTTAGAGAGGAGAACACTTTTATTTTGCAACCAAAAACTTAGGAAATTCATAGCTCTCTCTTCCTCTCTATTTTTGCTTCTGTTGTTTGCTGTTTTGCTCTCATGGAGGGCTAAGTTTTCATTGTAATTAGTCACTAGACCACTGGGATGTTGTAGCTTGAACTAAGAATGCAAGCTAAGTGTTTTATTCTCCATTTTCATCTCATTTCGTTTCTGTTTTGCTGTCATGTTTATTTTGCTGTCAAATTCTGATTAGAGCTTGAGAATGTAACATAAACTGACTTATATATAAGACATAACCTTGCTTGACTGATTAGGAAAGTGAGGGAGGCGAAATGACTAGTTAGATGATATATTTAACTTGGTTTGGTTGAGATTTTCCACTGAATGCATCTAGTTATAGTAGAGAGATGTTCTTGACTGTAATTAGTAGCATTAAATTCTAGATGTTATTCTAGAACCATTTTCATAAAGAACCAAACAATGGAATGAGAACAAAACTGAATCAATGAGTTAGGTAATGATAGTTACACTCCCATGAATCTTAGTGGCTGATTACATAGTCTCTTTACTGTCAACTTTGCAAATTTGTTGCTGCTGCTACTTCTGTTGCTGCTGTTGTAGTTATTTGTTGTTCTGTTTTGTTTGTTTTATTAGTACTACCTCAAAACCCCCCCTCCACGTTTATATACTCTTCATTAGTGTTTGGGTGTTTAGAACGATTAATTAGTATTAAGAAGTGAGGCTCGTTGAGTGAATACGACCTGGGGATCACTATACTGCAAATTGCCACGAATTCAATTCTGGGCGATTTGGCATCGTAGTGGCGTGAACCAGAATTTTGGCGCCATTGCCGGGGAGCCAATTCACTTCCAAGCTATCTAATTAGTTGTTTAAGTGTTTCTTTGTTTAATTTTAAGTTATCTAGTATTGTTGAAACGGTTTACAAGTTTTTGAGTTTTTATCGGTTACTATTCATAGGCAAAAAACTAACTACCTCCGATTGACCTCAAACTTGGTATACCACTAGTTTTCGACATTTTAAGCAAATTCCAACCACTCAATCATCCAAAGGATCATCTCAGGCGGCCATTTTGCAAAATTCCATCGTTTAGGCCTCCTTTTCTATTTTTTAATATTTTTTTATTTTTCTAATTAATTGTGATTTTTAGTGTGATTTTTGTAGTTTGAATTTTTGAATTCTGTTTTTTGTGTTTGTCTCTCCAATTTGTCATGAAGTTTTCTATGAAAAATCAGATTTTTCTGAGATACTTAAATTTTTGGTGATTTTCATCGGTTGGAGTCTTTTGTAGTGATTTAGTTGTTTTTGTTGTTTTCTTGTTGTTTTCTTGTGAATTTGTGCCCTTTCTAGTATATGAGAAGGTCTGGTCACGTGGACTTACCACCTTTTGATCCAGAAATTGATAGGACCTTCCATAGGCTAGTAAGAAGCAATAGCATTAGGACTAGTATAGTTTCTGAAATTCTTGCTGAAATTGTTGAGTTTGCTGTCAATAGTGTAGAAGTCGAATCAGATTCTGAATCTGATATTGTGTTGGAGTCTACAGATTCTGAATCAGCTGGGATAACTGGTATGGATAACCAAAATGCACAAGTGCCTCAAAATAGGCAAGAACAATCAATTAAAGAGTTGATTGCACCTGATGTGCATTATCAACCATTGTGCATAAATTATCCTGAGTTGGATGCTAACTTTGAACTAAAATCTGGTCTAATCCATTTGTTGCCTAAGTTTCATGGTCTTGCAGGAGAAGATCCGCACAAGCACTTAAAGGAGTTCCATGTTGTCTGCTCCACCATGAGACCACATGGAGTTGGAGAAGAACAGATCAAATTAATAGCATTTCCTTTCTCTCTGGATGGGGCAGCCAAGGATTGGCTTTACTATCTACCCACTACCTTGATAACAAGATGGGATGAGCTGAAGAAGTTGTTAGAAAAATTCTTTCCAGCCTCCAGAACAGCAGCAATCAGGAAGGATATCAGTGGGATTAGACAGTTGAATGGTGAGTCTCTGCATGAATATTGGGAGAGGTTTAAGAAGCTTTGCTCATGCTGTCCAAACCACCAGATTTCAGAGCAGCTTCTAATCCAATATTTCTATGAAGGATTACTACCTATGGACAGATACATAGTTGATGCAGCTGCTGGTGGAGCATTGGTGGATAAGACTCCTACTGCAGCAAATGAATTGTTGGCCAAGATGGCCCAAAATCTCAGCAATTTGGCACCAGATTGAGTGATCCAACAGTTACTGTCAATGAGGTGAGGACACCTCCCATGGAGCAACAAAGGATAGAAAATAAATTGGAAGAGTTAGCTTCAATGGTGAGGCAATTGGCATTAAATCAGAGAACACAACAACAAGCCCCTCCTCCTTCAGTCTGTGGTATTTGTTCCCTGAATACCCACCATACTGATCAGTGCCCTCAGCTGCAAGAGACCCCAACTGAGTCATGTGCTGGTATATTCCCTGGTAGACCCATGCAGCCACAACAATAGAGATATGACCCATATTCCTCCACCTACAATCCTGGGTGGCGTGATCATCCAGCCTTCAAGTATGGGAATACATCCAACCCCCCTTACCAGCCACCCCATGCAAGATACAATCAACCTGAACCTAGCCATACACCTCCTCCAGCACCCAAGAAACCTGAGCCTAGTCTTGAGGATCTAATGAAGCAACTGACTGCCAATACTCTTCAATTTCAGCAAAGGACAGAAACAAATATGCAGAATTTGGAAACTAAGATTGGCCACTTAGCCACAACAGTCAATGAGCTGAAAAGTCAAGCTTCAGGGAGTTTGCCATCCCAACCAGTGATCAACCCAAGAGGCAATGTGAGTGCCATCATCTTGAGGAGTGGCAAACAAGTAGACAGTCCAGCTTCTGAATCTGAACCAGAAAAATCAAATGTCCAGCAAAGTGTTCCTTTATCTTCAACCAGTGAGCAAAATAAAAAGGATGAAGAAGTGGTTCAGAAAATTCCTCTTCCTTTCCCCAATAGGCAGACTCAATCAGGGAAAGCTTCTGAATCTGACATGGATAAAGAGATCATGGAGACCTTCAGGAAAATAGAGGTCAATATCCCACTTTTGGAAGCAATTAAGCAAATCCCCAAGTATGCCAAGTTTCTCAAAGAGTTGTGCACTCATAAGAGGCGTTTAAGGGGTAATGAGAGAGTCAATTTGGGGAGAAATGTGTCTGCACTCATCCAACCACCCATGCCACCTAAGTGCAAAGATCCTGGAACTTTCACAATACCATGCACAATAGGCAACATGGAGTTCTCCAATGCTATGCTGGATTTGGGAGCCTCAATCAATGTTATGCCCAAATCAGTGTACTCGAGCCTCAAGATTGGTGTTCTTTCACCAACTGGAGTGATTGTCCAACTTGTCAATAGGAGCACAGCACATCCAGCAGGAGTTTTAGAAGATGTCCTGGTAAGAGTTAAAGATCTCATTTTTCCTGCTGATTTTTATGTGCTTGATATGGAAAATGATAATACTCCTGGCCATGCACCATTAATACTTGGTAGACCTTTTTTGAAAACTGCAAAAACCATCATTAATGTGCATGAAGGGACTTTGTCAATGGAGTTTGCTGGTAACAAAATTGATTTTAACATTTTGGATGCCATGAAACATCCTATAGAAAATCATTCCAATGTGCATGTGGTTAACTTTTTGGATTACTTAGTTGATGAGGCATGTGATGATTTTCAAACTGAATTAATTTCTGATTTTCCTGAATTTTCTGATTTGGTAGATGCCTTTGAATGCAATTGTGCTGGTTCTGAATTCTGTCATGCTTGCACTGAAATTAAAAACTCTCTAAATGCTGACAATTCTGAGTTGCATTCTGATTTGTATAGTGATTTAGATTCTGATGTGCATTCTGATTCTGCAAATTTCTCTAGCTTATACTTAGATTCTATTTCTATTTTAGGTAGTTGTAGGTGTAGTGATTTAAATTGTAATATTGCACATTCTTCATCTATTTCCTCTTGTGCTGCTAACCCTTCCTCTTCTTTAACCAAGGATTCTGTCTTTGAGCAAACTGAATTTGTAGGTGCCTCCTTAGATGTGATTCCACAAAAACTAATTCTATCCTCTATCCAACCACCTGCATTGGAGTTGAAGGCTTTACCAGAAAACCTCAAGTATGCCTTCTTGGAAGTAGGAGACAAACTTCCAATCATTGTTGCCAACAACTTGAACCCCAATCAAGAAGAAAAATTGATCAGTTTGCTGAAAAAGAATAAGAAGGCGATTGGGTGGACTCTAGCAGACATTCCTGGAATTAGTCCTTCAGTGTGCATGCACCGAATTCTCCTTGAAGAAGAGACGAAACCAGTGAGGCAACCCCAAAGAAGACTCAACCCCATGATTCTTGATGTGGTCAAGAAGGAGGTAAGTAAGCTCCTCCAAACTGGTATTATTTATCCTATCTCTGATAGTAAGTGGGTGAGTCCGGTACAAGTAGTGCCAAAGAAAACCGGGGTAACTGTTATAGCAAATGAAAATAATGAGTTAGTGCCCACTAGAGTTCAAAACAGTTGGCGTGTTTGCATTGATTATAGGAAGTTGAACCCAGCAACTAGAAAAGATCATTTTCCTCTTCCTTTTATTGATCAAATGCTTGAAAGACTTGCTGGCAAGTCTCATTACTGTTTTCTTGATGGTTTTTATGGATATTTTCAAATTCACATTGCACCTGAAGATCAGGAGAAGACTACCTTCACCTGTCCCTTTGGTACTTTTGCATATAGACGCATGCCTTTTGGTCTCTGTAATGCACCTGGCACTTTTCAAAGATGCATGTTAAGCATATTTTCTGATTTGTTAGAGGATTGCATGGAAGTGTTCATGGATGATTTTTCTGTTTATGGAGACTCATTTGATGCATGTTTGAAAAATTTGGAGAGAGTACTTGAGATATGCATAGAGAAAAATTTGGTCTTGAATTATGAAAAATGTCATTTCATGGTAGAGCAAGGAATAGTCCTAGGCCACATAGTGTCACCACGTGGCATAGAAGTAGATAAAGCCAAAGTTGATGTTATCTCTTCTTTGCCTTACCCCACTTCTGTGTGGGAAGTTCGCTCCTTTCTTGGCGATGCAGGATTTTATAGAAGATTCATCAAGGACTTCAGTAAGATCGCTCTACCCCTATATAAACTCCTCCAAAAAGAAACTGATTTCATTTTTAATGATGCTTGCAGGTCAGCTTTTGATGAGTTGAAGAAGCAACTTACCTCCTCTCCTATCATCCAACGTCCACAGTGGGAGCTTCCCTTTGAGCTCATGTGTGATGCCTCAAATTTTGCTGTAGGAGCAGTACTTTCACAAAGAGTAGAGAGGAAGTTGCATGTCATAGCCTATGCGTCCCGTACCCTTGATTTAGCTTAATCAAATTACACAACCACGGAGAAGGAGTTTTTAGCAATTGTTTTTGCTTTAGAAAAATTTAGATCATATTTGCTTGCCTCCAAAGTAATTGTGTTTTCTGACCATGCAGCACTGAAATATTTGTTGAAGAAACCAGATGCAAAGCCAAGATTGCTTAGATGGATGCTGCTCCTCCAAGAATTTGATGTGGAAATCAAGGATAAGAGTGGGGCAGAGAATGTAGTGGCAGATCACTTGAGTAGGCTTTCTGATCTTCCATTGGAACATCTCCCCGTAAGAGACAATTTTCCATATGAGTGTTTCCTCCTTTTGCATGGTATTAGCGAGCCTTGGTATGCTGATTTAGTGAATTATCTTGTTGCATCTGAATTGCCTGCATACCAAAATAGACATCAATTGAATAAATTAAGAAGTGAGGCTAGGTACTATGTGTGGGATGACCCTTATTTGTGGAAAATTTGTAGTGACCAAATTATTAGGAGATGTGTTCCAAATCATGAATTTGCATCTGTGCTGAATTTTTGTCATACTCTTGCATGTGGTGGACACTTTGGTCCCCAAAGAACAGCTAGAAAAGTGTTAGATTCTGGTTTATATTGGCCTACTTTGTTTAGGGATGCCTTTGATTTTTGCAAAAACTGTTCTAGGTGTCAAAGAACTGGAAATGTGTCTAAAAGAAATGAAATGCCTCAACAACCTCTTCTTTTTTGTGATGTTTTTGATGTTTGGGGTATTGACTTTATGGGTCCTTTTCCTGTTTCTTTTGGCTTCATGTATATCTTAGTTGCTGTGGATTATGTGTCGAAGTGGGTGGAAGCTAAAGCCACCCGAACTGATGATTCTATTGTTGTTGTAGATTTCCTTCGTTCACATATTTTCTGCAGATTCGGTGTCCCCAAGGCCATAATCAGTGATCAAGGATCACACTTTTGCAATAGAAACATGCAAGGGCTATTGAAGAAATATGGGGTGGTGCACAAAACCTCTACACCTTACCACCCCCAAACCAATGGGCAAGTAGAAGTCTCCAACCGAGAGATAAAGCAAATATTAGAGAAAACTGTGCAACCCAATAGAAAAGATTGGAGTAAGAGGCTTGACGATGCGCTTTGGGCCTATAGAACCGCTTTCAAGACTCCCATCGGCATGTCTCCATACCGCTTGGTATTTGGTAAAGCATGTCACTTGCCGGTGGAGATTGCACACAAGGCATATTGGGCCGTTAAACAATGCAATATGGACATGACCATAGCCGGTAAAGAAAGAAAGTTGCAACTTCAAGAACTGGAAGAACTAAGGCTAGGGGCTTATGAGAATGCGCGCATCTATAAAGAGAGGACAAAAGCTTTACATGATCAGAAAATTGAGAAAAAAGAATTCCAAGTGGGAGACAAAGTCCTTCTCTATAATTCTCGCCTCAAGCTAATGCCCGGTAAGCTTCGCTCTAGATGGATTGGCCCTTTTGTTATTACTAATGTCTTTCCTTTTGGTGCAGTAGAAATTCAAAATGAGGCCACCAACAAGCAGTTCATGTTAAATGGGCAAAGGTTGAAGAAGTTCTACGAGGGCTTCAAAGAAGAAACTGTAGAGGAAATCCAACTCTACAATGTTCCGGCTCCATGATAAGGCCGTACTCTTTCCCTCCTTTTAATTTATGTCCTCCTCATTTTATTTGATGTTTGGTAATAATTTGCATCGAGGACAATGCAATGTTTAAGTGTGGAGGGAGAGAATTTAATTGGAGCTGATTTTCAAAAAAAAAAAAAATTTCCTGCTGTCTCCTCTGTTTTCTCTGTTTCTGTCCAGAATTTTTGAGCTGTCTTGCATGAATTTTCTGTACTGATTGGCTACGAATTTTGCTAGTTTCTTTACATGTTTTTAAAACTTTACATGTCTTCTAGCTGTAGAATTTTATTTGGTGTCTTTCGCATTTGTTTTGGTGTAGTTTTGTGTCAGTAAAGCTGAGTCGCCAGAATTTCTGCAGTGCAGAATTTTGCTACTCTGTTTTGCCCGAATTTGATGTTTTATTTTTGAAAAAAAAATTTGATGGAGTTTTGGTGTGGAATTATGCATGATGAAATAGTTAAAGTGTAGATTGACTTAGCATGAAGAGAATTTAGCCTTATTTCTCTAAGGAATTCAAGTTAAATGGCAATGATGTTGATCTTAATGAATTTGTAGTAATAGTCTTTTAGCTGTGAGGATTTGAGCCTAAATGAAAAATGCTATTCTTTCTTTGTGTGCTGCCCTATCATAGATTTTTACTCTAGAATTTGTCTTGAACCTTTGTTAAGGCTACATTACATATACATGCTTGGAAATGATTTAGGCATTTGTTTCTTATAACCATTCTAGCCAAATAGACATCCTATGTGTTGTTTTCATTGTGTGCCACTTTGTACCTTACTTCCACCTTTCTTTCTTGTGTTTTCTAGCTCTCTCCCACTTTAAAACAAATCATTTCTTTTCCCCAAACTTAAGATTTGAAGAGCTTTAGAAACCTCTTTCTTTTGAAAATAGATTGAATTGGGCATGTGTAAAAAGAAGGATTTATGGGCTGTTTCGAATTTCAGTTTTGCTACTCAAAAAAAAAACAAAAAACAAAAAAAACAAAAAAAAAACAAAAGAGCAAGAAGGAGAAAAGAAAAGTAGCATTGTTGTGCCCAAATTTCAAAGTTCAATCTCTTATAACCTTATTGATTGATGCTCTTATTTCTTTAAGTTATTGTTAAACTTTGTTTTGTGTATTTCTTTCTACCTCCCAATCATTCCTTCACCCAACCTTACACCCTTGCAAAGTCCTAATAATTCAAGCATGTATGTGATTCAAGTAGTGGAAATTTAGATTCTTGACAAGCTTATGGTAGTGAATTCTGTGATAAGTTGAATTTCGAGTGATTTACCCCAGACACTTGAGACAATAGAGAGTAAACACATTCCTAGTGAGGAGGCTAATTACTTGAATTCATTTGTATCAAATTAAATTGCCATGATGCTTGGAATCTTAGAAATTTAAGATTAATTTTCTTCGAGTGCTAAATCTTTTCAAAATTTTAATTATTCTATTCTAGCATGATTTCCACACTTTTCCTGTGGTATCTTTTGGTGTTCTGAATATTATTTTGCCCAGGAGTGCAAAAGACCAAGTGTGGGGGATTTGATATCGGGCATTTTTATATACTTTTTAGTCCCTATCTTAGTCCTATGGCTATTTCAATGTTGCCAATTCTCTAATTTTATTATGCTTTGGAATTTATTGGGTATAAACTATTTATGATTTTATATTTTTAGAACTTGAATTGTAAAATGCTCAATTTAATTCCTACAAATTTTAATTTTGGAGAGAAAAGTGCTGACATGGACAAAGATGATGATTTGGATGCTAATGTGGCACTTTTTGGATGATGCAGATGCTGACTAGGATATGCTGGATGTGGAGCCCACTTGAACTCTTATTCAATGCCATGTAGTCAGAATTTTTGGGCAGAAATATTAATTTTCGTAGGTCAGAAAAGCATGGCTGAAATATTAATTTTGCCATGATATTCTGCTGCTGTTCTGCTGCTGTTTGTTACTTTTCTACTGCAAAAATATTAATTCTGCTGCTGCCATACCTATCTGCTGCTGCAGAAATATTAATTATGCTGCTGTTTGCTGTCAAAGTGCTGCCACATCATGGAAGAAGCATCCAAGGAAGTATCTAGGGTAGAATATTCTAAGGCATTGAAGGGGCATCAGTTTTAGAGAGGAGAACACTTTTATTTTGCAACCAAAAACTTAGGAAATTCGTAGCTCTCTCTTCCTCTCTATTTTTGCTTCTGTTGTTTGCTGTTTTGCTCTCATGGAGGGCTAAGTTTTCATTGTAATTAGTCACTAGACCACTGGGATGTTGTAGCTTGAACTAAGAATGCAAGCTAACTGTTTTATTCTCCATTTTCATCTCATTTCGTTTCTGTTTTGCTGTCATATTTATTTTGCTGTCAAATTCTGATTAGAGCTTGAGAATGTAACATAAACTGACTTATATATAAGACATAACCTTGCTTGACTGATTAGGAAAGTGAGGGAGGCAAAATGACTAGTTAGATGATATATTTAACTTGGTTTGGTTGAATTTTCCACTGAATGCATCTAGTTATAGTAGAGAGATGTTCTTGACTGTAATTAGTAGCATTAAATTCTAGATGTTATTCTAGAACCATTTTCATAAAGAACCAAACAATGGAATGAGAACAAAACTGAATCAATGAGTTAGGTAATGATAGTTACACTCCCATGAATCTTAGTGGCTGATTACATAGTCTCTTTACTGTCAACTTTGCAAATTTGTTGCTACTGCTATTTCTGTTGCTGCTGTTGTAGTTATTTGCTGTTCTGTTTTGTTTGTTTTATTAGTACTACCTCAAAACCCCCCCACGTTTATGTACTCTTCATTAGTGTTTGGGTGTTTATAACGATTAATTAGTATTAAGAAGTGAGGCTCGTTGAGTGAATACGACCTGGGGATCACTATACTACAAATTGCCACGAATTCAATTGTGGGCGATTTGGCATCGTAGTAGCGTGAACCAATCATGATTATCCCTAATATGATAGCTTTATCTCGGCACGTGAGCTGTTACTGCCTTTCTGATGTTTCATTTCCTTTCAAAACCCTAAACCCTAGTCGGTTGTACACTTACTCTGCTATTTTCGTATTGTTCTTTCTCTCACGCCGCTCCCTTTCCAAATACCTCGGAATACCTTCCCCTTTAAGTTACTACCAACAATGGCATCCTCTAATATCGGAGCTTCTTCTTCTGCCAAGTAATCCACTAGTGCCAAAAACATAATCTGTGACCTGGTTTTGGATCAATCAGAGCTATGGAAAAGATCAAAGGTAATAATCCCTATTCCTGACTCTTCTTCTACTCCTCCTCCTGCATTTTTGGTATCCTTGCTATCTCCAGAAACTTTTTCAGAAAATCTTTGTCTAGTGTTTCCTTGCAAAACTCCTGGGGAAGCTATTCTTGCTTCGGGTTTGTCGATACTCATCTATTACTTTCAGAAAGCTAGAAGGATGTTCAGAATGCCTCCTTCCAGAGTCGACGAATGCCATGCCTGGCTTGATAGGGTACAAGCACAGAAAGGCGAAGTTTGGAAAAAGATGGGAATTTTTTTACCT
The DNA here is from genome assembly GCA_037074585.1 of Biancaea sappan. Taxonomy (NCBI): domain Eukaryota; kingdom Viridiplantae; phylum Streptophyta; class Magnoliopsida; order Fabales; family Fabaceae; genus Biancaea; species Biancaea sappan. The sequence goes on from CM073492.1 coordinate 82,039,889, forward strand.
TATTCAACTCTCTCGACACACTATTAGAGTTGATCTTGTCATGGGGCATCGGTCTTTTTCTAGAATAAGACCACCAACAACTTCTGTTTTTCTTATGGCATGATGGGTCCGACGCTTTTTGATGTATCATCCATTACGGGCCTTCGACCTGATTGAAAAGTTATTCACCAATTCCTTCGCCCTGCCCAAACCATACAGGTATACTCATCCAAACATATTTCGTTTTCTTCTTTTGTAAACCTTCATCATAAAAGTTCATCTGTTGTGTCGAATGAAGAGCACATCACTTTTATCCTCCTTTGGCTGTCGGCTGATGCCTTTGGCTCTAAATCTGTAAATATAGCCAAATCCCTTTAGCCTTTAGCCAACCTTATTCACAAAGGTACCCAACTGGCCTTAAGCCAATGGCTCTTAGCTAACCTTTTCCATTGCATGACCCAAATGATCTACAATATTAAGGCTTAGTCGAGAAAAGAAAACATCGGAGGCCCTATTTAGCTGCTTCATCTATAGTTAAATGCTATTTTGGAGCAGCGTCTAACTATCAAGTCTCTGAGCGACGAATTGGCTGGTTACATGTCTGGCTCATATGGGCCAAAGCTTTGCTATTTGACGTGATTCTCTTACACTGGATGAGAAACATAATTTTTTCCATTTTTTAAAGATTTTTCATTCTATTGCCTACGACTCCACCAAAATAAACTTTACCCTATTCGATGAGCATTGGAAGGGTCCTAAATGGTTCACTCAACCAATAGCATCTGACAAGGAAGGTGTTTCAATTTGATCAAATTTTCTCTGTCGAAAAATCATTTTTGCTAGTGCTCCTGACATGGAAGACACTAGCTTCTATGTCTATCTACCTAATATGGTCGCTCGACAAATGGGCCTCTGCCAATCAATTCCAACACCTTACTCATCCACACCAAGCGACCGTTTTGTCAATGCTTATATCTCTAAGGAAGGGGATATTAAGGAGCTAATGAAGGAGAATAGCAGACGCAAGCAGCCTTCGAGCTCATAGCTTTCAAAGTTTCACAGGGAGTGTCAAACTGCTTTGTTGATTGGTGGTCAAAGTACTACCAATCATATCGTCAAAGTATCAAGATGTGTTCTGACATTCTTATTGATTCTCCTGTATAGGAACAAAACCCAATATCAAAGACTAAAGGTGAGCATCTGCAAGAAATTCTAGCATTCGAGAGATTTTACAAGATAAAATGGGAACCTTAGTATCCCCATTAGATTGTTCAAAGTGTGTAAGAAATCGTAGCCAAACTAAAATAAGAGCACAACACCCAACATGATTTTAAATATTTATAATACCCTAATAGTTGACCGGAGTTAATTAAAAATATTCCTTTTTCGGATCTGGTCCCAATACCTTATGCTCGTTTTGGTTTGGCTAATGTATTTCCTAAGGAACTGACGAGGGTTGGTAACTTCAGATTTATCGAAAGGTGTCTATCCATTACGAACCTTTTTCAAACAAGAGATGAAGGAGTTACTTTCGCTCATCGATTTGCCCTTCTTTTTGAATAATCTGATGCTGTGAGGATTGCTACTGAATTTTTGCAAGGTATATGATCCCATTGATTCCAAGACAAAAGTCATTTTCGACAACTCACACATTTTTTTTGTATCATCCCCAGCTCTCTCTTTAAAGGAGACTTTAACCTCCAAGCGACCGATGGAGCAATTGGTCAAATCTGATCAGTAGGAGGAAGATAGTCAACCTCTTCAAAGGAGAAAGAAGACGGTTAAAGCAAGTGACTAACCGACAACCAAAGCTAGTGACCGACCAGCTGCTGCATCTCCAAAACCCGCCAAATCCAACAAGGCAACTAAGCCAGAAAAAGAAAAGGCTCCAACAAAAAGAAAAATAGATTTTCCTAATGTCAGACGATCCTCTAAGAAGTCTAAAGCACGTGAAAGCCTAGTAGTCTCTGACCCAAATGTTGGGTCTAAGGTAATTTTTGTTAACTGTTGAATGATATGATTTTTTGAAAAGATTTAGTTGAATATTGTATATAGTCATCCATCTTTTTTATTGTCAAGAAAAGGAATCGATTCCTGAGCATTCAACCTCAGTTCATGCATTCGACGAGTCAGATCTGCGAACTCAGTCAAGGGTATGATCCTTCGACACATATTTGGTATTATTTATTTTTTATTTTAATAAAGAGACTAATATGAAATTTTTGTCTTAGGATTCGGACCAAGAGATATTGAGTCCTATTGCTGAAGCAACTTTTGGAGTCCTTCATATCGAGACTCCAACGACATCACTTGGTCCAGAATAGACTGTCGAACCCAATCATGAAGGGTTTACCATTAAATCAACTGAAGTTTTTCTTGCCGGGAATCGGCAGCTTCTCAGTCTCCTACTCGATAAGCCCTATCATATGAAGAGCACGGACAAGAGCTCGTGCCTTCTAGTTCCCATCAGTTCGACCAAAGTCACTCCCCTGTAGATCTGCCTTTACAGAGCCATTCCCCTATTGATCTGCCATTTGAGATCTGACGGTCCAAGTCGAATCCCTTAGAGATTCAAGCGCTAAAAACATGGACTTGGTTGGTGGCCATACTTCAACAATTTCTTCTTTGGTTCTAGAGGAATCTTCAACAAACCCGAAGGTCGAAGAGCTTTTAAAAGAATTGAAGACTTTCCTCGATTATTCTTTTGAGGTCATTGCTTCTGATGAGTTTTTAAGAAGCATAATTCAAGTTATCTTGGGTGAACTTGAACCAGTCAGATTACAGCTCTCTATCTCCTATCGAAGCCTGTATTCGACCTTTAGAGATTTTATTTACGATTTATCTGACAAAGCACCTTCTTTCAATCAAGTCATTTCTTCCTACGAGAGGGAGATATCAGGAAAAAAAAATCATCTTGGGTATATTACGAGATTTGAAGGCTGACAGAGATTGACAGGATGATTTGATCGTCAAAGGGATGAAAAGAGGACAATTTATTGACGCCAATATTGGCTGGTTAAGAGGGAACCTCGAAGAACTGGAAGAGAAAATTAGAAAAACCAAACAAGAATTGAAGATAGCTGAAGCGCAAGATGACAGGCTAGGCAAAGTTATGACTGACTGCTTTGCAAAACAGGAAAGAATTAAATAGAACACCATAGCCATTGTAGTCAAAGTTCAAGCTATTGCCGATAAGATGAAGTCGTTGGAGACCGGTTATCTGAAAGCTTGCATGGAGAAGGAAACATTGGCAATCGTATGGGAACGATTACAACAAATGTAATTGTGACGGTTAAGCTTATCTTACAGGAATTTGTTTAATCCTTTTTTTTTGTCGGTTGTTTTAATCCGACAAATTGTACAATTACATTTCAATAAGATGCAATTTTTCTTGAGTAATTATAAATGGTCCTTCCCATTTTGGTGACCACTTACCATATTCTCGACAATGTTTCTCAATGGGCAAAATTAATTTCTATACAAAATCACCTAAATTAAAAGATTTGTATTTAACTCAACTTTCGTAAAATTTAGCAATTTTTCCTTTTTGTCGAATTAAATTTTGTAAAGCAATTAATCTTTTATCATTTAATTCGTTTAATTCGTCAAACAGTGAATTTCAATAACTTTCAACTGATAATTCATCTTGTCTTTGAATACGAACTGACTGGAGATTAATTTCGATTGGCAATATGGCATCATGACCGTAAACTAGTTTATATGGTGAAGAAACTATCAATTCTCTTGGCGAATTTCTATATGCCTACAAAATCTAATCAAGAGAATTATGTCAATTTTTAGGTTGTCGACCAATATGCTTTTTGATCAAGCTTATAAGTATTTTGTTTATGGCCTCTACTTGGCCATTTGCTTGCGCATAATATAGTGTCGATGTTATTAGCTTTATTTTTCTAGTATTAGTATATTCTGTGACTTTTCATCCGGTGACAACTGTACCTTGATCAGTTGTCAAAGTTTGAGGTATTCCGAAACTACAAATAATGTGATTTTCAATAAAATTGATCACATCTAGTTGGGTCACATCTTTTAGAGCGATTGCTTCAACCCCATTTGGGAAAATAATCAACTCTAACCAAAATATATTTATGTCCTTTCGATGAAGGAGGATGTATTTGGCCTATCAAATCCAGAGTTCATCCTTTAAACGGCCAAGATTTAATAATTGAATATAATTCACTGGCTGGAATGTATTGTATATGACCATGTTTTTGATATTCTTCGCAAAACTTGGCAAATATTATACAATCCTTAACTAGTGTTGGCCAATAATATTTTCGCCACCAATAATATCTTCGCCATCAAAAGATCCATTTCATTTTTTCTCCCGCTTGGTGAGCTCTATAAATACCTTCATGGACTTCTGACAAGGCAGTGTATGCCTCCGACTCACTTAAGCATCCTTCTAACTGTCCATCAATAGTTTTTCTAAACAATCGTCCACCTGACACTACAAATTTTAACGCTCTATATTTGAGTTTCCTTTCCAAGTCAGAACTCTGAGTCTCCAAATAATTGTTGATTGCTTTCCTCAAATCATTATTTGTTTGAACGTCATTTTGTAATACGTCTCTTTCTTCCGAGGGATATAAAAGTTCTCTAATTTCTATTAAATCTAACGAAACTTTTTGAGAAACCTTATACCCAGAAGCTATTTGGGCTAAGTTATTAGCTTCTTCATTTGACTCCCTAGAAATATATTAGACAATAACTTCATCAAATTTCTTCATTAACTTACTTGCTAGAGCACAATACTTAATCAACTTTTAATTAACGCATTTATATTTCTGAGTAAGTTGTTTGATGACTAACTGTGAATCTCCAAATATATACGCTCTTCATGCTTTCATTTGACAAAGTATTTCTAATCCAACAATTAAAGCCTCGTATTCGGCCTCATTATTAGAACAAGAATACTTCAGTTCAAACATAAATTTAGTGGGAGTTCCCAAAGGGGATATTATTAAAATCCCTACACCACTTACTTTTTTATGCCTTGACCTATCAAAATAAAGACGTCATGGTCTCAATCCGACAAAATTTACATCGTTATCTATATTCAGACCAAGATGGACAATGCATTGGCCTTTGACAACTTTTGCTGGAACATATTGTAAAGAAAATTTCGACAACACAATTGTCCATTAGATAACATATACTTTACTATGTTTGTCTTTGAGACAACAAATACATTACAAGGCATCATATAGTATTTCAGCTTAGTACAAGAAAAATACAATGACAAACATAATTTTTCAATTGCACTATATCTTGTTCCTGCATTATTTAGAACTCAACTAAGGTAGTAAACGGCTCTCTCAACATCCTTCTCGTCGTCTTGAGCCAATAAACATCTTATGTGTAATAACCATCATTTAATTTTTTATTTTTAATTGTTAAATTTTATTTCATAAGTGTTAAATTTGCAATCTTGTGTGCAACATGTGTGTGTGATGTCATATTGCTATGTGATGGGACTTTGATATGAGATTTTGGATTGTAGGCTAGCAATATGGGGTGCTAAGTTGTATAGGGACTAAAGTGAAAATCACAGGGACTACAATCAAAGATTTGAGACCTTGTTGGGGGTAAGCGAAATGTTTATAAAAGGGTACGAATAGAAAGAGAATATTCTAGTGAACCTTGATGAAAAGTAGAGATTTAAAATAATATTTTTAAATCATTATTTTAAGCAAAAGGAATTTTGGTGGATAAAAGAATAAATCCTCATAATTATGATTTAATATAAGTGAAGGGAATTCAAGTAATAGGATAATTAACAATTATTCCCTTTTACATATGGTAGTGGTGGCATGAGATCAAGAGAGAGAAATGAAAAACATTATATTGCATAAAGTGGAAAATAAGAAAAAAAAATACATATAATTATCAAGTAGGACTAATTTAACCAGTAGGATAAATAAGTAATTGTTACAAAAAGAAATAGAAAAGAAAGGATAAGGGAAGGCGTGAAATTTGATTACTAGTATTTAAATTAATAAGATACCAAACTAAGGATTGGAGATTCTTTTAAATGTAATTTTTTCAAATTTAAACAAAAAGAAAAAGGAAATTAACATGAATATAAATCTAAAAAGATAATTGGTAGATAACATATGAAAGATCCTTATCTAGACAACTGCAAGAGAATACGATATATGAGAAAAACAATAATAAAATACAATAATGTTGATTATGGCCAATATAAGGTAATACTAGAAGATCAATTATAATTAAATACCCAAAATCTTCTTAAACTAACAAGTTATATATTAAAAGATTACCTCTTAAACAAATTTTATTTCTTAGCATCCTACATCTCCAAATATTCTAACCAAGTACCTGACAATTCAAATTTAATCAAATTTAAACTAACCTAAGATTTTCTCTCTCACAACTGATGGTCACCTCTTCAAATGAACTTATCCACCTTTTAATCAATTCCATTCGGCCACCTTCAATTTCTATCCACCTCTTAGCCGCCACACATCATTCAATCTACCAACCAAAGCTCCCTTTTTCAAAACTTCACCACAGCTCTCTCTATCCATCACGTACAACATAAACCCACCATCCCTCACTCGAAACACGTGAAAGTCCTAAGCAACAATCAAAGAAAAATATTAAGGTATGTCATGGTTAGATTTTCGCTATGCTTAAGTGACAATGAGAACACAAAATCCTAACACCAACTCTCCTCTTTTTTGGAAACATAAAACTTATATAACACACGAATTCATTTCGCATTAAATCGAAGGAATTTATTGAAATCCAGGTGAGTGAACTAACCCTTCTTCAATATTATCTTAAGTGTTAAAGTGATCGAATAATAAGATAGGTGACAATCATAATGGGAAAGGAAGAATCCAGTTAAGGGATTCGAATTTTGAGAATTTTGTATAATTCGAATATTGATGATATTGCTAATGAAATACGTTAGGAAAGAAACATGGTCTGTGAGGTAAATATAATTATTTGTGGTTAGGGACACTTATAGTTATTCGGTGGAAATTATAATGACAATGATATTTATGATTATATTAATGAATTTATTGTTGAATATATTGATGATTATTTGAAATTGTTTGAACCTTGATTGTGTTTGGACGGGATAGTATCCTCTCTCATGTCAAGCGAGAAATTCGGGTGACAAAATGACTTGACCTCTAAGAGTAGAGACAACAATTCCCTCGGTAGGACCTTAGTCCAAATTTAATCCATAAGGCACCCTGACCGTTGAGGATGAGGTTGTGCGTCATGGTGGGATTTAATGAGATTGATGAAATTGGTTTAACAAGCCTATAGGCACTCCCGGGTACAATAAGATTGGTTGAACGGGTCTACAGGTGCTCCCGGATATTTTGTCATTGACGAGTACTAGTTTCGTTGGTCAGAATTGTTTGATTGACTTGCAAACTCTTGATGTGTATCTTTCCTTGTGGTTTTATGATTTATGCCTATCATTTTATTTTATTACTTTTACATAGCGGATTTTATTGACACAGTGATTGACTCGCTCACTGAGATAATTATCTCACTCGTTGGCTTATTTTTTTTTTTTTAGATCAAGTAGCGGAAGAGGAATTTTCATAAGTGAATTAGGTTCGCAGTTGGACTATCCCATTGTTGGGTAAGTCCCGAGTTATTGGTATTTATTTTATTTAGTTAGAAAGCTCTGTGGTCAACTAGGACATCTAGGGGGTCTCGAGCGATTAAATTACTTTAATTATTGTATTTGATTTGATTTAAATTCAAAAATTTATTTTGAAAACTTATGATATGGATTACGGTAGAAGTTGATATTACAATTATGAATTTATTTAAGTTGATGTGATTTTGTGAATGAATGAAGTTTTGATTATTTTATTTAAACATTAAAATTGTAATCTGGGAGACTACAAGGAAATCAGATAAGTCTCCATCTTCCCTTGTATGTATATAGTATACAGTTAAAATAATTTATATTATAAATTAATAATTATTTTAACAAATATGTGATATTTATTTATATTTATTTTAATTAGAATTCATTGGTAAATTAAATTTTAATTTAATTAATATTCACTTTAATTAATGTTTATTCATATTTAAATGTTATTTCCTAATATTAATCTTTATTTCATATTTTATATATATATATATACACATATGCGTATTTTCAAACTCTGATTTGTCTCTATTTATGAATGCTATACTATCTAATAACTAAATGATGAGGAAAATATGCTAAGTAGTTTACTTGAATAGCAAAATGGGTTAGAATTAGAGGCTTATATTGACACGAGACTTGTGTTGGCGTGCCGGTCACATGCCTAGAAATTGAATCGTGATATTATGGTCTCTTCAAAAGTTGAAATATACATTTTCAAAGGTCAACGTGGCACTATTGGCATCATGACCAGAGGATTCATCAGATACTGCTTGATTTCATCAAAAGCCTCTTGATGACAAAGCTCCTAGACAAAATCTTGTTCAGCTTTTAACTTGACCAAAGATGAGAAGATTCTGGTCCTACACGACAAATTGGATATAAATCTCTTTAAAAAATTCACTTTCCCTAAGAAAGATTATAATTCTTTCTTATTTGTCAATGCGGCAGCTTCCAAAATTGTTTTATTCTTATTCTTGTCCACTTCAATACCTTTTTTATGGACTAAGAATCCTAGAAATTTGGCAGCTGACACTCTGAAGCACACTTCTATGGATTCATTTTAAAGTTGTGCTTCCGCATTCTTTCAAAAGCCTGCTTCAAACATGTCAGATGATTTTGCTTATTTTCAGACTTAGCAATAACATCGTCGATGTAAACCTCCATAAACTTCCCTATGACATCATGGAAGATGGCGTTCATCACCTTTTGATAGGTGGCCCCTGTATTTTTCGAACCGAAAGATATGACTACCCACTCATATATCCTAATAGCTATTCGACATCTGAAAGTGGTTTTCGACACGTCCTCTTCGACTATAAAAATCTGAATATAACCTACATGACCATTCATACAACTTAGAATTTTATGTCCAAATGCAGCATCTACTAACATATTCGCTATGGGCATAAAATATTCATCTTTAGGCATAGCCAAATTTAACTTCCCAAAGTCTATGCATACCCTTAATTTAACTTTTTTCTTAACAACTGGGACTATATTAGAGAGCCATTTGACATGCTTGGTGGTTCTGATGAACTTAGCTTTAAGTAGACGTTCGACCTCCTCTTTGATTTTCAGCATCACTTCAAAAGCAAATCTTCTATTTGCCTATTTGACATGTTTGCACCTAACCAGTCTGACATTCGGAGCGTAGATTCTGAAATCAACATGGAGTTATTGTAAGTTACAAGGACTGTCGTCTGCTTCCACAACTTCCACTTGACCTTCGCCATTCCATAAGACTAATTTTTGATGCACAGTTGATGGAATGGTTCCAACAGCATGAATACAGTCTCTTCCTAATAGTATGTTATAGTTGGACTCTGTAGAAATTACTACAAAAAGGGTTGACCTTTCGACTAATCAGACATGAATATTTATCTCGTTGGATGGAGAAGATTTGCCAATAAAATCAGTGACAACCATGTTTATCTAGATCAAGTTAGACCCCTACCCTTTTGAACGTAGCTCTTGGTATCAAATTAATGGCAGCTCCACCATCCACCAAAACTCAGTTGGTGGGTTTTCCTTCCAATGAAGCCTTGATATGTAAAGGCCGCAAATGTGCCTTTTGCACATCAGTTGATTTTTCAAACTTGGCTAAGTTGTCAAATTCTGAAACTAAGTCGTCTTCTAGACTGTCGGATCCTGAAGTTAAATCATCTTCTAGAAACAGCCAATCTTTCTACAAATCTTCTAAGTCTTCTTCATTTTCTCCTACATAAATCCGGTGGTATCATGGAAATGAGATTGAGATTCATGTTTAAAGGATACTCATCCGTATCTTTATTTTTTTTTATCTTATCATTTTCCTCAACATTTTCTAAATCTTTCTCAACTGTATCCCATTCATCTATGAATGGCCCAAGTTGTAGATAATCTCTATCCACCAGTTCATTGTCAGATTCGATCCATTGTCAGATCCTGGTTCTGACAAAGTAGTTCCCATGGCCATAATCACATCATCTAAATCTCTTTTGATCCATGCCAAACTTTTCTTTGTCGTCAAAACCTAGAAGGTCTTTGGGATCATTAAGGGCTTCTATAATCTCGTGGGCTGATAAATCCATGTCAGTTACATGACATTCAGGTTTGAATTCGACTAGTTTTACCCTTGTTTCACTTTGGCAATGGTCTTCCTCTTTTGCTCGACGTTGGTTGTAGGACCTTCTAAGATTGTCTTGACTTCTTTGTTAGTCCAATCTTCATAATTTTCTACTTCTATCATAGCTACTTACTTTCCTTTATCACGAGTGACTCTCTCAGTTTCTACTAGCCCAACAGGCCAGCTCTTCTTAGGATCTTTCCAATTCAGTGTAACACCCGAGGTATTTGATAATTGGATTAAGGTTAAGTTTCGCATATGTGTGCTTACGTGGATGCTTGTGTAGAATAACAAGAGCTTAAGGGACTAGGTTGAAAAGAAAGGAAAGTGTTAAGTAATCCTATGAGATGGGATTAAGTAAGGGTCCTTGAGGAGAGAAGGATTTAGAGAAGGTAAGTTGCAAAGTTGTGTTTCGAGGATGGTAAAAATGGGAGCATGATAGTGTATAAGACTTTGAGATGGACCAAAGTGAACAAAATTTAAATTTTGAACTCTTGATAAATTGTGATGTGAGATGAACATTGGTGTTTAAATGTTGTGTTTTATTGAGATGTGGGCTACTTATTGACTTAAAGAGAATACCCAGAATTCTTTTACAGTCCTTGTGGAACTTGTTTCCTAAGAAGGACCAAAATGACCAAAAAAAGTGGGCCCCACTCTCTAAAATATATACACTACACATCAGCCATTTCACACTCACTCCTCTATTTCCCATACCCTTTCACAAACTCTCTCTCTCGTCCCTCTTTTTCTCTTTTCTCCTTCTCCAATTCACTCTCTTTTCCGGCGATCACCACCAGCCACCTTTTCCGTTCACCAGAATCCTCTTCTTCAAGGTAAGAATCAAGCTCTTTCTTCTCCTCTTCTTGGATTATTGCAAGAAAACCTAGGTTTTAATTTGGGGAAAACATGAAATTGAGCTTGGGTCCTAAAACAATTTGCTTCTCCATACTCTTAAATTAAGTTAGAACTAAGGAACTTGAGAAAAACCATGGTTGAGAGCATATATAGAGGAAGATTGAAATTTGAGAATTTTAAGAAATAATTTGGGATAATCTTAAATGGTTTGCCATAATCTTGAATCATTGCTTGGAATTAATCCTCTAGGAAATTCTTGAGTGATAGAATCAAGTGTTAATAACCTAAGATGGTTTGGGTGAACCTTGGGACGACTTAGGAGGCAAAGTGTTGGATTTTGGGACCTAAATCGCTATTTAGGCGTGTTTACCCAGTTTGGGCCGCCTAGGGTGCCCATGTAACAGAGAAGTCAAGCCTTGGCCTGGGGCGCCAGCCCCAAGCTGCAAGTTTAAACATGATTAAAATTGTCATGTCTCTCTTGTTTGAACTCTGATTTTTGCAAACTTTATACCGTTGGAAAGATAATTGAGTTTAGTTTCTGATAGAACAAACCGTTTAAATTTTATGATTAAAAGAGTGACTGAAGGTCAGAAATATTTGGAAGCATATGTGCTAGTAATTACTATGGATGAGATTTTGAGTTGATTTTAGTATGAAATGAGCTCTTATAAGCTTGAAATTGTTATGAGGTGTTCCTTGGCATATGTAGATATGATCTAGACATTTCCATAATGTTTGGAAAACCATTGCTAGGTCAAATATTAGAGAGATAGAACCTATCTTAGAATTTGTACTAATCTAACCAAGTTTTACTTAATGCTATGTTAGACAGACTAAATGGTTGAGTTAAGCTTTGAAATTTTTATGGGAGGATTTCATAACACTAGGGTACATGTCTACAAAATTTCGTGAGCTTTACAATTGATTTAGTAGGTCAAGAGTTGGTAAAACCGAGGCCCTCATGTTGCAGAGACAGTTTGGGCAACTGTTGCAAAATACTAGTTTTAATGGGGCAAATGTCATTATTTCTTTCTAAAATTTTTACCTAATATTCGTTAGGGATGTTATCTACCAAAATTCATAAATTTTGGTGTTGTGGATTTTGCCCAGAAAATTTTGGAAGGTAGGGGTCTGAAATTCAATCCTAACTAAATAACATGATCTTTTTTAAGGGACTTCGATAGTATTAAGGGAGATTACCTCTAAATTAAGGACTCAATACTTTTGTGAATATAATCATGACCCAAAAACATGGATTTCGTGTATCGCGTTCGGTGATTCCTATCTAATGAAAATAGGGACCAAAGTTAAGATGTGGAGAAACTTTCCTCTTTAAAATTCTCTAGGAATTGACCCTAGATCCTCTTGGAGCACCCTCTCTTCAACTTATCTTAAGGGAATGGTAGCTATGGTTCATCATTGAGGTAGGTATATGGAAGGTATTGGAGGGGATGGTGTGTGGCTACACCGAATCTTGCTAAACGTGACGAGATGAGATATATAATGTGGCTGAATAGCTCATTATCCTATGAGATATTGTTAATGGTATGTGTTAGATGTCTAGTCCTTGAAAAGGTCTCTTTTTCCTTTTGTAAATGATTGTTGTTGCCTAATACTTGTTTATAATTGCCAAGAAATCATTATTATATATGATATCATATTATGGCAAATTGGTAAGGTTTTGGATAAATGCAATTGCATATTTCTGCCTATGAGTGTTTGTACTCTCTAGAGAATATTGATCATAGTTGCGGTCAAACAATTGATGTGGTGCTTGATTTGTAGTTTGACATACTATTGAGAATGTTGTATGCTGAATGTTGAATTTTATGTGGTTATTGAGGAATCTATGAGACTTGGTGGCACGTAGTCCATGAAGTTTATGGATCCCCGTGGGATATTTGCTTTGGAAAAACCCAGTGGACCTGATGGCACATGGTCCATATGGGCTGGCAGAATAATATTCTTGCCTATAAGGTCTGGTGGCATATGGTCCATGAGACCTTTGGACTCCCCTTAATATATATTAGCCTCGGAAGAACCATAAGACCTGGTGGTACGTGGTCCATAAGACCTATAGGGGTTGGTGGAACAGGATTCCTACTTATGAGGTCCAGCGGCACATGGTCCATAAATTCTATGGTGATCCATGGATAGCTTGAACCTGATGGTGATATTATGAATAAATACATAATGTATATATATACACATAGGTGGATCATAAGGCAAAGGTTGTCATAACTATGTGTTATGTGATGTATGTACGAAATCTTAGAAGGGTAAGTATATACCCGTATAAATCTAAGGTGAACCTCGCATGGTGATTCATATGATTCGAGACATTTGTGTATGTTGAGTTTATGAGTTTTGTTGAGAGACAACTTGACTACAGTGAAAAAGGTTTCCAGTTGGGTAATACCCAAGTCGGGAGTATTATTCCCTAGGACATCTCTGAAGTGATGAGATCTATAGAACTAAGTGACCCGAAAGTGACATCTCCCCGTGATTTCATAGTGGAAACTATCTCACAAGTATATTACAGGTAAGTAAAGTTGGTTCTTACTGAGTATTGAATTTACTCATGTTTCCTTCTTTTATATTTTCTATGCAGGTTTTGTCATTAATCTGCCCGAGAAGTATGTTTAGTGTGTGACCCAGGTTTTAAGTGAAGCCTTTGGGTTAGTGATTTCTCCCTCTTCTTGGTTAGTTTTAGTATACTCTGTAGTTATATGGGATAACTAGATCCCGCTTATTTTGTTTATGAATGTTCTGGTTCAATATTTTGGTTGAGATTTAGTAATAATCTCTAGTAAGCTTACAATATAGGGATGGCATATCCCTAGTTACTGCTCTAATCACGTGCCTAGAAATCCAGGTCGTTACACTCAGCTTCTGAAGTATACTTCTGTCAGGCTCTGTTTTCAAAGGCGTCAGCTGTATCAATTTATGTGCCTTTGCAATTTCTTCCTTAAGCCATGCACTTAAAAGTGTTGGCTGTGGTTTTACCACATTTTCTTCCTGTGGTTTGGAAATATCTTGTCGAACTACCTGATCATTCTCACGTGTTGGTTTGGTTTCGACTACCAAACACCTTTTACCTAACCCTAAAAGCTTTTCTTTAATTAGAAGTGCATCTGTCAAGGTTTTCCTTTTCTGTGCTTGCATGTACCTTTGCAACCTTCGTTTCTAGCTCTTAAACAACAGCCGATAGGATGCTTCAGGTTTACTTTGACCAAACGACATTACTTTGCCATAATGATAGTCTTCATTCCAAAAAGGCTGATTCATTTGGAATCTAAACCTCCTGGAATTGTCCTTACCTTTACCCACTGGCCAACCTTTACGTTTGCAGGTAGTACCCGAGTTCCAATGTGTCAGAATTGGTTCTGAGAAATCTGATTACTCCTAACTGACTCCTTCAAGTTTTCAATCAACCAGCCACTAGAATTCGATCTAACTGGATGTTGCCAAGATCTTGGTGTGTGAAAATTCTTCTTACGAAATTTTTCTTTCTTCTGAATCTCTAGTGATTGAGAATTAGCCATTGCCTTCCAACATGCCTCTATGGCTTCCGGATCATACAACTGAACACATCTTGGACATAGCTTGATCGCCACTGAACCTTTCTTTCTTGACAAAAACTCTTCATAAGTTTCCCAAGGTTTCTTATACATGTCGAAGGTGTCTGTCATAAGGTCAGCATTCACATGCAACTCATTTTGTTTATTTCGACGTGCTTCTTACCTTTTCCTTTAACATAAACCATGCCAATATTCAAAGGAATTTGGTTGTCGATATTTGCAACACTAGTCTGAAAAGGATTGGTATCAACCTTCATATCCACTTTTTGCTTATTTGCAAATTTTAATCTTCCCTTTGTCAAGGCCTTTTGAATTAAATCTCTAAAATTTACACATTCATTAGTAACGTGACCAAATACATTATGAAATTTACAATACTTTCGATCTTTATCTCATCAGGATTTAAAAGCCTTTGATTATCTGACATTTTTATTTGTTTTTCTTTCAACAAAACGTCAAAAATTTGTTCAGCTTTTGTAATGTCGAATGTATATACTTTCCTATTGACATAAGTTATTTTTTCTTTACCCTCATAGCCTTTATAGCCTGACAAGTATAGGGAGGTCCATTTTTTAATTCTGCAAGATTAATATTATAATCATCATTTTCTTCCTCCTCGTCGGAATCTTCTACTCTGACATAATTTACTTTTTCTCTTTTCAGAAACTTCTTTTGTTTCTACATTTTTTCAGCTTTCAACTATTCTATTGTCTAACTTTGCGTCCTAATTGGACAAGGTCAACTAAATATTAGTTGACAAGCTTGTTCCTTCTTTACAATCTTTGCTTCGAGAATAGGAGTAAAACATCTACTCTTCATCTGCCTAAATCTTGCCAAGTAATCTTCGAGAGATTCATTTTATAGTCTCTTAATGTTAAACAAATCTGTCATACCAACTTTTAGATCTCCCCTAAAAAATTGGTGATAAAAGCTTCTCTCCATTTGTGCCCATGAATGAATAGATTTGGGTCTCAATGTCGAGAACCAAGAGAAACTATTTTTCATGAGCGAACTTGGAAAGAATCTCATTTTGAGTCATTCATCTATCGCTAGATCTCCTATTTCAATGGTGTATCAAGCGATATGTTCGACTATCGACTCATCACTTTCTCCAGCAAACTTAGGAAGTTTAGGAACCTTATCCGTTCCTCTTGGCAATTCTACCTACTGAACCCAATCTGGAAATACTGAGGCAAAATACGGCTGATTAGTATAATTCACATTGAAACCAAACCTATTAAAATCTTGTTCAACTGCTTGATTCACGTTTCATTCTATTTAGTTTCTTGCGAGGTTTTGTCGGAATGCTCTTATAGCATTGTTCTCGACTACTTGTGGTTCATTCCGATGTAAGATTTGTACTTGACTATATCCCAATTGAGGTTGATATTGGTCTTGCCCTTGCACTATGTTATTTTGTTGATTTTGGCCTTGATCTACTACCACAATCACCTGTTCTGGTTGGACATTCTCAGGCACAATAATACCTAAAGCCTGACTAAGTCTACCCATTTGTAAGGCTAATGTATTACATGTGTTATTAGTATTTCCCATTAAAGGTTTCAGTACAACACCCATTTGTTGTGTTAACATGCTCACCATGTTATAATTACTTTCATCCATTTGCTGTCGAATGTTAGCTAATAAACTTACAGTAAATGTGGTGACATTACTTGGCATATCCCTCAACATGTTTGGAAAGATAGGTTCCAAATTTAATCTTTCCTATCAAAATACAGTGGGGATACTTGTCCTTGCCATACTTGCCAATACAGAACTTACTGCTTAGCTTTGAACCATTTGACATGTGGGATTGGCTAACTGATTTCCAACCCCGAGTTGGGTCATTACAGAAGAGACATACCCTTGAGTTAATCCATATTGTGCTGCAAACCTTGTCATTTGATGACCCACTGGATTTGGTGATATGGGTGTTGACCCAAACACTACTTGTTCCAATACGGGACTTCCCGAGAGGGACACGTTTGGCACATAGTCTGTAAGATTAACAATTGTTGGAACTGCTGGCACTTTTGTCGTGGTTACGGCAGTTGAAGGTGCATTTAGTGAACTTATCACTTGATTAGCACTATTTTCATTACTCATAATTTCAGAGTTGTGATGTGTTTACCACTTCTCAAACGCATACATTCAACGAGTTACTCTGAACTCGTCCCACCAGGTGTGCCAATTTGTTAACAGTGATTTTTGGTTTAACCCAAATCCGACAACAAATAAAAGAATCGAGAGCGATGTGGTTTTAAAGTTATGAGGTAATTTCTTTTTTTATGAAAAATGTGTCGAATGTAAGTATTTTGAAAGTAACTGCATGAAAGAACATGACGATAAAAAAACATTTTTTTTGCAGAAAAGTTAAATAAAAATGGTAAAAGTAAAATGCAGAAAGTAAATTGCTAAAAATAGATTACTGGAAAGTAAATTACTTAAAATTAAAGTGCATAAGGTTTAAATGAAAGCAATTAAAGTGTAGAAAGTTAAATGAAAGCAATTAAAGTGCAGGAACTTAAACAAAAGCGATTAAAATGCAAGAAGTTAAATGAAAGCGATTAAAATGCATGAAGTTAAATGAAAAGTGCAATAAATTACATAAAGTAAAAAAGACTAGAATGAAATTGCAAGGAATGATAATGACCTTGAAATAAAATAACTGGAATGTTAAAGGGGAAAGCATACTTTGATACAAATCTGTTAATCTGATTGTGTGAGATATTAGGATTTTTAATCAAGAAATGTCAACCCCGTTTATAACATAACACTTAGTATTTATAGGCAAATAACGGAAATAACTGCCTATCTACTTAATCGCCACGTAAGTGACAGATTACATTGTTTGACATAACTGCCTTAATCATTTGACAATGGAAGTAACTGCCTTCAACGACTTCTTTTCAACAATTTCTGCCTATCGTGTCTTTGATGTTCGACAACTTGGCCACGCTGTCGACATTCGACAACTAGTCTCTTGAACTCATTTATCGACAAAGTATCTTCAAACTTTTGTCGAATAGTGTGCTTCCGACAATTTTACTTTGATAGACTTATACTTGATGATCTTGTCAAGATTTATTTCGAGCTACCTCGTCTATTCCATATTCTCCTTTGTCAAAAGTCAAGTCGTTGGTTTTTGTCAAGTCTCTATGCCAAGTTACTAGTTTGGCACTTCTACAATCGGCACCATTTTGTCAAAGATGATTACTTGTTGGCCAAGCAACATAACTTTTATTGACAATTATATTTTAAAAATAATCGTCTAATAACCGCCAGTTGGTGGGTTAAAATTGGACCTAACCCAACCCGCCAACCCAACTTACTAACCCAAACATGCGGTTTGGGGCGGTTTAATGCCCAACCCTACATATCACTACAATGGCCATATGGTTCCGCCTCTATGTTCTTCCTATGGAACATACATCATCCTCACTCATCATTAAGACCATTAGTTCTTTTTCTGGGTGAAGTGATAGTTGTTGGGCCCATGGATGGGGATGACTTCAATCCTAAATCTGTATCCATCAAAGTGATGGTTAACTTCTATAAACCTCTTCTTATGGGCTTCTACATAATGTTGGATAACAGGAGGAGAAGTTGGGTCAAGTGTCGGCCTAAATGCATCTTTAGGATTTGCAAAAACTATGGCAATATAAGTCATATTATCTCTTATTGCAACGAGTTGGAAAATAGAGTTAGATTCGGACAAGATATTCAAGACATCATGTAAAGATTAAACGTTATCTTTGCTTTTGACCCAAGCAAGGCCAACTTTGGAAGCGCCCACCTCCATATCAAAAGAACAAGTAGAAGGAAAAGTATGTTGGTTATTGCACATTTTTACCTAGAGGGCACAAAAGATTTAACCTTGGACCACACACCTATCAAGTTTCTCACTATCCTCTTCACTGCTAATCTTCCTTCAAACTCAAACTCCTTCTTCTCTTCTTCTTCCTCAGACTCCTCAAAGACTAAAGAAGAGATCAATGTCATGGATCTTGATGGAGCAGTTGAAATGGATCTTAACTACCAAAATGACCTTAATCTCAACTTTCCTCCACCAAAACAAAGCTTGGAGAATTCCCTGTTGCAAGACACTATAGACACTACTTTGAACTCAAATATACAAAACATCCTAGAATCTTCATTTGCTTGCGCTTGGACATCTTGTGTTGATCCCTCCAGGGAGCAAAGAGATCTTTCTAAAGGAAAACCCCCCAGGCTTTCTATGGTGACCATGCTCAACCTTTCCCATTTTCATCCTGGGAAGTAAGGTCCTTTTCTACCCATCAATAGGACAACCTTCCTTTTGCTTCTATTGATTTAGAGGACATGACTTGCATGAAATAGGTTTTCATCGATCCTATAATAACCTAGGACTAAGGAAGGTCCCCAAATATTTGGAAGCTCTCCCTCTCCTACCTTGAAGAAGTAAATAAGCTTCTAGATGACATCAGCCCCAATGAGCTAATATAATTAGACAACGACAAGGAATCTTATGTTATTATTGAAGCCTTAGCCCATATTTCAAAATGTACTAAAGAACGACAACAAGTATTTCTCCCCTTTGAGTACAACCACAGAGATCCCTTGGCTGTTAAGAAACTTCTCATAGGCCCATTTCTTACGCATACCCCTTCATTTGGTGATGGCATCATAGCTGACCTCAAAAGTCACTTAGACACCAAAATGGATCTTATCTTAATACACTTGGGCTTCTTTCTCTACTTTTTTTGTATAGCAAGGGACTTATTTATCCTACCTAGCCTTGATGGGCCTTACTTAGTTGCCTATATTAACTCCTTCCTCGAATCAGAATAGACCACTTACTTTGGTCTTTCTTAGACCTTGAGGAACTTTATCTTTAACCCAACCCAATTCATTTTGTGGAATGTTGGTCAGTTTAAGAATGCCTTCAGCAAAAAAAGAAGAGGGAAGAGGCCAACTCTTTCAATCCCTTGTCACCCAAGAAAAGGCTTTTTTCGTCCATCAACCCAGCTATTCCTGACCCCTTCCCCCTTCTCAACCATTTTTGCAATTTGCCTAGCTTGTTAATCACACTTAGGCCCGTAGAATCTCTTATTATGACAATAGGGAAGATTGTTATTTGGTCAAAAAGTAATTGATCCCTCCCTCTCTCATTCGCAAACATCTAACAAAAGCCAAGCACTAGAAAGCTAACGAAGTATAGGCTCCACAAATTCCTCCATACTCTAAATTCCTCATCCACTGGCTTGATGATTAGAGGCTTAATAGAAAACGTAAAGCTGACTTGTTACGTTTCTCTTCAGTAGCTGTTGAACAAACTCAAAGTTAGGGAGGCAACCCGTAGAAGGCCTCCCTTTAAGCCATAAGCCTTCTTAACTAGAATTGTCAAGGAATTGGCTGCACCTTGACAGTTTGAAGGCTTAAGCAACTTATACGATCTTTCAGACTTTTTTTGCCTTCCTCTTGAAAACACACATGATGGTGGAGAAAGTCTCTAGCAAACTTGCTCAGCTAGGGTATTTTAATAAGGTGGAACTAATGCTCTTGGAAATAGTTTCTAGTAAACTATGTAACAAAACTACTTTTTAAGATTATCTTCTCTATCTAGGTTGTTTTGTAAATGGTTCATGGCTCATCTTAAGTGATTTCAATCAAGTTGGACATTATAGTGAAAAACTTATCTCCAATAATTTAATTCCTAATTCGCAATATCTCTCTAACCATATCTATTCCCTTAACCTCATCGACCTAATTTCATCTGGCAATTGGTATATCTGGACCAACAATAGGAAAGACACTAACTATGTATGGAAAATGCTTAATCATTATGTCTGTAACTCTAAATGGATAAATTGTTTTTCTAACAGAAAGGTTAAGGCGCTACCAATGTATGGATATGATCACAACCCCCTCTTAGTTCATACTTCTCTCCAGGTTCCTCTCAAGATGAGGCCTTTTAGATTCAAAAATTTTTGGATGAATATACCATATTATGACAATGTTGTCTCTCATAATTGGATCTTTAGCCTTTTCTCTGCTCAACAAACTTAAAAATGTTAGAAAGAAGTTTACCAATTGGAACAAAAACCACGTAAGCAACATCAATAGTAGAATCCAGAATTTATCTAAAGACCTAAAAGCCATATAAGAAAACATACATAGCTCAAATAATTTCAACCTTGAAAAATCGATTAAAGGAAAGCTTGAAACTCACTTGGCCTATGAAGAAATAATATGGGCTTAGAAAGCCCGACAATTGTGGCTAATAAAAGGGAATCGTAACACAACATACTTCCACACCTTGGTCAAAAGGAAGAGGATTAACAATAAAATCACCAAGCATAAGGGCCCTAAAAATACTTGGATTTCTGACTACCTTCAACTTGAAAGTATGGCTTCTGATAGAGGAAGATGTTGTTCCTACCCAAGAGACTACTTCCTTCCTAAAAGGCTTTGATATTCCCAAAGTTAGTATCTCTTAGAGGAAAGTCCTCCTGTATCAATCTTAGATCAAGAAATTGACGAAGCTACCTTCCAGTTTGGTCCTAGCAAGGCCACTAGCCCTAACAGATTCCTTATAATTTTCTCTCAAAAACATTGGGAGCTTCTAAAGAATGACATCATCAAGATGATTAAAAGTTTTTTTAAAAGACAATTCATGCTCAAGAAGTTCAATCATTCCTTCATCACTTTGATCACAAAAAAGCATTGTCATGAGTCCATCAAAGACTCCAAATCCATTAGTCTTTGCAACGTAGTATACAAAATCATCTCAAAGGTGTTGGTCAACCATATGAAAAGTTTAATGTTAGGATGGATTTCTCCTAATTAAAATGCTTCTATAAAAGGGAAAAAATTTCTAATAATATCTTCCTCACTTCTGAACATATGAACTATATCCATAAAGCTAAAAATGCAAGGAAGAGATGGTGTGCCCTTAAGCTAGATATCAAAAAAGACTTTGACAAAATATCTTGAAACTTCATTGAAGGAATCTTAAAGGCTATGGAGTTTCTTGACATGTGGATCAATTTAATAATCCAATAGGTGAAAATAGTAGCATATATCTTGCTTTTTAATGGTCACAAGATTGCTAGTTTTTCCCCTTAAAAAGGCCTAAGACAAGGAGATCCCTTGTCACCCTACCTCTTTATCCTTTGCACTAGTATGATTTCTTGCATGTTAGACAATGAAGAATCAAATGTGATACATGAGGGTTTTCTTTTGTAATTTAGTATTTCCATATGTAAATTGGGTTGAATGGTCTAAAGGGACCAAACTGAATGAAATAAAAAAAGGTGTGCTTAATTGTGAAAATTTTTATTCTTGTACATGTTATGGTTATTGTTACATTGTTGAATAACTTTATGATTATACGGAACTAGAGCATGCTAGATGTTGAAAATTGCATTTCAATCTCCCACCTCCCTCCTTTTTTTTATAAGCTCACACACCCACACTTAGCCATTTTTCTATTCTCCACCCTTTTCTTTCTACTTTTGCCACTACTCAAACTACCATCTTCCCACATTTAAGGCTAAATCAAGCACGTGAGGCATTTTGGTGGCTAAGCTTCACTCCAAAAAGCTCCAGGTTGAGGTGAGGTAACTCTTTATTCTCTTCTTATAATACCCTAGGTATTACGTAGTAATGAAAAGAAGGTATTTTTGCATGGGAGAAAAATTTTCTCGACTTGGTGAGTAATTAATAGTGAATAGGGGGTTCCAAAAGTCTAGCAAGGAACTTAAAACACCCACATGGCCAAGTGAATTGTGTCAAGTGAAGAAAACGCAAGGCTTCAAGTGGGGAAAACCCAACTGCGGACCAAAGTGAAAGAAGGGAAAATGTTAATTTATTCTTGAAATTTGGGTCAAGTGAGAAACCTTGAGGAGGATCGGGCTCAATGAGGTTTAGTTATGAAGTCGGTGCCAGGGAATGGACACGAGGCTATAACGGTATATGGGATAACGAGAGGGACTAAAGTGAATAAATATAGGATTTTCAAATTCTAATAAAAATATACGGTGGAATGGAAATTTTGGCTTACAGGTGGTGGTATTGTTGAGGCATGGTGTTGATACCTACACAGATCATTTGAAGGAAATTTCAGAACTCTTGATTCCTTCAAGTTACCAAGAAAGGCACTTAGGCCATTTTGAAGCTTATTAAATTCTATCAACTCATTCCTTCTCCTTCATTCTCCTCTCATGTGTGCTCTCTCTATACTTCAATGCCCCTGACCTTCCTTCAGCTCCTCACAGCTAGCCCTTGCTTAGAGGAGACTCATGCTAGCTAGAAAAGATTGATAAGTGAAGTTCCTCTCCTTCTCCTCCTCCCTTCCCTCCTTCTCCTTGTCTTTTGTAAGAGTAAACCCTAGATATGATGAGGAACTCCCTTGGTGAATCCTGTGTCTGAAGTGGGGTAGTTTTAACCTTGCAGTAAGATGCAATTTCTGAAAATTTATTTGAGGTTTCTTCCTTTAAAGCATGATTAAGAGTTGAGGGATAATTCAAGAAATTATGGAAAAGGGCTTGAATGTTTTCTTATGATGAACTCTTGTGGATGCTTGGTTTTCAAATTAATGTGTGTTGGATCTTACTGAAAATTTATTTGAGGTTTCTTCCTTTAAAGCATGATTAAGAGTTGAGGGATAATTCAAGAAATTATGGAAAAGGGCTTGAATGTTTTCTTATGATGAACTCTTGTGGATGCTTGGTTTTCAAATTAATGTGTGTTGGAATAGTTTTAAAGTGTTTTAAGATAATAAAGTCACCATGAAAGAGCCCTCGAAGCTTAGGCAGCAAGAGGGATGAATTTGGGAAGGATAATGGTGGTTTTTTGTAGAAGGCCACGGCTACCCAGCCATGGGTGCCTTAGGCACCATGGCTTGGCAGCAACCATAGACGCCCATGGCTGGGCAAATCTGAGAGCCTGGCGCCCACAGCGCCACCACCTGCAACCCCCTTCCTTGTTGTGAATTTTGACGTTCTCTTATCCTTCTTTGGTCCCTAGGCTTTGGGTGAGTTGTTGGGACCTTCTCCGCTTCTTCAAGTTTGCCAATACCACTCCAAATAAGGGAATATGGTGGAACAACTTAATCAAAAGTGAGGAAATATCCTATCTTAAGGTTTGATTGTTTTTATGAGCATGTGTAGTATGATTGTGCTTCTATATATGTATATACATCACTTTTATCCCAATATAGGGCCTTTATGGAGATTTGATTTTCGGTGCATAGTTAGAAAAGCCATGATTTACGTGCCTCATGTAAAAGGAAAGTAAGTTTCAAGGTATAGCTATCCTTATAACTCATCATATGAGGATGTGTTGCTACATTTTTTCAAAGATGTTATGATATACGGTATTGAATTGCGAAAAGTGCATAATTAGGAAGTAATTATTGTGCTTGAATGCTTATAAGTGAACGCAAATCTTGAAAGGATCTTTTAGGAAATGCTAAGTATGAGGTTATTTAAATATCACAATTAGTAAGGTGTAATCTTTCCCATGTTTGTATTGTAGTTGATAATGAATTGTGCAAAATATTTAAAAATGAAGATGTACATGAAGTTCCCATGTTCTATGTGTTTTGCTAATCAATGCGTCTTGTGCCGCCACTTAGGTTATTATTTAATATCGAATTGAACGATAGGATTAGGATGCTTGATAATGCTTGAGCTTCTTAATTTCCTAAAGTCCTCTTAGTGTAAATGACATGCCTTATTGGATTGGCCAATTTGGATTTGTATATGTGATATGGTATGTACTTGGTTGCATTGTGAATTGTGTATAAGACTGGTTGGCTTCATGGTCCTGGTCTCACGATGCCGTAAGCACGAGTGGGGAATAGGGGAGGTCCCATGTTTTTGCTGTCGTGAGTTGTTTAGGATCGATTGGACTATCATTGAATGATTTATCTCTTATGTTAACAATAGGCAAGTTGTCTCTTCTTGATGTGCCTATATGCTTATGTTGCATTACTTCATGAGTAATTTATACAAGTATAGTAGGTTATTTCATTCTTGTTAAATTGACTGGCATTGATCATATGAAAAGAAAAGAGATGCAAGCATATTCATGATGTAAGGGCGAGACGGGAAGAATCATTGGAGGATAAGGGTGGATGATGGTCACCTCCATGGCCCATAATATCGTGAGCACGATGCAAAGGATAAGGGGGATTTTCCGTACCACTGATGATCATGGAGTGCAAGGGAGACCGATATGAGTGAGTTATGTTTTCATACATCACATGGAAATTTTATCATCTATTCTTGCTTCCATTTGTATGTGTTTCACACATAATGTTCAACGAAATTATACCGCCTAACTGATTGGTTGTGCTAAGGTCTATATGCTAAGGTCTATATGTGTGAAGTGAATTGCTAATTGGAACAACAAGAAATTTATATTTTTAAGAATTAACTGGGATGATTTCATTTTTATGGTTACTGATTTTCCTTGAGAAATATTTTGTGGTCGATGTTCCCACCATTCTATTGTATGTGGCAATTGTTTCTCCGTCAAGTCACCCTTTATCAAGAACTAAAAAGGATAATTGCATGTTTGGTTGTGGTATAGTCCTGACTATGGAAATCTTAGAATTTGTAAAGGAATTGTTGTCTATATATATACATACAAATGAATATCCATTCTGCTGGCCTATGTTATTGTATTTAAGTTGCGATAGGATAGAACTTTTTCACTGGGTTTCAGACTCACACCTCAATAGTTTTAGCTACATTGGAGTATAAGTCCAGCCAGAACAACTTCGTAGTCTCCTTCATCTCGTTCGATTTTTCTGCAAAGCTTGTTGAGCATCTATTAGAGGAGTAGTGGGTTCTCACGACCCTCTTATTCTGGGTCAGTGGCAGGTGAGTGTTTTATTGACAATGACTAGAAAGTTCTATAATCATATAGGTCACCTAGGTCTTGGAAGGGTTAAGAAGAGTGATGGTTATGTAAATGACATATTATTTGATAATATCATTTTCGAAACTATTTAAAGGATTAAGCGTTACATAGCATACTTTTTAAACGGTTAAGGACTTCTTATTAATAAATGTAAAAATGAGCATGTTTTCAGAAGTATATGTTGTTATGGATACTCCTTGTTCTCATTGTTTAATCCAGAAATCTTGAAGATGGGCTACGTGTCTTAGTAGATCAATCAGGTCTACGCTTACAAGCCTAAGGAGTGAATCCTTAGATCCATGCCAGTCACGTGCCTGGTTTCGGGTCGTGACACTTCTCTCGTTCCATTTTCGCACTCCCACTACCCTAGGTTGAGTTTTGTGCACTTTTGGGTCTCATCTTGTGGAAGAGGTTGAAATGGCTTTCTTGAGTCTTATATTAATTAAAACCAATCCAAACATGCATGCAAATGGAAATGTATGGTGATTTTGGGATGGAAGTTGTATGAACCCTAGGTGAGGAAAAATTGGAATTTTGGAGAACAATGATGAAATTGTGGTGTCATGGCCCAATATGGTGTTCGATAAGGGTTATTTAGGTTGTTGTATCACATTTAAGACGTCAATGGCATTTATGGACAAAGTGGATGGTTAGAAGTGGGTTTAAGGACCAAATGGAAGCTTTTTCACAAAGAAAGAATAAGGCTCAAGGTGTGGCACCTAAGGTGCAAGCCAACTCAAGCTTTGCTCTCTATAAGGCTAGCACCCAAGGCGCTAGGGTGGCAGTATGCCACCCAGGGCTTGGGCCCTAGGTTCCAACCATTCTCCTATCTCTAAAATTCCCTCATTCTTATCCCTTGCTCACATCGTGTTATCTTAGGGTCCTTAGGACATCCATCAATCAAGGTTTGCACCTTGATCTGATAGAATGCTTAGTTCGGAGCCAAGGTGAGTGGGTAACCTTATCATATAAAGTGTGTAAGGCTTTGTTCAACTTGCACATTTAAAATAGAACTCTTTTCATACTATAATATTACGATGAGGAATAAAGCTCATAATGACGAAAGACTTGATTGGAATGTAGATGATTGAAGAGATAATGTTTGAATGTATATGCATATGTTGTACTTATTTATGCATATACTCACATATGGATTTCCATGGTTGATTATAAATGACTTGTGAATTTGTTTCATTATCTTAGTTGTTGTTAACCTATTGTATATGTGATTATGGCTATTAGTTGTCGATGCAATATGCACTTGGCTTGTTTATTGTTTTGGACCATGTGTATTGTGATTATGAATGAGAAAATAAGAACATGGAGTGAGTTTCATGGGTACTGGAGTCAATAAAGGTGGCTTGGAGTCAATAAGGTTGGCATCTTCATATCACACTAAGGATAGTGGGGAACAACCTTATGTTGATGAGGTCGCACATGGGACAACAAATGGTTACATACCCATTGAGGGACATGCTGGTGAATTGCTTTCTTACCATGCCATCACTTGTAGAATTTACTTTATGTCTTGCATTCCTTGCTTCCACAATTGTTTGATCCTAGCATAGATTACTCTCTCACTGAGTTTCATCCTCACCTTTCTCTTTCACATTTTAGAGCCCAAGATTAAGCTGAGGCCCTGCTCATTGAGTAGAGAATTTGACCAAGACCTCAATCCCTTTTTTGGCTTTCAAGGGACTTGTTTAATATGATTTTTTGTCACTCCTAGTTATCTTAGAGTTGCTCTGTAATTGGGTAAGATGTATTGGGGTTATAGCATTGTGCAACGAGGAACATAACTATGATCCTTTTTTTTTTTGGACAATGTTTATGCATATTCCAATGGGACGTTATTGTTGTTATCAGAATATCTATGAACAATGGAAATCTTTTTGTATGAACTTACACCCCTTTAAAGAATGAAATGAATTTTCTTATAAAGAAGTCTCACAATATTCATGGATATGCTCCTTATTTTATGTATGTACTTATGTATATTCTCAATCTTTATTGTGTATGTTTGCACGTATGATTTTTACCTTGGGAGGTCAACTTACGATCGTGAGGTTAATTTCATTTGCCGTGTCTGCCGTGTCGGCCGTGTCGGTCAGGTGTCTGGCATTTAGAGCGTGACACAAAACAAGGGGATCAAGGGCATTCAATTTGCTGGAAAAGGACAAAGAATTAACCATCTTATGTTCGCTAATGATACTATTTTATTTTTTTTCAAGCTAATAGAGTCTTGTGGTAGAATTAACTGCATCATTTCTAATTAAATTTTGCAAAAAAGCACCTTGAGCATCAACAAAGATAAATCCCAAACACTCCTCATAAATTCAAGAAAATGATGTCCTACACCTTCCAAATCAGGCATCAAGACATGTTGGGCAATCATCTAGGAATTTCCATTGAATAAGGAAGGAATAAAAGTAGCCACTATTAAGAGCTTCTTGATAAATTCAAAAGAAACCTTAATGGCTAGAAAAGCATACTTCTTTCTCAAGCTGGGAGACTTATTAAGTCGGTGAATCAATCTCTGCCTACCTATCTCTTCTCAACCCATCAGGTTCCTCAAAATGTTACTAGAAGAATCGACTACATAAATGCCAACTTCTTCTGGGGATTTAATGGGAGTAAGCATAGACTTCACTTACTTCGCAAAGAGGTTCTTCATGCACCTAAAACCCATGATGGATTTGATGTCAAGAAGATAGATGGCTTCAACAAACCTCTCCTTTGTAGACAACTCTAGCGGGTTATTTCAGATAAGAGCTCACTCTTTCGCCAATATAGATCCCCCCAAGATCCTTTCTCCTTTCAAACCCTTCCTTCTGCCACTCGGTGTTGAAAAGGCCCATGGACCAAATCTCTTACATGTGATCTCTCTTCAGTCAGAGCATAACAAGTCCTGTTCAATAATTTGCATTTCCATCAAAGCCAAAATCTTAACAGCTTCTTCCCCTGGTCTAACTTTTGGAAGATCAATGTCCCTATAAGGTTACTCCTCTTCACCTGGAGAGTCAAAATGGAAGCCATCCCTTACAACAGAATCCTAGAGAAACACCATATTAACTCCAACTGTTTGTCCTTTTTGGTCATTAGGAGGAAACCATGGATCACATTTTTCTTATGTGCCCTTTGGCAAGAAGCGTGTGGTTTGGCACTAATCTCGAAATCAAAACTGATCTCGTACAAGATCAACAAACAGGAGTTAAACAACTCCATCATTCTCATAATGTTTGTGTTAGACTACATCTGGAAATCTAGAAATGAGGCTCTCCTCAATAGAAAAAGCATTAATCAGCCTTTACCAAGGACAACGGCAAGCTCGCCTCAAAGGCTAGCAACCAAAAGCATCTCCAAATCCCTTGTGTAGACAAGAACCAATTGTTCTCCAATTTTTTGTCTCTCTAGACTATCAAAAATGGCTCTAATCATTACCTACTTGCCACTATTGGTAACTATGAAGTTTTTAAAATGGTGAAATGCAAAAAGGTCAAAAAAGGGAAGGAACTCAATTCCTCTTAAGCTCTCAATTTTCTAAACATCATGTTGAAAGGTTTTTGTCAACTCACCACAAGCATTAGTCTCTTCATCATACAGGACAACAACCTTGCCTTAAAGATTAGTCAAGTTTGTGGAAGCAATCCTGTTGGCCTAGTCTCTTAGGACTTCTATAATCCATGGCATAAACTCTTAGGGGCCGTTTGGTAGCGTAGAATACTAGGAGAGGAAAAAGATCATTTTAGTACAGACACGGATATCAGGCGTTTGGTAGCATCTTTTTACAATGCTTAACGCTGTTTCTTTCCTTTCCTTACTCCCATTTTTTCCATCCTTCTTTTCCACTTGCCCACACATGGAAGCCGCATCAGGGAAGAGGAAAGAAACATTGAAGTATGGATTATTGCCAGAATTGTCCTTACTGTGCAACTGCGAAATTCCTTTGCCTACCCTCGAAAGCCCTACACAAGATCATCTGACCCACACATCTTCCCTGGATGACTCTCAGCACCGCTGATTGAACAAAACCAACAAGCTCCGCAAATGCAACTCTGCTTCAAAACAAGTTTCAAATATCAAAACAAATTTCGAGCATAGAAATTACGAATTTCATCCAAGACTGTCAAGAGAGGAAATCGTACAAGAGGGACGTAAAAAGTGAATCTCTCTACTAAAAGGGTTGATGATGTTGAGGAAGTGTAGTCATCGACGTAGTGTTCACAGAAGCTTCGCTAGTTGAGATGGTACACAGGTTCTTGGAGGTTCACGATAGCAGAAATGTGATTGGGGGTCTTTTGCTCTTGATTCAAAATTAAGGCATAGACTTACAGGAATACTTTAGTCATTTCTTCTTAATTTTCCCTTTCTTCTCTCTTAAAAACATATATACCAAATACAATAAACATTTTATTTCTATATTATTTTTCATAACGTACTAAACAATTTTTTTCTTCTTCTTTATTCTTTTTCTATTCTCTTTTTTTTTTTATTTTTTTACTTCCTTTCTATTCCCTACTTTGTATTACATACCAAACACCCTTTTAGTCTTATGTAAAGCTTGGGGGTCTTAGCTTTTAAACACCCTTCCCTCCACCTTATAGTTTTTCAAGCTTCGGTATCTATTCTAACTACCTAACCCCATCCTACTGTTTGGAATGTACGAACCAAAAGAAAAACAGTTTAATTATGTTCCTTCTGTTTTACATTTTTAAGATTGTTTTTTTAAGTGAATTTTAAAGCCATATAATTACAAACAAACAAAAAAAAAACATTTGGTTTAGACACAAAAGTATCATACGCTTCTGTGAAATTTAAGTACATGAAAATAATTGTAGTTTTTGTAATTAGATTCTCCAATACGATGACAAATGTAGATAAAATATTTAAAACATGACATGTAATTTTCCTTTTTATGATCATGTAACGTTAAACTATTAAAATACAATACTTGCTATATTATAACTAAATAACTTCACGTTTTATTCATAAAAGAAGTATAAACTAAAATCAAACATACCTTGGAAATAAAAAATTTAGTTAAAAACTAATTATATATATTTATTTCTTCTAATCTATTAACTCAGTTTCTATAATTGGTTCGTGAACCAATTATTACATATTGACGTCGCAATTTAGTCCCCAGCGTTAACGATCGTTATGTCATTGTAGTCGCTATTTATATTTTGTTTGGTCATCGATGTAATTTTTTTTCCCTTAAAACCCAGACTATACATTTAGTATTAATTTGCTTATATTATCAATTTGGGAAGAAGGTATAGAAGGCAGGGCCTCCTATCCTTCATCTACTCCAACGCCATCCGAAAGTTAAAAATGACCACCTTCGGTAAGTTTCCACTAAGTACTCTATGCTAATATGCTATAGCAAGTCGTCAACCCTCAATAAAAGTAGTGCTCAAAATGATAAAGCAACTTGTGCTGAAACAAGTCATGATGCTATACCAAAAATCCATACATTCTCCATGAGATCCAAGCATTAGGCAAACAAATAACTTACAACATTAACAAAAATTCAATCCCCAATTCCCTTGACAGTGCTTCTCTGAATTTCAATATTTTAATATTACTTATCTTTGGTATATTATGCATTTGGGATCGAGAACCCCACAATTCAAACCAGAAAGCCAAATTTCCTGTTGCAACTGATACCACATTACGACCTTGCAAGCTTACAGGGACTAAGTGAGCTTACCTGTTCTATGTACCTAATTACCTGTCAGATGAGTTTCACAAGAAATATAGTAGCATTTCGTGAAGAAACACGAGTATAAGACAATATTTATATAAATATAGAGAACCTACCACAAGATCTCCAATATTGGATATAGCTTCAATGGTCCGATAACTCAATCAAAATGGCATATGAACCATTTGAATCATGTTATCCAACTCTGACCTGAAATATGCAACAAAGTGCAAGACACCAATCTAAAACTAATGTGGCCTCCTACTAGCCTCCTAGTTCATGGCCCGCTAATTTTGGGAAAGTACTTGGTAGATATTACCAGTTGCTAACAAGCAATTAGACGAAAATTCAGACAAATTTTTAAGGGAGAGCGGAAGAAAATCTTAGCGCAGCCAGATGCCAAATAAACAAAAAGCCCTATGTTAAAGAATGCTTGCATCTACCATTATAGGAAACTCAGAAAAGAGACCACCAATAGAAAATCATATGCATGCCTCCTGAAATTACCTCCAAATCAATACATACTAGAAACTATACCCAGGCAAGTATTTTACAAATTGAACACATCATACAACACTACCTACTTACGGTGATAAATAAAGATATTGACACAGGCAATTCAGATGACAAAACCTCCAATAAGTTTTTACGTATATGGTCGACTTAACTAGAATTGAATTCATAAAATTCAAATAACACAAGTTCAAACTGCAAATGATGGTCAACAAAAGGAAAGGGAGAGGGGAAAAAAGGGCACTAATGCAATTATACAGCTGCCAGAGAATAATAAAACATTGTAATTTTAGTTCTAGAGACATGAACTGGAATCAAAAGCAGCAACAAAGACAGGCCGGCTTTATAGGTTCTGGGAGCATAAGTTATCAAGCTTGGGAAATAAGGTGAAATGGACATGGCCAAATTCAATAGTCTCCACATATGTTTGGTCCTCTAAGTAGATGCGTCAAGGTAGGCCATGAGTTTGTCAAACCCTGGTTCATCTGGTCTTCCTGTTTAAACAGTAGGCAGGCTTCAGGCTTCACATATCTCAGCTGTTTAAGTGGGAAGGGAAAGGCAACAAAGGTAAAACAAGAGCATCAGAATTCTACAAGGGACATTGGTCAGGTTAAGATATCAAACTCTAAAACACTAGTGCCAGTGGCCTAAATTATAGGTAGTTGTCAGATAAAAGAAAAAAGAGTTGGTGAAAACTGTAGTCTACCTGCAGGTACCATCAATAAGTTTTAGTAAGCATGGTTTCTCCTCCGAGAAACACTGGTGTGACTAGACAACCTGGTAAGAGATACTATGTATCAGCACTGATGAGTTTTGAAACACCCAGAATTATAGAATCATTCTAGTGGCCTCTTCACAAGGACAGCAATGAATAAGGAGTGTCAAACAACATAAATCAAACCTACAGTTGTGGAAAGTTATAAGAAGCTTTTATAGCTCCGACATTGACGATTCAAACAGGGTTCTTAGCAGTCTAAAACAAAAACCTTTAATCTTTATAAAACATCAGACTAATGTTACACATTCACCCAGCAAGAGTAGAATATACTAAAGCACACCAAAATAATCCACAGGAAAAAAAAAAAGTATATGGGATAAGCTAGGTTACCCAGAAGTGGCAGACCGTCCCAAAGAATAGCTTCCATAAGCCCCATAGGCATTGCTACCACCAATCTACATATATATGGAAAAGTTTTGCAACATGAGAAATAGAAGTTGAACACAAAGAACTTATCAAATGTAATTTTTTTCACAACCACCTAAGCTTGTAGAAAAGTACCTGTGAACCATTGTAGTTTCCATAGCTATCACCAGCTGCCAAATCACTTGAACCTCCATATCCACTTGAATAAGAATGTCCACGTCCATGCCGTTTAGTATCTCTAATATCATAGTTTAAACTGTCCGGACCATCTGCTGGAACGGGAAGATATGGCAGAACCGGCAGGAATGCAGAAACAGCACCTTCCCTATCAAAAAGATTAGCTCTTAACCGTGTAAGTACCTGAACAAGAGCATCCTTGGCAACATCGAGCTCTCCTGAAATCTAATTAAAAAAAAAAACAGCAGAATTAACCTTGTCCAGATGTAGAAGATTAAGATCAACTAAAGATGACACACAAACTCACCTGCACCATCTCATCATCTTCAGAAGCTATTTTAGGAAGATTTTCCTTTGACAGGATGCGGATGTTTGCTTTCGTGAGCCTCCTCATCTCGGTTATAATAGATCCTCCTTTACCAATAAGGCAGCCAATTCGTGAGGTTGGCACCAGAAATCGAGTTGTGAATGAGATTATTCCTGAATCTCTTTCAACTTTCTCACTGCACCGGGGTTGTAAACGCACAGCTGCTTCAATTGTTGGAGAAAAGGTATCTTCAAAGAACTGCATGAGCACAATTTTGAAACTCTTAGAACTAAAGCAAAAATCGTTCATTTATGATTGCATGCCCAAAACAATTCAAAAGAGGTCAACTGGGTGGTAGATAGGCAATACTTCACCTCCTTTGTTGAAATAGTTATTAAGCAATCATCTCCTTCTGTTGCTGAGCTATCAACTTTAATTGTTGCTCCAGAATCCTGCCTAATTTGATTTATAATAACACCACCCTTTCCTATCACACCTCCAATGTTTCCAGTTGGACAAACCAAACGAACTGAAAATTCCTTTGAGGATCCTTCATCCCTTGGAGCTGAGTATATGGATCGTGACCAGTCTCCACTATCACCTTTATATCCCCCATAAGGACCCACAAGAGGAGCTATTCCCACAATTGGAGCTCCTGCAGTTGGGCCCACCAGCGAACCACTGGAAGGATATATACCGGGAGCTGCAGTGGCAAGAAGATTTTGAGATCGAGATGGGTTTTCATGAAGTCGAGAAGCAATTTGATATAGAGCCTTCTTCACAACTGCAGCATCACCAGAAATCTACAGCCCCAAAGCCAATATAGACATAAGCAAAAAATATAACAAGGAGCAAGAGAATATTAGAAAACAGAACTTGTGTATCAAGTGTGTTGGCCTCAACGATAGCATCTAAAAACAGAGAGGCAAAACAAAATCACCCAGATAGATTACTATCCATGTAAAGAACAGTAGAAATCAATATCAATAGTAAAGTACTATGATCAAATATAGACCATGACAGAGTAACAGCATGTTTTTCCCAACCACAAAAAAAAAAAAAAAACCTTCAATATCCACAATAGCATTAATTGCTTGTTGATAAAAAAAAAAAAACAATGGTACCATTATTTCACACAATAATAATGGTATAAACCATAATGCACCAACCCTTTCTCCTCAGGACAGCACGGCGCAGCGCTAAACTAAAATTAAAACATTGGTACAGCAAAAGTGAAAATGATATTTGAAACTTCTAAGAAATAAAATTGAGGGATTCAATCTTACTTATACAATTTAATGGATTTTTTTTTTTTGCAACTTTAATGGTCAACTTAATCCCAGCCCGGACAATACAACTACAAATAATTGAAAGAGAAAGAACTGAAAAGGATCATAAATACTTTTACTTTTAAGTATCAAGGAAATGCAGAAAAATACAAAATACTAGGAAAACTCTATCCAGTTTACCTGCACAAGTTCATCAGAGTTCAAGGCGCAAGGAGGTAAATGATCATCCTTTAGTATACGTATCTGGGCCCCAGTATCACTGCGTATACTTTGAACAATCTGCCCACCTTTTCCAATAACGCAACCTATCTGATCAGATGGTACAAGTAGCTTAGCAGTCACTTGGTGACCTCCTTCAGTGTCCTGGTCACTGTGCAACTCTTCAGCCACCACTCTGTCATGCACCCTAAACAGTGCATCCTGAGCTGGAGATACATAATTGCCGCTATTGTCAAAAGCATTTGTCTCATCACTGGGGCTGTAAATTGTAATAACACGCTCTTCACATCCAGGTACTGTCTCACCAATCCTAATCTTTGATTTAGTGTCTATCCTTAGTTGCTTAACAATCTCCCCTCCCCTACCGATAACACTGCCAATTTTTCGGACAGGGCACAAAAAACGGTACACAGTATCTTCTGGATCAATTATGAACTGCTCTCTCTCATCACCTGGGTTTCTCCTTTTATTTCCTCCATTATCATAGTCAGATTGAGAGTGGGAGCGCTTTCCATAACTACTTCTATGGCCCGTCATCACAGCAAACACTTAATATCTGCTTGAAAATCAGATAAACACTTTTAGAGAAACCTAGATACTCTGCAAAGGTTCGCAAACTATTGCAAGATAAAGCTCATAAAGGTATATATATGACTACAAGGTCAAATAAATGTCAGGATAAGACTGAACATAAGTACATGGGAAATACTATGTAACCTTTAGATATTATTATAATATGCTCAAATATCCCCACTAGGGGATAAGGTTTATTGTTGTTGTTGTATGCTCAAATATCCAATGCCGAATTAAAATACCAATCTAGGCCATTATACACTATTTTAATTAAAAAAAAAAAAGTTACAGACGAACTTTCCATGACTTACTAACATCAACTCACACTTGAACAAGATAACAAATTTATAAAGAACATGTAAATTTCATCTCAAAAGAGGACTTAGATCAAACCGTGCTAAGACATTTTTAGTAACAAGTTTCTCCGTTCAGCATGAACCACCAACGGCTTGAGTGTAAACTAGCCTGTAGTAGAGATACTACAAATCAAGTCC
The DNA here is from genome assembly GCA_037074585.1 of Biancaea sappan. Taxonomy (NCBI): domain Eukaryota; kingdom Viridiplantae; phylum Streptophyta; class Magnoliopsida; order Fabales; family Fabaceae; genus Biancaea; species Biancaea sappan. The sequence goes on from CM073492.1 coordinate 82,075,915, forward strand.
CAAAAGCACCAATCATACAAATACCACAACACAAGAATGCGATTATTTTAAAAACCCCGGTCCAAATTTCTTATTCATACAACCCAAGGACGATTCTACGTTAATGGACCGCGTGGGAGAACCCCCGCATCAAGGGAAGTAAATTACAAGCAAACTCTGAACTCGTTTCCCATTAATATAAATATTCGCAACAAGTGCAGAAGGGAGCAAAAGAGATTTTTCCTTTAAAAAAAAAGGGAAAAAGTAGAAGAAAAACAAAGTAAGGCAATCAGATCTGGCATGACACCATTTTCAGAGTAGGAGAGAGAGACAGATGCTTACAATGGAGGGATTGAAAGCGTCGAATCCTGCAAGTACGAAAGTCGTCGTCAGCAAACCTGCAAAGGAGATGAGAACACAACGATATACGTATTGCAGGGGGCTTCAGCTATCTAGGGTTGATATGGTAACCTTTCCATGTAAAAGATCTTCACCGCCTTAAACGATCTAACATTTTATTGTCAACCAAAATTCACAAATGGATTGATTTAACTTTTTTAATTACAACTATTAGTTTATTTTAAATTAAGTTAGATTATAAAAACTATAAAACTTTTTTAACTCTCATTTAACTTGTTAATAAATACATTTAAACTGAAAAAAAAAAAGGTCTCATTTAAAATAACCTAAATAGTCCGGCCTAAAATAGCCAAAAAAAAAATTTTAATTCCTAACATATATAAAGATAATAATGCAAAGCTCTGATACATAATAAATAATAGAAATACAAAAGAAAGCAAATAAATTTTTGAAAAATATAGTCGGTAAAATAAAATTGTGTTTGATTAATTTGGCTTTAAAACAATTTCAACAACAACAATAACAATAATAACAATAGATAATCTTTCTTTATAAAATTTAATTACCATTGTGATTGATTCAAATAATAATAGACAAAAATATTATTTATGTCTTTAAATTTTGACTCATATTTTAATTATAACCCTAAATTTTATTTCATGTCAATTATAATACATATATTTTTAATTAATTTTGATTATGTCCCTAAATCTGACACTATTCAAAAATTTAACTCTAGACGCTGATATGGCATCCAATCTTATACATGTCAGTGCCAAATCATCCACCACATATGTGTCAAACATCATATGCCAATTTAAAATGAACAAAATATAGTGTAATTTTCTTTGAATCCAAAATATATCTTTAAAAATTATATTGTATTTTGATCAATTTAAAAGATATCTCACATATGACACATTTAAAATATATGTTTTGACGTTGACGTATATAAGATCAAATGTCAAGTTAATATCTAGCGTTAAATTTTTAGATAGTGTCAATCTTGAAGGTATAATCGAAATTAATTAAAAATATGTGAATAATAACTAACATAAAATAAATTTTAAGATTATAATTAAAACATAAGTCAAAGTCCAATGTATACATATAAGCATAAAAATTTTAATAAAAAAACATATATATTATATTTACGAAATAGCTAGCATGATGCCTTTGTCGTGCATCGATACTGCATTGTTTTCTGAGTGATGTAAACATAAGTACAAACATATCATGAAAAGAAAATATTATAGTATGCATGACATTTTCTAATACAATTACAGTGTACACAAGTAAACGTATGCATGCATGTATAAATAGTTACCTCAAACTTCCATGAGTGCCCAATTTCAATTTGGAAAAAGATTAGAATTCTTTATATATTTATTATCAAATTATCTAATCAAAATATAATAAATGTATTATTTTTAAAAAAATAACTGTATATTTTTTGCAACTCATCATTCATAATTGATTTAAAAAAAAAACATTTTACACATTCTGTTTTCAATTGAGAACCTAATAGAAAATATATATATATATATAAAAAACTTGATATAAGTATTATCCTTCTAATTTTCTCTCTAACTAATGAAATCTGATCTTAATCGCTATTAGGCATGCTTAAGCTATAAGACAGGCTGCCTTTTGGGACTAAGAAAAGGCTAAAGCCCAATACAACAACCAAAAGCCCATGGGCCTCGAACAGTGAATGATATACAACTATTAGCCATAACCACAACATGGAGGACATCCCGGCCCAAACAATTTAATTTAGGCTAACTTAAGGCCCAAATTTAATTTTATAGTTTGCGTCAGATTCCATTGTTTATTTTTCAAATCGGTCCTTACACACACACACCGGTAATTAAGCCCATTGTATAAACAACACAGTCATTAACGGCCTTTGTCCAGGAAATATTTCCTGTTATTCTTACCTTGTAAATTATAACTCTAATCCATGGTTTTAGGGTTTTAGCCAATGTTTTAAAAAATGAACAAGTCATTGAATTAACAAAAGTACTGGTTTACAGTTTATTAGTCTAACTATAATCGAATTAAGGTTAAACTGGTAATAATATAATAAATTAATAAATATTTTCATGTTTAATCTTAGTAAACTAATTATTATTATTATTATATATGTATGTATGTATGTATGTGTCTGTGCGTAATTTCTCTTTTATTGTTTTTCTTGTTCTTTTATTTATTTTTGTGGCAAAAATAATATTATTATAAAAAAATAATTAAGAAGAAAAACATATATAACATGATAGAAAAATTAAAAAAAAAAAGATAAAAACAAGTTTGATAAGTCTCATATAGTGTTAAAAATAAGTATTTTGTAAATAGTGAATTTTTTTCTTCCTTGTTGACAAAAACATATTCAACCAATTTATTGGTTTTTATCGGTTTTTAACTTGTTTAACTAATTTTTAATAATTTTTTAGTTGATCAATTTTTTGAATCAATTAGATCAGACCAGTAGTTTGTTTTCAATTATACTAGTTGAATCAATCAGTCTGATCCAATTCTTTAATAACTAGTTTTAGCATAAGCAATGAATGGCAAGAAGCTACTTAATTGCTAGGAAATTTGAGAAAAATATTAACCTAGATCTTTAAACCGTTAATATATTAGCAAAAGTATTATTCATATTTTTAAATTTTTACCCATGTTTCAATTAATAGAAAGAACTTTATTTTGTGTTAAGTACAACTCATATGTTTTCAATTAATTTCGAGTATGTCTCTTAACGTTATTCAAATATTTAATGGTAGATGCTACCGTGATATCTTTCCTTAAATACATCAGTACTTGTTATATTTAATTATTTTGGTTATTATCAATTCTAATATCATAGCAAAGTCAAAATAAATTAATAGGAGTTGAGTATGAAAGATGAGATGCTACGTTAGTTCACAGCTAAATATTTAAATAATATTAAACTCAAAAATATAATTAAAATTAATTAAAAATATATAAATTGAAACAGACACGAAATCAAAGGATGAGTCAAAATTTAAAGGTATAAACATAACTTTTTCCTAATATATTAGTACGTGATTTTTGTAAGGAAGACAAGATTGTAAGAATGAAGAAGTTTGGGGAGACCTCGTTTTGCATTGACAATGCTTTGATAGATGTTACTGTTTAACAAGGCAAAAGAAAAAAATCGAAAGTTTTTTTTTTTCTAAGAACTACTAATATATGAAAACTCATCATTTTTTTTTACCTAATTTAATTTGAACTCCTGGAATCATAAAGTTGCAACTTCCAAGATTCAAATGTGTAGTTTGTAAGTTTGGACTTTCACTTAAATTAGGATATTTATTTGAATATCCTGCAAGCAGAATATTTGATTTATCAATCATATAGTCATCTTTTTTTTGCTCAGTTAAAAGCGCTAAATTTAAAAAGAAAAAAGGCAAAAAATAGTAAAATGGTACTTTATGTCCCTAAGATTGATATTGAGTTTTATTTATGCCTCAAAGGTTTTTTTTGGTCCACTTATGTCTTTTATATTTCAAATTTTATCATATATAATCTTTTTTTGTAACACCGCCAGTGAATTTAACAGAATGCTGATTAGGCTGCTGATTGGGTTCTCACATAGCAAAAAAGTACCTGCCACATGGCATTCCATGTGACTGCCACGTGGCAGCCAAAAAAAAAAATTTTTAATTTTTTTAAAAGTTTCATTTTATTCACTTTAGTCCTTGGTCAAAATTTTCTCTTGTCCAATTTTTAATATAAACTCGTCTTCTATTTCGTCTAGGTCCCTAGGTTAAGAATTTATTTTTTTATTTGTCAAAATATTCCCTATAATTTTTTTATTCACTTTAGTCCCTATTCTTCACTTTCATTCTTTCTCTCACAATTTGGTCCTCCAAATCAGTTTATAATTTTATTTTTAGTCATAATATGATTCAATCTATCATTTCTATATAAAAACAATATAAGAAATGAATTAAAATTTAAAGTTTCAAAGATTGCATATATCTCTCTCTTATAAAAGATAAAATATGAAACTTGAATTTTAATTCATTTCTTATATTGTTCTTCAGTAGAAATGATAGATTTAATCATATTATTACTAAAACTAAAATTATGGACTAATTTGGAGGACCAAACTATGAGAAAAAAGTATGAAAGTGAATAATAAGGACTAAAGTGAATAAACTGAAAAGTTTATAGGGGATGATTTTGACAAAAAAAATATTTTTAACCTAGGGACCTAGACGAAATAGAAGACGAGTTTATATTAAAAATTAGACAAGAAGAAAATTTTGACCAAGAACTAAAGTGAATAAACTGAAACTTTAAAAAAAAAATTAAAAACATTTTTTTGACTGTCACATGGTAGCCAAATTTTTTTGATAGTCCATGTGGCTGCCACATGGCAAATGTTTTTTGCCACGTGACAATCCAGTCAACAGTCCAGTCAGCATTCCGTTAAGTTCACTGACGGTGTTACAAAAAAAAATATATATGACAAAATTTAAAACATAAAGGACAAAAATAGGCCAAAAAAACCTTTGGAGTATAAATGAAATTCGATGTCAACCTTAGAGACATAAAGTACCATTTTACCCAAAAAAAAAAAAAGAATAGGACTATGACTAATAAATAGTTGTAAATATTAGTTGAATAATAAACAATACTTTTTTTTTACAAAAGTACTTTTTACGTCTCTAACGTTTACATTAAGTTTTAATTTTGTCTCTAATATTTTTTTCTTACATTAGTTGTAATATGCATGTCATTTTTGTCTCAAATCTATCTTTTTTACCAACGTCGTCTATTCTAATAACGAAAATGATGACTGAGTGGTTAATATAAAAATGGTAGATTTAAAATAAAAATAAAATATGTATGACTCAAACCTATAATTTTTTAAGTTCTTAACGTTCTGTTTTACGTCTGTTATATCTTACATGTTTTATTTTTGTTTCAAATCTATCTTTTTTGTTAACTGTACAGTCAATATTTTCTATCAGTAAAATAGACGACATTAATAAAAATGATAGATTTAAAACAATAATAAAACATATAAGACATAACTAATACAAAATAAAATATTAAGAATAAAATTAAAATTTAAAATAAACATTAGGGGTGTAAAAAAATATTTTTATTATTATTATTTTTTTTTTAGGTTATGTTATAGGTGAGGACATTAACTATTTCTATGGATATGTTTTGTTGATCATATATATATGAAAAAAAAATGAAAAGTAGTGAGTACAACAAGTGGTACACAGTAGATTAGAGGACAGATATTTTCTAAAATGGATGGCACATGTTGAGGATGCATTTGGGTGTGATTGAAATGATACTGTCTGCAATATCATGTCTGCATTTGTTAAAAATCCTTGTGACTTATGTTTTCTGTCTGTGGCTCATCTGAAACTACGTACGTAGACATCCATGCATCTACCATTAAGGTTGTTTTCAGTAAATTATTTAAGTTAACTTATAATTTATTTTTATTTAAGTTAACTTATAATTTATTTAACTAGCTTATAAATTCATTAAAAATGTTTAATAAACAAACTTATTTTAAAGTGTTACTTTTAGTAACTTATAATTTTTATATTTTTTTATCATTGTTATTTTACGTTATATATATAATAAAATATATATAAATATATAATAAAATATAAATAAATATTATATATAAGACACACACACACACATATATATATATATATATATATAATATATAAATTATCCCTGAATTTTCCCGAAAACATTTCTAGGTGTATATAAGATTAATCTCGTTTGGGATTTGCTGTTTCCCTTTTCAGTTTCATAAATGTTTTTTAACGGGTTCCAATCTTTAATGCTATAAAAGTCTATCAATCTTTAAATTTAAATAATATTATTTTACAATTGTGATATCTCTTGCAAACCTTTTGGTAATACAAAAATCAATTAAGAATGTGAGTTCACCCTCAAAAATTAATAAACGAAAAAAAGAATTTAACTGATTTTTAAAGTGTTCATAAAGTAAATAAAACAGTGATCAAATTTACATCAGATTTTCAAAAGTCCATAAAATATATAAGAACAAAGACATTGAGGTTCCTCAAATCTAAGTCCAGAGATTCATACCTTGTCTTTTCCTGGCTCTTGGGCTACAGGGAACATATATCTTAATACGATTGATCTTATTCATTTGGATTTGATCCTTAAAAAAATAATTTAAAAATAAACTTTTGAAGTGCACCATAAATCAATGTAAAAGAACATGTTTTAAAAGCTTTAAAAAACATGAGTCACTAGATCAAGAACGTGTACTATAATGAAACGTCTACGCTTTAAACTAACTTTTTAATAGACTATCCCTTTTCAATTTTAAATTATTAAAAATTATATATTTGTGTGTGTGTTGATATATATATATATATGATGAAAAATACCACTCAAATAATAAACTAAAAGAAAAAGAAAGGATTCACATTCAACCAACGCCCGCTAATGGTGTGTTTGAATTGAAGAAAGAAATGAAATATTTAATTTAGATTTCAAATAAAAAAATATTGTAAATTAATATATATATATATATATATATATATATATATATTAAGATTTCTCGATTCCAATTAACCATATATTAATTGGAATTAGGAGGAATAATCTTGTGTACATCATCCCCCCCCCCCCGGGGCGGGGCAAAACAAATATGGCATTGAAGAATTCGAATTTGATGTTATAATAATATCAAAGTGAAAGTAATTAAAATTCACATATTTTTAATTAGTTTTGATTATATTCTTCAGCTTGATATCATTAAAAAATTTAATGTTAGATGCTAAAGTAACATATGATCTTACATACATTAATACTAAATTATCTATCTTGAATGTATCGAATATCTTATAAAATAAATAAAATATAGTATAATTTTTTAAAAAATATTTTACATATAAAAAATTACACTATATTTTATTCATTTTAAAGTGACATAAGATGTTTAAAATATTTATAGTAGATGATTTAACATTGATATAATGCAATGATTGGATGTTACATAAACATTTTTTAAATTTTTGGACAGTTCCATGCTGAGGGATATAATCAAAATTAATTAAAAATATATAATTATAATTAACACAGAATAAAATTGAAAGTTATAATTGAAATATATATATAGGTTAAAATTTAGGGAGATAGTACTTTTGCCTAATTCCAAATTTGAATTTAGATACCTCTTGAGTGAACCTGTGTCCTTGAAAACGCAAGCAAGAAACGTTAAAACGACGTGGGGACGCATGTTCCAAATCAAATGAATGAAGTTGGGATGTCGTGTTATGTGTATGGTGATACTCGGTTAAGAATAGCCAGTTCAACTTGTTCCATTAGTTTTTTTTTAAAAAATTTTTATTAAATATTATTATATATTTTTAAAAGAATTTAAAAAATTTAAAAAAAATTAAGATTAATATAAATATAACTTTGTAACATGTCTAGAATATTTTAATATTATATATTATAAATAATAAATTTTAATATTTGTAATATATATACTAATTATATATTTTAAGTACTATCGATTCGACTTCAGTTTAATTACAATTTGACTGTTGACCCTTGAACCAATGCTTCAACCAATTCAATTTTTTAAACCTTGCGTTTAACCCTCAAGTGCACCTAGTCCATTATAAATAATCTGAACCTCAATCTTAACAAATAATACACATTAATTCTCTCAGAAGTTATAATTTTTTCTCCACACTTTACTTATCACTAACTTAATTATCAGAACTGCAAACGGTACATATTCCCTATTTGCATTGTTAATAAGTCTTACTGATTGAGCTTAACTCATTTTTTCGCTCACCTAATTGCTCCAATAATCTTCAGTTCATCACGTCTCATTTTGTTTAAAGAATTAATTGATTTGATAAAAAATAAACTTTGAGTGAAAGTTTTTGCAATATATATCAACATGTCAAAAGAGCTTAATATACTACTTGAAATTAGAAGGATATATACTAAATTCAAATTAACCAAACTTTAAGAAAAATTAATGTAATCTATCCTAATTCCAAATAAGAATTATATCCTTGTGTGTGTGTGTGTGTGTGTGTGTGTATAAACATGGTCAGGGGTCTAAAATCTCAGGCTTTTTTCAAACCTGACCCTAGTTCGGTAAATCCAAAATAATTATATATATATGATATTATTTATATTATATATAATGTATGATTTATATAATATACATTTATATATATATATATATATTAATTTTTACTAATATATAATATATACTTTATAAATAATTTTCATATTTAACTTAATGTTAAATTGTTTATCAAGTATTTTATGTTATAATTATATAATATTATTATTGAGATTCTTTATTTTGCACAAAAATAAGATTTTTTTTTTATAATTTTAAAAACAAACATATAAAATATGAGCTCAAATAAAATGCTCAATTCATTTCTAAACATTTCAACCTATTTTTAAAGGAGTCTGTCTCATTTACGTTATACAAAAGCTTAGCTTATTTTTAAAGGAGCCCCATATGTATGTAACAATGATCTTATTTGTGTGTGTGGATGTGATGTAGAAGATGGAAGCTAGAGACGCCCATCAATTTCTTTATTGGCCAACATTTTGTTTGGCAAAGCAAAACTATTAGAATAGATGGGATTCATATAAATTTCACTTATAGGAAAATTATTCTGCAATTACAAAAAAAAATTGTGTCTACAATACTCCTTACATGATTAAACAGATTATTCTAAAATATTTTCAAGACACAGAACAACAAAAATATTAAAAGAGTAACCTAGAAAGCAAAAGAGAGAGAAAGAGAGAAAGAGAACACAATTGCTGGCTATCTTAGTGTGTAAGATGAGGGCGATGGAAGCCCTTTTTATAGTTGCTAAACCTTGAATGAGGTAAATACAAAATTAAAATACAGTTATGAAAATTAAAAATAATTTATGCGCAGTTTCAAAAAATTTATGGACAGTTTCGAAAATATTAGAAATAATAAAATTAGATTGTCTGCCTTTAATTTTTTGACATTGATCCAGTCAAATTTGTAACTGTCAAATATGTCTCTGTTTAGGTAAGCAAATAAAAATAAATAAAATATCATTTTTATTTCTATAGAAAAAAACTAAGCATAATTCATTTTATCACACGTGCAGGGAGAAAATCAGATAATTTGTACTGCACCGGCTTAGAATTGTGAGTATGCGAGCCCACCACTCCCCTTAACCCTTTATAAGCCTGCTAATACATATTAGTATATAAAGCTTTTTACTTTTATTGTTTTAAGCAATATGAAACTTAACCCACTTTTTTAAAATACAAAATTTTTATAAAATTATTTTTACAACAATCTATTCCAATTAAACGATTTTATTTAGCCAAACACTACAAAGTTGAAAATGACATGAAGAAGCATGCTGGAAATGAATGAGTGGAAGGAGTGGTGTGTACATGGTGTGTTGTACGTAGGGGTAGTGCAAGAGGACAGTGTCTCCCACCCACGTGAAACAGTACCTACAAAATACAAACCAATGCATTATCATCCCTTACCCTACACTATACCCTATGTTTAGGTACATACGTACCTAAAACACACCCTCTTCTGCCGACGAAATGTTAATCTAATTCAAGTGTAACTTTACAGGTACTTTTTATAGTTACATCATTTTGGGATATGTATAATTAATATGTTATTGTACTCGTAAATTTTAAATTCTCCAGTGATTTAATGGTCTAAAAATAAATAACTTATTAATTTTTTAAAGATTAAATTATAACAAACATAATTTTTAAAGACTAAAATAGGATATTTAATATTTTAAAAATTAAATTAAGACAACTATTTTATGATTGCTCAAAAGCTTAAATAAGTTTTTCATATATATATATATATATATATGCAAAAATTTTATTCATACCGTTGAATTTTAACTCATGTTTTTATTATAATTTAAAATTTTATTTTATGTTAATTATAAATTATATGTTTTCAATTAGTTTTAATTATGTCTTTGAGCTTAATACTATTAAAATATTTAATAGACATTAACGTGACATCTCATCTTGCATATGTTAGTACTAAATCATCTATATTGAATATGTCACTTAAGATACCAACTTAAAATAACTAAAATGAACAGTGAAATCTCTTGCGATTTCTCTACTTGTCTCTTCTTGGCCGTTGGATCTGTCCCCAATGCTTTTTTTTTTCTTTGTGCTTGCTTTCAGGGATCTATTTGAAAACAAAAATTTAGATAGATCCCAATTTTTTTTTGTGCTTGATTTCAATGACTTATTTAAAGGAAAAATTTTTAGATAGGTTCTAATACTTTTTTTTTGGCCTGTTTTCATGGATTTTTTTTAAGGAAAAAAAATTCAGTTAGGTCCAAATGCTTTCTTTTTAATTCATTGTGCCTGCTTTTAGATAGGTCCCTCAAATTTTAGTCATTTTTTTGGTCATTAATGAAAGTTCACAAAATCATTTTAGTTAGTTAAGTTGGCATCTGACCAGTATACTTATTATGGATGATTTAACTCTAACATATTAAGATAAGATGTCACATCAATATCTACTTAAGATATAATAAAAATTAATTGAAAGTATATAAATTATAATTAACACAAAATAAAATTTTGTCTTATAATTTGAATCATAGCTCAACTTTTAGGAGTTTGACATGTAAAAAGGATTAATCCAATTGGGTAATTGAGTAATTCATGGTCTGTTTAGTTTGGGCATTTCATGTTTTCATTTTTACTAAAAACAAAAAATGAGTTTTAATATGTGTTTGGTTGAGTTAACTAAAAATATTTTTTTTGAAAATATTTCTTAAAATAGGTCCAAATTTAAAAATATCAAAAAGATATTTTCAGTATTTCAAAAAATACATTTCAAAAAATAAAGACTTGAAACGAAAATAAGAAATATTCCCACAACCAAACAAAATCTCAATTTTCGTGTATACAACAATTGATTTTATTCTTTCTTTTAGTCGACAGGCTGTTCATATACAAGATGCTCACACATACAGCATCTAAAATGGCATATATATTTGGCCATTTTGTTTTTAAGAGAAAAAGTATATTTTCAAAAACGTATTTTGGTCTTGTTATATAATTGGCCAGTCTGCTTTGGTTGGGAGGTCAGAGTCAGAAGTTGCTTATTATTATTATTTTAAAAAAATCTATTTTAAAAATTTTACGTGTTTGATCAAATTTTTGGGAAAAATAAGCTGCTTTAGGAAATGTATTATAAATTTGGAGCTCCTCTTTGATAGAAGTAGTTTTAAGATTATCATGATTATTATTATTATTATGCTCATCATCATCATCATTAAGACATTCATGTCTTGATCCAAAATCATTAATTATTATTTAACAGTTTTTATCTTTATTACCGAACCTCAACTCTCACTCATTTCTATATTAATAATTTGATAATAAAAAGTACTTTTTTCTTTGAAGATTATCAAAGCACAATGATACATGTAACCAAAAAAAAAGCACAACGTTCTTTTATTATTATTATTATTATTATTATTTATTTTTATCTTTATTATTTTATTAAAATATTTATTATATTCTTATCTAACATGCATTATATATATATATATATACATATATATAATCAAATATATAAATATTATATATATAACATATATATATATAATATAATAATATATATTTAAATTAATCTAATTAAAAAACAAAAAATAATATATTTATTTACATTTCTATATTTATTTACATTTCTCTCTCATAGTTATATATATATATATATATAATATCTTTTTATGTATAAAAATATAATAAAAAATATCTTTTAAAATAATTTGATATATATATATATATAATAATTTAAATTAATATAATAAAATATATAAATATATTTAATTATATATATATATATATAATAATTTACATTATTTTAATTAAAAATAAAAATAATATATTTATTTGTATTATTTTAAAATTATAAAGTGTATTCCCTTTTATATCATTTTATATTTTTTTAACTATTTTAACAGCTATTTTTACTGAATACTTTTAATTCAATAAGTTAATTTATAGGCTTTCAGTTAGCTTATAAACTAATTTTACTAAACACACCAGTAGTTTTAAGATTATTATTATTATTATTATTATTATTATTATTATTATTATTATTAAGATATTCATGCCTTGATCCACAATCATTAATTATAATTTAACATTTTTTTATCTTTCTTGCGGAACCTCAACTCTCACTCATTTCCATATTAATAATTTGATAATAAAAAGTACTTTTTCTCTTTTAAGATTATCAAAGCACAATGATACATGTAACCAAAAAAAAAAAAGCACAATGATATAATTCAGGATCCTTTGTTGTGTCATTGGATAGATAGGATAGATAGTGAGACCTACATTTGTTATGGTCATCAAACGATGTTAAAAAATTAAGCATTATATGCTATTTTTCCAGAAAACAGCAAATGATCCTGCCTTCAAATGATATATGATGATAGCAATATTCAGATAATGTTGTCAAAGACAAATTATTCTCTCTTGTAGCACTTTTATGAAATCCATTTGAAAATATTTCAATATAATTGATGGTCTATTTGAAAGAATTTATTTTGAGTTTATCTAATTTATCTTATGGTATAAGCATTTATACACTTATTTGAGAGAGTTTCTAGAAATAACTAATGGTATGTCAATAAGCTATTTTCAAGTTATTTTTATAAACTCTCTAAAACAACTTATGAAAATAAGTTAAAAATAACTTATGTAAAATTTATTCTCATAAATTATTTAATTATAAAAATAACTTATATATAAACGTTTATATCATAAATATATATTCTATAAATATTTAAATAAATTATTTATTCAAATAGAGTCTAAGTAGAAATACAGCAAAAATAAGCTACTTTTGAATAGTACGTAGTAAAAATAAATTTTCTGCCACTGCCTGCAAGAGGGAAGCAGAAAATTGAAGTTTCTCCTGTAAAGCAAACGGCAGAAGTAGAAGCACTTTTTGTTTCTTTTCTTTATTCTATTAAGTGTACCTTCAATTAAAATCATTCAAGTAAATTATTGATTTTGTCTTGCAGATATCTTAATTTAATTATTAAAGGATTTAATATCTTGATTTAGCTTTTAAAAAAATTGTGTTTGTTTCATTTAGTTTCTCTATTTGTTAAAAAGACTTTTGACAATAAAAAAAATAGAGATTTAATAATAATAATTTTTGTAATTCATCAATAAAAATAACCAAATTAAGATAATATAATTTTTTAAAAACTAAATTGAAACATTTGATTTTTCAATAACTAAATTGAGATAGTTGTAATAATCAAATAAGTAATTTATTCAAATTATTATCAAATTTATGAAATGTCAGGAGTGTTCTACCTTCCACTAGTAAACCAAAATTTACAAAAAAAATTCAAATAGATCAATATGGTGCAATATAATGACTAAAAAAAATTGAAAATATGAGGAAAAAGATGGAGTAAATTATTGATTTAGTTCATGAAATATTACAATTTTTTCAATTTGGTCATTAAAAAATCAACTGTTTTAATTTAGTCCATAAAAGATTATATTTGCCTCAATTTCATTATTTTCATTGTTAAATTAAAATATACAGTTGTTAAATCTAAAAGAAAATTGTTATTAAAAGTCATTTTGAGAAAAAGGATCAAATTGAAACAAACACAATTTTTCATATACTAAATTGAAATATTTAATCTTTTAGGAACTAGATTAAAACAATTGTAATAGTTTACTAAATGAATTAGTAATTTACTCTTAAAAATAGGCGAAGTATTATAATTCCCCTGATTTTGACCCATGTTTTAATTATAACCTAAAATTTTATTTTGTGTCAATTACTCAATTATAATCCAAATATTTTTAATTAATTTTAATTATATCCTTGAGCCTAACACTATTAAAAATTTAATAGTAAATGCTGCTGTAGCATCCCATTTTATATACGTCAGTGGCAAATCATCTACTGTAACTGTACCATATTAGATACCAACTTAAAATAACTAAAATGACTATGTAAATTTTCATTAATAATAAAAAAAAAGACAGATTTTAAAAAGTTCATGAGGTCATTTTAATTATTTTAAATTGATATTTGATGTTCTATATTTATGATAAATAATTTGATACTAATGTGTATAAAATAAGATGTTATATCACCATCTTTTATTAAATTTTTAATAGCTTTAGACTAGAAATATAATAAAACTAATTAGATAGATTTAAAATATAATTGATACGAACAAAAATTTCCATAAAAAAATTTGTGTTGAGTGTGTGAAATGATGAGGATAACAAGTTGGTAGGTGGAAGCCTGGAGGGTGTCTGCAGTTAAGAATAAATATCACATGTTTGTATTAAATGGCCGAACACCCCTCTCATGCGTGACAACCAAACGTGCATGTCTGTCCACATTTTGTAAAACTATCTTTTCATGCCTTGGTTTTGGTGTTTGTCATTATTTAAATAGTTAAATTTTAAATTTAATAATTTAAATTTAAATTTATTTTTTAAAAAAGATATCAAAATTGTTACTTTACAATTAAATTGTCAATATAAAATTTAACGATATAAATAATAAAAAATTATAAAAACAAGCACTAAATTCAAATTTTTCTTTCGTACCCTCCTCGTCTACAAACCTCTCATCGTCTTTCAATTCTACCAACAAAATATCTTTGTTGTCAATAATTGGGAAGATAAATTACACAATCTTTAAACTGAGAGCAATTCTTTGTATTTTGATTTTAAAATTGTAAGTTATATTAAGTTTAGAATATTATATATTTTTGTCGTACTTTGTGAATCATGTGAGAATCTATATATTTCTTAGACTGCCTTGTGAGTTTTTGTTTCCATTTTGTCTGTTTGCATAAAAACCAATTTCGTCAAAAATTGAAGTTAAAAAAGTACGCTGCTGAACTGAAATCGAGGGATATTTCTTGGTAACTGGGAGCAGAAGTAAAAAAAAAGTACAACACAAGTCTTGTTGTATGATTCTAAGCATGTTTGGAAAATTAGTGAGAAATTTTAAAATTAAAATTTTGTTTTCAAAATCACTGTTTGTAATAATTGAATGATTCTTTATTTAGTTTAGACTTTAAAATCAAAGTTTTATAGAATTGATTTTATTTAAATATTGATTTGTTATAAAATAACTTTAACTTCTATTTAAACTTTGGTCTTCTCAAAACATAAATTTATTTAATTTGTGAAAGTATTTTTTATTTTTATTTTTATTTTTTATTTTTTGAAATATATTTTTTAAAATATTAAAAATATTTTTTTAGTGTTTTTAGATTTGGACTTATTTTAAAAAATATTTTTTAAAAAAATATTTTTTTTAAACTCAACCAAACGTATTTTTAAATTTATTTTCTATTTTTAGTAAAAATAAACATATGAAATGTCCATACCAAGCAAGCTATTTTTTCAACTATTTTTCAAATAAGCACTCTATCATATTGTAATTTATAGACTAACTTTATTTAATTTTAATAATATATTTGTGTTAATTTAACTTTTAAAAATTAAGAAATTTCAATTTAATTTAAATTTTTTTAATTTAATTACTGAGCTTTGTTAATTTTTAAACTTGTTATTGTAAGACAAAATAATAAAATTGAGATAAATGTAATTTTTTAAATATTAAAATAAGACAAATATAATATTTCAAAAAAATAATAATTTAATCTAATTTATAAGTCAAATTCAAAAAAAAAAGTCAGTTAGCTCAAGTAATTTGATAATTACTTCCTTTAAGCAATGTATTAATTTTAAACATTGTGAATGAAAAAAAAATCAACATTGGGAGAGTTTAACATCTTCATGGTCTGACTCAACTCTGACCAGGTTAGTTGAAAACTTGGTAAGTTTCAAAAAACTGGTAGTTTTAACAAAATATTCTCCGAACATTAATATAATTTAAACAATAATACACTAACTACATTAACAATTTAGTCCCTAAAAAATACATGGGTCGATTGTTTAGTTTTTAAAAATTCAACTATACACAATTTAGTCATTAAATGTATAAACTCGTTATACGCTGTTACTAAGATAGTTTGTTGAAAATAAGTAAATATATAATTCATCCCTACAAAAAGATCAATTTATATTGGATCGAAATTTATAAAGAGTAATTTCTTTAATACTTAAGTTCCAAAGACTATAAATAGTAAAAAGTGTACATTTTCTCTAACATATTTGCTTGGTATCATTTTGTCTGTGTGAGGCAGGCAAAGTTGTGAACAGTTAACGTAAGAATGAGAGAGTGGAATCCAAATCCAATTGACCCATTTGAAATTCACGGAATCTACTTTCACTCATTTGGATTAAAAAATAGAGAGAATTGAAAAGTTTTCACAAAAACAGAGTTCCCAGACTATTTACTCTTTCCCTATCACATATATTTTTGGTCCCAACACCCCAAAATGTGTAAGCCTGTCTCTTTCACTTCTCTTCTTCACTCTCTATTTATTCCCTCTCCAATTCCGCCTCCTTTCCCTCACACACCTTCTTCTTCTTCCTCATTCTTCTCTTTCTTCTTCTTCTTCTTCTTCTTCTTTATTGGTATCTTTGTGGGGGAAAATATGGGTGGTCTTGTTGGCTTTCTTCTTCTGGGGTTTGTCTCTGTGGTGTCCTCTGTTCATGGGTATGGCTATGGAGGTTGGACAAGTGCTCATGCCACTTTCTATGGAGGTAGTGATGCCTCTGGAACAATGGGTATGTCTCTAACAACATTTAACTCATCAAAGTCTCAGCCTTTTTATGTTTTTTAAATATAAAGTAAATTATCAATTTAGTTTCTGAAATATTATAATTGTCTCAATTTAATATTTCAAAGATTGTGTTACTCTATTTGTTAAACTAACATTTGGCAACAACATATTTAGAATTTTGCAATGATGAATATTTTAACAATAAAAAGAATTAAATTGAGATAAACACAATTTTTCAAGAATTAAACTGAAAAGTTTTATCTTTCAAAGATCAAAATGAGAGAAACACAATCTTTTCAAGACTAAATAAGGAAGCTTCATCTTTCAGGGACAAAATTGATACAATTGTAATCTTTTAAGGACAAAATCAATAATTTACTAAAAAAGAGTAAATATATAAATTGGTCCCTAAAAATATACGATTTTACTGTTCAGTCCCTGAAATTGAATTGTCAAACGAGTTATTCTTCATAACCTACAAACTCATCATAAATCATTCCTTTTTGTAAGACTAAGTTGTGTATTTACTTATATTTGAGAGAATAGTCTATCTAACAAGTTTAGAGACTAAATTATTGATATAGTGGTGTGTAAATGAAACCTCCTTTAATTGATATCTCCTGATAGATAACTAACTAAGCTAACTAACTTAACAAACTTGCATGACAATTGTTGTGAATTGAATTGAGTGCAGGAGGGGCATGTGGGTATGGGAACCTGTACAGCCAGGGATATGGGACAAACACAGCAGCACTGAGCACTGCTCTGTTCAACAATGGGCTGAGCTGTGGAGCATGCTATGAGGTGAAGTGTGTGAGTGACCCACAGTGGTGCCTCCCTGGCTCCATTGTGGTCACAGCCACCAACTTCTGCCCTCCAGGAGGATGGTGTGACCCTCCCAACCACCACTTTGATCTCTCCCAACCTGTTTTTCAACATATTGCTCAATTCAAAGCTGGCATTGTTCCTGTCATCTACAGAAGGTTCTTTCTTTCTTTCTTTTTTTTTCTTGGGATTTTCTAAACAATAACAATATGGATGTTCATCGATTTGAATTGAATGAGAAAAAATTTCATTTGATCAAATCGATCATTTTACATAAATCTAAACCAATTTAATCGAATTATAATCAGTTTGGATTGGATTAATGATTTTTTTAAAAAAAATGTAAAAAAATTATAAAAGTTGAAAATTAATTTTTTTATTTGTCAAATTTCAATGATAAAACTAGATATTTTTAAAATAAAAAAGTGTTCTTTTTTTTTTACTTTTTAGTGTTTTATTAAAAATAAAAATATGTGATATTATCGATCAAAATTGCCTAAGTAATCGGATTAGTTGTTAGATAAATAAATAAATATATATATATATATATATATATATATATATATATATATATATATATATATATGAATGATGATGGAAGAAATGGGAAGGCAGAGAAAGTGTGTTATATCATAGTATTTCTTTTACTCTTATTTGAAAAAACTTTCGTATTGAAATTGTTTGGAGAAATTACACATAACTCTCTTAAACTATAATTTAATTATAATTTGAGTTTTTAAATTTTAAAATGTAACATTTTACTCTCAAAATTATCACAAAAAAATATATAACAGTGACATATTAGTTTAAATTGTGATACTTTATGCCTCCATTATCTTATCTATTTTTCTCTCTTTCATGCTTTTTGGCTTGCTTTCTTTCAAAATTATGTAGTTTTAAATGTTAATTTTATCTAATATGTAATATTTTCACTTCTTGTGAGAGTTTAAGGGGTAAAATATTACGTTTTAAAATTAGGAAACTAAATTGTAATTAGACTATAGTTCAGTACAATTTGTTCAAAACCTTTCAAATTAAGAGAATTTAGAAATATAACAAAAAATATTTTAAAAGAATTTTATAGATATTAGTTGAAAAACCTTCATTATTTGTACCCTTCTTCATCAAAATTTCTAAATACAAAAGAGAATTTCAAAGAAACATTCCCTTCTCTTCATTTTTTTTTTTGGTTATCATCTATCTAAATAAACTGAAATCGCTCTCTCCCAACAAAATTAAACCTAAATTATTATTATTTTTTTTTACAAAAAAAGATATAGCCATTTCTTAAGAAACTTATCCATATAACTTGAAGAAGCTAACAATGTTTTCATTCTTTTTGTTGTGTTTCAATGGCATAAACTTCAGGGTAAGGTGTAGGAGAAGAGGTGGAATAAGGTTCACAATAAATGGCCATTCATACTTCAACCTTGTGCTTGTGACCAATGTTGGTGGTGCTGGTGATGCCCATGTTGTGGCAATCAAAGGCTCCAGGACCAGATGGCAAGCCATGTCCCGGAACTGGGGCCAAAACTGGCAGAGCAACTCCTACCTCAACGGCCAAAGCCTTTCCTTCTTAGTCACCACGAGTGACGGCCATTCTGTCGTGTCTTACAACGTTGTCCCGCCCAATTGGTCCTTTGGGCAAACTTATGTTGGAAGGCAATTCCGTCACTAAACTAACAATTGTGTTATGTTTTAGCACTCATATAAATTAGTGGGTGCAAGGGTTAGTTCTTGAAAATAGACTCTTTGCATGTTAATTTTTTTGTGGATGGTTCAAGAATACCAAAAAAAATTGATGTGCGATGTGTTATTTTTAGGGACAACTTCAGAAGTTAAAGGATTAGATTTGGCACCTACACAAGTCATTTTAGAAGATCCTTTAACAAATGGGAGTCTTATTTGATAGAGAAATATTATAAGAGATTGTTGAGCATGCTGTTGTTGGGCTTCAATTATTTCTGAATAAGAAAGCTCATGCTTCAATAAACTTCACATGTGCTTATTAAGAAGAAAAATATCTGATCTTGAGTTTTATTTTGGATTTTATTTTTTTTACTAAACTTTGGTGAGATTTGAGCTATAACTCTTAAAATATGGATGGTCTCAATGCTCCTAAATCTAGTAAAAAAGAATCTAGCTAAAAAACACTATAGAGTAATTTCAACCTTCAAATGTGATGTAATCTAGTTTCTGAAAAATTGTGTTTGTTTCAATTGGATCTCTCTGTTTGTTAAAGTACTTTTTGGCAAACGAATAATCTAAGATTCAACAATGATAGATTTTGTGATTTAGTTACATGAATGACTAAATTGAAACAAATACAATCTTTCAAGAACTAATTTGAGATATATAATTCAAGAATCAAATTGAGACAACTGAAATTTCTTAGATACCAAATCAATAATTTATTCAATTATCTATAATTTTCTAACATATATAAATATTGTCTTTTTAAAAATAGTGACTTTATACACCTTAAACGGTTAAACCCTATTAATCTACATTTTAAAGTTATTTTTTCCCCCAAAACTAGTAATATCCAATCCTCATTTTTACCCATTTTTTTGGTAAGTTTAAAATCATGAAGATCTTTTAATATTGGTAGGGTAGGGTTCTTTCTTTTTCCTTATTTGCAACTTTTAGTGGGTTCTCTGGTGATGTTTGTTAATTTGTCTTTTTGCCCCTTTGGTAAGTACTTCCTTTACTTCTGATATTTTGTTTTTTTTTTTATTTTAGGGTTTGACCCACCATTTTTGTCTGCACACTGAACTTAATAGAATGGTTGACCCACCATTTATTCATATTCAAATTCAAAGACCCAATTTTCCTTTTGTCTTTGCCACCATTTTGATCAAGGTTGCATTGGCAGAGTGAATAAGTGTAAATGTAATTCAACCTATGAATATGATCTGACATGTTGCCTCTCCTTATACAGCTCAAAGTCATTAAGAGTTTTTCTTCTAAGAGGAGATATTATTTTTGTAAAAAAAAAGAATTGATCGATTAGTAAGGAGTTGTCTTAACTTAATAAAAAATTTGGAGTTTGAATTTCTGAAAATATAGCTGCATTAAAATTTAGTAAAAAGAGTTTTGCTGTTTATTTCCTATTTGGCTCGAATTCAGATTAGTCAACAAATGTAATTTGTTATTTGGACACCGAATAATTATTCAAAAAAAAAAAGATAAATTACAAGAGTTGCTATTGGAATATGACTAACTAGTGTTACATTCAACGTGCCTTTAGTTTTAAATATTATACCCGCTCCACTCAAAATTATTTTATGTTATGAAAAATTAACTTTTTGCATATTTCTTTTAATAATAAAATTACTTAATAATTTGTATTTTCATACTAAAAATAAGGCATGAGTATTATTCATGCCCTTGAATTTTGATCTACGTTTTAATTTTAACTCATAATTTTATTCTGTGTCAATTATAATTTATATGTTTTTAATTAGTTTCGATTATGTATCTGAGCCTAATGTTGTTAAAATATTTAATGGTAGATATTAATGCGACATCATATCTTGCATATATTAGTGTCAAAATCATCCACATACCCTAAATATGCTATATTAGATACCAACTTTAAATTATTAAAATGACCATGTGAACTCTTTAAAAACCCTCCTTTTGTCATTAATAAAGATTCATAAAGTCATTTTAGTCATTTTAAGTTGGTATATGATAATATTTATTGTAGATAATCTAATACTAATGTGTGCAAGATTGGGAGGTAACATCAACGTCTATCGTTAAATATTTTAATAATATTAGGCTTAAGGACATAATCAAAACGAATTGGAAACATATGACTTATAATTGACATAAAATAAAATTCTGAATTATAATTAAATTAAATATGAGTTAAAGTTTTTTGACTAAAATGAAGTTTAGTCTCATCATAACATTGATTTACCTGCCTTTGCTCGCATATTGAAATAAAATTATAATTTCATGTTGGGTAAAAAATTAATTGATTTTACACAAAGAAAATTGAATGAAAAGTTTTTGCAACAAATATTAAAATTTGTAATATTTGAAATTAAAAAGTACCAATAATTTGTGATGTAATAGTTGTTATTTTCTCCTTTGACTCTCAAGTCAGGCCACTCCTCTGACTTTTTTTCTTACTATCTTTGTTTCTGTTGAAAATATTGATTGAAAGTGATGGGACCCACAGAAGAAAATTTGCAATGTGAAGAAGGAAGTCCCACATCGCCCAGAACATTAGATGAGAAGGAGAATGGAGGTTATATATAGAAGCCTTGTCTCTTTGTAATATTAGTACCAATACAAGACACATTAGCTTGTATTTAATTCTTTCTTTCTTTATACTCTTGTTCTAGAGTGATGAGAGATGTAAGTTAAATACATGCTTAAGAGTGTGTGGGTGTATTTGGGTATCAGTTGGTATCTAGTATTAGGTACCAGGTATTTAAGAGAAGTTTCTGTGTGTTGTAAAAATTTACACATAGTATTTTCTCTGGTTGTCTTTGACAACGGTCGTGGTTTTTTCTCCGATTTTGGAGTTTCCACGTTATTTTCTTGTGTTGTGATTGTGAGTATTGTTTCCTGTTATTTCTCTGTTTTATTTGTGCCAAGGTATTTTTCAAGGGGGAAAGTTGTTTTTCCCAACAAGTGGTATCAGAGCCTATGGTTCGGTGGGATGTTAAATTCTTAGTATGCTCTTGTGGTTGCAACTTTGTCTGATCTTCCACAATCAGAAAAGAATTGTTCCCGGTTGCTTGAAGATTGTTCTTGGTTGCTGGGTTACTGGAACGAAGTGTGGTATTGTGAAAGTGCATGTCTAGGAAAGTTCTGGCTAAGGAAAGACTAGGTACTTAAGGGTGTCCATTGTGACCAACCTCTCTTTCCTGGGAACTTACCTAGTGTACTATTTACAATTGTGTTCACTATTCCAGTATACAGTTGCAATGTCAAATTTTTTCAGCGCGATGAGATTTGACATAGAGAAATTTGATGGGAGGATCAATTTTGGCTTGTGGCAAGTACAAGTCAAGGACGTGCTGATACAATCTGGGTTATACAAGGCGTTGAAGGGGAAGGTTTCCAGTAAGGATTCTGAAAAGAGCGGATCTAGTATGAGCGATGAGGATTGGGAGGAACTAGATTTGAGAGCGGCAAGTGCAATTCGTCTGTGCCTGGCCAAGAATGTTCTTGCAAATGTGCAAGGAATATCAACAGCCAAAGAACTCTGGGAGAAGCTCGAGGGGTTGTATCAGGCGAAGGGTATCTCAAATCGATTGTTACTTAAGGAGCAATTTCATACGCTTCGTATGGAAGAAGGTACAAAAATATCAGATCATCTTAGTGCTCTCAATGGTATCGTATCTGAACTAGAGGCTATCGGAGTCAAAGTTGATGATGAAGATAAAGCGTTAAGGCTCATATGGTCTCTTCCGTCTTCCTATGAGAACATGAAACACATTTTGATGTATGGGAAGGAGACTCTAAACTTCGAAGAAGTTGCCAGTAAAATTATTTCTGAGGAAAGAAGGTTAAAATGTAAGGGTCGCTCTATACCTTCGTCAGACTCAATGGCGGTAGCTAGAAGTGGGAGTAAAGGGAAGAAGAATATGGGTAAGAACGTGACTTGCTGGAAATGTAGACAGTCTGGGCATGTAAAAAGAAATTGTCCAGGTGGAGCAGGTTCGGCAAAAGGCTTCGAGGAAGATACAAACTCTGTCTCTCTCATTGCGGGGGAGGAATTTCTCTGAAAAGTGAGAAGTTTGAATCCTCATGGCATGTCCGCGTTGCCATGGAAGAGGATGAGTTGCTACTAGCGGGTCCACAATTGCACATGGGCATTGGTTGGCATTGATACAAGATGTGTAGTGGGATGATGTCGATGGCTGAAGAACTTCCAAGGAGAGCCAACATTGGAAGTTGCACCATAAATTTTTCAGCAGGAATTTTTCAACATGTGCCGAGGTGAAATTCCTAGAATTGGTTAATTCTAGGTGGATATACTCTTTTATGGTGGAGTATGGTAGTTCTTGGAACTATGATTGTCGGTATAGACAATGAATCAGTAGATGTGGTTACTTTCAATCAAGGTGGAGATTTGTTGAAAATATTGATTGAAAGTGGTGGGACCCACAGAAGAAAATTTGCAATGTGAAGAAGGAAGTCCCACATCGCCCAGAACATTAGATGAGAAGGAGAATGGAGGTTATATATAGAAGCCTTGTCTCTTTGTAATATTAGTACCAATACAAGACACATTAGCTTGTATTTAATTCTTTCTTTCTTTATACTCTTGTTCTAGAGTGATGAGAGATGTAAGTTAAATACATGCTTGAGAGTGTGTGGATGTATTTAGGTATCAGTTGGTATCTAGTATTAGGTACCGGGTATTTAAGAGAAGTTTCTGTGTGTTGTAAAAATTTACACATAGTATTTTCTCTGGTTGTCTTTGACAACGGTCGTGGTTTTTTCTCCGATTTTGAAGTTTCAACGTTATTTTCTTGTGTTGTGATTGTGAGTATTGTTTCCTGTTATTTCTCTGTTTTATTTATGCCAAGGTATTTTTCAAGGGGGAAAGTTGTTTTTCCCAACAGTTTCGATGTCAAGCTTTTTTAATTACCAAAGAAAAACTCCAAAATAGATCTAGGCCACAAATTTGGTAATTTAAAACTCCTATCATAAATTTTCTTCCCATCAGTACTTCACATCAGTTAGGAATGCATTTAAGTCTCAATTTTCTTCCTATAGTTTTTTTTTAAATATAATTTTAATTGTTTCTTCGTATTCTATTATTGAAAAGTATTTTCAATCTGGTTAGTGTGACAAACATGTATGCATATTTTTCACTTTTCATAAAAACTCTTTTAACTGGTTTCAATTTGGCATGAATCACTCACATATTTAGAGAAGTCTTTTGATTGGTTTCTATTGTTTATAAGTATTTTCAATCTTGTCCGTGACAATTTTTTCCTTTTTTTTTCTCTCTGTGCCAAAAAAAAATGTCATTGTTGAAATAAGTTGTTAGGAAGTATTATTCAAACGGCTTTCTGATAAAATATGATTATGCCCCTTCTAATTATTTAGAAACTAATTGTCTTAATTCAACTTCTCATTTATTAGAATTTAAATATAATCGAACAAGAAGATTTTTTTTTTTGTTTAAAACAGCAAGCTCTTCGATTAGCAAAGATGAGAGTTACCTCCAACATATGTTAATGTCATATCCTTAGCATTAAAACAATGTAAAGTGACATGTCTGAGTGATTGGGAGCTTCAGGTGGTTGAGGCTGAGGCATCATCGTTTTTTGCTCATAGGTTCGTCACTTGTTTCCTTGGTGTCATCAATTTGATGTCGCTCCATCTTTTCTAATCTATCACTATTAAAAAATTTATTGATTTTTAACTTATTTAGTTTGATGAGATTAGACTATAATAATGTGAAGCTCTTCAATTAAATTTAAAACACCTCCTTCTTTCTATTTCCTTTGTGAGAAGTCTCCACTTCCATTCACTCTCCTCTCGCCCGAAACCATCCTTACTTGTGCTCTCTCTTGTGGAAACACTTGGATAGCTCTTTCTCTCGTTTTAAGGGTTCCAAAGATAAGGTAAGTGTTCAAGAGCACCCTTCTTGTCAAGACCTAAAATTGGACACGTGACTGGTGTAGACGATATCTAGCTCTACTGCAAATCTAACTTATCCTAAGAACCTTTGTTCTATTCATTAACTTAGCTATCTTTTTGACTTAAGAACAATTCAACTTGCAACTAAAAATGAAAATTTCTTTTCCTTCATAAACTCACATTCATAAGCATTTAAATAAATGAATGCTTTTACAGTTAGCTTTTCATAATCTTAAATCATAAATTACAATATTTTGTGCTAGGTCCTACTATATGTTTACATAAATACATTCATAGAATGACCTACCCGATTACACAGCTTTTTCTAAAATTTACCTAACTTGACATAGGTCTAAGGTTCTTTACCTTACTCCAAACAATGAGTAGTTATCCTCGGCTCAAACGTTATTAGATATGGAGTCTTCTGTATCTGAAACTGTGAGGGGGTAAGTTTAACAACTTAACTTACCATAGATAGCCCTACCAAACAAACATATATAACCATGCATGCAACAAGTAAATGAATACAGAAAACATGAACAAGCTGACATTCAGAACCACTCAGCTCTTACAAGAAGTAATGATAGCAAGACTTTTCATGACACACATGGATATCTTATGCTCATTGGAACTCATACTTGTACTAGGATTAGAGCAAACATAACACACTCTAGCGTAAGAGAAAACAATAAGGCCCTAATGCACATTTACAGTGTGGAGTTCCTTTCTAGTGTTTCTTTGACTGTTCTCGCCTTGATGCTAAGAGACAATGCCGAAGCATAATACCATGGGCATTTGACTAGGCTAATGACAATCAACATATCATGACAAATAATCCTCACAAAGGAGGCACACACATGAACCAAAGGCAATCACAGATCATCTCATACCAAATACAAGAATTTAATTGCAATTTATTAACATTAAGGTCATATTCATAAGCATATCATACAAATTTCATACACACTTAGTCGATTGGGTCGCTATGGCCATTGCCATAGCCAGCTCTAATAACCCACCAAGCTCTCTTGAAGAACTTCAAGTCATTAGAGAAACTTGACCCACCAAGGCCTTTCGTTAAGGGGAAGTTGTGGATTAAAGGCTTGTCAAATCCCTTTCACTATAGGGGTTGTTGTGAGTCCTACTCAACTTAGCCCATTATCATGGCCATGAGATTTGTCGGAGAATCTACCGCATCAAGAGATCTTAGGCAGCATAATCGTACGCAAAATCAATCAAGAGCTCTTAGGCA
Source organism: Biancaea sappan (assembly GCA_037074585.1). Lineage (NCBI taxonomy): Eukaryota > Viridiplantae > Streptophyta > Magnoliopsida > Fabales > Fabaceae > Biancaea > Biancaea sappan. Next base: position 82,102,729 of record CM073492.1, read on the forward strand.
GTACAATCATGTGTAAAATGGATCAAATACATACATATACATAATGCAACATCCATATATCTACTTAGTCATGCATGTCATGTGTGAATGTGCTATACCTATAAATGATTTCAAGCTCAAATCATATTCCCCTTGCACTCACATGCTCATTATACATAATGCTTCTCACACTCGAACCAACTTTCTTATACATACAACACACAAATATATATATATATATATATATGACAATTGCTCTAGACATGCTTATATACATATTTAAGGAAATTATTTGTTCCCTATTCATAGGGTTGCTTTTAAAGTCGATTTACTTGCTTATCTTCTTGACTACTTGTATGCATTTCAAATGATTCATTGTGTCATTTACACAAGCTCAAGCACATACGTACACATGGGTACACATACTCAAATAAAATCACAATTTCAAATAAGTTTTGCTTCACTAGCTTCATTGGCACACCAATGTACCACATCAGGTCATACATACATACATACATATATATATATATATATATATATATATATATATATATATAAACATATCATTTGCATATTATTAAGTATACTCAATCTTATAGGTAGCTGACATATGCTGCAAACATCAATCAACTATATCGCTTGCACACACATGCAGAATTTACTCCTCAACAAGCATACAACAAGTGTTTTGAAATCCATGAATTCATAATGATAGGTTTATGTTTAGAAAATACAAACAAGGTAGAGATCTCCTCACCTTGGGTCCAAGCTACATTTCTACATTTTAAACCATAGAAGGAACATCAAGGATCTCATTGAAGGTCTAGAGAACAAGTCAACCAATAAACAATATAAAATCAAGACATAGGCTACCAATCAACCAACTTGGAATATGACTAAATAATGTTACATTCAACGTGCCTTTAGTTTTAAATATTATATCCGCTCCACTGAAATTTATTTTATTTTATAAAAAATCAACTTTTTGCATATTTCTTTTAATAATAAAATTACTTAATAATTTGTATTGTCATACTAAAAACAAGGCAAGAGTATTATTCATGTCCTTGAATTTTGATTTATATTTTAATTTTAACTCATAACTTTATTTTGTGTTAATTATAACTCATATATTTCCAATTAGTTTTGATTATGTATCTAAGCCTAATGTTGAAATATTTAACAGCAAATGCTGATGTGGTATCCTATCTTGCATACGCAGTGTCAAAATATTCACATACCTTAGATATGCTATGCTAGATACCAACTTAAATTTACCAAAATGACCCTGTGAACTCTTTAAAAGCCCTCCTTTTTGTCATTAATGAAGATTCATAGAGTCATTTTGGTTATTTTAAGTTGGTATTTGATATAATATATTTAAGGTGGATGATTTGACACTGATGTGTGCAAGATTGGGAAGCAACGTCAACATTTGCTGTTAAATATTTTAAAAGCATTAGACTTAAGGGCACATTGAAATGAATTAGAAATATATGAGTTATAATTGATGTGAAATAAAGTTCTAGATTATAATTAAATTAAATATGAGTTAAAGTTCAGGGTATGAAAGGTAATTTTAACTAAAATAAAGTTGTAGTCCCATAATAACATTGATTTAACTGCGCATATTAAAAATAAAATTATAATTTCATGTTGTGTAAAAAATTAATTGATTTTACACAAAGAAAATTGAATGAAAAGTTTTTGCAACAAATATTAAAATTTGTAATATTTGAAATTAAAAAGTACCAATAAGAGTTGTTATTTTCTTCTCTGGCTCTCAAGTTAGGCCACTCCTCTGACTTTTTTTCTTACTCTTTATTTCGATGTCAAGCTTTTTTAATTACCAAAGAAAAACTCCAAATTACATCTAGGCCACAAATTTGGTAATTTAAAACTCCTACCATAAATTAAATTTTCTTCCTATCAGTACTTCACATCACTTAGAAATACATTTAAGTCTCAATTTTCTTCCTATAGTTTTTTTTTAAAAAAATATAATTTTAAAAGTTTCTTCATATTCTATTATTGAAAAGTATTTTCAATCTGGTCAGTATGACAAACATGTTTGCATATTTTTCACTTTTCATAAAAACTCTTTTAATTGGTTTCAATTTGGCATGAATCACCCACATATTTAGAGAAGTCTTTTAATTGGTTTCTATTATATATGAGTATTTTCAATCTTGTCCGTGACAATTTTTTTTTTCTCTGTGCCCAAAAAAAATATCATTGTTGAAATAAGTTGTTAGGAAGTATTATTCAAATGGCTTTCTGATAAAATATGATTATGTCCCTTTTAATCATTTAGAAACTAATTGTCTTAATTCAACTTATCATTTATTAGAATTTAAATATAATCGAGCAAGAAGATTTTTTTAAAAGGAGCAAGCTCTTGGATTAGAAAAGATGAGAGTTGGCTCCAACATATGTTAATGTCATATCCTCAGCATTAAAGCAATGTAACGTGACATGTCAGAGTGATTGGGGGCTTAGATGGTTGAGACTGAGGCATCGAGAACAGATCTGTCATTTATCTTTAAAGATAAATAACATATTTATCTTTATATAGACTATGAAATTTGAGATTTAACGATTTAGATTTCAAATAGTAATTTTTTCTTTTGTTTTTTTAGTATTAAAATCTAGACTATTAAATCTAAGAGACAAGTATGTTGCTTGTCTTTGCAGACAAATAACAAATCTATTCTCTAAGGTATCATCGTTTTTTGGTCATATGTTTCTAGGCAGTTGAGGTTATTTATTCATATTTGGTTTTGGTGTTATCAAATTGATGTCACTCCATCTTTTCAAAACTATTAATGTTTGAAAATTTATTGAGTTTTAATAAATCTAATTTGATTAGGTTAGACAATAAAAATATGAAACTCTTTCAATGTTAATTTTTTATTTATTTATGAGACTCGAACCTCAAGATCTACTTAAAAGAAACAAGTGACGAACAACCTAAACTAACTAATGTAGATGATGTGGTTGCATCTAGGGGTATTCATAGGTTGGGTTCGATTCAATTTTGATCCTTAATCAAACCAAACTAAGCTTATAGATTTAGCAAAATAATGAACCTATTCAGTTTTAATTTTTAGACAATTTAATTGATTTTGAACAGTTTTGTTTATAATAATTTTTAATTTTTTAATTTCAATAAAATATATATAAATATAAAAAAAAGAGACTAAATTAATTGAAAGAAAGAGGCCAAATTAATTAATATATATAAATAATTTTGTTGACATAAAAGTATATAAATATAACATTATATATATATGAACCAAACAAACAGAATCAATTAAAATTTATATTTCAAAAACCTATTTAAACATTTTTTTTAGTCAGTTTGGTTTGACTTAATTATTTGGTTAGATTTTGAGCACCCTAGTTGCATCCTTGTTTGCCCAAAAAAAAAAGAAGGCAATGTAACAACCAAATATTCTTAAAATTTAAAATATTAAAAGATTTAACATTGGATAGGATCAATGAACACGTAATTATAGGCTCAATAAAATCTAAAAATGAAATAATTTATAACCCATGTAAGTAAATAAAGGTTAAATGATTTTTTGGTCCTTATAGTTTCTCTTAATTTTTAATGCGACCCCTATAATTTAAAAATTTGTAGTTGAATCTTGATAGTTTCACAAATTTGGATTTAAGTACATGTGGGTCCAATTATTACGAAAAGACAAAACTAACTCCACTAACCCCCAGTACAATGACTAAGGTACCCTTATTTATGAATATATCCCTATCAGTCTAGTTGGTACCCTTATTTATGAATATATCCCTATCAGTCTAGTTGGTCTGTGCGCTGCTTCGCTTGGTGTAGTTGGTCTGTACATTGCCATTTGTGCTTTGATATGCTATTTAGATCACTGACTGTTAAACTGAGAGTCTTCAAACAATTATTAGGCCCTTGCTTTTGCATCTAATACTTTCTCTTTCATACTTTCTCTTTACTTGCTGTGTCATCTGTTCAAAATGTGGATAAAGCTTGTCATAGAAAAATTTTAATAGGCACATTCTTTAGAGTTGGACTGAATGCTTCCTATACCTATCTTGTTTCTGTTTTTCTACACATCAATTAATAAAGATTGAGAGGGATTAAAAACTAGAAGGCTGGATATCACTGAATTTGTTTATCTTATGTAAACAAATGATTGTGCTGGACTTGTCCTCAGCTTTCCCCTCATTAGAGCATCTACTGTATTTGAACCAATGTCAGATTCATTTCTTAGTTTTGCTTGCGTTGCTGTACGTCCTCCTTATCATTTTCATTTGTGCAAGAATTCTTATAGTGGCAATATGGCTCTTATGACCTAAACATCTTTGTTCTTGAGATGATACAAGGGCTTGAATTTTGAAATATTCTTTCCAAGGTATTTGGTTGATGTATTATCTTTGCATTTCCTTTTTTTTTTTTTTTTTGGGTCATTGTTAAATTTAGCTATTTTAAAGTGAATACAGATTCTCATATATTTATTATTTAATTGCTTCCTTTACTAGAGTTCAATTCTGGTTTCTGCGGTTTCTTTTGCCTGGCAGCTCAAATCCCTGTAATATCATAATCTTTATATTTGAAAAGTTGTCCACTTCTGAAAACAAAGATGATTATAATTGTCAATCCTATTTTATAGTTATGGCTGACTTGAGAACAAAGATGATTGCTGCTGCAGCTATGACTTGGTGGCTGAACATGATTTACGCCATTTGGGAATATTACATCTCCATTGTTGGGATTGTTCTTTGCAGGCAAAAGATTAGTAATAAGCCTTGCATTGTCGATTTCCATGCCACTGGAAGGGATGCACAGTCCAATACTAACATAATGCTGGAGATGGATACCGAAGGCGAAGATGAGGAATTAGAGGACAGTGTGATGCCCACTGCAGAAGAAATTGAGATGCGTGGCTCCGAGGCTGCTGTAAACAATATGTCTGAGGCCACATTTAGCTTAAGGAAAAGGCGAAGGAGAAGTAATGGTGATGAACTTGTTACAGTCCTGAGAGATGTCACAAAAGGGCTTGGGGATTGCATTAAGGTTGCCTCCGCTTCGCTATGCATAATGTTTGAGAAGTTGGCACATGAAGCAAATATGGTTGCAAGGAAGGAATGGCTTTATGGAGAGTTGCTCAAGGTTCCAGGGCTGACTCAAGTGATTGGAAGGGACGACAGTTTGCTGGTTCTGTTTCCTACCATACCGGATGACATGAAGGCTAAATGGGTTCAAGTTGTCCTTCAGTAGAGTATTATGTATAACGAACATTAGTAGCTAGCAATGTAATGGTGTATGAAACTTTTTTGTGTTTTGTGATGGAATATATAAGTTGTTGTTTTGGTATCTGACAATGTTGCGAGTTTTAGACCACACTTTATAACAGTTTGGAATATGTAAGTTTCTTATGTGTTTTGTGTTGGAAGTACTTGTGTCTTCTCTTGAAAAAAAAATGAAAAATGAAAATTTTACTGTACTTCGACAATACTATGATTGAGAATATGTAATTGTGACATGAAAAAACTGAGCACAATTGAGAAGAAAATGAAACATTTCCATTAACAGAGAGTTCAAAGGTTACATACTGTTAATGGTGATTTTTGGCCTAAAGCCAAATCCGACAACAAATATTTGATTCTATCGAAAACGGTGTAGATATTCAAAGTTATCGGGTAATCTTGTTTAAAAGACAAATGTGTCGAATGCAAGTGATTTGACAAGTATTGTACGAAAGAGTATGAGGCCTGAAATAACTTTTTTTTGCAGAAGTTAAATAAAAACTGTAAAGTTGCAGGAAAGTAAGTTGCAGAACGTAAAGTGCATAAAAAGTAAACAGCAAAAAGTAAAAGGTAGAATGTAAATCGCAGAAGGATAAAGTGCAGAATGTAAGCGATAGAAAGTAAATTGCTGAAAATAGATTACTGAAAGTTAAAGTGCAGAAAATTTAAAGGAAAGCGATTAAATTGCATAAGGAAAATGAAAACAATTAAATGACTGGAATGAAATTGTTAGAACTGATAAAAGGATTTGAATTAAATTGATTGAAGTAACTGCCTATCTATCTAATCATTACGTAAGTGACGGTTTACATTGTTTGACAACTGCCCTAATCTATGTAAGTAGCAGTTTACATTATCCGACATAACTATCTTAAATTTTGGAGTAATGGTCTTCGACGGCCTTCGTCCGACAATCTCTTGCTTTCATCATTCGATAACTAAGTCATACCACTAATTGACATCTCCATCACTTGATGTCTTTTGTTTTTGACTTGTTTATTTGATGATATTTTAATCGAACTTGCATGTTGGACGATGTGTCTATGACGATTGAACTTCGACAGACGTGCATGGATGTCTGCGAATCATCACTAGTTTGATGTCTATCCTTCTTACTCCTTTCTGTCAAATTTGTCTATGTCGAATTGTTGATCTTTGTTGAAAGTGCCAGATCATTATTTTAACACTTAGACAATTGACATCATTTTATTACATTACTGAGAACGATTACTTGTTGGCAAGCAAACTTTTTTTGTTGACTAATATTTTTATTTAAAAATAATCATCCAACATATATTAAACAACATTTTACGGTACTCTAATTTTACATTTCCAACAGAACCATGATTGCTAGTTTCCATCATACAATGTCTATATCTTTTTTATGAAAACAAACATCACAAATAACAACAAAAGTATCACTGCAGCCATTGCTACCTTATTTCCCACCACTCCACCACTTCCATCATCATGCCCTCCATTTCTCTCTTCACCATGGCCACATTGCATTCAAGACGTGGAATCTGATTGCAGATTATAGCACTGTCCTTGTTCTCAATGGCATTCACCCACTGAAAGAATGCACACTTGCCACTCTTGTACTTTGCGTACACGCAGTTGGGGTTCTTTTCGAGATGAGAAATCTTAATAGTAGCCAGTGAACACTTGACCTAAAATATCTTTTTTTGCCTATAAGCTACTTGACCACTTCATCCAATTACAAAAATAGATTACAACTTTTCCATGTTTGACATTTTCCCATTCAAGAGGTACCCAAATCTAAAGAAAGTCCATTCAAGAGGTACCCAAAATGGGTAAGAGATGCATAACAATTGACACCAGAAAAATGGGAGTATAGGGAGTATATATTGAAACTAAGCCAAAATGGTTCAAAATTAGTAGCAGCAGCGGCAAGAGACTAACCCATTTACACCAATTATCATTGCATAAATTTGAGAAATAAAATGTATTCATTTTGCAAGTCTAACATCAGTTTGAGATCATCATATGACAGTAACCCATTTTCCCTTCCATGGGCAAAATCACCATATGGAAGAGGCTTAAAAACAAAAAGAGAAAAACTTGCGTGTGGATGGTTTTTGAGCATAGTCTTTAAAACTGGACCGGTTATTAAATCGGTGGAGGCATCAAATCAAGATTCAATGGTCGAACGATAGTCAAACCGGTAGTAATTAAAAAATATTATATATATATATATATAAATATATATAATTTAAAATATTAAAATACTTAATATAATTAATAATTCATGTCAATAATTCATCATAATTCAAAACATCCACAATTTTAAACTAGGTCTAAATAAAAAATTTTCATATTTTCATAATTCATACAATCAAAAATAAAAACTAAGTCTAACAAAATTAAAATCATAAACAAAAATAAAAAATCAGAAATCAGAAATCTCAAATCTCAATATTTTATTTCATATAATAAAAAAAATCAGAAGCAAAATAAAAAAAATGCAAAAAAAATATTCAAGGGTAAAAAAAAAAAAAGAGGAACCGGCTCAACCATTGAACAGCCTAGTTCAAAATCGGTTAAGCCGGTTCAATGGGATGCCGATTTTTTTGCACTGTCAGAGCTGGCGTCCACTCGTCCACAAAGGCGTCGAAGGCGAGTAGGGTGGAAGCCAATTAGGGCTTTCTCTAGTCTATTTTTCCTCTTATTCAAAGAACAATTTTGAATCAAGAGTAATTTAGTAAAATTACCTTACATATTCTCTTTCATTTCCATTAAAAAAATATATACCAAACAAAATAATTTTTCTTTTTCTCTATTCAATTTTGTCATACCAAACAAAATTTTTTTCTTTTTTCTTTTTTCTTTTTCTTTCCCTTTTCCTTTTCCTTTCCATCTCACTTTTCTTTTCTTTTCTTTTAAAAATTTTTCTTGCGTACAAAATGAGCTCTCAATGTATCATAGAAATCAGGCGTAGCAAAATACAACCCCCAAAAATAAAAAAATCCAAGCAAAAAGCTTGAGAGAAACTTTGAAATTTCATTGACGAAAAAGTGCTCCGCACGATGCTCAAAAAGCATTTATACCATGCGCTAATCAATTTCCAAAAAATAAAAAGAAAAATACCTAAAATAAGAAAATTACAAAAAAGCCAAAAAAAGTCACGAAACAATCGAAATTGGGTTCGCCGGCTTGGGCTTCCTGTTGGGTCCAACGGTCAACTTGTCACAACCAAATTCTTTCAGCACTCAACTTGAAATGCGGCATTCACAACATCCTCATTTTCCATGTAGAATAATTCTAGAAAAAATTATTAATTTAATCTTCAAAAGATTATAATTTTTTCAATTTGGTCCTTAAAAGATCAAGTATCTTAATTTAATCTTTGAAAGATTATATTTGCCTCAATTTGAGTCTTTTCATTACTAACAAAACTTACTCTTGCTGAATCTCAATTTTCGTTACTAAAAGTCATTTTCATAAATAGAGGGACCAAACTGAAAAAATACAATTTTCAGAGACAAAATTGAAACACTTGATCTTTCAAAAATTAAACTGAGACAACTATAATTTTTTGAGGACCAAATCAATAATTTACTCTTAATTTTATCTGGCCAACCTATTTTTATTAATTTATTGTCAGTCTTGTGAAGCTTTCTGGATCTCTTGCTCTGAGAGAAGCCTAGAGGTATGAACAAATTCTGAAGAAGAGGGAACGTCAATGGCATCCAAGTCGATGGAATTCACAGAAAAATGGGTCCTAATTGCATTGATAGTTCTCTCTATAAATTCTGTTCTTGCCAAATATTCCTTCATTTGGCATACAAAATCTCTGTGTCCTCTTGCCTGCACCATATCAACTTAAACAATTGAATAAAAAATATACACTTGGTGTAAATTTGATGACATTCATAGTATATGCAACCACACAGACGAGCAGAGAAAGTATGGCTAAATATATAACATTCTTCATTTACTGAAATGATATAAGGTAAATTATATTAACTTCCCTTGAGGCTTGGCTAAATTACAGTTAGTACCCTTCTAGTTTTAAATATTACACTTGCTTCCCCTCTCATTTATCATTTGTCATTGACATTAGCTTTTTGTTTACAATATGTGTGCTTTTCAATAATAAATTTACTTAACAATTTTTAAAGTCATATTAAAAATGAAGTCACAGTTTCATAATAGATGTTAACATTAATTTAACTTCTATATTATCATGTTGAAAATAAAATTGCAATCTCATATTGTATAATAAGTTAATTGATTTGATATGAAGTAAATTGGAAGGAAGAGTTCCAAAATATATATCAAAATGTCAAGCGAGCTGAGTGCAATTGAAACTAGAAGGGTGCTAAGGATTGTAAGAAAATTGATAGGCTTGATTGTGTGTGATAGGTAGCCTTATAACTAAAATGCCTAAGGCAATTTGGTTTGGCTTCTTCACACTTTATAAGCCACTATATTTTCTCTTCACCCACCAATGTGGGACCTATTTCCAACAAGGATAATTAAACCAAACCTTAAACCTTAATTCCTAAATCCAAATCTTGGGGGAGGTTAATGCAATTTACCCAAAAAATATATGTATAAATATAAACATCATGGTAATATCATTATTGCTGCATCATTAAACTGCGTCTGTATGTCATTCTTCTACCTTGGCAGTTGGCATCAAATGCATGCACATATCAATGTGTTTAAAATGCACATTTGATCCCTCAAAATTTAGAAGCAAAATGCATTTTCTGCAGTTACTATTGAATTCTTTTGAGATGAGTATTAATTTCTAATTGAGTTTGTCATGGTCCTTCAAATTCCAACATGTCAGCATGGCATGTCATCTTCCATATCCATAATAGTTTTCTTACACAGGAAAACCTAAGGCCTATTAGAAATGGGACCATTTTAAAGGCTTATAAAGGCAGGAACATTCTGGGACAGAAAATATTAGAAATACAAGTGAAGAGGAAAAAGAACTATAGGCTTACTGATCGGTAAATAGGAGCCTTTGAAGGTAATTTGAGATACGACATGTTCTTGACCTCATAATCCCATAAAAAAGACGTGTGGTGTACCCATCGGTTCTTGGTTATTGATTGAGCATTTCCACCAAACTTGTGATCACCAAAGACATAATCTACGAGGACAAAAGAAAGAGGAATCCCATCAGAAATTCATTAGAATTTACAAGGAAGAAGTGTTAAACTTAAGGAATGACTTGCTACAACAATGAAATCAGTCCACTTGGTTCTCAAAGCAAAAGTCATATATTCTTCCAAATGCAAACCTAGCCAAAAACTTCGTAAAATTATAGGTTGACGTCATAAGTGTTGCATGCATTGCATGACCATTGTCAAGTTAGTTGTCAGATGTTGCAGTCAAATTTCAGGGGAAAGAAAAGAAGAGAATTATCACCATCAAAATTAACACTAGCTCAAATATGCATCCATGGTGAAAGATACAAGTACGACAAAAATATCTGAACTACTGTTAAGAGCCATCATTTAGGAATGCAGATAGTTAATGTAGCTCCACATTATCATTGTTCAGAGTGCAGTTAACACAACAAGAATGTTAGTAAAAGGGTCTTAAACATTGTAAAAAGTATGTTGTTGCAGAGCTCAATCATTGTACCATTCTCACGGAGACAGAAATCAGCAAGCCCTTCAAAAACTTGACTATACAACAGACCACTCCACGACATGATGGAGCGGGGAAAGGGCTTCACATTGGGAACAGCATCTTTATTACATATGAGAGTAACAAATATAGTGCCATGGTCAACAACAACAGTGCCTCCCCCGGTAAACCTTCTGATGATGGGAATATGATCTTGCAGCACTGACTTGACTTCAACAAGTTCTGCAAGTTTCCTATGTAGAGAACCCACGTTGAAATTTAAGTCCTTTTCTCTTGTTTATTCTTATTCTAGAGAGAGAGAGACACACACACACAGAGGAAGAAAGAAGAAAAGAAAATTTCCCCCTTCTCTTGTATATAAGAAGCAAGTCAACAAATGACCCAAGTAAGAAGCAGAAAATAAATCAATGAATAGGACAAATAAATATGGTACACAGTCAAGGAAAGTGAGACTATAGGACAAGCCAACACCTTATTCTTTTCAGTTTTCACATATTGATGAGCTTTTTAAGCTCCACCCAGACTTGTCTTCAATGTATAGAGAAGTGAATTAACTTTGAACACAGACATGCATGCCAAACACATTGCAAGAAAAAAATTGTATGAGATTAGTACAGTCAGAATATAATTCTCAGAAAAAGGGGCATATTTAAAGAAATAAAAATTAAAAAAATACCCAGATAAGCCCATTACAATGGCAGGGGAACTGGTTCCATCATTTATGAGGCACCAATTGTCTGAGCTAGCTCGAAGCAGCCATTCCTCCAGATGCAATTGCTGCAAAATAGGAAGTCCTTTCAACCTAACCAACTTCATCAATGGAGCCCCCGCATCTCTTGCCTTTCCCACAATAGCCATTATCCAGCGCTCAACTTCTGCATTTGAAAAGAAATCTATTTGATGCTATGGAGTATAGCAATTAGAATAGATCAAAAATCAAATGAGTTTATTTTAGTCATTTAGTGTTCAATCATTGCTAACTGACTCCTTCCTGCCGCTCAGTTTACTGTATACAACGGAGATCATTGAAGTAAAACCTAGCTTATCCTTTAAATAAGATCAATTCTCACAAATTCGATTAAATGCTAAATTTCCAAATTTTTATCCACAACTGAAAATGTATAATCAGAATTCAGAATAAAACATGTTTACTACTCTTGTAAATTCAACAATATTCAGCTTCAGATAATCTCACCATCACTTTGTTGCCGTTGTTATTTTCTTTCTCAAATATTATTAAAAACTAAATGTTAAATAATACAAATTTATCGAATACTTTTGTCATTATAAACACACAGAGTGTGTTCAAAGGTTATTGCTGCCAAGACAAGGTTTGGTTTTGAGAAGTCCCTGTTTGAGCACATATTGCTAAACCATCTCAGAGACCCCACAGCTGAAATGATGCCCAAAGACGAGATTAAGCAGCAGCACAAAGCTGGAACCGTCAATTCAGAAGAGAGGGTTCTAGAATTTGCCTTCTAAGATCTAAACTAAGGGTTGGTCTTTGATATTTGTCACCAAAATTCGCAAGCTAAATTAGTAACACAGAGGAGTAAAAAAGTTCAAAAAGCAACTGAATTAAATCATTAAAGATAAAAGAAACTGGAAGATACCCGTGGAAACCACCGCGCGTCGATGGCCGATTACTCCGGGTTAGCTGCGCTTAGCGTGGAGGCGATGCTAGAGGAGTGACAATAAAATGAAGCAAAGGGACTAAGACGTCCGTTGGCCCAATATTTATTTTCGTCCCTTCATTTTGTTCTAATTTGATCCTTTAATTTTAGTTTGAGTTTCAGTTTTGTCCTTTAAGTTTATTCTAACTTAAAAGTTATATTTTGGTCCTTTAATTTATTAATTTTTTTTTGTGCCATTTTGGTTTTTTTTAAACAAAAGTACACTTCATGTTTCTAATGTTTAAAATAAGTTTCAATTTCGTTCTTAATATTTTTTTTACATCAGTTATGTCCTATATATTTATTTTTGTTTCAAATCCACCCTTTTTATTAACTCCGTCAAATCTATTAATGAAAAATACTGATTGGATAGTCCACCTTATACATCTCAAATAATACATAATTTGTCATGCGGCAACTATGTGCAGATATATATAAAAAGACAAAATTACCCCTAAATTCTCTCTCTCTCTCTCTTTCTCTCTCCCCATCTATATGCTTCTCTCTTTGGCCTTTGCCCCTTTCGCCTTCCAAGATCCAACCTTCCCAATCCCAACCCTAAGAAAAAGCAAGTGGGTGGCAGAATCCAATACATAACAGTGGAGCCAACGACGATGATGAAGAAGAAGAGTGAGAACCGCAAGTGTATATATGTTGCTTTGTTTTATGGCTGAGAAATAGAGATGACAACCTTATCCCCTCGACTCATCTATCTCTCTATCAAGCTTGTTGTCTCTCTTTCTCTCTCTCTTTCTCTCTCTCTTTCTCTCTCTCACTACTAGCATGCTCCCCTATTTTGTGGCGATGAAACAAAAGAGACGCCCTCCGATCTTCGGCTTCTTCATCTTCTCCCTCTTCTTCATCTCACTCATTCCTCTCTCTTTCTTTTATAGTTTTGTCACTTTGTGTTGCATCTCTTCAAGCGCTCTCTGTCTCTGTCTTTATCTCTCTCTCCCCCCTCTTATTAGGCTCTCTCTCATTGACAAGCTCTCTTAATTCTCCTCCTAGGAATGTGCATATGTAACTTGGCATCAACAACAACAACCTCCTCCCACCTGTTGTTCTCACTCTTCTTTGTCACTGCTACTAACCCCACTACCATGCATTAGATTCTGCCACCCACTTGCTTCTTCTTGCGGTTGGGACTGGGAAGGTCGGATCTTGGGAGGTGGAAGTGGTAGAGACAGGAGGCAAAAGTAGAGAGAAGGGCGGAGAGAGAGAGCGAGAGAGAAAATTTAGGGATAATTTTGTCGTTTTACGTATATCTAACATGATTGTCATGTGACAAATGACGTGTTATCTAAGACATGTCATGTAGACCACCAATCAACATTTTTTGTTAGTGAATTTGACGGCATTAGTAAAAAGATAAATTTGAAACAAAAATAAACATATATGACATAATTAACACAAAATATTATGGATGAAATTAAAATTTGGTGTAAATGTTAGATATATGAAGTATACTTTTATCATGATTTTTTTTTAAATTTTCTTTTAGTCCATCAATTTTACTTTATTTAATTTGGTTATTTAACTTAGATGTGTCATTGAAATAATTTCTTTTCCTCAACGCTTTCATATAATTTTTACCAGAAAAAGGTTTAAAGAAGCTATTAGAATTAATCAAGAAATCATATAAAATTTTTATATTAAGCATTTTGGTGATATTAAAAAAAGAAACATTAGAACAGTAGTTGTAAGTTAAAACAAAATAAAATTGAGGGACAAAAGGAAAATTAAAGTTATAGGATAAAACTAAAATTTAAACTAAAAGACCAAATGAAAGAAAATAATAAAATTAAAACTTCAAATATTATAGAATTATGCAACCAATATAAACTTAAAACAAATTTAAAGACCAAAATACTAATTTAGCCCAAAAAAAAAGATCATGCTTGTCTGCCAAGGACACTTATTAGAAACCCACAGCTTTTGGTTGGCTATGGGCTTCTAAAGACCCTCCTGCAAGGGAGGGAAGCAGGTTTCAAGAAAAACCCTCCCCCTTTTTTTTAATTTTAAAAAATCTCATTAATAATAATAGTAAAAAAATGTAACTTTTAAATCACATTAAAGGTAAAAATAATATTTTAGTCTTTTATTTTTCTTTTAAATTTCATTTCAATCATCTATTTTTAAGACATTTTATATTAATTTTTTATATTATAAATTCATATTGGTTCGTTTTTGTTCCGTCAAAAGTGTAAAACACTTCAACATAATTAATATCACATATCACTCTACTTTATATATAATCAATATTTGAGTAGATATATCATATCAACATTAAAATAATAAAATACTAATTGAGTAATAGTGTTGTTGAAAAATAATTAAAACTGTGTGAATTAACATTTAAAACATAAAAGATTAAGATGTAAATTAATATAAAAATAAAAGACTAAAATACTATTTTTGTTCCATTAAATAAAAGAAACGGAAAATCACTCCCATGTAAACCTATTAGGGACGATATCTCTGTCCAGTGGCCTTGTGGGACTTGAACAAAAATTCATAAATACTAAAGTACTTAGTTTGGATATTTCTTATTTTTATTTTTATTAAAAATAAAAATAATTAAAAATAAAAATAAATTTAAAAATATGTTTAATTGAGTTAAATGAAAATATTTTATTAAATTTTTTTTTAAAATATATCTAAATCTGAAAACACCAAAAAAATATTTTTAATATTTTAAAAAATATATTTTAAAAAATAAAAAATAAAAATAAAAATTCATAAACCAAACCAAACATACGCTAATTTATTATCTTCTTCTTCCTTCAAATTTTCTTTCTTGTTAAGCTTCTGAAGTATTTTTTTTTTAAATCATTTATCCTGAAATGTTTCAGCATTGAAGTCACACCCAACGCCACCATTACCATCATCGTCATCCCTCTGCTTATTCCTTCTTCTCGTGCTTATCCAACTTGCAGGACACCCATCTCTTTTATCACCTTCTTTCTTCGCTTTTTAAGGTTTGATTCAGATTGGGAACCATTTTTGTGCTTATCCAATTAGATTCCTCCTTATTCCCATCTCTGGTATCATCTTCAGGTACTCCCTCTGCTTATTCCTCCTTCATGTGCTAATCCAATTATATTCGATCAAATTTAAACTGCTTCTGGGTTTGCTTTCGCCTCATAAATCTTTGTTACCTGGGTATCATTTTTCCTTAAATCGAAGGAAATGGAGGAAACCGTTTTCGCGGATCCGTTGTTCTTCGGAACAAGGGCTGTGGCCCCGCCCGATGACAAAACCTGCAAAAATTGGTTTTGAAGAAAGGCAAGAACCAATTCTAGAGAATACTCAGATTAGAAAATCTAGTTCAGGACAATGTAATCAGATAGAGAAGCTGGTTTTGTGCAATAGGTACCGTGAGGCACTGGAATTGTTTGAAATTCAGGAGCTAGAAGATGGTTATGATGTGGAGAGTAGCACGTACGATGCGTTAATTAGCGCTTGCATTGGTCTGAAATCGATCAGAGGGGTTAAGAGGGTGTTCAATTACATGATTAACAATGGTTTTGAGCCGGATCTGTATATGAGAAACAGGGTGTTGCTCATGCACGTGAAAAACGGTATGATGATTGACGCACGCAAACTGTTTGGTGAAATGCCTGACAGGAACTTGTTGTATAAAGGATTAAAATGCAACTTAAAATAAAAATAAAGGACAGAAATACTATTTTTGTTCCATAAGCTAAAAGAAACAGAAAACCACTCCCGTGGAAACTCATTTGGGATGATATCTCTGTCCGGTGACTCTGTGGGACTTGAATTCACTATCTTCTTCATCCTTAAATTTTTCTTTCTTGTTAAGCTTCTGAAGTATATTTTTTTATCATATATCCTGAAATGTTTCAGCATCGAAGTTTTCAGGTGTTAGCTCTAGCTCATGCATATTAAAGGATTAGAAATGTACAAAGTCCAGATTTCCAACTCGACTTGATAACTCTTTTTTATAGCATTACTTGCTTGATATGAAAACTGCATGGACACTGTTAAAAGCCAACTTGCAAACTCGAATTATCATGGCTAAACCAATGCTTGCTCTGGAATTTGAAAGGTACTTGCCACCATTGTCATCCCTTGAAAACCTTATTAAGCTTTTGAAAGTGTTGGCTGATAGTAAGAGCCTGAAGTTGGGCAAAACCACCCATGCCCAGTTGGTTGTTAGGAATCAAACCTCAAAAGACAGTGACATCGCTCAAATAAACTCAATGATCAATCTGTACGTCAAATGTGATCAAATACTCATTGTGCGAAAGCTGCTTGATTTAATGCCAAAGAGAAATGTGGTGTCTTGGAATGCTTTAATGGCAGGATATTTGCATAAGGGGGATGAGTTGGAGATTCTAGGACTTTTCAAACTTTGGTTTCCTTGGAAAATTTATACCCTAATGAGTATATTTTTACTACAGTTCTGTCTTGTTCAGCTAGTGGGAGAGTTGAAGAGGGCAAGCAATGTCATGGGTATCTGTTGATGTCTGGATTGGTATTTCATCAGTATGTGAAGGATGCCCTTATTCATATGTACTCGAGGTGCTTTCACGTGGAACTAGCTATGAAGATTTTGGATATAGTCCTGGGGTACGATATATTTTCATATAACTCTATCTTGAATGCACTTACAGAATCTGGTTATACAGGAGAGGCTGAAGCAGTTTTGGCTAGGATGATGGACCAATTTGTAGCTTGGGATAATGTTACATATGTCAGTGTCTTTGGCCTTTGTTCTCAGATTAGAAACTTGCATTTAGGTTTGCAAATCCATGCCCAAATGCTGAAATCTTATCTGAAGTTTGATGTCATTGTAAGTAGCACAATGATAGACATGTATGGGAAATGTGGAAAAGTCCAGAATGCAAGAAAAGTCTTTGATGGCTTGCAAAACCGAAATGTGCTTGCATGGACAGCAGTCATGTCTGCTTACATGCAGAACGGATATTTTGAGAAAACTTTGAAACTATTTAGATTAATGAATCTTGAGGACACTCTGCCAAATGAGTGTACTTTCTCAGTTTTGCTTAATGCTTGTGCAGGTTTGGCATCATTGAGCCATGGCGATACATTACATGCCTAGGTTGAGAAAGCGGGATTCAAGAATCATATGATTGTCAGGAATGCTTTGATAAACATGTATTCCAAGACAGGAAGCATTGATTCAGCATATTATGTGTTCTCAGACATGGTGTATAGAGATACCATCACATGGAATGCTATGATATGTGGTACTCCCATCATGGGCTCGGAAGACAAGCTTTAAAAGTGTTTGAGGGCATGATATATGCTGGAGAACGTACAAACTAAATAACCTTTATTGGTTTTCTCATTTAGGTCTTGTGAAAGAAGGTTTCTTCTATTTGGATCAGCTAATGAAGCATTTTGAAATTGAACCTGGATTAGAGCACTTGACCTGTATGGTAGCGCTTTTGGGCAAAGTCGGTCTTCCAGACGAAGCTGAGAACTTCATGAAGACAGCAAGGGTCAAGTGGGACATTGTTGCTTGGCGCACTGTGCTTAATGCTTGTCATGTTCATTGAAATTACGGGCTGGGGAAACGAATTGCAGAATCTGTCATAAAGATGGGATTGCTATCAAATATGCATGCCAAGGCAAGGAGGTGGGATGGAGTTGCTAATGTTAGGAAACTGATGAGGGAAAGAAACATCAAGAAGGAACCTGGGGTAAGTTGGCTGGAGATAAGAAATGATGTACATGTCTTTCTTTCAGAAGTTGGCAATCATCCGGAGTCTGGCCAGATTTTCAAGAAGGTCCAGCAGTTGCTGGAAGTGATTATGCCACTAGGGTATGTCCCAGATATTGCTGGTGTGCTGCATGATGTGGAAGATGAACAAAAAGAAGGTTATCTTAGTTATCACAGTGAAAAGCTAGCCCTAGCTAATGGCCTTATGAAACCTATCCGTATAATAAAGAACCTTAGGATGTGTGATGATTGCCACACTGCTGTAAAACTAATTTCAAAGGTAACAAACAGGGGGATAATAGTTAGAGATGCAAACCGTTTTCATCATTTCCAAGATGGTTATTGTACTTGCACAGATTATTGGTAACAATCTTTTGGTTTGAACCACTAGTATCTGAAAACCTAATGGGTTCTGATTAATTTAATTCAAATTGGATCGGACCACAAAGTTTGTGTTGCTCTTTTTCATTTACAAAACTTGAACTTGAAACCTAATTTAAAAGGAGCAAACACCAAACCACTTTAACCAACCAACATTGGTGATCATTGGTAGTAATTTGATAATACTCTTTAGTCATGGTTTATCTGGGCAAACATGGTAAGGTATGGAACATAAAAGTATATACCAAAATCAGCATAAATGTTGCTCTTGTGGTCTGGGTATCTCTTTTTCAATTCCATCTTCTTATAGCCTAAAAAAGTTTCCATTGGTTCATTGACAAAACTTGTGTCTGAATGCTGCATTGAAAAGAGGAAGGTTCTCTGAAATGATTTTGACAAGTAAGAAATTGGATTTGTCTGCATTTTCCTGAAGTATATGTATTTATTTCTACACTCTCATATATATTCTTTGATGAGATGTAGGTTACGAAAGAGTCAATGTAGTGGAGCAAAACTGCAAAAGTGTATGGTGTAATCGTTTTGTGTGATTACAGTCTCAGCCTTAATTGAGATTGAAATTCATTATTATTATTATTATTATTATTATTATTGTTATTATTATTATTAGAGCAAATTACTGATTTAGTTTTTAAAAAATTATAGTTGTCTTATCTTGGTATTTGAAAAATTAAATATCTTAATTTAATCTGTAAAAAATTACATTCATCACAAATTAATTATTTTCATTATTAAATTACAAAATTTACTGTTAAAAGTCACTTTAAGAATTAAATTAAGATAAATATAATTTTTTATTAATTAAATTAAAATATTTAATCTTGAATAAATTGAGATAATTATAATCTTTTGATTAAATCACTAACTTATTATTATTATCCCAAGATCAGTTTTGTTTTGTTAATGGCTTTTTTTTTTATTTCCACTGAATTGCCATTATGTAAGCTCATTGATTTTCATTCCGTTGGATTTTAACTTGATGATAAATTGATAACACACACACACACACACACATTAAAAATAGAAATTGGCTAAGAGCTCAAAGAATATATGGAAAGATGCATATTATATATTTAAGAAATCAGCGAAAGCTGTTCTCCATAATTTTAAAAAATTCATTGAAATCTATCCTCCCATCTCCATTTTCATCAAAATTTCTGATCATCATTTCGCAGTTCCCCAGCTCTGTTGCTTCCTTCAAACCCAGAACACACAGAACTCTCTGCAACTCCCTCTCATCAATAAACCCATCTCTGTTCTCATCAAACACATCAAAAGCTTGCTTCACCTCCTCTATACTTGGCTCCTCCTCTTCAAACACCCCAGAAAGTTTATTGAAACCATAGTTTTCCTCAAGGTCCTCACTTTCTGAGCTGCAAAAAAATTCCATACTTTCCATCACCATTTTTATTTCGTCCCTCAAAAGAACCCCATCATCTCTGCTTCCATGAATCAGCCTCTCTTGGTGGCTCAACTCACAGTCTGAGACCTGTTTCTCTTCTCTCGCCTTTGAATTAAGTCGAGAGAGAAGGGAAAAACAGAACTTGGAGACAAAACTCTGTAATTTGTTGAAAACTGCACAGATAAAGAAAAAGTCCACGAACCCAAACAAGGGTTTGTTAGAACTGCAGGCGACATCGTTCTCTATTTGAATCAAGTCATAAAGCTGGCCGAGAACCATATCTGCAGATTATTAGAAAAAGATGTAATGTAAGAGTTAGAATTCTCAGATCCCTCTGTAGGGCTCAAATTGTTAGATTGTTAGAAGATGTGAAAGCTCTGATTTTGCTGGAATGGTTTGAAGAATGAAGGATTGATTGTATATATAGATACATATGTACTTCGATCCTTGAAGTTTGAAGCCATCAAAATGGTCAACTTTGAAAGGTCAGGAAGGAAGGCACCTGAAAAGTGTCAGAGGAAATTTCCAGCACAGAAGGAGGCTGGCCTGCTTTTCTTTGTCCTTTGTGGATGGATTTCTGCGTTTTGGAAATTTTCTAAACGTCCTTGTGGGTTAGGTGAGAAAATGGAGAGGAAAAGGAAAATCGTGTGGTTTCTCGGAAGGGGAAGTGAGAATATTTAATAAATTCTTGAGGTGAAGGTTCTCTGAAAGTGCACCGAAGTGGGTGAGAAGGTAAGCACTTTGAGAAGCTGAAAGGAAACTTGGTAAGCCGGTGACTTGTTCACTTGTTCCATCATAGTCATAATCAATGTTTTGAAAATTATATTAGTTATCAAATCAATGAAATTATTGTGCAATAATATAATTAAATATATATTTTATCTATTAAAATTTTAATTATCATAGTAAATAATAAAATATATATATATTTAAAAATTGACAAATTTATAATTTTATTAAGTATTTTTGTACATACTAAATAATAGCTTCTATTCTTAATAATGTAACATGAATAACACACATCTAAAATAATACATTAGCATCTATAAAATGTATAAAAAATTACAAAAAAATAGTATGAGAAAATAAAAAATAAAATAAAAAAGAGTAAATTATTGATTTAGTCCCCAAATAATTCTAATTGTTTCAATTTAATCTCTAATGAATTAAATGTCTCAATTTAATCTTTAAAAAATTACATTTATTTTAATTTTGTCTTTCTATTTATCAAAATATTTTTTAATAACCAAAAAAATTGGATTTACTAATAATAAATTTGACATTTTAGCAACAAAAATATCAAATTAAGATATTTAATTTTTAAAAATTAAATTAAAATACTTAATCTTTTAAAAGTTAAATTAAAATAACTATAATATTTTAAAAGTCAAATAAATAATCTATTAAAAAAAAAGAATCCTAAAACTGATCGAACTATTAACTCATTCAATTTTTCCAATTTTAGTAGGAAACCAACTCTATGAACTAAACTTGAGCAAACGAGGGATCGACCAATTTTTTCAATTTTCCATTCAGACTGGTTGGTTCAATCCGGTTTTTTAGGAGTGGTCATTATCATAGGCAAGACAGGTGAAAGTGAAGATGTAATTGCGTGTTTGACTATGCATGGTTTGAGACGTCTCATGTGGGACACTGCAAAAAAAATTAGCACACCTCAACTTCTCAGAAACTCATTGACAAGAATGAAACTGAAATTTTAGTTAATATGGTTCCACACAAACACATAGATTTGATCTTGTCAAGAAATTTTGCAGAATATAGAGAAGTAAAACAAAACAAAAATCTTAAAAACACACACAGATTTAACGTGCTTCAATCAATATGATCAATATTTTACTTGTAAAAAGTGTATTATACATAATGAAACCAAAAAAAAAAAATATGTCCAAAAAAAAAATGTATAACCGCTCCAAGATGAAATACAAAACAAGTTGCTACGTAATTAAGTTACATATATCTCTTTCAGGTTGTGTACTAATATTCGGGTCGGTTTATAATGTGATTCGTCAAAAAAAAAAATCACGGCACTTAATAGATCGACTAATTCTTGGTAGACTAAAAAGTTAAATGGAAACAACCATAAACATATATAAAGAGTAGATTCCTGAATAATTAAAATTAAATTATTTATTTAGTTCTCAAAATATTATAATTATCTCAATTTAATCCTTAAAATTTTATATTTGTGTCAAATTGATCTTTCCTTTTATCAAAAGGACTTTGAATAATGAAAATTTTAAGATGTAGTAACAGTAAATTTTTGTGATTTAAAAACAGAAATGATCAAATTAAAACACATGTAATTTTTTAAAAATTAAATTAAAACACTTGATTTTTTAATTATTAAATTGAAAAAAATTGTCATCTTTAAGAGATTCAATAAGTAATTTACTCAATTATTAACTTACATTGTTGTTGACTAAATCTTGAACCAACAGAAAAGATCTCAATTTGTTGTGAGTTTAAGTCCTTTTCATCATCTGCCTTTCCAACCAAAACATGAGCTAAACAAACACAATCTTAACTATTAAAGAACAGCCCAGAAGACAAGCATAGATATGAAAGTAGGAGAAACAAAAGAATTAACAACTATTTATGGGGATTATAATCAACTTTCCTTTAATTAGAGCTTAACATTAATTTAACTGTCTTTATGATCTTGCTAAAAATTAATTAAATTGAGAGAAAATCAATTAAAGGAGAGATTTTTACAACATTTACAACATTTATCAAAATGTCAAAAGAACTTAGTGTAGTATTTAAAGCAAAAGGAGGGCCAAGTGTAATTTAGCCAAATCTTAAGGGAGATTCAGATTAGTATAATTTACCCATGATTTTGCAAGGTTGGGATAGGTTGACCAAATAGGTCAAACTAATATTGTCATCAGTCTGGACTGTTATGGGCCGCCACTTAAATGGCCCGGCCTGGCTTCACCCATTTATTAAATGGACTGCTTTTTAATGTTCATATCTGTCAGCTTAGCCCTCAGGCTTAAATAAGCTAACCTGCGAGCCATTTTTTTAAAACTAATTAAATAATAAAAAAATTTTAGTGAAAAAATTAATAATTTTTATTCCAAGTTATTTATATTAAATTAACTATATGAAATATCTTATAGTAAGAAAAAGAAAAGAACCAATTAATTTGATTTACTTGCTTTTAGATTAAAATATCAATGAACAATGGTAAACACTACCTATAGGTTAATTAATCAACAGCCAATAGCCATAATAGGAAAGATTTAAAGATTTCATTATGTAGGAGTTGTAAATTTCTGCTTGATCTATAGTACTGTTTAACTATATATGCTTGGCATTATTTCTCTAACGAAAGTCACTTCCTGGAGAAATGCTAGTAAGGTACACAATTTTTATCCAAATGTTCACTAATCTTATATCATCAAGGATTGGACAAATAATCTCAATGTACAGGAGACAAAGTGAACTTATTGGAAATGGTCAAATCATCAATATTAGTTTAATTGAAACAACACTAATTATAACTGAACAATTGCAGTAGCAAAAATTACTATGCTGCATTTAAATATATAAAAATTATAGGTCATATTATTCTTCTAAACTTTATATTTTTATTTATTTTTTAATTAATTCTCTATAAATTAAAAGTTTACAATTAGACCCCATAATTTTTTTTAAAAAAAATAATTTAGCATTTTTTTTGAACGAAAGGATATGAATTCCATTAAGATAGCATAAAGCCGGGGTTACATCAGACATATCAGGCCTAAACATCGTCAAATACATTATAAGCCTGAAACTTATGGGAGAACAGTACATGATTTAAAAATCAGTTTCAGGCATAAACAATATAGCTATGAAACTAAACAGAAGCAACACACCCCTGACCCTAAATTTAGCAGACAAAAAAGGGGTAGCACACCTTTAACCCTAGATTAAAGCTAGTCTTCTGTATTTCAAACAAAAACCATAAGTTGTCACAAATGCCACAAAGCAAAGGGCCCACAAAAAAAATTTTGGGTTAAGAAGAAAATTGGATCTGAAGCTCTGAAAAACCACTAGAGCCACCCACCCCCGCCTACTGAAGCTCCAACCGCCTATGTTCGGAAAGTGCAGTGTCGACAAGCTTTCGGGGTAGATTTAGGTTCCGATAATGAACTTCGATTACATGCAGCTTCCTCCACCGTTGCATCCACCAGTGGCTCAATACTCTCCGATGATTCACCAGATCTGCTTGGATGAAAGCAAAGAGAGCAACCTCTGTTAACGAACACCTCATCGACTTCGATGGCAGCAACGACATCGATCCAGCAGTCATGGGACAAGCTTGCAAGAGAGAGAGAGAGGGAGAGGTGGCCTCTTCGACCACAAAGGCGGCAACGTCTACGGCTGGGGAAAGCTTCCAACTGCGAAAGCAAGGCAAAAAGCAGAGAGAAGATATTGGGTTGATGTTGCGGCTGCAGAAAGGAACAGATGTACCACCAACAGGTCAACACCTCAAGAGCTTTAGGAAAACAAAAACAAAAAAAGTACTCCCACAAAGGGAAGGGAAAATTTCTCCAAGAGATGAGAGGGAAGCTCCCACAAAAGAGAGAGGAACAACAATAAAAGGAAGGGAGTAGGTGAGGGCTACCTAAGGCAACTTTCACCATCAACGACACTCAACATGAGAAAACCCTAGTAGAGGAAACCCTGAGTTGACTCTACAAACAAACCTATTTAAGGATGTTGTTGAACTTATATCAATATGAAGTGTGATAAAGATATGATTTTGTATAGGGTTGTTAATTGGGTCCAACTGACCCACCACACACTAAGCCCTACAAGGTCAATAATGAGTATGAGTTCAGACGAGTCAGACCTTATATATTTTATGACTAAATAAATTTAGTCCATCCTAATTGATTATGGGCCATGAGCTTATTTATCTTATTTAAAAAATATACTTTTAGTTATTTAAAGATAGAAATTAGATATTGGAATAATCAAATTTCAAAAAATTTAAATTAAATTTCTAAAAAATATTAAACATTAAAATAGGGCACTTTTCTTTAAACTAAAACTTAAAATATAAAAAATAAAAATAAATAAATAAAAAGACTACAAGACCAGCCCACCCCAATCCACTTAAGTGTGAAGAATTTTGATGGGTCAGGCTAAAAGTTATTTTTAAAAATAGACTATTAAATTATTAATCCATTTCATTCCATTTACAAGTGTAATACCCGTGAAAAAAATAAAAAATAAATATATATTTGCAAACTACGGTTACTATTCCAATATACAGTACTATTCACCTATATAATACTATTCATGTACATGGTACTGTTTACATATACAATCGAAATGTCAAGTACTAGATATAGTTTGGTTATAAGAGAAAACTAGAAAGAAGTTCGTACGAGAAAATGACGTTTTATGTGAAAAAATATCCTTAGGGACTAAAATGAAAGGACTAAAATGAAAAGAAACTTAAAGGTTTAAGGTGAAAAGATAGTTTTTCCTTTAAGTTTCCAATAGTAACCAATAATTCAGTCTCCTTTGATTTACACAGTAAGCTAAATTATTAAAACCCACAGTAAATTAAATTATTTTATTAAAAATGTCATTTTCATAAACAGTAAATTGAATCTTTTATTAGCGCATAGTATCAAACAGTACTCTTGACTTTTCCTATAAATAGCCCCTTTCATTTTACTTCTAAACTTACACCTTTAACTTTTCTTCTTCTCTTTCCTCAAGTTTATCTTACTTTGACGTTAAGCCTCTGAGATTTTGGGCCTTTCCCTTTTAGCTTAAATTCGAGGTGAAGATACTATGCTTTTTTTTATGTCTTTTAAATTTTAAAAGTTATATTCTTAAGTATACTATGTGGTTGCGGCTTTGACTGATCCTCCACAATAGAAAAACTGTCCTTAACTGCCTATATGTTATTTTGATTCTCTGATTATCAAAATAGAATGTAAACTGTAAAGAATACACATCTAGAAAAGTTTTAACTCAGGAAAGATCTAGTACTTAAGTGTGTCCATTATGACCCTCCACTCTTTTCTAAAAACTTACTTGTTGTACTCTTTTACAGATTGTATTTACTATTTTGGTATAAACAGTAACTGTAATACCCATGAAAAATAAAATATAAATGTGTATTTACAAACTATGGTTACTATGCTAATATACAGTACTGTTTACTTGTATAATACTATTTACGTATATGATACTGTTCATTTATACAATTGAAATGTCAAGTACTAGATGTGGTTTGGTCATAAGAGAAAACTAGAAAGAAGTTCGTAGGAAAAAAATGACGTTTTATGTGTAAAAATACCCTCAGTGTCACGTCCCAAAATTTGAGCACGTGACCGGCACGGAAAGTGAATTTCATTTCACCTCCGTAAGCCTATCTTTCTCTTAAAAATCATACAATTCTTTTTCATGCAACCAAAACGAGTTCTCTATACATACTACAATTACTCACATTACATCACTGAATGAACCTACCCGATTACAGAGATTTCTAGATTTATACAACTTAGAATAAAATTTAACTATTATACCTTTATCCTGAACAAATGAAAAGGTAATTATGGACTAAGGATCCATAATTCCTTGTTCCGATATTTACCTTCAGCTGTCAACTCTGAAAAAAAATATCAATAAGAGGGGTATGAGCAAACCACGTGCCCAGTGAGTAGATAACACAATACTATGACAAAATAAAAATCATGCATCATGATGATAACATGCAGCAATCATACGTAGATCGATCATCATATGATATAATATTATTCATAATACTTCACAACAATATCCAAGTGAATCAAATGCATTTCAACAAAATTCAAAAGTTCACAACAACAATCGGTGAAATCAATTTCACACAAATTTCCTGTACCAACCGGGTCGTCCAGAATACCTCTGGATCGTTGCCTGCGGCCCCCGCTGCATCCACCCTTATCGCTCCATTTATAATCTCCACCCTTATAAC
Source organism: Biancaea sappan (assembly GCA_037074585.1). NCBI lineage: Eukaryota > Viridiplantae > Streptophyta > Magnoliopsida > Fabales > Fabaceae > Biancaea > Biancaea sappan. Next base: position 82,129,806 of record CM073492.1, read on the forward strand.
TTCACATAAATTTCTCCATGGGGTGCACCACCATGCCTTTCCTTTCCAGTCAAACACAATCACAATCATATATAAAAACATCCTCAATCATAATCTTGAGCCACATACACAACTCAGTCATTTACATTTCAAGCCACAACATAATCAATGTGGTTCCAACAACATAGCATGTATACAACATAACCCATAATATAGAACAATTATTCAACTCAGTTCACATGTCATTCACAATCCATCATATAACCTCCATTCATGAGAAAATAAGAAAATATAATTATATACATTACCAGACACGTTCCACAATTGTTTATGCCTCATTGTTCCACATCATCCTCTTCAAACTTGGATATACAACATATTTCCACTATGATGCAAAAAGTCAATAACAGATATTTAATCATAGCAAGTATTAACCCACTCACCTGGATTTCACGCTCTCGGCACTCCCACTTTGCACCTTGACCATTCCTATTGTAACCAGACAAAAACCATCAGAGTTACGAAATAGAGAAATTTCCTACCACTACTCTCGACCTTTACTTACTTCTTGAATCATAACTCCTAACTGGTAATGAATATTCAAATGAAACTTATACCATTGGAAACTAGACTTAAAGAGCTTTCCAACGATATAAAGTTTGCCCAAAACGGAGTTCGGATGAAGAAGTTATGGCCGATTGAAAAATAAACTAAAATTTTCCGGTACACCTGGCGCTTGGGCGCCACTTATGGCGCCTGGGCGCCACCCATGCCCGGCGCCTAGGCGCCCCACGTGGCGCCTGGGTGCCATGCCTTTCTCTTCCCCACATGTCCTTGGCGCCTAGGCGCCACACATGGCGCCTGGGCGCCACGATCGCGACCCTTCGCGACTTTCTCTCGGTTTTGGCCCGAATCTGGCCAAATCTTCACTGTTTTTCATGATTTCTTCCATGGGATCTCACCCTTAATGTCTAAGGAGCATATAGACACCAAAATCACCAATTTTAATCGAGAAACGAAGCCGGAATCTTGATTTTACCTCAAACACTCTTAAAACTAGAAAATAGAGAAAAGCTTAAGAAATAGAAATTTCTACCTCAATTCCTTGCTTTCCCTATGTTGCTTGGCTCCTAGAGGCTCGCCCCATAACCCGAGATCCACCTCCAAAGCCCGATTATAGAGTTGGAGTGTAGAGAGAGAAATTAGAGAGAAGGAAGAGAGAAGGAGAGGAGAGAAAGTGAAGAGAGAGAGAGGAAAGGAGAAAAATGAATAAAAAATAGGTGAGGCCACCTATATACTCGCCCGGGATGAAATTATCACTTGCTCTGCAATTGACCCTCAGTCAAGACTAGCAAAAGCAAATTCATAAAATCTCACCTCAGGTGTTTCTAAATCCTCGGTGCCCCACAAATTTCCTTATTTCACTTTAGTCCCTCTCAATATCTCAAACTCCACTTTAACCTCGAATCCATCATCTTTTCGGTACCGGACTCATAATTCATTCCCATAAGCTCTATTCTTTTTCTCGGGTTCCTACTTGGTCATTTCTCAAAAGTCCTCTATACTTTCTTTTCTTTTCACTTTAGTCCTTGAGAATTTGTAAAAATTTCCTAAATTAAAAATAAAAATTTCTATTCCCACATTTTCTTCACTAATTCAAAAAGAAAATTTTCCACATAATTAAATTTTTCACTAAACTTCAAATCAGACTTTAAATATTCATAAAAATTCTTGGGATATTACACTCAGGGACTAAAATGAAAGAACTGATTTGAAAAGAAACTTAAAGGTGACAGTTTTTCCCTTTAAGTTTTAAATAATGTCATTTTCATGAATAGTAAATTGAATATTTTGTTAGCGCATAGTATCAAATAGTAACTTTGACTTTTCCTATAAATAGGCCCTTTCATTTCACTTCTAAACTCACACCTTCAACTTCTCTTCTTCTCTCCTTAAGTTTCTCTTACTCCAATGCTAGGCCTCTGAGATTTTGGGCCTTTCCTTTTCAGCTTAGGTAAGGATACTATGCCATTTCTATGTCTTTCAAATTTTAGAAGTTATTTTCTTAAGTATGCTCTGTGGTTGCGGCTTTGGCTGATCTTCCACATCAGAAAAACTGTCCTTATCTGCTTACATATTATTTTGATTTTCTGATTACCGAAATAGGATGTAAACTGTGAAGAATACATGTCTAGGAAAGTTCTGGCTAAGGAAAGACCTGGTTTTTAAGTGTGTCCATTGTGACCCTCCACTCTTTCTTGAAAACTTACCTGGTGTACTCTTTTACAGATTGTATTCTCTATTTCTGGCATAAACAGTGATCGTATGTACAAATAGTATCCGTATGTATGAATAGTAACCGTATGTATGAATAAAGCTTGGAAGATTTGAAGAATTAAGATTTGAAGTCTTGGAAGCTTGGATGTATCAAGATAGCCTATGTTTTTACATTAGGTATATTTTATATAGGCTAGTATATTTGTGCAACTCAATGATTTAGATTTGCATACATTGGCTCAAGCATTTTTGAACAAAAAGATAGTGAGATATGAAGTTTTACAAAAGTTATTTTTTGACCTTTGGTCACTCCTTATATCATATCTCATAAATGAAAAATCGGTTTTTCAAGTATCTTAATCTCATTTGATAGTAGACTCAAAGATCTTTTCAACGGTATATTATTTATTCAAAACGGAGTCCAAATGAGAAATATATGACTATTCAAAATATAGTTTGAAAAACTGAAAGTTGATTTTACTGTAATAAAAAATTATTCTGTTCTGACCTATAGTCAGTATTTTGATTATATCTTTTAAAAGAAAAATAATTTTTGAGTAAAACTTAGCTCATTTGAAACTAGACTCCAAGAGCTTTCCAACGGTATATTATTTGTTTAAAACGGAGTTCAAATGAGGGAGTTATGAATTTTTAAAGAAAGCTCAAAATCTAGACTGCACTATAACGGCTATATAACGGCTAGTTTTGTAAAATCTTATATATATGACCTTAGATACACGATTTTGAGCAAGAACAAAGTCCTACAATGTGATATTAACTTCTTCTATCATCTTTGAGAGAAAGGAAAGCATTCTTGAGCCAAATCTTGCATATTCTCTATCATTAGAGTTATTAGAGCTTCATTTGTTTTTATCTACTCTTTAGAGAGAGTTTCTTTGTATTGTTGATTTTGATCAACACATATATTATTCTGAGTTGAGGTTCGCAAGTACCGGTGTTGGAAGAACTTGCTTTGGGTTGAGGAGGAGCCCGGATTCATAAATTCTCCATTGTGGTTTCGCAAATACCCGGATCGAATTTGCGTGGTTGTAGTGGTTTGCAAGTACCCGGATTAAATTTGCAATTATAGTGGAAATACTCAAGTGGTCTCTTGAGGACTGGATGTAGGCTTGGATTAGCCGAACCAGTATAAATCTCCGAGTTTTCTTTCTCTATCCCTTACTCTTTAATTTGTGCATATTTATATCTATTCTTTAATTCCTTGATCTTTATAATTATTTATCTTGACAGCACATTGATTTTCTGTATTGTATTTATTATCCTAAGCATTGTACTTTTACAGAAAATCATTTTAACTTCCAATTAATTCTTGTGAAAAATTTATAAAACCCAATTCACCCCCCCTCTTGGGTTCCAACCATTACTTTCAATTGGTATCAGAGCTTGGGCTCTTGATTTAAGACTTAACCGTCTAAGAGTAAATATGGTTGGATCTAGTGAGTGGTTTATGTCTGAAAATTGTTCTTTCACAGAACCTCCAATTTTTTATGCTAATCATTTTCAATATTGGAAGTATGAAATGAAAATTTTTTTAATTTCAGTAGACCATAAACTCTGGGAAATTATAGAAAATGGTTTTTATATGCCTGTCAAGGAAGAACAAGGAAAATACATTTCAAAACCCAAGAGTGAATGGAATGATACTGAAAGAAGTTTAGTGCAACTCAATGCTAAGGCAAAATTGATTATTTCTTGTGCATTGAGTCAAGATGAATTTTTTAGAATTTCCAATTGTGCAACTGCTAAGGAAATGTGGGAAACTTTAGAAGTTGCATATGAGGAAGATCTTGTTGCAATGGAATTAAAGTCTAGAAATCTCATTAATGAACTTGATATCGCTCAAATGAAAAATTGTGAAACCATTAATGAGATACGACTTGTGCTTAATCAATTGCAAGCTCTTGGTGTTGAACTTACAGGAAAATCTCAAATCACCAAGGAGATAGAAGAAAAAGAAAAAGGAGAAAAAGAGAAACCACAACCAAAAACTGAATCATCAAAGAAAGCTTACCTATCTTCCATTTGGGGAAATAGCAATTCCGATGAGGAGAACACAAATGAAGAAGCCAACACTTGTCTTGTGGCCAGAGATAAAGATGAGGTAAATTCATTTGACTACTCTTTTGAAGAATTACAAGATGCCTTTGATGATTTACATGAAGAATCTCTTATACTTGCAAAGAAACTAAATATTTCAAAACAGAAAAACTCTTCTCTTGAAAATGAGTTGGAAACATTGAAAAACGAATTTTCTATTTCCAAGGAAGATAATTTTGTTTTTGAAAATCAAAACAGAACTTTGCAAGAAGAGAATTTGATTTTAAAGGCAAATATCTCTACCAACAAAAATTGCTTTTGTACCAAGTGTGATTCCTTGAAAAAGGAGAATGAGGATCTTAAAAACACACTTAAAAAACTTTCTCAAGGTAGAGAAATTCAAAACTCTTCTGTTGAGAAACAAAGTAGTAGCTTTAACAAAATTGGTTTTGTTCTTAACAAGTCAAATCAGAAATATTTCGAAAACTACTTTGTTCCTACAAAAATGTCCAAAAGTCCACCTTGCACTTGTTTTTATTGTGGACTGAAAGGACACAAGTCTTACTCCTGTTTTTATAAGAAAAATCTTGTTCATGGAGTAAAAATGAAATGGGTTCAAAAAAGACCTCATGACCCAGGCAAACCCAAAAAAATTTGGGTATCAAAGACAAAGGATTAATTTGCAGATTTGCCTCGAAGCAAGGAGCGAAAATAACTTTTCAATGGCTACATCATTCAAACTCCACTCTCTTGCATCAAAAGGAGGCAATGGATAAGTAAACATATAAGCTGGAATGCATTGTAAGAAATTTGACTGATATGTTTACTGCTCTCTAATGCTTTTGTCTGTTCTCTAATATGCATTACATCTATCCTTGATACTCATGCATGCTATATCTGAAAACAATTGTTAGGTGTGCAGCTTATAGATTCGAATTTTGTTTTGAGCTAAAATCTTTCTTCCAAATTTTGCTCAAACTATCCTTTTTACCGCATCATGAAAACTTGCTTCCATTACACGCACATTTTTCTTGTCTTCACAACAATAAGATTACTCCTACCCATAGTATTTATCCTTGCTGTAATCTTATTTAAATATTTTCAATGAAATCAAATTTATTGCAAAATTGCATTTCATGGAAGCATAGCACTTTTATTAATATGGCATATCTTGAACATAATGTTGCTCCTAGTGCTCGAGATTTATTTGAACATCAAAGTGCTCCACCAAAAGTGTTTTGCAGGAGTTAATCCTCAAAATTATCCTCTAAAGCACATTCTTTCCTCTGCTCTCCGAAATCAGTAAGATTTATAGTTTTGAAGTTGGTTGGTCGACCAACGCTCCTATCAGTAGTCGACCAACAAAGCCTACATTGAACCAATGCTTGATAGATCTTGCAAATAATAAATCAATTAAGATCATTAAAATTGTAAGAAGACAGGATCGATCAAAAGAAGAGCAATGAGCAAAACAAGGATATCAAAATCTTGAAGAGGAACTTCAAGAAGCAACAAAAGTTTGCCAAAATTGATGAGTATCTCTATCCTTTACTTCTTCATTATTTAATTGAATGATACTCCTTGATCTCAATTGTACATTTTGGCAAATTTTTTTTTTGTCATACTTTCATTGCAATGACATATTGTTTTCTGACATCTTACATACTTGATCACAACATGACATATAAAAATATGTTAAATACTTAAATTATTTTTTTTAATACATCATGGTTTGAGCATTATACATATCATCTCTTTTATATAAGCTGTAACTTATGAACTATTGTTTATGGATTATAGTTTATATCTGATTATATCTTATTAATCCATATTACCTCAATTATGTTACTACATACTCTGATTATAATATGTTTTATCTTGAGTAAGTATGTAACTTGCTTTTGCTTTGAAATGATGATATATATATCCATGTCAGAAAATTCTTTCTATCTTTAAAATGGATATATATTTTTCAAATATATATATATCCTTCTATTGTACAAAATTTGTGCGGCTGATTTTCTTTATCTTTCTTTATTATTATAATTTTTTTTAAGTACCGTCATCTGAAAGAAACCACTTGCATTAAAAAAAAAAAACAAACCGAAGGATTACATTGCATTAAAAAAAAAGGGAAGGTTTGCTTATAGATGAGCAATCTACAGGCGAGGTGGTCTCGGATTAGGTGGGTTGTATTGAATCATCACCCCTCGGCCATTCCTTGGAGCAAGAGACTGAGCAATGTCACAGAGGGTAGTGTAAATCCCGTTCATACAATCAACACTTCTTTGTTGTTGATTGCAGAAGCATTGGGTAGACCAATAGAAGAACCTATCTATTCTTGAAGTTAGTGCCGTATTGTTGCGTTTAGCTAACTTCTCCTGGTCCTCTATCATCTTCTTGAGTTTCTTCACCTCCTGCTCCAGACAAGCAATTTTATCTTCTGACGTATGGCCTGTACTAATCTCCTCAGCTTCTTCGATCTTCATCTTCTTCTTTTGGTTCTCTTGAAATTCCTCCAAAGGTCTTTTGCCTTTGTCCTTGCCTAGACTCAAGTTTAAGTCGAGCTCTTCCTCCCTTGCCTCTACTGTGAGATCAATGAACTTTCTTGCTGCCATGGTTTGGAAAATTCAGAAATTTTTGTAGGAGTATGAAGAGAGAGGAATGTCAGAAAGTTATAGGCTCAGAGATGAATACTCTTTGTGGTGTGGTAATTGAGAACTCTGAGGCAGTCTTTATAGAGAGAAAATTATGACTAAGAGCCAAAGAAGATATCTCTTCGCCGCACCTCTACATGCTCATCCTATGGATTTCTGCAAGCTGGAAGCCAGAAGTCTAGAGTACGCATGCACACCGATAACGCGTCACATTAATGGCAAAACCACGAAAGTCAATTTTCGGTGGATTTGCGGCTGATTTAATTTGTTTTGATTAGAAATTTTAAGGATTAATAAAATGGTGATATTCAGAACCATATCACTCTGCTTTGTTGTGTTGTTCTTGAGAGCATACATGATTACATCATGCTATTCATGCATCATGAGCGAAGGCTATGGCTAAGAATAATATTTCATGATTCCACATGCACTCATACAAAATGAGCTGTCAAAATTTTTACATGTACTCATCCTCAAGATACATATATAAATTCATTTTGAATGGGTATATAAATTGCTTCCTTTGTGCTGAAATTTATCTTATCCTTTATGAAGCAAATTTGTTTTGAAAAAGGACTTTAAAAATGCTTCTGTTATGTTAATATGTTTTATCATATGAAGCAACATTCTTTTTGAAAAAGAAAAGATTTTAAAGATCTCTTTTGTTGTAGATAACAAAAGGGATGAAAAATATTGATGTTTTATATATGGATTATGAACTATATACTTGAATATATCTTATTACACTAATCCATATATATTGCTTCCTTAGATGAAACATTTCTAAATTCTTTCGAAACAAAATGTTTTAGAAAAATATCGTGAATCTCTTGAATTGCTTCCACAATGCTGAAATTGCTTTGCCATATTGAAGCATTATCTGTTTTGAAAAGAAAAGGATTTGAGTATCCTTATTTTAAATCACTTTTGCTATATGTTGAAATAATTTTATGCATATATGCAGAAATTGTTTTTCAGAAATCTTGAAAAATATTATTATTCGATTTATGGATTATGATTAATATTCTTGTTTATATCATGCTTTGCTAATCCATATATCATACTTCTGCTGTGTGCTGTAAATATTTCTATCATATGACAGCAAATGATGTTTTTTTTCAAAGAGTTTAATTTTTCTGCTATTTACTAAAAATGCCTTTTCATAAACAAGCAGAAATCATTTTCAATGAAAATATTGCAGAAATTTCTTAAAAAAATCTTACTTCAAAATTCTGCAATCAAAAACTGAATTTCCTTTATAATGATTTGGATAATCTTTTTCAAAGGAAAAGGGTTATGAAATTCAGGGCGGGCTTTATCTCTCTTGAAAATATATAGATGACCTTGAAAAAGAATATATCTTAAAAAATTGAATATTCATTATTCATTATTCTTTTTCAAATTATGCAAGGTTTAAGGGGGAGCCTAAAACTCTTTCAAGTTTTATCTTTTGGCTCATTTTATTTGACATGAGAAATTTTTCTAAAAATTGTTTTTACATGTCAATGAAAACAATGGTAAGTTTTGATGTATCCTAACCCTATGCTATTGTCACATCCCAAAAATTGAGCATGTGAAAAGATACTACTCATTTGATATAATTCTCAAACATACGTTATATACATATATTGTGTAAGGTTTTACATTCAACCTTAATCATTCATTCCACACTACAGAATTATATTCATCTGATAAGCAAATATAGACATACATAGTCTGATATTTCTATCTCATCGCAAGCCTAGGAGACCTATAGAAAGTACAGAGCGTTTCTAATATCCACATTAATAAGTACTGGTATCCCACCAGACAGAAATAGAGAATAAACCCAAGGGGCTTCTAATCTTCAAACGGATACTCTTGTTCTTTATTTTCTGTATCTGAAAAAAATAATCATAGGGAGTGTGAGTTTATTTAAAAACTCAGTAAGTAAATAACTGTACTATATAAAATATCAAAAGTACAAATACCACATTTACTCATATAATTAATTATCTTATACATCGAGTAGTATGGGACTCTAACCCTTTCAAACTCATGAATAAGATTTCTTAGATATACAACGAGTAGTATGGGACTCTAACCCTTTCAAACTCGTGAATAAGATCTCATCGATATACACCGAGTAGTATGGGACTCTAACCCTTTCAACTCGTGTATAGGTTTCATAGATATGCACTGAGTAGTATGGGACTTTAACCCTTTCAAACTCGTGTATAAGATTTCTTAAATATACACCGAGTAGTATGGGACTTTAACCCTTTCACACTCGTGTATTAGATTTCTTAGATATACACCGAGTAGTATGGGACTTTAACCCTTTCACACTCGTGTATTAGATCCCGTAGATCTTTACTCATTAATAAGATAGTGAGAATTCATCACATAGTTCAATTGTCATGAGATAAATAATTTCTTCATACTCTTATTTCTACTGATCATCATATACTCCCATATGAAAAATTAATTGCTTATTATCCAAATAATATTGTAAATGGGACTTATATTGTACTTTGACTAGTAATATCAAATTAGCTGAGCAAGGTTATTCACTCACCTTGATTTTTGTCCAAGTTTACCTTGTTCCACACTAGAATTTGTGTAGGAAAATTTCCTAGTAAAATATATTACAAGGAATCATAAGAAAGGAAACAAAATCACGAAAATACGTAAAATTTTCTGACTGCTACAGTAACGGGTTGCTACAGTACGGTTTGCTACAGTGCCAGTTCGCTACAGTACGTTGACTGCTACAGTACCGTTGACTGCCGACACTACAGTAACTGCTACAGTACCCGAAGAAAATTTTCCAGATTTTTTTTTCCGAAATTTCTGGTCGCTACAGTAACTCGAAGAAAAATTTCAGATTTTCAGTTGCTACAGTACTTCGAATTTTGCAGAAAATCTTTCAAAAAAATTCATCCTTTCCTTTCTTTTGATTTAAAACCAGAATCTCAACTCTTTTAACCGATTATAACTCAAATATAACTTCTAAAACAACTGAGATTCATGAATTATCATCAAAATCTTCAAGAACAAAACCTCCTCTGATCTTGTATATAAACTGAAATTTAAGGAAAATAATCGGATTAAAGCTTACCTTTGATCCTTACAAAGCTTTTGAACCGAACAAATAATCAGAAATTCTGAAGATCAAGGAAATGATTTGAGAAGAAAATGAAGAACTGAGAGAGAAATCTTTTCTGCTTCCTTCGGCTGAGTGAAAAATGAGGGTTACTATTGAAACTTTATATTAAATATTTCTAATGGGTTATTCAATAACCCATGGGTATCCATAACCCAACATCCAAACCCATCCAGTCAATTTACAGTAAATGGATTAATTGACCATTCTGAAACCACTTTTCCATGAATTTCACCATTCTTAGAATATATCCCTCATTGTGCAAATATTTAGTCCAGTCACTTAACTCAATTTTCATAAATAATATTCAAAAAGAACAATTAAATATGAAAATTAAAAATGACTAAAATAAATAACTAAAATAACGTTGTAGAATTCTAAAATATTGTTAAGCGAATTATATTCTGAAATTAACGGGTATTACATTCTACCCCCTTAAAAGAATTCGGTCCTCCGAATTAAAATCTTACCTCAAGTTTCAAATAAATGTGGATAGTTTTTCCACATCTCATCTTCTGCCTCTCACGTAACTTCCTCGCGAGAATGATTTCTCCAAAGAACCTTGACAGTAGGAATTTCTTTGGTACGCAATTTCTTGACTCTATCAAGGATAGCTACTGGTACCTCTTCGTAGGTGAGAGTTTCATCAAAATGAACTTCTTGGGGTTGAATGACATGAGAAGGATCAGGAAGATACTTCCGTAGCATGGACACATGAAATATTGGATGAACTCCCTCTAGGTTGGAAGGTAGGTCTAGGCGATATGCCACATTACCCACTCTGTCTACAACCTCATATGGGCCAACATACCTCGGACTAAGCTTGCCTTTCTTCCCGAATCTCATTACTCCTTTCATAGGTGAGATTCGTAAGAAAACCATATCACCTATTGCAAATTCAAGGTCACGTCGTCGGTTGTCCGCATAAGACTTCTGTCTACTCTGAGCAGTTAACAACTTCTCTCTGATCAGTTTAACTTTATTTATATCTTACTGTATCATCTCAGGTCCAAATATTTTGGTTTCACCAAGTTCAAACCAACCTATAGGAGATCGACACCGTCTCCCATACAAAGCCTCAAAAGGTGCCATCTGAATACTGGCTTGGTAACTGTTGTTATAAGCAAATTCAATAAGAGACAAATGATCTTCCCAACTTCCACTGAAATCCATCACACAAGCTCTTAGCATATCCTCTAAAGTCTGAATTGTCCTTTCGGACTGTCCATCAGTCTGAGGATGGAATGTTGTGCTAAGATTCACTTTGGTACCCAAAGCCTCTTAAAAGACTTTCCAGAACCGAGAAGTAAACTGAGGTCCTCGGTCTGATATAATGGATATTGGTACACCATGAAGTTTCATTATTTCTTTAACATAAAGTCGAGCAAGTTTTGCTACACTGAAAGTGGTATGAACAGGAAGAAAATGTGCTGACTTAGTAAGTCGATCCACTATAACCCATATTGAGTCATTTCCTTTTGTTGACCGAGGTAAACCTACTACAAAATCCATAGTGATCCTTTCCCACTTCCACTCGAGAATATCTAGTTTTTGCATCAAACCAGGTGGTAATCGATGTTCAGCTTTAACTTGCTGACAAGTCAAACATCGAGCTACAAAGTCAGTCACGTCTCGCTTCATGCCCTCCCACCAGTAAACTTGTTTCAAGTCCTGATACATTTTCACAGCACCAGGATGTACAACGTAGGGTGAACCATGAGCTTCCATTAAGATTTCATGTTTCAAAGATTCAATGTTGGGGACACAGAGTCTCCTATTAAACCATAAGACTCCTTCTTCATCTGCTAAGAAATTTGGTGCTAGACCTTGCCTTGCCTTATCTCTGACTTTGACCATATCAATGTCACCTTCTAAAGTTGCTTTTACTTTTTCAACAAGGGATGATCTAACTGTTAAATGAGCCAGAAATGTACCTGACTCAGTGATCTCGAAGAATACTCCATCAGCTTCCAATTCTTGTAGTTCATGTATTAGAGACCTCCTTATAGCGGCAATGTGAGCTAAACTTCCCATAGACTTTCGACTTAGAGCATCAGCCACTACATTTTCTTTACCTGGATGGTAAAGGATGGTACAATCATAATCTTTCAGAAGTTCTATCCACCTTCGTTGCCTTAAATTGAGATCTCTCTGCTCAAAAATGTACTTAAGGCTTTTGTGATCTGTAAAAATTTTACAAGTTTTCCCATACAAGTAATGTCTCCATATCTTTAGGGCAAACACTACAGCTGCCATTTCCAAATCATGAGTGGGGTAATTCAATTCATGCTTTTTAAGCTGACGTGAGCCATAAGCTATGACTTTACCATGTTGCATCAACACACACCCTAAGCCTATCTTTGAGGCATCACAGAATACAGAGTAACCCCCTGGTCCTGATGGTAGAATTAAGACTGGTGCAGAAGTTAAACACTCTTTCAATTGGGTGAAACTTTGTTCACATGAATCATCCCAAATGTATTTAACATTCTTTCGGGTTAACTCATTTAATGGAAGAGCCGTCTTAGAGAAATCTTTGACAAAGCGACGGTAATACCCTGCTAAGCCAAGAAAACTACGTACTTCAAACACAGTTGTTGGTCTAGGCCATTGTTTTACTGCTTCAATTTTACTTGGATCTACATGAATACCTTCTTGGAAAATAACATGTCCCAAAAATGTTACATGACTCATCCAGAATTCACATTTCGAGAGCTTTGCGTACAACTGATGCTCTCTCAAGGTCTGAAGCACTATTCTCAAATGTTCAGTATATTCTTCGTGACTCTTTGAATATACCAAATATCATCAATAAATACAATTACAAATTTATCAAGGAATGATTTGAACACTCTGTTCATTAAATTCATAAATGTTGCTGGTGCATTTGTCAATCCAAAAGACATCACAAGAAACTCATAATGTCCATACCGTGTACGAAAAGCAGTCTTAGGTATATCATCACTCTTAATTCGTAACTGATGATATCCAGACCTTAGATCAATCTTTGAGAAGTATTTTGCTCCTTGAAGCTGATCAAACAAATCATCTATCCTTGGTAAAGGATACTTATTCTTCACTGTGACTTTATTCAGCTGACGATAATCTATACATAATCTCATAGAACCATCTTTCTTTTTCACAAAAAGAACAAGAGCACCCCAAGGTGAAAAACTTGGGCGAATGAACCCTTTGTTTAACAAATCTTCCAATTGTTCTTTGAGTTCTTTTAGCTCAACAGGAGCCATACGATAAGGTGGAATAGAAATTGGTTTTGTGTCTGGGACCAAATCAATACTGAACTCAATATCTCTTTCTGGCGGTAATCCAGGTAAATCTTCTGGGAACACATCTGGGAATTCATTAACCACATGAATGTCTTCTAACTTATGTTCTTTCTTTTCTAAATCTTTGATAAAAGCTAGAAATCCCTGACATCCCTTTCGCAACATACGCTGGGCACTTAACATAGATATCATGTTGCAAGGTACATCACTTCGATCTCCTTGAAACACAAAATTACTACTCCCCGGTATATTAAAGGAAATAACTTTGTCACGACAATTTATAGTAGCATGACAAGAAGATAGCCAGTCCATCCCTAGAATCACATCAAAATCTAACATATTGAGAACCATAAGATCTATCTCAGTTTCCATGCCTCCAACGATTATTTTACAAGAACGATAACATGTTTTAACCATCAAAGTCTCTCTCATCGGTGTGGAAACCAAGAATGGTTCTTTAAGAATAATCGAATCAAATGCAAATCTCTTGGCAAATAAGGGCGACACATATGAGTGAGTAGAACCGGGGTCAAACAAAATACGTGCAGCAAAAGTATTAACAGATAATATACCTGTAACTACAGCATTAGATGTTTGAGCATCCTGTCGGGTTAGAGCATATACTCTTGCATTTCCTCTGCCAGCAGTTTTTTTTTTTCCACGGTCACCTTGGCCTCTTCCAGAACCTCTTCCCATACTACCCCCTATTGAAGGGGTTGGTGTTTGAGTAATAGATTGTGGTCGAGGTGGCAAAGTAGACCCTTGACCTGGTCTTGTCATGAGCTGAGGGCACTCCCTTACAAAATGTCCTTTTTGTCCACAGTTAAAACAACCTGTACCAACAGTGTTTAACCTGCATTCTCCGAAGTGAAACTTTCCACATTCAGGACACTGAGGTTTCTTCCTTCTAGCTTGAGTACCTCCTCTACTAGAAGAACTAAAACCACCCCTGCTCTTTGAACAAGGCTTAGCCACACTGGCTGTAGAATACAATGACTTAGTAGGAGTGGCTGGAGCATGTTGTGATGCAGTAAAGGGTTTCAAAGTCCCTGAGTCTTCCCTTTGATCAAAAGATCTCCTATATCTAGCTTTCTTCTTTTGTCGATATTCTTCTTTATTCTTTAACCTCCTTTCCATAACCAATCTGTAAAACTCCGTCCACATAACTGGCGGTGTGCCTTGAATTCTAGCTTTCTTCCAGTTCTTCCACCATTTACCAGCCCTACCCTTTAACTGAAAAGAAGTGAATTCTACCTTTTGAGTAGGAGAACACCCTATAGCATCACAGATTGCTTCACAATCTTCAAGAAAACATTGTGGGTCCTCTTTGGGATCTTCCCCTGAAAAAGTAGGAGGCCTCATTTTCTGGAATTCAGACATTCTTACCTCCCTTACGTTATCTCCTCCAGCTAACTGAGCTGGTGGTACAATTTCAGCTTCAACAATAGGAGGATCCACTGGCAGGTTAGCTTGTGCAGCTCGACCTCTCATTTCAGCCTCAAATCGGTCAAATCGTTCATTCATCAAATTAATCACATGTGCAATAGTTACATTGCCAACGTGAGCATCAGGTTCGACTCTCCTTGCTTGCTCACTAGTTGCGCCCTCAGTACTTTGAGCATGTAAACTATCACCACGGTTAGGATCATCTTGCACATGTACTGGTGGATTTATGGCCCTCCTTGGACCCATATGCTCATTATTATTAGAAGATCCTTCTGACATTGATCTGTCACAGATCTACACACATAACGAACAATTTTCAGACATACACAAAATATCACTTACTAGCCCCGCTGAAAATTATCTATAAAATGACGTTATACTCTACAAGGTCTTTTATGGAACCTAATCCTATGGTCATGCCGCGGCTCATGACAATAGGGAAGGGCCCACAAAGATCACTTTGCTCTGTACTCTATAGGGGACCTATAAAACCTTTCCTCTGATACCAAATTTGTCACATCCCAAAAATTGAGCATGTGAAAAGATACTACTCATTTGATATAATTCTCAAACATACGTTATATACATATATTGTGTAAGGTTTTACATTCAACCTTAATCATTCATTCCACACTACAGAATTATATTCATCTGATAAGCAAATATAGACATACATAGTCTGATATTTCTATCTCATCGCAAGCCTAGGAGACCTATAGAAAGTACAGAGCGTTTCTAATATCCACATTAATAAGTACTGGTATCCCACCAGACAGAAATAGAGAATAAACCCAAGGGGCTTCTAATCTTCAAACGGATACTCTTGTTCTTTATTTTCTGTATCTGAAAAAAATAATCATAGGGAGTGTGAGTTTATTTAAAAACTCAGTAAGTAAATAACTGTACTATATAAAATATCAAAAGTACAAATGCCACATTTACTCATATAATTAATTATCTTATACATCGAGTAGTATGGGACTCTAACCCTTTCAAACTCATGAATAAGATTTCTTAGATATACAACGAGTAGTATGAGACTCTAACCCTTTCAAACTCATGAATAAGATCTCATCGATATACACCGAGTAGTATGGGACTCTAACCTTTTCAACTCGTGTATAGGTTTCATAGATATGCACTGAGTAGTATGGGACTTTAACCCTTTCAAACTCGTGTATAAGATTTCTTAAATATACACCGAGTAGTATGGGACTTTAACCCTTTCACACTCGTGTATTAGATTTCTTAGATATACACCGAGTAGTATGGGACTTTAACCCTTTCACACTAGTGTATTAGATCCCGTAGATCTTTACTCATTAATAAGATAGTGAGAATTCATCACATAGTTCAATTGTCATGAGATAAATAATTTCTTCATACTCTTATTTCCACTGATCATCATATACTCCCATATGAAAAATTAATTGCTTATTATCCAAATAATATTGTAAATGGGACTTATATTGTACTTTGACTAGTAATATCAAATTAGCTGAGCAAGGTTATTCACTCACCTTGATTTTTGTCCAAGTTTACCTTGTTCCACACTAGAATTTGTGTAGGAAAATTTCCTAGTAAAATATATTACAAGGAATCATAAGAAAGGAAACAAAATCACGAAAATACGTAAAATTTTCTGACTGCTACAGTAACGGGTTGCTACAGTAACGGGTTGCTACAGTAACGGGTTGCTACAGTGAGCATTGGATTGAAGAACAAGGAAAAGTAACATCATGCCTCACTCAAGGAAAGCAACATACAAGAACAAAGCTCCAAGAAATGAAGAATTAGAAGATTTGAAGTCTTGGAAGCTTGGATGTATCAAGATAGCCTATGTTTTTACATTAGGTATATTTTATATAGGCTAGTATATTTGTGCAACTCAATGATTTAGATTTGCATACATTGGCTCAAGCATTTTTGAACAAAAAGATAGTGAGATATGAAGTTTTACAAAAGTTATTTTTTGACCTTTGGTCACTCCTTATATCATATCTCATAAATGAAAAATCGGTTTTTCAAGTATCTTAATCTCATTTGATAGTAGACTCAAAGATCTTTTCAACGGTATATTATTTATTCAAAACGGAGTCCAAATGAGAAATATATGACTATTCAAAATATAGTTTGAAAAACTGAAAGTTGATTTTACTGTAATAAAAAATTATTCTGTTCTGACCTATAGTCAGTATTTTGATTATATCTTTTAAAAGAAAAATAATTTTTTAGTAAAACTTGGCTCATTTGAAACTAGACTCCAAGAGCTTTCCAACGGTATATTATTTGTTTAAAACGGAGTTCAAATGAGGGAGTTATGAATTTTTAAAGAAAGCTCAAAATCTAGACTGCACTATAACGGCTATATAACGGCTAGTTTTGTAAAATCTTATATATATGACCTTAGATACACGATTTTGAGCAAGAACAAAGTCCTACAATGTGATATTAACTTCTTCTATCATCTTTGAGAGAAAGGAAAGCATTCTTGAGCCAAATCTTGCATATTCTCTATCATTAGAGTTATTAGAGCTTCATTTGTTTTTATCTACTCTTTAGAGAGAGTTTCTTTGTATTGTTGATTTTGATCAACACATATATTATTCTGAGTTGAGGTTCGCAAGTACCGGTGTTGGAAGAACTTGCTTTGGGTTGAGGAGGAGCCCGGATTCATAAATTCTCCATTGTGGTTTCGCAAATACCCGGATCGAATTTGCGTGGTTGTAGTGGTTTGCAAGTACCCGGATTAAATTTGCAATTATAGTGGAAATACTCAAGTGGTCTCTTGAGGACTGGATGTAGGCTTGGATTAGCCGAACCAGTATAAATCTCCGAGTTTGCTTTCTCTATCCCTTACTCTTTAATTTGTGCATATTTATATCTATTCTTTAATTCCTTGATCTTTATAATTATTTATCTTGACAGCACATTGATTTTCTGTATTGTATTTATTATCCTAAGCATTGTACTTTTACAGAAAATCATTTTAACTTCCAATTAATTCTTGTGAAAAATTTATAAAACCCAATTCACCCCCCCTCTTGGGTTCCAACCATTACTTTCAAAGTTTACTCATGCATGAGTAATCTAAAAGCGAGGTGGTCTTGGATTAGGAGGATTGTATTGTATCATCACCCCTCGACCATTCCTTGGAGCAAGAGACAAAGCAATGTAGTGGAGGGTAGTATAAATTCCATTCATACAATCAACACTTCTTTGCTGTTGATTGCAGAAGCACTTGGTGGACCAATAGAAAAACCTATCTATTCTCGAAGTCATTGCCGCGTTATTACGTTTGGTTAACTTCTCCAGATCTTCTATCATCTTCTTGAGGTTTTCCACCTCCTGCTCTAAACAAGCGATTTTGTCCTCCGAGCTATGGCCTGTGCTAATCTCCTCAGCTTCCTCATTCTTCTTCATCTTCTTCTCCTTTTGATTCTCTTGAGGTCCCTCGAGAGGTCTTTTACCCTTGTCCCTGCATAAACTTAAGTTTAAGTCAAGTTCTTCTTCCTTAGCCTCTACTGTGAGATCAATGTACTTTCTTGTGGCCATGATTTGGAAAATTTAGAAATTTTTGTAAGAGTATGAGGCGAGAGGAATGCTGGGAGATTGTAGGCTCAGAGATGATTGCTCTTTGTGGTGTGGTAACTGAGAACGCTGAGAAGGTTTTTATAGAGAAAAATTAAGACTTAGAGACAAAGAAGATATCTCTTCGCCGCACCCCTACACGCTCAACCTATGGATTTCTGCAAGCTGGAAGCCACAAGTCTAGGGTAGGCGTGCACACTAATAGCGCGTTGCATTAATGCCAAAACCATGAAAGTCAATATTCGGTGGATTTGTGGCCGATTTTACTTGGTTTTCCCATTTCTTCCATTGGCATTTTCTGAAATTCAAAGAAGTTGACGATATAGCCATTAAAGATTGCCTTGGATGCTTTTATGATGAACTGAAATGTATTTCTCTGCTTTGTTGTATTGTTCTTGAGAGCCTTCAGTTGAGTATAATATACATAACTGATTGAATCATGTTGTAATTACATGTATGTATGTTATTCATGCATAATGAGTGAAGGCTACAATCAAGGAGAATATGTGATGATCCTACATATACTCATAGAGAATGAGAAATCAAAATGACTTGGATAGAATGAAATGTGTAGAGGATAATATATCTTCATGGTTACACATACTTACATATAATGCTCTCGTGGGCAAATGAAAGGCAGTGATTTCCTTACATCATGATAATGCTTAATGCATGCGACCGTAAGCAGTTAACTTTGTTTTAAAATATATATATTGATATACATATATTATGTGTAAATCTAGAATAAAGACACCGATTAGAATCTAAGATACGGCCAATATGAGGCTACCTAATCATAGAGGGACATCGTGATATGGGATTACAGGATAAAACAAGTTAGAGGGAGAAAATCTCAGACTGAAGAGCGTAGTTAGTCAAAATTTTGAGAAAGGTCAAGATTAGCCGAAAATTTTTTTTTGAGGAAATCTTTAACTTATGTTAATTGCATTAAATTATATTTACTATTTACTTGCATGTCCGACATTAATTGCTGGCATTGCGACGTATGCGATCTGTAAACCTCCTAGCGAGCGGCGTATAGGTTGTGGTGGCTTTAGCTCTAGGGGTTTCGGGTTGTCTATAAATCTTGTACGCCCGTTATCCCACTCATCGCACTAAGCAAACCTACTTTTTTCATTACATACCTATTTCTCAACCTCTATTCCTTTCTCATTCGAAGTTATTTCTGAGATCCCTAGAGCAATGGTCGATAATAAGCCTTTCAACTTGAATTTTGAGACTGGCAACGTAGAGCTTGATTTAAATCTAAGTCTCGGAGATAACAAAGGGAAGAGACCTGTAGATAGGTCACCAGAAATTAAGAAGAGAAAGAAGGATGTAATAGAGATGGAGGAGGATAGCACTGCAACATCCTCAGAAAATAAGCTTGCATGCCTAGAGCGTAAGATAGAAAACCTGGAGCGTAAGATAGAGATCCTGGAATACAAGACAGAGGACCAGAAGCGACTAATAAATCGTCTCTTTGAAAACCAAGAGAAACTGATAAATCGTCGTTTCGGGGAACTGGCTAATCGAGTTGATAGACATTCAATGTTTGCAACTCAAAATTTTCGTGACCAACAAGCAAGGTGTATTGACTGTATGAACGGAGTAACTTCTGCTCTTCGCCAAATTTCTCAAGCACTTCCTCTAGAAACTCTTTCTAGGCTGCAACGATTAGCTTCCTCCTTAAGGTCTGAAGCACCTTTCTCTTCTAGACCTGGAGCACCTTTTACATTTCAAAAGCCTCCTTGTCCTTAATTTATTTTTTCTTTTGTTTGTACCTAAAACTATATTTGGTCTACACTTCATGTATTAAAATTATCTATGTACTAGAAATAAAATTTAAGTTAGTATTTAGATCTTCTTTATTGAAGTGATTCCTTTTACTGAAAGAACTTGAGGAATGAGAAGATGTTGGACTTATATTTCATACTTGATTATGGAAACTCTAAAACAGAGTATGGTAATATCCTTTTCACTGAGAAGAGTTACTAAAATGATATTTCATTGCATTTCTGAGCTATGGAGGAATGCTAAATAAGTATTTTATGAACCTATATATAGAGAACTATGGGTTTGCCCTAATAATTGAAGGGATACGACTCTATATGAGTCATTGAGGTGAGAGGAATTTCTATATATATTTATTTTATAATTATGCGTGAGGAGTATGTTATTTACTTAACACATTTTCTAGGATTGTTCTTCCTAGAGATTTATGTAATAATTTCATATGATTTTTCCTTTTATATGACGCCTTCAGCTGAGAGTATCGCCTTAAGGTAGAAGGATCGCCTTTGGGCAAGAGTATTACCTATGGCCAAAATGATGTCTTCAGGTGGGGTGCTTGTATTCGTAAAAGTTATAAGTTATGTGTGTGATAACTTGTGTTCTGATATTCAGTATAAACTGGAAAGACCACGTGCCACTTTTGAGAAGACACCTATTTGAGGTTTTACATAGAGACAGAGTTCGTCTCTGATCAGATAGTTTAAGTTTGGTAAAGGTTATGAGGATGAGATACTTTATGGTACAAAAGGTTGTGGAGAAGATTAAACTGATGAGGAAGAGATTGTTTGCTATTTAGAAAAGGCAAAAGTCCTATGAAAATTATTGATAATGCGGTCTAGAGTTCACAGTTGATGCTATAGTGTTCTTGTAAATCTTACCAAGGATGTGAAGAGGTTTGGGAAGAAAGAGATGCAAAGGATAAGATATAGACAAAGTAACCACACTTATTTTAGTCTTGAGGTGAGTTTTGAATTTGGGGGACCAAATTCTCTTAAGGGGGTGATAATGTAATACCCATGAAAAATAAAATATAAATGTGTATTTATAAACTATGATTACTATGCTAATATACGGTACTGTTTACTTGTATAATACTATTTACGTATACCATACTGTTCACTTATACAATTGAAATGTCAAGTACTAGATGTGGTTTGGTCATAAGAGAAAACTAGAAAGAAGTTCGTAGGAAAAAATGACGTTTTATGTGTAAAAATACCCTCAGGGACTAAAATGAAAGGAATAATTTGAAAAAAAACTTAAAGGTTTAAGGTGAAATGACAGTTTTTCCCTTTAAGTTTTAAATAGTAACAAAACAATTCTAAGCTGTCCGTGTTTTGTACAAATTGCATTATTAGAAATGTCATTTTCATGAATAGTAAATTAAATATTTTATTAGTGCATAGTATCAAATAGTACCTTTGACTTTTCCTATAAATAGGCCCTTTCATTTCACTTCTAAACTCATACTTTTAACTTCTCTTCTTCTCTCCTTAAGTTTCTCTTACTTCAATGATAGGCCTCTGAGATTTTGGGCCTTTCCTTTTCAGTTTAGGTAAGGATACTATGCCCTTTCTATGTCTTTCAAATTTTAGAAGTTATTTTCTTAAGTATGCTATGTGGTTGCGGCTTTGGCTGATCTTCCACATCAGAAAAACTGTCCTTATCTACTTACATATTATTTTGATTTTCTGATTACCGAAATAGGATGTAAACTGTGAAGAATACATGTCTAGGAAAGTTCTGGCTAAGGAAAGACCTGGTTTTTTAAGTGTGTCCATTGTGACCCTCCACTCTTTCTTGGAAACTTACCTGGTGTACTCTTTTACAGATTGTATTATCTATTTCTGGTATAAACAGTGATCGTATGTACAAATAGTATCTGTATATATGAATAGTAACCGTATGTATAAATAGTGACTGTACATATGAATAATATATGTATGTATGAACAATATCTATACGTATAAATAATATCCGTATGTATAAATAGTGACTGTATGTATGAATAGTATCCGTACATATAAATAGTAACTATATGTATGAATAGTGACCGTACATATGAATAGTACCATATGTATGAACAGTGTGTGTATGAAACACAATCCTAACTTGTTTTCTCTAATCTTTCATGAAAATCTCTGTAGCAGAATACTGAAATTTATCTGTGTACTCTTGTCCGTAAAAACTTAGAGAAGTGATACTCGTACGGAATCCAGGTGAGTGGAACGACCCCGTTTTAATAGAGTTTTAGCATTACTGGTGATAAAAAGTATGTCGTAGGACACTCCTAAGATTCTTAGGGGGAAATTGGATTCAGAATGACGAATCTAATGAGATAATTAATCCAGAAGTACGGATAAGACGAAACAAGTATTTCATGATGATGTGAAGTTTGAATCTTTCAAAAACAGTTTAATGGTTATCTTGATTTGTGGTTTATAAATCTATAATATAGTTATATACTATACCTGTTATATGGATGAATATTATATTGTGCTTCTGATTATGATATGACATACTGTACTATTGATTGTGATTGAGCGGGACAGTACCCCCTCTCACGGCAAGGCAGAAAACCCGGTTGAAAGGGTGTCTTGACCAATAAGTGTGGAGACAACGATTCCCTCAGTAGGGATATAGCCCGGATTGGGGATAAATCCGTGAGGCGCCCTAGCTAAGAGGATGAGGTTGTGCGTCATGGCGGAAATATACAGAATTGGTGAGCTGGCCTGTGTGCGCTCTCCGGGATATATTGCCATTGATGAGTACTAGTAACGTTTGTTGAATTGGATGAATTTTAGAATTGGTGAGCTGGCCTGAGTGCGCTCTCCTGGATGATGAGTACTAGTAACGTTGTTGAATTGGATGAATTTTTATCTTCTTGTATGTAATTTCTAACTATGTCTATTGGTTGAGTATGAGCTTTCGGATATATGTGTTTGAATTTTATTAACGCGAGGCCGATTCGCTCATGGAGCTTAAAAGCTCACACTCTCTATGAAACCTTTTTGTTCAGATCAGGTTGCTGATGAAGAATATCCGCTAGAAGAGTAGATCACTTTGGACATTCTCGCTGTCGGGTAGGCCCCTCTATTGTTGTAGATTATGTTGCTCTGTAATCGTCTAGGACATCTAGGTCAGGGGTTTGGCATTTGGCTTGTATGTCAGCATAATAATGTATTTTATATTGAGAATCTATTATTATGTGCAAATCATCTCTATGAATTTCAAATAAGAAAATTTGATATATTTTCTTCAGGAATGGTTATTTTGATAATATAGAGATAATGACTAATAATTTAACTCATGAGTAGAATTTATCGAAAGGCTTACAGTGATGGGATATTCATCATTGTGCTGGTCATGTGCCCAGAAAACGGGTCGTGATAGTAACAGTATGTATAAATAGTACCCATACATATAAATAGTACTCGTATGTATAAATAGTGACCGTACATATGAATAGTACTATATATATGAACAATATTTATACGAAAACAACCCTAACTTATTTTTTCTAATCTTTCATAAAAATCTCCATAGTAGAATACTGAAATTCACATGTGTACTCTTGTCCGTAACAACTTAGAGAAGCGATACTCGTACGGAATTCAAGTGAGTAAAACGACCCCGTTTTAATAAGATTTTAGCATCATTGGTGATAAAAAGTATGTCGTAGGACACTCCCAAGACTCATAGGAGTAGACTAGATTCATAGTGGCGAATCTAGGGAAGTAATTCAAATTGATCCAAAAGTATAGATAAAACGAACAAGTATTTCAATGTGATATAAAGTTTGAATCTTTTCAAAGACAACTTAATTGTTATATTGATTTGTGGTTTATAAACCTATGATATAATTATATACGATGCTTGTTATATAAATGAATATTACATTATACTTCTGATTATAATATGAAATACTGTATTATTGATTATGATTGAGCAGGATAGTACCCCCTCCCACGGCAAGGTAGAAAACCCAGTTTAAAGGGTGTATTGACCAATAAGTGTGGAGACAATGATTTCCTCGATAGGGATATAGCTCGGGTTGATAATAGATCTGTGAGTCGCCCTAGTTGAGAGGATGAGGTTGTGCATCATGGTGGAAATAAACAAATTTGGTGAGCCAACCTATGTGCACTATTCGGGATAGATTGCCATTAATAAGTACTAATATCGTTAGATGAATTAGATGACTTTATATCTTCTAGTATGTAATTTCTAACTATATTTATTGGTTAAGTTTGAGCCTTCGGGTATACTTGCATGACTGGTAATATATTTAAATTTTATTAACACGAGACCGGTTTACTCACTGAGTTTTAAAGCTCACACTCTCTGTGAAATCTTTTTGTTCAAATCAGGTTGCCGGCGAAGAATATCCGCTAGAAGAATAGATCACTTTGGACATTCCCGCTGTCAGGTAGACCCCTCTTTATTGTAGATTATATACTTTGTAATCGTCTAAGACATCTAGGTCAGGGGTTTGACATATTTGGCTTGTATTTCAGTATAATAATATATTTCATAATGAGGATCTATTATTATATGCAAGTCATTTCTGTGTATTTCAAATAAAGAAATTTGATATGTTTTCTTTGTATTTATTTGATAAGGAATGATTATTTTAATAACAATGAGATAATTACTAATAATTTAACTCGTTGATAGAATTTATGAAAAGACTTATAGTGATGAGAGATTTATCATTGTGCCAATCATGTGTCCAGATAACAGATCATGACAACAGAGTTGGAGTGGGTTAACTCATTGAGCCAAATCCATTTTGACAGTTCTAGTTTTGTATGTATATTAAATCAAGTTTTGTTTTGAAAAAAAGTGGGTTAGCCACGAACTTTGCCTGTTTAATCAACAGGTTAAATGAACCAATTATTTCTAGATAGGTCTAAATTAATGACTCCAAGTCCACCCATAAATAGACAAACTAAGGTCTAATTTGACATTATTAGACTAAATTCATTTAGACACTTCAACTGTTGTGTTCAAGGCCAAAGAGCCTAGGAAAAGGAAGATGTGGTGCGAAGCTCCATCTTCTCTCCTATCTTAAATTGGTTTTAAGTCAGGTTCAACTTTTAATTAGAAATACCATATAGACTGAATAGTTCAATCAAAACAATTTGACTATGTTGCACTTCTACTTTGTATATGCAGATTTATTTACAAGTCAAACAAGATATTAATATTGGCTAATAAGAAAAATCATAAAGATATGGTCTAAAAAATTGTGACATCACCATATGAGAGCTACTTCATTACAAGAATACCAATTAGCACGACAATGCATAAAGACGTACAAAAGAAGCCATTAAAAGATTGTAGCAATTGCAATACAAAAAATTCTATGTCATTGCATAAAATTGAAACCCCATTCTTGCATAACTCTGACTTATATATAATTCATTATATATTTTTTTAATTAAGTTTACTAAAATTAGAATGTGTAAAAAAAATTTTAAAGACTAATCATACAATAATAAATTATAAAAAAAATATGAAGTTATTAAAAATTATATATTTGTCATATTCTAATTAAAGAATTATATACTTATTATGTTCTGATTGGAAAACCTAATAATAAAGATATAAAGAACTATATTTAAGCTTTTTATATAAAAAACTATTTATAAGTTTTCTCAATTTCATGATACATTTATTTGAGTTGGGAATAATGGAAGCACGACAATTGGAGAGTTTCACCTCTAGCAAAGTGGAAGATTTCCACCATAAGATTATATCATTTTAACAAAAATTAAATCACAGCCTCTCTTTTTTCAAGCATTTTAAATTACACCACATGTTTTCTTATTTTTAAAAAATTAGTCTCATCTTTTGTAATTATAAAGTATAATACATTTTAGGACAATTTTATATTTTGTCTAAAATACTTGTTACAATATATTTTTTGACATTTGGTAATATGATATCACATTTTTTTATTAAAATACTTTTTATTAATTTAAGAACATCAATTTTTACATATTAGGTACTCTTTTTTATTATTAATTCAGAATAAAATATTACAAAACTACAACAAAATTTTCTTAATAAAAAATTTAAAATTGAATTATAGTGTAACAACTTCATAATTATAGAAAAAGTAAGTGTAGATTTTAAAATTAAAAGTGAGTGTAATTTATTTTAAAATTACTTTACACAAATTTTTAAAAATTTATCAAAATCTTGACCTTCTAAAGAAGTCTATCCAACTGTCTGGGTGTAACGGAGATTGGTAGACTGATCTCCTTATAAACAGTAGGACTGTTCAATCCAAATAAAATTCACATGGACAATTAATCTCATCAACTAACCCTAATTGAACGGCTTGTTTGACCCAACAATGTGCTGTGCCAAACAGTTGATCAATCTTCGGGTGTAACTATCAAAGGATGAACCCTGTAATATGATATTTGTATTTAAAGTTGAAAAATATTAAGTCAATCTTTGAACTCATACTTGGCAAGGGTAATAAATTCAACCTTTTGTCTTCGTTCAACCTCGAGTTTTTATAATCAAAGTCGTGTAATCTGACAAATTTTAAGTTGAATAAATTCTTCTTACGCGTATGATAGTTAGTCATATAAGAATAAACAAAAAAAATGTCTTAAATAACAATCAATATACTTAAAAATAATAAATCGACATATTTAGAACTATTCAATCTCAACAATGATAACTTTAAATTGGACCAGAACAGAACAACTAATAATTAGTTTAATTATTTATTCAAGTGATAATAATTTTAAAAAATAATCGACATGCCAAGTCAGTGTGTGTTTGGGAACCCGATGAAGGAAACATTATTTAGCAAATTAGATTTAAGTGAACGTGGTTAAAGTAAACCTAGGTTTAAGTGAATGAGTTTTATGTTTGGGAGAAAATTGGGTAAATATGATTTGAGATAGTGAAACTTGGTTTGGGACAAAACAAGATATTTGAATGTTGGTTTATAAATGTGGTTTCAGGATGTATAATTACTAGAAAGGGAATGAATTTTTTATTTTATTTTTTGATGTACCATTATTATTTATTGTCATTTATTTCAAGGAAAATTAATTTTTTTTGTTTATTTGTCTAATATTACAAATTAATCACTAATGACTCTTTTTTAATTAATAAATTAATTTTTTTGTAATTACTAATTAAAAATTTAATTAATGACTAATTACTCACAATAAATTAAAAATCTCTAATTAAATATATGTACACATACAATCACACACATATATCTATTTATGTAAAATATGTAAAAAAAAAAATATACAAAAGAAAGAAAAGAATATGTATGCTGATTCATATCTTATATATTCACACTTTTCTGTTTATTCATATAGGTCCCTAGGTGAAATTGTTCCTTTTATTTTTTGCTTGATATGAGATCATATTTGTATTCATTTAAGTCCATCGATCTAGAATATATTTTATTTTGAAATTAAATAGACCCATGTAAACTTTTTAGTTTTTTTTTCTGCTCGGTCCTTGTTTTGCATGTTACACATCCAACTCTCGGTTTTTTTTTCCAAATCAGTCTAGAATTTCATCTAGGATGTGTTTGGGTCATTTTCAGTCTATTCTAATCCATAACAAGGGAAAAAATGAATTAAAGCCAAGTTTTGAAATTTTTTAAGTTTCACGTATTCACTTCACGCCATATGCCTATGTTTCTATCATTTTTCTAGTTTTTGGTTTTGTTTTGATCCTCTTTGAAGTCCTTAGTTTTGAGTTATTTTGTATGGAATTCATTCTACCCAAAAAATAAAAAAAAATAAAAGACATGAAAGAAAACAACTTGCTCCTTAATTGTTTGGAGCTGAGATGGCTCTATTTTTTTTTTTTGGGTTTTATTGTATGTATCTCGGTTTTGGCTTGTTTGGAGTTGAGGCTTCCTCCTTTTGGTTCATAGAAATTGCTCCTCAATTGTTTAGAAAATTTTGAGTATTTCCCTGCTAGTTTCCACCTCCAATTACACTCCAAAAAAGGCAAAAGATCTCAATTTTTTACATAAAAAACAGAGCACTTTTGGCTCTCTCTCTCTCTCTCGGTTGGGTTGTTTCACACCAAAGATACAAGCAAGGCAAGGAGTAAAATTGAATATACTGATCAATAACCTACGCCAACCACGTTATGTTGTCAGAGAAGCATGAAATTCTCGCTATGAATCTACCGAGGTTAGAGAGTAGTAAAACTAGGTTGCAAGCTAACGTGGGTTACGTGAACATGCTGCCGAACATCCTAGATTCCTAGAAACAATGTTTGCTTCAACAATAAACACAGGAAAAAGAAACGCAACATGCAAACAAACATGCTCTCAGACACTTTCCAATACTCTCATAAGATCAAGTAGTTTAAAGGTTTACTTTTCCAACGTAATAATTGGTTCGCATTGTAATTTGTAAGTAAATTATTTCTTGAACTTTTTTTTCGGAATAACTAATATTCAATAATTTATTAGATTTGATTAATTTAGTTTGATTAAATTATAAAAGTATAAAACATTTTCAGCATTAATTTTTTGAGTAAATTACACTCTCCTTCCCTATAAGTTTTTCAAAATACAAGACACTCCCCTTTATGTTTAAAATATGCACACTCATCTCTTGTAAATTTTGGATATGCTATACTCTTATCCAACAATTAATTTTTTATCCAAAATGTCGTTAAGTAGTTTGGTATAGCATTTTTTTTTTAACTAAAATACCCCTCTGTTTTTTGTTAGCCTAATGTCATATTTGTTTTACTAAAATACCCTTTAATACTTAACTACATATTGATTTATCTTTTTTGATAAAAAAAAAATTATTGGCTACAATTTTTAATCTTCAACTTAGCTATAGTATTTGCATAAATATCCAATAATATAATTATAAATTTAAAACATCAAATTATATCAATTATTTATAAAAAAATTTAAAAAATAAAACTTCCATTTTATTTTTCTTTTTTAACATTTATTTGTATATATTGTATTTATTTATTTATCATTCATTCATATAATACATTTAAATCTATTATAATTCTAATTCATTTATATAAATATTTAATATATTTAATAAATAAACTATTATATTTATCCACATAGTTGCATATATTAAGTTTTAGCATAGACAAATCATTTGAAAAAAAATATATAATTTTCAAATTTCAGGAAGCAATTAATATCTCTGCAATTGTTTATTATTGTTTACAAGGTTTATAATATTTTTTTTCTATATAAACTTAAAATTTTTTTTTTGATTTAGATGCTACAAGAATGATTAAATCTTATTCTGAATATTTACACTTCAAATCTAAATAAAGATGAAATAATTTTAATTTCATAATAATTATTAAATTTGAAATTAAAATAAATACAAAATAATTTTAATTTAGACTTAGAGTAATGATCAAAATTGTAAGTGAAAAGATTTCATTCATAGCTTCTAGTCAAGATCATTACTCTTAGTCTAAATTGAAATTATTTTGTATTTATTTTAAATTCAAATTTAATAATTATCTAACATGAAACTGAAAGTATTTCGTCTTTATTTTAGATTTGAAGAATAAATAATTCATAATAAGATCCAAACATTTCTGTATCATCTCATAAAAAAATTGAAGTTTATATAGAAAAAAAATGATTATAAATCTTGTAATGAATAATAAACAATAGCAGAGACATAAATTGCTTCTTGAAACTTGAAAATTAGATTTTTTTTTAAAAAAATGATTTTGACTATGCTTCATAATAAAATTAAATATATGCAAGTGTGTGGATAAATAAAGTAGTTAAATATTATTTATTAAATATATTAAATATGTATATGAATTAATTAAAATTATGATAGATCTAAGTATATTATATGAATAAATTATAAATAAATAAATGAAATATATATATATAATAAATATGGAAAAAAAGAAAAATATAATTTTTTTAATTATTTTATCAATAATTGATATAATTTTATGTTTTAAATTTATAATTGTATTACAGATATGTATGCAAATATTAGAGATAAGTTGAACATTAAAAAGTGTAGCAAATAATGTATTTTTTGTCAAAAAATATAAACTAATATGTAGTTAAGTATCGGAGAGTATTTTAATAAAAAAAATGACATTAGGCTAAACAAAAAAAAAAGGATATTTTAGGAAAAAAAATGTGACATCAAGCTATTTAACAATACTTTGGATGGAACGTTACATAACTATTAGATAAAAGTATAGCATATCCAAAATTTAGGGAAAAAAAGTGCATATTTTAAACATAGAAGGAAAGGCCTTGTATTTTGAAAAATTAAAAAAAGTATAATTTACTCTAATTTTTTTAAATTTACACTACTCAAATCTTGAAATTTTTGGAACTTTTAATTCATCTTATTAGTTTCATTACCATACACTCAAAAACTTTCGATTGATATATTATTGAAGATGGAAACATAACTTTTTCTTAATAAATATAGAACTCTTTCTTACTACGAAAAAGAAACACAGTATTTGCAAAGGAATATTGATATTGCACTCAACCTCTCTTTAATTTATTTTGTTGTCATTGAAATTAAATTTTTGTAAACCTTTCAATAATAAAATTATTTAACAATTTTTATTGTCATATTAAAAAAAAGGTAAATTACTGATTTGTTATCTAAAAAATTACAATTATTTTAATTTAGTCTTTAAAAAATTAAATGTCTCAATTTAGTTACAAAAGATTTTATTTTTCTTAATTTGATCTTTTTGTTTATCAAAATAACTTTTGGCGAGAGAGAGAGAGAGAGAGAGAGAGAGAGAGAGAGAGAGAGAGAGAGAGAGAGAGAGAGAGAGAGAGAGAGAGAGAGAGAGAGAGAGAGAGAGAGAGAGAGAGAGAGAGAGAGAGAGAGAGAGAGAGAGAGAGAGAGAGAGTTAATAATGATAAATTGTATGATTTAGTAATAAAAAATAAATTAACACAAATATAATCTTTTAGGTTAAACTGAGACACTGAATTTTTTAAAGATCAAATTGAGACAATTATAACATTTAAAGGACTGAATCAATAATTGACTCTACTAAAAATAAACCCAAAATTTTATATTAATCTCGTGTCATGTAGATGATAATTGATTTTATAAAATGTTAATTGGAAGGGAATTTCTGCAACATATGTTAAAATATCAAAAAGGTTGAATATAATATTTGGAACAAGAAGAATGCCATGTATAATTTAGCTAGACTTTAAAGAAAAATAGTGTAATTTACCCAAATTAAAAAGGGAAGTTCTAAAGTGTGTGTGTATTTGTTTTGTTCAAATAAAGTGTTTCTTTATGAACAACTAATCGAGTATGTAAACGATAGAGGTGGGCCAAGCCCATAGATATGGCCCACAAAATCATTTGCACATAATAAATTTGAAATATTAAAAGCCCACAACCAATAGCCCACGTACCTCATCCTCTCTTCTTCCATACGCTACACATAAACGCTTCTTCGCTTTGTGAATTTGTGAATTGTGATAACGAGAAAGTGACTAGTAATGACTCTTCCTTGTCCTCTCTCTCTGCTTCTGCTTCCTCTTTGGAACCCTTCAAGCCGGCTTTAAACCCATTTCATACTTCTATCACTTTTGGCTCTTTCTCTGTTCCTTTTAATTTAATTCTTCGGTTTCATCAGATATTAGATTTGAGCTCTGAAAACTAGGGAGAGAGAAAAAATTGATGCATCTGGCCACCGACAAGTTTCGATCTTCTGGATCACTTCAATTTAATTCCATCTGTTACTGATTCTCGACGATTTGGATAATTGGATCGATTCGACTTCGCTCTCGATTGGTGGTGTTAGTCTGTGATCTTCCGGTTTGCGAGGTGGGTTGGGATTCGATCGCTGATTGGATTCAATTTCTGGGTTCTATCTGAGATGTTCTATTTCGATAACTCAATCTCGCTCTGCAAGTCCGTTGACCAACCTCCAGCTATGGCGAATTCCACCTGTTCGGCCGATTTCGGTTCTAAATCGAGGCACAGCAATAACACACAGCGGAATAGGAAGATGCATGCGTCTTCCAGTAGCCTGCAAATTCCTCCGTGCGATCGATCTCGATCTCGATTTGCTTTGGTGGATGTAGTGATATTCATTGCTGTGATTTGCGCGTGTGGATTCTTGATGTTTCCCTATATTCAGATTGTCATAACCGAGTCTATTCAGATTTCTGGGGCGATCCTGTATTTGATGAAAGAGGAGTTTTCTGTGGCTCCATTGATCTACATCTCTATAGGACTGAGTGTTTCCTCTGCTGTATTGGCTACCTGGTTAGTTGTGTCATGGACAGGTAGAAAATGTGGGAATCCCGATTGTAAGGGACTCAGAAATTCTGTGGAGTTTGACATTCAATTAGAGACAGAGGATTGTGTGAAGAATTCACCTTCAATGGATGGAAATGAAATCAAGAAGGGTCTCTTTGAACTGGCTCGCCATCAAAATAGGGAATTGGAAGCTCAACTCAGGAGGATGGCGCCCCCAAATGGAAGGGCTGTTCTTATTCTCAGGGCAAAGTGTGGGTGTTCTGTTGGTAGATTACAGGTTCCTGGTCCCAAGAAGCATCGAAAGATCAAGAAGTAGGATGATTCATATACATGAGATGAATCATGTGACCCTTAATCTTATAGACCTTCTCTGTTAATCTTATAGAGAACTAGCCTCCCTTGTCTTTAAATAAAGCACCTCTTGGCAATAAGTTGTAATGAATTATGGATGATAAAAAGCTCGTTATACCTTTAAATATAAGAACCCTTTATTTAATTTACTTCTTTGAATTAATTTTATTTCCATCATTGCTCATGATTGTAGGAATGACAGTTTTCTGATAATTGTCCACACTCCACAGTAACTTATAGTTTGCATGTTAGAGAAAAGTTGTTCTTCTAGCTAACTGATATCATCATGAACATAAATTTGATCAAACTCAGGAGGCCTGTTTGAATTTGCCATGAAATTTGAATTCTCTGATATGAATTGAACTGTACGGAAATTACTTTGAGGCTTGCGATTTTTCTTTTATTGATGTGATACCTTTTGTAAGCTTGTTTGTAATCTGTTTGTCCTGTTTTTGCATCTATGCCCTGTTCTTATCATGTAAGCAATTTCACTTTGTCATAGGTTTCTATTCTACGTTAGGACTATTGTCCTGACTCGTGACCTTAGGTTTTTTCTTTTTTCCTTTGCTTCTCTCTAAGTTCTACACATTATATATTTATCACTACCTGTTACCACATTCCTCCAATTATTTGCCGAAACTTATAAATAATTGGGAAAATGGTATTCATTTCTCAGATGGAATAGGAAATGATTATTTCACAAGTATTCTCTTTTTTGGTTGGCTCTGATGAAACGATGTCATCAAGAACAGGAAAATATTATAGCATACTTCCAATTCAGCCTTGCCTGCTATTTATTGATTGTGAGGTCCAAAAAGTTTCCCCACCTAGGTTGTAGCATCTTTTTGTCCTTGAAATTTCAAAACGACACCCAAAAGGGTTAATCGAACAAGTGTTTATGATCGTTATATCTTGAGGTTGCAACTTTGTTTTTCTTTCAACTTTGAAAAGGTTGATTGAGTCTATGAAACTTGCTTTCGAATCTAGTTCTCTCATAGACTCCTAAGAGCTGTGCCGGCATATATTTTGTGGTGAATAATTTGCATAATCAAAGATAAGGACGATGCTAGATATTTGTCTTTTACTGAAATATCAATAACAAATGAAGTTTGATTTTGGATACACTGTAGAAACTAGATACGAACAGGGACAAGATTATGGATAAATTTCTATAACTACCAAGGTCACGACTTCCACGAACCCTTATCTATATTTCATTATTTTCCCCCTTTTATATGAGCAATTATATTGTATTTTGATAAAACAATCTTGTATTAAAAATAGAAAAACGGGTAAACTTTTTCTTTTATATACTATATTGAATTATTGATTTGATATTGAAAAAATTTTAATTATCTTAATTTAATTCTTAAAAATAAGAGTCTTCATTTAATTTCTAAAAATTTATAGTTTACCTCAACTTAATTTTTTTATTAAACAATAAAAATAATCAAATTAAAACATATATAATTTTTTAAAAATTAAAATGAGATACTTATTTTTTAAACACCAAATTAAAATAATTATAATGTTGGAGCAACTAAACTAATATTTTACTGCAAATACTATTATCAAAATCACAAATTTTGGAGCAACGCGAAAAGTTCCGCAGATCTGCTCCCTAAGGAATGTTCCGTTGTGAAGCATAATCCCCAGGATTTCCACGAGATTTGGAAAACAGAGTATAGGAATTAACGCAGTGATTTAATCGTACATGGTCATTGTCTTTGCTGATACCTCACCAAATTTCCCAAATCTGGCAGAAACCTCGATATGGACTCTTTCCAGCATTCGTCTCGTCACTCCTTACACTCCCTCTTGACACGACATGAAGTTGCACTCAGATCACACCCAACACCACCATTACCATCATCATCATCCCTCTGCTTATTCCTCCTTCTCGTGCTTATCCAACTTGCACGACACCCATCTCTGGTATCATCTTCAGGAACCCACTCTTCTTCTTCCTTCTTCGCCTTTTTAAATTTAATTCAGATTGGCTTCATTAGAACATGCAAAACAAGCACATGCTGCTCTGGTTCGCCATGGTTTTGGTTCTGGTATAGTGGCTAACACAGCTCCTGTCGACTTCTACAGCAAATGGGGTATGATGGAAGACGCTCAACATGTTTTCAACAGGATGCCCTGCAATAATGTTATATCTTGGAATGCATTGATTGCTGTATATGGCAATCATGGTCAGGGAGAAGAAGCAGTGGAAATGTTCGAGCAGATGCTTCAAGATCGGATGATTCCCAACCATGTTACTTTTCTTGCTGTCTTGTCTGCTTGTAGCTATTCAGGATTATCAGAAAAGGGTTGGGAGATTTTTCAATCTATGACTCGAGACCACAAGCTTAGGCCCCGAGCAATGCATTACGCTTGTTTGATCGAGTTATTAGATCCAGAGGGCCTTTTAGATGAGGCTTTTGCTCTGATTTCAAACCAACAACTAACATGTGGGCTGCATTGCTGACAGCTGGTCGAATGAATGAGAACTTAAGAGCTTGGAAAATTGGCAGCTGAGAAACTTGGGATGGAACCCGAAAAGCTGAATAATTATGTGGTGCTCTTGAATATATATACCAGTGCTGGCAAATTGAAGGAAGCTGCTGGCGTTGTTCATACCCTAAAGAGGAAGGGTTTGAGAATGCTTCCAGAATGTACATGGATTGAGGTTAAGAAACAGCCATTTGCCTTCCTTTCTGGAGACAAGTCCCACCCCAAAATGGAAGAAATATACCGAAAAGTCGACGATCTGATGCTAGAGATATCAAGGCAAGGCTACATTGTTGAGAACAAAACTTTGCTTCCTGATGTAGATGAAGAAGATCAAAGGATACTAAAATACCACTTTGAGAAGTTAGCAATGGCTTTTGGATTAATCAGCACTCCAGAATGGATATCTTTACAGAGGAAACATTGTGTGAATATGTTGCTCTGTTTCATGAC
Source organism: Biancaea sappan (assembly GCA_037074585.1). Lineage (NCBI taxonomy): Eukaryota > Viridiplantae > Streptophyta > Magnoliopsida > Fabales > Fabaceae > Biancaea > Biancaea sappan. The sequence continues at coordinate 82,165,624 of CM073492.1, forward strand.
CGAGAAACAAAGATGACAACCCTATCCCCTAGGGTCATCTATCTTTTAGTCAAGCTCGTTGTCTCTCTCTCTTTGCCAGCACGCTCCCCTATTTCGTGGCGATGAAACAGAGGAGAAACCCTTCGTTCTTCAGCTTCTTCATCTTCTCCCTCTTCCTCCATCTCACTCGTTCCTCTCTCTTTCTCTCAATTTTTTCTCATTGTGTTGCATCTCTTCTCTCTCTCTCTCTCTCTCTCTCTCTCTCTCTCATTGTCGGGCTCTATCTCATTGATGAGCTCTCTCTTAGTTCTCCTCCTAGCAGTGTGTATATGTTGCTCTGCTTCAGCAGCAACAGCCTCCTCTCACCTGCGGTTCTCACTCTTCTTCTTCGTCATCGTCATCAACCCTATTGCCGTGCATCAGATTCCGCCACCCGTTGCTTCTTCTAGGGTTTGGGGTTGGGGTTGGGATTGGGAAGGTCATATCTTGGGAGGTGGAAGGGGTAGAGGCGAGGGAGAGAAGCAAAGAGATGGAGAGAGAGAGGGATCCGTATCCTCTGCTGTGAATATTTCATACTCAGTTTTTAGCAACGGTTTTTACCGTTGCTAAAAACTTTCAGCAACAATTTTTTGATTGTTAAACTGTTGCTAAAGGTTTTTAGCAACGCTAAAAACCGTTGCTAAAAACTGAGCAGGCCTCTGCTTGTATTTTTTCCAAGCAGAGGATCCGGACATGAGAGAGAGAAGGGAAAGATAAAAAAGTTAGGGATAATTTTGTTTTTTTACATGTATTTAACATAGTTGCCACATGACAAATAGCGTGTTGTTTAATATGTACTATATGAATTGTTCAGTTAATATTTTTTGTTAATTAATTTAACGACGTTAATAAAAATAATAAATTTGAAACAAAAATAAATATATAGCACATAACTAACTAAAAAAAATATTATAGACAAAATTAAATTTTGGTATAAACGTTAAAGATATACTTTTTGTTTTGATTTTTTTTAGATTTTTCTTTAGTTCCTCAATCTTACTTTATTTAATTTGGTTATTTAACTTACATTTGTCATTGAAATATATAATTTCTTTTCTTCAGCGCTTTCATATAATGTTCACCAAAAAAGGTTTTATGAAGCTATTAGGATTAATCCAGAAATCATATAAAATTTTTACACTAAGCATTTTGGTGATATTAAAAAAAAATGAAGAAACATTAGAATAGTTGATGTAAGTTAAAACAAAATAAAATTAAGGACTAAAAGAAAATTAAAGTTATGAGATAGAACTAAAATTTAAACTAAGAGACCTAATGAAAGAAAATAAAATTAAATAATAAAATTAAAACTTAAGATACTATAGTATCAAGTTGAAACAAAATTAATCATGTAATTAAAATAAAACTTAAAACAAATTTAAATGACCAAAATACTAATTTAGTCAAAGAAAAACCCTCCTCCTTTTTTTTAAGTTTAAAAAAAATCTCCTTAATAATAACAGTAGAAAAATGTAACTTTTAAATTATATTAAAAGCAAAAATTGTATTTTGGTTATTTATCTCTATTTTTAATGTCATTTTGACCTTTTATATTTAAGATGTTTAATACTAACTTTTCATATTGTAAATTGATATTTCTCCCATTATTTTTTTGTCAAAATTGTTAAACACTTTAACATAATTAATCATATATCATTTTATTTTGTATATAGTCAATATTTAAATAGATATTTCATATTTGTATTAGAATGATGAAGTGTTAAAATAACTAAAAGTTTTGATTGAAAAATAATTAAAACAATGTGAATTTATAATACAAAAAATTAATATGAAACATCAAAAATATAAAAAATTAAAAAACAACTTACAATAAAAATAACGGAGCATTATATTTTTTTTTCCATGCAATAAAAGACGGAAAATCACTCCTATGGAACCCATTGGTGATGATGTCTCTGTCCGGTGACTCTGGGACTTGAACAAAAATTCATAGAATCTTATTCACTATCTTCTTCATCCTTAAATTTTTCTTTCTTGTTAAGCTTCTGAAGTATAATTTTTGATCATATATCCTGAAATGTTTCAGCATTGAAGTTGCAGTCACACCCAGCACCACCATTACCATCATCGTCTTCCCTCTGCTTATTCCTCCTTCTCGTGCTTATCCAACTGGCAGGACACCATCTTCGGTATCATCTTCAGGTACTCTTTCTTCTTCCCTTTTTTAGATTTGATTCATCTTGGGAACCATGGAGACCCACTCTCACGTTACTAAAGTTTATCCCTTGATCAAAGTCAAACTGCTTGTGGGTTTGCGTTTCCGCCTGATAAATCTTTTTTTATCTGGGTATCATTTCGCATTAGGCCTTATTTGGTACTGGAGAGAGATTCCATTTTATTCCTGTTGAAGCATGTTTAGTATTCATTAATAGAAATTTCTTTAGTATTTAAAATTAGAGTATAAAATAATGAAGATTAGAATCCAATTCCTACAATTTTTTTCCAGTATAAAATGAATGAAAATTTATTGAAAAGAAATTCCGTTATATTGGAGTCATTGGATTTTATCTCCCTCAAAATTAACTTTTCATATCAAACATAACCTTAAATCGAAGGAAATGGAGGAAACCGTTTTCACGGATTTTTTTCTTTGGAACAAGGGCTACGGCCTCGCCTGATGTCAAAACCTGCAAAAATTGGTTTTGAAGAAAGGCAAGAACCAATTATGGAGAATAATCAGATTAGAAAACCTAGTTCAGGACTATGTAGTCAGATAGAGAAGCTGATTTTGTGCAATAGGTACCGTGAGGCGCTGGAATTGTTTGAAATTCTGGAGCTAGAAGGTGGTTATGATGTGGAGAGTAGCGTTAATTAGCGCTTGCATTGGTCTGAAATTGATCAGAGGGGTTAAGAGGGTTTCAATTACATGATTAACAATATGAGAAACAGGGTGTTGCTCATGCATGTGAAAGCGGTATCACGCACGCAAACTGTTTGGTGGAATGCATGAGAGGAACTCGTACTGGAACACAATCCTTTCAGGACTTGTGGATCTGTTAAGTGACTAAAAGTTAAACATAAAGGATTGCAATGCAACTTAAAATAAAAATAAAGGACATAAATACTATTTTTGTTCCATAAACTAAAAGAAACAGAAAACCACTCCCGTGAAAACCCATTTGGGACAATATCTCTGTCCGGTGACTCTGTGGGACTTAGAACAAAAATTAACGGATACTTATTCACTATCTTTTTCATCCTTAAATTTTTTTCTTTCTTTTTAAGCTTCTGAAGTATATTTTTTTATCATATATCCTGAAATGTTTCAGCATTGAAGTTTTCAGATGTTATCTCCAGCTCAAGCATATTGAAGAATTAAAAATGTACAAAGTCCAGATTTCCAGCTCGACTTGATAACTCTTTTTTATAGCATTACTTGCTTGATATCAAAACTGCATGGACACTGTTAAAAAGCCAACTTGCAAACTCGAACTATCATGGCTAAACCAATGCTTGCTCTTGAATTTGAAAGGTACTTGCCACCATTGTCTTCCCTTGAAAACCTTATTAAGCTTTTGAAAGTGTTGGCTGATAGTAGGAGCCTGAAGTTGGGTAAAACCACCCATGCCCAGTTGGTTGTTAGGAATCAAACCTCAAAAGACAGTGACATCGCTCAAATAAACTCACTGATCAATCTGTACGTCAAATGTGATCAAATACTTATTGCGCGAAAGCTGTTTGATATAATGCCAAAGAGAAATGTGGTGTCTTGGAGTGCTTTAATGGCGGGATATTTGCATAAGGGGGATGAGTTGGAGGTTCTAGGACTTTTCAAAGCTTTGGTTTCATTGGAAAATTTATACCCTAATGAGTATATTTTTACTACAGTTCTTTCTTGTTGTTCAGCTAGTGGGAGAGTTGAAGAGGGCAAGCAATGTCATGGGTATCTGTTGACGTCTGGATTGGTATTTCATCAGTATGTGAAGAATGCCCTTATTCATATGTACTCAAGGTGCTTTCACGTGGAACTAGCTATGAAGATCTTGGATAGAGTCCCAGGGTACGATATATTTTCATATAACTCTATCTTGAATGCACTTATAGAATCTGGTTATACAGGAGAGGCTGAAGCAGTTTTGGCCAGGATGATGGACCAATTTGTAGCATGGGATAATGTTACATACGTCAGTGTCTTTGGCCTTTGTTCTCAGATTAGAAACTTGCATTTAGGTTTGCAAATCCATGCCCAAATGCTGAAATCTGATCTGAAGTTTGATGTCTTTGTAAGTAGCACAATGATAGACATGTATGGGAAATGTGGAAAAGTCCAGAATGCAAGAAAAGTCTTTGATGGCTTGCAAAACCGAAATGTGGTTGCATGGACAGCAGTCATGTCTGCTTACTTGCAGAACGGATATTTTGAGGAAACTTTGAAACTATTTAGAATAATGAATCTTGAGGACACTATGCCAAATGAGTGTACTTTCTCAGTTTTGCTTAATGCTTGTGCAGGTTTGGCATCATTGAGCCACGGCAATACATTACATGCCTGGGTTGAGAAAGCGGGATTCAAGAATCATATGACTGTCAGGAATGCTTTGATAAACATGTATTCCAAGACAGGAAGCATTGATTCAGCATATTATGTGTTCTCAGACATGGTGTATAGAGATACCGTCACATGGAATGCTATGATATGTGGGTACTCCCATCATGGGCTCGGAAGACAAGCTTTAAAAGTGTTTGAGGGCATGATATATGCTGGAGAACTTCCAAACTACATAACCTTTATTGGTGTTCTATCAGCTTGTTCTCATTTAGGTCTTGTGAAAGAAGGGTTCTTCTATTTGAATCAGCTAATGAAGCATTTTGAAATTGAACCTGGATTAGAGCACTTGACCTGTATGGTAGTTCTTTTGAGCAAAGTTGGTCTTCTAGACGAAGCTGAGAACTTCATGAAGACAGCAAGGGTCAAGTGGGACGTTGTTGCTTGGCGCACTCTGCTTAATGCTTGTTATGTTCATCGAAATTATGGTCTGGGGAAACGAATTGCAGAATCTGTCATACAGATGGATCCTGATGATGTGGGAACTTACACATTGCTATCAAATATGCATGCCAAGGCAAGGAGGTGGGATGGAGTTGCTAATGTTAGGAAACTGATGAGGGAAAGAAACATCAAGAAGGAACCTGGGGTAAGTTGGCTGGAGATAAGAAATGATGTACATGTCTTTCTTTCAGAAGTTGGCAATCATCCGGAGTCTGGCCAGATTTTCAAGAAGGTCCAGCAGTTGCTGGAAGTGATTATGCCACTAGGGTATGTCCCAGATATTGCTGGTGTGCTGCATGATGTGGAAGATGAACAAAAAGAAGGTTATCTTAGTTATCACAGTGAAAAGCTGGCCCTAGCTTATGGCCTTATGAAAATACCTTCACCAGCACCTATCCGTATAATAAAGAACCTTAGGATGTGTGATGATTGCCACACTGCTGTAAAACTAATTTCAAAGGTAACAAACAGGCTGATAATAGTTAGAGATGCAAACCGTTTTCATCATTTCCAAGATGGTTATTGTACTTGCACAGATCATTGGTAGCAATCTTCTGGTTTGAACACCTAGTATTTGAAAATCTATTGGATTCTGATTAATTTGATTCGGTTTGGGTCGGACCACAAACTTGGTGTTGATCTTTTCCACTTATTTAGAAAGAGCAAATGCCAAACCACATTAACCAACCAACATTGGTGATCATTGGTAGTAATTTGATAATACTCTTTCGTCATGGTTTATCTGGGCAAACATGGCAAGTTGTGGAAAATAAAAGTATATACAAAAATCAGCATAAATGTTGGGTTTGTGGTCTGGGTATCTCTTTTTCAATTCCATCTTCTCATAGCCTAAAGAAGTTTCCATTGGTTCATTGACAAAACTTGTGTCTGTGAATGCTGCATTGAAAAGAGGAAGGTTCTCCGAAATGATTTTGACAAGTAAAAAATTGGATTTCTCTGCATTTTCCTGAAGTATATGTATTTATTTCTACACTCATATATATTCTTTAATTGGGACAATGGTATTCATTTCTCAGACGGAATAGGAAATGATTATTTCATGAGTGTTTTTTTTTTTGTCGGCTTTGATGAAACGATTTTATCAAGGACAGAAAAATATAGCATACGTCCAATGCAGCCTTGCCCACTATTTTCTGATTGTGGAGTTTGACATTCAATTAAGAGACAGCGGATTGTGTGAAGAATTCACCTTCACTGGATGGAAATGAAATGAAGAAGGGTCTCTTTGACTGGAAAGCTCAACTCTGGAGGATGGCACCTTCAAATGGAAGGGCTGTCCCTATTCTCAGGGCGAAGTGTGGGTGTTCTGTTGTTAGATTACATGTTCCTGGTCCCAAGAAGCATCGAAAGATCAAGAAGTAGGTTGATTCATATACATGAGATGAATCATGAGACCCTTAATCTTATAGACCTTCTCGGTTAATCTTATAGAGAACTAGCCTCCCTTGTCTTTAAATAAAGCACCTCTTGGCAATAAGTTGTAATGAACTATGGATGATAAAAAGCTTGTTATACCTTTAAATATGAGAACCCTTTATTTAATTTACTACAACAACAACAACAACAACAAAGCCTTATCCCACTAAGTGGGGTCGGCTACATGGATCGCACGACGCCATTGAGATCTATCAATGACCAACTCTTTAGATATCTCATTTACTAAAAGGTCCCGTTCAATAATATCTCTAAGTGTCTTTTTTGGTCTTCCTCGACCTTTTTTCATAGGGCTCCAAACCATCTGCTCAACTCTCCTAACTGGCGCTTCCAACGGTCTTCTTTGCACATGCCCAAACCATCTTAAATGGTTTTCAACCATTTTTTCCTCAATAGATGCCACCCCAACTCTACCTTGTAAATGATCATTACGGATCCTATCTCTTCTTGTATGACCACACATCCAACGCAACATCCTCATCTCCGCCACTCCAATTTTATGTTCTTGTTGTCCTTTCATTGCCCAACATCCTTTATTTAATTTACTACTTTGAATTAATTTTATTTCCATCATTGCTCATGATTGTAGGAATGACAGTTTTCTGATAATTGTCCACACTCCACAGTAACTTATAGTTTGCATGTTCGAATAGAGAAAGTTGTTCATCTAACTAACTGATATCATCATGAACATACATTTGATCAAACTCTGGAGGCCTGTTTGAATTTGCCATGAAATTTGAATTCTCTGATACGAATTGAACTGTACGGAAATTTCTTTGAGGCTTGCGATTTTTCTTTTACTGATGTCTCTAACTGTAGTTTGGGGAGTCTGATACCTTGTGTAAGTTTAATTATAATCTGTTTGTCCTGTTTTTGCATCTATGCCCTGTTCTTATCATATAAGCAATTTCACTTTGTCATAGGTCTCTATTCTACAAGTACAATAATGCAATTTAGCACTATTGTCCTGACTTGTGACCTTAGGTTTTTTTTTTTTTTTTTACTTTGCTTCTCTCTAAGTTCTACACATTATATATTTAACACTGCCTGTTACCACATTCCTCCAATTATTTGCCGAAACTGTATAAATAATTCGGAAAATGGTATTCATTTCTCAGATGGAATAGGAAATGATTATTTCACAAGTATTCTCTTTTTGGTTGGCTCTGATGAAACGTTGTTATCAAGAACAGGAAAATATTATAGCATACTTCCAATTCAGCCTTGCCTACTATTTTCTGATTGTGAGGTCCAAAAGGTTTCCCCACCTAAGTTGTAGCATCTTTTTGTCCTTGAAATTTCTAAAAGAAACCCAAAAGGGTTAGTAGAACAAATGTTTCTGATCCTTATCTCTTGAGGTTGCAACTTTTTGTTTTCTTCGGAGTTTGAGAAGGTTGATTGAGTCTATGAAACTTGCTTTCGAATCTAGTTCTCTCATAGACTTCCAACAGCTGTGCCGGCATATATTTTGTGGTGAATGGCACTGTATTTGCATAATCAAGATGAGGACGATGATAGATATTTGTCTTTTACTAAAATATCGAAAACCAATGAAGTTTGATTTTGGATACACTGTGGAAACTAGATACACTAGGTCTCTTATATGAACAAGGACAAGATTATGAATAAAATTCTATAACTACAAGGTCACGACTTCCTCGAACCCTTATCTTGTCTTTCATTCTTTTCCCCCTTTTATATGAGCAATTATATTTTAAACGTGAATCCTTTCAGATTTTAAGTAAAATAGGGGCCAACATAAAAGAAAAGAAAAGGAAGGGTGGCTTAAAACAAGAATAAAGAATTAGAAAGGAAAGAATGAAAACCAAAATAGACATCTTGTAGGGTCAAACTTATGGCTTTTGTCCAATTTTTCGGCGAAATTTGCACTGTTTAATTAAAAAAATATTCTTGTTTGTTCTCTCAAATTTCTTTTTTCAAAATATATTATAAAATAAAAAGGAATTATATAAAATGCGTAAAACATTTTACAAAAGAAATAATTATATAATGCTTATTGTTAAGTTTTAAAAAATGTGTTTATATATAAAAATACACACTTATTGTATTTTGATAAAAAAATTTTGTAGTAAAAATAGAACAACAGCAAACTTTTTCTTCCTATAATTTATTAAATTATTAATTTAATATTCAAAAAATTATAATTATCTTAATTTAATTCTAAAATATAAGATATCTTCATTTAATCTCTAAAATTTTATATTTTATCTCAATTTTAAATCACTATATTGATTAACAAAAATACTCAAATTAAAATAAATATAATTTTTAAAAATTAAATTAAAATATTTATTTTTAAACATCAAATTAAAATAATTATAATGTTGGAGGAACTAAATTAATATTTTACTCCAAATACTATTATCAAAATCTCAAAAAATTTGGAGCAACGCCAAAAGTTCCGCGGATCTAGAAATGTTCCGTTGTGGAGCGTAAACCCCAGGATTAAACCGCAGTGATTTAATCGTACGTGGTCATCGTCTTTGCAACTACCCCACCTAATTTCCCAAATCTGGCGGAAACCTCGATGCAGGCTCTGTCCAACGCTCGTCTGTTCACTCCTTACATTCCCTCTTGACACAACATGAAGTTGCAGTCACACCCAACACTGCCATTACTTTCATCATCCCTCTGCTTATTCCTCCTTCTCGTGCTTATCCAACTTGCAGGACACCCATCTCTGGTACCATCTTCAGGTACTCACTCTTCTTCTTCCTTCTTCGCCTTTTTAGATTTGATTCATATTGGGAGCCATGGAGATCCCACTCTCACGTTACCAAAGTTTATCCCTCGATCAAATTCAAACTGCTTGTGGGTTTGCGTTTTCGCCTGATAAATCTCTGTTATCTGGGTATCATTTTTCCTTAAATCGAAGGAAATGGCGGAAACCGTTTTCGCGGATCCGTTGTTCTTCGATGGAACAAGGGCTACGGCCCCGCCCGCCAAAACCTTCGAAAATTGGTTTTGAAGAAAGGCAAGAACCAACTCTGGAGAATACTCAGATTAGAAAACCTGGTTCAGGACTACGTAGTCAGATAGAGAAGTTGGTATTTTGCAATAGATACCGTGAGGCACTGGAATTGTTTGAAATTCTGGAGCTAGAAGGTGGTTATGATTTGGAGAGTAGCACGTACGATGCGTTAATTAGCGCTTGCATTGGTCTGAAATCGATCAGAGGGGTTAAGAGGGTGTTCAATTACATGATTAACAATGGTTTTGAGCCGGATCTGTATATGAGAAACAGGGTGTTGCTCATGCACGTGAAATGCGGTATGATGATTGATGCACGCAAACTGTTTGGTGAAATGCCTGAGAGGAACTTGTTATCCTGGAACACAATCCTTTCAGGACTTGTGGATTCTGGAAATTACATGGAAGCTTTTCGTTTGTTTCTAATTATGTGGGAAGAGATCTCTGATGGCTGCTCTCGCACATTCGCTACCATGGTTCGTGCGTCTGCCGGATTGGGTCTTATTCATGTAGGATGGCAGTTTCATTCATGTGCTGTGAAAATGGGTGTAGGTGAAGACATTTTTGTGTCCTGTGCACTGATTGATATGTACAGCAAGTGTGGTGACATTGGAGATGCTCAATTTGTTTTTGATTTGATGCCAGAGAAGACGACAGTTGGATGGAACTCCATTATTGCTGGTTATGCGCTTCACGGTTATAGTGAGGAAGCTCTGAGTATGTATTATGAGATGCGTGATTGTGGTGTTAAAATGGACCATTTCACTTTTTCAATAGTTATAAGAATATGTGCAAGATTGGCTTCATTAGAACATGCAAAACAAGCACATGCTGCTTTGGTTCGCCATGGTTTTGGTTCTGATGTAGTGGCTAACACAGCTCTTGTGGACTTCTACAGCAAATGGGGTAGGATGGAAGACGCTCAACATGTTTTCAACAGGATGCCCCGCAAGAATGTTATATCTTGGAATGCATTGATTGCTGGATATGGCAATCATGGTCAGGGAGAAGAAGCAGTGGAAATGTTCGAGCAGATGCTTCAAGATCGGATGATTCCCAACCATGTCACTTTTCTTGCTGTCTTGTCTGCTTGTAGCTATTCAGGATTATCAGAAAGGGGTTGGGAGATTTTTCAATCTATGACTCGAGACCACAAGATTAGGCCCCGAGCAATGCATTATGCTTGTATGATCGAGTTATTAGGTCGAGAGGGCCTTTTAGATGAGGCTTTTGCTCTGATCAGAAACGCTCCTTTCAAACCAACAATTAACATGTGGGCTGCATTGCTGACGGCATGTCGAATGAATGAGAACTTAGAGCTCGGGAAATTGGCAGCTGAGAAGCTCTATGGGATGGAACACGAAAAGCTGAATAATTATGTGGTGCTCTTGAATATATATACCAGTGCTGGCAAATTGAAGGAAGCTGCTGGTGTTGTTCAAACCCTAAAGAGGAAGGGTTTGAGAATGCTTCCAGCATGTACATGGATTGAGGTTAAGAAACAGCCATTTGCCTTCCTTTCTGGAGATAAATCCCACCCCAGAATGGAAGAAATATACCGAAAAGTCGATGATCTGATGCTAGAGATATCAAGGCAAGGCTACATTGTTGAGAACAAAACTTTGCTTCCTGATGTAGATGAAGAAGACCAAAGGATACTAAAATACCACAGTGAGAAGTTAGCAATAGCTTTTGGATTAATTAGCACTCCAGATTGGATATCTTTACAGATCACTCAGAGCCATCGGATGTGTAGTGACTGTCATAATGCAATTAAATATATAGCCGTGGTTACAGGACGAGAAATTGTGGTGAGAGATGCCAGCCGATTCCACCATTTCAGAAATGGAAGTTGTTCTTGTGGAGATTATTGGTGATGATGAATGAAGATGATGTGCTCATGTTATTGAAGACACAAACTTTTAAGGGCTACTGTACACTCAATTCGCATACTTGTCTTGACCGATAATTACAAAGGATACTGCAAAGTGGGATCAGTGCACAAATTGAATCTACACTGTGTACTCAAGAATTTTGCCAGAGTAGCTTGTAACAATTTTTGCTCTTACTTTGTTTGGCTAGGGAGATATTAACATATACGGTTATATTCCCCCCCCCCCCTTTTCTCTCTCTCAAGTTACGTTAATAAGGTTATATTTCTTCATCAGTTGATATCATTGTCTATAGCAAAAGCTCTTCAAAATTTATAGCTCTCTTTAAAAAGAATAACCAATGTATTTCTTTGGTTCATTAAGGAAAAAATGGTCCAAATTGATTACAGCGCATCATTTGATTTTATTAAAAAATTGTATATATTTTTATACTAAAAAGAATCAACTCGTTTGGCAACCGTTATCTATTAGCAAAAGGAACTAGCAATTTGAACGATCTTATAGATTTGACTTGATATAATTTTTAGAATTACTAAATTATGTTTATATTCAATCTTTTTGAGGGAAAGATTTGTTTTTTGACTAAATTATTATCTCTTCTGCTCAAATAATTTAATTAGTATATTCAAAATTGATTTTTAACACTAAGTTAATTACATCATTAATAATTTTATGCGTTTTTAGTGTTCATTATTTTTAAATACTGAACAACTGGATAAAAAATTATAAAAATTAATTTTATCTTCCCACTTTTTGTGTTTATTATCAATACTCTGTATAAAAAGGAAAACCTAAGCTCACGTTATTCTTTAACCTTTATTATTAAGTTATCTAGTCTGATAGAAATTCTTAAGGACAATATAGGATGCCACATTATTTGTACAATAGCTAATGAAATTAAATCATCTAGCTAAATTTTATGCATCATTTAATCCTACACAATATAACATTTATTATATGCAATATTGTCAAACTAGCTTGTGAGATTATAGAATCTTAGATCCTACGATCTTATGCCATCACACTTGAGATTGTTTTTGGTGCACGATCTTTCACAAAGAATTGTAAAATCCTGTACGATTTTGTCACTTAAAAAATAAAAACAATTTAGGTTCCAAATGACGTCGTATAGCCATGTCCTAAATTCTTAATTTGGTGTCTGAGTCTATTAACGTATGATCGAGGGAAGCAGAGGCAGAGAGGCAAGAACAACTTGAAACACGCATGACGTTGCGTTGCGTTCTGCCATTTCTAGTTGTCGTCGTTGATGTCATGTGTTCTTCTTCTTTGAGTTGTTGTTGTGAGTTGTCAACATCATGGGTGCTGGCCAGCCACCGTAGTTAGCAACGTGGGTTGTGTCGTGATTGTCGTCACTCGTCACTGAACTCTCAATTGTGAGCAGTATATTTTTAATTCATCTTCTCTCAATTTCAATCTTGTTCTACTTTTCGGCCGTCGCTGATCACTGGTGGTATAGGTTTTCTAAGTTATGAGTTCTGATATTCTCTATTTTCTTATTTTGCTCTATTTTCATCTCTGTTCTCTCAATTTCAAAAGTGTGAACTCATTAAAGTTTAAAGTATGATATCTGTTTCTGTTAATTGGTGGCACTGGTTTTCATTTGCTCAATTTGCCCAAGTAATTATGAAGTGTGAACTCACGGAACTATGATATCTTTTTTTTTGTTTTGGTTAACTATGATAACTTAAACCTATATCAGAAATTTCAAAACCTAAGTTAGAATCCTTACCATAATGCATTTGGTTCCACTTGACTTTAAAAGCTGAAGAGGAATCAAAGTAGCCGGCTCAAGTGCTTGTAAATACAATAATGATGAAGCACAAGGTGGAAAAGGAAATTAGATGATCATTGGTGAATTAAATGCACTATGATTATTGTGAACTCACCGAATTATGAAGTGTGGAATGGTAGATTGTATATTTATATTTTTATCGTGGTTCTGTGATGACTGATGAGTGATGAATCATGAAATTGTGAGTTTATGATGTGAGTTTGATTTTGTTAATTACTTTGAGTTTGTGAGTGTGATTATGTGATTGTATGCTGAATTTTTATTTTTTTTTTGAGAATTGTGACTAAATAGAAATAGACTCAATGTCAATGGATCATGATCAATCTCAATTACCTGCATCAACAGGTGCATTTGGAGTGTGAGAGTGGGAGGAGTAAGAACTACTATAGAATGACAATTCGGTTATCCAATCGAGGGAGATAGTACAAAAATGGGGTGCAAATATTAAGATAAAGTTTATACGGGCGAAGTTTATCGTTTGAAACATCATTTGGCTTGTACTAGAGATATTGTTGAGGCTTGTGTTTCTGTGCCTGATGATGTGAACTAGCAAATGTTAGAAGTTTTGGTTAAAAATGCTCAACACTTGATGTCTAAAAAAATGCAATAGAAATTAAATTATTGATGAATACAACATGGAAGAAACTAGAGAAGACGAAGTAATTAGTGCAATTGCAAGGGACTGAGGGAAGGAAAGGAGTTAGGTAGAGGAGATATTCATATTATGTCTTCTTTTAAGACCAAGTATGGAATTGGAAGCACTCAAACAACCATCAATCAAATTAAAAAAAAAAGACTTAATGGTGGAAACATGACATGAAATTGCACAATTTTTCAACACAAGTATCATCCTTTTAATTGTGCAAGGAACCATAGTTTATAAATAGATGTTTGACCTAGTTGCAAGGCATGGGCTAGGATTCAAGACACCTTCTTATCATGAAATTAGGGGAAAATGCTTGAAGAAGAAAGTGGAGGAAATTGAAAATTTGTTAAAGGAGCATAAAAAAACTTTGGAAGAAAAAGGATTGTTCCAGTATATTTGATAGTTGGACTGATAGAAAAAGAATGTCGATCTATAATTTTCTCGTGAATAGTCTAAAGGGAACAATATTTTGATCTTTTAGAGATGTGTCTGATATCTCTAAAATTGTTGATAAGATATATGAGATGTTGGATGAGATAGTGGAGCAAGTGGGTGAAGAACATGTTGTTCAAGTTGTGACTGATAATACTGCAAACTATAAAGTAGCTAGAGAATTATTAATGGAGAAGAGAAAGAGATTTCTTTGGACTCTTGCATTGACTTGATGTTTGAGGATTTTGAAAAGAAAATAAAACTCTATTAAGTAAGAATCAAGAAGGGGCGAAAGATTACAACTTATATTTATTCAAGAACTATATTTATTGCAATGTTGAAGCACTTTACCAAGAGAAGAATTTGATTAGACTTGTTGTTACTCGTTTTGCCACTTCTTACCTCACTTTTGGTTGTCTTTTTTACAACAAGAGAACTATTATGTCCATGTTTACATCTAGACAATGGAAGGGTAGTCGGTATGCAACTATATAAGATGGCAAACAAGTTGAGAAGATGGCTTTGAAAAAATGTCACGATATGCCTAAAATCTCCATATCCTTTAATTAAAGTGCTTCGCTTAGTAGATTAAGATGAGAAGCCAATCATGGTTACATTTATGCTGAAATGGATCAAGCCAAAGGAAAAATACAATCTAACTTGAGATATATTAAGAAGAGGTACACTACTACACTTTATTGTTTTAAGTTCATTATTTAATTCTAAAATATTTTGAACTTTGAAGTTTATTATTTTATTAATATTGAACTTAGATAAGTTTACTAATTATTTTTTGTAGCTATGAACCAATATGGAAGATTATTGATGAAAGATGGGAAGCTCAACTACATAGTCTTTTGCATGTTGCAACATATTAACTAAACCCTCAAATTCATTATAGTCCTAATTTCAAAATGGATTATAGGTTGTCAGGTTCAAACATGCACTATATGAATGTATGGGTAGGTTGTCATTAGATGATGAGAGGGATTTAGTTGACTTGCAGCTTGAATAATTCAAAGAACAAAGGGGCTTATTTGGCTTGCAAGTTGCAAATGCTATAATTAACAAGAAGTCTCCAACTCAAAGGTAGGATTCCTATGGGAATCATTGTCTAGAGTTATAAAAATTTATAGTTTGAATATTAAGTTTGACTTATAGCTCTTTAGAATGTAAACGTAATTGAAGTGCATTTGAAATGGTAAGAAACTTTTTTTTTATAATTTATGTGTTAGTAATTTAATATACTTTTTTAGTTATGATTTGTTTATGTTCATACAACGAAAAGAAATTGTTGCATTAGAAGAAGATGAATGACTTGGTGTATGTGATATATAATAAAAAATTGCAAGAAAGAAAAGCTAGAAATAATTATGATTTTAGTATAGAAAATTTTTCTTTGGATGATGAATGGATCAAAGAACATGAAGAAGCAAGGGGTGAAGATAAAGAGGGAGAAGAAGAAGATGAAGTACTTGACATTGAAGAAATGGAGGAGCTGACACCTCGTGGGATAGTGGATGATTTAGAAATTAATGAAGATGTAAAATTTTAGGGTTCTGATAATGATGATATAGATAGTGCTTTAGAAATTAATGAAGATGTAAAATTTTAGGGTTCTGATAATGATGATATAGATAGTGCTAAAAATATGGATGATGTAGCACTTGATGTATGAATTTGTAAGTTATTTGTTTGTCACTTTGTAGTTTATTTATTTCTCTATTTTAATGACTTTTTGACTGTATTATTTATGTATGACATTTGAGCTTGTTTTATTAAAATATAATGTTATGAAACTTTGACGGTTTTTCAAGTTTTGTATTATATACAAAATTTATGTTATTATATATATTTTTAAATATTATTTTGTGTTTTTATTCCTAAATGGTATAACCTTACGATTTTAAATTCAATCATACGATTCTGTTTTGTTTCTCTTCTGATCCTGTATAAGATCTCGATCATAACAACCTTAATTATATGAAAATAATTCAATAATTGATTACTTTAATTTAGCTTAATAATTAATTACTAATTTTAAAATCTTTTTTTCTCTCTCTTACTCCCTTCCAATCCCAAAATATTAGTGAAAATTGGCAAAAGATTTTGCACTTGCAATTAAAAGAATTTCTAACGTGTGTGTGTGTGTGTGTGTGTGTGTGTGTGTGTGTGTGTGTGTGTGTGTGTGTGTGTGTGTGTGTGTGTGTGTGTGTGTGTGTGTGTGTGTGTGAAAATTGGCAAAAGATTTTGCACTTGTGTGAAAATTGGCAAAAGATTTTGCACTTGTGTGTGTGTGTGTATGTGTGTGTGTGTGTGTGTGTGTGTGTGTGTGTGTGTGTGAGTGAGAGTGAGAGAGAGAGAGAGAGAGAGAGAGAGATTTTTAATTAAAAATTAATATTAATGAAAATTGTATAAAATTATTATTGTTTGAGAAGCTTACAATATCAAATTTTTTTAGTTTTTATTAATTTTAAGTCCACATATTTTATAAATCAATAAATTATTCAAAATAAAAAAAATTCACTTGGATTGTCTGATTAAGTGAATTTCATATAGGCCCCACTTATTAATCTTTATCAAACAATTATATTTGGCCAAACAGAATCTTTATCAAACGATTTTGTTCGGCCAAGCAGAATTTTACTTTTAGTCAATGTTTAAAAAATCAAACCAGTTATTTAATTGGTAAATACACTAATTTAAGAGTCAATAATCAGATCATAGTCAAACAGTTGTCGAACCGTTAATACTTATATTATATAATATATTAAATATATATATATTCAAGATATATATTAAAATATTGAAGATATTATATATATATATATATATATTAATTTTAGATCTTGTCCAAATAATTTAAAATACTAAAATTATTCATTATTTTTATTTTTTTTAAAAATATTATTATATTATATAAAATTTGTTAAAGTATTAATTTTTAAACATAAAAATTTAATATCGTTAAAGTACAGATGCACGTAGACTAGTGAAGCCTCCAGACCCTTCACTCTACATACTTCTACAATATTAATTCTTCTTTTTCTTTTTTTATTATTATTATTTTTTTTTTGTGTTGGCTTCATTATGTGCACCACCACCCCCCTACTCCTCCTCCTTTTATTTTTTTTTTTTGTAAGATTTTGGGAAAGAACTAGTCAATTATTTTTAATAAATTTTAACTAATTTGACTAATTTTTTTACCAATTTAATCTTTTTTTAATTTTCAAGTATATTTTAAATTAAATGACTAGCCGATTCATCAATTTCCGATCCGGCCTAATTTTTTTAACAATGCTTTTAGTTAATCAATTAATATCCTTAACCTCAATGCCTTTAGTGTGTTGAAGTTTTTGTTTTCCTTCTAATTTCATAGTTAAAAATTCTTTCTATTGCACATCCAAAATCTTTCACAAATTCTTGCCAAATTTGTGCCATGAAATTTTGAGAGAGAGAGATAAGGTTTTAAAATTAATATTTGATCATTAAGCTAAAATTAAGTAATTATGTATTAATTTATTTTCTTATAATAAATACTATATCGTAAAGAGATTAGATAAGGTGTAAAATTTAACCAAATGTATTAATTTTGTCAACTATTGTACAAATAATGCGGTATTTTATATTGTCTTTAAAAAATTCTTCTGATCACAACATGACATATATGATTCTCACTCTTCAAATATAACAAGTGTTTAATCTTTAAAAAATATTTCCTGCATCACATAATAGTTTTTTAAAAAACTTTTACACAAATGCTATCTAGTTTAAAAAATAATAATACCAAAGACATAAAAGAATTTCACACAACCCTTGTCCCCTTACCAAATATTTAATGCTGTCATTTAATTTGAATCACGCAATCTATTTTATTTTTAAAAGATAAATAATTTAATTTTAAATTACAGATAAATCAATAAATCTTAAGTTTTGAACAAAAATGACTTAATTATCAAAAAGTAATATACTAAATATTCTCCTCCTTTTTCTACGTTTCGCCCTCCCCCCAAAATCGTCTGGCAGCTTTTTATATTCGCAAAAGGCACATCAACTTGCCCAAGAAGGACGATTCCAATTCGTCAATTACCACGAAAATGTTTTGATTTGGCTTCCTTACGCGTACAGCTCATTCCTCATTGTAGCTATAATCCAAGATGAAACCAAATTTTGCACTTCAATCGCACACCTACTCTTCTACGAGTTTTATCGAACATTCAGAGACCATGCCAAATTGCCAATACCAATGTCTATACCAGACCTTTAAATTAATAATGAGAACTGAGGTCAATCAAACATTACTGAAATCCAAATCATAATTACAAAAAATGAAAGAAGATGCTGTAAATGATTCTGGGACGCTTCTGTATCTTACACTAAAAACTACCAACTCCACTAAATTCTAATATTTTCATTTTTTTTTTCTTCAGAGAAAGAACAGAAACTTAGAAAGGGGTGAATATAACCTCAGATGTTCAGAATCCCTTCAGAATTCCATGTCTTGTGGCTCTTGATTCATCGATGAGTCATCATCAGCTGCGGAATTGGAATTTCCTTCTCGTGAATCAGAATTGGATTCACCTGCTCCACTACCCGGATCCGTATCCACATCCATCGGGTCGTCGTCATCGTCGATGGACCTGACCCATACGCTCACTGATATCGACCCCTCACCGCTCTCTCTCCTCTCGCCGCCGTCGTCCTGCTCGCCGTCGCTACCGCCGGCGGTTTTGTTTTCCTCCTCCGCCGGCATCAGAAACCGGCAAATCGGACAAGACCCGTGAATCCCTAACCACTTCTCAATACAGCCAGAGTGAAACCTATGTTTGCAAGGCATTTCCCTTGCTTCGCCACCGACTTCGTAAGCTTCCAAGCAGATCGAACAATCCGCGCCTTCTTCAGTCACCGCAACTCTAGGCATAGCCTGAATCGAATCCTTGGACGCCGGCAGCACCCCGGGCTTCACCGATAGCCCTTGGAACATCGATTGGAGGTCTCCGGAGCCTTCGATCACGATCATGGCTCCCGCAGAAGGGTCAACTATGATGACCCGGACTCGACCGCGGTGGCTCCCGGCCTCCGATTCTGTGGCTTGACGCGGAGGCGCTAACCCGAGAATCAGAGGGAGAAGCAGAGATAGTCTTCGAATTTGGGGCTCGTCCAATTGTAATGCAGTTAGGGATGATGAATCGGGGAAGTTCACTTCAGAATCAGAAGACATCTTTGGGCGGTTGATCGCTGGCGAGAAGAGAGAGATAGAGGAAAGAGATGGTGTTGCTTACAGCGACTGAATTGAAAATTTTTGAAGGAGAAATGAAGGAAGGGAAAGAGAAAGAAGAGTGTGTATGGTATTTACAGGTGCATACGTGGCTTTGGAAAGATCTAGAACGTTTCGAAAAGCCGTAAAAGAGGAATCTGTCCAATATGTTGGAAACGTTTACTTCGGTATTCAAAATCTTATTAGATATTGATTAATCTGATCTGAATAAAATTAATCTAATTCGAGTAAAATAAAATCACACAAGTATAAATTTAGTTTAGTACTATTGAATATAATAATTATTAATTATGTATTTAATCAATATAAAATAATTACTTTTAAATTTATAACAAATTAATTTTATGATTTAGAACTCAATATAATTAACACTGAAGTAAATTCATAATTTTTTTTTGATATTTATATTTTGAATAAAAGAAAAGAAATATTGTCTTTAAAGACATTTTGGTCGTTTTTTAACACAAGGAAATTTGTTTGTATAGTTGTATCATATATGAGAGTTATGTATAATTTAGGGTTTAAAGATGTGAAATTGATGCTAACAGGAATATAGCTGCGAATAACAGCGTAGAAACAATTTTCTAGTCATTTACAAATGCAATAATTAACTGGTTGAACAAAAAAATAGTTCTAGGTCCGTCTCAAGTGGGTATTTGAATAAAAAAAAGGTATGGAACTGGGAAAATCAGTTAAATCTGCTGGTCAAACCGATTCTTTTTTTTTATTTGAGAGATAAAGTGAGAAAGGGCGGAGATATGAGAGATAGAGACGACATAAATCTAAGAGACAGAGATTTGAGAGAGAGAAAAGATGAATATCTGAGAGAGAGACGACAAACGGAGACCTAAGAAAAACGACAATAGATCATGTGAATAAGTTTTGAAGGAAACTTGAGAGAGAGACGATGAACTGAAACGAAACATATGATGTAATGTTGCAAAAAATAGGAAGAAGAAGATGAGAGAAGATCATCTATACGGCACATGAATGATATACATATAGCTATCATGCATAATCCAATAAATCCATTGTAATTTTTTTATATTTAAATTTTGTGTTTTAAATTTTTTAATATAAATATATAAAATCTTAGAAATTTCTTCTTATTATATTAATATAAAATTAATATATATTTATAATTTTTAATTATATATTTTTAAATATTTTTGAAGTACCACTAGTTCGATTACATTTCGACTATTGAACTTTAAAACAATATCTCTACCAATTCAATGATCGATTCAATTTTTAAAAATATTGTTAGTAAAAAATATATTTCTAATAATAAAAAAAAAATGTATTCCATAAAATAGGTTGCGTTAAACAACGCAAGCCATACATGTCCAGTAAAAATATGACTCAGTTGGAGATATGCTATTGTTTAAGAAAAAAATTTTGGCTAAATACTACCTTTTGAAAAATATTTAGCTATATACTACAAATTCTGTCATATCAACTGAATTTTTATTTTTAAAAACTCTTTTAATATACTACAAACGTCAAGTTACAACATGATTTTTTGAAAAAAAAAAAGATTTTGATAAAACTCGGTGTCCATGACGCCAAGTTTCATCTATAAAATAAATAAGTAAATAGCGCATGATAGATTGTGAGAGTGACTGATTATACATTGGGTAGGTGTGTGATTTATGAGTGATGATGGATGATGGATGCTTACCAAAAGAGAGGAGAGAAGCCTTGTTCACACAGTGATACATGTACAGGAAGAGAAGGAAGAAATCGTTAAGAGAGACATAAGACATTGTTAACAATTTTAGTTGTTTATTATTTTTTATTTTTTATTTTTATATATTTTTTAATTCATTAATAATTAATTATATATTTAACTCTTTTAATATATAATAATTAATAAAATATTTTAATTAATTATGAATAATAATTTCTTTCAAAAATTTAATATATAATATTTTTTTGACTATTTTGGTTATTTAAAATAATTAAAATAAACTATTTAAAAATAATTAATTATTAATTTTAATCAAAAGTAGTTAATGTCATAAAATTAGAAAAAAAATTCATTATATAATTATAAGTAATAAATGAATTAATATATTTAATAAACAATATAATTAGAGTTAGTTAACATTATATGATAGCAAATAATTATTTAATTTATAGTTAATATATAAGAACTAAATAACAATATCAATTCTAATAATTATTTTTTAAAATAATTGTATAACTAAATATAAAATGCTAATTATATATTCATAATTATTAAATAATTGTATAATATTTAGTTATACAATTATTTAAAAATAATAATAAATGAATTAATATATTTAATAAATAAATAAACAATATAATTAGAGTTACTTAACATTATATAATAAAAAATAATTATTTAATTTATAGTTAATATATAACAAATAAATAAGCAATATCAATTCTAATAATTAATTTTTTAAAATAATTGTATAACTAAATATAAAATACCAATTATATATTCATAATTATTAATTTTATAAAATGGTTAGTGTTAGACATGTGGCGCTGACTGAGACACTTACATCATCATTAAGCACCATGTCAGCATCATGTTAGTGCCACACATGACAAATTTAAATGTTGAATGGATTTTTTTTCCACATCATCAATGCCTTTTTTTTTCTCTTCTAATTATAATTTAAAATATTTGTCTCATTTTTTTGGTGAGCCGAGAGGATGAGATTGTGCATCATAGCAGAAATAAAATTTGATGAGCCAACCTACGTGCACTCTCATGGTAAATGGTCATGGATGAATACTAGTTCTGTTGATTTGAATTTGATGAAATTTGTTGTTTTGCGGTATGTGTTATTGACTATGGTTCTGAGTGGTATTTTAGCCCGTGTGTTTACTTTATAATTTAATTTGTATTTTGCTTTGTTTATTAAGTGTTTGTACACTCACTAAGTTATCCCATAACTCACCATTGTGCTTTCTCTCTTTTCAGATCCAATTACAGGCAAAGAACCCTCTCTAGAGGAGTAGCGGGGTGTTTCGTTTGCAAGGACTTCTCGTTGCTGGGTATGTTCGATGTTTTATGTTTGAGGTTAATATCTTATAGGTTCTTTGTGGTTGTTAAGACACTTTTAAGATCAAAATGAGGATTGTTATTGGAATTTGATGAACAATTATAATTATTGGGATTTTTACATAAATTATAAATTATTGTTATGATATTATTTGAATCGATTGAATGACAAGGTGATTATATTATTTTAATTTAATCCTAATTATAATATTAATTTGTACGTTTCCGCATAATTGAACTTGAGCATAATTGAACTAGATGAAAATGGTGGAGACAATAGGAAGGCTTACAATAATAAGGGTATCGTTACTATGTTGGTGTTAGACGATTATTTTTAATACATAGTTGTCGACAAAAGTTATTTTGCTTAACCGACAAGTAATTGGCGTCTATAGGTGCAACGAAGAAGTGTCGAACTAGCAATCTGGTACGTAGGAATTCGATAGGAACCAACAATCTGACACGTAGGAGTTTGATATAGCAAAACAAGTCGAATGGACAAGAGTTAACTTGAAGCAATTCACGACAACACTAGATATTGGGGATAAGACTGTCAGAAGTAAAATTATCAGAAGCACACCATTCAGCAAACGAGGTAGAGACATTTTATTAACAAAAGAAACTGTCGCTTATGTGTCAAGTATACGTGTCAAATAAATAGATAGACAATTATAAGTATATAAGCCTATACATACCAGGCCTTTTGATGTAATTGAGGTTGGCATTTCTTGAATTAAATATTCGAACATCTCACTTAGAAGATTAATGAATTGACATCAAGTATGATTTCCTTTTAACATTTCAATCAATTTTAATTCAAAGTTCATCTTTAAACTTCTTTGTTCTTATTTCTTTTACTGCACTTTTGTTCAAGTTACTTAATGCTTTCTTTTATTGTTTTTCAATTTGCATTTTGCAATTTTTTGTACTTTCATTAACTTTTCTACAATTTATTTTCTGCAATCTACTTTCTTCAATTTACATTTGTCATTCTTACTGCTTTCATTTAACGTTTTATGCAAAATTTATGATTAATCATATTTTCAGCCTTCTTTTCTTCATGTTTATGCAATTACATATTTCAAGTTAAATTCATTACACTTTCGACGTATTTTCTAATTTTAAACGAGATTACCGCATAATTTTAACATCCACATATCTTTTTTTATTTTATTCAAGTATTTGTTGTTGAATTTGACTAAAACCAAAAATCACCGTAAACAGTCGGTCACGAGCCTAAATTTGGATCATGACACAATTGTCCATCACACCTAGCCTGACGTCAAATGCAATTTATGACCCTGACTCACTTGATAACCTCAGTCTAATCTCCGGTATTAGATTTTAATTATCTGCATGATATTTCCGATGTAGGAGGAGAAGATAATGATGATAGTGAAGAAGAAGAAGACCATGGGACTGGCAGCCATTTCTTTTAGATTGTATCCCACATCCACTGTATATCGAAATATTGTTCGATTTAATTTAGATTATATCATTCAGACATTTTTATTAACAAATTGATCGTGCAGTAATTTATTTATGTAATATCCCAAGAATTTATATGAATATTTAAAGCCTATTTTGAAGTTTAGTGAAAAATTTAATTACGTAGAAAATTTGCTTTTTGAATTAGTGAAGAAAATCTGGAAATAGAAATTTTAATTTTTAATTTAGGAAATTTTTACAAATTCTCAAGGACTAAAGTGAAAAGAAAAGAAAGTATAGAGGATTTTTGAGAAATGACCAAATAGGAACCTGAGAGGAAGAATAAAGCTTATGAGAATGAATTATGAGTCCGGTACCGAAAAGATGATGGATTCGAGGTTAAAGTGGTATTTGAGACATCGAGAGGGATTAAAGTGAACAAATCTAATAAGCTAAGGTGGCTATGGGCGATTTTATCGAAAAAAGAATTGGTGGGGCCCACGCGTATACACTTTTCCTTATTCTTTTCTTTTTCTCATTCTCCCTCCCGTAGCTTCCTCACTTTCTCTCTCTCGGTTATGCATCCAAGAGAATTTCTTCATCAGCCATTCATGCAATTTTTACATGGGGAAGGAAGTTATGAAAGTTAGGATGATTGGTAAGTTGATGTTCTTCTTCTTCTTCCTCTTATTACAAGATCAAATCCTTGGTCATCATTTTGCAAAATTTTTGTAGAATATTTTAATGGATGAATTTAAGTGTGGATGTTAATCTAAAACATTTCTAGGTGGTTTATGATGTTATTAGAACAAGAAAATTGGAGAAAACTAGGAGAAATTCGTAGAATTTGGATATTTGAAAAAAGTTAGTGTTCTTGATGAAAATTTGAGATTTGAGCTTGGATTGTTGGTAGAAATTGGGGGTTTTGGTGTTAAAACACTCCTTAGACATTAAGGATGAAAACCCATGGAAGAAATCAAAAGAAATGTTGTTTTAGATATGATTTTTGGATGAAGAGCACGAAGAACATCGAAAATTTTCCCCATAAATTATTGTTCACCGAAAAAATTTTTTCCAGATTTTCTCGTTACTGTAGTGTTGACTCGGTCAACGTTACTATAGCGTTGACTCGGTCAACGTTACTGTAGAGTTGACTCGGTCAATGTTACTGTAGCTGCGTTGACCGTTACTGTAGCATCAGTTTTTTTTTTTTTTAAATATCGTTGAAAAGCTCTTTGAGTCTAGTTTCCAATGGTATAAGTTTCATCTGGATATTCATTACCAGTTAGGAGTTATGATTTGAGAAGTGGATGAAGGTCGAGAGTAGTGGTAGGAAATTTCTCTATTTCGTAACCCTGATGATTTTTATCTGGTTATAATAGGAATGGTCAAAGTGCAAGGTGGGAGTGGCGAGAGTGTGAAATCTAGGTGAGTGGGTTAATACTTGCTATGATTAAATGTCTTTGTTATTGACTTTTTGCATCATAGTGAAAATATGTTGAATATCCAAGTTTGAAGAGAATGATGTGGGACGATGAGACATAAACAATTGTGGAACGTGCCAGGTGATGTATATAATTATATTTTCTTATTTTCTCATGAATGGAGGTTATATGATGGATTGTGAATGGCATGTGACATGAGTTGAAATGTATCATACTCTGATTGTTGAGTTCATTCATATGCGGATAGTTGAACTATGTTATTGTTGAATAATTGTTCTATATTATGGGTTATATTGTATACATGCTATGTTGCTGGAACCATATTGATTATGTTGTGACTTGAATTGTAAATGACTGAGTTGTGTATGTGGCCCAAGATTATGATTGAGGATGTTTTTATATGTGATTGTGATTGTGTTTGACTAGAAAGGAAAGGCATGGTGGTGCACCCCATGGAAAAATCTACATGAAGGTATAAGGGTGGAGAATATACATGGAGCTATAAGGGTGGATGCGGCGGGGGCCGCGGGCAACGATCCAGAGGTATCCTGGACGACCCGGTTGGTACGGGAAATGTGTGAAATTAATTTCACTGTTTGCTGTTGTGAAATTATTTGAATTATGCTGAAATGTATTTGATTTACTTGGATATTGTTGTGAAGTATTATAAATTATATTATCATTATGATGCATGATATTTTTTTGTCATAGTGTTGTATTGTCTGCTCACTGGGCATGTGGTTTGCTTATACCCCTCTTATTAACATTTTTTTCAGAGTTGACAGCTGAACATAAATATCGGTACAAGGAATTATGGATCCTTAGTCTATGATTACTTTTTCATTTGTTCAGGATAAAGGTATAATAGTTAAGTTTTATTCTAAGTTGTATAAATCTAGAAATCTCTGTAATCGGGTAGGTTCATTCAGTGATGTAATGTGAATGATTGTAGTGCATATAGAGAACTCGGTTTGGTTGCATGAAAAAGAATGGTATGATGCTTAAGAGAAAAATAGGCTTACGGAGGTGAAATGAAATTCACTTTCCGTGCCGGTCACGTGCTCAGATTTTGGGACGTGACAATTTATTTATGCTAAATTAAATATTTACTGATAGATTATTACATACAAAATTTCAACTAACTATTAGAATTGATATAGTTGTATGGTTAAAAAATAACTTAGGTTTCTATAGTTTCAATTAATGAAAGATTTAGTCCTTAAACGTTAAAAATAGAGGATTTGGTCCCTATCGTTTTCAAAATCTCAAAAAATGTCCTTGGTGTTAGTCAATCATAAGTAAATAGTTAGTCTAGATACATAGTGCTAACTGGGACGCATATATCAGCATTAAGCACAATGTCAACGTCACACATGGCAAATTTAAATGCTAACTAGATTTTTTGTTCCATGTCATCAGTGCCATTTTTTTGTCTCTGTTTAACTAATTATCTTTATCAAAATTAAATAATTAATTTTTTTTTAATTTAAAAAATAATTACATTCATTATATAATAATTTATTGATATGCAAGGTTAATTAATATATAAGATAGTAAATTAAAAAATGAGACAAATATTTTAAATTATAATTAAAAGAGAGAAAAAAAAGGCATTGATGATGTGAAAAAAATCCATTCAATATTTAAATTTGCCATGTGTGGCACTAATGTAAGCTAATATAATGCTTAATACTGATGTAAGCTTTTCAATTAGCGTCACGTGTTTCAGATTAACCATTGTATAAAAGTAATAATTATGAATATATAATTAGCATTTTATATTTAGTTATACAATTATTTTTAAAAAATTAATTATTAGAATTGATATTGCTTATTTATTTCTTATATATTAACTATAAATTAAAAATTATTTGTTATTATATAATGTCAACTAACTCTAATTATATTGTTAATTTGTTTATTAAATATATTAATTCATTTATTATTATTTTTAAATAATTTTATAACTAAATATTATACAATTTTTTAATAATTATGAATATATAATTAGCATTTTATATTTAGTTATACAATTATTTAAAAAAAAATTATTAGAATTGATATTGCTTATTTAGTTCTTATATATTAACTACAAATTAAATAATTATTTGCTATTATATAATGTTAACTAACTCTAATTATATTGTTTATTAAATATGTTAATTCATTTATTACTTATAATTATATAATTAATTTTTTCCTAATTTTATGACATTAACTACTTTTGATTAAAATTAATAATGAATTATTTTTAAATAGTTTATTTTAATTATGTTAAATAACCAAAAAAGTCAAAAAAATATTATATATTAAATTTTTTAAAAGAAATTATTATTCATAATTAATTAAAATATTTTATTAATTATTATATATTAAATGAGTTAAATACATAATTAATTATTAATGAATTAAAAAATATATAACAATTAAAAATTAAAATTAATAAAAACTAAAATTGTTAACAATATCTTATGTCTCTCACAACAATTTCTTCCTTTTCTTCCTGTGCGTGTGTCATTGTGTGAACAAAGCCTCTCTGCATTTGGATTTGCTACAGTTAGTTGGAGAGTCCAATTTTTTTTAGCCACGATTATAGTCATAGCTAATTTTTAGCCACAGTTATAACCGTGGCCAAAAGTTACAAAACTATGGCTAAAAAGAACTAGATTCTCCAGCTAGCTAAAACGGATTTGAATTCGACCTCTCTCCTCTCCATTGGTAAGCATTCATCATCCATCATCACTCATAAATGACACACTTACCCAATATATAATCAATCACCTTGACAGTAGTCTGTTGTGCACTACTTATATTTTAATAGATGAAGCTTGGAGTCATTGACATCAAGTTTTATCAAAATATTTTTTTTTCAAAAAATCATGTTATAACTTGGTGTTTATGACTACGAGTTCTGTCAAAATAACACATTCCAATGAAAAATCGAAGTCCAAGAAGTTGAGTTTCCTGAGTTTTTTAAATAAAAATTAAAGACCCAGTTGATGTGACAGGATCTATAATATATGGCTAAATATTTTTCAAAAGATAGTAGTTGGCCAATTTTTTTCTTAAACAATAGCATATCTCCAAATGAGTCCTAAAAATAATGACCTGGAAGAAACCTACAACTGTAATATACATTGCTTTGTTGGACATTTTTAAAAATATATATTTATTTATTTTAAAGTTCAATTTACTCTTTTATTTTAGAAGTTTAATTAAGTTATTTAAGTTTCATAGTGTTAATATACAATTTTTCTCATATATAGTAACTAAAAATAACGTTTTAAAGTTTGACATACATTTTTAAAAGTTTAATTTAATTTTTTTAAAATTTCATAATTTCATACTTAATTTCTATCATTTAAAATAGCTATCTATCATTTAAAATAGCTAAAAAATAATTACTAAACCAAAAAAAAAAAGCCAATAGCTTATGGACATTGCTAAATTAGCCAAAGACACTAGGAACATGGTGGTTAATAACGAGTTGTTGGTACTTATTTTAAATTTGTATATGATGTAACATAATTAGAATGAATAATTTGATATTAATATGTGTAATATAAGATATCACGTTAAGCATATGTGAAATAAATAAAAATATATAAGTTATAATTGATATGAAAAAAATTAAAATTATAATTAAAATACATGTTAAAATTAATAGATATAAATAATACTTTTATCTATTTGATAAACATTAATTAGCTCAAATATGTTCAATACTAATTTTGTGAATAAAAAAAATTAATGTAAAAAAATATTTTATATCTTTTTACTTTAATATGACGTGAATTAAATTAGTTGAAATGTAAATAAATAAAATTATTAGATGAAGAAGTGATGTGAACTATTTGGCTGAATAAATATACCTTTAGGAGATATTCCAATAACAATACCTGTGGCCATTATGGCTAGAGTAAAAGAATGGGCTCGTTTGTCTAAGATTAATCTTGGACAACATCCATGGACAATAATAGATAATGCTCAAAGATCTCTTTCTCGACGTCTTGATTGGTTAAATAGAAAGGTTTTTATAATTAGATTGGTTATTGAATCGAAGAGAACACTAACTCAAGGGTCAATAATTGAATTGTAGTCAAATTAGTGGTAATTAAAAAAATAAAAAAATAAAATATATTACTTAAAAGTAATAAAATAACTATATAATGACATATCAATATATCATAATTTATATACATAAAAATATAAAATTAATTAAAAATAATATTTAATATTTAATTACACAAAATAAAACAAAAATATTATCATCTATCATCGTTATTTCATCAAGTAAATTGGTTAGTTTTTAATTTCTTCAACACTTAATTATAAAATAAAAAAACAGAGTGACCCAAAAAAATAAAGTGATAAAAAAAAAGTAAGAGTCGATTAGATCATTGAACTGGCCGGTTCAGCCAGTTCAAATACTCTACGGTCTAAAAAGTGTCAAACAAATCGGTCCTATAGCCAGTTCTTAGTCCGATCGATTCGGTCTGATTATCAAAATTATACTAAATAGAATACTCTGATCAAGTGAGACTCACATGAATGCTACTTGCCAATGTCAGTCTTGACGGTTTTGTTTGGACAAATAAGAAATCTGAGTTCATAGATAATTAAGTCATATCATCTTTTAACTTGCTATCTTTCTTGTACAATTTATTTCTCACTCAACTCTAAATGAAATTTAGCCTGATTTTATTTAATAATGTGGCACAAATCATATCCGATCCAAATGTGCATATTATTGCAATATTATATTTTCTCTTCTTACAATAACACGATTAAGACAAGTATGTTATTTTTTGTTGGTCATTACAAAAGATAGAAACGAAACTAAAATTGTTGCGAAAAGTGCATTTAAATCTATTATAAAAAGTCAATTTCATAAATTTAAGGGTAGTCAAATACGTAAAATAAAATTTTTTTTGGGGGCCAACATTAATATAATTTGATCATATTTTGGACAGAGACTTACATTTCACTCAAGAGCAGCGGTTCAACCGATCAACTCGACCATTGAACCGGGAATGCTCGAGCCTACCGACAATGCAAATTATGCAATAAAAAAGAATCTGGCGAGCACAGGAAAGAAAAAAAACATGAACCGGTTTAATTGAACCAAATGAATGCAAGATAATTGGACCGGGTGGGACATTGGAAATTGCATGAATCGTACGGGTCCTGTATTTTTTTCCAACGTATTTCAAAAACAATGAATGCAAGATAATTGGACCGGGTGGGACATTGGAAATTGCATGAATCGTACGGGTCCTGTTTTTTTTTCCAACGTATTTCAAAAACAAAAGCGGCTTTCTTTACTGAAGATTATCTCTCTCTCTCTCTCTCTTATTTTCCCACTCTCCCAACACCAAACCCAGACGGAGACGATGAACTGAAACACAGAGCAGAGATCAGGGGCAGTCTGGCTCCTTGTGAGGCAGCGTATTTGAATTTCGGCTTAGGGTTTGATTCTATCTATATTATCTACAGCCTTGCCGCTGGCTCCAACAGCTTCGGAGGCAAGTTGATCCATGGATTCATCGGGTTCCACTCGGATCGACATCTTTGAGATTTATCGTCGATACCGTGGTAAGTTTCTTTTTGGAAAGCTTTGCTATGTTTGATGATTTTTCCCGCGGTTTCTTGGTCATGGAAAGAATATGGGATTTGGTTCTTTATCATATTAACTAGCCCTGTCTTTTCTTTGAGATTTTGTATTTTGGGTTGCTCAAAGTTCTTATTGGTTTAATAGCATGATTTGATTTTGAACTCCACGTTTAGTTACCGGGCTATCATGAAGGGTGATACTTTTCTTTTTCGTTTTCTTTCTCTCTTTTTTTTTTCATTGGTAACACCACATTTAGAGCGATTCGCAGGTATCTTTCATGTCTGTGTCTAAAAGCTGAGTAATGTGCTATGACGCATGCAATTGGAT
Source organism: Biancaea sappan (assembly GCA_037074585.1). Taxonomy (NCBI): domain Eukaryota; kingdom Viridiplantae; phylum Streptophyta; class Magnoliopsida; order Fabales; family Fabaceae; genus Biancaea; species Biancaea sappan. Next base: position 82,197,017 of record CM073492.1, read on the forward strand.
AATATATATTTTTTCTTCTTAATGTATTCTATCTTCTCAGAGAAGCCAGAAGGGCCGGGGCCGAAGTTTTATATTTCAATTTGAAAGTTAAATTAGAATTAAGTGCTGCCTTTCATATATTTTGGAAGACTATTGGCTCTCGGGAGTAGGGCGCCTCTGTTATCGAAATTAATGCTTATTTAGCCATATATAATTTTGTACTTTTATCATTTTTCTTTCGCTTGTATATCTAGTGCAACTATCTAAAAATTTAATTTTACTTGCTAGCCTGCTGGTAGATGTCGTATGGTTAAGTCCTAGTGGAGTAGTTAGTTTAGAGCCTTGAGTAAGAGAGCACAGGGGCTTTTGCTGTCTTATATGTGATATTTGAGCATCTTCTGCAGACATTAAAACAGGAAATACGTATATTCATGGGGAAGAAGGCTACAGGCAAGACAGTGACCTTCAGAAGGCTAGGCTCTCAAGGGAGGCATTGACACAGCTCCTAAAATTGGTGGAGTCCCGAGTTTGTACAGGGTATGAATGTATCCTTCTACGCAGCTTTTTGAAACTTCAAAATTTCATTTGGAATTGATATTGCAGCATGAATGAGAGTTTAGACTATAATATTTTTCTGTCTGCGAACGTTTTCCATTGATATGTCCAGCCTTTCTTTACCTTTCCTTCATGCATAAGTTGTTGATGTTGGCTAGTTGGTGGAATATATTCTTATGTGAGTTCTAGTTTCTGAAGTGTTGTTATTCTGTTACTTAAAACGTTCTTTTTATTTTTTTATAAATTAATTGGAGAAGCAAATGATATAAAAGATTTAGCTTTGATTCTCTGACCAAAGGGGAAGAAACTTTAATCTTATCAACTTTCGTTCTTCAGTTGCAATAACTTAACAATTACTAAATGCATTTGTATCATGTTAATTAACTATAAGAATACTGATCTGAAGCCACATTCATTTATAGTTTAAAATTTTCATTGTAGTTTTAATTAATGCATGATATGCCAATGAGATTGATGTAGAACAAAAAGAGGGAGAAGGGAGAACAGCAAGAAATGAGAGAGAATTAGAGAGAAAGGAGGGAGATGCAGAGAGGGGAAAGATAGAGAAATATTTGATTCAATACATTCAATCCAAATCTGCCTTGCAATACATGAGAGACCCCTTTATATAGGGAGTCTAGGTACAAGAGCATTTAATGCAAGTAGTTGAGCATGCAAAGTAGTCAAAAGGGAAATAAATGCATGAGTTGAAATACTACAACATGAGTTGGCCCTAGACATAGGGTGGCCCTAGGCATAGGGTGGCCTTAGGCATAAGGTGGCCCTAGGCATAGGGTGGCCCTAGGCATAGGGTGGCCCTAGACATAGGCTAGCTTCAAGAAAATAAATACAACATACATAAAACAAAATACAATAAAATAAAATACTAGTTTCTATGACTTTTATTTCTCCTAGAGTAGGTCTGCCATGGTTTTTCATCATTTCCCCCGGGGTGGAGAGAACTCTCCTCAGGAGAGTGAGAATTCTGGTAAGATTGTAACAGATCAGGATCTAGGCATAGAAATTCGTCCTCGGTGATCCAAGTAGCATCCAAATCAGAACGGCCTTTCCATCGTACGAGATAGCGGTGAAGGGGACCGTGTGAGGAGAAAACAACCTGGTCGTCGAGAACTGCATCAATGACTTCAGTAGATGGAGGCACGGAAGGTAAGACGGGCGCTGGACTTTGAGGAGGTTGAGTACCTGCAATGCCATCAGAAAATAAAGGGGGAGGCTCAAAGGTGCCTCGATAAGGAAACAAATCCTCCACATTGAAAACAGGACTAATGGCTATATGAGGTGGCAATTCAAGCAAGTATGCATTAGGTCCAAGTTTCTTAATTATGCGGAAAGGCCCAGAAGCACGGGCATGTAACTTTTTGAAAGAATGTTTAGGATAACGTTCAGGTCGAATACGGGCCATGACATAATCACCTTCATTAAAGTTTTGGTATCGACGGTGAACATTAGCAGACAATTTATATTGTTCATTACTTAATGTGAGTTTGCGTCTAACCTCAGCATGCAAGTCACGAATGTGTTGGGCAAAGGATTCTGCTGAATCAGAGGTACGGGTAGTGAGAGGAATGGGCAACAGGTCAATGGGTTGGCGAGGGGTATAACCTTGGACAATCTCAAAAGGGCTCTTGCCTGTGGACCTGTTCACCGAATTATTATAGGCAAACTCAGCTATTGGTAAAATCAAGTCCCAATTGCCCGGTTTATCTCCCACTAAGCTTCGAAGCAAGTCGCCAAGGCTACGATTTGTAACCTCAGTTTGCCCATCTGTCTGAGGATGGAATGCTGAAGAGAATTTCAAATGGGTGCCAAAGAGCTTCCAAAGGGTTTTCCAAAAATAGCTAACAAATTTAACATCCCTATCAGACACAATGGTAGAGGGTAAGCCATGCAAACGTACTACCTCACGGAAGAATAATTTAGCCAAATGGGAAGCATCCGTGGTTTTGCTACAGGGGATGACATGAACCATCTTAGAAAACCTATCAACGACAACAAAAATAGAATCATGTCCCCGGGCAGTCCTAGGTAGTCCCAATACAAAGTCCATACTGAGATCTTTCCAAGGTGCATGAGGTATGGGTAAGGGAGTATAGAAGCCAGTGTTTTGCTTCTTCGCCTTGGAGGTGAGGCATGTTCTACATTGAGATAGAATTCGAGCAACATCACGTTTCAGGGAGGGCCAGTAAAATCTATCCTCAACCAAAGCTATAGTCTTAGCCTTACCAAAATGGCCAGCTAACCCTCCGGCATGTAACTCCCAGACAAGAAAATCCCTTAAAGATGTACGAGGGATGCACAGCTTAGGCCCACGAAAGCGGTAACCATACTTGATCAGGAAATCTTCATAGGTATGACGATTCCCATTATTAACTTCTTGAAAGATAATGCCAAAGTCAGGACAATTGGTGTATTCCTCCTTCAACCTATCAAATCCTGTAACGCTAACACTCAAGGAATGTAAGATAGTGGACATTCGACTTAATGCGTCAGCTGCCTTATTTTCAACACCAGATCGATGTTTGATCACAAAAGTGAACCTCTGAAGAAATTCAACCCATTCTGCATGCCCAGAATTCAGATTCCTTTGTGAATGAATAAACTTAAGAGCTTGGTGATCAGAGTATAGAATGAATTCTTGGGGAAGAAGATAGAACTGCCAATGTTTAAGAGTTCTAACAATGGCGTAGAACTCTTTGTCATAGGTGGAGTATTTTTGCTTGGCCTCATTGAGTTTTTCACTAAAGAAGGCTACAGGATGACCTTCTTGACTAAGAACTCCCCCAATTCCTACTCCAGATGCATCACAGGAAACTTCAAAAGGCTTCTTAAAATCAGGTAAAGCTAAAACAGGAGCTTCAGACAGCTTGTGTTTAATGGTGGCAAAGGCTTGAGCAGCTGTTGGGGTCCAACAAAATTTGTCTCTTTTGAGGCAGTCTGTAATAGGGGCCATGATGGTACTAAACTCTCTAATGAAACGCTTATAGAACGAGGCTAGACCATGAAAGCTACGGACGTCAGTGATCGTGGTAGGTTCAGGCCACTATTTAATAGCCTTGACTTTTTCAGGATCAGCAGCTAGACCATGTTCAGACACTATGAATCCTAGGAAAACAACTTGAGTTTGTAAGAAAGAACACTTTGGGAGGTTAATGTAGAACTTCTCTTGACGAAGAGTGAGAAAAACTATGTGGAGATGATTTACATGTTCATCCCTAGACTTGCTATAAATCAAAATGTCATCGATGTTAACTACCAAGAATTTTCCTAGGTAAGATTTGAATATATGGGTCATGACTCCCATGAAGGTGCTAGGAGCATTAGAGAGACCAAAGGGCATGACTAACCATTCGTATAACCCGTCTTGGGTCTTAAAAGCAGTCTTCCACTCATCCCCTGGTCTAATTCTAATCTGGTGATAGCCACTACGGAGGTCAATCTTTGAAAACCAACTTGAACCAGCCACTAAATCAAGCATGTCCTCCAGCCTAGGAATTGGGAATCTATATTTGACAGTGATTTTGTTAATCACTCGACTATCCACACACATTCTCCAGGTTCCATCCTTTTTGGGAGTTAAGAGGGCAGGAATTGCACATGGGCTAAGACTATGTTGGATATAGCCCTTTTCAAGTAACCCATTCACTTGCCTATTTAATTCTTCCCTATCTTTAGGGTTCAACCTATAGTGGGGAAGATTGGGGAGTTGAGATCCAGGGATCAAGTCGATGGCATGTTGGATGTCCCTCATTGGTGGTAGTTCCATAGGAAGCTCATTTGGAGCAATGTCATGAAACTCTTCTAACAGTTTAGAAATCTCATCAGGCACCTGAAAAGTATTTTCAGAAGTGACACCAATTGATGCTTTAGGAACTAAGGCAAGCATGACATCAACTTCTTTACCTTCTTTCTCAAACTGCTTGTGACTTAACAAGTGAATGTTGTGACCTTTAGATTCCTTTTTCTTTGACTCGATTGTTGCTTTAGTCTCACTGTCGGGTTTCGCAGGACGCAACCAAATGTTCTTTCCCTCATGTTTAAACACATAAGTGTTCTCTTTACCATAGTTAATGACATCATGGTCATAAAGCCATGGTCTCCCAAGTAAGATATGGGCAAAGTCCATTGGGAGGACATCACAGATAATTTCCTCTTGGTATTCTCCAAGTTGAAGGGGAACACGACATTGCTGGGTAACGGGTAAAGAGGTTTTATCTACCCAAGCTACCCGAAAAGGTTCTGGATGCGGTTCTGCTTTAAGCCCAAGTCTGGATACCCCTATGTGAGAGACTACGTTTCTGGTGCTACCCCCATCGATAACTAACTTGCACACTTTGTCCCCACATTTTACAAAGGTATGGAATATGCTAGTTCTCTTCCAAGAATCCTTAGAGAGGGGAACAGAAAGAATACATCTCATAACACTAAGATGCTCAGAAGATTGAGTCAAATTCAGTATAGTATCATCCTCAATATCAGAAGGGCAGTCAAGGGGGTCAATCACTACATCGGCTTCTTTATTCTCATCTAGAATTTCAGACTGGTGTTCAATGGTCAAGGTGCGATGTGGGCATCTCGATGCAATGTATCCTTTAGAATGGCAATGAAAGCATTCAATGGTAGGACCGCTAGGTCGCGAGCTAGATCCTATAGATTCATTGCCCCTGGTGTTTCTAGGGCCAGACACTTGACTGGAAGGTAACACGGATTGGGCTCTAGATGATGATGCTCCAATAGAGCGGTCAACAATGTTGGGGTTGCGAATTACTTGAGAGGCAGAGCGCCTAGCAAATGAGTATCTAGACAAAGATTCTACCTCAAGGGCCTTGTGGAATGCTTCTTCAAGAGATTCAGGGAAATTAATTTTGAGTTCCCTTTGGATATCCAACCGGAGGCCATTAATGAATCGAGTCACTGCCACCCATGGCTCTTCTTGCAAATCACACCTAAGAGCAAGTTCATCAAAACGGGCCATATATTCAGAAACACTAGAGGTTTGCCTAAGGTTGAGAAATTGATTCATTAATTGGCTCTTGTAATATGTGGGCAAATATTTTTCTTTCAATTTCATTTTCATCTCAGCCCAAACCTCCATTTGAGGTTGCCCTTGGCGCTCTAGGTTTCTTTGGACAGTTTGCCAATATCTTTTAGCGGATCCCACAAGTTTCATTTTGGCAAATCGGACTCTTTGAACATCATTCATGTCATACCAGTCGAAGTAATCTTCTATGTTAGCTAACCAATCTAAGAAAGCATTAGGATCTAACTTCCCATCAAATTCGGGAGCCTCAACCTTAACCTTCCTTGTGATATCACCTAAGTCATTGTGGATTTGCCTATCATCACTAGGTAATTCATGACGCCTAGTAAAGTGACACCTAAATTCTTGCTCATCCCTTCGAGCTTCCCTATACTGAGGTTGTCTTGATGAAGGCACATAAGGAACTCTCTTAGCATTTCCATTGTCAGGACTAATGGTTCTGTTGGACCCTACTGGTGAAATCTTAGGAGGGTGATGAATTGATAAATTCTCTTCCCTCATAGTTTCATCCTCCCTAATTGGAAAGTGATCCCTTAATATCCCATCTAAGCCATCTGTATTTTTCCCATTCATTTGTCTTCCTAATAATTTAATGGCACTCATAAGTTCCTCAAAATGTTGATCCACAAATTCTTCACGGGCTAAAAATCTTTCTTCGAACTTGTCCAATCTATCTTGGAAATTCTGATGGTTGTGTTCCATTGTTAACTTTATTTCAAGAAGTTGATCAACAAGGAAATTTTGGCTATCGTACAGGTCACGAATGGTCATGCAAAAAGAAAGCAATTGCACTATTGAGGTTAGATACAAAATAAAATGCCTGTTATTGATCTCTGTAAATTTTTTTTTTTTTCCAAAACTATAAAGATGATTAGCAAAGATGGAATACAGCAATGAGAAGTGGAAAAAAGAAAGGAAGTACTTCAGATGAACCTCTTTTTTTTTTTTTTGGGTATGAAGATGATTAGCAAAGATGGAATACAGTACTTTGAGAAGGCCTACGACACGGTCAATTGGAATTTCTTGGACCTGATTTTCCGCCATAATGGTTTCGGCGATAGATGGAGGCGTTGGATGAATGGTTGCCTTTCTTCAGTGGCTTTTTCGGTTATTATTAATGGCCAGCCTAAAGCTTGGTTCAAGGGGCAACGGGGGATTAGACAAGGTGACCCGCTATCCCCTTTTCTCTTTACTCTGGTGGCCGATGTCCTTAGCCGTATGTTGAAGCGGGGTTCTGATAGAGGGATTATTAGAGGCCTTTCGGTAAAAGGAAATGGTTGCGAAGTAACTCACTTGCAGTTCGCTGATGACACAATTCTTTTCTTGCCCAAGGATAAGGAAAATTTTCTTAGAGTGTTATCGCTGGTTCAGATCTTTGAACTGATTTCGGGTCTTCGTGTTAACTTGGGTAAGTGTGGCTTAGCTGGCATTAATATTCAAGATGACTCTCTTGGTCAGTTGGCCGAGATAGCGGGTTGCGAGGTTCTCAATTGGCCTCTTACCTATTTAGGTGTTCCCCTAGGAGGTAACCCGCGCGCAGCTTCCTTTTGGGATCCTGTTATCCAAAGAATATCCCGCAAGCTTGATAGTTGGAAAGGCTCCTACTTTTCCTTAGGGGGAAGATTGACATTAATTCAAGCATCCTTATCTAGTATGCCCTTGTATTTTTTGTCCCTGTTCAAAATTCCGGTTGGAGTGGCTAGAAGGATTGAGAGAGTTATGAGGGATTTTCTTTGGTCTGATGGAGGGGACAAGAAGAAGGACCACTTGGTTAGCTGGGAGGTGTGTTGCAAACCTAAGGAAGATGGGGGCTTGGGTCTTGGCAATCTAATGTCTAAAAATACATCTCTTTTGGCTAAATGGCTATGGAGATTCCCTTTAGAGCCTAATTCCTTATGGCATAAGGTGATTAAAGCAAAGTATGGGCTTCATCGGAATGGTTGGGACGCTGATTTGGGAGGTGTCGTTACGCATGCAAGTCCTTGGAAAGCAATTTCTCAGGTATACCATCTTTTTTTTCCTTCTTTGTCTTCCATCGTTGGTGATGGTTCCCGTTTTCGTTTTTGGGAGGACTGCTGGATTGGTCCTTCCCCCTTTAAAGAAAGATTCCTGCGTCTCTTTTCTTTGTCTTCTTTGCATGATGCCCCTATTGCAGATTTCTTTTGTTTGCAAGGGGACCAACCTGGTTGGAATCTCCATTTCGCCAGAAATGTAAACGATAGACTATTGCCAGATCTTTCCTTGATGCTTGATATTTTGGATCCTATTCGCCTTTCCTCTCATCTTGATAAAAGAATTTGGAAGTTGGATTCCTCAGGTTCGTACACTTGTGCCTCTTTTCTTAATCATCTCGTTCGTAACCCTGTTGTTTCTTTGCATTTTCAAAGGTCTTATTGGAAAGTTAAGGCGCCTTTAAAGGTAAAGGTTTTTTTGTGGTCTGCAGTGCTCAATAGAATTAATACAAATGATCTGTGGCAAATCAGACGGCCTCTTATGGCTTTATCTCCTAATGTTTGCGTGATGTGCTTGAGACATTCAGAGACAAACAATCATTTGTTCCTTCATTGTGATGTGGCTTGGAGCATTTGGAACAGACTTTTTGGTCTTTTTGATGAGAATTGGGTTTGCCCAACTGACCTTGCTGCATTCCTTGCGACCAATTTTATTGGTTTTGGTTCTAGGAAGGATAACAAAATTCTTTGGAAAACAGCTTTATTCGCAATTGTGTGGTGCATTTGGTTGGAAAGAAACGCCAGAATATTTAATGATCGGGGTCTACCTACTCATTTGTTATGGGACCGCATCCGTTATGTGGCATCTTTGTGGGTTTCGGCCAATGGGTCTTTCAAGGGGGTGCCTCTTTCTGATGTTTATAGGGACTGGAGGGCGTTGTTGTACTAAATTCTCTTTTTTTTTAGGGGCCTTATGGGACGTCTTTTGGTTTTAGTTTTTTCTATCCTTTTAGTTCTATCTTAGGAGGATCCCTTGTCCTCCTTCTGATGTATTTTTCTTTTTCTTTTGCCTTTGTTTCTCTCTCTTCTCATTAATAAAATTTCTTTTTCTATCAAAAAAGAAAATAAGGTAAGAAGGACAGGAGTTGAGGGCTCAGCACACTTGCAATATCACCACCAATATAGTTAATTAGCAACAAGTTTTCAAAGAGAGTTTTGAATGCCTTACCTTAACAACTATGAGCCAAATAAGTGTAACAATTACCCCTAGTTGTTCCTTGATGGTTGTGGATGCAGTCAGAGCTGAGAAGAGTGAAAGCTGGCTGGAAAAATGGCAGAAAATTCGAAATTTGCAGGCTGGCGCGTGCAGGCGCGTGAGGCGCGTGAAGCCCACGCGCAGGGAGCTCCGGCGGCGCGTGTAGGCGCGTGGACGGGTCTCCGGCGACCGGACTTATGGGATCGGCCGGTTTTCGGTTTCCGGAGGAGCTGGTGGTGGTAGTTCTTCGGTTTGGTGGCTGGAAGTGGGCGGATATGGCTGAACAGTGACGAAAACAGAGTTACTCGAGGTGTTTGTGAGACAGTGACGGAAATAGAGTCTTTCCTGGTGATTTTGAGGTGTTTTGTATTAGTAGGTTGGCAGCAAGGAGTGTGGGTGGATGGGAAAACCAGCTTTGATACCAAATTGATGTAGAACAAAAAGAGGGAGAAGGGAGAACAGCAAGAAATGAGAGAGAATTAGAGAGAAAGGAGGGAGATGCAGAGAGGGGAAAGATAGAGAAATATTTGATTCAATACATTCAATCCAAATCTGCCTTGCAATACATGAGAGACCCCTTTATATAGGGAGTCTAGGTACAAGAGCATTTAATGCAAGTAGTTGAGCATGCAAAGTAGTCAAAAGGGAAATAAATGCATGAGTTGAAATACTACAACATGAGTTGGCCCTAGACATAGGGTGGCCCTAGGCATAGGGTGGCATTAGGCATAAGGTGGCCCTAGGCATAGGGTGGCCATAGGCATAGGGTGGCCCTAGACATAGGCTAGCTTCAAGAAAATAAATACAACATACATAAAACAAAATACAATAAAATAAAATACTAGTTTCTATGACTTTTATTTCTCCTAGAGTAGGTCTGCCATGGTTTTTCATCAGAGATGCAGTTTAATTTATTACCCAATTAAAATGATACAAGTTTTCCACTGTAGGGAATTGTTGTTGAAAGTTTAAATGGACATCCCTTAGGAATTATCATTAACAGCTTCCATAATAGAAGTAGGATATGGTCTGGCAAAGCAAATGAAATGAAAAAATAAAACGTGGAACAAATTTGTTTGTGATCACTGAAATTTAATAGAGAAATCTTGAAGTATACATATTTTAATAATAACAATAATAATGTTGTAAAATAAAAAAAGAAAAGAAAAAGAAAAAGAATGTCAATGCTGGCTGAAATAGGAAGAGAAGAGAGAAAATCTGGCAAAGGGTGTCAGATTCAAATATCTCGACCTTGGCCTGCACCCTTATTCATATAGTGACATCAAATGAATGCATGAAGCTTGTGATAGAAAACTTTCAACTAGGAAATGAGTTTTATTGAAAAAACAGTAAAGGTAGACCAGCAGAGAAACAATGGCTCAAGCCAATACACAGTGAACCAGCTAGCCTGGAGCTCCAGCTCCTCAGAAATTCCAAAATGGAATTCTGCCAAAACAAACTACTAACAGCCTACCTCTCTCTCTCCTCTCTTCCCCCAATATGCTGATTCCCTCTAACCAACTAACTCTTCGCTCTCCACCCCCTTGGACACATGCTTGCCTCTCCTGGAGTTAACTCTCCACACTTTGGGCCTATATTTAGGGCCCACTAATTGATCTCCCTCTCCGCTAGTATTATCAGGTTCCTATCAGCTTATGAGCATAATTTGTTTATACATGTTTTTGTGTTTACTTCTTGAATGGTTACCCGTATGTTTCCTTACCATCTTGTTCATGCTTTTGGTATTGGTATATTGTTGGAATGAACTCTTAATCTTAATCCTATCAGTTTTGGGTCTCAGCTGTTTTTATTGCAATCCTTATTGAAATTGTACTTCTAAATGAACAAATTTGTTTTTCCATTAGACATAATTGTCATTGTCATGTGTATGTGAAAGTTTCTGCTGTATCATTTATATGACCATGTTATATATATGAATATAACAAATTATTGCATGATATGAACTTTTTTTTCCTCTTCTGGCTAACTTTCTTGAAATGCTGAATTTGCCAGTGTAACCATTTTTGATGAACTTTTGATGCTCAAGCTAAAGCTTGACATAATGGTGAGGTCTCTACTATCTTTGACATTATTCAGTTCTGCATTTTCAAATATTCTACTCATTAAGATAAGGTTTTATTCTCTTACTGCAAGAATTGTTATTAAACTCGTATGTCTTACATGTCCTTTTGTAGTTAAAAGAAGAATTTTTATTAGGAGAACAAAGCAACAATTATGTGAAGGGGGATAAGCAATCCTGTACTGCAAGAATAGACTATAGAGAAGTGGAAAGCAAAACATAATATTTCATTCTTTCTGAATTTCAATATTAGAAACACTCCTAAATCTTGATAATATTAATCTGGATACCTCCCTAAAAAATATATTGTTAGCATACCACCGAAGGTGTGCCAGCGGTATACCCATGGAAAACACAGAACTCAGAAGCAGGGGAGAGTTGATATTAATTCTGGTCCTTAATGGACAGTTGCTGCAGTTGCTATTTTTATTTATTTTGTTATTTAGTTTTCGTGGTTTTATGTATCTTGTGTACGTGTCAGGCTTGTTTTAGTTTTATAATTATGTGTGTCATGTGTGTGGTCATGTATGTAGTGGTCTTAGTGGCAGTTACCTATGACAATTATGTTTTCTGATGTTATGTAATTACTGGGGAATTGATGAACTGTTATTCAGACTTTCATCATCAACTTCTGTGTGTTTGCACAAGAGATTCACAGGTTCTTCCTTAAATTGAGCTCGCACCATATGTAGGAAAAAGAAGAAATCAGAACTCTCTTCTAATTCCTTGTCAGATTTTCCATTAGTTAGACCCATAACTAGATCTCAGACTAGGGGACCTAACATAGATCTAATTACACTTCACTCTCCAAATATTGCGGATTCAATCAATCTTTTTCGGGGGTGAAAGAGAGGATATCTCGATGAGGGGAGGGCCTAACCAAAGCAATGCCAAATGAACAGTTCTATCCTGTAGGGAGGCATTAAGGTTTCAAATCCTCCCCTTCTAAATACATTGACTACAGAAAGAATAGTACATCTCCATATGATTTTGCTTCTTAATATCAGTCTTTAACTGAACTACAAGTTTGGAAAAATATATCCACGCCTCTCTGGGAAAGCAAATGCAACCTATACTGTAAAAGTTAACCCACTAAACATTGTGATAAGCACCCAAGCAATTTGGGGAACCTACCCTTAAAGGCTAGCTATTAAGAGAGAAGAACCAAGCCACTTAAGTACTCTACCAAGCATCCCATACTACTCGATGTGAGACTTAGGCACCCCATAATACCTTAGTCCCTATCATAGCATCGCCCCTAGACAGCCAACATCTCTGCGGCTGCACTCTACGACGCTTCACTCGGCCTTTTCGGTTAACCCTCCGCAGGTAGCCCTTTCTAGTGCGCTGGCAATATACCAATGATAAGCACTCAAGCAACTTGGAGAATCCACCCTTAAAGGCTAGTTGTTAAGGGGGAAGAACCAAGCCACTTAAGTACTCCACCTAACATCTCACACTACTCGATGTGAAACTTAAGCATCCCATAATAACTTGGTCCCTATCATATTGCCAAAACAATGAGTTATTTTAAATTTTTTTTTTCTGGTAAAGTAAGCATTAGGGAAATAATGCTTTATGAGGCTAGTTTATCTGCAATAGTTTAGTAAATTTAGGGTTAATATGTCAAGCATGATGGACCAAACTGAATTAATCTTCAAATAATTATCAATGTGAAAGTAATGAGAACCAAGATAATCTATGGGATATTGGAAATTACTACTTGTATTGTCTAGCTGAAAATTTATTCTGCAAGTGAAGTAGGAAGATGCACAAGATATTGAGGAAATATAATAAGATCACCAGCACCAGCCTCTCTGCCATTGAGACTTCTGGAAATTGCATATAGTGAAAAAAATTTTGTACATTCTTTGTACTTTGTAGCATAAATAAAGAGGAAGAGAATGATGCTAAGAAATCTCATTTTCATCTTCTGTTGCTTACTCTAATTCAAGTATTTGCTGTGTTCCTCTCTGTAGGTGGATTTTTCAGAGTTCTGTTGCTTCTATGATTTTGTTTTCTTCATGTGCCGTGAAAATGGTCAAAAAAATATTAGTAAGTGTCTCTGTTTTTTTTTTTTTTTTTTCAATTCCACATATTCCACAAAGTAGTGAATCAGCATATATTATTCACTGCTTATAGCATTTTTATTTTTTCACTTCTTAACTTTGATATTTACAGCTGTAAGCAGGGCAGTAACTGCTTGGAAATTTGTTCTAGCTGGGCGGTTTCCACTGCTTCACCAATGGTGTGAATTTGTTGAGGTATGATAATGCTTTATGCTAAGAATTGATGTCTCCCACGCAGATGCCTTTAAATAAGATGTATTAGACTATTATTTTCTTCAACTATAATGAAGGATGAAGATCCTTAGATATATTCCTTTATGTAAAATAATGTCAGTTAGAATTTTTCTTTATTATTATTATTATGTCAGGCATATATATTATACATCAGATCTTTCATAAAGAAAATTGTCTGATTGTTCAAATTAGACTTCATATTATCATCCCAAATCTTTTACCACTTTGACTACATCTGTGTTTGTATAAAATTACCGGAGTTTTATAATTGGTTCTCCTGCCATTAGTACTTGTGTCTATAATATCATTACAAAGTTGTTATCTTTGAGGCTATGTTGAGGTTACAAGGTTACTGAACACCAAAGTGCTTTTGTGGTGGGGAGGTAAGTTTCAGATGCTGCTTTGGTGGCCAATGAAGTTTAGAAGGCATTAAACACCAGAGCAGCAAAAGCTCGGTGTTTCGTTTGGATTTGGGAAGGCCTATGATAGGGTTGATTTGGGTTTCTCAGATAGGCTCAATTATATTAGTGGTCACCATGCTCTTCTAGTCTCTCTTGTAATTATTACTGATGAGCTGGTGCTACTCATGCAAGCTCCTAGAAATACATCTGTTAGTATATTCTTCCTTTGTTTGAATGCTTTCTTTGCTTGTTGGAGATGGTACTCAGACTTGGTTTTGGGTGGATCATTGGATTGGTGATTCTTCTTTCCTTGAATTTTTTTCTTGTAAGAATCCATTGTCTTTGAACTTTCTTTTTTCATAGAAATATAAATGTGATAGGACTTGGACTCCTATCACCAAGTTTTATGGGAGAAGGCCCAAGGCAAGGATTAGATGGAATAAATAGATAACAGAATAGAGAGAGGAGGGAGAATAATGAATAAAGGAGGGAGACAAGTGGAAGTCCCTGGCAGAGTTAGTTGGTTGTTAGTTAGGCTAGTTACATATAGGGTAGAGGAGAGAAGGAGGCAGGTAGAATTTATGAGTAAGGATTGGGTCTCTGTGATTGGGGGGAGGCAGTCAGAGGGAATTTGGGCGCCACAGAGTTAGGTACCTATCAATTGGTATAAGAGCCTGTGATGAGGGTAGGGTCTGATGGTCAACACGTGATCGAATTCAAAGATGGACGAGGTAGAGAAAGAGGTAGGATAAGTGAAATAGGATTTGAATAAGCTCAAAGGTGATATAGATGCGATTAGAGTACCTGGAGGAGTTGCGAGGCTGGATGGTAAAGTCGCAGGATAAGATGGCTGCTCTATCACTCCAAAATAAAGTGAAGCAACCAATGGTACAATAATCTCGTCAAGCTTCAGCGTTGGGGGCAAACGTAGGAGAAATGTCAGGAGAGGGAGGTTTGGGAAATACACTAGTGGCCGAGAGTAATAAGGAGAAAGTAACGATGGTAAGGGAGGAAGTTAAGGTTGACAGTGGTATTAGGAAGCTCGAGTTACCCTTATTTAATGAAGAGGATCCGTATGGCTGGGTGTTTAGGGTTGAGAGGTATTTTCAATTTAACAGTATTTGTGAGGAAGATAAGGCGGCTGCTGTTGCAGTGTGCATGGAAGTTCAGGCACTGAGTTGGTATCACTGGATGGAGGTTAGAACCCATACGCAATTGGGTCTCCTTGAAGCAAGCAATAATCACTAGGTTTCGCATCACCCAAGGAGGAACAACGCATGAAGAATTGTTGGCCATGAAACAAGAAACTTTTGTAGAAGTTTTCATTAATCGATTCGAGCATGTATCGACACCTTTGAGCAACATTCCTGAGGAGCTTTTGGTTGGAGCATTTGTGAAATGGCCTTCAGGATGAGATTAGGGCTGAGGTGCATCTGATGGAGGCCTAAAGCTTGCTTCAGGCAGTGACAGTGAATTGGGCTTAGAAGATAGAAGATGAAAATAAGGTCTTCGACTATGTCAGAGAGGAGGTGGGTCGGACCTTGGCTGTCGAAAACTAAAACAGAGCCCTCGCATCAGATAGAGCCTTTCGCAGATGGATCGAGTCGAAATGGGGCCGATGTTGGTCGACGAGCCAAACTGAGGGTTGGATCGAAATGGGTAAGTCAAATGGGGGCTTGGGTCAATCGTCTTTGTCGAACACCATCATGGATGAGAAGAGAGCTAAGACGCAGCAAACAGAGTCAATGGCGTCGAATGTCCCGGGAAAGCTTCGAACAGATGTTGGGAAGGAGAAGGAAGGGCCGACATTGGCGAACAGTGGTGGAAGTTGCTGTGGGGAGGTTTTAAGTAGCTGACTGAAGAAGAATATAGGAAGAAACGTGAGAAGGTAATATGTTTTTGTTGTGATGAGAAATTTACTCCTGGCCATAGGTGCAAAAATAAACAATTAAATGTTCTTATTTTATCTGAAGAAGCAAAGGAAGAGTTGGAAGCCATAGAGGAAGAGTTGCTGTCAGAGGTAGAAAGGAATAAAGGGAAGATGGCACTATCATTAACTGTTATGATGGGTATTACAGATGCTAAGTCTATGAGGCTTAAGGGGACTGTTGGTGGCCGAGAAATCATGGTCTTAATAGATTGTGGTACTACCCACAATTTCATTTTTCAGGGTAGTCAAAGACTTGGGAATCAAGGTGGACAAGGGTTAGTATTTTACGGTTCAAATAGGGGATGGGTCTGAATTACACAATCAAGGAATTTGTAAAGAAGTTAAGATAGAAATGCTGGGTATCCTAACATCAAAGGACTTGTACCCACTCAAATTGGGCAGTGCCGATGTCATTCTGGGATGCCATGGTTGGAATCGCTTGGGAACACATACAAATAGGAAGGATCTGACCATGATGTTTGTTCACAATGATCAGGAATTGTGCCTGCAAGGAGACCCTTCTCTAACTGGAGTTTCCATTTATGGCATGGAACAAGTTGGTACTGATTCCTTTACAGCTCCAAAAATTGAGCAAGGGTGGACCAAGACTGATTTTGAGAACACATTTTTCGCTTTGCACCTTGAGGACAGGGTGCGACTTAATGGAGGGGGTATTGATAGGACTCGGCTTCCTATCACTAAATTTTATGGGAGAAGGCCCAAGGCAAGGATTAGATGGAATAAATAGATAACAAAATAGAGAGAGGAGGGAGAATAATGAATAAAAGAGGGAGACACGTGGAAGTCCCTGGCAGAGTAAGTTGGTTATTAGTTAGGCTAGTTACATATAGGGTAGAGGAGAGAAGGAGGCAGGCAGAATTTATGAGTAAGGATTGGGTCTCTGTGATTGCGGGGAGGTAGGCAAAGGGAATTTGGGTGCCACAGGGTCAGGTACCTATCAAAATGATAGGCTTGTTGACTATCCCTAGACATATGTGTGCCATTTCGTCCCTCGTCAATGTCTGATACAAGGATTTGGAATTTGGATTCTTCGAGCTCCTATACATGCTTGTCGTTCTTCTATTTCTTGTGGTCCAAACATCTTTGAAAAGCCAAAGCCCTCCTAAGGTAAAGGCTATAGTTTGGACAGCAAGACTCGATAGAATTAATACAAATGATTTACCAATAGGAGAACGAATAAGGCTTTATCACTCAATGTTTGTGCTATACATTTTAGAAATTCAAAGACAAAAAACCATCTTTTTTTCTGCAATGTGGAGTGGCTTGGAATATTTGGAATATGTTATTTGGTCTCTTTGAGAGAAATTGGGTGAGTCATCTCAACTAGGGGCATCCCATTTCAATGGCTTTTCTTTGGATCAAACTTGGGTTTTGGAAGGACAAAGGAGAATTAAGTGTTAAGGCACTGTGCAGTGCTTGCAACTTTGTGGTGTATACGGTTAGAAAGGAATGATAGTGTTTAAACAGCTATGCTTTCCACCTCACCTTTGAGGTTGGATTTTTTTTTTTTGACTTTTCTATGGGTGTCCGCAAGTGGTTTTTTTAAGGGGTGTCTGTTGTGGATATTCATAGGGAATGGACAGCTCTATTGGTTTGGAGACTGGGTTTTTTCCGTGTGTTTATAGGTCTAGGGAGGACATCTTGCCCTCTGTTCTTTTGTATCTTGTATTTTTCTTTCTTATTAAGAAACTCTTCCCCCCCCCCCCCCTCTGAATGACCAATTTTCTGATGAAGAATATTGTTGTATTGTTTATCTTTTCTTTTGAAGAACTGATCTATTGCTTTCTATGTAGAAAAATCAACGGTACAACATTTCTGAAGATACCTGGCAGCAGGTTCTAGCTTTCAGCTTGTGTACACATGAAAACCTGGAAGGGTATGATCCTGAAGGTATTGTTATCATGTACTTTTTACAACTAGCCAAACTTACATATTTACATATACATACACTTAACTAGATCTTTCTGTGTAATTTGTTTTGATTGTGTAACAACACTCATGGTTTGTTGGTTGATTCTATTGCTGAATCTGCGTGGGTATATAAATTCTTAATCAAGGGAAATGAATGTGTATAATGATCATTTTATTGAAGGAAAATAGATGTGCTTCATGAGGGCAAATAAATACAGATGTATTTGGCAAAATTGTCTTGTGAGTTTGTTCTTCACTCTTATCTTCTTAATGAAGGAAAATATATTTGCTTCTTGGGAATTAGCAGATTCAAAATCTTTTGGCTAAATTGTTGTGCTAGTCTCTTCTTTACTCTATCCTTTCCCCTTTTGAAGTTTGTTTTCTGTTTTGTATGGTAAAGTCACTGAAATTCTTGTCTCCCTGCAACAAGTTTGCTCAGGAACATGAATTTTTGATTATTTTTAAACAGAACTATGAAAGAGATACGAAGTTACTGTATGGAGTGTGAGATTGTTGCATTTTTATATTAGAGATCCAGGTTTAGGCTAAGTTGATGGCAGCAAGGAGTGGCCGGTGAGAGTGATCATTTTGTTAAAATTGGAGTACTTGGGCGAATGGAAAATAAAATTATGGTATTCTCTTGTGAAACAGTGGAAAGAGCAGAAAAAAAAATGTAGTTTTTGATGTGATCTTAGTTGGTAGGTTATATTGGAATTTACAAGCTCACTGAATTTCATTGAAAACCTCTGTACTGATGTGATTATAATAGTAGAAATAAGGAGTGGCATTTATAGTTGCTGGTTTTTTAGTGGTAACTAACATTACGGTTATAACTAACTATGGGATTATGGGTCTTTATAAGGTTGTGATGGCCAAGTGGGGGGACATTTTAGTGAGTCCTGGCCACTTGAAGATCTAGGGTTGTTTGGGAGTGTCCTGGCCACTCGAAGGCCTTGGGAATTATTTTCCGGATTCTGTCTTTTGTTCTCTTGTTCTATAATAGAGAGGTTCTCTCAATAAAAGCTTACAATTTTGGAATTCTGTGTTCATATTCTGCTATTTTGTGCATTGGGTACCATCATCCTTCTTGGCTTTCTCAAAACACATCTACTTATGTAGGTAGGCTTTCCTTTTCTTGATACTATTCCCTACAAGTTGCTATGAAAATTTTAATTTCATGTACTGGTGAATAAGTTTGTAGCCAATCGGAGAGTCTGCATTAAAAAGGGGTCGAGGGACAAACATGATTTTTTGATCATTACTTCACAAGTGATTGATTATATGTTGTGTATATCTACTTGCAGGTGCTTGGCCCGTTCTAATAGATGATTTTGTTGACCATATGTACAGGTTTGATTTCTATTTGGTTACAAAGGCATCATTAAATGCTTGAGATTTATTTCTTTTCCTGAGTGCGATAAAAATAATCAGTTAAAGTTTACTAATTAGTTATTTCTCTCAATGAACTCTTATAAAAGGCACACTAAATTATTTTATACGTTTTTCTTGTGGATGGGACTTTTTAGAGATGTTCCTTCATTTTAATAAATATGAGTTGTATTGTGATAACTCTGTATTTTTTCTTTATTCTTTTTGGTCTTCATAAGCTTTCTGTACAATGTGAAATATTCAAATCATTATTTTTCTATTGATAATGGTTGATACCATTTTTAATATATAATCAAAGTAAAATATTTGGTTAGCTACATGAGATCCCCTCTGTTCTCTTCATGCTGGAGGTTATTTATTACTCTTAGCCTGTTTTAGACAGATTAGTAAGCTATAGGATATTGATAATGAAGGACCATTAGGTTAAGGGGCAAAATAGGGATTTTATTAAGATAAGTTAGTTATATATATACTGGGGTGGGTGTGAGTAGAGAGGCAGGAGAGTATTTTGTCAGATTGTGAAGGAGCAATTTGCTCTGGAGTGTGTGGGTAGAACACCTTTTAGCAAGGTCTTCTGCAGGAGCTGAGGCTCTGGGGAGGGATTATCTTGTAATCCTTCATTTTTGATATTAAATATTACTGAGCATTTCTCTGGTTTCTGTCAATTGGTCCGACTTGTCAAATTGATGCCACTGAAACCAACGAACAAGGGTGAAGCCATGGAGGCTCAAATGGCCAATGTAGAAGTTATGGGTCCGCGACTAGAAGGGTTGGAAGGGTCAATGAGCGAATTTAGGGCAGCACTGGTGGTAATGCAAAAGTCACAACAAGAAATGCAGAAAATGCTTATGGAATGGCAGTTTCTATTGAAAGAGATTAACAAAGGAAAAAAGAATAGATGGTGAGCAAGGTAGTACCCTTCCTTTTGATGGGTCGTCATCTACTTCTGAGAGGCCAGTAAGAGAGACACTAAGCCCCAGCACCAGGGTCGATTCAAGATGTGTTGGTGAAGAAGGTTGAGCTTTTGTGGAAGAAATTTAAACATGCCCTGTTGCTGCGTTATGGAGGTGCCATATATGACAACCCATTCGAAGAGCTATCTGTTGTACATCAGTCTAGAACTGTGGACGAGAGTACATTGAGGTATTCAAACTTGTATCAACACAAACCCCTCGTCAATCCAAAATGCAATACTTAGGGTATTTTATGGGGGGATTGCGACCTGATATCAGACAGAGAGTGAGATCTTTTCATTTGGAAAATTGTGGGAAGGCTATGCAAATAGCTCGCGACATGGAACGAGAGCTAGAAGGCAACCTTGCTAGCTTTGATATGGCGGCATTTCAGGCATGATCAATTCAGTTGGTAGCGGGTCGAGTTCAATCCGTAAAGCCCATGAGACGTATACTCCGCCCGACCCAATGAAGGCTAGTTACAATAATGCCAATGCAACGACGTCGCAGGGGAGTAATTCATTTGCGTCATCTTCAGTGCTCGTGTCGAAGTTTTCTGTATCTTCTCCTTCTACATCTTCTCCTTCTGTTGCTGTGACTTGGACATGGACAACAATTTGCCATCGGCAACGGATAAATCAAGGGGTGCGAAACATTTATCCTATCAAGAATTAATGGATCGCAAAAACAAGGGCCTTTTTTTACGCTGTGGAAACATGTTCCATCCGTTGCATCAGTGTTCTGAGAAATCTTTGAAGTTGGTTATAATGGGAGATGAAGATGAGGAAGGACAAGCTGAAGTTTTGGCAATAGAGATGGAGCGTGAAAGAGAGAATATCTTAGCCTTGAGTACAAGGCTGATTTTAAGGGAGGGGTATTGATAGGTATTAGTGGGGGACCATTAGGTTAGGGGCAAAATAGGGATTTTATTAAGATAAGTTAGTTATATATATACAGGGGTGGGCGTGAGTGGAGAGGCAGGATAGTATTTTTTCAGATTATGAAGGAGCATTTGCTCTGGAGTGTGTGGACATAACACCTTTTAGCAAGGTCTTCTGCAGGAGCTGAGGCTCTTTGGGGAGGGATTCTTTTGTAATCCTTCATTTTTGCTATTAAATATTATTGAGCATTTCTCTAGTTTCTATGAGATATCTTTAAATGTATTGCAATGTTATGGGGCGGTCATATTATACTCAAAGGGGGTGCTGTTAGAAATATCGACATTGGTCAGGGTCGGGGTGAGGAGGCAAGAACTTGCTGAGTCGATAAAATTTCTGAATGGGGTAGTTAGAGTGTTTTTTTGAAGCATCAATATTTATTTAAATGTTTACTGTGGTGGACTTGTGAAACTTGTTATTGGTTGTGTTTGGCAAAAATAGCTTATAAGTTAGCTTATTGTATTAGAAGTGTTTGATAAAAATATTTATTTAAGTAGCTGAAAAGTGTAAAATGACATAAAAGAGCA
Source organism: Biancaea sappan (assembly GCA_037074585.1). Taxonomy (NCBI): domain Eukaryota; kingdom Viridiplantae; phylum Streptophyta; class Magnoliopsida; order Fabales; family Fabaceae; genus Biancaea; species Biancaea sappan. The sequence continues at coordinate 82,218,270 of CM073492.1, forward strand.
TATATTTTATAATTTTAAAATAATATAAATAAACATATTTTTTGTTTTGTTAATTAAATTAATTTAAATTATTATATATATATAATTAATTAAATATAACTAAATATTTTTATATTAATTTAAATTATTATTATTTATAAAATTCATTAAAAATATATATATTTTTATTATTATTTTATATAAAAATATTATACATATATATATTTAACTGTGAAAAAGAAATGTAAATAATTTATTTTTCAATTAAATTAATTTATAAAATTAATTTTATATATATATATATATATATATATATATATATATGTATGTGAGATAAGGGTATGATGATTATTTTCATAAAATAACAAGGATAAAAAAGGAAGAAAAGTACATAAGTTATAAGCTAGTCAAAGTAAATTTTCAGAATAAGCTAATGAAATAAGCTTATTTACCAAACACTTCTAACAAGTTTATAAGCTAGTCAAATAAATTATAAGCTAGCTGAAATGTGCAGACGGACACACTCGTAAACAATACTTTTTTTTTTTAAAACAATACTTTCTCTTAACCATTATGAATTTATCATCATGCAGGTCCTCAGGATCATCTTATGATAATTCCAACTTACAATGTAATTGTGGTGATCCGGAATCACAGTCATGTATTTTTGAGGACTTGCTTCCTGGTGGGTTGAATGCATTTAAAAAATTATTCTCTGATCTAATTAATTTGAGACTCTAGCATACTAGCTGAATATGGTTTCTCTGATAGAAATTAAAATTATTCTCTGATCTAATTAATTTGAGATTCTAGCATGCTAGCTGAATATGGTTTCTCTGATAGGAATGAAAGGTTTATCAGGTTCAAAGAGGAGGATGCCGCAGGACATAGAGGAAGATGATATGGAGTCCTTATATACATCCATCTTTCACTCGTCTGAATTGAGTCCCTTAAATAGTAAAAGAAGTAGATTAATAACTCATGGTGCAGTAAATTGGGAGGAGGACTCTGTGGGAATTGCAAGGCAAAATAGCCCATTGTGTTCATCTAAGTCCCCATGTGCAGTTGAACGTTGTCTGTCAAAGGGATTTGAAGGACTTCTCTCGACACGTTCCTTTGTGTAGTTTGGTCCACAGAGGAGGGCTTCCCTTTATAAGAAGCATCCGTCATAGTTAAGGTATATACAATTTTCATTTGCAAATTGATAGCGGTTGACGTTTTTCTTTTCATTTTTGAAAATCTGTTGTTTCGTTATGTTTGGGTTATAAATAATGTAATTCTAGTCTCTCATTATGTGGCCGAGTATCTAGATGGTGAGTGTAATGGACCTTTTATTGTTATTGATAAGATCAATAAAAGGCTTCTACTTCGTTCTCTCTTTAGTATCTCGTCCTCGTCTCCAATGGTATCCTTAAAGAAATTAATTGCTCTAAGATTTCATGCTAAATCGTCAAGTTTGTTCTGTAGCCAAGACTCGTGTAACACTACACTATCCATTCTATACGATTAAAATTCACAATTGCTCACGTACGAAAGTTAAAAGCTTGCATTGTGTTGTTTTACCAGATGGAAGATATCTGATATTTGAATGTCGAGTATACCATTTCTTCCCTGAATTTAATTGAGTTGTATATTAATGAAATGTTTGATTGTATTTCAATCCCACCTAGACTGATTTAAATTTGTATCGACACATAAATTTACCTTTCACCCAAAAAAAAAAATCGTATCCACACATAAATAAGTGCGTGCAAGTGCACATTGGTGCTTATAATCACATCATTTTGACATTCTTGGATGATGGGGCCGCAATGTGAAGGATTATATAATTTGGGAGAATAATTAAAATGGAATTATTAGAGTTTGGATGAATAATTAAGATTATTCATTTTCAAATGGATGACTACTATTAAAGGGGAAAAAAATTAAAATAGTCGTTGCTTATATATATATATATATATTTTTTTTTTTTTTGAAAAAAAGTTATTCTTTTAATTGTAAATATTTATTTTAGAACAAATAATTATAATTTCTGAATTGAATTTTTCATTTGGCCAAAAATAGAAAGAAGAGGAACCCTATTTTTATAAATGAGCTTTTTGAGTGGAAGGGTTGACTAACTGCACTTGACTAATGAATAATTCATAAACTGTTAATCCTCCCTTTAGTAACAGCTGATATGAACTATTTTTTTCTTTTTTGTAATTTCAACTTACCAAATGAAATGCCAGATGTAACAAATCCCACCATGTTGATTTGAAATTAGTACTAACATTATTGTGAAACCATGATATAATACTACCACCATGTTGATTTGAAATTAGTACTAACATTATATAATACTAAGTTGATTAGTTGTAGTGGTAAGCAGCTATTTAAATTCTAAAAATAGTACAATTTCATGTTTGGAAACATCACTTAAAAGGCTTTGACTCTTTGTGCTCAATATATTTGAAAGGGATTAGTATTTTATTTTACGAGATAGGAGGGTGTTTTTTAGAAACCCCCCATATATGGTTTATTATTCAATAATAATAATGGCTTATTCTTTATAGAATGTGCTAATATTGTACGAGTAAAAATCCAAATAAAACTGAAATTATTTGATACACTAATGTTTTATGTTTTGAGTATTTTTTATACTTGGATATAAAATAACATAACATTTATGATTTTAGTATAACAAACAAAAATAACATAACAAATATAATTTTAGTATAACATTATATTTGTGTTTATATAATGTCAATTGTTGTGAAGTGTTTTTTCTTTTTTCTTTTTTTGTAATTGTATATAATGTAAATGAATACTGACTTTAGAAAAAAAAATTGCATATTTTGAATTTTTTTTTTTGGATAGATCAATTTAAGTCCGGGTTCGAAAATTTGAAAATGCTATGGGGAATGAAATAGGAATTGAATTTGATACTTGCCAGAAAGGATGAAGGAAGAAAAATTCTTCAAATCCGGGAATAGTATCGTACTATGATATATACATGATCATCCCTTATGTAAAACATACCCTATCTGCTAATTTCATTGAGTTACACTAAGGGGTCAGAATTCAAAGATGGTATAATATGTTTGTACAAATGCAGGCATCACTATTAAATTGCCCTAATCACGACCATTCTTCATTCCAACTATACCTGTTTGACTGCTCAAGCAAAGATGTGTGGGAAAAAATACTTAAAAATTTCTGATTTGGATAAAGCGGGGGCAAACCGATTTAGGTCCCCATAAATTCAAGTCGAAACCTGCCTTTAAGAAGACAAGTCAGCTTAGCATATTAGTATATTACTATTAAACTTGACATGCTCCAAACTTGACCTTAGACCAAAATGGAAAAAGGTATTAAGATCAATACAAATAAGATTACTAAAATGCGCTTAATAAAATCATTAAAATGTCTTAACATGACAAAAGCGGTAACTGTATTGCATTATGAAGGCTGTAGCGACACCAGATTGAAGTTCTTCAGAAATTTCTACCAATAAACTTGGTCAATTTACTTCTTTGACAGAATCACAACCTTAAAACCACCGAGGATAATTGAACTACACATTCATTGATTAATCTACCCAAGAAGGCAAGAGATTAAAATCACAGAACATAGATGCTTAAGCTTCACCATTGGTATTTGGCAGCAACAAGGACCTCCTCATACTGCTGAGCAGCATTGTCCCAACTAAGATCTTGGGTCATCCCTCGTCTCTGAAGCCCTTCCCAGCTTTTCTTGTACTCTCTGTAGGTCAATAAGCAGTTCCCTAATGCATGTATCAACTTATTTGAATCTGCACTATCAAATGTCCACCCGAGACCTGACTCGGAAAACGGATCAAAAGGCCGCACAGTATCCCTCAGTCCACCAACAGCATGAACAACAGGAACTGTTCCATAACTCATGGCATATAGTTGGTTCAATCCACATGGCTCGAATCTTGATGGCATGAGCAATATATCTGCACCTGCAGTTATCCTGTGAGCCATCTTCACAGAGAAACCAACCCATCCCCTAATTTTGTCATGGTGCTGGCCTTCAAATTGTCTAAGCATTTGTTCTAGGTCAGGCCTCCCAGTGCCCAGCATTATCAGTTGCAGATCCTGGCCCATCATCCAAGGAATTGCTTCAGCTATGATGTCAACACCTTTCTGGTGATCTAATCTTCCAATGAAAGCAATTACCGGAACATCCTCTCTGAGAGGCAAACCGAGCTCCTTCTGCAACGCTGCTTTACATTTAGGCTTGCCAGTCTGCAGTGTCTCAAGGGAGTAGTTAGTGTAGCCATCTGATGTCAAATGAACATCAACCTGAGGGTTCCAATCTTTGTTATCAATTCCATTCACTATGCCCTTAAATTTCCAGTCATTCTCATTTATGATTTCATGCAAACCCCAACCACCTGCAGAAGTTTTAAGCTCCCAGGCATATCCATGACTGACAGTAACCACACGGTCTGCTGCCTTTAGACCAGCTGCAAAGATATTGAAGTGGTCTCCTCCCACAGGATCATATAATTTGAATAGGTCTATGTAGTGTTCAGGTAAATCCACAAAATTGAAATCATCAACTGGGCCCCGACCCTACACAAAAGTAGTTGTGTGAATTATCCTTTACAATAAAGAAAAGGCTATTAAAACTCTGATTAATAAGAAAATGAATTTGAAACCAGTGATCTAGCTTCACAGACAGGCGTCTCTCAATTCTGTAATGAGGATTTGCTGTAAGATATAACTTGCAAGCATTGCTACAACTTAGATTCATCTGATGAGCAAAAATGTTTTTGATTTCTTACTAAATTTCATAGAATGTTGCTTTCTGAAGATAACAATCGAACATATACAGCAAATTAACATATGCATACTCAATGCGATGTTTTTTATTTCTTACTAAATTTCATAGAACGTTGCTTTCTGAAGATAACAATCGGAACATATACAGCAAACTAACATATGCATACTCAATGCTCAGTGACGGGGATCTTTATCATCAGACAGGGGGGATATATTCCAAATTTGAAAAAGTTACTTCAGTCAATCTCATAATAATTTGAATCACAGAATAGTTCTAAATTTTGCGGTCGAAGTAAAAACTTGGAGCATGCATGAGCTATTCAGAACAGCTACAGAGATACATTCAAAGATTATCCATAGGTCTATATCCATGCACTTGTTTTTTCATGTACAAAATTACAAGCTTTTATTCAACTTTGAGATAAAAGGCACAATCTGGGAATCTGAATTATTGTCAGAGATATGAAAGACAAAATTCTTTAAATTTATTCAACTATTTTTTTACCCCAATGATACTATATTATAAGGCAGCTGACAATGTATACTTTTGTTGTGAAAAAAAAAAAATATTAAAATTGTTAACTAGACAGAGAATGCACCTGGTGAGCTATGTTATGAATCACAAGAACAGATCTTGTAAACTTCATCAAACCATTGTCACGATAATATGCCTTGAGATAAACTGGCAGCAATGCAGTATGCCAATCATTTGCTATGAAAACCAAATTTCCATCTCCATAGCAAACACCACCACATGGAACATGCCAAGGAACCTGAAAATTGTTTACATTATACACTATTCCTCATGGAAAGTTGACAGATACATGAATTTGATAAGGAAATTATCTGACAAATGAGTTTTGGCTGTTGAGAAGTATAACTTCGATAAACCACATTAAACACTCTGATCTGTGAGATAATCCCATCAATATGATTTTTAAGATGTATCCAAACTTTACAGGCAGTATCATTTTACTTCATTATGTGTTTAACAGCACTTACTTGAGGACCCAGGTTAAAGTACTCCTTGTAAAGGAGGTGTGTATGAAATGGTTAGGTTAAAATAAGTGTGTCAATAACTAGTGGGCTGGGCTTTGCTATATGCATTATTTTTTGTACTTAACCTTCTTTATTATTATAATTAGATCCACAAGTGCTAGGGATCTAGCTAAGCAGGTTGGTGAATCGCAATTAGACTGCTCTTCTTTCTTTACAAATTACAAGGTGCATATATTTCTAGAATTTCTAGCACACAAGCTTAACATGAAACCAGTGATAAGTAACGATGTTATGAGTACTATCCAATGAGCTACAGAAACAGTTTCTAACAACCTAACGCATAACAGATCCCACAGGAAATAATCCACTAATCAAAGCAGTAGTCTCGAACAAGAAGATGGAAACACCAGATGTAGCTATTGGAAGTTTAACATACCATGGCATGCTGGTGGCAATAAAAAGGAAAATCATAAGTATGTCTCTTTGAATAACAAATTTACCAGTAGTCATATACTATTTCTCCTTTTTTGCAGAATGTAATGTAGAGAGATGTGATTTCAAGTTGGCTGAGACAGACTATTTATGGTCACAACTTGATAAGTCTATGTTTTTAATAGAAAGAGAGAGCTTATGTAATTCCATGACTCATTAGATACTCTAATGGTTATGATTATTGATTTAGTCAAATAGCCACTTAATTAAATTACCTCAACAGCTGCCTTGCAAAACAGTACCATGCGTTTTAGAATATCCTGTTCCATTGAAGGACAAAAAGAGTCAAAAGAAATAATAAATGCACAAAAGTTAATACAGGTAACTGAGCCGCCTTTGAATGTAAAAATTCATTTTGTGTTTCTAGAAAATATAAAAATTAGAACAGCATAGCAGTTTGGTTATCCCTCTCATAATGACAAAGGAGAACAAAATAATTCAGAGGGAGAAGAGCTTGGTGAACTTTATAATTTACAACAAGCAATGAAGTCCTAATTCGTCACCTAAACATGAAGTATAGAGATATTAGTCACATTACCACACGGTTTCCTCGATATATGTGATGCTCTAGACCGCGAAAGGAAGGACTATCAATAAAAACAAAGTCTACACCATCAATATAGGCCTGGAAATAGGCTACTTCCATATCCTGCAAAGTGAAGGTGTTGGAAGGTTACAGAACCATCAAAGTCAAGGCATTTTATTTGATTAAAATTATTATATATAATAAATTTGCTGCTGCACACCTGACCATCTATTTTGTACATTTTCCTTACTCCTGCATCCTGGGGTTCAGCATAATTACCATAACGAGGTATCACAACCTAAAAGGAAAATGAGCACCCAAAAAAATAAAAATGAGAAACTGGATATCTCTGCCAGAAGAATCCCAACATTTACAAAAGTAGACACATTCTTTTCTGATAATCAGCTGAACCATTAAACGTTATTATATTTTGATAATTTGATGCACATTTTATGGAATATAAAGAATTAGACAGAGACCAAAATAATTTTAGATTCAGCAAAATTTCAAAGCTTTAAAGCCTAAGGAGTCTCCCAAGTCATGAGCTGCCTTTTTTTTCTTTTTAGTTGAAATTATACCAAGGAAAAAAAAAATTAAAAACAAACCTTGAAGGAGCAGGACCTGCCAAACTCGAAACTATTTAAAAGCAATAGTGGCTCTATATTCATCTCTATAAATGTGAATAGTTCTAATCTACAGTTGTTACATGCCAACAGTCCTGAATAAGATTATCAATATTAAAAAAATGCCATGTGCCATAAGTCGAATGACAACCTTTAAATCACTGTCAACAAATACCTGCTGAGAGTTACAACAAGTTTCTTCAGCAAAAGATGTACCATTCATCGAGGATCTGTTTTGTTATTTTTATTACTTTATTTCAACAGGATTATTCCTCTTCTCATGATTATGCATTACCTCTTTAATAAGCTGGCAACATCTCTATAGGAAAAGAGATATCAAGATTAAGAATCAGCCTTCTAACAATATTTGGGAAGATGTAATAACCAAAGATGAGACAAATAACAAACACCAAAAAGAAATAGGCAGGATACACCACCATTTGACTAATATTCCTCAAGCTTATAAGGTTCAACATTAAGCATGGTATAATTTTAAAGGATAAGCTCCCTCCCCTCAGATGTGATAATTAATCAGTTCATTAAGTAAAGGAATAAAATGTTACCATGACTCTATGTCCCCGCCGAGCCAAAGCTTTTGGTAATGACCCAGCAACATCTCCAAGCCCACCTATGATTTCAGGTATAAGTTTGTATAGTGCATCAACATGAAAAACAGCATGCAATGAAGGGCAATAAGTTACAACTTACAAGAAATAGTTTGACAGAGAGAAAGAGAGTTATGGTACTTGCTTGTTCATGGAATGGAAGTAGTAGCAGCCTGTGAGGTGCTTATGTATATTGCCAAATTAGGTTATCAACTTAATGTCATAGCATATATTTGCAAATGCATGTATAAATAATCCAAATGAAAATCCTTCAGTTTCTGTTTTCCTTCAATTGTTGTTTTCCTTTTACTAACTTTTAAAAACCCAAACACCCCAAAGAAAAATGAAGGCTTAAACCAGATTACATTTAATATGGGTATATTTTCTATATCTATTTTTTTAAACCTTTCTCTAATAATTGACATTGAAAAAAAAAAAGATTGGTAATGAGCATGGCGAGATGCTCCTTTGCAAATTTATCTCTAAAAAGGAAACCAACGGGCCATAAAATTGGTTGCATGGAAAATTAGTCGATAGTCAAATTTCAAATTCCAACTATCTCCATGGGTTTAATCTGGAATTATCACATATTTGAATACATGCTCTGATACCAAATTGATGTAGAACAGAAAGAGGGAGAAGGGAGAACAGCAAGAAATGAGGGAGAAATAGAGAGAAATGAGGGAGATGCAGAGAGGGGGGAGATAGAGAAATATTATGATTCAATACATTCAATCCAAATCTGCCTTGCAATACAGGAGAGACCCCTTTATATAGGGAGTCTAGGTACAAGAGCATTTAATGCAAGTAGTTGAGCATGCAAAGTAGTCAAAAGGGAAATAAATGCATGAGTTGAAATACTAAAACATGAGTTGGCCCTAGACATAGGATGGCCCTAGACATAGGCTAGCTTCAAGAAAATAAATACAACATACATAAAACAAAATACAATAAAATAAAATACTAGTTTCTATGACTTTTATTTCTCCTAGAGTAGGTCTGCCATGGTTTTTCATCATTTCTCCCGAGGTGGAGAGAACTCTCCTCAGGAGAGTGAGAATTCTGGTAAGATTGTAACAGATCAGGATCTAGGCATAGAAACTCGTCCTCGGTGATCCAAGTAGCATCCAAAGCAGAACGGCCTTTCCATCTTACGAGGTAGCGGTGAAGGGGACCGTGTGAGGAGAAAACAACTTGGTCGTCGAGAACTGCATCAATGACTTCAGTAGATGGAGGCACGGAAGGTAAGACGGGCGCTGGACTTTGAGGAGGTTGAGTACCTGCAATGCCATCAGAAAATAAAGGGGGAGGCTCAAAGGTGCCTCGATAAGGAAACAAATCCTCCACATTGAAAACAGGACTAATGGCTATATGAGGTGGCAATTCAAGCAAGTATGCATTAGGTCCAAGTTTCTTAGTTATGCGGAAAGGCCCAGAAGTACGGGCATGTAACTTTTTGAAGGAATGTTTAGGATAACGTTCAGGTCGAATACGGGCCATGACATAATCACCTTCATTAAAGTTTTGGTATCGACGGTGAACATTAGCAGACAATTTATATTGTTCATTACTTAATGTGAGTTTGCGTCTAACCTCAGCATGCAAGTCACGAATGTGTTGGGCAAAGGATTCTGCTGAATCAGAGGTACGGGTAGTGAGAGGAATGGGCAAAAGGTCAATGGGTTGGCGAGGGGTATAACCTTGGACAATCTCAAAAGGGCTCTTGCCTGTGGACCTGTTCACCGAATTATTATAGGCAAACTCAGCTATTGGTAAAATCAAGTTCCAATTTCCCGGTTTATCTCCCACTAAGCTTCGAAGCAAGTCGCCAAGGCTACGATTTGTAACCTCAGTTTGCCCATCTGTCTGAGGATGGAATGCTGAAGAGAATTTCAAATGGGTGCCAAAGAGCTTCCAAAGGGTTTTCCAAAAATAGCTAACAAATTTAACATCCCTATCAGACACAATGGTAGAGGGTAAGCCATGCAAACGTACTACCTCACAGAAGAATAATTTAGCCAAATGGGAAACATCTGTAGTTTTGCTACAGGGGATGAAATGAACCATCTTAGAAAACCTATCAACGACAACAAAGATAGAATCATGTCCCCGGGCAGTCCTAGGTAGTCCCAATACAAAGTCCATACTGAGATCTTTCCAAGGTGCATGAGGTATGGGTAAGGGAGTATAGAAGCCAGTGTTGCTTCTTCGCCTTGGAGGTGAGGCATGTTCTACATTGAGATAGAATTCGAGCAACATCACGTTTCAGGGAGGGCCAGTAAAATCTATCCTCAACCAAAGCTATAGTCTTAGCCTTACCAAAATGGCCAGCTAACCCTCCAGCATGTAACTCCCAGACAAGAAAATCCCTTAAAGATGTACGAGGGATGCACAGCTTAGGCCCACGAAAGAGGTAACCATCCTTGATCAGGAAATCTTCGTAGGTATGACGATTCCCATTATTAACTTCTTGAAAGATAATGCCAAAGTCAGGACAATTGGTGTATTCCTCCTTCAACCTATCAAATCCTGTAACGCTAACACTCAAGGAATGTAAGATAGTGGACATTCGACTTAATGCGTCAGCTGCCTTATTTTCAACACCAGATCGATGTTTGATCACAAAAGTGAACCTCTGAAGAAATTCAACCCATTCTGCATGCCTAGAATTCAAATTCCTTTGTGAATGAATAAACTTAAGAGCTTGGTGATCAGAGTATAGAATGAATTCTTGGGGAAGAAGATAAAACTGCCAATGTTTAAGACTTCTAACAATGGCGTAGAACTCTTTGTCATAGGTGGAGTATTTTTGCTTGGCCTCATTGAGTTTTTCACTAAAGAAGGCTACAGGATGACCTTCTTGACTAAGAACTCCCCCAATTCCTACTCCAGATGCATCACAGGAAACTTCAAAAGGCTTCTTAAAATCAGGTAAAGCTAAAACAAGAGCTTCAGACAGCTTGTGTTTAATGGTGGCAAAGGCTTGAGCAGCTGTTGGGGTCCAACAAAATTTGTCTCTTTTGAGGCAGTCTGTAATAGGGGCTATGATGGTACTAAACTCTCTAATGAAACGCCTATAGAACGAGGCTAGACCATGAAAGCTACGGACGTTAGTGATCGTGGTAGGTTCAGGCCACTGTTTAATAGCCTTGACTTTTTCAGGATCAGCAGCTAGACCATGTTCAGACACTATGAATCCTACGAAAACAACTTGAGTTTGTAAGAAAGAACACTTTGGGAGGTTAATGTAGAACTTCTCTTGACGAAAAGTGAGAAAAACTATGTGGAGATGATTTACATGTTCCTCCCTAAACTTGCTATAAATCAAAATGTCATCGAAGTAAACTACCAAGAATTTTCCTAGGTAAGATTTGAATATATGGGTCATGACTCTCATGAAGGTGCTAGGAGTATTAGAGAGACCAAAGGGCATGACTAACCATTCGTATAACCCGTCTTGGGTCTTAAAAGCAGTCTTCCACTCATCCCCTGGTCTAATTCTAATCTGGTGATAGCCACTACGGAGGTCAATCTTTGAAAACCAACTTGAACCAGCCACTAAATCAAGCATGTCCTCCAGCCTAGGAATTGGGAATCTATATTTGACAGTGATTTTGTTAATCGCTCGACTATCCACACACATTCTCCAGGTTCCATCCTTTTTGGGAGTTAAGAGGGCAGGAACTGCACATGGGCTAAGACTATGTTGGATATAGCCGTTTTCAAGTAACCCATTCACTTGCCTATTCAATTCTTTCTTATCTTTAGGGTTCAACCTATAGTGGGGAAGATTGGGGAGTTGAGATCCAGGGATCAAGTCGATGGCATGTTGGATGTCCCTCATTGGTGGTAGTTCCATAGGAAGCTCATTTGGAGCAATGTCATGAAACTCTTCTAACAGTTTAGAAATCTCATCAGGCACCCGAAAAGTGTTTTCAGAAGTGACACCAATTGATGCTTTAGGAACTAAGGCAAGCATGACATCAACTTCTTTACCTTCTTTCTCAAACTGCTTGTGACTTAACAAGTGAATGTTGTGACCTTTAGATTCCTTTTTCTTTGACTCGATTGTTGCTTTAGTCTCACTGTCGGGTTTCGCAGGACGCAACCAAATGTTCTTTCCCTCATGTTTAAACACATAAGTGTTCTCTTTACCATAGTTAATGACATCATGGTCATAAAGCCATGGTCTCCCAAGTAAGATATGGGCAACGTCCATTGGGAGGACATCACAGATAATTTCCTCTTGGTATTCTCCAAGTTGAAGGGGAACACGACATTGTTGGGTAACGGGTAAAGAGGTTTTATCTACCCAAGCTACCCGAAAAGGTTCTGGATGCGGTTCTGCTTTAAGCCCAAGTCTGGATACCTCTATGTGAGAGACTACGTTTCTGGTGCTACCCCCATCGATAACTAACTTGCACACTTTGTCCCCACATTTTACAAAGGTATGGAATATGCTAGTTCTCTTCCAAGAATCCTTAGAGAGGGGAACAGAAAGAATACATCTCATAACACTAAGATGCTCAGAAGATTGAGTCAAATTCAGTATAGTATCATCCTCAATATCAGAAGGGCAGTCAAGGGGGTCAATCACTACATCGGCTTCTTTATTCTCATCTAGAATTTCAGACTGGTGTTCAATGGTCAAGGTGCGATGTGGGCATCTCGATGCAATGTGTCCTTTAGAATGGCAATGAAAGCATTCAATGGTAGGACCGCTAGGTCGCGAGCTAGATCCTATAGATTCATTGCCCCTGGTGTTTCTAGGGCCAGACACTTGACTGGAAGGTAACACGGATTGGGCTCTAGATGATGATGCTCCAATAGAGCGGTCAACAATGTTGGGGTTGCGAATTTGTTTTGACTCTATTACTTGAGAGGCAGAGCGCCTAGCAAATGAGTATCTAGACAAAGATTCTACCTCAAGGGCCTTGTGGAATGCTTCTTCAAGAGATTCAAGGAAATTAATTTTGAGTTCCCTTTGGATATCCAACCGGAGGCCATTAATGAATCGAGTCACTGCCACCCATGGCTCTTCTTGCAAATCACACCTAAGAGCAAGTTCATCAAAACGGGCCATATATTCAGAAACACTAGAGGTTTGCCTAAGGTTGAGAAATTGATTCATTAATTGGCTCTTGTAATATGTGGGCAAATATTTTTCTTTCAATTTCATTTTCATCTCAGCCCAAACCTCCATTTGAGGTTGCCCTTGGCGCTCTAGGTTTCTTTGGACAGTTTGCCAATATCTTTTAGCAGATCCCACAAGTTTCATTTTGGCAAATCGGACTCTTTGAACATCATTCATGTCATACCAGTCGAAGTAATCTTCTATGTTAGCTAACCAATCTAAGAAAGCATTAGGATCTAACTTCCCATCGAATTCGGGAGCCTCAACCTTAACCTTCCTTGTGATATCACCTAAGTCATTGTGGATTTGCCTATCATCACTAGGTAATTCATGACGCCTAGTAAAGTGACACCTAAATTCTTGCTCATCCCTTCGAGCTTCCCTATACTGAGGTTGTCTTGATGAAGGCACATAAGGAACTCAGCATTTCCATTGTCAGGACTAATGGTTCTGTTGGACCCTACTGGTGAAATCCTAGGAGGGTGATGAATTGATAAATTCTCTTCCCTCATAGTTTCATCCTCCCTATTTGGAAAGTGATCCCTTAATATCCCATCTAAGCCATCTGTATTTTTCCCGTTCATTTGTCTTCCTAATAATTTAATGGCACTCATAAGTTCCTCAAAACGTTGATCCACAAATTCTTCACGAGCTAAAAATCTTTCTTCGAACTTGTCCAATCTATATTTTGCTAATGCTAGGACGTTGCCCGGAAGCAACGCACTGTATGGCTCGAGTACAGTGACAAGTGAGCTAGAGCCGCTGCATCGGCACCCGGATGTAGTGTTAAATGAGCAAGGGTCCACTAATACTAGGTCGTTGCCCGGAAGCAACGCGCTGTATGGCTCGAGTACAGTGTCAAATGAGCTAGAGCCACTGCATCGTCGATCGATTGTAGTGTCACAAGAACATGTTCCTGGAAGGTTGAGGGTAAAGAAGCTAGTCGAGGAGAACAAAATCAGGATTGCTACGTGGAATGTTGGAACCATGACAGGGAAATCCATGGAGGTTGTGGACACTATGAAGAGGAGGAAAATTAACATCTTGTGCCTTCAAGAGACTAAATGGGTTGGAGAAAAGGCTAAGAAATTTGACTGTTCAGGATTCAAGTTCTGGTACACTGGAAAAGTAAGGACAAAGAATGGCGTAGGTATTATGGTGGACAAGGAATGGACACCGAGTGTGGTGGAGGTAAAAAGAATTGGGGATAGGATTCTATGCTTAAAGATGATTATCGTAAGAGATACTATCCACATCATAAGTGCCTATGCACCACAGGTAGGGACAGATGCATATCTTAAAGAAAAGTTTTGGGAAGATTTGGAGGGATTGGTTAGAAACATACCTTTAGAAGAGAAGATTTTCATCGGGGGGGACCTTAATGGGCATGTTGGGAAAGAAGCAGGACAGTATGAGAGGGTCCATGGTGGCTTTGGTTTTGGGGAGCTTAACGAGGAAGGACAGTCTATATTGGATTTCTCTATGGCTTATAATTTCAGGGTTGTCAATACCTGCTTCAAGAAGCGAGAGGAACATTTAATCACATACAAGAGTGGAGCTTCAAGGTCACAGATTGACTTCTTTCTGGTAAGGAATCCAGATAGAAAAATCTGTCTAAATTGTAAAGTTATTCCTGGAGAACCCGTGGCAACTCAACATAGGGTTTTGGTCCTTGACGTGGTTATTAAGGGTCGGAAACAAAAGCATCGTCAGGCGATGAACCCTAGGATCAAGTGGTGGCAGCTAAAGGGGGAGAATCAACTGACTTTCAAGAGAAGATTGTTGGAGGAAGGATCTTGGGAGTTACGAGAAGATGCTAACACCATGTGGGAGGAGATGGCCAAGAAGGTTAGAAAAGTAGCTAAAGCATTTTTAGGAGAATCAAAAGGTTTTAGACAAAGAGATAAGGAATCTTGGTGGTGGAATGAGGCTGTTCAAGAAAAGATCAAATTTAAAAAAGACTGCTTTAAAGCTATCCATCTGTGCAATAATTCGGAAAATTGGGAAAGGTATCGGAAGGCTAATAAGGAGACAAAAAAAGCAGTAAGTGAAGCACGATCTAAAGCGTTTGAAGAGTTTTACAAGGATTTAGGAACGAAAAAAGGGGAACAAAAGATTTACAAGATTGCGAAGGCTAGAGAAAGGAAATCTAGAGATTTGGATCAAGTAAGATGTATTAAGGATGAAGAAGGAAAAGTTTTGGGTACAGACAAAGATATTAAAAATAGATGGCAGGGTTATTTTCATAAGCTCTTTAATGACGGAACGGAGTCGACTTGCGATATGGAAGATCTAACAACCTTGGAGAGAGAACAAAATTTGGCATATTATCGCAGGATCAAGGTTGATGAGGTCAAGGAAGCTCTTAGAAAAATGGATAATGGTAAAGCTGTTGGTCCCGATGGTATTCCTATAGAAGTTTGGAAGTGTTTGGGAGAGGAGGGTACTATCTGGCTAACTAAGCTCTTTAATGAAATTTTAAGGTCTAAGAAAATGCCTGAGGAATGGAGAAGAAGTACTTTAGTGCCTATTTACAAAAACAAAGGAGACATTCAGAATTGCGCAAACTATCGTGGGATTAAGCTTATGAGTCACACTCTAAAATTATGGGAAAGAGTGATTGAACGTAGGTTAAGAATCGAGACGAGTATTTCTGAAAATCAATTTGGATTCATGCCAGGACGGTCTACAATGGAAGCTATATATCTTCTAAGGGGGTTGATGGAAAGGTATCGGAGTAAACAAAGAGACCTTCATATAGCATTTATTGACTTGGAAAAAGCCTATGATCGAGTACCAAGAGAGGTGCTGTGGAAAGCCTTGGAACAGAAAGGTGTACGGGTTGCGTATATTAGAGCCATAAAAGATATGTACGAGGGGGCTACGACTAGTGTGAGAACGTCTGGAGGGGAGACTAGAGACTTTCCTATTAAAATTGGCCTACATCAGGGATCATCCTTAAGCCCTTATTTGTTTGACTTGGTTTTAGATGTTCTGACGAAACACATCCAAGAAGATATTCCTAAGTGTATGCTTTTTGCAGATGACGTTGTTCTCATAGCTGAGACAAGGGAAGAGATTAATTCTAAACTTGAGTTATGGAGAGCTACTTTGGAATCGAAGGGTTTTCGTCTGAGCAGGAGTAAGACCGAATATATGCATTGTAAGTTTAACAAGCGACAAGCTAGGAACGAGCTGGAAGTTAAACTTGGTGATCAGGTCGTATCACAAGTGTCAACGTTTAGGTATTTGGGATCAATTATACAAGATGATGGCGAAGTTATTAGAGATGTGGAACATAGGATACAAGCTGGGTGGTTGAAGTGGAGAATGGCATCAGGGGTTGTTTGTGATCGGAAAGTACCTGAAAAACTCAAAGGAAAGTTTTATCGTACTGCTATAAGACCAGCGATTTTATATGGGAGTGAATGTTGGGCAATGAAAGGACAACAAGAACATAAAATTGGAGTGGCGGAGATGAGGATGTTGCGTTGGATGTGTGGTCATACACGAAGAGATAAGATCCGTAATGATCATATACGAGGTAGAATTGGGGTGGCACCTATTGAGGAAAAAATGGTTGAAAATCGTTTAAGATGGTTTGGGCATGTGCAAAGGAGACCGTTGGAAGCGCCAGTTAGGAGAGTTGAGCAGATAGTTTGGAGCCCTATGAAAAAAGGTCGAGGAAGACCAAAAAGGACACTTAGAGAAATTATTGAACGGGATCTTTTAGTAAATGAGATATCTAAAGAGTTGGTCATTGACAGAGCTCAATGGCGTCGTGCGATCCATATAGCCGACCCCACTTAGTGGGATAAGGCTATGTTGTTGTTGTTGTACAGATCACGAATGGTCATGCAAAAGAAAGCAATTGCACTATTGAGGTTAGATACAAAATAAAATGCCTGCTATTGATCACTGTAAAATTTTTTTTTTTTTTTTTCAAAACTATGAAGATGATTAGCAAAGATCCATACAGCAATGAGAAAGTGGAAAATAAGGAAAGGAAGTTCTTCTGGTGAACCTTTTTTTTTTTTTTGTGGGTATGAAGATGATTAGCAAAGATGGAATACAGTAATGAAGAATGGAAAATAAGGTAAGAAGGACAGGAGTTGAGGGCTCAGCACACTTGCAATATTACCACCAATATAGTTAATTAGCAACAAGTTTTCAAAGAGAGTTTTGAATGCCTTACCTTAACAACTATGAGCCAAATAAGTGTAACAATTACCCCTAGTTGTTCCTTGATGGTTGTGGATGCAGTCAGAGCTGAGAAGAGTGAAAGCTGGCTGGAAAAATGGCAAAAAATTCGAAATTTGCAGGCTGGCGCGTGCAGGCGCGTGAAGCCCACGCGCAGGGAGCTCCGGCGGCGCGTGGAGGCGCGTGGGTGGGTCTCTGGCGACCGGACTTATGGGATCGGCCAGTTTTCGGTTTTCGGAGGAGCTGGTGGTGGTAGTTCTTCGGTTTGGTGGCTGGAAGTGGGCGGATATGGCTGAACAGTGATGAAAACAGAGTTGGTCTGACAAATCTTGAGGTGTTTGTGAGACAGTGATAGAAATAGAGTCTTTCCTGGTGATTTTGAAGTGTTTTGTATTAGTAGGTTGGCAGAAAGGAGTGTAGGTGGATGGGAAAACCAGCTCTGATACCAAATTGATGTAGAACAAAAAGAGGGAGAAGGGAGAATAGCAAGAAATGAGGGAGAAATAGAGAGAAAGGAGGGAGATGCAGAGAGGGGGGAGATAGAGAAATATTATGATTCAATACATTCAATCCAAATCTGCCTTGCAATACAGGAGAGACCCCTTTATATAGGGAGTCTAGGTACAAGAGCATTTAATGCAAGTAGTTGAGCATGCAAAGTAGTCAAAAGGAAAATAAATGCATGAGTTGAAATACTAAAACATGAGTTGACCCTAGACATAGGATGGCCCTAGGCATAGGGTGGCTCTAGACATAGGCTAGCTTCAAGAAAATAAATACAACATACATAAAACAAAATACAATAAAATAAAATACTAGTTTCTATGACTTTTATTTCTCCTAGAGTAGGTCTGCCATGGTTTTTCATCAGAAAACCACTCCTAGAAATAATAAAAGCTAAATTACCTGTTTTTATCCAGGGAGCACATTCTGCTGCCACCAATATAATATTCATGACATTGGCCCCAGCCAAAGGCGGAGGTTTTTCGCCTTCACTCTCAACAGTGTCAGCTTCACCAGTGGCCTCCTGCGTACTTGATTCACTCATACCATCCTGATGGTCTACTTTTAGACTGGACTTTCCAGTTCTACTTGCAAGGTAGGTTGGCAGAGTATCCGGCGTAACTGTCTCATATTTTTCATCTTTCAACTGTTCATTGATATATGACTCAGAAGGAGCCTCTTCATGATGTGGGATGGGACCATTCCCGTCCTTAACTTTATTACTTTGACTAATGCCTACAACCGAGGCTTCCACTTTTTCCTCTTCACTAGATTGGAGATAGTTGCTTGAAAATATGCCACCATTTTGGTTTTCAACAGCTGTGTCTCTGCTGATGAAAGCTTTCTGTGGATTTGAGTCATTAGACAGAGTGTTGTCATCAGCAGGTTCAAAAGAAATATTGTCATCCCCTTCTGGTGCAAGAACGCTGTCACTATTTATAGAAGAAAGCATTTTCCTTCTTTCGGCAATCTGAGATAGAGAAGAGAGATAAACAAGATCGCATAATAAAAGCTTAGAGTAATTTCTAAAGTTAAGAAAGCATAAAGGAAGGGACCAAAGGAAGTGCACTGACACAGAAATAGTCATAACTTGCATCAACTCCATTATCATAATGAAGAAGCTTCAGATGATCTTATAATCAAGTTCAGATCAGTGGTTCATATCATGTTACTAGTCCTCATCGTAGCCTATTTTGGCAGCATGATACGACGGAAGCATTACTTAGTGCATCTCAAACAATTTATGCGGTATGAGATAATTGGCAATGAAACAGTAAGTCTCAAATAAAGAGATACAATTTCCTGAAGTTAGAAGGAATATTGATAAGTGAGATCAAAATATTCTTCATTTGCCAGCTATTTCAAGTTCTAACAATGCATCCTTAACAATGTCAGCAGAGATGGTTTTCAAATAGCTGGCATGCTCAAAGAAAAAGATTGCACTAGTAATTTATAAAACTTTATAAAAGTTATTAAAGGTATACATT
The DNA here is from genome assembly GCA_037074585.1 of Biancaea sappan. Taxonomy (NCBI): domain Eukaryota; kingdom Viridiplantae; phylum Streptophyta; class Magnoliopsida; order Fabales; family Fabaceae; genus Biancaea; species Biancaea sappan. Next base: position 82,237,612 of record CM073492.1, read on the forward strand.
CAAATATGTCAGATCCTGTGTTAATCTTTGAGTAATATGATATACCATCTCAAATGGTAGGATCTAAAAACTTCAGGCACCTTTTATTGCCAGCATACCAAACAAACGCATCCAAGATATGTCTATCATCCAGTATATGTTAACCTACAGACGAAGTTACTACGTGCAAACAGCAGATGTGAATCTTTTTTTTTTTCTGGTTTTGTTTTTTTTTTTTTTTGGGGGGGGGGGGGGTGTTGGACTAGACGTGAATTTAGCAAAAGGATTGTCATAGATAAATTCTAGGTACCGTGTTAGTTTAGATACAGTTCTAAAAGCTTCAATAAACATAGAAACCAGCCAACAGTCTGCATTATTTAAGATAAGCTAAAATTAGACAATTGAATATCAAGCATGAAAATGATTTTCGTGGGATCATTAACAAAAAATTATTAAATAACACATTAGCGATTACTTAGCTTTCAAAGAAAAAAATGTTTATTATTACACGGTCTAATTTTCCTCTTTTTAACAAATGTACTCATGCTAAATCTCTTAGGCTATCAGATGATGATAATTCCCACACGTAAAACATATTCCACAACATCGGTAGTGGAAAACTACCTGCTGGAGTAGATCCCTTTGCATAGCAAGAACCTTCTTGCTCTTTTCAATGGTGGTCTGAAGCACATCCTCCGCTCCATCGTTATCCCCACTTGTCCCAGAACTCTTACCTGTGGCTCGCAGGTGCGTATTCCGCCACCGCAGACCCCTATTGCGCCCACAAACCAGCTTACCATAATTCTCTGAATTCTCTTTTATGCTGACCTCAGCACACTTCCTGGGCTGATAAGCGAATGATGGGAGTCTGAAAGGGCGATTACTTTTAGTTGTTCGAAGCAGCACGGAAGTCTCAGCATAAGCTTCAACGAGAAATGGACTGGACCCTATTGATGACGCCATTATGAGTGAAATCGAGCTATGAATGACCCCAAATGAGTGAAGATATAGAGGGAACGTGAAGAGAAGCTGAAGGAGCAGATAAGGATGAAACAATATAATATCGCAGGATGCAGCAGGAAACCAGTGGGCCCAGAGAAAGGGAAATCATTTAAAGGTTTTGAGGTTGAAAAGGGTTGGGAATTTGGGAACAGAAGCGTGGGCCGAATTTGTGAATGCGAACTGCTTCCACCGCTAAGTGCTCCAATTGTTTGTGAATTGAGAACGTGGGATTTGTATGAGGCAGCTACAGCTTGAGTGTCAGCGTAAATGATATCTGTACTGTATGTATCTTCCTTTGGATGTCGCTTTTGGAAATGGAAAGGTTACTCTGCTTTGGCAACTTCTTTTGGGTAAAAATGGATTTGCAATTGGACTCATACAGAGATTCGCAAAGCCGAAAACATGGGGCTTGGATAGTTCATAATCGTGCATTTCGCTACCTGATTCCAGTGAGAAATAACATTTACGACTGGCTTCGATCAAGTCAGTTTTCAAGTTCAATTGGTTCTTTTACCCTATAAATATTATACTTCACTCTTCTTTTCCACTGTTCTCACAATCGGAATTAATTTGCAAGAATAAGTTCGGAATAACTTTTTATGAGTGATTAAATTAATTAAAAATCAATCAAATTAGTTTACTTGAAATTTTTTAAATTTTAAATTTTTTTAATTTTATAATCATAAAATACAAAAAAATTAATATTATAAATTAATTAATTTTAATAAAAATATCAAAATATTATTAATATTTTATGAATTTTGATATTAATAAATATTATATTAATTAATAATATTTCTGTTAATTTTTGTTGTAAACTTTTGATTGTGGATGATATTTTGTATAATTTGATATCAAATTTTATTTTTGATTGAATTTATAAATTTATATTTATAATATTTAATTATGTATATTATCTTTTAATATTTTAAAGTAGACCGAGTCAATCATAGTCTGACTATTAACATTTGAATCGATATTTTCACCAATTTATGACTAGTTTATTTTTGAAAAAAAAAATATTTTTTAATTTTAAAACTATCTATGTTTGAAAACTCATTTGAGTCTAACTAATTTGCTTTGAGCTAAATTAAATCATATAAGTGTACAGTTAAAGTTTACATCAAATTTTATTTATACCCTTGAAGTTTTTTTGACCCGTTTATGTCTTATATGTTTTAATTTTTGTCACTTATATCCTTTTCTTGTGACTCTGTTTATTGGATTAATGGATGTGCTAATGTGGCGCCACCGTGACCAATGTCTTCCTCCACATCAACTGTCACGTGGTACAAAAACTATAAAATGTCAAAACTGCCCTTGAGTCTTTTCTCTTTTCTCTCTCTCTCTCTCTCTCTCTCTCACACACACACACATATTCCTCCCATGGCTTCCTCTGCAGACATTTGATTCTCCCCAAAATCCCAACTTCAATCAAAATAATCATTCATAACTACCGCAGCAGCAGAGTTTCTAGCATCAGCCTTTGGTGTACAACATCAACAAGAACGACTCTCGGAGGATTCGCCCTCCTCCCATCGCCCAAATTAACAATCACCCTCCTGCCCTCCATACCCCCTCTCAACTTTAACCACCCTCTCTCATCCTTGCCTCCACAATCCCTAACAATCCCATCAATGCCTTCTCCGTCAATAATAACTTCTCTGGTTTTGGAAAACCCATCACTCCTTTATCCCCTCGTCCTCCATTTTTGATCATCCATACCGTTGCTAAGTCTTCCGTCTCCACATACATGCAATTTAGCAAAATTCGACGTCCAACTTCGATTCAAATACTCGGCAAGAAGATGAAGAGAAGAGTAAGATTGGAGAAATAAAGAGTAACATTGGGTTTCGGAGAAAGTAGAAATTGTGGAGAGTGAAGAAGAAGAAGAGAAGATGGAAGCAGGGGAAGCCATGGAGTCTGTAGAGGAGAGAGAGAGAGAGAGAGAGAAGAGATAAGACTCAAGAGTAGTTTTGACATTTTATGACTTTTGTGTCACGTAACAACTGATGTGGAGGAAGACATTGGCTATAGTGGCGCCACATTAGCACATCCGTTAACTCAATAGACAGAGTTACAAAAAAAAAGATATAAGTGACAAAAACTAAAACATATAAGACATAAACGGGTTTAAAAAAAACTTTAAAAACATAAGTGAAACTTAGTATAAATATTGGGGAGATAAAATATCCTTTTGTCTTTTTTTCTATTCTCAAGATTCAAAAAAAAATTTTTTTTGTTAGAATCATTTATATCTTTAAACTCATTAAATTTTGACTAATTTAATTAAAACAAAATCAAATTAATATTAATTCTTACTATTCATAAAAGCTCAAACTCTAAAAAAAAAATTTAAGTGCCAAAACTTGAACCAAACTTACTATTCATAAAAGCTCAAACTCTAAAAAAAAAAAAATTTAAGTGCCAAAACTTGAACCAAACAGCATTTCTAATATAATGAATCATTTAACTAAATTTCAGCGGGCACCAAGTTTGACAGTTCTTCCATCTGGAGCTTTTTACACAAACACACACACACACATATATATATTGTTTTTTTCACTAACAACAGAAGCTCAGAGGAAATTTTCATTAAGAATTTGGAGGTTAAATTTGCCACCTTTTATTATTTTAAAAACGAAAGTGATGGAAAGACTTTAATTTATGCGTTAAAGTAGCTTCTTTTTTTTTTAAAAAAAAAATAGAATACATAATTTATTATGTCAAGAAAATCTGTAAGTTTACTGATACTAATAAACACATTTATGCTGGTAGAAGATACAATGTTCTGCTAAAAGTATAGGGATTGAGATGGAGACAACACTTTCAAATATATACAAATATTTATATAATTATACTGTATATCATGTTAAAAGGTACAAAATTTAGTTTAATTTAGAAATTTCTGCATTTAATCATATTAATTTCGAAAATTGAGTATTGATTATTCCAAACTCTGATCTTTGTGTAATTAACTATGAAGTTAACCAACATAACCCTTCCACGTCAACAATCTTGAAATATATTCTGTTTCACAAATCATAACTATGTGACATCCAACCTAAGAAGAACACCCTCTTTCAAGGTGCCAACCAGAATGCTGAACACGTGTCTCTCGCACAGACCCTTCCTTTAGCATTCCTTCGTCTCTACGCACCAGCTGTGTTTTCCCCGAAAGCCTCAATTTCGAGATTTTGTGAAGATCTTTTTGAAAGAGAAATACTTTTTGGATTTTTTGAAAATTCTTGTGAAAGAGACATTTTTTGTATTTTGAAAATTATTTTGTAAATGAAATACTTTGGATTTTTGAAAAAAAATATTTTTGGGTTTTTTGACAAGTATTCTGGAAAAAAAGTATTTTTTGGTTTTCCTAAATTGTTCTCAATAGGAAATTTGATTGCCTAATTTAAGGATACAATATGAGCCAAAGAATCCAATTTTGCGATTTTACACACATGCAAATATGAAATTTAAATTAAAAATTATTATTTTTTATTTTTTACTAATATTATTATACAATCATAGTGAGTATTTTATTTAAAATAAACAAAAGTTCACTCAATAAAGTTAGTTTCCTCTCCCATCGGCCTAAATTTCGTTTAATTACTTAAATTCAAATTTATTTTCTTATGTCATTGATTAACAATTACTCGATAAAAATTGAAATTCGTGCCCAGTGATAGTAAATGCATTACTTTGAGAGAATCAATCACCTTCTCAGCTAATCATTGAAAATCAATGAAATTTCATTATTTATCAGTACATGCCACCAAACTTTTTACAAGTAAAGGCAATAAAGAACCACATAATAACCAAAAAACAAGACAAACAAATATAATGAGATATGGCCAAAAGCAATTGAATTATATTCGAAAGTAGCTTTAACTTATATATAGTTCACACCTAAACTATACATGATAATAACACTCCCTCACTAATGAATCACTCCTTTACAGTCCTACCACAATTAATCAATTAACATCATTTTTGGTTCACAATCAAAGGAAGAACCTAAATTCCCATCAAAGCCTAAACAATCTAATCAAGTTTTCCTCTGACACTAACTACTAGTTCAAAGAAATAATTTGATTATAACGCATCTGAATTTTATCTCACAGTTAGGAAAATAGAAGAGAATGGTAAAGCTGATGATAGAGGTGTGCACGAAAAATGGGTGATGTGTTCATTACTGTATAGAGCTATATACCAGAGGTAATTACACAAGTGAGAATCTCAGTCATACATCTATACTTGAAAAAATAAAGAATAAAATATACAAACTGTAAATACTTGTTTGTATATATTGTTACAACAGACTAGAGCATCCCTTAATATGGTTTAATTCCCCCCTCTCAAATGTAAGGGTGTCTCCAACACTCCAAGTTTGTTTTTGAAAACAATGAACTGAGAATGACTTGAAACTTTAGTCAGACCATCTGCTGTCTGCTCTAGAGAAGGAATGTAAGCCACAATGATTTGTTTTGCAAGCACTTGATCTCTAATGAAATGCACATCAATTTTTATGTGCTGGATTTGCTACTAAAGCCCCTCCACTTTGGTTATCACACTGACGTTTAGGAATATGATATAGTGGTAGACCAATCTCTCTAAGTGAGGACTTAATCCACAATATCTCAGCTGTTAAATTTGCAAGAGCTCTATATTATGACTTTGTGCTGGATCTTGACACCACCCTTTCCTTCTTTGATGACCATGAAACCAGTTTATCTCTTAAGAACACACAATAGCCAGCTGTATATCTCCTATCTTCCATACTTAAAGCCTAATCAGCATCTGAAAATCCTGTTAACGTTAGCAAATAATAATGTTTTATATGAAGTCCAAAGTGCATAATACCCTTCAAGTATCTAAGCAGCCTCTTTACAGCCTGCCAGTGATGCACTATGGGAGCTGACAGATGTTTACTTAACCTATTAACATTGAATGAGATGTCAGGCCTTGTATTAGTTAAGTACTGAAGACTCCATATAGCTTGTTTATACACCTTTGGATCATCTAATAATTCACCAGATTCAAACAGCTTACTGTTCCCAGTAACCATAGGTGATGGTGAGGAGGCAGCATTCAACATCCCAAAATTTTCTAATAAATCTGCCACATATTTTCCTTGATGCAAATAAATTCCAGTATTATCTCTCAGTACTTCTATCCCAAGAAAATAATGTAAAGCACCCATGTCTTTTAATGCAAATGAGGTATTAAGTCTGCTAACAAAATCTTGTAACAACTTTTTGTCATTTCCTGGTACCCATACGTCATCCACATATATTAAAATAAGCAGAACCTGCGATTGATTTCTAAAGAAGAATAAAGATATATCACTCTTTGCATTTTGAAAACCCCAGCTTAGTAAAGCTTGACTCAACTTGTCATACCAGGCTCTTGGAGCCTATTTTAGTCCATACAAAGCTTTAGATAATTTGCAAACATGTGTAGGCTTATTAGGATCTTCAAAATCTTTTGGTTGGATTAAACACACAGTTTCTAAGTCTGTTCAAGAAAGCGTTATTTATATCTAACTGTCTTATTTTCCAATCAAAATGAATAGTCACAGTCAAGATGATTCTAACAGTAGAAGCTTTCATCACAGGACTATAAGTTTTCACCAAAACTTTCTTTAGGATCTTGTGGAATTCTCTGGCGACTAGTCTTGCTTTCCTCCTTGAGATAGAGCTATCTACATTATATTTTGTTTTAAAAATCCACTTATTGTTAATGACATGTTGCTGGCCAGTAGCTGGAACAAGTGTCAAGGTCTGATTCCTGGTGAGTGCATTCAATTCCTCTTTCATTGCCTTTGTCCATTTAGGGTCTTGGAGTGCTTGCAGTACTATCTTTGATTCATCCTTGTTTCTGGTCACAAATCCCACAAAACTTCTATATTCGCCTCCCCAGTCACTCTGCAAAACCTTAATCTTCATTTCAAACAAGTTTTCTACCATAATTTTAAACTGTTTAAATGCTTCTAAGGCTTCTCCCTTACATTTTAATGGATAAATTCATGTAAATATGCTATGATCATCAATAAGAACTATATAGTTTTGGGGCTGGCCCCCAAACATCTGAATGAATTAAATCTGGAGGATGGTTAACATGTGAGTTTGATAACTTAAAAGGCAGTAAGTGGGATTTTCCATGCTGACAAGCTTCACAGAATTTAATTTTTTCGTTGATATTGGTTTTAATATTATATAATGATAGACTTTGATTTTAGATTTTGGACGAAGGATGTCCAAGTCATTTGTGCCACAATTCAATATCTGTGATAGACTTATTTCCCTCTTCTTAAGCAACAGCTGCTGCTACTTGAGCTCCTTCTAGCTGATATAATCCTTCTTTAACCTTCCCTTTGTTTAGTGTCTAATTTGTCTCATTGTCCTTGACAAAGCAATGATTCCCATGAAATTCAACAAACAGAAAATTGTGAGAAGTCAAACTTGATGCACTAACTAGGCTTTTAGTAATTTTAGGAACGTGAAGAACATTAGACAACAATAAAGGTTGATAACTATCAGATAAAGTACTTGAGCCAATCCTTTGATTAGAAGATTCTCACCATTTCCTATTGTCAATTGCTTCTTACCATTATATCCTTCTGCTGTCTAAATCTGGTTAGAGCCATGAATCACACGATGACTTACTCCAGTATCAAAATACCATGAGGGATCTTTAATACTATTTGGTGAAGCATAATAGGTTGTTGTGTCATTGTAAGAAGAGACTGTATTCACAATAAGATTGAATTCAATACTAACACCACCATTATTAGATTTATCAAAACGATAAAAACAATTCAGAGCAACATGACCAATTTTCACAGACTTAACATACAAGGCGATTATTATTTTGATATCTACCTCCCCTACCTCTGTTTACGACCACCTCAATTTCCTCTGGAGCCTCTCCAATTAGCTCTTGTAGAATCTTGCGTGGAAGGTGGTTTCTGCTCACTCTTCTAGACTACATTTGCAGTTGCGTTTCGCACGTCCAAACTAGGAGCAACGTGGGCCATTGATGGATCTTGATTCGATGGTCGAAAAATGCTCAGCAACATACTGATCTTTGTGTCTCAGTAGAGAATCTACACACAATCATCAAAAATACATTTTGGTCTTTATATTGGTAAGGTTTAAATATATTTGACGTTTTGTAATTTCATTGAAAAATGATTTTAGTTTCTATAATTTGAAAATAATGAATTTAGTCCCTGTAATTTTTAAAACTATGAAATGGATCTCGAGATTATTTTTTATTAGTCAACTATTAGTTAATTATGACTAAAATTTTGATGTTAGTATTAAATTTCATGTCAACGCTGATTATGTACCACTTATACTGATGTGGACTAGCTATGTGAACTGCCTAAAAAAAATTTCAGTTTATTCACTTAGGATCTTGGTCAAAATTTTCTTTTTGTCTAAGTTTTGATATAAACTTATCATCTATTTCGTCTAGGTCCTTTGTTTAGTCCTTTGTTTAAGAATATATTTTTTCTTTGTCCAAATCATCCTCAACAAACTTTTCAGTTTGTTTACTTTAGTCCATACTCTTCACTTTCATATTTTTTTCTCACGGTTTAGTCATCCAAATCAATCAATAATTTCATTTTTAGTTGTGATATGATTTAATCTATCATTTCTACCCAAAAATATTACAAAAAATGAATTAAAATTCAAGTTTTAAAGCTTACATTTTATTCACTTAGGTCTTTGGTCAAAATTTTTCTTTTGTCCAATTTTTGATATAAACTTGTCTTCTACTTCGTCTAGGTCCCTAGTTTAAGAATATATTTTTTCTTTGTCAAAATCATTCCTTATAAACTTTTTAATTTATTCACTTTAGTCCCTACTATTCATTTTCATGCTTTTTTCTTACTGTTTGGTCCTCCAAATTAGTCAATAATTTTATTTTTAGTCATGATATGATTTAGAGGACTAAATCGTGAGAAAAAAATATGAAAGTGAAGAACAAGGACTAAAGTAAACAAAATAAAAAGTTTGTAGGGGATGATTTTGACAAAAAAAAAAATTCTTAAACTAGGCACTTAGACGAAGTATAAGACGAGTTTATATCAAAAATTAGACAAAAGGAAAATTTTGACTAAGGATCTAAGTAAATAAACTGTAATACCCAAGAAAAAAATAAAATATAAATATTTGTTTACAAACTACTGTTACTATTTCAGTATATGGTACTATTCACCCGTATAATACTATTTACGTATACGATACTGTTTATTTATACAATCGAAATGTCAAGTATTAGATGTGGTTTGGTCATAAGAGAAAACTAGAAAGAAGTTCGTAGGAGAAAATGACGTTTTATGTGTAAAAATACGCTCAGGGACTAAATTGAAAGGACTGATTTGAAAAGAAACTTAAAGATTTAAGAGAAAGGATAGTTTTCTCTTTAAGTTTCCAGCACAGTATCTGCATTATTAGAAATGTCATTTTTATAAATAGTAAATTGAATATTTTATTAGCGCATAGTATCAAATAGTACTCTTGACTTTTGCTATAAATAGGCCCTTGCATTTCACTTCTAAACTCACACCTTCAACTTCTCTTCTTCTCTCCTTAAGTTTCTCTTACTCCAATGTTAGGCTTATGAGATTTTGGGCCTTTCCTTTTCAGCTTAGGTAAGGATACTATGCCCTTTCTATGTCTTTCAAATTTTAGAAGTTAATTTCTTAAGTATGCTCTGTGGTTGCGGTTTTGGCTGATCTTCCACATCAGAAAAACTGTCCTTAGCTGTTTATATGTTATTTTAATTCTCTGATTACCGAAATAGAATGTAAACTGTGAATAATACATGTCTAGGAAAGTTTTGGCTAAGAAAAGACCTGGTTTTTAAGTGTGTCCAGTGTGACCCTCCACTCTTTTCTGGGAACTTACCTGGTGTACTCTTTTACAGATTGTATTCTCTATTTCTGGTACGAATAGTACCCATACGTATAAATAGTAATCGTATGAATAGTAACTGTACATATAAATAGTATCCGTACGTAAAAATAGTATTAATACGTATGAATAGTGACCGTATGTACGAATATTATCCATATGTATAAATAGTATCCATATGTATGAATAGTGGTCATATATATGAATAGTGACCGTATATATGAATAGTACCGTATGTATGAACAGTATCTGTATGAAAACAATCCTAACTTCTTTTCTCTAATCTTTCATGAAAATCTCCGTAGCGGAATACTGAAATTCATCTGTGTACTCTTGTCTGTAACGACTTAGAGAAGCGATATTCGTACGGAATCCAGGTGAGTGAAACGACCCCGTTTTAATAGAGTTTTAACATTACTGGTGATAAAAAGTATGTCGTAGAACACTCCCAAGATTCATAGGGGGAAATTGGATTCAGAATGGCGAATATAATGAGATAATTAATCCAAAAGTATGGATAAGAAAAAGCAAATATCTCATGATGATGTGAAGATTGAATCTCTTGAATTGTGGTTTATAAATCTATAATATAGTTATATACTATACCTGTTATATGGATGAAAATTATATTGAGCTTCTGATTATGATATGAAATGCTATTGATTGTGATTGAGCGGGACAGTACCCCCTCTCACGGCAAGGCGGAAAACCCGGTTGACAGGGTGTCTTGACCAATGAGTGTGGAGACAACGATTCCCTCATTAGGGATATAGCCCGGATTGGTGATAAATCCGTGAGGCGCCTGTCACGCCTCCAACTTACGCACGTGACCGGCACGATAGATGAGCTTTTACCTCACCACCGTAAGCCTAATTCCGTACCAATTTGATATATATAAAAATGCTATCTCATGAAAGAGAGTACAATAAATATTTCAAATATATCCATTTATTCATTAATAAATGATATTCTCAACGAGCATTGTTCGTCCAAGATTTACCTACCCAAATTACAGAGCTACTACTATAATACTTTTGATAAAGTTTTACATAATAACAAATATTTACCCCGATCAATGGGGTTGAGGACTCAAACGATTAGCTGGTTGTGCCTCTACTTCTTCTTGAGAATCTGTGAGGGGAGGAATGGCATGAGTATATTTTACTCAGTGAGGAAATATATTATTCTATCACAAAAATAAGAAACAATCATATAAAATCACAAAACATATCATATAGTTCCAAATTAAATTCCCAGACATTTTTCGGGTCCAATCCACATAAGGTGGTCGTTGTCCCACGGCCCCTGCCGCATCCTCCCTTATTACTGCTTTCATAAATGCCTCCCTTATTTCACCCCTATATTTTCAATACTCTTTGTATTGGAACAAATTTTTGTTTAACATGATTTGCCACCCTTACTATCTCCTGCTCTTCCCTTTTTCCTCCCACACAGGGACGCGTCCCCGTAACATTCTCCATCAATCACAAACATAACAATAATTCAACCTTACACACAATACTACCCATGTATGTGATGTTGTTCACACATATAGTATATGATACTCTTCATAAATATAGCACTGTTCACATGTACGTACAATACTGTTCATATGTACGGTATGATACTATTCATATGTACAGTATAATACTATTTATAAATATAGTACTGTTCATATATACGATATAATACTATTCATAAATACAGCACTGTTCATATGTACTATATAATACTATTTACGGTATGGTACTATTTATATATGCGATAATCAGAAATAATTTTCAAGTAGCTGAGGATAATTCCTTTCTGATGTGGAGGATCGGCTAAGGCCGCAACCACAGAGCATACTAAGAACTTATCACACAGGTATTTGTAAAAATATAGTACCCTCACAGTATCTTAGTAATCAATAAATAATTCTTAAACAATCGAGGTTAGTTCCTTTCTGATATGGAAGATCAGCTAAGGCCGCAACCACAGAGCATACTAAGAATTTAACCTCTAAATTATTATAAGAATTTAAAAGAGTATAGTAGAATATTCCCTCAGCTCGAATCCAAGCTATAAAGGAGGACTTTTATAATAACTCAAAATCTTAACACCAGAATCAGAAGAATTAGAGGAGAGGAGAGAATAGAATCTGAAGGTGTGTGTTTAGAAGTGAAATGGAAGGGCCTATTTATAGGAGAAGTTATGGTACTATTTGCTACTATTCCATCTACCATTCTCCTATACTATTTCATCTACCAGTTTCACTTACCAGTTTTCATCTACCGTTCTCATATACTATTACATCTACCAGTCTCACTTTCAGCTATACATTCTAAATTCCACTTTTGAATTGTATTTTACTTAATAGGATAAATTCCATAACGTACCATTCATTATATCTCACAATTTATTCAATTTATAATTGAAAATTCATATTTTCAACATCATACACAGCCAAGATAAAATTTACGTAAAAATTTAAGTAGACATAATTTTTTTTTGACGGGTATTACAGCGCCCTAGATAAGAGGATGAGGTTGTGCGTCATGGCGGAAATATACATAATTGGTGAGCCGGCCTGTATGCGCTCTCCGGGATATATTGCCATTGACGAGTACTAGTAACGTTTGTTGAATTGGATGAATTTTTATCTTCTTGTATGTAAAAGGATGATGTTGTGCGTCATGGCGGAAATATACATAATTGGTGAGCCGGCCTGTGTGCGCTCTTTGGGATATATTGCCATTGACGAGTACTAGTAACATTTGTTGAATTGGATGAATTTTTATCTTCTGTCTATTGGTTGAGTATGAGCCTTCGGATATGCTTGCATGACTGGTAATGTATTTGAATTTTATTAACGCGAGGCCGATTCGCTCATTGAGTTTAAAAGCTCACACTGTTTGTACAACCTTTTTGTTCAGATCAGGTTGCCAGCGAAGAATATCTGCTAGAGGAGTAGATCATTTTGGACCTTCCCGTTGTCGGGTAGACCCCTCTTTTGTTATAGATTATGTTGCTCTGTAATCGTCTAGGACATCTAGGTCAGGGGTTTGGCATTTGGTTTGTATGTCAGCATAATAATGTATTTTATATTGAGAATCTATTATTATGTGCAAATCATCTCTATGAATTTCAAATAAGAAAATTTGATATATTTTATTCAAGAATGGTTATTTTGATAATGACTAAACTCATGGGTAGAATTTATCGAAAGGCTTACAGTGATGAGATATTCATCATTGTGCCGGTCATGTGCCCAGAAAACGGGTCTTGACATAAACTGAAACTCTTTTTTAGGAAGTCCATGTGACTAGTCCACATCATCATAAGTGGTATACAGGTAGCGTTGACATGTATTTCAATACTAACATCTACATCCCAGTCAGTATTGACTAACTGTTAACTAACACCGATAACCTATTTTATAGTTTTGAAAACTACATGGATTAAATTTATTATTTTCAAATTATAGAAACAAAAATTATTTTTCAATAAAACTATATGGACCTCAAGTATATTTAAATCTATTGATAAATTTGAATATACGTTTCTTTTAAAAATGTATTTTAATTTAATATTATATTTTTGAAATGTGTACAAATTTATTTAATTTTTTGAAATTTTACTTAATTGTAATAATCTCGAACAATAAAAACCAAGACGAGAATAAAAGGGCAAAAAAAAAAAAAGCTTTCCCATTTCTTTTCAAGTTGTCATCCTTTTATTTAGGCGCGATTATCACGCATGTATAAGTGTGAATTTTTATTTGTATAAATATTTTTTTCTCTTATAAGGGTGAAAATGAGACATGAGAGAAATTGAACCAAGACCTCTTAAAATTTATGTTTAAGTGTGAAATGAACTTGAACAAGAAACATATTTATTATGGAGAAATGTAAATTTCATAAAATAAAAAAAATAAAGCCAATCAGTAATAAACACATTGCATATCCGATATGAGATTGAAAAGCTAGCCAACGTCATATCTACACATGATTATCATTCATTAAGTTTATTAAACTTAACATAAAAATTTCTTCTTATTTTGTCACCATAAAATTCTCACGTCATCTAATACCGTATTAAGTAAAGCCGTAAGGGAATATAAATTTACACCACAAAAATTAAACTAACAAAGAAGCAAATCCTAACTATAATTTTGTGAACTTAATCCAAACTCCAGAGAAAGCCAAGCAACGTCGAAGCTGCTGGAGCCCAGAAAAAAAAGAATAGACCTACGTGGCCATATTTGAAATAATGTCCCAACAGAACGAAAATGGCACTAAACACTCCATCTTCCTCCAAGTGTGTGGTTGTGAGTTTGCAATGAAAACCATTAGGAGAAAAAGCAGAGAACGAGGAACAAAACAGACCAATTAATCCAGACTCTTCCTGAAACGAAAATTATCAAAGAAGATCAAGATGGTATCCAAAGAAACAGCCAAATCAGAAGTACTAGAAGCCTCCTATTTGCTCTGTATTTTAACCAAACTCTCCCCTTTCCCTCCAAATCAACTTTGGCTTCTTCTTCATCTTCGCACACTCAAATCAGAACAGCAACGATTTTGCAGTTTGAAGAATGTCACTTGCTCTGTCTCTCCCTCTAACCCCTTCTTCTTTGATCTGCAAGTCTCAAGATTTCTCAAAGGATCATACTCGTACACACACTCCCACTCACACACACTTCTCGAAATGCAATAACAAAGAGAGTACGCAATTGACCAAGAGAGAGCTTCTACTTTCTAATGGGCTCGGCTTGGGCTTGGCCCTGGTTAAGCCTGCGAGAGCTGAGCCAGAGAGCCCGAACGCTTTGACTTCAAGCAGAATGACATACTCGAGGTTCTTGCAGTACCTGGAGGAAGGTGCAGTGAAGAAGGTGGACCTCTTTGAAAACGGCACCGTTGCGATAGCGGAGATATATAATCCAAGCCTGGACAAAATACAGAGGGTGAAAGTTCAGTTGCCTGGGCTGCCTGAGGAGTTGCTCAGAAAAATGGAGGAAAAAAACGTGGACTTCGCTGCTCATCCCATGGACTCCAATTGGTGGCCTTGGATTCTTGATTTGTTGGGCAATTTAGCTTTTCCTTTGATTCTTCTCGGGACTCTTCTCCTCAGAACATCCACCAATAATCCTACTGGCCCCAACTTGCCCTTTGGACTCGGAAGGTATCATATCACCTATCACTATGATGCAATAAAGTCTTAAGTTTATATAGCGTTATTAAATCTCTTAATATATACATGAAGGTCTGAATTTTGAGTTATACGTACAAACTCTGATCCATTTAATGACTGAGAGAGTTGTATCTAAAGTCTAAAGAGAGTTTAATCTCTAGAGATGCCGAGTTCTTAGACATCAGTATTTTCAAAATAATACATTAAGTTATGTATCTAAAGAGATTTAAGTAAGTTTTCTACGTGATCACTGATTACCCGGCAATAAAATCAGCAAAGGCTAAAAATGAGTGGTACATTTCTAAGTTGATGACTGAAATTCTTATGTGAGATAATGGTGATACCTGCAGGAGCAAGGCGAAGTTCCAGATGGAACCAAATACAGGGGTGACATTCGAGGACGTAGCTGGGGTGGACGAAGCGAAGCAAGATTTCCAGGAGATCGTGGAATTCCTGAAGACGCCAGAGAAGTTCTCAGCGGTGGGGGCAGAAATTCCGAGAGGGGTTCTTCTGGTGGGGCCACCGGGGACGGGGAAGACATTGCTGGCGAAGGCGATAGCAGGAGAAGCGGGCGTGCCGTTCTTCTCGCTGTCGGGGTCGGAGTTCATCGAGATGTTCGTGGGAGTGGGGGCATCGAGAGTGAGGGACCTGTTCAACAAGGCGAAGGCGAATGCGCCGTGTCTGGTGTTCATCGACGAGGTCGATGCGGTGGGGAGGCAGAGAGGGACGGGGATCGGAGGAGGGAACGACGAGAGAGAGCAGACGCTGAACCAGCTGCTGACTGAGATGGATGGGTTTACGGGGAACACGGGGGTTATTGTTATTGCCGCTACGAATAGACCTGAGATTCTTGACTCTGCGTTGCTTAGACCTGGCAGATTTGATAGGCAGGTATGCTTTTTACTTTCATTTTTTTTTAAAAAAAAAACAAATTTATCTATGTCTTAATTATAGTTAAAATTTTATTTTGTATTAATTATATGTTATAATTTATATATTTTTAATTAATTTTAAATATAATTTTAAGTCTAATATTATCAAAATATTTAACTGTAAATACTAATATGATATTTAATTTTACATATATCAATGTTAAACCATTTATTTTATATGTGTTATATTATATATTAACTTAAAATATTTAAAATAATTTTGTAAATTATTATTAATGATAAAAAGAGGATGGATTTTAGAATATTTATAGGGTTATTTTAATTATTTTAAATTAATACATATTAAGGTGGCATATTCACTCGTTTGTTGAGTGAACATGAGCCTCTTGTTCTTGTGCTAAGTGATCAAACAATTAGTAGGACAGGATAGTTAAATTTTTTTTTTTTAAATGACCCGAGGCTGGAGCGGTCTTGTTGATCGAGTGAATAAGATAGAACCCAAATACAAATAATTTAATATGTACAAAATGTGATATTACTTTAATGTTTATTGTTAAATATTTTAACAGTTTTAGATTTAATAATATAATTAAAATTAATTAAAAAGATATAAATTATAATTGATATAAAATAAAATTTTAAATTATAATTGAAACATAAATTAAAGTTAAGGGTAATGATTAATACTTTTGCTCTTTTTTTTTGGTTGTCTTTCTTTGTTACTTCTCTCCACTTAGTGAAAGATTGAATAATTAGGGAAAATAGTCAAAATACTCAAGGGAAAATTACGAAATATTAACTAAGAAGTTCTTCAAAAATATTCAAATTTTTTTATTAAGCTAAGTATGATTGTTTAAAATAAAATACAATACATTTAAATTATAGAAAATAATAAAAGAACCAAAAATCACTAAAATTATAGATTTTGGATTTGAAAATAAGCTCAACTGGGTTGCACTGACGAGTCCGGATTTCCTGTTGTGCAAAAGGGTGTTTTTCGCTGCTTTTCACTTTTAACAACGATTTTTATCGTTGTTAAAAATTATGATGGCAATTTTATTGTTGCCAAAACTTTCAGCAACGGTAAAAATCGTTGCTGAAAGTGAAAAGCAGCCAAAAAACACCATTTTGCACAGCAGCAAATCCGCGCGCTACACTGATACATTCCGCTGTCACGTTGGGCTTTCAAAAATGTTTTCCATAAACATATTATAAAATCAAAATTTGATTTATGCCAAACTATATAAAAAATTGTAATGTTATAATGGATCATTGTTATTATTATTATTATTATTATTATTATTATTATTATTATTATTATTATTATTTTGCAAAGAAGTTTTATTGTATTTCGTATTCTATAATACTATATTTAATAAATATATCAAAATGAAGTGAGAAAAGATTTTGTAATTATTTCAATTAAGATTATAGATTATTTAAAAAGTACTAAAGAGACATTATTTAAAAAGTACGAATTGTCTTTTAACAACAAATTGTTGACTTTTTTTTAATCAAAAAAATGTTTGACATTTAATTAATTAAATATGGAAAAAAAAAGTGACTCAAAAACACTTAAAAAGTAGGTATTTGTCAATACCACGCGAAATCAGCTTGCTTATTTGAATCTTCATATAATCATTTGCTATCTGTATCATTTCTTCTGAATTGCTTCGGAAACTTGAGCGAAGTTTTAGTTTCATTTGATTTGAAAGGCGTGAAAAGAGAATGAGGAATAAGTGTGTGATGGATGAAACAGGTGAGTGTTGGATTACCAGATATAAGAGGGAGGGAAGAGATCCTGAAGGTGCATAGCAACAACAAGAAGCTCGAGAAGGACGTCTCTCTCAGTGTGATAGCGATGCGAACTTCAGGGTTTAGCGGTGCAGATTTGGCGAACCTGATGAACGAAGCGGCCATTCTCGCTGGAAGGAGGGGGAAAGAGAAGATCACAATGAAGGAGATCGATGACTCCATAGATCGCATCGTGGCCGGCATGGAAGGAACCACGATGACCGATGGCAAGAGCAAGATTCTCGTGGCTTATCACGAAGTCGGTCACGCCGTTTGTGCGTAAGTGCATCAATTTCTACATTTCTTCGTCTTCATTACTAGTGTTTCACGCAGCGAAAATGCAAAAAGTAGGAAAAATTAAATATTATTGATAAAACAAGTCTTAAAACACGCTCTTTTTTTTTAATATTAAGTCATAAATAATTTTTAAAAATAAATTAAAAAGGCCTAAAATTATGAAAAATTAATAAAAGGACCAAAATGTCACTAAAATGATGAAATTTAGGCTTGGAGTCAGTGTCACTGCAATTTTTATTTTTGAAATATACTTTTCTAGTCACTTTGAATTAAAAAATAAATCAATATTAAAGATTATAAATCTTCAAAAATTAGACTAAACTTTTAAAAAGGTAAATTAAACATTATATATATATATATATATAAGGATAACTAGGCTGACCCATCAAACTTCCAAGAGTTATGGTTTATTTAATATGGACCGTTTAACCATTAGCTTAACCCATTAGCAGAGGCAGGATTGACAAACTAAGTGGAAGAACCCGTAATAACAATCGACTGGAGCTTGTAACAATCAGTATACTCCATACAATTATTTGCTAACTGTACCAAAACGCCAGAAAACCTTTATCGTTAATGGCATACCTTGGGATTGTGCAGGACGTTGACAGAAGGGCATGACCCAGTACAGAAGGTGACTCTGATTCCAAGAGGTCAAGCCAGAGGGTTAACGTGGTTCATGCCAGGTGAGGACCCAACTCTGATCTCAAAGCAACAATTATTTGCAAGAATAGTGGGAGGCTTAGGAGGCAGAGCAGCAGAGGAGGTCATATTTGGAGAATCTGAAATAACCACTGGTGCAGCTGGGGACCTCCAACAAATTACACAAATTGCAAGACAGGTTAGTATCAACATCATCATCACTCACAAATTTGGATACTTCTAAACTTCATTCAGTGCAGTATAAAATAAAGAATAGAACACTGTATAACATCTCATTGAGTAAATCATACATTCCTTTCTTGAGAGTATTTAACATATTTTGCCTTCTGTTTTTTAGAAGAATAAATTTATATACAATCCTATTAGTAAATTTTCCACTAAAAAAATAGAACATATGTAAAAAGTTTTTAAAAGAACTAATCTGCAATATTAAGCTGTAAAATATAAAATAAATTACTAATTTAATCCTCAAAAAATTATACATATTTCATTTTAATCATTGAAAGATTGTGTTTGTTTCACTTTAGTTTCTTTTCTTGTCAAGCTCACTTTTTGCAATGAAAATTTTGAGAACTAACAACGATAAATTTTGTGATTTAACAATGATAATAATTAAATTGAGACAAATGTGATATTTTAAAAACTAAATTAAGACACTTAATTTTTTAAGAAGCAAAATTGAGAAAATTGTAATATTTTAAAAATTAAATTAGTAATTTATTCTAATATATATATATATATATATATATATATATAATTATTTCTAAAGATTATACAGTTACGTATTGAAAGAACTAAACAGTCAAGATATAATAGGTATACCTAAGTTTTTCCCTTTTAAAAATACATACTTCCTTCCTTTTTAACTATAAAATTTATTACACTTTTGCCCTAAAATTTGTTCATAAATACATACACACACACCAAACATTTAGAGTATATTTTCGAAAATTTAAGAAATAAGAGAATATAATTTACTCCATAAAATAAAGAAAAGAATACAAATTTAGTTTCTCAATATAAGGATTACAAGTGTTTGATGTTGTTGAGCAGATGGTGACAACGTACGGAATGTCAGAGATAGGACCATGGGCATTGACGGAGCCAGCAGTGCAAAGTGGCGATGTGGTGCTAAGAATGATGGCCAGGAACTCAATGTCTGAAAAGCTTGCAGAGGACATTGATCGCTGCGTACATCACATAATAGAGGCAGCGTACGAGGTTGCCAGAAACCAGATAAGGCATAACAGAGATGCCATCGACAAGTTAGTGGATGTGCTTCTGGAGAAGGAGACTCTTTCAGGAGAAGAATTCAGAGCCATCTTGTCTGAATTCACTAACCTCCCTTCCTTTAACTTAAATACAGTCTTTGTCCCTGAAATGATCCAAGCTTAAAAAAATGCCCAGTTTTCTTATTTGGCTAACACCAAAATTGGTCAAGCAAAGCTGGTTGATTAAGAGAAATAATCCATATAAGTTTCACCTGTCAACACTAATTGAACAGCCTTCCTTGATTAAGTATGGTGCTTAGCTAAGTAGAGGAACCAGACTCTAAAAAACTTGGACTTTGTGTGTGTGTATATATGTATAGTCATCAAGAAAATATATAGAGATCATATCAAGTTTTAATAGGTTATCTTAGAATCAATGTATGGTAACTTGTTTAGTTGCAGATGGCCCCATTTATCACTTTAGCAAAGTGTTGAATCAGATCATGATTTAGCGTTGACTTTTTACCAATTTCTATTTGGAGTTGATGAAGAAAATAAGAATGTCAATGTAAGTATAAACTGACTACAAATGAGTCTTTATATGAGAAGAAATTATATTTATTTTAATAGAATCACCCAATAATAATGCATAACGAGTTTATTTAAAAGTTAAATCGTGGTGTTTAATTTATATGAATAGTTAAATTTATATTAGATTCAAGAATTGAATTATCAACAACAACAATAAAGTTTTATCCCACTAAGTGGGGTTGGCTACATGAATTGCAAGAAGTCATTGAACTTTATCAATGATTCACTCTTTAGGTATTTCATTTATCAAAAGATCTCGTTCAATGACTTCTTTAAGTGTCCTTCTTGATCTTTTTCGACTTTTTTTTACAGGATTCCATACCATCTACTCAATCTTTCTTATTGGCGCCTCTAACTCCTTCTTTGAACATGATCATACCACCTTAAACGATTTTCTACTATTTTCTTCTCAATAGGTGCCGCTTCAACTCTACTCTGTATATAATCATTATAGATCATATCTCGTCTTGTATGACCACACATCCATCTTAACATCCTCATCTCTGTTACCCTAATTTTGTGTTCTTGTTGTCTTTCACTGCCCAACATTCACTCCCATATAATATTGTTGGTCTTATAGCTGTACGATAAAACTTCCCTTTGAGCTTATTAGATACTTTTCGATCACAAACAACTCCGGATTCTTTTTTCCATTTCACCCACCCAACTCGTATCATATGTGTAACATCTCCATTAATTTCACTGTCATCTTGTATAACTGATATCATATACCTGAACTTTGATACTTGTGGTATAACATGGTTGCCAATTTTAACCTCCAACTCATTTCTAGCTTGTCTCTTGTTAAACTTACAATGCATATATTCTGTCTTACTCTTGCTCAGACGAAAACCCTTTGATTCCAAAGTACACTTCCATAATTCGAGTTTAGAGTTAATCTCTTATCTTGACTCCGCCTTGAAGACTATATCATCCACAAAAAGCATGCATTTAGGGATTTCTTCTTGAATGTGTTTTGTCAGAACATTTAAAACTAGAGCAAACAAATAAGAGCTCAAAGATGATCCCTGATGCAGGGTAATCTTAACGAAAAAGTCTCTAGTCTCCTATCCAGACGTTCTCACACTAGTTGTATGTAATATCCCAAGAATTTTTATGAATATTTAAAGTCTGATTTGAAGTTTAGTGAAAAATTTAATTATGTGGAAAATTTTCTTTTTGAATTAGTGAAGAAAATGTGGGAATAGAAATTTTTATTTTTAATTTAGGAAATTTTTACAAATTCTCAAGGACTAAAGTGAAAAGAAAAGAAAGTATAGAGGACTTTTGAGAAATGACCAAGTAGGAACCCGAGAAGAAGAATAGAGCTTATGGGAATGAATTATGAGTCCGGTACCGAAAAGATGATGGATTCGAGGTTAAAGTGGAGTTTGAGATATTGAGAGGGACTAAAGTGAAATAAGGAAATTTGTGGGGCACCGAGGATTTAGAAACACCTGAGGTGAGATTTTATGAATTTGCTTTTGCTAGTCTTGACTGAGGGTCAATTGCAGAGCAAGTGATAATTTCACCCCGGGCGAGTATATAGGTGGCCTCACCTATTTTTTATTCATTTTTCTCCTTTCCTCTTTCTCTCTCTTCATTTTCTCTCCTCTCCTTCTCTCTTCCTTCTCTCTAATTTCTCTCTCTACACTCCAACTCTACAACCGGGCTTTGGAGGGTGGATCTCGGGCTACGAGGCGAGCCTCTAGGAGCCAAGCAACATAGGGAAAGCAAGGAATCGAGGTAGAAATTTTTATTTCTTAAGCTTTTCTCTATTTTCTAGTTTTAAGAGTGTTTGAGGTAAAATCGAGATTCCGGCTTCGTTTCTCGATTAAAATTGGTGATTTTGGTGTCTAAATGCTCCTTAGACATTAAGGGTGAGATCCCATGGAAGAAATCATGAAAAACGGTGAAGATTTGGCCAGATTTGGGCCAAAACCGAGAGAAATCGCGAAGGGGTCGCGATCGTGGCGCCCAGGCGCCATGTGTGGCGCCTAGGCGCCAAGGTGAGATGGGAAGAACAAGGAATTGGCGCCCAGGCGCCAGGCATGGTTGGCGCCCAGGCGCCAGGTGTACCGAAAAATTTTAGTTTATTTTTCAATCGGCCATAACTTCTTCATCCGAACTCCGTTTTGGGCAAACTTTATATCATTGGAAAGCTCTTTAAGTCTAGTTTCCAATGGTATAAGTTTCATTTGAATATTCATTACCAGTTAGGAGTTATGATTCGAGAAGTAAGTAAAGGTCGAGAGTAGTGGTAGGAAATTTCTCTATTTCGTAACTCTGATGGTTTTTGTCTGGTTACAATAGGAATGGTCAAAGTACAAAGTGGGAGTGCCGAGAGCATGAAATACAGGTGAGTGGGTTAATACTTGCTATGATTAAATATCTGTTATTGACTTTTTGCATCATAGTGGAAATATGTTGTATATCCAAGTTTGAAGAGGATGATGTGGAACGATGAGGCATACACAATTGTGGAACGTGTCTGGTAATGTATATAATTATATTTTCTTATTTTCCCATGAATGGAGGTTATATGATGGATTGTGAATGGCATGTGAACTGAGTTGAATAATTGTTCTATTTTATGGGTTATGTTATATACATGCTATGTTGCTAGAACCACATTGATTATGTTGTGGCTTGAATTGTAAATGACTGAGTTGTGTATGTGGCTCAAGATTATGATTGAGGATGTTTTTATATGTGATTGTGTTTGACTGGAAATGAAAGGCATGGTGGTGCACCCCATGGAGAAATCTATGTGAAGCTATAAGGGTGGAGAATATAAATGGAGCGATAAGGGTGGATGCGGCGGGGGCCGCGGGCAACGATCCAGAGATATTCTGGACGACCCGGTTGGTACGGAAATTGTTTGTGAAATTGATTTCATCGATTGCTGTTGTGAATTTTGAATTTTGTTGAAATGCATTTGATTCACTTGGATATTGTTGTGAAGTATTATGAATAATATTATATCATATGATGATCGATCTACGTATGATTGCTGCATGTTATCATTATGATGCATGATTTTTATTTTGTTATAATATTGTGTTATCTACTCACTGGGCACGTGGTTTGCTCATACCCCTTTTATTGATATTTTTTTTCAGAATTGACAGCTGAAGGTAAATATCGGAACAAAGAATTATGGATCCTTAGTCCATAATTACCTTTTCATTTGTTCAGGATAAAGGTATAATAGTTAAGTTTTATTCTAAGTTGTATAAATCTAGAAATCTCTGTAATCGGGTAGGTTCATTCAGTGATGTAATGTGAGTAATTGTAGTATGTATAGAGAACTCGTTTTGGTTGCATGAAAAAGAATTGTATGATTTTTAAGAGAAATATAGGCTTACGGAGGTGAAATGAAATTCACTTTCCGTGCCGGTCACGTGCTCAAATTTTGGGACGTGACAAGTTGGTATCAGAGGTTTGGGATTAGGTCTCCTACCGATTACAGAGTAAGGTAACCTTAGTGGGATCTCCTCTATCGTGGTGAACCCGGGCACGACTATAGAGAGATGGCTCCATTGAAGGTCCTGTAGGATGTTTTCATTTCCTTTTCCTCCAAGACTTGTCTTTTCTTATGAATTATGTTTTAGTTTTAGTTTTAGACAGATATGGCTATACTTTTGAACTTGGTAAAGGAAAGGTTATTATTTGTTTGATTCCGTTGCTGTCGGATCAAATTGTATGTATGGGGCTTTATATGTTACATTCATGATTGATTTTGTGTGACTGATTTCTTTTATCCTTCTTAATTTTATTATTACTATTTTTGGAGTACCATCCCATAAAAGAAACCACTGGCATTAAAAGAAGAAGGATTACATTGCAAAAAAAAAAAATTACTCATGCATGAGTAATCTAAAAGCGAGGTGGTCTCGGATTAGGAGGGTTGTACTGTATCATCACCCCTCGACCATTCCTTGGAGCGAGAGACAGAAAATGTCGCGGAGGGTAGTGTAAATCCCATTCATACAATCAACACTTCTTTGTTGTTGATTGCAGAAGCACTGGGTAGACCAATAGAAGAACCTGTCTATTCTTGAAGTCATTTCTGCATGATTGCGTTTAGTTAACTTCTCCAGGTCTCCTATCATCTTTTTCAGATTTTTCACCTCCTGCTCTAGACAGGCGATTTTGTCCTCCGAGGTATGGGCCGTGCTAGTCTCCTCAGCTTCCTCGTTCTTCTTCATTTTCTTCTCCATATGCTTCTCTAAAGACCCTTCAAAAGGTCTTTTTCCCTTGTCTTTGCCCAGACTTAAGTTTAAGTCGAGCTCTTCTCTCTTGGCATCCACTGTGAGATCAATGTACTTCCTTGTGGCCATGATTTGAAAAATTTAGAAATTTATGTGGGAGTATGAGAAGAGAGGAACGCTGGGAAGTTGTAGGCTCAGAGATGATTACTCTTTGTGGTGTGGTAACTGAGAACATTGGGACAGTTCTTATAGAGGAAAAATTTGAACTTAGAGACAAAGAAGATATCTCTTCGCCACACCCTACACGCTTAACCTATGGATTTCTGCAAGCTGGAAGCTAGGAGTCTAGGGTAGGCATGCACACCAACAACGCGTCGCATTAATGGCAAAACCACGAAAGTCAATATTCGGTGGATTTGCGGCCTATTTACACTTGGTTTTTCCATTTCTCTCGTTGGCATTTTCTGAAATTGAAGGAAGTCGACAATGTAGCCATTACAGAGTGTCTTGGATGTTTTCACGATGAACTAAAATGTATTTCTATGCTTTCTTGTATTGTTCTTGAAAGCCTTCAGTTAAGTATAATATACATGATTGATTGAATTATACTGTGATTATATGTATCTAAATACATATGATATGTATGTATGTTATTCATGCATAGAGAGTGAAGGCTATTTGTTATGGCCAGGAATAATATGTAATGATTCTACATACATTCAGAGAGTGAGAAGTCTGAAATTTAAAAAAAAAAAACTTGAATAGATGAAAATATATATAGATAATGATGTATCTTTATGTTTATACATATATACATATATGCTCGTAGAGGCAAGTGAAAGGTAAAATTTTTCTCTCACTTTATGGAACGCTTGATGTGTAGATGTGAGAAGTTTTTATTTTAATATGTATGTTTGAAAATGTGTAAGCTTAGGGCAAAGTCACGGATTAGAAACCTAGATAAGGTTAATATGAAGCTACCCGTTCATGGAGTAATATCTCGATTTAGAATTATTGGATATGACAAATACAGAGTTAGGAAGTCATAAATTGAAGCGGCGATTAGTTTAATAATTTGAGCAAGAGTCAAAAGTTAGCCGAAATTTTTGAGGAAATCTTTTGTATTTGATTATATTTTGTTATTTTCTGGCATGCTTATCAGAGACCGTTGGCATTGCGTCGGATAAGGTCTGTAGGTCATCTTTAGAGTATGATGTAAAGGTTTTGTAGCCCTAAATTTCATCTATATATAATGGATGCCCCATTACGCTGCTCACTACACTAAGAGTTTATATCTATAAGCTTTCTAGCATCAAACTTCTCCTTCTGTACAACCTTTATAGCTCAGAAAAATATGGCCGGCAATAAATCTTTCAATTTAAACTTTGAGGCTGGCAAGGTAGAGCTGGATCTAAATCTTAGCCTGGAGAATTATAAGAATAAGAGATCCATGGAAGAGTCACCAAAGGCTAAGAAAAGAAAAAGGGATGTAGTAGAGTTAGAGGATGTTAGCACAGCAACATCTTCTAATAATGAGCTTGCGCTTATGAGACAAAAGATGGAGGACTTGGAAAGACTGATAAACCGCCACTTTGAGGACCAGGGGAGATTGATAAATCGTCTCTTTACAGAACAAGAGAAGCTTTTGAACCGTCATTTTAGGGAATTGGCGAATAGAGTTGATAGACATTCGATGTTTACAACTCAAAATTTTCATGACCAACAAGCGAGATGTATTGACTGTATGAATGGAGTGACTTCTGCACTTCGCCAAATTTCAAAGACGTTTCCTCCAGAAACTCTTTCTAGGCTGCAATGATTAACTTCCTCCTTAAGGTCTGAAGCACCTTCTTCTTCTAGACCTGGAGCACCTTCTGCATTTCAAAAGCCTCCTCGTTCTTAATTTATCTTTTCTTTTGTTTGTACCTAAAGCTGATGTTTGATCTAATGTTTACGTATTAAAATTATCTGTTTTGTAAATCAAGTTCAGCTTGTTGCCTGTAACTTATGTATTAGAAATAAAAATATGTTGAACTTGCTATATTTTGTACTTGATTGTGAAAATTCTAAGAGAGAGAATGAGATATAAACAAAATATTGGCATTTGCTTCAGTCTTGAGGTAAGTTTTGAATTCGGAGGACCGAATTCTTTTAAGGGGGGAAGAATGTAATATCCCAAGAATTTTTATGAATATTTAAAGTCTGATTTGAAGTTTAGTGAAAATTTTAATTATGTGGAAAATTTTCTTTTTGAATTAGTGAAGAAAATGTGGGAATAGAAATTTTTATTTTTAATTTAGGAAATTTTTACAAATTCTCAAGGACTAAAGTGAAAAGAAAAGAAAGTATAGAGGACTTTTGAGAAATGACCAAGTAGGAACCCGAGAAGAAGAATAGAGCTTATGGGAATGAATTATGAGTCCGGTACCGAAAAGATGATGGATTCGAGGTTAAAGTGAAGTTTGAGATATTGAGAGGGACTAAAGTGAAATAAGAAAATTTGTGGGGCACCGAGGATTTAGAAACACCTGAGGTGAGATTTTATGAATTTGCTTTTGCTAGTCTTGACTGAGGGTCAATTGCAGAGCAAGTGATAATTTCACCCCGGGCGAGTAAATAGGTGGCCTCACCTATTTTTTATTCATTTTTCTCCTTTCCTCTCTCTCTCTTCATTTTCTCTCCTCTCCTTCTCTCTTCCTTCTCTCTAATTTCTCTCTCTACACTCCAACTCTACAACCGGGCTTTGGAGGGTGGATCTCGGGCTACGGGGCGAGCCTCTAGGAGCCAAGCAACATAGGGAAAGCAAGGAATCGAGGTAGAAATTTCTATTTCTTAAGCTTTTCTCTATTTTCTAGTTTTAAGAGTGTTTGAGGTAAAATCGAGATTCCGGCTTCGTTTCTCGATTAAAATTGGTGATTTTGGTATCTAAATGCTCCTTAGACATTAAGGGTGAGATCCCATGGAAGAAATCATGAAAAAAGGTGAAGATTTGGCCAGATTTGGGTCAAAACAGAGAGAAATCGCGAAGGGGTCACGATCGTGGTGCCCAGGCGCCATGTGTGGCGCCCAGGCGCCAAGGTGAGATGGGAAGAAGAAGGAATTGGCGCCCAGGCGCCAGGCATGGTTGGCGCCCAGGCGCCATAGGTGGCGCCCAGGCGCCAGGTGTACTGGAAAATTTTAGTTTATTTTTCAATCGGCCATAACTTCTTCATCCGAACTCCGTTTTGGGCAAACTTTATATCGTTGGAAAGCTCTTTAAGTCTAGTTTCCAATGGTATATTTCATTTGAATATTCATTACCAGTTAGGAGTTATGATTCAAGAAGTAAGTGAAGGTCGAGAGTAGTGGTAGGAAATTTCTCTATTTCGTAACTCTGATGGTTTTTGTCTGGTTACAATAGGAATGGTCAAAGTACAAAGTGGGAGTGCCGAGAGCGTGAAATACAGGTGAGTGGGTTAATACTTGCTATGATTAAATATCTGTTATTGACTTTTTGCATCATAGTGGAAATATGTTGTATATCCAAGTTTGAAGAGGATGATGTGGAACGATGAGGCATACACAATTGTGGAACGTGTCTGGTAATGTATATAATTATATTTTCTTATTTTCCCATGAATGGAGGTTATATGATGGATTGTGAATGGCATGTGAACTGAGTTGAATAATTGTTCTATTTTATGGGTTATGTTATATACATGCTATGTTGCTAGAACCACATTGATTATGTTGTGGCTTGAATTGTAAATGACTGAGTTGTGTATGTGGCTCAAGATTATGATTGAGGATGTTTTTATATGTGATTGTGTTTGACTGGAAATGAAAGGCATGGTGGTGCACCCCATGGAGAAATCTATGTGAAGCTATAAGGGTGGAGAATATAAATGGAGCGATAAGGGTGGATGCGGCGGGGGCTGCGGGCAACGATCCAAAGGTATTCTGGACGACCCGGTTGGTACGAGAATTGTTTGTGAAATTGATTTCATCGATTGCTGTTGTGAATTTTGAATTTTGTTGAAATGCATTTGATTCACTTGGATATTGTTGTGAAGTATTATGAATAATATTATATCATAGGATGATCGATCTACGTATGATTGCTGCATGTTATCATTATGATGAATGATTTTTATTTTGTCATAGTATTGTGTTATCTACTCACTGGGCACGTGGTTTGCTCATACCCCTTTTATTGATATTTTTTTTCAGAATTGACAGCTGAAGGTAAATATCGGAACAAGGAATTATGGATCCTTAGTCCATAATTACCTTTTCATTTGTTCAGGATAAAGGTATAATAGTTAAGTTTTATTCTAAGTTGTATAAATCTAGAAATCTCTGTAATCGGGTAGGTTCATTCAGTGATGTAATGTGAGTAATTGTAGTATGTATAGAGAACTCGTTTTGGTTGCATGAAAAAGAATTGTATGACTTTTAAGAGAAAGATAGGCTTACGGAGGTGAAATGAAATTCACTTTCCGTGCCGGTCACGTGCTCAAATTTTGGGACGTGACATTGTAGCCCCCTCATACATATCTTTTATAGCTCTAATATAAGCAACACGTACACCTTTCTTTTCCATAGCTTTTCACAAAACTTCTTTTGGTACTTGATCATAAGCTTTTTCTAGATCAATAAAAAATTATATGCAAGTTTTTTGTTTACTCTGATACTTTTCCATCAACCCTTTTAATAGATAAATAGCTTTCATAGTAGATTGTCCTAGCATAAAACTAAATTGATTCTCAGAGATACCTGTCTCAGTTCTTAGCCTACGTTCGATCACTTTTTCCCATAAATTCATAGTGTGACTCATAAGTTTAATTCTCGGTAGTTTGCGCAGTTCTGAATATCTTCTTTATTTTTATATATAGGCACTAAAGTGTTTCTTCTTCCCTCCTCAACCATTTTGTTGGATTTTAAAATCTTATTAAATAGCTTAGTTAGCCAGATAGTACCTTCCTCCCCTAAACACTTCCAAACTTTGATAGGAATATTATCAGGACCAACTGCTTTACCATTATCTATTCTCCTAAGAGCTTCCTTGACCTCATCAACCCTAATCCTGCGATAATAAGTCAAATTTTGTTCCCCCTCTTGGGTTGCTAAATGTAATATCCCAAGAATTTTTATGAATATTTAAAGTCTGATTTGAAGTTTAGTGAAAAATTTAATTATGTGAAAAATTTTCTTTTTGAATTAGTGAAGAAAATGTGGAAATAGAAATTTTTATTTTTAATTTAGGAAATTTTTACAAATTCTCAAGGACATGTGGGGAAGAGAAAGGCATGGCGCCCAGGTGCCACGTGGGGCGCCTAGGCGCCGGGCATGGGTGGCGCCCAGGCGCCAGGTGTGTCGGAAAACCTTAGCTCATTTTCAATCGGCCATAACTTCTTCATCCGGACTCCGTTTTGGGCAAACTTTATATCGTTGGAAAGTTCTTTGAGTCTAGTTTCCAATGGTATAAGTTTCATTTAGATATTCATTACCGATTAGGAGTTATGACTTAAGATGTGAGTAAAGGTCGAGAGTAGTGGTAGGAAATTTCTCTATTTCGTAACCCTAATGTTTTTGTCTGGTTACAATAGGAATGGTCAAGGTGCAAAGTGGGAGTGCCGAGAGCGTGAAATCCAGGTGAGTGGGTTAATACTTACTATGATTAAATATCTGTTATTGACTTTTTGCATCATAGTGGAAATATTTTGTATATCCAAGTTTGAAGAGGATGATGTGGATCGATGAGGCATAAACAATTGTGGAACGTGTCTGGTAATGTATATAATTATATTTTCTTATTTTCCCATGAATGGAGGTTATATAATGGATTGTGAATGGCATGTGAACTGAGTTGAATAATTGTTCTATATTATGGGTTATGTTGTATACATGCTATGTTGCTGGAACCACATTTATTATGTTGTGGCTTGAATTGTAAATGACTGAGTTGTGTATGTGGCTCAAGATTATGATTGAGGATGTTTTTATATATGATTGTGATTGTGTTTGACTGGAAAGGAAAGGCATGGTGGTGCACCCCATGGAGAAATTTATGTGAAGTTATAAGGGTGGAGATTATAAATGGAGCGATAAGGGTGGATGCGGCAGGGGCCGCGGGCAACGATCCAGAGGTATTCTGGACGACCCGGTTGGTACGGGAAATTTGTGTGAAATTGATTTCACCGATTGTTGTTGTGAACTTTTGAATTATGTTGAAATGTATTTGATTTATTTGGATATTGTCGTGAAGTACTACGAATAATATCATATCATATGATGATTGATTTACGTATGATTGCTGCATGTTATCATTATGATGTATGATATTTTTTTGTCATAATGTTGTGTTATCTACTCACTGGGTACGTGGTTTGCTCATACCCCTCTTATTGATATTTTTTTTCAGAGTTGACAGCTGAAGGTAAATATCGGAACAAGGAATTATGGATCCTTAGTCCATGATTACCTTTTCATTTGTTCAGGATAAAGGTATAATAGTTAAGTTTTATTCTAAGTTGTATAAATCTAGAAATCTCTGTAATCGGGTAGGTTCATTCACTGATGTAATGTGAGTAATTGTAGTATGTATAAAGAACTCGTTTTGGTTGCATGAAAAAGAATTGTATGATTTTTAAGAGAAAGATAGGCTTACGGAGGTGAAATGAAATTCACTTTCCGTGCCGGTCACGTGCTCAAATTTTGGGACGTGACAAGTTGGTATCAGAGCTTTGGGATTAGGTCTCCTACCGATTACAGAGTAAGGTAACCTTAGTGGGATCTCCTCTATCGTGGTGAACCCGGGCACGACTATAGAGAGATGGCTCCACTGAAGGTCCTGTAGGATGTTTTCATTTCCTTTTCCTCCAAGACTTGTCTTTTCTTATGAATTATGTTTTTAGTTTTAGTTTTAGAGAGTTATGGCTATACTTTTGAACTCGGTAAGGGAAAGGTTATTATTTGTTTTGATTCCGTTGCTGTCGGATCAAATTGTATGTATGGGGCTTTATATGTTAAATTCATGATTGATTTTGTGTGACTGATTTATTTTATCTTTCTTAATTTTATTATTACTATTTTTGGAGTACCATCCCATAAAAGAAACCACTGGCATTAAAAGCAGAAGGATTACATTGCAAAAAAAAAAAAAACAATTACTCATGCATGAGTAATCTAAAAGCGAGGTGGTCTCGGATTAGGAGGGTTGTACTGTATCATCACCCCTCGACCATTCCTTGGAGCGAGAGACAGAGCAATATCGCGGAGGGTAGTGTAAATCCCATTCATACAATCAACACTTCTTTGTTGTTGATTGCAGAAGCACTGGGTAGACCAATAGAAGAACCTGTCTATTCTTGAAGTCATTTCTGCATGATTGCGTTTAGTTAACTTCTCTAGGTTTTCTATCATCTTTTTCAGATTTTTGACCTCCTGCTCTAGACAGGCGATTTTGTCCTCCGAGGTATGGCCCGTGCTAGTCTCCTCAGCTTCCTCGATCTTCTTCATTTTCTTCTCCTTCTGCTTCTCTGGAGACCCCTCAAAAGGTCTTTTGCCCTTGTCTTTGCCCAGACTTAAGTTTAAGTCGAGCTCTTTTCTCCTGGCATCCACTGTGAGATCAATGTACTTCCTTGTGGCCATGATTTGGAAAATTTAGAAATTTATGTCGAAGTATGAGAAGAGAGGAATGCTGAGAAGTTGTAGGCTTAGAGATGATTACTCTTTGTGGTGTGGTAACTGAGAACGTTGGGATAGTTCTTATAGAGGAAAAATTTGAACTCAGAGACAAAGAAGATATCTCTTCGCCGCACCCTATACGCTTAACCTATGGATTTCTGCAAGCTGGAAGCTAGGAGTCTAGGGTAGGCATGCACACCAACAACGCGTCGCATTAATGGCAAAACCACGAAAGTCAATATTCGGTGGATTTGCGGCCGATTTACACTTGGTTTTTCCATTTCTCTCGTTGGCATTTTCTGAAATTGAAGGAAGTCGACAATGTAGCCATTACAGAGTGTCTTGGATGTTTTCACGATGAACTAAAATGTATTTCTATGCTTTCTTGTATTGTTCTTGAAAGCCTTCAGTTAAGTATAATATACATGATTGATTGAATTATACTGTGATTATATGTATCTAAATACATATGATATGTATGTATGTTATTCATGCATAGAGAGTGAAGGTTATTTGTTATGGCCAGGAATAATATGTAATGATTCTACATACATTCAGAGAATGAGAAGTCTGAAATTTAAAAGAACTTGAATAGATGAAAATATATATAGATAATGATGTATCTCTATGTTTATACATATATACATATATGCTCGTAGAGGCAAGTGAAAGGTAAAATTTTTCTCTCACTTTATGGAACGCTTGATGTGTAGATGTGAGAAGTTTTTATTTTAATATGTATGTTTGAAAATGTGTAAGCTTAGGGCAAAGCCACGGATTAGAAACCTAGATAAGGCTAGTATGAAGCTACCCGTTCATGGAGTAATATCTCGATTTAGAATTATTGGATAAGACAAATACAGAGTTAAGAAGCCATAAATTGAAGCGGCGATTAGTTTAATAATTTGAGCAAGAGTCAAAAGTTAGCCGAAATTTTTGAGGAAATCTTTTGTATTAGATTATATTTTGTTATTTTCTGGCATGCTTATCTGAGACCGTTGGCATTGCGTCGGATAAGGTCTGTAGGTCATCTTTAGAGTATGATGTAAAGGTTTTGTAGCCCTAAATTTCGTCTATATATAATAGATGCCCCATTACGCTGCTCACTACACTAAAAGTTTATATCTATAAGCTTTCTAGCATCAAACTTCTCCTTCTGTACAACCTTTATAGCTCAGAAAAATATGGCCGGCAATAAATCTTTCAATTTAAATTTTGAGGCTGGCAAGGTAGAGCTGGATCTAAATCTTAGCCTGGAGAATTATAAGAATAAGAGATCCATGGAAGAGTCACCAGAGGCTAAGAAAAGAAAAAGGGATGTAGTAGAGTTAGAGGATGTTAGCACAGCAACATCTTCTAATAATGAGCTTGC
Organism: Biancaea sappan; assembly: GCA_037074585.1. NCBI lineage: Eukaryota > Viridiplantae > Streptophyta > Magnoliopsida > Fabales > Fabaceae > Biancaea > Biancaea sappan. The sequence continues at coordinate 82,271,389 of CM073492.1, forward strand.
GCTTATGAGACAAAAGATGGAGGACTTGGAAAGACTGATAAACCGCCACTTTGAGGACCAGGGGAGATTGATAAATCGTCTCTTTACAGAACAAGAGAAGCTTTTGAACCGTCATTTTAGGGAATTGGCGAATAGAGTTGATAGACATTCGATGTTTGCAACTCAAAATTTTCGTGACCAACAAGCGAGATGTATTGACTGTATGAATGGAGTGACTTCTGCACTTCGCCAAATTTCCCAGACGTTTCCTCCAGAAACTCTTTCTAGGCTGCAACGATTAACTTCCTCCTTAAGGTCTGAAGCACATTCTTCTTCTAGACCTGGAGCATCTTCTGCATTTCAAAAGCCTCCTCGTTCTTAATTTATCTTTTCTTTTGTTTGTACCTAAAGCTGATGTTTGATCTAATGTTTAAGTATTAAAATTATCTGTTTTGTAAATCAAGTTCAGCTTGTTGCCTGTAACTTATGTATTAGAAATAAAAATATGTTGAACTTGTTATATTTTGTACTTGATTGTGAAAATTCTAAGAGAGAGAATGAGATATAAACAAAATATTGGCATTTGCTTCAATCTTGAGGTAAGTTTTGAATTCGGAGGACCGAATTCTTTTAAGGGGGGAAGAATGTAATATCCCAAGAATTTTTATGAATATTTAAAGTCTGATTTGAAGTTTAGTGAAAAATTTAATTATGTGGAAAATTTTCTTTTTGAATTAGTGAAGAAAATGTGGAAATAGAAATTTTTATTTTTAATTTAGGAAATTTTTACAAATTCTCAAGGACATGTGGGGAAGAGAAAGGCATGGCGCCCAGGCGCCACGTGGGGCGCCTAGGCGCCGGGCATGGGTGGCGCCCAGGCGCCAGGTGTGTCGGAAAACCTTAGCTCATTTTCAATCGGCCATAACTTCTTCATCCGGACTCCGTTTTGGGCAAACTTTATATCGTTGGAAAGTTCTTTGAGTCTAGTTTCCAATGGTATAAGTTTCATTTAGATATTCATTACCGATTAGGAGTTATGACTTAAGATGTGAGTAAAGGTCGAGAGTAGTGGTAGGAAATTTCTCTATTTCGTAACCCTAATGTTTTTGTCTGGTTACAATAGGAATGGTCAAGGTGCAAAGTGGGAGTGCCGAGAGCGTGAAATCCAGGTGAGTGGGTTAATACTTACTATGATTAAATATCTGTTATTGACTTTTTGCATCATAGTGGAAATATTTTGTATATCCAAGTTTGAAGAGGATGATGTGGATCGATGAGGCATAAACAATTGTGGAACGTGTCTGGTAATGTATATAATTATATTTTCTTATTTTCCCATGAATGGAGGTTATATAATGGATTGTGAATGGCATGTGAACTGAGTTGAATAATTGTTCTATATTATGGGTTATGTTGTATACATGCTATGTTGCTGGAACCACATTTATTATGTTGTGGCTTGAATTGTAAATGACTGAGTTGTGTATGTGGCTCAAGATTATGATTGAGGATGTTTTTATATATGATTGTGATTGTGTTTGACTGGAAAGGAAAGGCATGGTGGTGCACCCCATGGAGAAATTTATGTGAAGTTATAAGGGTGGAGATTATAAATGGAGCGATAAGGGTGGATGCGGCAGGGGCCGCGGGCAACGATCCAGAGGTATTCTGGACGACCCGGTTGGTACGGGAAATTTGTGTGAAATTGATTTCACCGATTGTTGTTGTGAACTTTTGAATTATGTTGAAATGTATTTGATTTATTTGGATATTGTCGTGAAGTACTACGAATAATATCATATCATATGATGATTGATTTACGTATGATTGCTGCATGTTATCATTATGATGTATGATATTTTTTTGTCATAATGTTGTGTTATCTACTCACTGGGTACGTGGTTTGCTCATACCCCTCTTATTGATATTTTTTTTCAGAGTTGACAGCTGAAGGTAAATATCGGAACAAGGAATTATGGATCCTTAGTCCATGATTACCTTTTCATTTGTTCAGGATAAAGGTATAATAGTTAAGTTTTATTCTAAGTTGTATAAATCTAGAAATCTCTGTAATCGGGTAGGTTCATTCACTGATGTAATGTGAGTAATTGTAGTATGTATAAAGAACTCGTTTTGGTTGCATGAAAAAGAATTGTATGATTTTTAAGAGAAAGATAGGCTTACGGAGGTGAAATGAAATTCACTTTCCGTGCCGGTCACGTGCTCAAATTTTGGGACGTGACACTAAATCATCCATATCACTAGTTAACCCTGCTCCGTTATTAAAAAATTTGTGATAGTAACCTCCCCATCTATTTTTAATATCTCCATTTGTAACCAAAATTTTTCCTTCTTCATCCTTAACACATCTTGCTTGATCCAAATCTTTAGATTTCCTTTATCTATTCTTCGCAATTCTATAAATCTTTCATTTCTTTTTTTTGGTTCCTAAGTCCTTGTAAAATTCTTCAAACGCTATAATTCGAGCTTCACTTACTGCTTTTTTAGTCTCTTTGTTGGCCTTCCGATACCTTTCCCAATTTTTCGTATTATTGCACAAATGTATTACTTTGAAGCATTTTCTTTTATATTTGACCTTCTCTTGAACACTCTCATTCCACCACTAAGATTTTTTATCTCTTTGTCCAAAACCTTTTGATTCTTCTAAAAGTGCTTTAGCAACCTTCCTAATCCTCTTAGCCACAACATCCCACATGATGTTAGCACTTTCTTTCGACTCCAAGGCTCCTTCCTCCAGCAATTTCCTCTTGAAAGTCTGTTGTTTCTCCCTTGGATCACTTTATAATTTTTATAGATTTTTCTATCTAGATTCCTTACTAGAAAAAAGTCAATCTGTGACCTTGAGACTCCACTCATATATGTGATTAAATGCTCCTCATGCTTTTTAAAGCAAGTGTTGACAATCTTGAAATTATAAGCCATTGAAAAATAAAGTATAGATTGTCCTTCCTCATTAACCTCTCCAAAACCAAAACCAAAACCACCATGAGCTTTAGCATACTATCCTGCTTCTTTCCTTACGTGGCCATTAAGGTCCCCCCTGATAAAAATATTCTCTTCTAGTGGAATGCCTCTAACCAACCCCTCCAAATCTTCCTAAAACGTTTTCTTAAGATGTGCTTTCATCCCTACGTGGGGTGCATAGGCACTTATGATATTAATAGTATCCATTACAACAACAATTCTTAAGGATAGTATCCTGTCTCCAATCCTTTTTACTTCCACCACATTCAATGTCCATTCCTTTTCAACCATAATACCAACTCCATCCTTAGTCCTTACTTTCCCTGTGTACCAAAACTTAAATCCTGAACAGTCAAACGTTTTAGCCTTTTCTCTAATCCATTTAGTCTCTTGAAGGCACAAGATGTTAATTTTTCTCCGCTTCATGTTGTCAATTACCTCAATAGATTTTCCTATCATAGTCCCAATATTCCACGTTCCAATCTTGATCTTGCTCTTGTGGACTAGCTTCTTTACACACATTCGTCCAAAAACATGCGGGAACTCGTCGATGTTGTAGCTCTCGCTCACTTGTCATTGTACTCAAGTCATACAATGCATTGCTTATGGGCAACGTCCTAGCATTAGCACAATATTGTCGTTGATCTAAGTTCATGAGAGTTTCGACAAAGTTTTACGTTAGCTGTCGAAGGCTTAACATAACCCTCCTCCTTTGTCCAAGCTTGGAACCGGTTATAAAACATAGGCAGAGTTTCAAGAACTGAATCATCAATACAATAAAAATTTTATTTTTATGAAATACCTTAAAATAGAGATTAACTTAAAAACAAAGCCTATCAAGAAAACAAGTGAGTAGGGATCCTCTGCTCTGCAAGCTTTGTGCTATGCATTTTTTAGCAACAGTTTTATACTTTTAGTAACGGTTAAAACTGTTGTCAAAAGTATTGTATAATCAACCATGGTTTTAACCACTGCTAAAAATGTAAAACTGTTGCTAAAAAATGCATAAAACAAAGCTTGCAAAGCAAAGGATCCCTACTCAGAGGCAAGGATGGATCCAAGAAAATGTAGACAATGAATATGAAGCATATTGCCATATGAGCTATGCTCGTGGTTAAATTTTAAATTATGAATTTGGTGTCTAAAAATTTATAATTATTTTAACTTGATTTTAAAAAAATTATTATTTGAATTTCAATTTTTGAAAAATTAAGCATTCTAATTAAATATGTGATATATTATATTCAACTTAATCCTATCTACTCATATGTTTTAGCAGCGATAAATTTAAAATTTAATAACAATAACTTTAAATTTTCCGATTTTTTCAATAAAAAGAACTAAATTAAAAAATTTTAATTTTTTAAATAAAATTACAATATGTAATCTTTAAAAATTCAAATTAAAGAATAATTAATAATTTAAATAACATGAATAAAGAAGAGTTTGGTAGAGCAAGTCCTAGCGATCACGCTGTTTTGTTTCGGTTGCTTCCTACAAAGCCAATGCATGGTTCGGCTTCCAGCCCCTGCAAAGCTCCCCAGCCTTAACTCGCACTTCCTCTCCAAGAAGCACCAATGTCTCTCTCTCCTCAAGTTATGCGCTTCCACTAAACAACTCTCTCAGATTCACGCTCAATTGCAAGTTTCTGGTCTTTCCCAAGACACTTTTTTGCTCTCTGAACTCGTTTATCTCTGTGCTCTGTCTTCCTTCAAGAACTTGAGCTATGCGCGAACACTTGTTCGTCACTCCCTCAACCCATCAACCCCTTCCTGGAATATACTCATCAGGGGTTACGCCTCCAGCAATTCCCCCATTGAGGCCATCTGGGTATTCAATGAAATGCGAAATCGAGGAATCTCACGCAATAAGCTTACTTTTCCGTTCCTGCTTAAGTCCTGCGCTATGGTTGAAGCACTTGGAGAAGGGAAGCAAGTGCAGGCAGAAGTTGCGAAATGTGGTTTGGATTCTGATGTTTATGTTGGAAATAGTTTGATCAATTTCTATGGTAGTTGTAAGAAGATTTTGGACGCAGAACAGGTGTTTGATGAAATGTCTGAAAGAACTGTTGTTTCATGGAATTCGGTTATAAATGCTTGTGTTGAGAATCTTTGGTTCAGAGATGGGATTGGATATTTTGTGAAAATGAGGGCTTGTGGGTTTGAACCGGATGAGACCACCATGGTTGTTATGCTTTCTGCTTGTGCTGAGTTAGGAAACTTGAGCCTTGGGCGATGGGTTCATTCCCAGATGATTGTGAGAGGGATGTTTCTGAATAGTCAGTTAGGTACTGCTCTTGTTGACATGTATGCAAAGTCTGGAGCTGTAGGTTATGCTAGATTTGTCTTTCACAGAATGGAAGGGAGAAATGTTTGGACATGGAGTGCAATGATCCTGGGATTAGCCCAGCATGGGTTTGCTAAGGAAGCCCTTTCACTTTTCCCCAAAATAAAAAACCATCCTACCATAACTCCAAATTATGTAACTTATCTTGGGGTTCTATGTGCTTGCAGCCATGCTGGAATGGTGAATGAGGGGTATCAATACTTTCTTGATATGCAACAAGATCATAGGATCAGACCCATGATGATACATTATGGAGCTGTGGTTGATATCTTGGGTCGTGCAGGCTATCTCAGAGAAGCTTATGACTTCATACAGAGCATGCCTATTGAGCCAGATCCGATTGTATGGCGGACTTTGCTAAGCGCTTGCACAATACACGACGTCAATGACCATGCAGGGATAGGGCATAAGGTGAAGAAAAGATTGCTTGAGTTGGAGCCAAGGAGGGGAGGGAATTTTGTGATTGTTGCAAACATGTATGCTGAAGTGGGGATGTGGGAAAAAGCAGAAGATGCAAGGAGGACTATGAAAGATAGAGGGCTGAAGAAGATGGCTGGAGAGAGTTGTGTTGAGTTAGGTGGGTCACTGTATAGGTTCTTCTCAGGATATGATTCTCGCCCAGACTTGATGGAAATCTTCCTCTTACTAGATGGACTGAATCTGCACTTGAAGATGGTTAGCTACTTGTAGCACAAGTTCCTTTTGAAATTGGTTATCTATTCAGATTTAAATTGGAATTGCCTGACTTTAGCTTCACTCTTCCATCACTTGGCTAGTTTGCTTTGGACTCGTAATCTGTTTTTGTTGTGAAACTGGTCTTGTTTTCATGATGAATCCATAAAGAGAAGTCATGAATCAATATTCCTAGGAAGTCTTTCTTCATTTCTTGATTTGGTGGTGGAGATATATATATATATATATATATATATATATATAGTGTCACACACGAAATGTGCACTGCTGACATTTTTTGAAAAAGATATAGTATAAAATTTACTTTCAAAATTGAAAATTAATTTTATTAAGAGCCGCTACCAAAATTTAATTCGTTAGAAAAAACTTCGGAAAAACCTCTAAATTTGATGGTTTGCGTTCAAAAAAAATTGAGTGAAAATTGAGTTCAATTGAACCATATAGGAAAGGTGTTACGCATTATATACTTCTGATTTAAAAGGTGTGCAATTATTTTATATTTATCTTAAATTATCCTTATCAACCCATAAAAGAAAGAGAGAACAAAAAATGAAAAACAAAAGAACAAACAGAGATATTTACAAAGGTGAACTTGACTAGGCAAAGCCTAAGGCCTACTTACTTAGCGTTAAAGATCAAAGTCCACGCAGTTTGTCAGAAAATTGGCGATGTGTTGATGTTTTAAAATAAAGAGGTAGTCTTTGTTGTTTTTTGAAAAATATTTTAAAAGAAATATTGTTGAATTTTGGAAATTAGTTTGAAAGTAAAAAATGCCTTATGAGAGACTTTTTTTCATCGATATAGTTATATAATTGCGTAGTGCATGTTTCACTTAATTTTCAAAGGATTTAAACTCCAAGCATTTTGTATTTTTTGAATGCTTATTTGAAATTAAAACAAAACTATTTTTTTTTAGAATATTTCCAAAAGTGTTTCAAAGTAAAAATTAAATTATTAAAACTGGCTCGGACAAAATACAGTGTTCACTGTTGCTCATCTTTACTTTGTTTCTTGAGTGAGAAGAGCATGAAATGCTATTTGTGATACTCTGCTTAAGGAACAAGTAAAGATAAGGAATATGTATTTTGTCTGATGATAAGCAAAGACACAAAATTTAACATACTCAAACGCAGAAAAATTCAAAACAAACAGACAAGAGAAAGACACAAGTAAGATTGACTGAACTGTATCATGAAAAGATTCAAATAAAGCGGCAAATTTCAAATTTGCCATTGCCACAAAAAAAAACATAAAATGTGGTTCGAGATATTCTATTCAAGGAACGAGTAAAGATAAGGAACACTCAATTTTGTCAAGGCACTAATGACAAAGACATGAAAACATGATCAGTAATTGTTTGAACGGTGTTGGTTGTCTCCAGGCTTTGTGTCGAGTGCCGGTTATCTCTAGGCTTTGAAAAGGAAGTAGTATGTGTCGGTCGTCTCCGAGCTTGATGTTAGTCATCTCCATGCTTTGTATGGGAAGCAATATGTGCCGGTCATCTCTGGGTTTGCTCCTAGTCATCTCTAAGCTTCGTATAAGGAGTGTCGGTCATCTCTGAGCTTTAAAAAGGAAATAGTGTCTCGTCTTCGAGCCTGATGCTAGTCTCTCCAGGCTTTATATAGAGGGTGTCAGTCATATTCGGGCTTTGAAAAAGAAGCAATGTGTGCCAATCATCTCCAAGCTCGGTGTTGGTCGTATCTAGGCTTTGTATGAGGGTGTCGGTTGTCTCCGGACTTTAAAAAAGAAGCAATGTGTGTTGATCATCTCCGAGCTTGGTGCTGGCCATCTCTAGGCTTTGTATGGGGGGTGCCAGTCTTCTCTGGGCTTGGTGCTACTCATCTCTAGCTCTTCAAATATGTGGTTGTTTGGATACGCAATAAGAGGCATCAAACGCAAGTTGAAGTGATTAAATGCACGTTGCACCAAAATAAAGACATGTTTGGTTAAACGTTTCGGCAGAATGGAGAATTGATTTTCTATCCAAACGTGGAAATACTTTAACACAAAGAAGATTAGCTTCTGAAGAAAATCAATTATGCCATTATCCCTCACAGGCTTTTCTTTCCTCCACTACCCTCCCTTTCCTTATATTATCCCATTTGAATTGCTCTTCTCCTCTGATAGGCTTTCGTTCTCTACAACCCGACGTCTTTACCATGCTCTGTTTTATCGTCCTCGCCTTTGTTTCACGCTGAGAAGTGCGTCCAGAGAGGTGAGTTCGGCATTGGAGACATGCTATAAGCTCCAAGAATGGAAATTTTTTAAACCGAAATCCTCACCATGCTTTGAAACTCGACGCCTTCACCATGCTCTATTTTCCTTTCGAGTGTGCACTGTTTACCTTCATTTTTGAAAACCGAGTGTGTTCATGCTTCATTAATAAAACATAATGGCAATTTCAACTGTGCGCTGTTCATGCTTTAACTAATTTCAAATGGCAAGGGGCATCATTTGTTCATGCTCCATTAATAATTAATAACAATATTGAAATTGAAATATAATTGTTTTAAATTAATAATTTTAGTTAAGATCTAATAATTAATAAGTAAGAATGTTGAAAATTATTTTTTTATTTTGATAATACTAATTAATTGTAGTTAATATCTAATTAGTTAAAAAATTAATTAGTTAGTAATACATTAAATTAATTATTTTTAATTAGATAATTAATAACTAATTAATTTTATTAGTTATTAATCACCTAATTAAAAATGATGAAATATTCTGAATTAATTAATTGTATTAGTTATTAATTACCATATACTTTGTATTTGTAGTCTCAATAATTTTAGAAAAACAATTAATTCAAATTTAGAAATAAAATAAATAAATTCATTTCATTTCAACAGTCATAAATGTATATTTTATTAGAATATTAGTATTAATAATTAAAAAAATTATCATTAAAATATTAGTATAATTTTTTATTACATTATCATATGATAAAAATTAAATAAGAATAAATGAAATAAAATAATACAATATTCATGTCTTTTTTAATAATTATACATTTAAAAATATTTCTACTAGTCAATGTCCAAATAAAATTTATTTTTTAAAATTTATTTTTTTATAATAATTTTTAAACATAAATCATGTTTACTCAACAAATTTTTAAACACCCTTATATAGAGTTTATATCAAGTTTTCATAGGTTATCTTCGAATCAATGTATGGTAACTTGTCAATGGCACCGTTTATCACTCTAGCAGAGTATTGAATCGGATCATGATTTAGCATTGAATTTTTGACCAACTTCTATTTGGAGTTGATGAAGAAATAAGAATGTTAATGTAAGTATAAACTGACAACAAATGAGCCTTTATATGAGAAGAAATTGTATTTATTTACAAAAAAAAAATCATCCAACAATAATGCATAACAAGTTTATCTTAAAAGTTAAATTATGTAGTGTTTAATTTAAAACAATAGTCAAATTTATATAATTTTCAAAAACTAAATTACTAATACAATATAAATTTTATTTTTATGAAATACCGTCAACTTATAAACAAAGCCTGTCAAGAAAACAATGAATATGAAGCATATTGCCACATGAGCCACACTCGTGGGTAAATTTTAAGTTATTAATTTGATGTGTAAAAAATTATAATTATCTTAATTTAATTTTTAATTTTATAATTTTAATTTAATATTTAATATATCATATTTAATTTAATTTCATATTTTCATGTATTTTAGCAACGTAAGTTTAAAATTTAGTAATGATAAATTTAAATTTTAAAGATTTGTCAATGAAAAAGATTAAATTAAAATAAATTTAATATTTTAAAGATTAAATTAAAATATATAATTTTTTAAAACTCAAATTAAAACAAGCATAATATTTTATATATGGAATAAATTAATAATTTAAATAATGTGAATAAAGAGTATGGTAGATTATCCTACAGTTATCACGCTGCTTTGTTTGTGTTACGTCCTACAAACGCATGGTTCGGCTTCCAATCACTGCAAAGTTCCCCAGCCTCAACTCGCACTTCCTCTCTAAGAAGCACCAATGCCTCTCTCTCCTCAAGTTATGCGCTTCCACCAAACAACTCTCTCAGATTCACGCTCAATTACAAGTTTCTGGTCTTTCCCAAGACACTCTTTTGCTCTCTGAACTCGTTTATCTCTGTGCTCTGTCTTGCTTCAAGAACTTGAGCTATGCTCGAACACTTGTTCGTCAATCCCTCAACCCATCAACCCCTTCCTGGAATATACTCATCAAGGGTTACGCCTCCAGCAATTCCCCCATTGAGGCCATCGGGGTATTCAATGAAATGCGAAATCGAGGAATCTCACGCAGTAAGCTTACTTTTCCGTCCCTGCTGAAGTCCTGCGCTATGGTTGAAGCACTTGGAGAAGGGAAGCAAGTGCAGGCAGAAGTTGTGAAATGTGGTTTGGATTCTAATGTTTATGTCGGAAGTAGTTTGATCAATTTCTATGGTTGTTGCAAGAAGATTTTGGACGCAGAACAGGTGTTTGATGAAATGTCTGAAAGAACTGTTGTTTCATGGAATTCGGTTATAAATGCTTGTGTTGAGAATCTTTGCTTTAAAGATGGGATTGGATATTTTGTGACAATGAGGGATTGTGGGTTTGAACCGGATGAGACCACCATGGTTGTGATGCTTTCTGCTTGTGCTGAATTAGGAAACTTGAGCCGTGGGCGATGGTTTCATTCCCAATTGATTGCGAGAGGGATGTTTCTGAGTTGTAAGTTAGGTACTGCTCTTGTTGACATGTATGCAAAGTCTGGAGCTGTAGGTTATGCTAGATTTGTTTTTCACAGAATGGAAGAGAGAAATGTTTGGACATGGAGTGCAATGATCCTGGGATTAGCCCTGCATGGGTTTGCTAAGGAAGCCCTTTCACTTTTCCCCAAAATAAAAAACCATCCTACCATAACTCCAAATTATGTGACTTATCTTGGTGTTCTATGTGCTTGCAGCCATGCTGGAATGGTGAATGAGGGATACCAATACTTTCTTGATATGCAACAAGTTCATGGGATCAGACCCATGATGATACATTATGGAGTTATGGTTGATATCTTGGGTCGTGCAGGCTATCTCAGAGAAGCTTATGACTTCATACAGAGCATGCCTATTGAGCCAGGCCCGAACGTATGGCGAACTTTGCTTAGCGCTTGCACAATTCATGACGTTAATGACTGTACAGGGATAAGGCATAAGGTGAAGAAAAGATTGCTTGAGTTGGAGCCAAGGAGGGTAGGGAATTTTGTGATTGTTGCAAACATGTATGCTGTAATGGGGATGTGGGACAAAGCAGAAGATGCAAGGAGGACTATGAAAGATAGAGGGCTGAAGAAGATGGCTGGAGAGAGTTGTGTTGAGTTAGGTGGGTCACTGTATAGGTTCTTCCCAGGATATGATCCTCGCCCAGACTTGATGGATGTTTTCCTCTTACTAGATGGACTGAATCTGCACTTGAAGATGGTTAGCTACTTGTAGCACAAGTTCCTTTTGAAATTGGTTATCTATTCAGATTTTAAATTAATTGCCTGACTTTAGCTTCGCTCATCAATCACTTGGCTAGTTTTTCTTTGGACTCGTAATCTGTTTTTGTTGTGAAACTGGTCTTGCTTTCATGATGAATCTATGAAGAGAAGTTATGAGTCAATATTCCTAGGAAATCTTCTTCATTTCCTGATTGGTGGGGATATATATATATATATATGTATATAGGAACATCGCAGTGGCAAGACACAGGCATGATCTTTAGACTTTTCTAGTGGCGGGGACAAAGTGAAGGTCAAATTCAATGAGATTATTGTCTGGTTTTCTTCTTGCAGGCACAAAAGGATCGGAGATGACAATTGTTTCTATTTTCCTCCAGATTTTTTCCTTGTAATGACTCAAGGATAAGAAACAAACAGGATAATGAATATATGAAATTTAGATAATATGAATATCAACAATTTGCTCTTGGAGAGAGCAATTTGCCAGCATCTTATTTGCATAGTCCGTTATAACTAGGTATTTATGACTAAACTAGGCTACTTTCAGAATATAAGTTTGTTTATTTAAGTTCTATAGTTTTCAGAAAAAGCAAAAAGAAGTATATTCTCTTTGTTATTTATAAGTATGTCAAATTTTATACTAATCTCAATTAATTCCTTCTTATATTATTCATAAACAGCAGTCGCTATTCAGTACAAATTTTACGTGAGAATAGTGTCCTGATAATATTCTTCCCAGTGAAATTTATAAATAGTCAGAAAATTAGTAACTCATATAACGTCATCACCCCTAATTCGCCATGTATTTTACCATTACATTAAGGATTCAATTTCTATTTTCACCTCTTGCAAAAGAAAACAACGACGAAATTACCCATCACGGTAAGTGCTATGTCAACATCATCGAGGCAATCAAATGAGATTCCGTGTTTCATTCATAGGCGAGTTTGAATATGTGCATGTGCATTTGCAGGATGAGCTGTACATAGTATCAATAGACTAGAGAGCAACCAAACAAGGAAATGAGAAAATCAAATTGACAGCTGGATCCGCGAATTCAAAAAAAAAAAAAGCGAGGAGATTCCTGTTACGGGAAGCATGTCTTTATGTCACTTTATTTTTTTAAATTTTACTTTAAACATATATTTTTTGGAAGGCGGTGTCTCCCAATTATTGCTTGCTCGCCGTCACCATAAATAAATTTGAGAGTCCATCTGGAAATTACAGAGACAACTGAATGATTCCTTTATGACTGACTACAAATGAATGAATGCAAGTCTCCCTATATTAATCTATTTTCAAGACTTCTAATTCCCTTTCTATCTACAATCCTCCCAACTTTTCAAACTCCTCTCTATCCCTCTTAGGTAACCAAAAAAATATATTTAAATTACAAAATCAAATTGACTCCAATAGTCCCCCCATATCAAACCTCCTGTGAAACTCGCGTCTTTATGGGCTTTAGCTTCAATCCCATGCTTTCCGGAGAAAGCAGCTCCGGCGAGATGCACGATGGGCTAAGCGGGCTCCTAGGGCTGCCACTGAACTGGCATGGCCTGTACAATCCATACCCCATCAAGAAGTACTCCAAAGGAATCAGCATTGCATGTGGCTGTTCCTCGGTCACCATTGAACCACAAGCTTGAACCTGCAGAATCAACCCAGCTTCAGATCATACCATGTCACAGAGATATTATCAAATATCAAACAATGCCTTGAATGGGCATTTTTCTCTTTTTTCCTTTTTCTCCCTAACGTTTCTGTTTGACCTAAACATCCAACTGTAGCCGCTATATACAAGCAATTGTATAGGATTGAGGAATTTTAGGTCTCTGCAGAAGCATATTAACTATTAAGCGACTTTTAAATCTAACTTTTTTCATGTCATATACGTAACTATACATCCTTGCAAATTACTTTGCACCACATACCTCGACTAAGGCACTAAATCTCCTATCAAGTTTTGATGTCATGTAAAGAGCCTCAGAATGAAAAGGAGAGCTGTCCCCGACAAAAATAAGTGTACGGCATTGTAGTCTCTTCAGTCCTTTTGTAATGTCAGGTCTACTGTAAATTGGGAAAACAAAATTGAAACATATTAATATGACAATTCACTGACTAAAGGAGGATAGAACACAAGCGAAGAAATTTGAATATGGTGAAACAACTCTCCAGCAGAATTTTTACCTATTAATTGCATGAAGAAATCGTAAGACATTTGTGCTCTTTCTCTCATCGAGCAACTGAAAAAGAAGCATCACAACCAAACCAGTATAAGGATAGGTAAATCTTTTCATTTTAGAAACCAAAAAAAAAATTGTTCAAAGAAAGGAAAAGCAAACAGATTTCAGCCATAGAGCAGTACAGAGTGAAGAAAGAAAATTAGACTAGAACTGACTTTTCTGCAAGCTTGAACTATTTCTGATTCGGGAACTTCAGCATTACCGCGAACTTCCTATAACAGTTATCCCAAAAAAAAATAAAATCAAGTATTGAACAAGATAAGGTATGGGGGTAAAGGAGAAAAAATAAACGACAGGGCTAAAGTTCTGGCAATACAATACCTTGCTGAAGTATCGCTGGACCAAACACTCCTTCAGCAGACTACACATGCCATAAAAATATAGCAAATTTGACGTGACCTAAAAGTACAAGTGAATTCAGGTACTATAATTAAATTTTAAAATGCTCAAAGAAATAGCAAGCAGGCCTTGAAAAGGAACCTTGTTATAAAACCATTCAGTCCAAGAAGGTGCTTTGCACAAAGGAGATACAAGTATTAAACCAAGAACACGTTCCCTATACTTCATCTGCAACAAATTATCAAAGAACGCATCAATTAAATAAGATTGTCTTCATATTGGAACCTCTATTCTTTAGTTACATAGGGTACATACTGCAAATAGAGTAAGGATATATGCACCAGCAGTGACACCCATACACATCACTGCACCAAGCCTGGACAAGGAAATAGTTCATAGAATTAGTACATACAGCTAAACAATATATTTGCCTCAAAACATGTCAGTGAAATGCCCTTCTACTCCCTTTTAAGCTATGGGCCAGTGCAAAGCTGAGAAAAGAACAGCTAGTGATCACTTTTCATATTATGAGTGCTAAAAATAAATGGAAGTGTTCTACATATTGAAAGCTTCCAATTTAAAATTAATCAACAGCATAATCATATTGTAATTACCCAAAATAGTTAAGGATCTCAATGATTTGATCCGCCAAGTCATCTACTGAAAGCACAGGATCATCAGGACAAATTGCTGCAGCTCCCAACTGCAAGAACTCTTGTGGAAGTTCCCAAGGAGACATTATGTGAACAATTGTATTCACTAGAATCAATAAATAGTACATTCAAATCAATCAACGTACAAACCTCATGCCCAGGAGGACTGATATGATATATGCAGAAGTTGTGGAGTAACAAAGAAGCTGCCTCTGGACAGAAAAATAATCCTTGGAAACATGACATATCTGCCTCAAGACAGACAGAATTAAAAAAAATTCAAATTTTCAGATTAAATAAGAGAACAATTTCAAACATACACAAGTGACATCATTAATGTAATCTAAGCAAGATATAAGCATTAAGTTCCAGAACAGAGTAAAAAAAAAAAAAATCAGAATATTAATTTTGAAAAAAGAAGATACAATGACTACACTTACAATTTAGTGCTAAATCTGGATAAGTGATCAGAGCTGGCTTGTCCTGATCCCCATAGACAATAACAGACACAGAGCCACAACCAGTTTGAATATGATGTTCCTGAAGTGATAATCAAAACATTGTTATAACAGAAACACAGTCAAAATCTAGACAGAGACAGGAAAATAATATCTTTGGCAATGGAAATGAACCTTCCCATAAAGAAAAGGATAATTTATGATTTCGTATGTACTCCATTTGAGTTAAGGGTGCCCCAAGCCAAAACCCCCTTGTGCAACTTTAACATTGTCTAGTAGCAACATTTAAGTAAAATAACAGCTCTTGCTTTACAATTTCCAGACAAACATTGCACAATATCGCAAAATATGTGTGTCTCCATTTATATTATATGTATAAATGGTTTATTTCGCTTCACCTATTCAGTTTCACACCCCCCCCCCCCCCAAAAAAAAAAAAATCTACTAAACTGTATTAATATTTTTTGTGAGCTGAATCAAATAAAAATGTGGCATTGCTCAGTTCACCTAGTTTGGTTTGGTATATTGAAAACCCCTAACTTGAATAATGGAATAATACTCATAAGTCCTACTTTTCCAGATTATTAATTCCGTAACATGGTCCCATCCCATGTGCCCTTGCTACTTTTTCAACAAACCAAAACAAAAAGCAACAGCATACTAATATCACTTTTAGAAAAGAAATACGAAAAAGTGCTACTAGATTCCAATTTTTATATGCTCCAGAAAGAAACAAGGACAAGAATGTGAAAAAAGGGTAGAAAAACTCCGTTTCATGAAAGGGTAGAATGATTTTAACTGATCCAATAACCAATATATAGAAAACAAAACATATAGGTTTACAATTACCACTGGTGCAATAATGAGATATAGCACAAGAAAGGTAATAAGGTATAGCTAAGGTCCGTGGTGGGTGTGGGGGTGGGGTGTTTTTTGTTTTTGTGGGGGGAGGGGGGGGGGGGGGGGGGGACAAAACAACAACGTAAACACCCTCCATCATCCATATTGCATCAAATATTGCAAAGAATAAATTCGTTTCTTCCAAAATGCACTAAACGCATACTGAAAACTTTTAAGCTAAAAAGGCCTCAGAGGAAACAATATAAGAAGACTCCAAAACAGCCTAAACAAAAAAGAAGAGATCATTGAAATTCTAAACAACTGATGAATGAAATAAACCCAAAAAGACAACAAGGACCAAATATGGAAAGAACCCATAATTCAACGTATGGAGGACGGAAGTACAAAAGCATTTGTAAGAAATGAGGAATAGGCAGATCCATTAACTGCAATATCCAAATCAACACAATGCCAAAGGCTTGTCGAGGGAAAATAAATTAAATAGGAAGAATATAAAACAAACCAGAAAAAAAACATAAGTCTTTTTTCACAACTAAATACGCAAGTAAAACGGTTCTACTTCTTGTTCCTTTCCCAAACTTAGATCCCAATGCAAAATAATTGCACAATCATATCTATTCAGTTACGCAAAATCCCAAAGATTTAAACTATTTACATCCCGTTAACTTGTGCACATATTTTCTTCAGCAAATTTGCACGCTATAATCAAAAAATCGAAATGCAGCTTAAAATTTTGTAACTGGAATCTATCCATTTCCAAACTAGAACCTTCAATCCCAAATCATGGAAGCAATAAAAGGATGGTGGAAGGAGGGCAGACCTGTCCGCCGAGATAGATCTTCTCCACGTTGACCGAAACGGAGTCGTTTGGTTTCAGCATGGCCGTATCTCCGTGTGTCGGAAGCTCCAGAAATCCCCCTCGTCTCTCTCTCTCTTTATCTCTCTATCTCTCTCTAATTCTCTCTTTCTGTCTATCTCTCTCTTTCTCTCTCTGTCTCCTCCTGCTGCCAGGTTCAAGAAATATAGGGCTGTGGCTATAATGGCTTATATAGGAAGCGCCTACACCGCTGTTTCCTAAGGACTCTTCTTGCTGTTCTCTCTAAAAGTCCAGACACTGAACTTAAAAAATAAAAAATAAATAAATAAATAAACGAAAAAGATTTAACCACCACCGACGCTTCCCGATTTGGGTCAAATTTTAACCGCGACCAACACGACGTAGTTTTGCTTCATCAGCTCACAAAGCCTTGGTTTGAGCTAAGGGTTACACTTATATGTAATTTTGTATAATTTTGCTATTTTTTTCTTATTAAAAGTAAAACATATATGAAAAAAAATAAAGGAGCCAATTATTCTTTGTTAAATTTTAAAAAGTATACAATTATTTTGAAAATTATATACTTATTATATTTTAATTGAAGAATTTAATAGTAAAGATTTAAAAATAGTACTTAAATTTTTTTGTTTTAAAAAATTGTACTTTTATTTTCCATATTTTTATAATTTTTATTTTTTCAAAATACTTGTTCTTTTTCTATTTATTTTTATTTATTTATTTATTTTATGTCCAAGGGTTTATTACAATATGTTTTTTATTTGATAATCTAATGCTATCTTTTTTATTAAAATATTTTCCATTGATTAAAGTACATATTGGGTGTTTTCTTAAAAAAATAATAAAATACTAGTGACTTCTTATGTTAAATTATTTGTAATTTTTTTAATCCTCTTTGTCTATTTATTTTTCAAATAAGTTAATGGCAAATACTTTAATAATGTAATATTATATTATTAAATGTTAAAAAAGACTAAAATAGTTCTCTAACTGTGAAAATTATATAATTGGATTATAATATAACACTCGAAGTAAATTACTTAAACATGTTCAGTAACTTTTTTAAGGGTATGTTTAGTGTGAAGAAAATGACAAAGAAAGAGAAAACAAATAAAAATTGAAATAGAGTCTTTTATTAAAATATTTTAATTTTTTTAAAAATTAATATTTTAAAAAAGAATAATTCAAATAAATTTTTACTATCTTTTCTATCACTATATTTTGTAACCTATCAAATTAAACATGATGTAAGAAACATTTTTCTGTGTAACAGTTAATGTAATAAATTTTAATGATAAATTAAAATAAAAATAAATTTAAAAATTTAAAAACTCTTTGAAAATTATTATTGAAAACTGTCTTAATTGAAAATTGGAATCGTTTCACGACTTAATAATCAGTGTAAGAATAATAACATTCTTTCGAAGACATT
The DNA here is from genome assembly GCA_037074585.1 of Biancaea sappan. Classification (NCBI taxonomy): domain Eukaryota; kingdom Viridiplantae; phylum Streptophyta; class Magnoliopsida; order Fabales; family Fabaceae; genus Biancaea; species Biancaea sappan. The sequence continues at coordinate 82,289,704 of CM073492.1, forward strand.
CAATAAAATTGGAACACTCATAATGTATATCAAAACATAAAAGAAATCATTTAATTTAAAAAATTAAAAAATGTAATTTGATGACGTCGATCATGGCCTTGTCATGAATATGAAAATTGATGATGAGCCAGTGAGATGGCCCCATCAATATTTGGTTTGGTTTGACTGAAAGTGTACACCTGTCACTACACTCTCCAATCAAACCCTCACACGTGGGCCCCAATCGCCTTTCATTTTTCTCTTTTTTTTTTAATTTTTTTTATTAAAGTTTATAACTTTTTGTAATGACACACATTTTAGGCATTGACAAGTCTCTAGAGGGACCTTAGAAGTTAAAAAATGGAGGCTTGCTTGCCTTTCATTTGACTCCAATCATTAATCATACCCTCCTAATCATCTTCATACACATTCCCTTTGTTCATCTTTTTGCAATGTTTGAATTTTTTTTTTTGGTTATTGATTTGTGTATATTTTAATATTTTTCACATCTTCACCAAACCATGTCTTCACAACAACTCCAATCAAGAATAAATAAATAAATAAAGTTGTTAGTTTGATACAAAAGATTATAATTATATTAATTTAATTTTTAAAAAATAAATATGTCAAATTTTTTGAAATGTTGAATTTGTTTCAATTTCATTCTTTTTTTAACAAAATGACTTATAGTAAATGAAAATTTTAAGATTTATCAAATAAAAAATATTAAATTATAACACTTGATCTTTCAAAGAACAAAAATAGATCTTTTTCTTTAGCTTTAAAAATCAAGCATGATATTTGATTCATCTGGGTCATTAGTTGTGAAAATCAACGATCCAAATTTTATTGTTATTTTTAAAATAAATAAATAAAATTAATATATTAAAATATGAGCTGTTGATTTTTATAAGTAACGGCCTATATGAGCCAAACAGGCTCAAATACCAAAATAAACAAATTATAATTTTTTAAAGACTAAATCAGTCATTTATTCTAAAAAGTAAGTTATTAATTTAGATCTCAAAAGATTATAATTATTTTAAAAAATATTAATTTGGTCTAAAAAATTACAGTTGTTTCAAAAAGAGTTGTAATAATGATATGTTTGTATATCATTAAAGAAGGTTCCATTTGTAAATTTTTTAAGTTACTAATTAAACGTGTTACTTATTCATTTAAGAAAATATATCCATGTGGGTCATGAATCATTATGATCAAAATCAAACAAATTTTAGCAGCGGATTTGGTTTAAATAAAATTAAATGTGTTAATTTCAGTTTGATGGTATTCATCAACAATTGTGACTTACCACCACAATGGTCAATACCATTTTTGGATGGTTTCTATCAATACCATTTTTGGATGGTTTCTATCAATAAAATATCTTGGTTTAATCTTCAATAAATTACTAATTTAATCCACCAATTATCTCAATCCAACTTTTAAAATACTTAAAATAATTTAATTTTTAAAATATTATATTTATCTTTATTTTATCTTTTAATTTGTCAAAATAAAATTTAGTAGTGATAAATTTAACACTTTAATAACAAAATATCAAATTGAGATAACTGTATTTTAAAAAAAAATTAAGACTTCTAATTTATTTAAAAATAAAATTAGTAATTTATCACTATTATCAGAATTGATCAAATCAACTAATTGGATCGGAAACCAGCTAGGAAAAAGGTCTGGAATAACCATTAAAATTGATGAGTAATCGAATTGGATGAATTGGATAAAAACCAATGTGAAATGAATCGATCTACATAATTTTTTAAAAAAATTTTTAAAATTTTGCTTATTCTATAATCAAGTAAAATAGAAATTAATATTATAAATTAGTCAATTTTAGTGAAGATGCTAATATATTGATATTTTATGAATTTGATATTAATGAATATTATATTGATTAATAATATTTCTTTGTTATATGGTCATTCTTTATTATGAGCTTTTGATTGTGTATGTTGTTTTATGTAATTTGATATAAAATTTTATTTTTTATTAAATTTATAAATTTATATTTATAGTCTTTAATTATGTATATTATTTTTTTAATATTTTATAATAGACTAATTCAACTATAGTTTAACTATTGATCTTTGAATTGATACTTTCATCTGTCCAATTTTTAAAACCTTGTAATTTACTCTTTAATTCATGAATGATGAGGCAAAAATTTATGATAATTAATAGAAGCTACCTACAATTTGCATCTTTTCTACTTAAAGTTGTGAAAAGCGATATGCAAACCACGAGAAACATTGCATTTGATGTATGACATCAACTCACCTCATTCTGAACGAAGCAAATTCCATTGAATTGTTTTTAATTAAGATAAAAATTGTTGTGAAAAATGGAGTATTTCAAAAAAAATATTTTAAATTGTTGTGAAAATAATTTTAAAAAAATAATTAAATTATTTTCATATTTATCTGACATGGTGAAAATTATGTTTGTTATATATATATTTATCTGTTTATTTTAAATTTAATTATAATCTTATTATTATAACTAACCATCACCCACTATCTCCATTATCCCATGATCAAATTTGTTATAATTATCCTTTTATATTTAATTATAAATTAATTGTCCCTTTTTGAGATATTTATACTTCATATCTTGCTTCTGGTTTTGAGAACTCTAACCTAACCTTTTGATATTGGGTTACACAACTTTTCTTTTCCTGCTGTTCTGTGACCTGGGTTTTATCCTAGAAGGGCACGACTCAGGCTATATTTTCCTGATAATTTCCTCAATTTTCCAACAATCTTAAGGAAAGATTACTGCAATGCAACTCAGGAAAATTGAGGAATGATTAAACATTGATTATAAGAGGTTCACAGAGAGAGAGAGAGAGAATCAAAGGTAGAGGCGGTGGGATGGCTCTAGTAGAAAAATAGAACCTTTCCTCGGCAGTAACGCAAGCCAAAACCAAGGAGATGTCGTGATTTTCGGCCACCAGATTCGCATGATTTTCGGCGCAATATACGGCGTGATCTAACCGCGACTATGGGATCTAGAAAAGGGCATTTTTTTGGATAAAAAAAAAACATAGGGAGATTTTCAGCGAGAGCAGCAAGAGGCTGAGGCAAATTCAAGGGAAGAGTACGACGGAGATAGTCGAGAGTGAAGGTTTGATTCAAAGAATTACATCGCCAGTTCTTTCTTAACTGCATCAGTATATTATCTCATTATGAATTTTGATGCTGTGAATTTGCTATATATGCGAGTAATAGTTAAATATGATATATATGTGTTTGTGTATATTAGTTATATAGACACGGGTGTGCGCACTTATCAGTGTGTATACAAATTATATATATGATACATGCATGTTTATATATGATATATGATCTATATATATATATATATATATATATATATATATATATATATATTAGTGAGTGCATATGAGATTATGAGTTTTATATATGTTATACATGTCTATGTGTACGCATGTCTATATCAATATATTAATGTGTGTGTATATATATGTATATATTTAAAATGGATGAGTTTATTCTTGGTTTGGAATTATTTGGTTTATTAGATAGTCTGTACTAAAGGCTATCTTTCAAATTTGTTATTAGTTGTGTTTAGTCAAAGATGAAAATTGGACTATACCTAGTATAAATCTGTTATTAGTTGTATTGGTTTTAATGCAATTGATTTTATAAATCTTAATCTCCTAATTTGCTAGGTTAATTCCTTGGTTTTGTGCTTTAGTATTCAAACAGATGAAGATTGAATTTCTTTGAAGAGAAATTTGATTCGTACTGTTGGTTCTGAAAAATTTGAGTTAAAATCATCTATTTATGTGCGATTATTTTTAATCCGATGATGAGTATGATTTTGACATGATGATAATTTTAGTTTGAATACTATATGCTATGAGAAAAATAATATAATAAACTATGTGAATATGATATATATTGTCTTGCATACTTACATTATTCTCACTGAGATTGTGATACATATATATATTTGTGAAAAATTTAAGAGAATATATAAATAGAAAAATAAATTTTGTGAGCTTTGAGAAATTTCACATGTATGTAAATTGTGTTTTTACATGTAATAAGAATATTATATTTTTTTTGGTGAAAGAAATTGTGGATTTCTTGAAAATGGCACTATAACCATCAATGTGGGGGTTATAGAGTTTTACAAATTCAAAATGTTTTCACCTGAATTATTATTGTTGTTAAACAATATTATAAATTACATTTGTCATTTTGGAACCAAATTTTTTGTGGGTTTGTGACCAAACTTGTGAATATTGGCATATAAAATTTTGGGTCAATTTGAAAATTAAAAAAAAAAACTATCTCATTGAGATGATGATATACCTTTAATTTTCAAATTGAAGAAACCATCTTATTGAGATGATGATATGCCATATGTAATAATTAGAGTAAGCATTTTCAAATGCTAATTTTTTATGACATTTTTATTGTACAAAGAGGCACAATAAATTTTAATATGTTGGGTCAATTTGTAAATTGACAATGTCATCTCATTGAGATGATGATATGTCATATGTAAGGATTGGAGTAAGCATTTACGAATGCTAATTTCTTACAATATTTTTTATTGTGCAAAGAGGTACAATAACGATAAGTTATTGGTCACAAAAATTTTGAGATTAAAGAGTTTCTAAATGATTATGTGTAATTATATTCTTATATAATAATATTATATGTTAGATGAATATATATGTGCATATATATTATGTGTTTGGATGCCCACTTATAATAATTTTGAGACTTTATATGAGTTAATTATGTACTAAATTAAGTACATACAAGTTGTGGTATTATACTCCTTCAAATTTTAAAATATTTAAAAGTGTGGGAGTATTTTTCAAGCTTATGTTGTGCTCTATAAAAAGATCTTTTGAGTATTTCTTTTATACCAACAAGTGTGAGATTTGTAAGTATGTTGTTATAAAACTATACAAATTTTTTGTAAAAATATTTTGGTCAATAGTTAATGTTATTGTGGTTTAATAGAAATTTTATGCATTTAATATATTTGAATATTGAGGATATCTCATAAATTTCTATTGACATAACTATTGATAATGTGAAAAGACTTTCTAAAAACTTATATGTGAATATTCAACCTTTTAAATGTTGAAAATTGTGTTTGTGGAATTTTTGAAATTTTACAATAAAATTTTATGGTCATGTTATTGTGAGTCTTTTTAAAATGTAAGTTTTATGGTCATCTTACTGTGAGCTTTTTAAAGCTATGTGAAATATAAATTTTCACTTTGTGAATTTGTTTTTAATTTTACATTTTAAGTTTTGGTGAATGGTCAAAAGAATTAAAAACAAAATCAGTTAGTAGAATTTATTTATTTTTATTTTATTTTTATTATTGTAGACCTTATAAAGTCATGTGAAAAATTGTACTTTGTGGAAAGTACTTTAAAGTATGAAAAGGTGCCAATATCTAGTTTAGATATTTGATAACATATTTAAGAAAGACATCGGTGAAGTAAGTGTGACTTGAAGGTTGAAATTATAAGAAATAAAGATGATAACTTTTTGTTGTCACAAGAACAAAGAGTTTAAAAGTTTGATCAATTTTATGACAAATTATATGAATATCTCTTATGATTTTAACACTCAATTAAGAAAAATAGAATTGAGTCTACTTTTGATGAGCTTCATCTAACCTGACATATTATTTGTTGCGTGTCAGATGAATGTCTAGATACACAATTTTAATGAAAGGAGATGAGAGATATCATGAATTATGAAATCATATAAAGTGGATTTTTTTGTTGTATTAGAAGAATATAATGATGTTAAATGAATTTTGAATTCAGATGAGAAAAAAATTCACTAATGGTTAAACCTCACCCTTGGTGGTGAGATGATATTTTTGAGAGAACTACAATACAAATTTATAGACTTACTGTAAAATTAGAGTTGGCTGAAAATGAGACTAAGTGGTTAACAAACTTCTTAGCAAATTTACCCATTGGGCATGAGCTCAATGATGTTTGTGTTTATGTAATAAGATTGCTAAGTGACAATAACTATTGTAAAGAGTAAAACTTTCAATGGTAAGAGCAGACACTTGTGTTTGTGACATAAAGTTATTTAGTAGCTACTAAGAGATGAAATAAGATATACTGATCAGTTATGCGAGACCAAAAGTAAATTTGGCTAATTCTTTGACTAGACATGCATGTAGGAAGGAAATAAATCTTTCACACATCGAGGGGAAATGAACTTAAGTCGATTGAAATTAATAGTGACGGTAACCCAACCTTTGTGATTGGAGATCCTATGAAGAAGGTTCATATGGGTAATAACAAGTCATCTATTAATTCTGCTAGTACTAATATTTCAGTCCTTTCTTATGGTGTAAGTGTAAAAGTGCTAGAATGCATTGATGGAAAGGTTGAGCGAAGCTCTTAATGATTTTCACAGCCCTTAAGGGTGGTGTATTCATTGCAGATACACTTGATGAAATTATCTATATAAGTGTGGAGTGGGGCCGCTCCTATGAGATCTTGGAAAAATCTCTTGAGCACTCATGAACACCAGGTACGCGCACGATCGAAAACGCACACAACGACGTTAATAGCAGAAATTGTGGGGGTGTGATGTGATTGATAAGATCTCTAGCTTACAATAAGAGTTTATTAGTTCATAGAAGCTATATGCTTCTCCACTGACTCTGTAAGTTATATCTTATCTATCTAGATCTGATTCATAGTCTAAAAGACACCAGACTCAAAGCATTTATACTCATATGTGTAACCCATAACATTATTTTATTCAAAATATCTTTTTGAAATATGTGAGGGATTGTTGTAAAAAATGGAGTATTTCAAAAAGAATATTTTAAATTGTTGTGAAAATAATTTTAGAAAAATAATTAAATTATTTTCATACTTATCTGACATAGTGAGAATTATGTTTGTTATATATATATTTATCTGTTTATTTTAAATTTAATTATTATCTTATTTTTATAACTAACCATCACCCACTATCTCCACTATTCCATGATCAGATTTGCTATAATTATCCTTTTATATTTAATTATAAATTAATTGTCCCTTTTTGAGATATTTATATTCCATATCTTGCTTTTGGTTTTGAGAACTCTAGCCTAATCTTTTGATATTGGGTTACACAACTTTTCTTTTCTTGCTGTTATGTGACTTGGGTTTTATCCTAGAAATGCCTGTTTTATCATAGGAAGAAAGTCGTTAATCTTTCCTTAAAGACAATGTCAACCAGAACACGCTCAGACTATATTTTCCTAATAATTTCCTCAATTTTCCAACAATAATTAAATTTAGTTTTTCTTCGAAAGGTATGTCTAAAATTTGCATTTAATAATAGACTTTGACAGGGGCAGTCGACCTCTTTAAAGATCGATTGCGTGACCCCAAAAATTTTTTTAACTTTCGTGTAAGAATGAAAAAAAAAATAATAAGCACAAAAAAGATACACAAATGTGTGTAAAAAAAGTCGAGCTCCTAAGAGGTTGATTATCTGGTAGCATCACCCCTTAATAATTAACATGAAATATCTATATATATTCAAATGCTAAGGAGTACGACATTAACACTTCTAAATTTTTTACTTGCTTGATTCTTTGTTTGTTAAGTAAGATTGTCTGATTTTGATTAGTTCTACCTATCAATACTAAATGAACATTTTTGTTTGGCCAAGTTAGAATCCAACTAAACAAGAGATCCGGATCTTGCGTCCCAACATCAGCAGGTAAACTAGTTGAGAAAGTAATTGGCTTTAATTTGGTAACCTTCATAGAAAACAAAAACGAAAATGATGCGATTAATGAATATGGCTGATTTAACATTACTAGAATATTGTTTTTAATGAATTGTCAATAAAATTTTCTTGGGCTTACCTAATTGCGTTGAATGCTTATTATGTCACATTTATATCCGTCATTTTATTATGACGCACAGGTTGCACATTTCTACTTTTTAATTTTGTGAATCTCTATTATATATGGAAAAGATACATGTGATATTATTCTTATTTTAAAGATATTATTGTGTATTTTTTTATATTTTATATTTTTTTCGTCTGTTTATTTTCAATTTCAAATTATATTTTTTCATATAATAACTATAATTTTATTTATAGTATAATAATAAAGACAACTAAATTGATGTTAAACTACAAGAGCCTGATTTTATGCTTAATAAGTCAAACCAACTAAGAATTTTATATGTAAAAAATATATATTGTAGTTAAAATTAAGAGAAAATTAAGTTAATTGTAATGATTATTTGAACTTATTGTAACTGATTGCAGTGATTGCGATTATTTAAATCTTATGAATTATAATAATTTGATTCTTAAATATGACAATTTTTTTTTTAAAAACTATACCCAGATAAAGGCAGTGCACAAGCTTTAAATTATTATACTTGTTTTCTTAAAATAAAGTTTTAAGTTAGAATCTTACAAATGAAGAAAATTACAATTAGAAGAATCTTAGACTTTTGTGATTCAATTTAATTTGAATTAAATTAATCAAAATTTATTAAATTTTCAAATAATGCTGGTTTATTATGTCAGGAAACTCATAATATATATATATATATAAACACACACATATATATTCAAATTTGCAAAAACTTTTTAATTCTAGTAGTTAAAATTTAAACTTGTAATTATACTCCTAAGTTTATCTATGAATTTTCTTCCTCTTCATATTAATCTCAGTACACCACATTCATTATTTGTTAGGAGAGAAAATCTTAAACATACGGCGTGGTATAAAAATTATAAAATTTCACCCATGTTCAATATTTATGAGTTTAATTAATGATGAGAACTTAAGTGAAAACTTAAGAATCAAATGTAAGATTAGTTGAAGTAAATGGAGATAAATTATAGAATTTGATTCTATACTCTATTCTCAATCTCTCAACTTGTTATCCTGACATCTTCTTTTATTTGGAATCAGATTTTCTTTTGTAGTAGAATAACCAATTTTTTTTGTCATTCGTTTGATTGATACTCAGACAATTAATAATTAATTTTTAAAAAATATTTTATTATTAATTGTTTAATGGTACAATGCAAGTGAGAAAATTGGTAATTCTTATGCTTGAGTCAATCTGGTTGTCATTTATTTGATATTTGGCTTTGTAATATTTAAGTGTAATATGAAATATAAGTTTAAATAAATTTTAAAGATAATTAGTGTAATTACTTTAAATTTTTTTCTCTGCTCGAATTTAGATCGAACGGCTGTGATTTGTCTGGACTATGATTATTGTATCGTTCGTGAAGTATCCCTTCAGTCAGCGTAGTGCGTAAGATCTCCGAACAATCAGTCGCCAGATAATCGCAGAAGGCAGTCGGAGGGGAACCGACTCCGGCGGAGGAATGGCCGGAGACGTCGTCGTGGTTTTCGATTTTGATCGGACGATACTCGACGATGATAGTGATAGATGGGTCGTGACACAGATGGGTCTCACGCAGATTTTCAACGAGCTTCGTAATGCCCTGCCTTGGACCTCTCTCATGGTTTATGCTCCCTCTCTCATAATTTCGATGTGTTGTTTGACTATCAAAATATTACGAAGGATTAAGAAATATACTTATAATATCTGTCTCTCTTTACTGCAAAAAGTAGAAAGAACTTGAAGGCCAGGGAGGGATTCTTTTTCCGTTTTACGTTTTCTATAGCCTATTAATAAGGTCGGAAAGTTTACTATTTCCCTTTGGCGTTTCAAGTAGAGGTTTTCTGTAATTTTTAGCTTCATTATTTGTTATCTTGAATCGCATTTGAAAGAAGTGAAAGGGTAATCAGAAATTTAGGCTTTTGAAATGGATGAATCTTCAGAATCATTCAATTGCTTTCTTGACTACTTAAAATGTCAAATCGATAGGATAGGATGATGAAGGAACTCCACTCGCAAGGGATTAGCACGAAGGACGTCGCAGAGTGCCTGAAAAGGGCCTTATTGCATCCAAGCATCATTGCAGCTATAAAATCAGCTTATGCTCTAGGGTAAGTTTCTTGATCATAATCATTGGTCCCTCAATTCGCTTCCTTTCAAATCACTGTGCTAATTGACATAGCTACAATGTTGCCAATGTGTTCATTTCAGATGTGACTTGAGGATAATTAGCGATGCAAATATGTTTTTCATTGAGACAATACTGGAGCATCATGGTGTATTAGGGTGCTTTACGCAGGTTAATACAAACCCAACTTTTGTAGATGAAGACGGACGTCTTCATATCACTCCGTTCCATGATTCAAGCTTGTCTCCCCATAGTTGTCATTTGTGCCCTTCAAATATGTGCAAGGTATTCCTTCAACGTCATTGTTCTTCACCATTCTACGTTACTATTACATATATAATTTCCTACCCCTGTGGACAATGACGCGGTGTCGTAGCAATTGACTACTTGATTGAGTTGAGTGGTTGCTTGTTCCATAAGAGTTATAGGTTAACTGGAGTAGGTGCAGTATAAATGCAGGGTTAACTGGCTTATTTTCACTTGAACTGCCTCCTATGTCTTATTTACTCTCAAAACACATAATTGGTAATCAGCAGAAGGGTTACCCAACATTTGAAGTAATTAATTACCTAATTTTGCATCTAGAAAATGTCAATCATCTGTAGTCCTATATTTTGAAACTTGAAACCAGTTTGATTAGTAAATTTTAACAAGCATGACAATAGCAGAAGCAGAATATGTGGGAGGGATCCTTTGCTTACTGGAATTCTATGACAGTTGTAAAAGTTTTCTTTCTTTTTCTTTTTTACCTTTTCAAAAACTCTTTCTGGCATATTTAAATTGATTAGATAGCAGAATGGCGCGAAAGTAGTAGGTAGGTTGCTTCAAGAATTTATATTACAGTATCAAATCCTCGTTTTTTTTTTTTTTTCCCATTCAGTGAGTGAAACAGCAGTGACCTGCTGATACTTGAATGCGGATGTTGTTGATCAGATCTGTCACCACTCACCGGTGCTCATGAATACTTAGCATTTAGGTTAGTTAGAGGAAAATTTGTCTTAATTGCTGCATGCTTAAAATCCATGGACAAGTCTTAAGTGTGAATTCAGTTCTCATTCCCCTTGGAAAGATCCATTGCCAACCTTCCAACTTTTCTTTCTTTGATTGAGTTTTCCATTCCAGTGTCTTATTTCACATAGCATTGGTTATTATAACCACCATTTCAGGGTTTAGAGATTGATCGAATCCGAGGTTCTTTACCTGAAAAAAAGAGAAGATTCATCTACATTGGAGATGGGTCTGGTGATTATTGCCCAACTTCGAAGCTGAAGGGAGGTGATTTTGTGATGCCAAGGAAGAACTATCCTCTATGGAACAAAATTTGCAAGAGCCCAGAACTAGTGAATGCAGAAGTTCATGAGTGGAGCAGTGGGGAGGAGTTGGAGAGGATCCTACTAAACCTTATCAGGAAAATGGGAAATGTAGAAGACACTGCAAGCAATTGTTGTTCCGGGAACTCATCTGATTGCTTTGAGAGGGTTCAATTCTCCACCCAAGATGCATTCTCTGAGACACTTCCTGTTCCCCTCCAGCGATTGTAGGACTGATCATTGTTAGTAGAAGGCTGCCCAATGCTTCTAACACGCATTGCTTTTCATGTGTAACTTCTTGGTATGATTATGAACAGAAAAAAGAGGTTAATGATTCTATTAGGGGAAAAGAAAAACCTCATGATGTAGATTGGTAAATTGATATCCTAACTTCTCAAATACTTGACAATTTTACCTTTAAAAAATTGAGATATGTATATATAATCATATCTTTATATTATTTAAGTTAAATTATCTTTTGAATATTTATAATTTTTCTTAATTTTTAATTGGGTTCTTATAGTTTAAAAGTTTGCAATCAGATTTTATAGTTTTAAAAAATTTTGATCTAGTCCCTACTATTAAATGTTGATCAATAATTTACTAAATTTTGCTGAGGCTACCAATTATGTACCATCTTAATACTTTAATACTATGCCAATCTATATAATAGACTAAAATAAATCCACTTTCATAAATTTAATACACAAATTTAATATCCATTCTTGATGATATAATATGATGTCATGCAATTAAAATTTTTTATTTTTATATTTTGTTAATTCTCTAATTCAAAATTTAATTGCATGATTAATGTATGAATTAAAAAAATTAAAATTCAAAATTTATGATTTGATTACATGCTTAATTAATACGTAGATTAATATTGACTTGATTCTTGCCAATCAATTGTCTTTATTTTATGATATAGTTTTTTATTTAAGCAAATTCAACTAATGCTTTGACATATCCCCTTCAAACCTCTCACTCTCTCTCTGTAAAACCCTAAATCGAACAAGATTTTACAACCACACTTTAATATTATAGATGGTCGTGACGAGATCAAAAGTCAAGGCTTTGACTTTAGAAATGTCAGATCTCGCCACCTTCCTCTATGAGGAAATATTGTTCTTCATCATCACTAAGCTTCCCATAGATGAAGTAGTGAGAACAAATATCCTTTCACGGAGATGGAAGCCACTTTGGCGGCATATCACTCGCCTTGAGATTGATAGGGAGAGAATGATCATGCCATTATCTCAAAGGCAAAACTCATTCAAAGCCCAGGATCTAATGTCCACTTTCAACCAAGCCATTCAGAGAAAACTTAAATGGTACAGCCTAATGGTTGCTCTCTTATTAACGCGTCACTCAGGTGACATTCATAATTGTCATTTCATCCATTTCCCATACAACATCGCTTGTGAAGAAGTTGTGTCATGGATAATACATAATGAAAAATAAGAACATCAAATATCTTAGCCTCTAGTGTCAGTTTTTTGACATTGGAAGCAACCAAAACTCACTTGAGAATTTAGACAATGCAGAAAAATTAACCAAGCCCAATTTTTCTACCCAGATCTTTGTGTAATTGAGTTCACTCCAATTCATCAACTATGCATTCAGTAGTGCAACTCCATTCTAGGATGCGAAAATCTTAGAACCCTGGTGTTGAAGATTGTGTATGTCGTTGATGCAATCCTTTACGAGATTTTGAAGAACTACATGTGGTTGGAACTGTACGGGGTTGGAGGTTTTCGGTCTCATTGTACATGTCAATATTGTAATTAATGTAGTTATTAATGACTTATAAGTGCCTACTAACCCAAAATTAATATACGAAATTTTCAATTAAATGTTTTTTATATTAAATGTAATTAAATATTTTCTATAGTAATAGAAAATTCTTTTTTAGGATGCAATAGAATATAAGAAATCTTTACAAATTTGTCAACCCCGAAAATGTCTCTTATGATAATTAAATGTCTATTAAATGTTTTCTTCCATATTAATATTAATATTAATTTCATGTTTAATAAAGAATATAGGAACATATTTGTCAACTCTATAATTGAAAATGTCTCTTATAGTAATTAAATGTCACTTAAATGTATTCTTCCATAATATTAACATTAATTTCATATTTAATGCAAAATATAGTAAATTTTCACAGATTTGACAACCATGTAATTGTAAATAGTAATGTCTTATAATTGCCTACTAAGTTGAAATTAATATTCTAAATTTCTAATTAAATCTTTCTGTCATATTAAATGTAATTGAATATAATTAAATGTAATTAATTCATATTTAATACAGAATATTGAAAATTTTCACAAATTTGTCAACTATGTAATTAATATACTTAATCTAATTATGAATTTCATATTTAATGCAGAATATCAAAGATCATAACAAATTTGTCAATCCAATAATTAAAGTAAATAATAATGGCTTATAATTATCTACTAATTTGAAATTAATATATCAATTTCCAATTAAATGCTTTCTTTAATATTAAATGTAGTTAAATGTAATTAATTTACATTTAATGCAGAATGTCAAAAATCTTCACAGATTTGTCAATCTTGTAATTAATATAATTAATTTAATTAGTAATGACTTATTACGTGCAATCAAGATTATTAATTCATTAGCTAATTTTGATATATAAATACTCAGCTTGGAACAATGTCAATAAAGATGAACTAATAAGGTACAAATATAATAGAGAGAGATTTGTAGAGAAATATAGGAAGAGCAATGCTATATCAAGGAATGAAGAATTTCGTTATGCTTATTGTAATAGTTTCAACACTGCACCGTGTATCTATTTCATCTAACTTTTCGGTTAGCCAACAATATAGTCTAGAAATGTGGTAATTTGCTTTAGTTAATTTCTATAATTTCTCTAACATCATATACTCCGCAACATTTTTTTTCTTATTGTGGAAAAGCATGATCGATAGTTAACAATCAAGCTATACCTTTTTCCAGTATTGCTTGACATTACAACCCATGAATTAATTTGGTTTAGATTTCATTTGTAGACTCCATAGAAATAATAAAAGTTATCTCATTGTCTTTTTTTTTTTCCGTTCTATATAAACACGACGTAGGTCCTCATTTAGACCAAAGAATTCTACAAACGATCTTAACAATTGTAATTTGGTTATCTCTGAAAGTCTCATATATCACTCTTTAAGGTTTTCAAGTATTAGTGTTTAGGTTACGTTATTAGATAAACATTGTAAGAAAACTCATGAAAGAAAAAAAGTTGCAATATTTCCAGCACTTCAACAAGTATCTACTTGAACTATCTTTTCAGTTATAGACAATTGTTATATAAAAATGTAATCACATATTTTATAAAATTTGTATATACCCAGATGCTTTGCAACATGCATTTTCTTATTCTCCAAGAGCAAGATCCATAATTTTTATTTGCATCAAGTGGGATAACATCTCTTTTACGTTCAGGTAAAGAATTGCTCATTCTCGATTCTACATTCCCTTAAAAATTACTGAAGACTCAAGTTGTAATATCAAACAAGGAGGTGACCTTGAAAATTATTTATATGGGATGAGACACCCATGATTAATAAAATGTGTTTTGAAGCTCTTAACAAAACTCTAAGGGATTTGATGAGTTTTTTAATAATTTGAGTTATATTCAACCTTTTGGTGGCAAAGTCATTGTGTTTGGTGGAGACTTTAGACAAATATTATCAGTCATACCAGGAGTAAGTAGACAAGAGATTGTATTTTTCACAATTTTCTTACATTTGGAATCATTGCAAAGTTATGCATTTGACTTAGAACATGTGACTCCAATAATCTAAATCAATATTTGATGCTGATCAAATCAAGTCATTTTTTGATAGCATCATTAGTGTTAGTGACGGAACTATGAATTCTGAAAATATTGGTAAGACAACTATTGAAAATTTTGATTACTTACTAATCAGTATTGTTGATGATCTTGTATCTTTGATTATGAAAAACACATATTATGATCTCATGAACAATTTAAATAGTTTGGGTTACTTCAAAGAAAGAGCAATCCTTGCTCCAAAAATAAAAGATGTTGACACCATAAAGGAATACATGTTATTTTTACTTCCGGAAGAAGAATAAGAATATTTAAGTTCTAATAATATTTGTAAAGCAGATGCAAATACTAATACTATAATACCCTAGGTATTACAACGCTGTAAGAGAATGAAAGTTGAGCGTATGGAAAATTTTCATGAATAAAATAGTACTCGAGGGGAAATTTATAAACCGTATTTGTTTATTTAAATGATTTTGTTACTTGCCTTAAAGGTGCGTGAAGTGCTTTGATGTGTATATCGTGTGATGTGTTTTAAGGACTAAAACAAAATGGGATTATGATTGGGGTTGTCTAGTCAAGGATGCCAAGCATGAGCTTGTTGTACATGTGTTAATTGGATGAGAACAAGCCAACTGAAAAATAAATTAATTAATTAAGTAATATGGTAAATTAAATAATAAGAAAGTTCTAATTCAACAATCAATCAAAATTCAAATTAAAATGAATTATAAGGCTCCTACCTAAACCCTAGTCGTCCCACTCTTCCACAAAAAGGAAACCCTAGGCGCCCACACTTAAAGGAACATCCTAGAGAAAAACTTAGGTGTCTAAACAAAACATAGTTGTCTCCTCTTTTCTCTCTTTCAAAGACACAAGAACCCTAGATGCCATATGTCCGCACATAGAACTCAAGGAACACATCTCTCATGGTCTTTCCCGATGTCGAAAAATTTCAAGAAACAAAGGTAAGAATTAGAAAACTTGAATTATCATATTTTTGCTTCTTATGAAAATTAAATTAGTCATAATTCCCTCAATAGAACTCTGTTTTTAACGAACTAGATATCACTAGAACGCTCTTTGAGTCTATTTTCTAACTCATTTGAAAATTTTTTACCGTTTGGGAGATATGAGCAAAACAGTGACCAAAGGTTAGAAGTAATAAGAAGCAGTTTTCTTGTTTCATGATTTTAACTTCTTCTTGCAATCTTTGTGTGTTGTAGTTGTTGGGAGTAATCCCAAATTGTTTTATAACACATTCTCCCTCCATGTAACATACGAAACATGGTAGAGTAGCATTGGAATTCAGGTGAGAGAACTTAGTCTTTTCTTGTTTATTTTCTTTCTAGGACTTTTTTTAGAAAATTTATGATGTAGTGACAATATGATGAGTGTGTATAAAACTCCCACATGCTTACGATTTGAACAAGCATATCTCGTGTGTAAATGATGTATGCGAATAGTATAGGGGAATGTATGCCGAATGTTGGGTATATGTGAAGAATTGTATATGAGTATAGATAGTTATACATGAATATAGATAATTATATATGAATAGTTATGCATGAATGTGAATAATTGTACATGAATGTGAATGGTGAAAGCATATGGTGATATTATGTATGAATGATGAATGTGGGTGGATGACCTCACCCTAACCTTACTTTAACATCATATATCGTGTTATTTGTGTGAATAGGAAAGTATCCCTATAATTTTAGGGTAAATGTAACTAGGATCGTTACATATGAACATGATTCCATTCGTATGATAATGGTAATGAGATGATCATGATGTCGTTATGTGTGCATACAAATAGTATTTTATATATGTTATATGAATGGCATGGAAACCAAGTACGATCTCCCTGATTGCATGTCTGTATGGAATACTTGTTTCTATGTTGATTATGTATTTATATATACATATGCAAATTGGTTGTGTGGTGCGTGTTATGGAAATGATTTAGTTGTGTGATATGCACGTTTGGCTTGTTTGTATGTTGTGTTTGTGATGCCAGATCGTGATAAATGTAGCCTTCGGGAGATATGAAAATGATACAAAAAAATTCATATTCTTACCTCTGATTACTATCCCTCTGAATAACAATGAAATGTGCATGGCGAGTTACAAGGTTTATATATGAGACCATATGCTAGAGTAGGAACCTTATGAAATAAATGATGACAAACTGTTTCCAAATTTGGCGTCTATACTATAGTATGTGTAGAGATTTGAATTATGAGCATGAGGCTATGGCTGAGGGAGGAAGAAATCATGAGGAAGAATGTTGAGGATATGAAACATACATTATCGGGGTTAACATAGGTATAAAATTTGTGGTACAACCACGTGAGACGAAATAAAGGGAGATACTGAAATGGCAAGTTGAGCCATGTGATATAAATTCGTATCTCACATGTAGACATACATGGTGAGAACGTGAGACGAAATAAGGGTGTACAATAAGATGATACGATGTGGATGGGGTGATGTAGTGAGAATGAACACACGGACGGTGCTTGATTTTGTGATTGCTTAGTTTTGATATGTGTTGAGCTTGTGTGGTCATATAATGACTTGTGTTTAGCTTGTGTGGTAAACGTAATTGTGATATCTGTGTATGTTGGCTATTCCGTTTTGATGATGCTATGTAGTCAGTCATGCATTATAACCATGTGTTTTTAGTATGCATAGTCATACGTATATGAGGTAAGGCTATATTGGTAAGTCAATAGATTAGACTCACCCCCTCATAGTTTCAGGTACCAAAGATTGACTAGCCGACGTTACACGTGTCAAGGATACCTCATCTTTCTTCGGGGTATGGTAATTTGTCTATTTTGTTCTGTGGTAAAAATCTTAGAAAGCTATGTAATCGAGTAGCTCATGTAACGTTGCATAGAGGGGTTTAATTATAAATGATTAATTGGAATCATTTAATTATAGTGTATTACTAACACATTTACGTGTTTTCCTGAAAGAAAAACGTTATTTCACATTATCTCTTGCATTTGAAATCAAACTAATTAGATATATAGAATTCGTGGAATAACTATGTTAGGTTTAAGGAAATCTTATGCTTATGGTGGTGTGAGTTTAGGCACCGTCTACGCCGATCACGAGCTCAAAAGTGGGTCATGACAGATATAATGTATGATCTCTACATACGAAAATCATCAGATTGTCCAGTGTTTCAAACCATTCCAAACCATGAACTAAAGTTGAAAATTGGTGCTCCAATACTGTTACTTAGAAATATTGAGAAATCAATGAGTCTTTGTAATAGTAGTAGATTGATTATGTCTTAACTTAGTAAATATGTCATCAAAGTAACAATTATCTTTAGAAAAAATATTGGAGAAAAAGTCATGATTCTCAAGATAATAATTATTCCATCATATTCAAGATTGTCTTTTCATCTTAAAAGACGTTAATTTCCAATAACATTGTACTTTGTAATAACAATCAATAAAAGTCAAGGTCAATTACTTTTAGCAATTGACTTGTATCTAGCAAGTCCAGTCTTTACACATGAACAACTATATATAGTAGTTTCAAGCAAGGTTTGAAAAGTAAGATCAATCATTGAACCGGTTGAGTCACCAATTCAAGGGTCAATGGTCGAACCGTAGTCGAATCACAGTCAAACTGCTACTTAAAATATATCAAAATATTTAAATATATAATTAGAAATATTTTAATATTTTATATAATTATAAAAATTGTGAATAAAATATGCTTGTTATTAAATGAAAAAGTGAGTAAAGTCAAAGAGAGAGAAAAAGAAGAAGTGAATGAATGGGAGAGTGAGAGTCCCAAAGGTACTTTTGAAAATGAGTAAGTTATCATCCAAAAAAGCTCCCCCTTTCCTTTTGGGGACCAAGGTTCTCTCCTTAGTTTTTAGCCTCCTTAGCCCACCTCCATCTTTGGATGAGTGGGCCACTCATCCAACGATGGACGTGGGTTAAGGAGAGGGTTCAGCCTCCTTAGCCCGCATTCACTTCCTTACCCCTTCCTTTTGTCACTTCCTTTTCTTCCCTTCCATTTCTCTCTCTCACACACACATACACATACACACATACACACCACATGTCTTCTTGTTTTGTATCCCACTCTCAATACTGAGGCAAAACAAAAAATTTCTCTCTTTCTGCGAATCACCTAGCTTTTTCTTCTTCGGCCATCCACCAGTTGCCATTTTCAGTTCTCCGTTTATCTTATTTAGTTCTTCTTCTTTGGTTGTTGTAATACTCATGAAAGATAGAATATAAATGTGTGTTTGCGAACTACGATTATTATTTCAGTATATGATACTATTTACCTATATAATACTATTCATGTATACGGTACCGTTCACATATACAATTGAAATATCAAGTATTATATGTAGTTTGAGCATTAGAGGAAACTAGAAAGAAATTCGTAAGAGAAAATGATGTTTTAAGCGAGAAAATACCCTCAGGGACTAAAATGAAAGGACTGAATTGAATAGAAACTTAAAGGTTTAAGGAGAAAGGTAGTTTTTCCCTTTAAGTTCCTAATAGTAAAACTGCCTTCGACTTCCTGTAATAACACAGTAAACTAAATGATTAAAGTGTATAGTAAATTGAATTATTTTAATATAAATGTCATTTTCATAAACAGTAAATTGAGTATTTTATTAGTGCATAGTGTCAAATAGCACCATTGACTTTTTTTATAAATAGATCTTTCTATTTCACTTCTAAACTCATACCTTTAAATTCTCTTTTTCTTTCTCCTTAAACTTCTCTTACTCCAGTGCTAGGTCTCTGAGATTTTAGGCCTTTTATTTTAAGCTTAGATCCGAGATGAGGATACTATGCTATTTTTATGTCTTTCAAATTTTAAAATTATATTCTTAAGTATACTCTATGGTTGCGGCTTTGGTTGATCCTCCACATCACAAAAGAACTATTCTTAATTGCTTATATGTATTTTGAATATCTGATTACGAAAATAGAATGTAAACTGTGAAAAATATATGTTTAGAAAAGTTCTAGCTAAGGAAAGGCCTAGTACTTAAGTGTGTCCAGTGCGACCCTTCATTCTTTCTTGGGAATTTACTTGGTGTACTCTTTTACATATTGTATTCACTATTTCTATTATGAATAGTAATCGTACATATGAATAGTAGCCGTAGGTATGAATAGTAATTATACGTATAAATAGTAACCATACATATGAATAGTACCATATGTATGAACAATATCTGTACGAAAACAACCCTAACTTGTTTTCTCTAACCTTCATGAAAATCGCCATAGTAGAACACTGAAATTTACTTGTGTGTTCTTGTCTGTAATGACTTAGAGAAGTGATACTCGAACGGAATCTATGTGAGTGAAACGACCCCATTTTAATAGGGTTTTAGAATTATTAGTGATAAAAAGTATGTTGTAGGACACTCCCAAGACTCAGGGGTAAACTGGATTCGGAGTGGTGAATCTAGGGAGGAAATTCAAATTAATCCAGAAATATGGATAAGATGAATTAAATATTTCAGGGTGATTTAAGTTTGAATCTTTCGAAGACAACTTAATTGTTATCTTGATTTGTAGTTTATAAACATGTGATATAGTTATATAAGATACCTGTCATATGAATGAATATTATATTGTACTTCTGATTATGATATGAAATACTTATTATTGATTGTGGTTGGACGGGATAATATCCCCTCTCACGGCAAGGCGAAAAATCCAGTTTAAAGGGTATCTTGACCAACGAGTATAGAGATAACGATTCTTTCGGTAGAGATATAGCCCATGTCAGTAATAGATCTATGAGATGCCCTAGCTGAGAGGATGAGACTGTGCATCATAACAGAATTAAACAAATTTGGTGAGCTAGCCTATGTGTGCTCTTCAGGATATATTGCTATTGATGAGTACAAAATTTCGTTGGATGAATTGGATGACTTGGTATCTTTTAGTGTATAATTTCTAACTATGTTTATTGATTGAGTTTGAGCCTTCAGGTATACTTGCATGACTGGTGATGTTTTTAAATTTTATTAACGTGAGGCCGATTCACTCACTAATTCTTAATGCTCACACTCTCTATAAACTCTTTTTGTTCATATCAGGTTGTCGGCAAAGAATATGCGCCAGAATAGTAGATCACTTCAGATCTTCCGACTGTCGGATAGACCCTTCTTTTGTTGTAGATTATATTGCTCTGTAATTGTCTAGGACATCTAAGTTAGGGGTTTGGCATATTTGGCTTGTATTTTAGTTTAATAATATATTTCTTAGTAAGTATCTATTATTATATGTAAGTCATCTCTATGTATTATAAATAAGGAAATTTGATATATTTTCTTCATATTTATTTGATAAGAAAATGGTTATTTTTAACATGCAAAATAACTAATAATTTAACTCGCGGGTAGAAATTATGGAAGGGCTTATAGTGATGGGAGATTCATCATTGTGCCAGTCATGTGCCCAAGTAACGGGTCGTGACAAAGTAATGTAATACCTGTGAAAAATAGAATATAAATGTGTGTTTGCGAACTACGTTTACTATTCCAGTATATGGTACTATTCACATGTATAATACTATTCACGTATATGGTGTTCACATATACAATCGAAATATCGAGTATTAGATGTAGTTTGGGCATAAAAGGAAACTAGAAAGAAATTCGTAAGAGGAAATGACGTTTTATGTGAGTAAATACCCTCAAGAACTAAATAAAATGACTTTTTGAAAAGAAACTTAAAGGTTTAAGGAGAAATAATTGTTTTCCTTTAAGTACCATATACTGAAGCAGTAACCGTAGTTCGCAAACACATATTTCTATTTTTTACGGGTATTACATTACTTTGTCACGACCCATTACTTGGGCACATGACCTGCATAATGATAAATCTCCCATCACTGTAAGCTTTTCTTAGGTGAATAACTTGGCCTTATAAAGCCCTTACTAACAAGTCCTGTAACTGAGCCTTAAGCTCTTTTAACTTCGATCGCGCCATCCAATAAGGCGGTATAGAAATTAGGCGGGTCTTTGGAGCCAACTCTATCTAGAACTCAATCTCTCGATTTGGGGCTACACCTGGTAGATCATCTGGGAAGACGTCCATAAACACTTGGACTACTAGAACATCCTCTACTTTTAGTTCTTCCTTTTTAATATCCTTAACAAATGCCAAGTATCCTTGATAGCTCTTTTGCAATATGCATCAATCACACATTAAGGATATGAGGTTTCTTGGAATCTCACTTCGTTCACCTTGAAATACGAAGGAGGGTTCCCTCGAAATATTGAACTTAATAGTCTTATTATAGCAATCCAGGGTAGCATGACAAGATGCCATTCGATCCATGCCTAAGATAATGTCGAAGTATACCATATCCAATAGTATTAGGTCTACCATCGTATTTACTTCTCTGATTTTCACTTTGCAAGCGCAGTATTCTCATTTTATTAGGAGGGTGCCTCATGGAGGCGTAGTTACTAAGAACGGACATTCTAATTTAACAACTTTTTGCGTAAAGTTCTTAGCAAAGAACGGTAACACATAGGAATGTGTAGAGCCAGAGTTAAATAAAACATGTGCAAAGTTTGATTCAATAAAAAAGGTACCTGCTACCACCGTATTGGACACCTGAGCATCCTGACAAGTTAAGGCGAACACTTGAGCAGTCCCTCAGCCTGCTGAAGCTTGACCCCTCTGCCAGTGCCTCTTCCGATTCCATTGCCTCCTACAGTTTCTGGAGCTCGATTGGCAATGATAGCTTTCGATTGATAAGGGTGTATAGATCCTTGGCCGGATCTCATGTGAAATTGAGGGCAATCTCTCTTGAAATGGCCCTGTTAATCACATTAGAAACAAACCCTAGTGTTGTTGCCAAAACAAGCTCTGAAATGGTTTATTTCACTCTTAGGGCACCAAGGCTTTTTTTGAACCCCTGTACTACCCTGGTAACACTGTGATGCACTGGCGGTAGAGGGTACATGTCCAGCAATTTTAGTGGGTGCAAAACTTCCTCCGCAGCCATGTGATTTCTCATTTTGTTTTCTTTTTCGCTTGTTATTCCAATTCTCTTTGCGCATATCTCTTTCTTCCATCATACGAGCGATGTCAATGGCTTCTGTGTAAGATAAAAAGTCTCGTATCCATAATCCCATTCTCAAAAATAAGTATTCTCAAAGGCCGACAATGAAACGTCGAATCCTTTGTTTCTCATCTAGAACCATGTGAGTAGCATATTTAAACAACTCTACAAATAGATTGTCATATTCATCGATGATCTATGCTCATTGTCGAAGTGTTTCAAACTAGTTCATCTTTGTTCTTATACACTTTTTGGGATAAATTGGTCCCGAAAAATCCTTTTAAAGTCCTTCCATTTGAGGGATGGGGCATTACTAGCCATGCCCTTTTTCCATGTTCACCACCAGTGGTCCACCTTATGTCTTAATTGAAAGATAACAAGGATTACCCTTCGGGGTTCAAGACACTCTAACATATCAAGGATTTTCTCATAGTTATCCAAAAAATGTTGTGGGTCTTCATTGGCTTCTCCTGCGAATGTTGGTGGATTCAGCTTCATGAATTCTAAGGTCTTGACCTCTGCCCTAACCCATTCTTGAGGAGGAGGTGGGGGGTGACATCTGTTGTGTCTCTTACACTCTTGTGGCATATACTGATGCCTATGAGTCGTCTTCAGACGATCGTCTTGCCAGAAGTTCCTTCAGCCCATCTACCTCATTTTGCATTACAGCTAGTGCTTTCATTACCACAGCTGCATCAATTTATGGTGGTACTCCATCATCTCTCCTAGGGTTTATAGTGGGTATCTCCCAATGCTTACTAGTTCGATGATGTTCACGCCAAGATTACCTTTCTATTCATACAATCAATACTTCTTTGTTGTTGATTGCAGACGCATTGGGTGGACTAATAGAAGAATCTACCTATCCTCGAAGTCATTGCTACATTATTATGTTTAGCTAACTTCTCTAGGTCCTCTATCATCTTCTTCAGATTTTTCACCTTATGCTTTAGACAAGCGATTTTGTCTTCCGACGTATGGCCCGTGTTAATCTCCTTAGTTTCCTCATTCTTCTTATTCTTCTCCTTTTGATTATCTTGAGATCCCTTGAGAGGTCTTTTACCCTTATCGTTACCTAAACTCAAGTTTAAGTCGAGATCTTCTTCCTTGGTCTCCATTGTGAGATCAATAAACTTCTTTGTGGCCATGATTTGCAAGATTTAGAAACTTTCGTAGGAATATGAGGAGAGAGGAATGCTAGAAAGTTTTAGGCTCAGAGATAATTAATAGAGAGATACCCACTATAAACCCTGGAAAAGGTGGTGGAGTACTACCACAAATCGATGCAGTTGTAGTAATGGAAGCACTAGCTGCGATGCAAAATGAGGTATGTAGGCTGAAAGAACTTCTAGTAGGATGGTTATCTGAAGATGACTCACAGGCATCAGTACATGCCACAAGAGTGCAAGAGATACAAGAGATGCCTCCCTCACCTCCCCCTCAAGAATGGGTTAGGGCAGAGGTCAAGACCTCAAAATTCATGAAGTTGAATATGTCAACATTCACAAGAGAAGTCAATAAGGATCCATAACGTTTTCTGGATGACTGTGAGAAAATCTTTGATACGTTAGAGTACCCTGAACCTCGAAGAGTGACCCTTGTTACCTTTCAATTAAGAGGTAAGGCGGATCGCTGGTGGCGAACATGGAAGAAGGACATGGTCAGTAATGCCCCACCCTTTAAATAGAAGGACTATAAGAGGATTTTTCGAGACCAATTTATCTCGGAAAGCGTACGAGAAGCAAAGATGATCGTGAGACACCTCAACAAAGAGCGCGGGCTGTTGATGAATACGACAATATATTTGTGGAGATTTTTGAATATACTACTCATGGTCCTATATGAGAAACAAAGGATCTGACATTTCATTGTAGGCCTTCGAGAGTCCCTATTTTCGAGAGTGGGATTACGGATATGAGACTTTTCATCTTACACAAAAGCCGTCAACATTGCTTGTATAATGGAAGAAAGAGATATGCGCAAGGAGAATTGGAATAACAAGCAAAAAAGGAAATAAGATAAGAAGTCACATGGCCATAGAGGAAGTTCTGCACCCACTAAAATAGATGGATATGTACCCTCTACTGCCAGTGCATCACAACGTCAGTAGGGTAGTACAGGGGGTCAACAAAGGCCCTAGTTCCTAAGTGTGAAAGAAACCACTTCGGAGTTTGTTTTGGCAACAACGCTAGGGTTTGTTTCCAATGTGGTCAACAGGGCCACTTCAAGAGAGATTGCCTTCAACTCCACGTGAGATCCAGCCAAAGATCTGTACACCCTAATCAATCGGAGGCTACTATTGCCAATAGAGCCCCAATAACTGTAGGAGTCAATGGAACTAGAAGAGGCACTGGTAGAAGCCAAGGTGGCCAAGGTTAAGCTTAGCAGGCTGAGGGACAGCTTGAGTGTTCCCCTTAACCCATCAGGATGCTCAGGTTTCCAATACGGTGGTAGCAATTACCCTTTTGATTGAATCAAATTTTGTACATATTTTGTTTGACTCTGGCTCTACGTATTCCTATGTGTCACCATTCTTTGCTATAAACTTTATGCAAAAAGTTATTAGATTAGAATGTCCATTCTTAGTAACTATACTTATGAGAGGTACCCTCATAATAGAACGAGACTACCAAGCTTGCAAAGTGAAAATTGGAGAAGCAAATACGACGACAGACCTAATGCTGTTGGATATAGTAGACTTTGACATTATCTTAGGTATGGATTGGCTGGTATCTTGTCATGTCACCTTGGATTACTATAATAAGATAGTTAAGTTCAATATTTTGGAGGAACCTTCTTTCGTATTTTTAAGTGAAGACGGCAGACCTAATGCTGTTGGATATAGTAGACTTCGACATTATCTTAGGTATGGATTGGCTGGTATCTTGTCATGTCACCTTGGATTACTATAATAAGATAGTTAAGTTCAATATTTTGGAGGAACCCTCTTTTGTATTTTTAAGTGAACGAAGTGAGATTCCTAGAAACCTTATATCCTTAATGTGTGCTTGACGTTTATTACGAAAGGGTTATCAAGGATATTTGGCATTTGTTAAGGATCTCAAAGAGGAAGAACTGAAAGTGGAGGATGTTTTAGTAGTCTAAGAGTTTATAGATATCTTTTCAGATGATCTACCATGTGTACTCGCAGATCAAGAGATTGAGTTCTATATAGAGTTGACTCCAAAGACCTGCCCAATCTCTATACCCCTTTATTAGATGGTGCCATCAGAGTTAAAAAACTTAAGGTTCAGTTACAGGACTTGTTAGATAAAGGCTTTATAAGGCCAAGTTATTCACCTTGGGGACTTCTGTTCTGTTCGTGAAAAAGAAGGATGGATTGATGAGACTATGCATCGATTACAGGCAATTGAACAAAGTAACTATCAAATCGCATCGACGACCTCTTTGATCAGCTTTAGGGATCTAAATGTTTTTCAAAGATTGACATGAGGTCTAGTTATCACCAACTCAAGATCAAGGAGAAAGATGTGCCTAAAACAGCCTTCTGTACCAGATATGGGCATTACAAGTTCTTGGTAATGTTGTTTGGACTAACGAACGCACCAGCTACTTTTATAGATTTAATGAATAGGATTTTTAAACCCTTCTTGGACAAATTTATTATTGTCTTCATAGACAACATCTTGGTATACTCAAAGAATCCAGAGGAGCATGAACAACACCTTCGTGTTATGTTGCAGACGCTGAGAGATCATCAATTATATGCCAAATTCTCTTAATGCGAGTTTTGGATTGATAGCGTGACTTTCTTAAGACATGTGATCTCTAAGGATGACATCTAAGCAAACCCAAGAAAAGTAGAAGCGGTCAAAATATAGCCTAGACTAACCTCCGTCACAGAGATTCGCAGCTTCTTAGGATTGGCAGGATACTACCGTCATTTCATCCAAGATTTTTCCCCGTTAGTCGCCCCTCTCACATGACTGACTAGGAAAGGAGTAAAGTACTAGTGGGATGACGCTTGTGAAGAAAGCTTCCAAGAACTCAAGAAGAGGCTAATCTCTGCACCTATATTAGTCTTACCTTCAGGCTCCGGAGGTTTTATAGTGTATTGTGATGCATCGAGAGTGGGGTTGGGATGTGTCCTCATGCAGCATGGCCAGTAGTGGCATATGCATCAAGATAGCTCAAGAAACATGAACAAAACTACCCCATCCATGATTTAGAGATAGTAGCAGTAGTTTTCACCCTAAAGATATGGTGACATTATCTATACGGAGAAACCTGCAAAATCTACATTGACCATAAGAGTCTGAAATATATTTTTGACCAGAAGGACCTAAACCTGAGGCAGAGGAGATAGGTAGGATTACTAAAACATTACCATTGCAACATTCTTTACCATCCAGGCAAAGTGAATGTAGTGGCAGATACTTTAAGTTGAAAATCTATGGGTAATTTAGCCCATATAGCAGTGACAAAAAGATCATTCATCCAAGACCTACAGGAGCTAAAAACAAAATATGTTACTCTCGAGATTACAAAGACAAGATCATTCTTAACCCATATCAGGGCTAGATCTTCCCTTGTAGACTAGATACGAGTATCCCAGATGAAA
The DNA here is from genome assembly GCA_037074585.1 of Biancaea sappan. Taxonomy (NCBI): domain Eukaryota; kingdom Viridiplantae; phylum Streptophyta; class Magnoliopsida; order Fabales; family Fabaceae; genus Biancaea; species Biancaea sappan. Next base: position 82,317,553 of record CM073492.1, read on the forward strand.
GATCTTGAGCTTGTCCAAATTATAGACAAGGTGAAGAATGGTGAAGTAAATAGTTTCACACTTGACGGTGTGGAAGCCTTACGTTTTGAACAACGATTGTGTGTACCATATGTTGGAACTCTTAGACGGGACATCATGAAAGAAGGCCATAGTGCCGCATATGCTGTACATCCAAGTGCCACCAAGATGTATCAGGATTTGAAATAGATATGCTGGTGGAAAGAAATGAAATGAGACATAGCAGAGTTTGTATCTCGTTTAATCTATCAACAAGTTAAGGCTAAGCATCTAAAGCTGGGAGACTCATTATAGCAATTGGAGATTCCTAAGTAAAAATGAGAACTAGTGACGATGGACTTTGTTGTTGGTCTATCTCGCTTCACAGGAGGCTACGACTCAGTATGGGTTATTGTTGACCAACTAACCAAATCAACATACTTCATTTTAGTGAAAACCACTTACGACGTGGTGACGTTGGCACAATTATACATTAAGGAAATAGTGAAACTGCATGGAGTACCCATATCTATCATTTCCGATAGAGGTCTCCAATTTACCTCACGCTTATGGAGGAGTTTTTAAGAGGCATTAGGTACTCAAGTGGACCTCAGTATTGCTTTTCACCCATAGACAGACAGACAGTCAAAGTAAATGATTCAGACACTAGAGGATATATTGCGGGCTTGTATCTTAGATTTTAGTGGTAATTAGGAGAAGCATTTGTATCTCATAGAGTTCATATATAACAATAGTTACCAGGCCACTATTGGGATGGCATCCTATGAGGCCCTATATGGGAGACGTTACAGATCTCCAATCAGTTGGTTTGAGGTAGGAGAAGCAAAGATGTTACAACCTGACTTGGCCCAGGATGCCCTAGCCAAGGTTAAGACAATCCAAGATAGGATGTGAGCAGCTCAAAGTAGACAAAAATTATACGTTAATCACAGACGATGTGATTTACAGTTCTCAGTCGGTGATATGGTATTCTTAAAAGTCTCTCTGATGAAAGATGTGTTGACATTTGGAAAGAATGGAAAGTTGAGTCTTAGATACATCGAGCCTTATGAGGTTTTAGAGCGAGTGGGAAATATGGCTTATCGACTTGCCCTACCCATGGAACTGGAAGGGATTCACCCTATTTTTCATGTATCCATATTGAGGAAGTACCTTCTTGATCCTTTTCACATACTTCACCCTTCTCACAATGATTCCATCCAAGTAGATGAGAATTTTTCATATGAGGAGATACCGGTAACTATAATGGATAGTCAAGTCAAGAAACTCCAGTCTAAAGAAATTCCATCAATCAAAGTGTTGTGGTGGAATCAGACTCACGAAGAAGCCACATGGGAAGCCGAGGCTAATATGCGTTCTAGATATCCACATCTTTTCATCACTTAAGGTAATTTAAATTTGGAAGACTGAATTTCCTAAAAGGGGTGATAATGTAATACCTATGAAAAATATAATATAAATGTGTGTTCACGAACTACGGTTACTATTCCAGTATACGATATTATTCACCAGTATAACACTATTTATGTATACAGTTTTGTTCACATATACAATCGAAATTCGAGTATTAGATGTAGTTTGGGCTTAAGAGGAAACTAAAAAGAAATTCGTAAGAGAAAATGACGTTTTATGTGAGAAAATACCCTCAAAGACAAAAATGAAAGGACTGAATTGAATAGAGACTTAGAGGTTTAAGGAGAAAGGTAGTTTTCCCTTTAAGTTCCCAATAGTAAAGCCGCCTGTGACTTCCTGTTATCACACAGTAAACTAAATGATTAAAGTGCATAGTAAATTGAATTATTTTAATAGAAATGCTATTTTCATAAATAGTAAATTAAATATTTTATTAGTGCATAATGTCAAATAGTACCTTTGACTTTTCCTATAAATAGGCCCTTCCATTTCACTTATAAACTCACACCTTTAACTTCTCTTCTTCTTTCTCCTTAAACTTCTCTTACTCCGGCGCTAGGTCTCTGAGATTTTAGGCCTTTCCTTTTCAGCTTAGATCTGAGGTGAGGATACTATACCCTTTTTATGTCTTTCAAATTTTATGGCTTTGACTGATCCTTCACATCAGAAAAGAACTATTATTAGTTGCTTATATGTATTTTGAATCTCTAATTACCAAAATAAAATATAAACTGTGAAGAATACATGTCTAGAAAAGTTCTAGCTAAGAAAAGACTTGGTATTTAAGTGTGTCTATGGCAACCCTCTACTCTTTCCTGAAAACTTACCTGGTGTACTCTTTTACAGATTGTATTCACTATTTCTGGTATGAATAGTAACTGAACATATCAATAGTAATTGTAGGAATGAATAGTAACTATATATAAATGGTAACAATACATATGAATAGTAATTATATGTATGAACAATATCTATACGAAAAGAACCCTAACTTATTTTCTTTAACCTTTCATGAAAATTGCTATAGTGGAACAATAAAATTCACATGTGTGCTCTTGTCCTAATGACTTAGAGAAGTGATACTTGAATAGAATCCAAATGAGTAAAACGACCTCGTTTTAATAGGGTTTTAGAATCATTGGTGATAAAAAGTATGTCGTAGGATACTCCCAAGACTCATTGAGGTAAATTTGATTCGAAGTTACGAATCTAGTGACGAAATTTAAATTAATCTAGAAGTATAGATAAGACGAAACAAATATTTCAGGGTGATACAAAGCTTGAATCTTTCCAAGACAACTTAATTGTTATCTTGATTTAGAGTTTATAAACATGTGATATAGTTATATACAATACATGTCATATGAATGAATATTACATTGCATTTTTTTATTATGATATGAAATACTTACTATTGATTGTGGTTGGACGGGATAGTATCCCCTTTCACGGCAAGGCGAAAAACCCAGTTTAAAGGGTATCTTAACCAACGAGTATGGAGATAACGATTCCCTCGGTAGGAATATAGCCCGGGTCAATAATATATCTGTGAGATGCCTTAGTTGAGAGGATGAGATTGTGCATCATAACGGAATTAAACAAATTTGGTGAGCCAGCCTATGTGTGCTCTCTAGGATATATTGCTATTGATGAGTACAAAATTTCGTTGGATGAATTGGATGACTTTATATCTTCTAGTATATAATTTCTAACTATATTTATTGGTTGAGTTTGAGCCTTCAGGTATACTTGCATGACTGGTAATGTTTTTGAATTTTATTAACACAAGGCTGATTCGTTCACTAAGTTTTAAACTTCACACTCTCTATGAACTCTTTTTGTTCATATTAGGTTACCAGCGAAGGATATTCGCCAAAAGAGTAGATCATTTCGCATCTTCCTGCTGTTGGATAGGCCCTTCTTTTGTTGTAGATTATGTTGCTATGTAATTATCTAGGACATCTAGGTTAGGGGTTTGGCATATTTGTCTTGTATTTCAGTTTAATAATGTATTTCATAATAAGTATCTATTATTATATGCAAGTCATCTCTATGTATTACAAATAAAGAAATTTGATATATTTTCTTCGTATTTATTTGATAAGGAAATGGTTATTTTTAACATAGAGATAAAATAACTAATAATTTAACTAACAGGTAGAAATTATGGAAGGGCTTACAGTGATGGGAGATTCATCATTGTGCCAGTCATGTGCCCAAATAACGGGTCGTGACAAAGTAATGTAATACCCATAAAAAATAGAATATAAATGTGTGTTCGCGAACTACGGTTACTATTCTAGTATATGGTACTATTCACCTGTATAATACTATTCACGTATATAGTGTTCACATATACAATCGAAATATCGAGTATTAGATGTAGTTTGGGCATAAAAGGAAACTAGAAAGAAATTCGTAGGAGGAAATGACGTTTTATGTGAGTAAATACCCTCAGGGACTAAATGAAAGGACTTTTTGAAAAGAAATTTAAAGGTTTAAGGAGAAAGGATTGTTTTCCCTTTAAGTACCATATACTGGAATAGTAACCGTAGTTCACAAACACACATTTCTATTTTTCACAAGTATTACATTACTTTGTCACGACCCATTACTTGGGCACATGACCGACACAATGATGAATCTCCCATCACTGTAAGCTTTTCCAAGGTGAATAACTTGTCCTTATAAAGCCTTTACTAACAAGTCCTGTAACTGAGCCTTAAACTCTTTTAACTCCAATGGAACCATCCGATAAGAGGGTATAGAAATTAGATGGGTCTCTGGAGTCAACTCTATCTAGAATTCAATCTCTCGATTTAGGGGTATACTTGGTAGATCATCCGAGAAGATGTCCATAAACTCTTGGACTACTGGAACATCCTCCACTTTTAGTTCTTCCTTCTTAATATCCTTAACAAATGCCAAGTATCCTTGATAGCTCTTTCGCAATAGGCGTGTCGCTCACACATTAAGGATATGAGGTTTCTAGGAATCTCACTTCGTTCACCTTGAAATACGAAGGAGGGTTTCCTCGAAATATTGAACTTAACAGTCTTATTATAGTAATCCAGGGTGGCATGACAAGATACTAGCCAATCCATGCCTAAGATAATGTTCAAGTCTACCATATCCAATAGCATTAGGTCTGCCATCGTATTTGCTTCTCTGATTTTCACTTTGCAAGTGTAGTAGCCTCATTTTATTAAGAGAGTGCCTCCTACAGGTGTAGTAACTAAGAATAGACATTCTAATCTAACAACTTTTTGCGTAAAGTTCTTAGCAAAGAACGGTAACACATAGGAATATGTCGAGCCAGAATCAAATAAAACATGTGCAAAGTTTGATTCAATCAAAAAGGTACCTGCTACACTGTATTGGATGCCTGAGCATCCTGACAGATTAAGGCGAACACTCAAGCGGTCCCTCAGCATGTTGAAGCTTGACCCCTCTACCAGTGCCTCTTCTGATTCCATTGCCTCCTATAGTTACTGGGGCTCTGTTGGCAACGATGGCTTCCGATTGATGAGGGTGTATAGATCCTTAGTCAGATCTCATGTAGAGTTGAGGGCAATCTCTCTTGAAGTGGCCCTGTTGACCACATTGGAAACAAACCTTAGTGTTATTGCCAAAACAAGCTCCGAAATGGTTTCTTTCACACTTAAGGCACCAGGGCCTTTGTTGACCCCCTGTACTACCCTGCTAACGCTGTGATGCACTGGCGGTAGAGGGTACATGTCTAGTGATTTTAGTGGGTGCAAAAATTCCTTCACATCCATGTGACTTTTCATCTTGTTTTCTTTTTCGCTTGTTATTCCAATTCTCTTTGCATATATCTCTTTCTTCCATCATACAAGCGATGTCAATGGCTTCTGTGTAAGATAAAAAGTCTTATATCCATGATCCCACCCTAAAAAATAGGTACTCTCGAAGGTTGATAATGAAACGTCAGATCCTTTGTTTCTCATCTAGGACCATGTGAGTAGCATATTCAGACAACTCCATAAACAGATTGTCGTATTCATCGACGATCTATGCTCCTTGCCGAAGTGTCTCAAACTCGTTCATCTTTATTCTCATATGCTTTTTGGGATAAATTGGTCCTTAAAAATCCTTTTAAAGTCCTTCCATTTGAGGGATGGGGTATTACTAGCCATGCCATTCTTCCATGTTCGCCACCAGTGGTTTGCCTTACGTCTTAATTGAAAGATAACAAGGGTTACCCTTCAGGGTTCTGTTGACCCCATTGCTCTCAAAGATTCTCTTAAAACTTTTGATGATCAACAAATACATTTAAATTACAAAATATCTCATAATGCTCAAGGAAGTTCTTTTGTGGGAAATTTATTTTGAAAATTTCTTTGAAGATAAAAAGGTTGATATTGATGCCAAAAGCAAAGACTTCTTGAAAAATACCAGATCAGAAGACATCAGTCGACTGATATGCATGTAACAGTCGACTGATGCCTCATTGTCTAATATTTCAACTTAGCATCGATAACAACAGTCGACTGATTAGCCTCTGTCTTAAATTCCAAATGTTGCAAGTTTCGACCAGTCGACTAATCTCCTTACATCAGTCGACTGATAGACTCTGAAGAATTTTAAATATTAAGACAGAGACTCATCAGTCGATTGGCTCCACAATACCAGTCGACTAATCTATCACTGTCTCATTTAGAATTAACCTCCAGTACCCATCAGTTGATTAATCCTCTTCTATCAGTCGACTGATCAAGTCTGAGCTTTTTAAACATTTGAGCCAGGAACAAATCGATCAATTGCTGCACTCTCATCAGTCGACTATAGAGGCATTAAAGAGCATCAATCGACTGATGATGCTGAATCAGTCGACTTCCGGCATGATGACATCAGTTTCAACGACTATTTCATGAAGATTTCAGCTGATATCATTAAGGATACTCCTCCAATGGGCCTAAAACTTTTAGGGCCTATATATTGACCTCAGAGGCAGTCAAAAAAGAATAACACACGAATTCTTACCTCTGATTCTTGAATTGCTATATCTCTTGTCAATCTATTGATTCTATATTACTCTTCACTTGCACACTCACTCTGTTTTAGAGAGTCACATATTTTATACTCATTCATTTGCTTGTATTGATCAAGGAAAGTGTTCATTGAGTTTGTTTTGAGAGAAAACAATTTGTAAGGGGGGGAGACACCCTTGGAAAGCAAAAGATCTCTATTGTAGTGGCTCACAAGTGCCCTTTTGTTTAAAACTTGTAGTTCATAGTGGAATACTCAAGAAGTGCTCTTGAGGACTAGATGTAGGCTTGGGTTAAGCTGAACCAGTATAAATATTTGTGTTCTTCTCTCTACTTTATCTCTTCAATTATTTAAAGCTTTATATTTGATTTATTGCTCTTATTGTCATTCATCTTAATATATCTCTATTTTGCATTGTCAATATTTTTCAAATAAGCATTTGATTCCCATTGAACTTCTAATTAGTTTTTAAAAACAATTCACCCCCCTCTTGGGTTACAGCCATTATTCTCAGGTTTAAGGCACTCTAACATATCAAGGATTTTATCACAGTCATCCAAAAAATGCTATGGGTCTTCATTGGCTTCTCCTGTGAATGTTGGTGGATTCAGCTTTATGAATTCTAAGGTCTTAACCTCTGCCTTAACCCATTCTTGAGGAGGAGGTCGGGGGTGACATATGTTGTGTCTTTTGCACTCTTTGTGACATGTACTGATGCCTATGAGTCGTCCTCAGATGATTACCCCGCCAGAAGTTCTTTCAGCCCATCTACCTCATTTTGCATTGCGACTAGTGCTTCCATTACCACAGCTACATCGATTTGTGGTGGTACTAAACTATCTCTCCCAGGGTTTATAGTGGGTATCTCCCAATGCTTCCTAGTTCGATGACATTCATACCAAGATTACCTTTCTATTCATACAATCAACACTTCTTTGTTGTTGATTGCAGAAGCATTGGGTGGACCAATAGAAGAATCTACCTATCCTCGAAGTCATTGCTACATTATTACGTTAACTGACTTCTCTAGGTCCTCTATGATCTTCTTTAGATTCTTCACCTCCTCCTTTAGACAAGTGATTTTGTCTTTCGATGTATGGCCCGTGCTAATCTCCTCAACTTCCTCATTCTTCTTATTCTTCTCCTTTTGATTATCTTGAGATCCCTTGAGAGGTCTTTTACCCTTATCCTTGCCTAAACTAAAATTTTAGTCGAGCTCTTCTTCCTTGGTCTCCATTGTGAGATCAATGAACTTCCTTATGGCCATGATTTGCAAGATTTAGAAACTTTCGTAGGAATATGAGGAGAGAGGAATGCTGGAAAGTTTTAGGCTTGGAGATGATTACTCTTTGTGGTGTGGTAACTGAGAACTTTCGGGTAGTTTTTATAGAGAAAAATTAAAATTTAGAGTTAAAGAAGATATTTCTTTGCCGCACCACTACATGCTCAACCTATGAATTTTTGCAAGCTAAAAGCTAGAAGTCTAGGGTAAGAAGCACACCAACAGTGCACTGCATTAATGCTAAAACTACGAAAGTCAATTTTTGATGGATTTGTAGCTGATTCAATTTGTTTTGATCGAAAATTTTAAGGATTAATGAAATTGCGATAAATTAAACTGTATTTCTCTACTTTGTTGTGTTATTCTTGAGAGCTTTCAATTGAGTATAATATACACAATTGATTGAATCAAGCTGTGATTACATGTATCTAAGAATATATGATGTGTATGCTATTCATGCATAATGAGAGGAGGCTACGACCAACAATAATATGTAATGATTCCACATGCACTCATAGAGAATGAGAAATTAGAAATTTAAAAAGACTTGAATTAAGTGAAATGTGTAGAGGATGATGCACCTTCATTTTTACACATACATACATATAATGCTCTTATGGATAAATGAAAGGAATGATTTCCTTCCACTATGATTATGTTTGATACATGCAACTGTAAGCAGTTAACTCTATCTTTTTTACATATATACTTTGAAAATGTGTAAACTTATAGAAAAGACTGGGATTAAAAATTAATATAAGGCTAGTATGAGACTACCCGATCATGGAGTGACATTGTGATATGGGATTACAAGATAAGACAAGCATATAATGAGGAAGTCACAGATTGAGGTGGCGATTAGCCGAAATTTTTGAGGAAATATTTGACTTGTGTTGATTGTATTAAATTATATTTACTATTTACTTACATGTCCGACATCAATTACTTGCAATATGACGTATGAGATTTGTAAACCTTTTAGGGAGCGGCGTATAGGTTGTGGTGGCTCTAGTTCGAGGGGATTTGGGTTGCCTATAAATCTTATATGCCTGTTACCTTATTCATCACACCAAGCAAACTTGGTTCTTTTATTGCATACCTATTCCTCAATCTTCATTCCTTTCTCACTTAAACTTATTTTTGAGATCCTTAGAGTAATGGTCGGCAATAAATCTTTCAACCTGAATTTTGAGATTGACAATGTAGAGTTTGATTTAAATCTAAGTCTCAAAAACAACAAAGGAAAGAGACCTATAAATGAGTCACTAGAAATTAAGAAGAGAAAGAGAAAAGTAATAGAGTTGGAGGATGACAGCACTGCGACATCCTCAGAAAACAAGCTTGCATTCCTAGAGCGTAAGATAGAGAGTTTGGAACAAAAGATATAGGATCATAAGAGGCTGATAAATCATTTCTTTGAAGAACAAGAGAAACTGATAAACCGTCATTTCAAGAACTAGCTAATTGAGTTGATAGACATTCAATTTTTGCAACCTAAAACTTCCATAACCAACAAGCAATGTGTATTGATTGTATGAACAAAGTAAATTATGCTCTTCGCTAAATTTCCGAGGCGCTTCCTCCAGAAACCCTTTCTGGACTGCAACGATTAGCTTTCTCCTTAAGGTCTGAAGCACCTTCCTCTTCAAGACCTCCAGCACCTTCTTCATCTCAAAAGCCTCCTTGCTCCTAGTCTATCTTTTCTTTGCTTGTATGTGATGATGTAGTTTAATCTAAGTTTCGATTAATAAAAATTGTCTTTTTTTGTATTGTCAGAAATAAAATTTAAATCAATTTTTAGATCTTCTTTTGTTAAGGTAATACCTTTTACTAAAAGAACTTGAGATACGAGAATATGTTGGACCTGTTGTATTTTGTAATTGATTGTGGAAATTCTAAAGCAGAGTATGGTAATTTCTTTTGACTGAACAGAGTTACTAAGATAATATCTAGTTGCACTTTTAAGCTATGAAAGAGTGCCAAATAAGTATTTTACGGTCATATTTGGAAAATCTTTAGAAGATACAAATTGTGCATTCACTAACAAGTGTGTGGCATTGGAAAATCCTTCAAACCATGTCAAGAACCATGGGTGGCTTAGCGATCATGATGATTACTAGCGAACAAAAAGATTTAGAAACCTAATGAGCTTTATTATCGAATATGGAAATTTAGAGGACCAAATTTCTTAAGAGGGGATAATGTAATAATCGAGGTTTTACAATGAGCTGTCAACTTGGAATTTATTTAATTTAGGAATTAAATTTAAAATGTATGAATTGTTAAGGACTTGTTTGAAAATTTTATTAAGTTACATGAATATTTTACTTTATTTTATTAGTGAAAAAGATCAAATAAGGAGTAGTAAAATAAATTCTGGATTTTTGGGTGTAATTAGGAAAATTTACAATTTTCATAAGGACCCAAGTGAATTAAAATTTGTAAGAGTGGTTTTATATATTTTAAGCAATGAAAGACCATTATGCCACATGGATAATTTTGCTCTGTTGAATGTGCTTCTAGGAAAAACCAAGAAAAAAACACATTTGGCTCTTCATTTTTGGCACACACGGAAATGGAGAAGAAAATGGGAGACAAGTGAAAAAAAGAAGAAGAAAGGAACGAGAGAGAAATTCCCACTTTTTCAATTATTGCTTCCCGAAAGTCTTCTCTCTTCCTTCTCCCTTCTTCCTTGAGTTCTTTTTTCCTTCTTCCATCTTCTCTGTGAGTCAGTTCGAAAGAGAGAGAGAGGGAGAGCAAATGTTAACCAAGCTTCCTTCCTTCACCTTCTTCCCCTTCCTTAGGTGCAGTATGATAGTAAGGATTGAGGAAACTAGAACAAAGAACTAGGATTGAAAGGTAAGAAATTGGAATTTTGTAATTTCTATTATGCAAAAAATTTATTTCAAAGTCTACTGTATTTGAGACCTTCAGAGGCTATTCAAACCCCTCTTTCCTCTCTTGGTTAGTTTCATAATGAAAATAAAGAGATTATTTGAGAATTTTGTTGAGAAATATATGCTAAAAATTAATTTTACTGTTATATACTATGAATTGGATTGAAACAAAATTAAGAAGCTGAAATAAGCAAGATTGAGAGAGAAAAAATATGACAGTAAACTGTAGGACTAAACTAAAAATATTGAAAAGTTTTCTGGAGTTGATTTAATTTCAGAAGAATATATATTCTTAATCTATAGGCCTAGATGAAGTGAATTATGAGCTTAAATCAAGTAAATTTACTAAGGAGCTGTGAGGGGAAAATATGATAGTTTTAAATGCATATGGTTTTATGAGTTTTTGGATGACTAAATCAACTCCTAAATTCATGAAATTTTGTGGAAAAATTCTTTTTATTGTGATAATCTGATCTGGAAAGTTTCAAGTTTATTAAAATTAGTTTTCTTGGTCAAATAAATATAGGAATAACACTTTATTCAGTGTAGAGGAATTTTAAATAGGTGTGAATTTTAGATTTTATGCAATAACTAAACGACCTTATTTTAACTTGAAATTTTTATAACACCTAGATAATACCTCATACTAATTGTCTACCAAATTTTATAGCATTTGGCTAAGGTTTGATAGGCTTATTAAATAGAAAGTCATAACCTATACAGATTTGGACAATTCTGACCTTTGGTCAATAACAGGGTCTCTAGATGGGTCAAACAATAGAATTAAATTATGAAAATTTTATCCTAGTATTTCAACATACTAATAAGGCTTTGTACCAAATTTAATAATTTTCTAAGTTATGGATTAATACCAGAATTTTTCTAAACTTTGGTTTTGATTTTAGCCTCAAAACAGAACAAAGCTAGATGATTGATAGCCTATATTCTAATTTGGTGTTATCTCTTTGCATGGCTTGTTCTTTAGGCCTTTGATGAATTTCTTGGCACTCCTTGGCATTTATCCTTTGATTTGAAGGGTAGAATTTTAGCTTGGAATCAAGGTGAGATATCCTACCTTATCTTGTTTTCTTATTTTATGTATATATTAAAGGTGTACTATAATATATATTTATACATTTATATATATATGTGACATAAAATTAATGTATTCATGTTATGCATTGAAATGTGCAAGTATGAGACTATTGTAAACTTTTTCTGAAATGGGATGAATATGGTTGCTTGTGTTTGTGTAACGTGATTGTGTTTGATCTTTAAAAAAACAAAAATGGAGTTTATGGGGATCCCATGGGGTGAAATGAAATCACTGTGGCTATGTAGTATTGAATATGATATTCGTCCCTTTAAGGACGGGGTGAAATAAGGTTGGACTACAGATTTGTCCCTTCGAGAATAGGGGTGAAATAAAGGAAGATACGATAGGGGCTGTGGGGCAACGACTACTTTATGTGGATAGGACCAGAAAAATGTCTAGAAACTTAAATTGGAATTGTGTGAATTGTTTGAAATGTGATTTAGCTTGATCTGGAATGTTTATGTTAATGATTGTAAGGTGATTTCAATATGTATATCTGCATGTATATACATACCTATATTGTGTGTGAGTGTGGTAGGATTCTCTCAAGTAGAAACTGTCTTCAGTTTTAGATATGGAAGACATCCTAGTTCGATAATATTCACGCTAAGATTACCTTCCCAAGTGGGGTAGTTTTTATAGAGAAAAATTAAATTTAAAGAATATATCTCTTCGCCGCACCCCTATACGCTCAAGCGACGAATTTCTACAAGCTGGAAGCCAGAAGTCTAGAGTAAGCATGCATACCACCAGCACGCTGCATTAATGCTAAAACCACGAAAGTTAATTTTCGATGGATTTAAAGCTGATTCAATTTGTTTTGACTGAAAATTTTAAAGATTAATGAAATTGTGATGAACTGAACTGTATTTCTCTGCTTTATTGTGTTGTTCCTGAGAGCCTTCAGTTGAGTATAATATAAATGATTGATTGAATCAAGCTGTGATTACATGTATCTAAGAACATATGATGTGTATGCTATTCATGCATAATGAGTAAAGGCTACGACCCAGAATAATATGTAATGATTTCACATGTGCTCATAGAGAATGAGAAGTCAAAAATTTAAAATGACTTGAATAGAATGAAATGTGTAAAGGATGATGCATCTTCATGTTTACACATACATACATATAATGCTCTTGTGGGCAAATGAAAGACAAGGATTTCCTTACATCATGATAATGCTTGATGCATGCAACTGTAAGCAATTAACTTTGTTTTATATATATATATATATATATATATATATATATATATATATATATATATATATTATGTGTAAACCTAGAGCAAAGACACATATTAGAATCTAAGATAAGGCTAGTATGAGACTACCTAATCATGGTGTGACATTATGATATGAAATTATAGGATAAGACAAGTTTAGAGTGAGAGAATCTCAGACTGAAGGAGGTAGTTAGTTGAAATTTTGAGAAAGGTCAAGATTAGCTAAACATTTTTTTAAGGAAATCTTTGATTTATGTTGATTGCATTAAATTATATTTACTATTTACTTATATGTCCAACATCAATAGCTGGCATTGCGATGTATGAGATCTATAAACCTCTTAGGGAGCGGCGTATAGGTTGTGGTGACTTTAGTTCGAAGGGCTTCGAGTTGTCTATAAATCTTGTATGTCTGTTACCCCATTCATCACACCAAGAAAACCTACTTCTTTCATTACATACCTATTCCTTAATCTTCATTCCTTTCTCATTTGAACTTATTTCTGAGATCCCTAGAATAATGGCTAGCAATAAATCCTTCAACCTAAATTTTGAGACTAGCAACGTAGAGCTTGATTTAAATCTAAGTCTTGGAAACAACAAAGGGAAGAAACCTGTAAATGGGTCACCAGAAATTAAGAAGAGAAAGAGGGATGTAACAGAGCTAGAGGAGAACAGCACTACAACATCCTCAGAAAATAAGCTTGCGTTCCTAAAGCGTAAGATAGAAAACCTGAAGCATAAGATAGAGAGCTTGGAACATAAGACAGAGTACCAGAAGAGGCAGATAAATCTTTTCTTTGAAGAACAAGAGAAACTGATAAACCGTCATTTCGGGGAACTAACTAATCGATTTGATAGACATTCGATGTTTGCAATTCAAAACTTCCGTGATCAACAAGCAAGGTGCATTGATTGTATGAACGAAGTAAATTCTGCTCTTCACCAAATTTCCCAGGCGCTTCCTCCAAAATCCCTTTCTGAGCTGCAACGATTAGCTTCCTCCTTAATATCTGAAACACCTTCCTTTTTTATACTTGGAGCACCTTCTACATCTCATAAGCCTCCTTGTCCTTAATTTATCATTTCTTTTGTTTGCACCTAAAGCTGATGTTTGATCTAAGCTTCACATATTAAAATTATCTATTTTATAAATCAAGTTAAGCTTGTTATCTGTAACTTATGTACCAGAAATAAAATTTAAGTTTTCAGATCTTCTTTTGTTGATGTGATTCTTTTACTGAAGGAACTTGAGAAATAAAAATATGTTGGACTTGTTATATTTTGTACTTGATTGTAAAAATTCTAAAAGAGAGAATGAGATATAGATAAAATATCCACATTTATTTCAGTCTTAAGGTGAGATTTGAATTCGAGGACCAAATTCTATTAAGGGGGAAGAATGTAATACTTTGGTATTACGGTATAGTTAAAGTACACATATTCATAAGAGTGAAATTTTTTTTCTCGCAAATTTAGGAGTTTTGATTAGGGAAATGAAGGACCCTAAAGTTTAATAAGACTAAGACTTGCCGTTGGTCAGGTGAGATTTCATCGAGGAAAGGAAACGTGTGGTGAGTGTAAGAAGTATATTCAAGGACTAAAGTGAAAAGAAAATAAAATATAGAGTACTCTTGAGAAAATACCAAATAGGAACTCGAGAGGGAGAATAGATCTTATGAGAATGAATTATGAGTCTGGTACCGAAAGGATGAATGGATTTGAGGTTAAAGTGGAGTCTGGAACACCGAAAGGGACTAAAGTGAATAATTACAGGATTTTGGTATTTTAATAAAAATAGGATGTGATGGTGTGTATTTTTTGGAAGAGTATTTGGGTGCCTTATGTATGATCAAGCTTTTCCAATTCTCTTGCAAGGTTCTAAATTTACCAAAGGGACCAAATTGAAAAGAAAATTAGTGTGGCCTACACATACACTCACTTAAACACTTATCCTCTTCTCTTCCTATTTATTCCTTCTCTTTCCTCTTGTAGCTCTCTTCACCATCTCCTTCTTCTTCCATTTTCTCTCTTGGTCAAATTTTTTCCCCTCCAATCCTTCATGAGCTCGCTTCCAATCAAGTCTTCGATGGGTTCCTCGCTCTAGCAACCTTCATATTGGAAAACTCTTCATTTTAGGTAGGTTACGTCAAAATTTTCCAATTTCTTTAATTTTCGTGAATATTAAATCCTAGGTTATCATTTTGAGAAATCTTTGTATAATATTTCTATGGATGAATTTAAGTGTGGGTGATTATCTAAAACGTTCCTATATGAATGTTATTGGAACAAGAATTTAGAGAAAACTAGGAGAAATTCATAGAATTTAAATATTTGAAACAGTTAGCGTTCTTGATGAAAATTTGATGATTGAAGCTTGGATTGTTAGTTTAAATTGGAGTTTTTGGTGTCAAAACAATCCTTAAATATCAAGGATGAAAACCCATGGAAGAAATCAAAAGAAATGGTATTTTGGATGTGATTTTGAGATTTTTGGATGAAGAACACGAAGAACATTACTGTTTATTTTGGAAATTTTCTAGAAAACACTGTTTCATCGAGAAAATGTTTCCAGATTTTCGCGGATACTGTAGCATTGACTCGGTCAACGTACTGTGGCATTGACTCAGTCAATGACACTGTCGCATACTATAGCTGTGTTGACCATTGATAGTTACTGTAGCATCAGTTTTAAAATGTTCATAACTCCTTCCCTCTCCCTTTCTCTCTCTCTCTCTCTCTCTCTCTCTCTCTCTCTCTCTCTCCTCCTTTATGTTCTGCGTGAAATGGGAACCCAAATCCTTTTGACCAACAGTACAGTAATATCAGCAGTCAACGCAGTTACAGTAACTGTCAATGGTCAACTGTCAAGGAGTTATGAATATTTTAAAACTGATGCTACAGTAACTGTCAACAGTCAATGCAGCTACAATAACTTTGACCAAAGTGAATGCTACAGTGTCGTTGATCGAGTCAATACTACAGTACATTGATCAAGTCAATGCTACAATATTCGTGAAAATCTAGAAACATTTTCTTGATGAACAATATTTTTCTAGAAAATTTCCAAAATGAACAATAACGTTCTTCGTGTTGTTCATCCAAAAATCTCAAAATCACATCCAAAACACCATTTCTTTTCCATGGGTTTTCATCCTGGATGTTTAAGGATTGTTTTGACACCAAAAACCCTAATTCAAACTAACAATCCAAGCTTTAATCATCAAATTTTCATAAAAAATTCTAACTTTTTCAAATATCCAAATTCCATAAATTTCTCCTAGTTTTCTCTAAATTTCTTGTTCCAATAATATCATAAACCATGCAGGAATGTTTTAGATTATCACCCACACTTAAATTCATCCACAGAAACATTATAAAAAAAATTTCTCAAATTGATAACCTAGGATTTACTATTCATGAAAATTAAAGAAATTGAGAAATTTTGATGAAACTTACCTTAAATCAAGAGTTTTCCAACATAGAGGAAGGTTGCTAGAGGGAGTAACCCACCGAAGACTTGATCGGAAGCAAGCTCATGAAGGATTGGAGGGGAGAAAATTTGACTGAGAGAAAAAATGAAAGATGAAGGTGATGATGGAGAGAGCTACAGGAGGAAAGAGAAGGAATGAATAGAAAGAGAAGAGGATGAATGTTTAAGTGAGTGTATGTGTGGGCCCTGCTAATTTTCTTTTCAATTTGGTCCCTTTGGTAAAATTAGAACCTTGCAAGGCAATGGAAAAACTTGATCATACATAAGGCACCTAAATACAGTTCCATAAAATACACAACATCACATCCTATTTTTATTAAAGTACCAAAATCCTGCATGTATTCACTTTAGTCCCTCTCGGTTTCCTAGACTCCACTTTAACCTCGAATCCATCATCCTTTCGGTACCAGACTTATAATTCATCCTCATAAGGTCTATTCTCCCTCTTGGGTTCCTATTTGGTCTTTTCTCAAGAGTACTCCATATTTTATTTTCTTTTCACTTTAGTCATTGAATGCATTTGTTACACTCACCACTCGTTTCCTTTTCTCGATAAAATCTTACTTGACCAACGACAAGTCTTAGTCTTATTAAACTTTAGGGTCCTTCATTTCCTTAATCAAAACTCTTAAATTCGTAAAAAAAATAAATAAAATTTTCCTCTCATGAATATGTGTACTTTAACTATACCATAATACCAGGGTATTACATTCTTCCCCCTTAACAGAATTCGATCCCCGAATTCAAATCTCACCTCAAGACTAAAATAAATGTGGATATTTTGTCCATATCTCATTCTTTGTTTTAGAATTTTCATAATCAAATACAAAATATAACAAGTCCAACATATTTTCAATTCTCAAGTTCCTTTAGTAAAAGAATCACATCAACAAAAGAAGATCTGAAAACTTAAATTTTATTTCTGGTACATAAGTTATAGGTAACAAGCTTAACTTGATTTACAAAAAAAGATAATTTTAATATGTGAAGCTTAGATCAAACATCAGCTTTAGATACAAACAAAAGAAAGGATAAATTAAGGACAAGGAGGCTTATGAGATATAGAAGGTGCTCCAGGTCAAAAAGAAAAAGGTGTTTCAGACATTAAGGGGGAAGCTAATCATTGTAGCCCAAAAAGGGTTTCTGGAGGAAGTGCCTGGAAAATTTGGCGAAGAGTATAATTTACTCCATTTATACAATCAATATACCTTGCTTATTGATCACGGAAGCTTTGAGTTGCAAACATCGAATGTCTATAAACTCGATTAGCTAGTTCTCCGAAACGATGATTTTTCAATTTCTTTTATTCTTCAAAGAGACAATTTATCTGCCTCTTCTAGTCCTCTGTCTTATGTTCCAAGCTCTCTATCTTATGCTCCAGGTTTTCTATCTTACGCTCTAAAAACGTAAGCTTATTTTCTGAGGATGTTGCAATGTTGTCCTCCTCTAGCTCTATTACATCCCTCTTTCTCTTCTTAATTTCTGGTGACCCCTTTATAGGTCTTTTCCCTTTGTTGTTTCCAGACTTAGATTTAAATCAAGCTATACGATACCAGTCTCAAAATTCAAGTTGAAAGATTTATTGCCAGCCATTACTCTAGGGATCTCAAAAATAAGTTCAAACGAGAAAGGAATAAAGATTAAGAAATATGTATGTAATGAAAGAAGTAGGTTTGCTTGGTGTGATGAATGAGGTAATAGAGATACAAGATTTATAGACAACCCGAAGCCCCTAGAACTAAAGTCACCATAACCTATACGCCTGTCACGCCCTAAATCCAGGCCCGTGACCGGCGCGGACGATGTCTAAACCTACACCACGGCAAGCCTAACTTTCCATTTAACTTATTACTCTTTCCTTAATCCAATTATTCCTTTAAATATAATTGTTTTAAATTATATAATGAAGAAGTAAAACAAGAAAATGTTTCTCTTCTCATAATCATATAAGAAAGTATGAATAAGATTTCATACAACTAAATTACATGTTTTCGAATTTAACCATCTTATACAATAGTACATGACCTACCCGATTACAGAGCTTTCTAAGATTACTAAAACAACATAATTAAATCTGTTACCATACCCCGAACAAAGGGGAGGCATCATCGGTACGTTCATCCTCGAAGTTAAAGGGTCTTCTTTACCTGAAACTGTGAGGGGGTGAGTCTTATCCACTTGACTCACCATAAAATAGCCTTACCACACATACAATCAATTATTCATGCCAAAAGTACATATAATCATATATGAACATGTGAAAAACTCACAACATTAATAATTCATGACGTAAATGTAAGTCAAGAGGAATTCATCATGAGAAAGTTTATAAATAATTACATGCATCTCGCATGAAAGCGTCATCCCACTTGTAGATGTCATCCCGCCCAAAGGCGTGTTCTGCTCGTAGGTGATATTTCTGCTCGAAGATATATTCATGTCCACAACCATTACATGCATTGGTATCTTAGGGGATCAAGCCCTCAACCATTCTATGTGTATAATTATATGCATTGAGTATCTTGGGTCAAGCTCTCAAAGGAACATTAAACAATTCAACCTTATTTCACCCCCATCCTCAAAAAGACGTCATGCAATTCAACCTTATTTCACCCCCGTCCTCAAAGGGACGTCAAGCAATTCAACCTTATTTCTCCCCCATCGTCAAAGGGACGTCAAACAATTCAACCTTATTTCACCCATGTCCTCAAAGGAACATAAAGGATTCCGAAATCTCTGTTTCTTTCAAATACAATAACATGCACAATCAAGAGCATCCATATGTACATCATGAACTTTAATAAATCTATGTCATTCATAATCATCAATCATTCACATGAATTTCCTTTGCAAGCTCATTCCAAATATATAGAAAATATATTCATTCCTTAATTTATTATATCTTCTAACAAACAAAATTTTAAAGACAAGGCTAGATCAATTCTTCAACTGAGCTCAATTTACAAAATTCAAGTATAATATAAAGTTCTCTATTCCTTCATCCACATACAGTTTGTAAGCTCAAATTATATGCATGTGGTACCTCATATCATGTATGTCAAACACATATTCACCTTATCACATGATGTCATTTTACGAAACTTTAGAAAGTACAATCCTAGAAAAAAAAAATCATACAAGGTATGGCTAAATCCCTCACCTCGGGTCCGAGCTAGATTTCTACATCTTATATTAATCAAAGGATGTCCAAAATCCCATTGGAGGCTCAAAGCTCAACATGCATCTCCATTGGGATGCTCTGTTCTCTCCTTTTAAAGTAAAATCTCAGAGACCTAGTGCCGGAGCAAGAGAAGTATGAGGAGAGAAAAGAAGAGAGACAGAAGGTATGAATTTAGAAGTGAAATAAAAGGGCCTATTTATAGGGAAATCAAAGGTACTATTTGATACTATTTCATCTACCGTTCTCTTATACTATTCCATCTACCGTTCTTCCATACTATTTCATCTACCAGTTTTACTTACCAGTCTCACTTACCAGTGTTACTTACCAGTCTCACTTACTAGTCTCACCTACCAATTTTACTTACAAGTCTCATCTACCAATTCCACTTATCGGTCTCATCTATCAGTATAATCAATTTACTATTTAAGTTTCCTTTCAAATTAGTCTCTAAGGAAATTTTCTCATATAAAACATCATTTTTCTCCCAGTTTCTTTCTAGTTTCCTCTTATACCTAATCGACATCTTACTCGTGGGATCATTGCCACATCATATCATTCATCATTCCCACAATTTATACAATAATGTGAAAATCTGTATTTTTATCAACATACACAAACAAGATAACAAGATTCACATAAGCATATAAAAAATTAAATAGACAGAGAGATCATTTCCTCTATTGAATTACACCAATCAAAATTAGCACCATTCATGATGACCATACACATGAGTAGTTCTGTATACGTGAATAGTATTATATAGGTGAATAGTTCTATATACCGAAAAAAAATTTTCACAGATATTACAACGCCGCTCCCTAAGAGGTTTATAGATCTCATACATCGCAATGTCAGCTATTGATGTCATACATGCAAGTAAATAGTAAATATAATTTAATGCAAACAACATAAGTCAAAGATTTCCTTTAAAAATTGGCTAATCTTGACCTTTCTCAAAATTTTGACTACCTTTAGTCTGAGATTTTCTCACTCTAAACTTGTCTTATCCTGTAATTCCATATCATGATGTCACACCATGATTAGGTAGTCTCATACTAGCCTTATCTTAGATTCTAATCCGTATCTTTGCTCTAGGTTTACACATAATATATATATATATATATATATATATATATATATATATATATATTTAAACAAAGTTAACTACTTACAATCACATGCATCAAGCATTATCATGGTATAAGGAAATCATTGCCTTTCATTTTCCCATAAGAGCATTATATGTATGTATGTGTAAACATGAAGGTGCATCATCCTCTATACATTTCATTATATTCAAATCATTTTAAATTGTTGACTTCTCATTCTCTATGAGTACATGTGGAATCATTACATATTATTCTTGGTTGTAGCCTTTACTCATTATGCATGAATAGTATACACATTATATGTTCTTAGATACATAAAATCACAGCTTGATTCAATCAATCATGTATATTATACTCAACTAAAGGCTCTCAAGAATAACACAATAAAGCAGAGAAATGCAGTTCAGTTCATCACAATTTCATTAATCCTTAAAATTTTTGATCAAAACAAATTGAATTAGCCGATAATCTACAGAAATTGACTTTCGTGGTTTCAGCATTAATGCGGTGTGCTATTGGTGTACATGCTTACCCTAGACTTTTGGCTTCCAACTTGCAGTAATCTGTACGTTGAGCGTGTAGGGGTGTGGTGAAGAGATATCTTCTTTAGCTTTAAGTCCTAATTTTTCTCTTTAAAAACTATCCCAGAGTTCTCAGTTACCACACCACAAAGAGTAATCATCTCTAAGCCTACAACTTCCCAGCATTTCTCTCTCCTCATATTCTTACAAAAGTTTCTAAATTTTGCAAATCATAGCCACAAGGAAGTTCATTGATCTCACGGTTGAGGCCTAGGAAGAAGAGCTTGACTAAACTTGAGTTTAGGCAAGGATAAGGGCAAAAGACCTCTCAAGGGATCTCAAGAGAAGCAAAAGGAAAAGAAGGAGAAGAATGAGGAAGGTGAGGAGATTAGCACAGGCTGTATCTCGAAAGACAAAATTGCTCATCTAAAGCATAAGGTAAAGGATCTGAAGAAGATGATAAAGGACCTAGAGAAGTTAGCTAAACGCAATAATGTGGCAATAACTTCGAGAATAGACAGGTTCTTCTTTTGGTCCATCCAATGCTTCTGTAATCAACAATAAAAAGTGTTGATTGTATTAATGGAATTTACACTAGCCTCCATGACATTACTCTGTCTCTCACTCCAAGGAATGGTCGAGGGGTGATGTTGTAATACAACCCTCATAATCTGAGACTACCTTGCCTGTAGATTACTCATGCATGAGAAAACTTTTTTTTTGGCAATGTAATCTTTCAGCTTTTAATGCCAGTGGTTTCTTTGGTGGGACAGTACTCTCAAAAATAAAATAAAATAAATAAATAAAAATAAAGGAATTCGACCACATAAAATCAATCACTAATTCAACTTACAAAGCTCATCACATAAAAATCTTGATCCGACGGCAACGAAATCAAAACAAATAACAGCCTTTCTATTACTAAATTCAAAAGTGTAACCACATTTGTCCAAAACTAAAACTAAAAACATATTTCCTAAGAAAAGACAAGTCTCGGAGGGAAAGGAAATGAAAACATCCTATAGGACCTTCGGTGGAATTGTCTCTCTCTAGTTGTGCTCGAGTTCACAACGATAGAAGAAGTCCCACTAGGGTTATCTTGCTCTGTAATCGGTAGGAGACCTAAACCCAATCCTCTAATACAAACTTTGTCATGCCCCAAAATCTAAGCACGTGACCGACACAGAAGGTGAATTTCACCTCACCTCTGGAAGCTTATTTTTCTTTCAAGCGTAATACTAATATTTATTTTAGTTATTATTTTAAATGTAATTAATTAAATTGCACAATTTAAGAATTAAATTAGGTGAACTATTTCTCTTCTTACAAAAAAATTAGAAAGTATGGTTAAATCGAGTTTCCCATATGCGCTACAGTCATACACATTACATTACAAAACTAACCTACCCGATTACAAAGCTTTTCTAGATTTATACAACTTAGAATAAGACCTAAACATTTTACCTTTATCCTGAACTAATGAAAAGGTAATCTTGGCGTGACGGTCATCGAACTAGGAAGTTCTCCATACCTAAAATTGAAGATAGCTTCTACATGAGAGAATCCTACCACATTCACACACAATATAGGTATACATACATACATACATATATATATATATATATATATATACACATACAGATATACATATTTGATCTGATAGTAATATCATCTAAATTTTGATGTACAAGATATTAATCAAAACATACAATAAAAGCACCTTGCAATCATTAACAGACACATTCCAGATCAAGCCAAATCACATTGCAAATAATTCACACAATTCCAATTTAAGTTCCCAGACATTTTTTGGATCTCATCCACATAAAGTAGTAGTTGTCTCGTGGCCCTCGTCGCATCCTCCCTTATTTCACCCCGCCTTCAAAAGGAAAAATATGTAGTCCAACCTTATTTCACCCCACCCTTAAAGAAATGAATATCATATTCAATATCATGTGGCCAACAGCGGTTTCACTCCACCCTTATTAACTCCTACTCCTCCCTTTTTACTCCCACACGGAGACCCATCCGCATAACGTCTGCCATCAATCACATCACACAAACACAAGCAACCACACACATCTATTTCATGACAATTTCATGATATTTATTATCATACATCCTAACTTTATAAATGTATTCCCATGCTCACAAATTTATAAATAAAGTCACAATAGTCTCAATTTCACATTTCAATGTATAACATGAATGCATCAACTTCATGTCTCACACATACACACACAAGACAAACACACACACACACACACACATATGTAGTACACCTTTAATATATACATAAAATAATCAAACAAATTAAGGTAGGCTCTCTCACCTTGATATTTACCTAATTTTACCTTGAACCTTCCTCGAAGATGCATAAGATGATGGAAGGTAATTTTCTCTACATCCAAACTAATCACAACATTCTAAAATATGTGAAAGATGCATCAAAGAATCCATCTTTATAAGATAATCATGCAAAAATATATCAAGGTCACAAAATAGGGAAATTCCTTACTATATTTTTGACCTTTGATCACTCCTCTGAACATGACTCTTAAATGATAAAGAATTTTCAAATAAAACTTATACCATTAGAAAATAGACTCAAAGATCTTTCCAACGGTATCTTATTTGTTAGAAACAGAGTCCGGATAAAATAGTTATGAACATTTTAAAATTGATGCTACAATAATTATCAACGGTTAACGCAGCTACAGTAACTTTGACCAAAGTCAATACTATAGTGTCGTTGACCGAGTCAATACTACAGTATGTTGACCAAGTCAATGCTACAGTATCCATGAAAATCTGGAAATATTTTCTCCATGAACAGTGTTTTCTAGAAAAATTCCAAAATGAACAGTAACGTTCTTCGTGTTCTTCATCCAAAAATTCCAAAATCACATCCAAAATATCATTTCTTTTAATTTCTTTCATGGGTTTTCATCCTTGATGTTTAAGGATAGTTTTGACACTAAAAACCCAAATTTAAACTAATAATCTAAGCCTCAATCATCAAATTTTCATCAAGAATGCTAACATTTTCAAATATCCAAATTCTATGAATTTCTTCTAGTTTTCTCTAAATTTTTTGTTCCAATAACATCATAAACCATGTAGGAATATTTTGGATTATCACCCACACTTAAATTCATCCATAGAAACATTATACAAAGATTTCTCAAATTGATAACCTAGGATTTACTATTCACGAAAATTAAAGAAATTGGGAAATTTTGATGAAACTTACCTTAAATCAAGAGTTTTTTAGCATAAAGGAAGGTTGCTAGAGGGAGGAACCCACCGAAGACTTGATCGGAAGCAAGCTCATGAAGAATTGGAGGGGAGAAAATTTGACCGAGAGAGAAAATGGAAGACGAAGGAGATGGTGGAGAGAGCTACGAGAGGAAAGAGAAGGAATGAATAATAAGAGAAGATGATGAGTGTTTAAGTGAGTGTATGTGTGGGCCCGTTAATTTTCTTTTAAATTTGGTCCCTTTGGTAAAATTAGAACTTTGCAAGGGAATTGGAAAAACTTGATCATACATAAGGCACCCAAATACACTTCTATAAAATACACATCATCACATCCTATTTTTATTAAAATACCAAAATCCTGCATTTATTCACTTTAGTCGCTCTCGGTGTCCCAGACTCTACTTTAACCTCGAATGCATCATCTTTTTGGTACTAGACTCATAATTCATTCTCATATGATCTATTCTCCCTCTCAGGTTCCTATTTGGTCTTTTCTCAAGAATACTCCATATTTTATTTTCTTTTCACTTTAGTCCTTAAATGTACTTCTTACACTCACCACACATTTCCTTTTCTCGATGAAATCTTACCTGACCAATGGCAAGTCTTAGTCTTATTAAACTTTAGGGTCTTCGCTTCCCTAATCAAAACTCCTAAATTCGCGAAAAAAAATAGAATTTCACTCTCATGAATATATGTACTTTAACTGTACCGTAATACCAAGGTATTATATTCTTCCCTCCTTAATAAAATTAGATCCTCGAATTTAAATCTCACCTCAAGACTAAAATAAATGTGGATATTTGGTCCATATCTCATTCTCTATTTTAAAATTTTTACAATCAAGTACAAAATATAATAAGTCCAACATATTTTCAATTCTCAAGTTGCTTCAGTAAAAGAATCACATCAACAAGAGAAGATTCAAAAACTTATATGTATTTTGAATCTCTGATTATCAAAATAAAATATAAACTATGAAGAACACATGTTTAGGAAAGTTCTGACTAAAGAAAGACCTGATATTTAAGTGTGTCCATTGCGACCCTCTACTTTTTTCTAGGAATTTGGTGTACTCTTTTACATATTGTATTCACTATTTCTGATATGAACAGTAACCATACATATGAATAGTAATCGTATGTATAAATAGTAACTATATGTATAAATAGTAACCATATATATGAATAGTAATCGTATGTATGAACAATATATGTATGAAAACAACCCTAACTTATTTTCTTTAACCTTTTATAAAAATCACTGCAGCAGAACATTGAAATTTACATGTATGCTCTTGTTCGTAATGACTTAGAGAAGTGATAGTCGAACGGAATCTATGTGAGTGAAACGACCCTGTTTTAATAGGATTTTAGCATCATTGATGATAAATAGTATGTCGTAGGACACTCCCATGACTCATATGGGTAAACTGGATTCAGAGTGGCTAATCTAAGAAGGAAATTCAAATTAATCTAGAAGTATGGATAAGATGAAACAAATATTCCAGGGTGATATTAAGTTTGAATCTTTCCAAGACAACTTAATTGTTATCTTGATTTGTGGTTTATAAACCTGTGATATAATTATATATAGTACCTATTATATGAATGAATATGACATTGTACTTCTGATTATGATATAAAATACTTACTATTGATTGTGGTTGGACGGGGATAGTACCCCTTTTTACGGCGAGGCGAAAAACCCAGTTTAAAGGGTATCTTGATCAACGAGTGTGAAAACAACGATTTTCTCGATAGAGATATAGCATGAATTGGTAATAGATCCGTGAGGTACCCTAACTGAGAGGATAAGGTTGTGCATCATGAAGGAATTAAACAAATTTGGTGAGCCAGCTTATGTGCGCTCTTCGACATATATTGCCATTGATGAGTACAAAATTTCGTTGGATGAATTGGCTGACTTTATATCTTCTAGTATATAATTTCTAACTATATTTATTGGTTGAGTTTGAGCTTTCAGATATACTTGCATGACTAGTGATGTATTTGAATTTTATTGACGCGATGTCAATTCGCTCACTAAGTTTTAAAGCTCATACTCTTTGTGAACTTTTTTTGTTTATACTACGTTACCGGTGAAGAATATTCGCTAGAAGAGTAGATTACTTTGGACCTTCCTGTTATCGGATAGGCCTATCTTTTGTTGTAAATTATGTTGTTGTAAATTACGTTACTCTGTAATCATCTAGGACATCTAGGTCATGGGTTTGACATATTTGGCTTGTATTTCAGTTTAATAATGTATTTCATAATAAGTATCTATTATTATATGCAAGTCATCTTTGTGTATTATAAATAAGGAAATTTGATATATTTTCTTTGTATTTATTTGATAAGAAAATTGTTATTTTTAACATGGAGATGAAATAACTAATAATTTAACTAGCGGATAGAAATTATGGAAAGGCTTATAGTGATGGCAGATTCATCATTGTGCCGGTCATGTGCTCAAGTAATGGGTCGTGACAGTTGTCCACCACCAGCTAATTTGTTTTTTAAAAAAATAATCATTGAACCTGTCGACTGTGACAACTGGTTAGTTTTTACGATTTTCCTAGTTTTTGGCCGATTTAACTCATCTTCAGATTTTAAGCATATTCTAGACCAGACGATTGGCCGATTTTTCGGTTTGACCAGTTGGTCTGGTCCGATTTTCTTAACATTGGTTTCAAGAATGAGGAGCATAAATGGTTTGAAAATTTTGATTCTTAACAAAGATAGTAATCTTACTACAACAACATCAAATGTAGTATATAAAGAAATTTTTAATAACTTATGTTGAAGTAAGTAAATATCTAAATTTAAACATATGTTATGTCTATATATTAATGAAATGTTTGTGTATCACACGAGTCGCTACACTAGTATATTATCTAAGCTAACTCCAATTACTTAATATAAGTTGTATCAATTGTCATATATTTAAGTTAAATTAATTTAATTATCTATTTTAACTTTTTTTATTAGCATAAGTTATGCATATTTAAAGTATTCATACATGATTAGTTGTGTTGGGAATTTAGTGACTAGGACTGTAGGACTAAATCAAAAGTTTATTAAACTATGTGGACTTATTTATAAATTTTTTAAATTATAGAGACTCAATTAAAAATTAAGTGAAACTATAAGGGTTATTATACAATAAGTAAATTTATCTACATTCATTCCCATCCAATAAAAAAAAAAACCCTTTTTGGTTGGATGGGTTGATTTCTTGATGAAGTGTAAAATAATAATTGGTATCGATCCAAGCCCCAAAATCCACTTTATTTCTAAGACAAAAATTCAGAATTCTCCAATCAAAATACTTTCTATCCAGATTTTTTTCCATATCTAGAATATAATCTTTTACTATATAATTTTTGATTATTATACAATAAGTAAATTTTAGTTTTGTCATATATGTTATATTCAAGCATCTTATAACAAGTTAGTAACTTGAATTAAATTTTTTGTATACTAAATACTACCTAATATTTTTTTCAAATCATAATATGTACTTTAAATTAGTGTATGCATGGTTATTCTAGAGAGTGACTTTATTCTCCGCTGATACATCATGCATGTGTATAATCTGTCACCAATCAATTTTATGACGAGGAAGTTATTCCCCCACACATATGGAGAATACTTGTTTAGAAGATGTAGTAGTTTCTAGAATAATTTCAAAAGAAGGCTACATGACTATTAAATAAAATATAGGCCAAATTACTATTTTTTTAATTCTTTAATTTTATACTAAACTCCCAATTAGCATGAGGCACACCATCTCAATGTAAATGCCTCAAAAATTTATATCCAGAAAATCGAGTGTAATATTTAAAATGAAAGGACTTATAAATATAAATGAACTAAATTTTAAAAAAATTAGTATAATTTAACCTTATAATTCAGGCTTTTTTTTTCTTTGTTTGAAGAGTGGAGTCTATATATAAAGATTAAAGAAGCCCCCACATCTCTTGCTTGGTCAGCACCCTGCTTTACTAAGTAGGGTCATCTGGTCAGATGATCTGAGAACTTTTGCCAATGCCAATTATACAGTTTTGTTTAGCTAAGTAGGATGTCCATGTTCTATAAAGAAAAGAAGAATAGAATGTAATATTTTTCTTCTGTTTTTCTGTATGATATTTATTTGCTGAGATAACCAAATGAACCAGTGCCGTCTTGTAGAAGGCTCTATATTTTGTCCAAAAGTAACTAAAAACACTGATTGGATTGGATGGTCTTGAACGTAAGATTCTGTCTCTCTCTATATCTTGTGGCTAATTTTGCAACATTCTCCCTCACGCAATTTAAGTGAGGAATTTACAAAAGCAAAGGAAAGGGAAAAGGTAGGAGGGAAAAAAACATTTTTTTTTAAAAAGGGCATAAATATTATTTTAGTCTCTTAACTTCATTTTATTTTAAATTAGTCTCATAACTTTACCTTTGATGTTGCTGTGGTCCCTTAATTTTGTTTTGTTCCAATTTGAATATTTTATCTTAAATTCCAATTTGGTCTCATAACTTTGCTTTAAGTATTACTTCAGTCTCATAATCTCATTTCATTCCAATTTATTCCCTTAACTTTATCTTAGAATTTTCTTTAGTCTTTTATTCCATTTCATTTCAATTTAGTCTACTTAAAAAAATCTATTCAAGTATTTTCTCTTTTTTTTTTAACACTATTAGATGCTTAATTAAAAAAATGCGTTTTCCTGCTTAATTATGATAATCTCATAAAACTTTTTTGTTAAATATCTTGATGGTATTAAAGAGAACAATACATTTGAGTGAACTTTGTCAGTTAAAGGACCAAATTAAAACAAAATAAAATTAAGGGGTTAAAGGGAATGCTAAAGGGAATTTCAGATATAGTTAAAGGACCAAAATGAAATAAAATAAAATTAAGGGGCCATAGAGAAACTTACGATAAAATTAAGAAGTAGGGACCGGAGTTAAATCTAAAATAAAGTGAAAGGATCAAATTGAAACTAATTTGAGGCACCAAAATGAAACCCAAGTTAAAATGAAGAGAGTAAAGTGATATTTTAGCCAGAAATCAACGTCTCTTCCATAAGGGGATTCTGGGCAGTCCTTTTCTGACTCGTTAGAATTTGTCCACGACATGTAATGTATATATATCAAAACGCCATTCAACTTCAACCCACCAACGAAGCACGCAACCAAATTCCTCTTGGTCTAGTCTTCTAGATCTTTCTCTTTTACCCCTCCAAACAAATTGAAAGTAGAACCTTCCCTCCCTCCCTCTCTCTCTCTCTCTCTCTCTCTCTCTCTCTCTCTCTCTCTCTCTCGTTCTGCGTCCGATGTGCTGAATGGGAAAAAGGAGCGAAGATTGAGAGAAGGGTATGCACATGGATGGGGTATTGGAAGCCATGCCCCTCTTCGCCAAGGAGCTCCTTGCCGGCGGCGTCGCCGGCGCCGTTGCCAAGACCGCCGTCGCTCCTTTCGATCGGGTGAAGATTCTCTTTCAGGTATTGGATTTAATTCTCAATTTGTGTTTCCTGCTGAATTTCAGGTTCGTATCATTATCAATTGCAGTCTTGGTTGTTCTCTTTGATGGTTTTGATTCGAATCAGTCATCACTGAGGATGGGCAGGGTTTAACGGTACTTGAATTGAGAGTCGAGGAGGTGGGTTTTATGGGAAATGGAATGTCCCTGGCTTTTCCTGAAACTAAATGGCCATTGCTTGAGGATGAGAGTTAGCGTGATTGGTCAGAGTAGATAATATGTTCCTGGATTTGACTATTACTTTTTTTTTTGTGGGGAATATTTTCTGGATTAAATTTAAAGTAAATTACTGATAGGGTGTTTCAAAGATTATAGTTTTTTCAATTTAGTCCTTAAATGATTAAGTTTCAATTTAACTTTTGAAATATTACATTTTTTGTCTCTATTTGGCCCTCTTAGTTGTTGAATCTCAAAATTTTTATTGTTAAAAAATTACTTTAACAAATAAAAAGATCAAACTGAGACAGTCATAACCTCTTAGAGACTAAATCAGTAATTTATTCAAGAATCTAGCATGGACAAGTCCAGGGATATGGCTTAGGCTTTCTATGATGATTAAAATCAAAGGTGATGGGTTGTTTTATGTGATCTGGATCCTACATTCCAAGAAACGGTTTGATTATTTGCTCTGCCTTTGTAGTCTTTCTATATGTACCAGCATTCACTCCTGAGAAAAAAGAAGATATAAACTATAGTCTATACTATAATGTTCAATTTAAAATTGAGCAAGAGCTTCTATTATGTATGGCTGGTAGATAATGCAGTTGAACACGTTTACACCAAACAAGAGAGTTTGGTAGCTCAATGGGAGCGATAAGTAATTTTCTTAACCATTTTATTCCTATTTCTCAAAACATTTCACTAATTGAGGTTTGATCTTTTTCCCCCGAAGAGTAAGATTTGGAAAAACAATAAATTATGATTCTTTTGTGATTTGTAGAGTAAATTACTGATTTAGTCCATAATAAATTATATTTTTTTCAATTTGATCCTTGAAAGATCAAGTGTCTCAATTTAGTACTTGAAAGATTGTATTTGTCTCAATTTGATCATTTTTATTGCTAAATCACAAAAATTATTGTTGCTAAATCTCAAAATTTTCATTGCTAAAAAATATTTTGACAAAAAAATGAATCAAATTGAAACAAATACAAATTTTAAGGGGATAAATTGAGACATTGATATTTTAGGGACTAAATTGAAGCAACTGTAATTTTTGGATGATCAAATTAGTAATTTACTCTAATTTAGATAATGAGTAAACATACAAACTGATCCCTAAAAAATACATTAAATTTAAGTGTTGAATGAATTAATCCCTATAAGTTACAAACTCAAAACAAATTATTCTTTATGTTAGACTAAATTGCATAGTTACTTATATTTGAAAAACTGTCTCAATAATAATGTTTAACGTATTCATATTATTCAAGAACTAAATCTAATAGAGTTCAACTTTTAGGAACTAGACAGTCGATACAAATATCTTACAGGGACTAAATTGTTAATAGATGTCTATATAATACTTTGCAGACCCGAGGAGCTGAATTCAAGAGCACAGGGGTTTTAGGATCAGCGAAAAGAATAGCAGCAACAGAAGGCTTTTTGGGTTTCTACAGGTGAAAGAATCCTCAAGCCATTATTGTATGTCCTTTCCTGATTAAGTTTCTGTATCACTATTACTAATACTAAACCCCTTTGGCCAATTTGTTCACAGAGGAAATGGAGCAAGTGTTGCAAGGATTATTCCTTATGCAGCTCTTCATTATATGTCCTATGAGCAATACCGCAGATGGATTCTGCACACTTTTCCTGACGTCTCAAAAGGCCCTACCCTTGACCTTGTTGCAGGCTCATTCTCTGGAGGGACAGCTGTACTTTTCACTTACCCCCTTGACTTAATTCGAACTAAGTTAGCCTATCAGGTAAATTATCTTCTAAACTGCACCTAAGTTTTGCAGCTTTATTAAAATGTGAACTAAGTTGCATTTGAAACTGCAGGTTGTCAGTTCATCAAATGTTAATGGTCGCGGGATGGTTAACAATGAACAAGTTTACAGAGGGATCCTAGACTGTTTTGCAAAAACTTACAAAGCATGTGGCATTAGAGGCCTTTATCGGGGAGTGGGTATGCATACATAAAATCTGCTCATGCTACTACTAGTCTCGGTATGATTGTGTTTCAGTAGTGAAAAATTTTACATTCTACTCAAACAGCTCCAACACTGGTTGGGATATTCCCATATGCGGGTTTAAAATTCTACTTCTATGAGGAAATGAAACGTCATGTCCCAGTGGAGCACAAGAAAAGCATTGTGGCCAAACTCATATGTGGATCTGTAGCAGGGTTATTGGGACAGACCTTCACATATCCCCTCGAAGTTGTCAGGAGGCAAATGCAGGTAATTTGTTTCATTTAGTTCGTCATCAGATAATGGTTTATGTACATCAAATAGCATGATAGAAAGTGAAAAACTGTACCTGGTTAGGTTCAAAATCTCCTGGCAACTGATAGTGCTGAAATGAAGGGGACTCTGAAAACCTTTGTTACGATTGCTGAGAAGCAAGGTTGGAAGCAACTGTTTTCAGGTCTGAGCATTAACTTCATAAAGGTGGGAAAACTGGAAACCATTTATTGAAGAAATTATGTCTTTAGAATCCTTCTGCTTAATTTTTTTTTTTAATTGTTATTCAGGTCGTCCCATCTGTGGCCATTGGGTTTACAGTTTATGATATTATGAAGTCAAGCCTGAGAGTTCCATCACGAGATGAAGCTACAGTTGAAATGGTAACCAGCAAAAGAATCAGCCAACCATCGTCACAGTAGTAATAAAAATTCCCCATTTGGAAATCTCACATAAGTTTAGCTGTACATTGCATTCTTTCAAGTAGTACAGTGCCAGATCGAGATTTATATATTCAATCAAGTATACCTGAGGAACACGTGTATTTTTGTAATCCTTCCTAGGGAATGATCTCAGATCTTATTGATTTCATTATTTCCTGAGAAAAGAAAAACATGTTTCTTGGGAAGATAGGACACATCATGTACATAGAGGTGGAAGATAAATTAAATTTGAATGTGCAAGAATAAAGAATTGATCAGAAATGTTATGCTGATATCCCTTTACTGCATTTGATTATTCACAGGCAGTCGACATTTTGCTATTATCTTCCTTATTTCTTCTTGGCTATTTTTTTGGTCCCTCAACTTAGTACCCATACATCCGATTTGCCAATTCAGTTGCTTTGGAACCAACTAATATTGTGCAGCAAACCAAGTATTTCTAGATGGAAATTTAACATACAGTTGGACTGCTAACCCACCAAAAATTTTCATTGATCTGTAGTTCAACAAATAATGTACGACATGAAAAACCTACAGGGGATTGGTGGATTAATTTACTATTTCAAATTTCTTGGCTACTTAATTTGGAGTTACTCATTTTGGCAGCACAAGAGACAGTAAAGTACTATAGCTGAAGAGTATCTATTAGGAGACTTGTTTACTTTAGTACCATCATTACCAATAATCCCCGCAGGAGCATTTGCCATCTTTGAAATGATGGAATCGCTTGTTATCCCTAACAATGAGCTCCCTTCCAACAATCTTTGACATGATTTTAATGGCATTGTGGCAATCACCACATATACGTAAGTTCTTGATAATCCTAAGAGTAGTCCTTGGAGGCGTACTGATGAGACCATAAGCAATAGCCAAACGTTCACTATGATATTGCAAAGCCTTCTCTTTTGCTTCCTCATCAATGTCATGCAGAACATATCTTGTATCTGGCACATAACCTGCTTCCCTCATCTGTCCACCCAAGCCTTTCAATTTCTCTTTTGGCTCCTCTCTATATGGAACAGTATACCGATACCCAGTCACCCTATTCTTTTCCTCTAACATGTTGATTGCAGACTGCTTCTTCTTTGAAGGCGTGGGGAGTTTATCAGCAATGGCTTTTGCTTTTGAAGGATCAACATCTACCAACAACTCATCTGCATGATCTTCAAGATCTATATCTCCGTGAATTCGAGCAAAATTTCTGAGAGCCTCCCAAATATCCACCGTTGGTTCAAATGGCATTTTCTCAATGAACTCCAGGGCTTCATACAAATGACCAGCACTGCCCAGAATGTTAATAACCTGTAAGTAATGTTCAACACCAGGAACAATTCCATACTTGTTCTTCATTGATTCAAAATGCATAAGCCCTTCTTCCACAGCTTCTGCTCGAGCACATGCAGCCAAAACCAATGCAAAAGAATCCCCATCAGGCCGTATTCCTTGCTGCTTCATCTGCTGAAAACACAACAAACCATCGTCCCCGAGACCATTCATTGTGCATCCACTAATCAACAAATGCCACGTATTCATATCTCTCTCGCGCATTTTATCAAACACTCTCCGCGCATCGTTCATACTGCCACACCTTACGTATATTCCGATCAATCTGATACTCAACCCGATGTCCTCGCGAAACGGCGAGCGTTTCAGGTATTCATGAACCCTTTTTCCCGACTCAAGCGACTTGGTATTCTCACACAGATTCAAAAGCGCAAGAAAAACACTATAATCAGCAAACGCACCTTGACCCATAAACTCCAACACTTCATCGAGCTTACCCTCTTCGCACAAGCGCATCAAGTCGACATTCAAGGGGCTTCCGGCCAATGGAGCATACTCATTACGCTCTTTCCGGTGGTCACCCCTCAAATTTTGATCCTTGTTCTTTAAAGGCGGGCCCTTGTAAGGGGAACGAGTGGTAGTGCCATTTCGTTGGCGAAAAAACTTGTTGGGGGTGGAAGAAGACGGAGATGGCGTTGCGAGTGCGAGAAAGTAAGTGGAGTGACGAGAGTTTGATGGGATTTTGGATTTCAAATGGGAAAACGCTAAATAGTTTCGTGTGGACGACGGAACGGAGACCAGAGACGCCATTGAAATGGGAACTTGAGAATTCGATGAAGATGCTCGCAGTTACAATGTATCATTCCAAACAGAGACGAAGTTGAATGAGTTTCAATTCTCAGCAGACCCAATCTCAATCCATCACAAGAAGAATGCCCAAAAATATCTACTTCGGACAAACTTAATATTGATATATTGAAATACTTATTAAATATTTTTGGGTGAAAAGTAAAAACAAAATATTAATACATTTTTAATTGAAATTTTAAAGTTTCTAATCATTTAACGTTGAGTGGTAAATAATATTAATTTATTAAACAAAACTTCATGATAAAAACTTGAAAGAATTGTACTTCTAGTAAGATCTCTCCTTATTTATTTTTAAATCAAAATACAAGAAATCCATTTTAAAAGTTAACAATTCATGTAACATAATTCTTTTATTAAGTTTTAGTCCAAATCATGTCAGTTGAACAAAATTAATTTAACAAAAAACAAATTAAATTTACCACTTTAAGACATTTTTTATTGTAAAAATAAATACAAAATGACAAAAAAAATTTTTTGTCATTTGAGATGACATGTCACGTTAACTTTTTTAAGTGATGTTATAATTTTAAATAAAAATTAATTAATAAATTATACTAAAACCTAAAGGTATAAATATTGTACAACCTTCTAGTTAAAGAGGAATTATATTGTATTTTTTTCTCAAATTAATAATGTTTGAAAACTTATTAGGTTAACTAATTTTGTTTGAGTGTGATCGAATTAGAAATTTATAAAACTATCTTAATATTATTTTTTTTATTCATAAGTATTAAACTATTTACACTAATCATTGTTGATATAATGCATGGGTTTGAATTTTGAAATTTAGATCAAATATATTTTTGTTCTGGAATTTTAGACAGCAAACTAGACCACGTTGGTGATGGAATGGATGAATCTAGAGCAGACGTTATATTTGGTACGTAAAAAGAAAAAAAAATGAAATAAGAATGGGAATGAAAATATGATATTTTATTAAAATATCTCAATAAAAAAGGAAAGCTAGTGTTTTTTATAAAAGTAATTTAGATAAATTCTCACTATCTTTCTTTTTACTTTATCTTTTTCGAAATTAGATTTTCTGTTGTACAGTAGAGTGTTGGGCTACCATTCACTGTTAGATGCTAGCCACCAAAAGTGGAGCTTATATGAACCCCACTTGTCTACGCCCATCAAACTGCGTTGGGCCACCCAACACCCGAATTGGGTCGCCATCCTTCCCATCACTCCATGACATTAAACCAAACATGCTGAGGATGATTATGTTAAAGGGAAGAAATTACCCCCCAATTCTCCGAAACTAGGGCACAATCATTATATACCAAATACTTGATGGCAAGAGTTAGGAATTAAGGTGGACAAATAATCCCGAATATTTATGTAATACCCGTTAATTTCAGAATATAATTCGCTTAAGAGTATTTTAGAATTTCACAACGTTACTTTAGTTATTTATTTTGGTCATTTTTAATTTTCTTAATTTTCATATTTAATTGTTCTCTTTGAACATTATTTATGAAAATTGAGTTAAATGACTGGACTGAATATTTGCACCACGTGGGATATATTCTAAGAATGGTGAAATTCATGGAAAAGTGGTTTAAGAATGGTCAATTAATCCATTTATTGTAAATTGACTGGATGGGTTTGGATGTTGGGTTATGGATACCCATGGGTCATTCAATAACCCATTAGAAATATTTAATATAAAACTTCAATAGTAACTTCTCATAATTCGATTCTGAAGCGAAGCA
This sequence comes from Biancaea sappan, assembly GCA_037074585.1. Lineage (NCBI taxonomy): Eukaryota > Viridiplantae > Streptophyta > Magnoliopsida > Fabales > Fabaceae > Biancaea > Biancaea sappan. The sequence goes on from CM073492.1 coordinate 82,354,322, forward strand.
AAAGGAACAGTAACTTCATTTTCTCTCTCAGTTCTTCATTTTCTTCTCAAATCCTTCCCTTGATCTTCAGAGTTTCGGTTATTTGTTCGGTTCAAAAGCTTTGTAAGGATCAAAGGTAAGCTTTAATCTGATTATTTTCCTTAAATTTCAGTTTATGTAGAAGATCAGAGGAGGTTTTGTTCTTGAAGATTTTGATGATAATTCATGAATCTCAGTAGTTTTAGAAGTTATATTTGAGTTATAATCGGTTAAAAGAGTTGAAATTCTGGTTTTGAAACAAGAAAGGAAAGGATGAATTTGTGAGAAATTTCTGCAAAAACTTCTGCAAAACTCGAGTTACTGTAGCGACCAGATTTCGGGAAATTTTCTTCGAGTTACTGTAGCAGTTAATGTAGTGTCGGCAGTCAACGGTACTGTAGCAGTCAACGTTACTGTAGCGAACCGGCACTGTAGCGAACCGTTACTGTAGCAAACAGTACTGTAGCAAACCGTTACTGTAGCAATCAGAAAATTTTGCGTATTTTCGTGATTTTGTTTCCTTTCTTATGTTTCCTTGTAATATATTTTACTAGGAAATTTTCCTACACAAATTCTAGTGTGGAACAAGGTAAACTTGGACAAACATCAAGGTGAGTGAATAACCTTGCTCAGCTAATTTGATATTACTAGTCAAAGTACAATATAAGTCTCATTTACAACATTATTTGGATAATAAGCAATTAATTTTTCATATGGGAGTATATGATGATCAGTAGAAATAAGAGTATGAAGAAATTATTTATTTCATGACAATTGTACTATGTGATGAATTCTCACTATTTATTAATGAGTAAAGATCTACGGGATCTAATACACGAGTGTGAAAGGGTTAAAGTCCCATACTACTCGGTGTATATCTAAGAAATCTTATACACGAGTTTGAAAGGGTTAAAGTCCCATACTACTCAGTGCATATCTATGAAACCTATACACGAGTTGAAAGGGTTAAAGTCCCATACTACTCGGCGTATACCTATGAGATCTTATTCACGAGTTTGAAAGGATTAGAGTCCCATACTACTCGGTGTATATCTATGAAATCTTATTCATGAGTTTGAAAGGGTTAGAGTCCCATACTACTCGATGTATAAGACAATTAATTATATGAGTAAATGTGGTATTTGTACTTTTGATATTTTATATAGTACAGTTATTTACTTACTGAGTTTTTAAATAAACTCACACTCCCTATGATTATTTTTTTCAGATACAGAAAATAAAGAACAAGAGTATCCATTTGAAGAATAGAAGCCCATTAGAATTATCCTCTATTTCTGTCTGGTGGGATACCAGTACTTATTAATGTGGACACTAGAAACGCTCTGTACTTTCTATAGGTCTCCTAGGCTTGCGATGAGATAGAAATATCAAACTATGTATGTCTATATTTGCATATCAGATGAATATAATTCTGTAGTGTGGAATGAATGATTAAGGTTGAATGTAAAACCTTACAGAATATATGTATATAATGTATGTTTGAGAATTATATCAAATGAGTAGTATCTTTTCACATGCTCAATTTTTGGGATGTGACAATTTGGTATCAGAGGAAAGGTTTTATAGGTCCCCTATAGAGTACAGAGCAAAGTGATCTTTGTGGGCCCTTCCCTATTGTCATGAGCCGCGGCATGACCATAGGATTAGGTTCCATAAAAGACCTTGTAGAGTATAACGTCATTTTATAGATAATTTTCAGTGGGGCTAGTAAGTGATATTTTGTTTATGTCTGAAAATTATTTGTTATGTGTGTAGATCTGTGACAGATCAATGTCAGAAGGATCTTCTAATAATAATGAGCATATGGGTCCAAGGAGGGCCATAAATCCACCAGTACATGTGCAAGATGATCCTAACCGTAGTGATAGTTTACATGCTCAAAGTACTGAGGACGCAACTAGTGAGCAAGCAAGGAGAGTCGAACCTGATGCTCACGTTGGCAATGTAACTATTGCACATGTGATTAATTTGATGAATGAACGATTTGACCGATTTGAGACTGAAATGAGAGGTCGAGCTGCACAAGCTAACCTGCCAGTGGATCCTCCTATTGTTGAAGCTGAAATTGTACCACCAGCTCAGTTAGCTGGAGGAGATAACGTAAGGGAGGTAAGAATGTCTGAATTCCAGAAAATGAGGCCTCCTACTTTTTCAGGGGAAGATCCCAAAGAGGACCCACAATGTTTCCTTGAAGATTGTGAAGCAATCTGTGATGCTATAGGGTGTTCTCCTACTCAAAAGGTAGAATTCACTTCTTTTCAGTTAAAGGGTAGGGCTGGTAAATGGTGGAAGAACTGGAAGAAAGCTAGAATTCAAGGCACACCGCCAGTTATGTGGACGGAGTTTTACAGATTGGTTATGGAAAGGAGGTCAAAGAATAAAGAAGAATATCGACAAAAGAAGAAAGCTAGATATAGGAGATCTTTTGATCAAAGGGAAGACTCAGGGACTTTGAAACCCTTTACTGCATCACAATATGCTCCAGCCACTCCTACTAAGTCATTTTATTCTACAGCCAGTGTGGCTAAGCCTCGTTTAGAGAGCAGGGGTGGTTTTAGTTCTTCTAGTAGAGGAGGTACTCAAGCTAGAAGGAAGAAACCTCAGTGTCCTGAATGTGGAAAGTTTCACTTCGGAGAATGCAGGTTAAATACTGTTGGTACAGGTTGTTTTAACTGTGGACAAAAAAGACATTTTATAAGGGAGTGCCCTCAGCTCATGACAGGACCAAGTCAAGGGTCTACTTTGCCACCTCGACCATAATCTATTTCTGTTTCTATTACTCAAACACCAACCCCTTCAACAGGGGGTAGTATGGGAAGAGGTTCTGGAAGAGGCCAAGGTGACTGTGGAAAACAAGCTGCTGGCAGAGGAAATACAAGAGTATATGCTCTAACCCGACATGATGCTCAAACATCCAATGCTGTAGTTACAGGTATATTATCTGTTAATACTTTTGCTGCACGTATTTTGTTTGACCCCGGTTCTACTCACTCATATGTGTCGCCCTTATTTGCCAAGAGATTTGCATTTGATTCGATTATTCTTAAAGAACCATTCTTGGTTTCCACACCGATGAGAGAGACTTTGATGGTTAAAACATGTTATCGTTCTTGTAAAATAATCGTTGGAGGCATGGAAACTGAGATAGATCTTATGGTTCTCAATATGTTAGATTTTGATGTGATTCTAGGGATGAACTGGCTATCTTCTTGTCATGCTACTATAAATTGTCATGACAAAGTTATTTCCTTTAATATACCGGGGAGGAGTAATTTTGTGTTTCAAGAAGATCGAAGTGATGTACCTTGCAACATGATATCTATGTTAAGTGCCCAGCGTATGTTGCGAAATGGATGTCAGGGATTTCTAGCTTTTATCAAAGATTTAGAAAAGAAAGAACAGAAGTTAGAAGACATTCATGTGGTTAATGAATTCCCAGATGTGTTCCCAGAAGATTTACCTAGATTACCGCCAGAAAGAGATATTGAGTTCAGTATTGATTTGGTCCCAGACACACGACCAATTTCTATTCCACCTTATCGTATGGCTCCTGTTGAGCTAAAAGAACTCAAAGAACAATTGGAAGATTTGTTGAACAAAGGGTTCATTCGCCCAAGTTTTTCACCTTGGGGTGCTCCTGTTCTTTTTGTGAAAAAGAAAGATGGTTCTATGAGATTATGTATAGATTATCGTCAGCTGAATAAAGTCACAGTGAAGAATAAGTATCCTTTACCAAGGATAGATGATTTGTTTGATCAGCTTCAAGGAGCAAAATATTTCTCAAAGATTGACCTAAAGTCTGGATATCATCAGTTACGAATTAAGAGTGATGATATACCTAAGACTGCTTTTCGTACACGGTATGGACATTATGAGTTTCTTGTGATGTCTTTTGGGTTGACAAATGCACCAGCAGCATTTATGGATTTAATGAACAGAGTGTTCAAATCATTCCTTGATAAGTTCGTAATTGTGTTTATTGATGATATTTTGGTATATTCAAAGAGTCATGAAGAACATACTGAACATTTGAGAATAGTGCTTCAGACTTTGAGAGAGCATCAGTTGTACGCAAAGCTCTCAAAATGTGAATTCTGGATGAGTCATGTAACATTTTTGGGACATGTTATTTCCCAAGAAGGTATTCATGTAGATCCAAGTAAAATTGAAGCAGTAAAACAATGGCCTCGACCAACAATTGTGTCTGAAGTACGTAGTTTTCTTGGCTTAGCAGGGTATTACCGTCGCTTTGTCAAGGATTTCTCTAAGACAACTCTCCCATTAAATAAGTTAACCCGAAAGAATGTTAAATACATTTGGGATGATTCATGTGAGCAAAGTTTCACCCAATTGAAAGAGTGTTTAACTTCTGCACCAGTCTTAATCCTACCATCAGGACCAGGGGGTTACTCTGTATTCTGTGATGCCTCAAAGATAGGCTTAGGATGTGTGTTGATGCAACATGTTAAAGTCATAGCTTATGGCTCACGTCAGCTTAAAAAGCATGAATTGAATTACCCCACTCATGATTTGGAAATGGCAGCTGTAGTGTTTGCCCTAAAGATTTGGAGACATTACTTGTATGGGGAAAACTTGTAAAATTTTTACAGATCACAAAAGCCTTAAGTACATTTTTGAGCAGAGAGATCTCAATCTAAGGCAACGAAGGTGGATGGAACTTCTGAAAGATTATGATTGTACCATCCTTTACCATCCAGGTAAAGCAAATGTAGTGGCTGATGCTCTAAGTCGAAAGTCTATGGGAAGTTTAGCTCACATTGCCACTATAAGGAGGTCTCTAATACATGAACTACAAGAATTGGAAGCTGATGGAGTATTCTTCGAGATCACTGAGTCAGGTACATTTCTGGCTCATTTAACAGTTAGATCATCCCTTGTAGAAAAAGTAAAAGCAACTTTAGAAAATGACATTGATATGGTCAAAATCAGAGATAAGGCAAGGCAAGGTCTAGCACCAAGTTTCTTGGTAGATGAAGAGGGAGTCTTATGGTTTAATGGGAGACTCTGTGTCCCCAACATTGAATCTTTGAAACATGAAATCTTAATGGAAGCTCATGGTTCACCCTACGTTGTACATCCTGGTGCTGTGAAAATGTATCAGGACTTGAAACAAGTTTACTGGTGGGAGGGCATGAAGCGAGACGTGACTGACTTTGTAGCTCGATGTTTGACTTGTCAGCAAGTTAAAGCTGAACATCGACGACCATCTGGATTGATGCAAAAACTAGATATTCCCGAATGGAAGTGGGAAAGGATCACTATGGATTTTGTAGTAGGTTTACCTCGGTCAACAAAAGGAAATGACTCAATATGGGTCATAGTGGATCGACTTACTAAGTCAGCACATTTTCTTCCTGTTCATACCACTTTCAATGTAGCAAAACTTGCTCGAATTTATGTTAAAGAAATAGTGAAACTTCATGGTGTACCAATATCCATTATATCAGATCGAGGACCTCAGTTTACTTCTCGGTTCTGGAAAGTCTTTCAAGAGGCTTTGGGTACCAAAGTGAATCTTAGCACAGCATTCCATCCTCAGACTGATGGACAGTCCGAAAGGACAATTCAGACTTTAGAGGATATGCTAAGAGCTTGTGTGATTGATTTCAGTGGAAGTTGGGAAGATCATTTGTCTCTTATTGAATTTGCTTATAACAACAGTTACCAAGCCAGTATTCAGATGGCACCTTTTGAGGCTTTATATGGGAGACGGTGTCGATCTCCTATAGGTTGGTTTGAACTTGGTGAAACCAAAATATTTGGACCTGAGATGATTCAGGAAGATATAAATAAAGTTAAACTGATCAGAGAAAAGTTGTTAACTGCTCAGAGTAGACAGAAGTCTTATGCGGACAACCGACGACGTGACCTTGAATTTGCAATAGGTGATATGGTTTTCTTACGAATCTCACCTATGAAGGGAGTAATGAGATTCGGGAAGAAAGGCAAGCTTAGTCCGAGGTATATTGGCCCATATGAGGTTGTAGACAGAGTGGGTAATGTGGCATATCGCCTAAACCTACCTTCCAACCTAGAGGGAGTTCATCCAATATTTCATGTGTCCATGCTGCGGAAATATCTTCCTGATCCTTCTCATGTCATTCAACCCCAAGAAGTTCATTTTGATGAAACTCTCACATACGAAGAGGTACCAGTAGCTATTCTTGATAGAAAAGTCAAGAAATTGCGTACTAAAGAAATTCCTAGTGTCAAGGTTCTTTGGAGAAATCATTCTCGCGAGGAAGCTACGTGGGAGGCAGAAGATGAAATGTGGAAAAACTATCCACATTTATTTGAAACTTGAGGAAAGATTTTAATTCGGAGGACCGAATTCTTTTAAGGGGGGTAGAATGTAATACCCGTTAATTTCAGAATATAATTCGCTTAAGAGTATTTTAGAATTTCACAACGTTACTTTAGTTATTTATTTTGGTCATTTTTAATTTTCTTAATTTTCATATTTAATTGTTCTCTTTGAACATTATTTATGAAAATTGAGTTAAATGACTGGACTGAATATTTGCACCACGTGGGATATATTCTAAGAATGGTGAAATTCATGGAAAAGTGGTTTAAGAATGGTCAATTAATCCATTTATTGTAAATTGACTGGATGGGTTTGGATGTTGGGTTATGGATACCCATGGGTCATTCAATAACCCATTAGAAATATTTAATATAAAACTTCAATAGTAACTTCTCATAATTCGATTCTGAAGCGAAGCAAAAGGAACAGTAACTTCATTTTCTCTCTCAGTTCTTCATTTTCTTCTCAAATCCTTCCCTTGATCTTCAGAGTTTCGGTTATTTGTTCGGTTCAAAAGCTTTGTAAGGATCAAAGGTAAGCTTTAATCTGATTATTTTCCTTAAATTTCAGTTTATGTAGAAGATCAGAGGAGGTTTTGTTCTTGAAGATTTTGATGATAATTCATGAATCTCAGTAGTTTTAGAAGTTATATTTGAGTTATAATCGGTTAAAAGAGTTGAAATTCTGGTTTTGAAACAAGAAAGGAAAGGATGAATTTGTGAGAAATTTCTGCAAAAACTTCTGCAAAACTCGAGTTACTGTAGCGACCAGATTTCGGGAAATTTTCTTCGAGTTACTGTAGCAGTTAATGTAGTGTCGGCAGTCAACGGTACTGTAGCAGTCAACGGCACTGTAGCGAACCATTACTGTAGCAAACCGTTACTGTAGCAATCAGAAAATTTTGCGTATTTTCGTGATTTTGTTTCCTTTCTTATGTTTCCTTGTAATATATTTTACTAGGAAATTTTCCTACACAAATTCTAGTGTGGAACAAGGTAAACTTGGACAAACATCAAGGTGAGTGAATAACCTTGCTCAGCTAATTTGATATTACTAGTCAAAGTACAATATAAGTCCCATTTACAACATTATTTGGATAATAAGCAATTAATTTTTCATATGGGAGTATATGATGATCAGTAGAAATAAGAGTATGAAGAAATTATTTATTTCATGACAATTGTACTATGTGATGAATTCTCACTATTTATTAATGAGTAAAGATCTACGGGATCTAATACACGAGTGTGAAAGGGTTAAAGTCCCATACTACTCGGTGTATATCTAAGAAATCTTATACACGAGTTTGAAAGGGTTAAAGTCCCATACTACTCAGTGCATATCTATGAAACCTATACACGAGTTGAAAGGGTTAAAGTCACATACTACTCGGCGTATACCTATGAGATCTTATTCACGAGTTTGAAAGGATTAGAGTCCCATACTACTCGGTGTATATCTATGAAATCTTATTCATGAGTTTGAAAGGGTTAGAGTCCCATACTACTCGATGTATAAGACAATTAATTATATGAGTAAATGTGGTATTTGTACTTTTGATATTTTATATAGTACAGTTATTTACTTACTGAGTTTTTAAATAAACTCACACTCCCTATGATTATTTTTTTCAGATACAGAAAATAAAGAACAAGAGTATCCATTTGAAGAATAGAAGCCCATTAGAATTATCCTCTATTTCTGTCTGGTGGGATACCAGTACTTATTAATGTGGACACTAGAAACGCTCTGTACTTTCTATAGGTCTCCTAGGCTTGCGATGAGATAGAAATATCAGACTATGTATGTCTATATTTGCATATCAGATGAATATAATTCTGTAGTGTGGAATGAATGATTAAGGTTGAATGTAAAACCTTACAGAATATATGTATATAACGTATGTTTGAGAATTATATCAAATGAGTAGTATCTTTTCACATGCTCAATTTTTGGGATGTGACAATTTAATTTGCTTCAAATGTCAATTCAACACTTAGCCCATCTCTCCTCATCTCTTTACATCAATTGCTGCCAAAAAGAGATAAACCAAATGTAGGATATCATTCACAAAAATGATAATATTTATGAGAAAATAATGTAATTTCTCCTCCATATTGATGGATAATGTTGTCAATTGTATATTGACTTTTAACCCCAAAAAAATCTAAAGAAGAAAAGGAGGTACTGCAGAGTGACTAGTGAACCATTGTACTATTCATATCTTGCTAGTTCTTTTCTCATTTGCTCCTACTAGAAAATAAAAAAATGGGTAGCTACTAATTTGGTAGAGTTGGAAAAACACGTTAGGTCAATCAAACCCATGCATGTATGTAGTAGTATCAAACGGGTCGGTCCATCGTGGGCCAATGATAAATAAATCGGTCTATTTATAAACCAGTTTCAAAATGTATGTCTAAGATTGCCCGTCTTAGATCGCAAACCTAAACGATACGTGTAACATCCCAAAAATTTAATGCCTCCTTAATATTTAATAAATTAGGCTTAAGAAAATTTATTAAAAATTTCCTAAAGAATTAGGAATTAAAGGAGAAAATAGTCAGGGAATAAAAAAATAATATTCCTATTAGATAATTTAATATTTTAAAAATTTAGAAATTTAAGAAGATACTTATTTTAATCTTATTCCAACCTTTTTGCCACTTGGTATTTGACACATAAGAAGCCATTACCATCAACTCATACACGTAGAATCACCGTGCATGTTGAAGCTCTATTTTTGTCTTCCACTTTCAATCACAAAGACTTTCTCCTTTGAAACAAAACACAAGTAGTTGAATTATTTGATGTTTGGGCATCCAGTAGCAAGTCCCTCACCTCCATTTTGGCTATGAATAACAGCCCACGCCTCCCCTTTTTTGCACCATTAAAACCAAGAGAGAGAAGTGAGTTTTAAACTCTGTTTTTGCACCTAAAAAAAATAGAGTTTCAACCAAGGAAAGAGAGAGAGAGAAAGTGGAGAGAGAGAGAGAGAGCTTAACTTCGTTTTCTTGGAGTTTTGGGAAAGCAAACCACTTAGGAATCACCCAAAACCAACACCTAGTAGCCTAGTTTCAATTTGAAGCTCAGAACAGTAGCAAAACGTGAAACAAAGCACTCTTGACGTTCAAACTTTGGATGAGTTTTTCAATTTTAAAACTTGATTTTTGATTCATTTTCTTTCATGATTTTGGTCTAAAATGATATATTGAATCTTCAAATAAGTTAAAATGAAATTCTGGGTTGATTTGGAAGCCAAATCAAAGAAAAAAGAAGAGAAAAACCAAAAAAAAAAAACTATGACAGTAAATTGTAGGGACTAAACTGCAAAAATTGAACTGGGTTTGATTTAATTTTGAAACAACATATATTCTTAATTTAGGGACCTAAATGAAGTGAACTATAAGCTTAAATCAAGCAAAGGAAATAAGAGAAAAAAATTAGCCAAGGACCCAAGTGAAAATTAATTTATTTTGATTAAATGATTATCTAAACTTAACTAAATTATCTATTATATATATATATATATATTAAATATAGCTATAGTATGTATAATACTATTATGCATATATCTGTATTTTATATATATATATATATAATATTTATATATATTGTACATATTATTCCAAAACTCCAAGAAAACGAAGCTAATCCCTCTCTCTCTCTCTCTCTCCCCCCTTGGTTGAAACTCTTTTAGGTGCAAAAACAGAGTTTAAAACTCACTTCTCTCTTTTGGTTTTAATGGTGTAGAAAGGGGAGGCATGGGTTGTTATTTATAGCCAAAATAGAACTGAGAGACTTGCTACCGGATGCCTAAACATCAAATAATTCAACCACTTGTGTTTTGTTTCAAAGGAGAAAGTCTTTATGATTGAAAATGGAAGACAAAAATAGAGCTTCAACATGAATGGTGATTCTACATGTATGAGTTAATGGTCATGGCTTCTTTTGTGTCAAATACCAAGTGGCAAAAAGGTTGTGATAAGATTAAAATAGGTATTTTCTTAAATTTCTAAATTTTCAAAATATTAAATTATCTAATAGGAATATTATTTTTTTTATTCGCTAACTATTTTCTCTTTTAATTCCTAATTTTTTAGGAATTTCTTTGTAAAATTTTCTTAAGTCTAATTTATTAAATATTAAGGAGACATTAAATTTTTGGGATGTTATATTTCATCATGAAAGAAATGGTTGGATCCCAAGAGGGGGGTGAATTGGGTTTTATAAAAATTTCTACAAAACTTAATTGGAAGTTAAAATTGATTTTCTGAAATTGGACAATACTAAAGATAATAATTTAATTCAGAAAATCAAAGTGTTATCAAGATGAATAATCTTATAGTGTAAGGAATTAAGGAGCAAATATAAATCTACACAAATTAATTAATACTTGAGGTAGAAATCAAATATAAACACAAAGCATTAATTAATTAACTTCAAATATAAATAGAGTAGGGATAGAGAAAGCAAACTCGGAGATTTATACTGGTTCGGCTAATCCCAAGTCTACATCCAGTCCTCAAGAGACCACTTGAGTATTTCCACTATAATTGCAAGTTTAATCCAGGTACTTGCAAACCACTACAACATAGATCTTTTCTCCTTCAAGGGTGTCTCTCCCCTTTACAATGTGTTTTCTCTCAAACATTAACTCAAAGAACCAATCCTTGAGCAACTAAATTTGAAGGCTTAAGGAAAATAATGGTGGACACTCCCAAAGTATAGATAACGCAGAAATTAAGCTCAGAATTTTTCTCTAGCAATTTAGAGAGAATGAAACTCAAGATAATATGACAAATGAACAATTGAAGCTTGATTCAAATGGTGTTGTGAAGTCCCCTTTATATAGTGAAACTTTGCTGCTACAGTGACTGCTTTAGTCAGAATTGCTACAGTAAGCTTTATCATCATTTTTCAACTTTTCTACAACAACAAAAAAACTTTATCAACCTTTTTCAACAATCAATATTCTTTTTCAAATTTGCTACAGTAAAAAGTATTCTTTTTCAAATTTTATTACAATACCCAATAAACTTTATCATACTTTTTCAACAACCAATAAACTTTATCATACTTTTTCAACAATCAAATTTCTTTTTCAAAAGTGCTACAGTAAAAAGTATTCTTTTTCAAATTATATTACAACAACCAATAAATTTTATCATACTTTTTCAACAACCAATAAACTTTATCATACTTTTTCAACAATCAAATTTCTTTTTTAAAAGTGCTACAGTAAAAAGTATTCTTTTTCAAATTATATTACAATAACCAATAAACTTTATCAAAAATCAATTTATATTACTATATATAAATATATAAAGCATTAAATATATTTGGGCCAAGAAAAATTGAATCATGCATTTGGGCCAAGAAGATTAAATCATTCATTTGGGTCAAGAAGATTAAATCATACTATTTGGGCTAAGAAAGATTAAATCATACATTGGGCCAAGAAGATTAAATCATTCACTTGGGCCAAGAAGATTAAATCATATTATAATTCCCACATATTTGTTATCATCAAAACTTATAGCATAATACATTAGGGCTAACACATCCCCCCTAAATTTGAATTTTGTCCTTAAAATTTGGTAATTATATAACTAAAAAGTATTATGCATACATCATAAATTTTAATTACCTTAGTCAAACAATTGAGGATAATGTTATCTCATGTGTTCTTCAGTTTCCCAGGTGGTTTCTTCTTGGGACAGTCCTCTCCAGACTACCTTAAACAGAGGGATTTGGTTATTCCGTAATTATTTGAGTTGTACATCAATGATTTTATCTGGTCTCAACTTCACTATTATGTTCTCTTGTAAATACACATTTTCATATTCAATGACATGCGAAGGATCCGTGAGGTAATTTTTAAACTGAGATACATGAAAAACATCATGAATGTTTGCCAAATTAGGGGGTAAGGCCAATTTGTAAGTTGTGGTGCCAAATTTTTCAAGGATTTGAAATGGGCCTAGGTATCTTAGACTAACCTTCTTTGATTTCATAGCTCTGCCAACTGATGTAATGGGTGTGATCTTAAGCAAAACATGATCACCTTCTTCAAAATGTTAAGGGCCTTCTTTTCTTGTTTGCATAGCTCTTCTATCTTCTTTGAAATGTAAGTAGCTTATCCTTTATTAGATCAATTTGCCTTGAATTTTGGTCCAACATTTCTAGTCATATCAATGCTCTCTTCCCTAGCTCATTCCAATAGATAAGAGACCTACATTTCCTTTTATACAAAAATTCATACGGAGCCATTTGAATGCTAGAATGGAAACTATTCTTATAAGCAAATTCTGCTAATGGCAAGAACTTATCCCAATTCCCCTTAAACTCAAGCACACATGCCCTTAACATATCCTATAAGGTCTGATTTTTTCTCTCTGTTTGACCATCTATTTTAGGATTATAAGCAATGCTAAAGTTCAATTTTGTGCCCATGGCTTCTTGCAAAGATGTCCAAAATCTAGACGTGAACCTTGGTTCTCTATCAGATAGGATGTCATAAGGAACATCATGAAATTTGACCATTTCCTTTATGTACAACTAGGCATACTGGTCTAGGGTAAAGGTATTATTGACCGCTCAGAAATGTGCTGACTTTGTCAATCTATCCACTATTACCCAAATAGCATCATGACCTGAAGAAGTTCTAGGTAGCCCTACAATGAAATCTATGGAGATGTTATCCCATTTTCATTTTGGAATCTCTAGAGATTGTAACAATCTCCTAGATTTTGGTGCTCAATTTTTACTTTCTGACAGGTTAGGCATTTGTTAACAAATTGTGTTACATCTCTTTTCATTTCAGGCCACCAAAAATTTCTTTTTAGGTCTTAATACATCTTGGTTATTCCTGGATGGATGGTACACCTACTTTGGTGTACTTCCCTCAAAATATTTTCCCTAAGGTTTTATTGATTAGGGAAATATACTCTATCTTTGAATTTTAATAACCTTTTCTTGGTGAATTTAAAATCTTTAGCTTTACCTAAGGCCATTAATTATTCTACTTCTTTAATGTATGGGTCTTTAGGTAAAGCTTCCAAAATTAAATCCTCTAGTTCATTCTTAATTACTAATGCACTTATCTTCAAACCCTTAGGGTTAACAGACACTTTGAGACTCATGTCCCTGAATTCTGCTAAAAGTTATTGTTCCCTAAGCATCATAATAGCCACATCAACGGATTTTCTGCTTAAAGCATCAGCTACTACGTTGGCTTTATCTGGGTGGTACTTAAGAGTGAAATCATAGTCTTTCAGAAATTCAATCCATCTTCTCTGTCTCATGTTGAGCTCTTTTTGGTCAAAAAGATATTTAAGTCTCTTGTGGTCTGAAAAGATTTCAAGATTTGCACCATACAGATAATGTCTCCAAATTTTTAGGGCAAAGACTATGGCTGCAAGTTCTAGATCATGAGTAAGGTAGTTTTGTTCATGAGTTCTCAACTGTTTATATGCATATGCCACTACTCTTCCTAGTTACATCAGTACACAACCTAAACCTTTTAAAGATGTGTCTGTATAAACCACAAAAGGCTCTTGAGGATTTGGTATGATTAACACTGAGGTTGATATTAACCTAACTTTTAACTCTTGAAAACTATCTTCACATTTACTATCCCAAGTGAAAGGCTGATTCTTCCTAGTTAGTTTGGTTAATGGCATGGCTATTTGTGAAAACTCCTTAATGAATTTTTTGTAGCAACCAGCTAAGCCTAGGAAGCTCCTAACTTCAATTATAGTTTTAGGTCTTTCCCAATGCAAGACAGCTTCTACTTTGCTTGGATCAACAAATATCCCTTCTTCAAAAACTACATATCCTAAGAATCTTACTTCATTCAACCAAAACTCACATTTGTTAAGTTTAGCGTACAATTTCTTTTCTTTTAAAAATTGAAGTACAATTCTTAGATGTTGCTCATGTTCTTCTGGAGTTTAAGAATAGATTAGGATATAATCAATAAAAACAACTACAAATTGATTTAGATAAGGCCTGAAAGTTCTATTCATGTAGTTTATAAAGACAACTGGTATGTTTGTTAACCCAAACAACATGACTAGAAATTTATAATGCCCATACCTAGTTTTAAATGCAATTTTAGGAATATTCATTTCCTTAATTCTCAATTGTTGATACTCTGATCACAAATCTATTTTTGAAAACACAAAACCTCCTTCTAACTGATCTAGCAAATCATCAATTTTGGGTAAAGGATATTTGTTCTTAATGGTGATTTTATTCAATTGCCTATAATCAATGCACAATCTTAGAGTTCCATCCTTCTTTTTAACAAACAAAACAGAGGTTTCCTATGGTAAAACACTAGGTCTGATGAAACCTTTTTCCAATAGTTCTTCTATTTGTTTCTTAAGTTCTGCTAATTCAAGTGGAGTCGTCCTATAAGAAGTCATTGATATCAAGTACTAAATCTATAGCAAATTCTAATTCTCTTTCTGGGGGTAAACCACTTACATCTCTAGGGAATTGGGATAGGTTCTTGCCATTAGTAGAATTTGCCTATAACAATAATTTCCATTTTAGCATTCAAATGGCTCTGTATGAATTTTTATATGGAAGGAAATGTAGGTCTTCTATCAAACTAGAGGAGAGAGCATTGATAAGACTAGAAATAGTGGATCAAACTTCAAGGCAAATTGAACTAATAAGGGGTAAACTACTTACAGCTTAAAGTAGACAAAAGAGCTATGTAGACAAGAAAAGAAGGCCCTTAAATTTTGAAGAAGGTGATCATGTTTTTCTTAAGAGTACACCCATTATAGCAATTGGCAGAGCTATGAAATCAAAGAAGTTTAGTCCAAGATATCTAGGCCCATTTCAAATCCTTGAAAAATTTGGCACCACAACTTACAAATTGGCCTTACCCCCTAATTTGGCAAACATTCATGATGTTTTTCATTTATCTCAACTTAAAAAGTACCTTGCAGATCCTTCACATGTCATTGAATATGAAAATGTGCATTTACAAGAGAACATGACAGTGAAGTTGAGACCAGATAGAATCATTGATACACAACTCAAATCATTACGGAATAAGCAAATCCCTCTAGTTAAGGTAGTCTGGAGAGGACTATCCCAAGAGAAAGTCACATGGAAAACTGAAGAACACATGACACAACATTATCCTCAATTATTTGACTAAGGTAATTAAAATTTATGATGTATGCACAATATTTTTTTAGTTATATAATTATCGAAAAAAATTCAAATTCAAAGGGGATGAAATGTAACATTTCAAAAATTTAATGTCTCCTTAATATTTAATAAATTAGGTTAAAAAATTTTTATTAAGAAATTCCTAATGAATTAAGAATTAAAAGAGAAAATAGTTGGGGAATAAAAAAATCATATTCCTATTCGATAATTTAATATTTTGAAATTTTAAAAATTTAAGAAGATACCTATTTTAATCTTATCCCAACTTTTTATTACTTGGTATTTGACACATAAGAAGCCACTACCATCAACTCATACACGTAGAATCAGCATGCATGTTGAAGCTCTATTTTTGTCTCCCACTTTCAATCATACCGACTTTCTCCTTTGAAACAAAACACAAGTAGTTGAGTTATTTAATGTTTGGGCATCCGATAGCAAGTCCCTCACCTCTATTTTGGCTATAAATAACAGCCCATGCCTCCCCTTTTATGCACCATTAAAACCAAGAAGAGAAGTGAGTTTTAAACTCTATTTTTGCACCTAAAAAAAATAGAGTTTCAACCAAGGGGGAGAGAGAGAGAGCTTAGCTTTGTTTTCTTGGAGTTTTGGGAAGGCAAATCACTTAGCAATCACCCAAAACCAACACCTTGTAGCCCAGTTTCAGTTTGAAGCTCAAAACAGTAGTAAAACGTGAAACAAAGCGCACTTGAGAGTTTTTCAATTTTAAAACTTGATTTTTGATTCATTTTCTTTCATGATTCTGGTCTAAAATAATATATTGAATCTTCAAATAATTTAAAATGAAATTCTAGGTTAATTTGGAAGCCAAACCAAAGAGAAAAGAAGAGAAAAACCAGAAAAAAAAAACTGACAGTAAACTATAGGGACTAAATTGTAAAAATAGAAAAGCTCACTGGGGTTGACTTAATTTCGAAACAACATATATTATTAATCTAGGGACCTAGATGAAGTGAAATATAAGCTTAAATCAAGCAAAGGAAATAAGAGGAAAAAAATTATCCAAGGACCTAGGTGAAAACTAATTTATTTTGATTGAATGATTATCTAAACTTAACTAAATTATCTATTATATATATATATATATATATATATATATATATATATATATATATATATTTGGAAAAGCTTATTTTGAGCTTATATGACTTATCTTATAGTGTAAGTGTTTATGCATGTGTTTATGACAGTTATAGAAATAGCTTATGGTATGCCCATAAGCTAAGCTCTCCAAAATAGCTTATGAAAATAAGTTGAAAATAGCTTATGTGAAGTTTGCCCTCATAAACTCTTCAATTATAGAAATAACTTATATATAAACACTTATATAATAAGCGCTTATTCTATAAGTGCTTAAATAAGTTGTTTATCCAAACAAGGCTTATATCGTATATCTTATATATATATATATATATATATATATATATATATATATATATATTATTCTAATATTTATTTATTTATGCTACTAACATTTATTTATTTTTATCATTTTGTTGTTCCTTCTATTGGAAGGCTTTGCCTCCTACATAGATGGTTTATTTATTTTTATGCTTCTATTATTTAAATTCCTGCAATCTAACATTTTTATATTTATGCAACGGTAATGTAATATTTACATATTCATGTTACTTTTATGTGTCTATTTATGGAATATATATATATATACACACACACACACACACTAATTCTATAAGTTATATGTGTGTGTGTGTGTGTATATATATGTGTTCATTTGATGAAATTAATTGTATATCTATATGTTTATTTAATTAAATGAAGTTATTTATATAAAAATAATTTATACGTTTATTTGGGCTATATATAAAATCAAACTAAGGACTAAACCTAATAATAAAATTTAAAAAAAAAAAAAGAACTAGGGTTTAAACTTGGGGAATCATATAGTATTTTTAGACCTCTTTCTATAATTAAGGATTCTTAATAAAATAAGTGAATTTTGTTTAACCCTACCAGAACCTACAAACGATTGTCAAAGCAAAGGGAACAAATTAGGCAACCTTAAGATCAAATCAAGCTCTAGGTAATCTTAACCTTCATAAAAGCAAGTATTTCTCAAGTTTTCTTATTGAAAGATTTCTCTATGTATTTTATGATCTTTCATGAGCATGTACGAATTATATGTGGCAATGAGACTCTATTCCAAAAGTAGAGAATAGAGGGTTAAGTGGTTCCAAAAATAGTGAACCGAATACACAGGTGTTCCAAAAGTAGTGAAAAAAGCACAAGTACTTGAGACCCAAACGTTGTGGTCATAGCTTCAAATTCTACAAGGTGAATTGAAATAAATTGCTTGATGTGTGATGTTGATTTACATTTGCCTACATATTCATGGATAAGTTATTGAATTCATTATGCTTTTATGACTAAAATGGTTCCTTAATTTCAATGTTTTGTAAAGCATGTTAGCTATTGAGATATATTTATCTCACCTTTGTGTTTTCCAAACTAACCATTTTAGGGGCTGATCTTAAAGAAAGACAATAAAGATGGAATAGGCTGTTATGAACAAGTTACTACATGTATTAAAAATTTCGGTAATAATATTGTACTGTAAAGTTTTATTGTAAGGGAGCAATATAGCTAGAAAAGTTAGTTTATTTTAGCATAAATTGTATAAGACTACTTTATGTATATTTTAATTGTGAAATAAGTTGAATATGAAATCTTACTTAAACTTTTATTGTTTTCTGTGAATAATCATAAGGTTCAAATTACATGAGATTTACATAATCAAGTTAGAATTGAAATTATGTTATAATCATCTAAGCACAGGTTCAAAAAAAAAATTAGGACTTTATAGACCGGCCTGCAAACTACTTCTTTTTAAAATTTTTTAATATTTAAATAATATAATTTTAAATTTTTTAGTAAAAAAATTCAATAATTTTTATTAAAATACAATTTAGACATGTAAAACTTTACTTCTTTAATATTTTTAAATAACCAATAATTTTAATTTTTCATATTTTTTGTTTGAGTTAACTATATTATATTTAAGTTTAAAAATTCTATATTTATTTTTAAAAAAATAAAAAACTTTTCACATCCAAAATTATTATATTTATTGAATATAATGTTATAAAATATGAAAATGTGATGGAGTGGTGTTATCTATACTAAATAATACAATTTTTAAAAAATAAAAATAAAAAATTGATTTAGCTGGCCTGCCGGCTTGCGAGCTTTAATTGTTTAGCTGACGGGCTAAATAGGCCTAAAATGGTATGCCCAAAATCGCCCATTTATAGGTAGTCACAGGTCGGCCCGCAAATTTTAACTCGTTTTGACACTATTACCAAGTTGAAGGAAGACAGGTTAGATTAGGTTGGCATATTTTAAAAGTGAAATAGAAATGAGCATTGTTGTAAGAATTGTATTGACTAGGGAATCGGTCCAGAATAACTCCTAAAATCATTGAGTGATTGAACCCATCGAATCGATCGAATCAAGTAAGAATTGGTGCTAGATAAACTGATTTACTTTTTTTAAAAAAAAAATCTTTTTAATTTTATTTATTCTATAATCAGGTAATAAAGAAACTAATATTACAAAATCAGCTAATTTTAGTGGATATGTCAATATCTTGGTATTTTATGAATTTGATATGAGTGAATATTATCTTAACTAATAATATTTTCTTGTTATTTCGTCAATTTTTACCGTAAACTTTTAATTGTGAATAGTGTTCTTTGTAATTTGACATCAAATCTTATTTTTTATTGAACTTGTAAATTTATATTTATAGTCTTTAATTATGTATATTATTTTTTAATATTTTAAAATAAATCGATTCAATCACAGCTTGACTATTGACCCTTGAACTAGTGCCTCTACCAATGCAATGACCGGTCTGGTTTTAAGAACATTGGAACATGAGTTAACCTAGCTAAATTAAGATAGATTGGTGTGTTAGTGCTTGTTTAGAAATAATTGGAGAAATCTAAGTTTTAGGCAAATCAATGTTTGGGTAAAAACAAGTTAGAGTTGCTTTATGTTAAACTAAAGTTTGGATAGAATCAATTTTGTAAAACTTTGGTTTTAAAATCTGACCTAAACATCATATAATTGCTACATAACTGTCATTTTGAATTTTTTTACTAGTTTTTCAAACATGCACTTAAACGAGATAATTGACCAACTCATTAAAAAATACAAAAGAAAATAAAAAGATATTGTAGAATAACATTATTTGAAAATATTATTTCAAGTGACAATATTTTGAGAATTTTTAGAGAAATAAAATTTACATTCAAAATGTTTTATATGAAAAGAAAGAAGAAAAAAAATGGTGCATTTGAATGGGTTGGTGTGGATTGACCTGTAAGTTATGCAAGCCAGTTCTCTTAACTTTGATTACATGGGACGCGCCAATTTGGATTTGAAGTGAATAGGCATTTTACCAATCTAATTTATTATTTTCATGGATGAAATGGATCTAATCAATCGAGCTAAGAGTATGTTTGGGAGCACTTTGGTTTTCCCGCACCCTCGTTTACTATGGCTTTAAACGTGGTTTGCAATATTTAAGGTTGTTTGGCAAATTTCAGATGCAACCTTGGGTGGGATGTAACCTAGTTTCAGAGACTCTAAACCACGTTATCTTCACGGCGCCATTTTGTAGCTTCTGCGTCAATTTCAACATGGTGTTGTGGAATTTTTTCATGTAATTCAAATTTACCCCTGGCCAGCTTTGTACTGTGTGTGCACCATTCTCCTTTGCTTTGCGTGTGTGTGTGTGTGTGTCCTCTGCTACAACTCCAATGGTGTGTGTGCTTTCAACTTGTACCATTATATTCGTGCTCTCCATCTCCCTCTATATACATCCTCTTTCCCTTCTTTACACTCACAACCAAGAGAGAGAGAGAGAGAGAGAGAGAGAGAGAGAGAGAGAGAGAGAGAGAGAGAGAGAGAGAGAGAGAGAGAGAGAGAGAGAGAGAGAGAGAGAGAGAGAGAGAGAGAGAGAGAGAATTTTGCTCTATTTTTAAGTGTAAAAACAGAGGAAATTTTGAGAGAAAACCAAGGAGAGAATTCAATCATTTAAGTTTGAAAGTTTCTGGGAATTTAAGGAGAAATTCTTGTGAGCATAAGGGTGAAGTTTCAGCTGTTTTTCCAGCCAAAACCAAGAGGAGAAGAGGAAACCAAAAAACAGAGCACTTAACATGAAAGTGAGTTTCTCAATTTTAAAACTTGATTTTTGATTCATTTTCTTTCATGATTCTAGTCTAAAATGATATAATAAATATTCAATCCATTTAAAACAAATTCTGGGTTGATTCGGATGCCAAACCAAGGAGAAAAGAAGAGAAAAACCAGAAAAAAAAATCTGTTACAGTAAATTGTAGGGACTAAACTGTAAAAATTGAAAAGTTTACTAGAGTTGATTTAATTTCGAAACAACATATATTATTAATCTAGGGACCTATATGAAGTTAGATATGATCTTAAATCAAGTAAAAGATGAAATAAAAATTTTGATCAAGGACTTAAGTGAATAAAGTAAAAAGTTTACAGGGGTTGATTTAAATTCAAAAAAATATATTCTAAAACTAGGGACCTATATGAAGTTAGATATGATATTAAATCAAGCTAAAGATAAAATAAAAATTTTGATCAAGGATCTAAGTGAATAAGTAAAAAGTTTACAGGGGTCGATTTAAATTCAAAACAAAATATATTCTGAAACTAGGGACCTATATGAAGTTAGATATAATCTTAAATCAAGTGAAAGATAAAATAAAAATTTTGATAAAGGACTTAAGTGAATAAGTAAAAAGTTTATAAGGATCGATTTAAATTCAAAACAAAATATATTCTGAAACTAGGGACCTATATGAAGTTAGATCTTAAATCAAGTGAAATTCAAAAAAAAAATTTTAACCTAAGACCTGTGACGTTTGAAGTGAATGATGAAATTAAAGCAAAATTTATTTTGAATTAAAAACATAGATTGAATAAACACAATTAATTTATGATAATAAACATAATTAATCTACTAACCTAATTATTATAAAATTTTGAAGAAACAAATAAAAATAACTTATACTAATATTTCTTAATTAGTAATTACAAATTAAAAAATAAATTTCCTTTAAATAAATGACAATAGATAATAATGTTTCATCAAAAAATTAAATAAAAAATTATGTTCTTTTTGACAATTACACATCTCAAGTCACGTTTACACATCAATATCCAAACATCATATTCATGCACCAAATTATGTTTGTCTGCTCCAAACTACATTTGTCCAAATGTCTTCCAAATATAAATCACGTTAATTCAAATCTAATTTTCTCTAATTACGTTTAATCAAACTTAATTTATCTAATTCATATTTAACTTACCAGATTTCTAAACACACATTAAGCTATTTTTTAATTTTTTAATCATTAAAAAATTAAATAAATAAATAATTTACACTTATTCATGAAGTTGTGGACACAAGTGTTGCAATTGGAGATGAACCAGCCTTTTCTGTGATTCAAAGTGTTCAGGACAGCTTGCAAGAAAGTACAGACATGCATGCATGGATGTCTGTGTCGATGTGTTGTTTGTTCATGAAGGAGGACGATAATGCTTTTGGGCGTACCAACTTCCCTCTATTTCTGCGGGTAATTCAGAGAAAAATGCTTTTGAATCTGAAAAATGGGATCGTAATGATTTTTTTTTTTTGAGCTGTGATACTGATGCATGCCTACAGATTCTCTGCTTTTCAGTAAAGGAAAGTAAATTTTTTTTTAACAACAGTTAAAATCGTTGTTAAAATTTAAAAATTGTTGTTAAAATAAAAATATTATTAATTTTTGTAACAATTTTTTTTTCACAATATTTATATTTTAACAACAATTTTTAAATTTTAGCAACAGTGTTAATTGTTGTTAAATTTTTAGTAAAAATTTTAATTATTGTTAAAAAAAATACCTGTTTTTCTTTGTCAAAAAGTAGAGAACCCGAATGCTTGATGCATGACAAGTTTGGTACCAGAAAGATGACAGAAAAATAATAGGAAATTGAAATGAGAACAGAGTATTTCAACGTGAATTTATTAAAGCATTTTAACCTAAAAAAAGAAAGTTTTTATTATGTATATTTTTTCAAGAAGACAATTTAGATAATATAAACAATTCATTAAAAAAATAATTTTCTCTCTCCTATTCTCCCAAGCCAACAGTTAAACAGAACCGTTAACAATCACTGGTCATGTTCATTAACTGTAAAGAGGTAATTTTTTAATTGTTTGAATTACTTTAAAGTCTTTACATATGATAAAAGTTTGTTATATAAATCTCAAACTAATTTAACCATAAAAAAAATTGACTTTCTAAGAATTTGAACTAGACTTATCCTTCTGTTTTTAGAAACAAATTGCCTACTTTTAGTTTAACTTTGTAGCCTACTATCTAGGGTCTAGACCTTTTGTCAGATTGTAATTCCCTATCTAGAATTCTAGATCGTCTTTCTTTTTTCAAAAAAAAAAATTCTTCCTTTTACACATAGGATGCTTCAATTTGTAAATTATAATTTTTTTACACACAAAAGAAAGACAATTTATTTATTTAAAAAAAAGGGTGAATTGAATATTCAAACTAATAGATGTGGTTTGTAGAGATAAAAAGAGAAGAGAGAAAGAGAGAGAGAGAGGGAACAGGCGACATGGTGTGGACAAAGAAGGGAAGCAAGTAACATCAATGGAAGGTGAAGCCAGAATGACACTGCTCAATAATGGACCACTGTGGGACCCACATTCCTCTATTTTTTTTTAACCCTAGGGACTATTCACTTCTCACCACTTGCACTATATTTGAAGCTTTCCATCTATATATCTCCATTTAAAATAATGATTTCAGACTAAACTAATGGTTTAATCAGAAAAATAATAAATTGTTCAAGTTTTTAATTTGGTTTAGATTTAAAAATTGATAAATATTTAAATCGATAAAAAAATTGATTAAATAGATTGACAGTTTAATTTTTTTTTAATTTTTTTAATTTTTATTAAATATTATTATGTATTTTTAAAAAATTTTTAAAAATTTAAGTTATTAGGAGAAGATCTAAAACTGATATAAACATATATCTATATTATGTTTTGAATATTTTAAGATTATATAATTTTAATATTTACAATATATATATTAATTATATATTTTAATATTTTAAGTACTATCAGTTTGACTACGGTCAGATCATTAACCTTTGAACTAATGTTTCGATTGGTTTAATAACCGGTCCGATTCTCTGAACTTTGTTTAAAACTCATTTCTCTATTTGGTTATATTTATCATATGTTAAAATAATTTTACTTAATATTATTATTATATAAAAAATAAGAAATATATATATATATATATATATATATATATATATATATATATATATATATATATATTGGTTTCAAATTAATTATGATTATAAGCAAAATATTAATTTATTTAACTACCAAAAATTGTTTTCTGACCATATATGATATTTCCAAGCTTATGTATATAAAATCCAAAAACGGGTTATTTCATAAACTCTCACTTAAAAAATACTTTACTTCTACTTCTATTTTATTAAAAATTACTCAAATTATTTGCTTATTAACTTCAGCAATTAAGAAAATTTTGTCCTGCCTAAGTACAAACAAAAAAGAAACAATGATGCCCAAATTGTGCAAAAAGACAAGCTCACATACTTTTGGGACATTGATTTAAGCTTCACCATTTCTATTAAATATTAATAATAATAATAATGATCACGTATCAATTTAATATTATTAATTAACTCAATTGTTCTTTAATCTTTACAGGCAAAGAAGCCAAATTCAGGTTAGGTGACAGAAAAAATTGGATGCTAGAAAGACAAGTAGTAGGTGGAGATTAGACCTACTCCATTATAATTAGTTCTGTTAATTTATTTTAAAACTTTGGGATTGAATTTTACCTTATTTAGACATAACCTGATTTTAACGTATCACGTTATTATTTTCAGATTGGATAATTTTATTAATTATCATTATATTAAATTGGAGTATTGGGCCAATCTTAAAGGGAAAAAAGAGTACAGTATTTATTTAATTTTTAAAATATTATAATTATTTCAATTTGCTTCTTGAAAAACTGAATGCCTTAAGTTAGCCCTTGAAAAATTGTGAATGTCTCATTTTTTTGTCCATCCTTTTAACAAAATAACCTTGAGTAATAAAAGGTTTGAGACTTAAGAATGATAAATTTAATTATTATGAGCAAAATAAATAATTTACTCAAAAAATAAAATGTGAAAAATTCTTTTTATGAGCTAAATCAATAATTTAATCAATTTTTGTGAATCTCAATTGGAACAGTTGAATTGAGCTTCTTTTTTGGATTTTTATGAGTACACACACACACATATATATATTAAGAGTATTTACAGACTCAGTTTGGTTTAATTTTGAGCCCAAATCAAATCTAATTAAACTCATCAATTTTATAAAATTGTGAATCTATTTGGTTTTAAAATTTAGATGATTTAGTTTATTTTTATTAGACGGTTTAGTTTGATTTTGAATGATTTTGATTTTTTTGCAATATCATAATATTATAAGTAAACATACACTTTGTCTTTAAAGTCAATATATTAAATTTTAAAATAAAAATTGGTCAAATCCTGATTTTTAATATTATAGACATCTTAGTATTATAAATTTTTTTTGTTTGAAAAAAAACTAAAACACAGATTCAAATTTGAAGACAATATTTGTAAAATAATAAAACAATAAAAAATGAGATTCATTTATCTGTTTACAAAAAAGATTTGATAAATATAATATTTTATATATATATATAATTATATATATAAATATAATATTTTTTATATAAATTTAATTTTGTTCGATTGAATTAAAATCGAACCAAATCGATAACTAAATTAAATCGATTAAAATTTATATTTTAAAATTTAATTTAATTTTAATTAATTTGATTTTGTTTGGTTCTACTTGGTGGTTTAATAAAGTTTTAAACACTTTTAATATGTATATATATATATATTTTCTTTTTTCTAATATGTGATTAATTTTATTTGAAAGTAATATTAGTGAAGAAAGTTAGGTAATAAAACTAAGAACATATGAGCAGTTTAGAACTGAAACATTTAACTGAACGGGTTTCTACCCAATGATACATGTGTCAGATAACTCATAAATTATTTGTGTCAAAACACTTTTATTTAACTTTTAAATTTTTCTCAGTTATATTTTTGTTTTTAAAGAATTTTTGATAGATTTATAATTATAACTTAATAAACAATAATGATTGAATTTTTTTTAATCATTTTCTGACTTATACGGAGACAAATGAACGTGATCCAATTCACTTTTTGGACTATCCATTATTTTATTGATATAAAGTCATGCCAATTCTTTAGATTGTAGGATTTGACATGAAAAGTATGTGGTGGTGATTTGTTGAGACTTAAGAGCTTGTCATTATTAATCAGATGAATTTCATTTTTTCAAAATTTATAATTCAATAAATGAATCATTAAAATGAAACATATTAAGTACTATGCTTGTACTTATCTAGCGACCTTTTAGAAAGATTCTTAAACATAATGTTTGGGTTTCAAATTTCTCATGATTAAAGAGGAGTTATGTGGTGATATTGATGAAAAATTGGGCTCATATTATTAATGATAGTTAATTTAAATGGTTTGATATTTATTTTTTGGATAAAGACTTAAATTTTTATTTTGTAAATGAAGAAAATTCACATTAAAAAATTTTACATCTATATTATTTGACTTGACTTATATTATTTTAGTTAGAGTTTAATATATTTTTAAATATTGATAATTCTAACTGTAATACTCATGAAAAATAAAATATAAATATTTGTTTACAAACTAATGTTACTATTTCAGTATATGATACTATTCACCCGTATAATACTATTTACGTATATGGTACTGTTTATTTATACAATCAAAATGTCAAGTATTAGATGTGGTTTGGTCATAAGAGACAACTAGAAAGAAGTTCGTAGGAAAAAATGACGTTTTATGTGTAAAAATATCCTAAGGGACTAAAATGAAAGGACTGATTTGAAAAGAAATTTAAAGGTTTAAGGTGAAATGATAGTTTTCCCCTTAAGGTTTTCAATAGTAAACCGCCTGCGACGTTTCCGAAATTTGCACATTAACCGTGAATTATTTTATTATAAATGTCATTTTCATAAATAGTAAATTAAATATTTTATTAACGCATAGTATCAAATAGTACCTTTGACTTTTCCTATAAACAGGCTCTTCCATTTCACTTCTAAACTCACACCTTCAACTTCTCTTCTTCTCTCCTTAAGTTTCTCTTGCTCTAATGCTGAGCCTCTGAGATTTTGGGCCTTTCCTTTTCAGCTTAGGTAAGGATACTATGCCCTTTCTATGTCTTTCAATTTTAGAAGTTATTTTCTTAAGTATGCTCTGTAGTTGCGACTTTGGCTGATCTTCCACATCAGAAAAACTGTCCTTAGCTGTTTATATGTTATTTTGATTATCTGATTACCGAAATAGAATGTAAACTGTGAAGAATACATGTCTAGGAAAGTTCTGGCTAAGGAAAGACCTGATTTTTAAGTGTGTCCAGTGTGACCCTCTACTCTTTCCTGGGAACTTACCTGGTGTACTCTTTTACAGATTGTATTCTCTATTTCTGGTATAAACAGTCTCCGTACGTATGAATAGTAACTGTATATATAAATAGTGACCGTACATATAAATAGTAACCATATGTATGAATAGTGACCGCACATATAAATAGTGACTGTACATATGAATAGTACCGTATGTATAAACAGTTTCTGTATGAAAACAATCCTAACGTATTTTCTCTAATCTTTCATGAAAATCTCTGTAGCGGAACACTGAAATTCACCTGAGTACTCTTGTCTGTAACGACTTAGAGAAGTGATACTCGTACGGAATCCAGGTGAGTGAAACGACCCCGTTTTAATAGAGTTTTAGCATTACTGGTGATAAAAAGTATGTCGTAGGACACTCCCAAGATTCATAGGGGGAAATTGGATTCAGAATGACGAATCTAAATGAGATAATTAATCCATAAGTATGGATAAAATGAAATAAGTATCTTATGATGATGTGAAGTTTGAATGTTTTCAAAAACGGATTAATTGTTATCTTGATATGTGGTTTATAAATCTATAATATAGTTATATACTATACCTGTTATATGGATGAATATTATATTGAGCTTCTGATTATGATATGAAATGCTATTGATTGTGATTGAGCGGGACAGTACCCCCTCTCACGGCAAGGCAGAAAACCCGGTTGACAGGGTGTCTTGACCAATGAGTGTGGAGACAACGATTCCCTCAGTAGGGATATAGCCCGGATTGGTGATAAATCCGTGAGGCGCCCTATCTAAGAGGATGAGGTTGTGCGTTATGGCGGAAATATACATAATTGGTGAGCCGGCCTGTGTGCGCTCTCCGGGATATATTGCCATTGACGAGTACTAGTAACGTTTGTTGAATTGGATGAATTTTTATCTTCTTGTATGTAAGAGGATGATGTTGTGCGTCATGGCGAAAATATACATAATTGGTGAGCCGACCTGTGTGCACTCTCCGGGATATATTGCCATTGATAAGTACTAGTAACGTTCGTTGAATTGGATGAATTTTTATCTTATTGTATGTAATTTCTAACTATGTTTATTGGTTGAGTATGAGCCTTCGGATATGCTTGCATGACTGGTAATGTATTTGAATTTTATTAACGCGAGGCCGATTCACTCATTGAGTTTAAAAGCTCACACTCTCTGTACAACCTTTTTGTTCAGATCAGGTTGCCGATGAAGAATATCCGCTAGAAGAGTAAATCACTTTGGACCCTCCCGCTATCGGGTAGGCCCCTCTATTGTTGTAGATTATGTTGCTCTGTAATCGTCTAGGACATCTAGGTCAGGGGTTTGGTATTTGGCTTGTATTTCAATACAATAAATGTATTTTATGTTGAGGATCTATTATTATATGCAAATAATCTCTATAAATTTCAAATAAGAAAATTTGATATATTTTCTTCAGGAATGGTTATTTTGAGAATATAGAGATAATGATTAATAATCTAACTCATGGGTAGAATTTGTCGAAAGGCTTACAGTGATGGGATATTCATCATTGTGCCGGTCATGTGCCCAGAAAACGGGTCGTGACAAAGTTGGTATCAGAGCCTGGTTGTTAGGTCTCCTAGTGATTACAGAGCAAGGTAACCTTAGTGGGACCTCCTTTATCGTTGTGAATTCGGGCACAACTATAGAGAGACGGCTCTACTGAAGGTCCTGTAAGATGTTTTCATTTCCTTTCCCTCCGAAACTTATCTCTTCTTAGGAAGTATGTTCTCAGTTTTAGTTTTAGACAGATGTGGCTACACTTTTGAACTTAGTCAAGGAAAAGTTGTTACTTGTTTTGATTCCGTTGCTGTCGGATCAAATTTTTATATGGTGGATTTTATAAGCTGAATTCATGATTGATTTTGTGTAGCTATATTATTTTAGGGTACCAGCCAATAAAAGAAACCACTTGCATTAAAAAAAACACTGAAGGATTACATTGTAAAAAAAAAAAAAGGAAAGAGAAGTTTACTCATGCATGAGTAATCTAAAAGCGAGGTGGTCTTGGATTAGGAGGGTTGTATTGTATCATCACCCCTCGACCATTCCTTGGAGCAAGAGACATAGCAATGTCGCGGAGGGTAGTGTAAATTCCATTCATACAATCAACACTTCTTTGCTGTTGATTGCAGAAGCACTGGGTGGACCAATAGAAGAACCTATCTATTCTCGAAGTCATTGCCGCGTTATTGCGTTTGGTTAACTTCTCCAGGTCCTCTATCATCTTCTTGAGAATCTTCACCTCCTGCTCTAAACAGGCGATTTTGTCCTCCGAGCTATGGCCTGTGCTAATCTCCTCGGCTTCCTCAATCTTCTTCATCTTCTTCTCCTTTTGAATTTCTTGAGGTCCCTCGAGAGGTCTTTTGCCCTTGTCCTTGCTTAAACTTAAGTTTAAGTCAAGTTCTTCTTCCTTAGCCTCTACTGTGAGATCAATGTACTTCCTTGAGGTCATGATTTGGAAAAATTTAGAAATTTTTGTAAGAGTATGAGGCGAGAGGAATATTAGGGGATTGTAGGCTCAGAGATTATTACTCTTTGTGGTGTGGTAACTGAGAACGCTGAGAAGGTTTTTATAGAGAAAAAATTTGGACTAAGAGACAAAGAAGATATCTTTTCACCGCACCCCTACACGATCAACCTATGGATTTCTGCAAGCTGGAAGCCAGAAGTCTAGGGTAGGCGTGCACACCGATAGCGCGTTGCATTAATGCCAAAACCACGAAAGTCAGTATTCGGTGGATTTGCGGCCGATTTTACTTGGTTTTCCCATTTCTCCCGTTGGCATTTTCCGAAATTCAAAGAAGTTAATAATATAGCCATTAAAGATTGCCTTGGATGCTTTTATGATAAACTGAAATGCATTTCTCTGTTTTATTGTATTGTTCTTGAGAGCCTTCAGTTGAGTATGATATACATAACTGATTGAATCATGTTGTAATTACATGTATGTATGTTATTCATGCATAATGAGTGAAGGCTACGACCAAGGAGAATATGTGATGATCCTACATATACTCATAGAGAATGAGAAATCAAAATGAATTGGATAGAATGAAATGTATAGAGGATAATACATCTTCATGGTTACACATACTTACATATAATGCTCTCATGGGCAAATGAAAGGCAGTGATTTCCTTACATCATGATAATGCTTAAGGCATGCGACCGTAAGCAGTTAACTTTGTTTTAAAATATATATATTTACATATATATTATGTGTAAGTCTAGAGTAAAGAAACCGATTAGAATCTAAGATACGACCAATATGAGGCTACCTAATCATAGAGGGACATCGTGATATGGGATTACAGGATAAAACAAGTTTAGAGGGAGAAAATCTCAGACTGAAGAGCGTAGTTAGTCAAAATTTTGAGAAAGGTCAAGATTAGCCGAAAATTTTTTTTGAGGAAATCTTTGACTTATGTTAATTGCATTTACTATTTATCTGCATGTCCGACATTAATTGCTGGCATTGCGACGTATGTGATCTGTAAACCTTATAGCGAGCGGCGTGTAGGTTGTGGTAGCTTTAGCTCCAGGGGTTTCGGGTTGTCTATAAATCTTGTACGCCCGTTACCCCACTCATCACACCAAGCGAACTTCTTTCATTACATACCTATTTCCCAATCTCCATTCCTTTCTGATTCGAAGTTATTTCTGAGATCCCTAGAGCAATGGCCGATAATAAGTCTTTCAACTTGAATTTTGAAACTGGCAACGTAGAGCTTGATTTAAATCTAAGTCTCGGAGATAACAAAGGGAAGAGACCTGTAGACAGGTCACCAGAAATTAAGAAGAGAAAGAGGGATGTAATAGAGTTGGAGGAGGACAGTACTGCAACATCCTCAGAAAATAAGCTTGCATTCCTGGAGCGTAAGATCGAAAATCTGGAGCGTAAGATAGAGAGCCTGGAATACAAGACAGAGGACCAGAAGCGACTAATAAATCGTCTCTTTGAAAACCAAGAGAAACTGATAAACCGTCGTTTCGGAGAACTAGCTAATCGAGTTGATAGACATTCAATGTTTGCAACTCAAAATTTTCGTGACCAACAAGCAAGGTGTATTGACTGTATGAACGGAGTAACTTCTGCTCTTCGCCAAATTTCTCAGGCGCTTCCTCCAGAAACCCTTTCTAGGCTGCAACGATTAGCTTCCTCCTTAAGGTCTGAAGCACCTTCCTCTTCTAGACCTGGAGCACCTTTTACATTTCAAAAGCCTCCTCGTCCTTAATTTATTCTTTCTTTTGTTTGTACCTAAAGCTATTTGTGGTCTAAGCTTCATGTATTAAAATTATCTATGTATTAGAAATAAAATTTAAGTTAGTATTTAGATCTTCTTTGTTGAAGTGATTCCTTTTACTGAAAGAACTTGAGGAATGAGAAAATGTTAGACTTATATTTCGTACTTGATTATGAAAATTCTAAAGCAGAGTATGGTAATATCCTTTTGACTGAGAAGAGTTACTAAAATGATATTTCATTGCATTTCTGAGCTATGGAGGAATGATAAATAAGTATTTTATGAACCTATAGAACTATGGGTTTGCCTCAATCATTGAAGGGATGCGACTCTATATGAGTCATTGAGGTGAGAGGAATTTTCATATATATAATTATGCATAAGGAGTATGTTATTTACTTATCATATTTTCTAGGATTGTTCTTCCTAGAGATTTATGTAATGATTTCATGTGATTTTGCCTTTTATATGACGCCTTCAGCTGAGAGTATCGCCTTAAGGTAGAAGGATCACCTTCGGGTAAGAGTATTGCCTATGGCCAAAATGATGCTTTCGGGTGAGGTGCTTATAATCATAAAAGTTATAAGCTATGTGTGTAGTATCATGTGTTCTGATATTCAATGTGAACTGGAAAGACCACGTGCCACTTTTGAGATGACACCTATTTGAGGTTTTACATAGAGACAGAGTTCGTCTCTGATTAGGTGGTTTGAGTTTGGTAAAAGTTATGAAGATGAGACACTTTATGGTACAAAAGGTTGTGGAGAAGATCAAACTGATGAGGAAGAGATTACTTGCTGTTTAGAAAAAGCAAAAGTCTTATGCAAATTATTGATAATGCGGTTTAGAGTTCACAGTCAATGGTATAATATTCTTGTAAATCTCACCAAGGGTGTGATGAGGTTTTGGAAGAAAGAGATGCAAAGGATGAGATATGGACGAAGTAATCACATTTATTTTAGTCTTGAGATGAGTTTTGAATTCGGGGGACCGAATTCTCTTAAGGGGGTGATAATGTAATACCCATGAAAAATAAAATATAAATATTTGTTTACAAACTACTGTTACTATTTCAGTATACGGTACTATTCACCCGTATAATACTATTTACGTATATGGTACTGTTCATTTATACAATCAAAATGTCAAGTATTAGATGTGGTTTGGTCATAAGAGACAACTAGAAAGAAGTTCGTAGGAAAAAATGACGTTTTATGTGTAAAAATACCCTCAGGGACTAAAATGAAAGGACTGATTTGAAAAGAAACTTAAAGGTTTAAGGTGAAATGATAGTTTTCCCCTTAAGTTTTTCAATAGTAAAAATTTACACAGTAACCGTAAATGATTAACGTGAATTATTTTATTATAAATATCATTTTCATAAATAGTAAATTAAATATTTTATTAACGTATAGTATCAAATAGTACCTTTGACTTTTCCTATAAATAGGTTCTTCCATTTCACTTCTAAACTCACACCTTCAACTTCTCTTCTTCTCTCCTTAAGTTTCTCTTGCTCTAATACTGGGCCTCTGAGATTTTGGGCCTTTCCTTTTCAGCTTAGGTAAGGATACTATGCCCTTTCTATGTCTTTCAATTTTAGAAGTTATTTTCTTAAGTATGCTCTGTAGTTGCGACTTTGGCTGATCTTCCACATCAGAAAAATTGTCCTTAGCTGTTTATATGTTATTTTGATTATCTGATTACCGAAATAGAATGTAAACTGTGAAAAATACATGTCTAGGAAAGTTCTGGCTAAGGAAAGACCTGGTTTTTAAGTGTGTCCAGTGTGACCCTCCACTCTTTCCTGGGAACTTACCTGGTGTACTCTTTTACAGATTGTATTCTCTATTTCTGGTATAAACAGTCTCCGTACGTATGAATAGTAACCGTACATATGAATAGTATGTATGTATGAACAGTGTCTGTATGAAAACAATCCTAACGTATTTTCTCTAATCTTTCATGAAAATATCTGTAGCGGAACACTGAAATTCACCTGAGTACTCTTGTCTGTAACGACTTAGAGAAGTGATACTCGTACGGAATCCAGGTGAGTGAAACGACCCCGTTTTAATAGAGTTTTAGCATTACTGGTGATAAAAAGTATGTCGTAGGACACTCCCAAGATTCATAGGGGGAAATTGGATTCAGAATGACGAATCTAAATGAGATAATTAATCCATAAGTATGGATAAAATGAAATAAGTATCTTATGATGATGTGAAGTTTGAATGTTTTCAAAAACGGATTAATTGTTATCTTGATATGTGGTTTATAAATCTATAATATAGTTATATACTATACCTGTTATATGGATGAATATTATATTGAGCTTCTGATTATGATATGAAATGCTATTGATTGTGATTGAGCGGGACAGTACCCCCTCTCACGGCAAGGCAGAAAACTCGGTTGACAGGGTGTCTTGACCAATGAGTGTGGAGACAACGATTCCCTCAGTAGGGATATAGCCCGGATTGGTGATAAATCCGTGAGGCGCCCTATCTAAGAGGATGAGGTTGTGCGTCATGGCGGAAATATACATAATTGGTGAGCCGGCCTGTGTGCGCTCTCCGGGATATATTGCCATTGACGAGTACTAGTAACGTTTGTTGAATTGGATGAATTTTTATCTTCTTGTATGTAAGAGGATGATGTTGTGCGTCATGGCGGAAATATACATAATTAGTGAGCCGATCTGTGTGCGCTCTCCGGGATATATTGCCATTGATAAGTACTAGTAACGTTCGTTGAATTGGATGGATTTTTATCTTATTGTATGTAATTTCTAACTATGTTTATTGGTTGAGTATGAGCCTTCGGATATGCTTGCATGACTGGTAATGTATTTGAATTTTATTAACGCGAGGCCGATTCGCTCATTGAGTTTAAAAGCTCACACTCTCTGTACAACCTTTTTGTTCAGATCAGGTTGCCGATGAAGAATATCCGCTAGAAGAGTAAATCACTTTGGACCCTCCCGCTATCGGGTAGGCCCCTCTATTGTTGTAGATTATGTTGCTCTGTAATCGTCTAGGACATCTAGGTCAGGGGTTTGGTATTTGGCTTGTATTTCAATACAATAAATGTATTTTATGTTGAGGATCTATTATTATATGCAAATAATCTCTATAAATTTCAAATAAGAAAATTTGATATATTTTCTTCAGGAATGGTTATTTTGAGAATATAGAGATAATGATTAATAATCTAACTCATGGGTAGAATTTGTCGAAAGGCTTACAGTGATGGGATATTTATCATTGTGCCGGTCATGTGCCCAGAAAACGGGTCGTGACACTAACAAAAAAAAAAAGAATTCACGAGTCTTTGTCCACCTGTATACTTGGGATCAATATTGTCAAATTCAAATGAAAAAGGATAAACTCAAAACGTAAAATCATAAGAGTTTACATATATATTTCATATTTTATAAACTATTAAAATTATATATATTCTAATACACAAATAATATTTTAGTTTATAATTAATATAAAATTATTTAATTTTAATTATTGTGGCATTGTTCTTTTTAGGTTCAATTAACTTTTTATACAAAATATAAATTGATAAAGTAAAGTAAAGTATCAATTGAAGTCATAAGGTATTCATACAACACACTTATGAGTTTTGAATATGGGTGACCTGATTTTTTTTTAGTTGGGTACTAGAAAAAAAACAATATTTTAAATTGTTATTGACCCAACTCGGTCGACTCAGTGTAAACTCGATGAATTTGTATTGAGTTTAATCGAATTTTGATTCTAATTGTTCAATTTAGGGACCTAAACTTGTAAACTCAGGCTAGTTTAAGAGCTAACTCGAAAGTTTAATAATTATACTTGAGACGATTATTTCAATAGGGTTCTTTTAATTAGTTCCTAATTTTTCTTCTAAAATATTTTTTAAAAATTATTCTTTTAGTCTTTAAGTTTCATTCGATTTTTTGATTTAGGTATCTATAGTTCAAAAATTATAATAAACTAATTATAATTTTATAAATTTTTAATTTAGTCCTTATTACTAAATTTTGTTGATGTTTCATTAAATTTTGGCAAATTAGTCAATCTTGCATATATTGAGACTTTGAATCTGCATGATTTATATTAGCAAAAAGAGTAAAAGTACATTATGAAATAAAATTAGTACGAATAATTATTTTTAGTAATTTAGATTAACTAGCTTGGATCATGTATAGTTAGTGTTTAAATGATATATGCTTGACCGTATTAGCAAAATTTAATAAAATAATAATAAAAGTTTAATAACATAAAATTAATTACTTTTCTTCATAATTTATAAAACCACATTGGATCGGGTTTGATTAGAGCTATTAAAATGAGTTACATTCATTGGATCGGATCAGACCGACTTTGTAAATGAGATGAAACGAACTAAAAATTTAGCGTCTCATATTTAATAATGACTTTTACCTCAACCTATTTAGGCATATAGAATTGAGGTGGGTTGGGCCAAGCCGGTCCCACAAACTTTTTTTAATAAAAATTTTAAAAATATTATTATTTTGAATTTGTAATTTTTTTTGTTACTCAGGTCATGAGTTATCACGGTTGTTCAAGTATAAAAAATTGGCCTATAAAGTAATGTATATGACCCAATCTAATATTTCTTAATCAAAAAGAGATGTTTTTAAAATTAAAAATAAAATGCCATAAAAGTTATAATTTCTTTTATTCTAAATCTTTAACACTAGCCTATGTTTCTTTTTCATTGAGTTTTATTGAATAAATATGTTATGTATAATATTTTTTATTTTGTCATGCATTATATTTAAATTTATAATATATATTTAAATTATGGATAAAAAAAATTATTTTTAAATAAAAAATATGGATTGAAGAGTTGGGCTGGGCTGGGCCATGACTTTCAGTCCAATTATTAACTTAAGCCTAACTCACATTTATTGGAAGCCCTAATGGGCCGGTCATTCAGCCCATTGACACCTTTAGGTTTGACTGGTCTGTTTTTGCTTCAAACTGAGCATGTGTAGATCAAATCAAATTGGTTGGCACAATTTTATGCTTATGCGTTCGTAAAATGTTGTTGGGGTTGATTCAAATCCACAATAATAAAGGGACTAAAGAGCACTTTCACCATCCAACTAATGATATTGTTATCCTATATACTCAAAATATAATATATGATGAAGATTATGTTTTTATATACAAAATTCAATACAATATACTCAAATTATTATAAATTATAAAAGAATAATATGTTATTATTTTATATAACTCATTTTAAATTATATAAAAGTTTAAAAATTTTAATAACAAGTTTTATAACATAAAATTTAATTATTATTAAAAATATACTATACATATTAAAATTATTTCTTATGATATTTTAATTTAATTAATTTGATCACGTTTTAACTGCTGTTTGATGATTAAATTGTAAATTAATAAACTTTTTGATTGAATGGCTTATTTGAATTTCATATCATGGCTTTTCTTAAACTATAAAGATCTGACAAGAATCAAACTATAACTTGAAAAAAATTTTGGGACCAAAAAAAAAAAATCACATCGAAACATATTGACCATAAAAAAGGAACAAGTGGTGTGGCGTTAAAGGTGACAAAAGCTTCCTTTTTACAGTAAAAGGTAATCAATAAACATGCATTGCGCAGTCAATTATGATTGCTATCTTTTCCTCTCTTTCAGTCTTTCATTATTCAATAATTGCTCTTAACTGCATATTCCTCTCTCAGTTTTATGTCTCCTGCGTCTCCCAAAGCAAACAAATTTGTAAAAGAGCTCGGACCATATGTTGGGCATAGTTGGACCCTCTAGTATCATTTGATTGTTGGGTTATTTTTGATCCAACTATGCTGAAAAGTTTATCACCTATTAAACCTACGACATCTAATAGGAGATCCATTAGTTTTATAAAAAGTATACACTCCATTGTGCATGGATTTATTTGGTAAACCTTTTTTCTAATCCAATAATTTAATCCTAATTGAATTGACACAATCCCACATTTAAAATAATATCAGATGATTAAAAAATTCTGTTCTTGCTTCATTTTAAAACTAGTTCCTTAATTACGTCTCTGTACGTAGATTGTATAGTTTACGCCTTTTGCCACCTGTAAAATGAAGATAATTTATAGGCTTGAGCTTTGATTCGTCCTTTTTATTTGTTAAAATTGTCAGTATTTTATACTTTGATTTGTGAGTTGGAACTCTCAAAGAAACATCCAAGCCTTGTTACTTGTAATATAGTGGTACCATCAGTTGAGTATTTAAAACCTTGTTAGAGTGATTTGTAAGTAAAATCTGTCTAACTTTCTTATAATACTAGCAAGTACTTTTAATATTCATTTCTCTTGAATCAAGCGACACATGATATACAGCACAACTTCCTTCTTTTTGAATTTTTGTTACTGAAAAAGGTCTTAACTTTTACGGGGTTGGAGGCAGAGAGGTATGATCAGTGGTTAATGTGAGATAGACATTCATTTTCACATAATCTGTCCATATCTTGGTGTCGTTATTGGTTTGCGATTATTCTTCGTTCTTCTTCGCTTCTTCTGTTTTTTCTTGTGGGTCTCTCTCGCAGTCATCATCACCGTCATCGTCATCGTCATCATCATCATCATACATGGACTGTTAGAAGAAGAATATGCCATTCAAAACTTCCAAATGGGGTTGCTGGGTTTGAAACTTTGGATCACCTGAAGCAGATTCCGTTTCAACGGCCTCACGCATTGCCTGTAGCAAGAGTTTGTTAGAAGAGTGTGCGTTTCCCCATGTGCTTTAAGGGAACGCCATAGTTAAAGTGCCTCGAAGTTTGTGTCATCGTCTTCCTTTCCTTTTTTTTATTTTTTTTTTCTGGGTATCCAAAAAACTGCAATCATTTAGGATTTAGCTGTTTAGTCATTTAGCGGTTTTGATGGGAGCATTTCGCATGAGAAATTGATTTGGTTGGTGAGCTGAGGAACTGTGAGATGATCCCAGATCATGGGTATGAAGAGAAGGGTTCTTCAGATGTGGCCGGAAAAGTGGTGGTGGTGGCAGTGAAAGCTTCGAAAGAGATATCAAGGACTGCGTTAGTGTGGGCTTTGACTCATGTCGTTCAACCTGGAGATTGCATTAAGCTTTTGGTCCTCATTCCGGCTTTCTCCTCAAGTAATTTTTGCTTATTTCAGTTTCTTCTCACTTTCTTTCCGACTTTTCTTGGCAAAATTTTCCCCTGATCATGTCGCATGCTTGGTTGGTTTCTTGGGTTGAATGGTGTATTTCACTATTTTGTATCACGGGAACTTTCTAAGTTATAATCTGCATATGTAGAAGTAGAGCTATGTTTACCGGAGGAATGTCTGGTGGGAGATTGAGAAATTTGCAGAAACATCGTTCTGTGGTATGCATTCTGCTGCAATTCTCTGCATTTCTCCGGGTCATGTATGTCAGAAGTGCGTCATAAATCAAATGAGGGAGATTAGGAAATGGTTGGCGAGGTTGAGAACGGCATGTTTAATGTTGAGTTAAAAATTAAAATAACTTCGTTCTGATCTAAGCTATCCATGCTGATGCTGATAATCAAAGAAATAAATAGTCGGTGCTATGTCATACTTAAGATTCACTGTCACAAATATCAGAAAATGATGTGATCTGATATCCCACGGACTTTGTTAGGCCTTCTTCTTTTTTAAAAAATTTCTTGACCATGTTGTATTAACTTAAATGATGCAGAGGATGCACGGAGGCTGGATATCATTCTATGAAACTAAATAAAGATAAACACCTAGGCTTCGAGTTCATAGGAGGGAGTGAAATAACATTTGGAATGTATAATAGGAAGTTGCATACTTTTTGAGAGATAGTGGCCTCTTATAGGCCTAAATATTCATCCGAGTATGAAACTAAACTGCAAATAGGAAATTAAACACTATATACATGCTAAGAGGAAAGTTGAACATGATTTACAGCTGTCTGTAATCGATGCATTTTCAGGTAAGAGGATATGGGGGCTTTCTAGATTTACGACTGATTGCACTACCAGCCAGTGGAGATCCCATATAGGAACATTTTCAGATCAGAAGGAGATTATTGCCAATTCATGTTCTCAATTAGTGCTTCAACTCCATGATCTTTATGATCCAGAAAAGGTAGTGACATAAATTGTTTTGGTAATTCCTATACATGAATTCTCTTTTGCTTTATAGTTCTCTGTATTTCTCACCCGGTAGTTGTTTATGCAGATAAAGATCAGAGTAAAGATTCTCTCTGGCTCTTTATGTGGAGCAGTGGCTGCTGAAGCCCAGAAAGTCCAATCAAGCTGGGTCGTGTTGGACAAGTAATCTTTTTGTGTGTGTGTGTGTGTTTCTGGTTTAAAATTGGTCAACTTTTTAGGAACTGAAAAATGTTGATGCATTCTTCCACAATTACAGAAAATTGAAACATGAAAAGAAATACTGCATGGTGGAGTTGCGTTGCAATATCGTAACCGTGAAGGGATCTCGGGCAGAGGTTCTTCGTTTGAATTTGAACAGTTCACCAAAGATGGGCCTTGAAGGGGGTTGTCCATTGTCACCAGAGCTCAATTCATATCCAAGGAACTCAAATGGCAAGTCTGAGTATCGAGTTACGATCAGAGGCCCAGCCGTTACTCCTGCAAGCAGTCCAGAACAAGGGTCGCCATTAACTGCAACTGACGTTGGAACATCATCAATATCAAGCTCAGATCCTGGGACTTCACCATTTTTCCACTCTGATATATATGGGAGAAGGAGAGACTTTCCCTTTGTTCATGAAGAACTAAAAAATATGGAGGAAAGTGAATCTGACTCGGAGAGTGAAAAGATGAGTTTATCATCCAAAAGTTCATACTTCAACCCATGGATTGCAGATGTGATGAGCACTGATGGTGAATTCTCAAAACATAGTGACAGTATGCTAAGACCCAGTGATAAGTCTTTGGTGTCTGCCTACGAAACCATGCTTCAGAAAGTATCCAAGTTGGATCAAGAACCTGGTATAGGAGTTCTTCATGGTAAAATTGATGTTAACTTGAGCAAAAGTGTTAGAGAAGCAATTTCATTGTCAATAAATGCACCTCTGGGCCCTCCTCCCTTGTGCTCTATTTGTCAGCACAAGACACCTGTATTTGGGAATCCTCCAAGGTGGTTTACATTTGCTGAACTGCAACTTGCCACTGGTGGCTTCTCACAAGCAAATTTCTTGGCGGAAGGTGGATTTGGTTCTGTACACCGCGGTGTCCTACCGGATGGGCAGGTCATTGCTGTCAAGCAGTATAAATTAGCCAGTACTCAAGGTGATAAAGAATTTTGCTCAGAAGTCGAGGTCTTAAGCTGTGCACAGCATCGTAATGTTGTGATGCTAATTGGATTTTGTGTGGAGGATGGAAGAAGATTGCTGGTTTATGAATATATCTGCAACGGTTCTCTAGATTCTCATCTTTATGGTAAATTCCTTTGAATCCTTTATACGTCTTTAAACAGTTTTATGCAGTATTGTACATTGCTAAATGCTGCTATTCCCGCAAGCATTCCATTTCTCTTAGAGAACCTTTATCCTTTTCTCCAAAGTCCAAATTCCCGATTACTTGTTATTTATATTCAGCTTCTGAAACATTAACTGTCCTATATTATAACATGAAATTGTCTTAAATTTTAATTGCCATTATACTGTCACATAAACTCCATATGTAGATCTTCATTCAAACTTTGCTTGAGAGTTTGTCTTTAAATAGTGGTCTTCATATGATTGTAAAGCAGCTGCATAAGACATGTGAAGTAATGCTTGCAGGACGA
Source organism: Biancaea sappan (assembly GCA_037074585.1). NCBI lineage: Eukaryota > Viridiplantae > Streptophyta > Magnoliopsida > Fabales > Fabaceae > Biancaea > Biancaea sappan. Next base: position 82,395,624 of record CM073492.1, read on the forward strand.
AAACAGAATGTACTGGAATGGTCTGCAAGACAAAAAATCTCAGTCGGGGCAGCTCGTGGTCTGAGGTACCTCCATGAAGAATGCAGAGTGGGCTGTATCGTTCACCGTGATATGCGGCCCAACAATATCCTCCTAACTCATGATTTTGAAGCATTAGTATGTCTTGTGCTTCTTTAGTTCTAAAATGTACTAATGTTCTCATAATTGACTTACTATTTTCTTTCTAGTTACCTTGTATAAGCTCTTAATTGCCATGCTTTTTCAGACAAAAATATTTTATCATGTATGAACCATTATGCGAAGAAATGCTTTTTAGGTATGTCTCATGATATGAAATGTTTCAACTAACTGTCAATGATGGATTTTAGGTGGGAGACTTTGGACTTGCCAGATGGCAGCCAGATGGTGATATGGGTGTTGAAACCAGGGTGATTGGCACATTCGGGTGTGGAACCCATATTTCTTTTTCACCTTTTGATTTGTTTTTTCTTAGCAACTTTCTCTAAATTAATTATGAAAACTAATGATGGAAAGCTTGCATTTTCATAGGTATTTGGCCCCAGAATACGCTCAAAGTGGCCAAATCACTGAAAAAGCTGATGTGTATTCCTTTGGGGTAGTACTCTTGGAGCTTATTACAGGATGGAAAGCTATTGATATAAACCGGCCAAGAGGTCAGCAATGCCTCACTGAATGGGTAAGACCAAGAGTTTCATGACTCAGGAATTTGATAGAAGCCAATTAACTATGTTTATGACCGTATTGCTTGCATATTCAAATATTTGATCAAGATTGAACATAATAATGTGGTTTAGGTAATTGCACAAACCTTTTTCTGAAACAAGTCTCTAGAAATACTTTTCATCATTTCTCATGGTTCACATATTTGGATAGGCACGTCCACTGCTTGAAAGAGATGCCATTCGTGAACTGATTGATCCAAGCTTGAAAAACTGCTACATCGATGAAGAGGTTCATCGCATGATGCAATGTTGCTCGTTGTGCATCCGGCGGGATCCTCATTTCAGGCCTCGAATGTCTCAGGTTGGAAAATGAACTTCTATTTTGTAGTTATGTGTATTGCCTTGGCACGTCATAATAAATCAACCTTTCTGGATAATAAGCTTGGAATTCCAGTGGAATCATTAGTGCAATTGAAATGAATTAAACTCTCCTTTGGTCCCAATTGGAGTGCAAGGGATACATTGAAGCAGGACAAGCATTAGTGAGTTATGTTATCCAGAAAAGAGTCACGTATAACAGAAAGGTGAAGTAGTTATTGTGGGGTTTTCTAATGAAAGCATGTTTTGCAGAACACCAGTGATATCCTTTGACAAAATTGCATAGATAGAAGTATCTGCAATTCTAAAACAGTGTTGGCTACTTTGGACAACCATCTGATATATATAGAGATGTCATTTAGAACATGTTTATGGAGAATTCAATTCATCTGATCACCTCTCTTATCTTCTGAAACATTGATGTTTGCTGCTTCATCCTAAACTTCATGTAGGTTCTCCGGATGCTGGAAGGCGACGTTCTTATGTGATTGCTTCTCACATTTCCATTTCCTGAGGACAGCTAACAAGATGAGAAAGAAGAACAAACAGATGAATGGACTGCCGTATATAGCAGCATTATGCCACGTGACATGAGGAATCATAGGGGATAAATGGCGTTATTATGTGGAGAGTAAACGAGTTTATGGGAAGAAAGATTTTTCAGAAATGCAAGCAAAGCGAAGCAACAGCAATAGTTTGGTTTCTTCCACAGTTTTCTTCAGTGAAGGGCATGAAGTTTTACTCTGAACACTTTTAGATGAGCAGTGTTGAAATTAGGAGTGCATGTTGGTTAATTTTGGGTTTGTGTATAGAAAGAATAACATCCAATTTTCAGCTCTTAATTGTCTGTTGCAATGAAAACTCCAAGAAACAAATGAGTTACACAAGCAATACGACTAACAAGATTTCTTGAAGACATGCCATGCCATGCAGTCAGGTCAAGGACAACACTGCAATATATATATATATATATATATATTTTTAAAAAAAACCTATTGAATTGCAAGCTATATGGTTATTGTTTAGTCCTTCTAAAACATTTGACTGTAATTATTTTGGGACATCGATACAATAATTCTTCACTTCAGTTTTGTTTTGCTTATTCTTGAGAAGATGTTCACTTTCCTGTGAAGAGATTGATCATGTGATTATGCAGCAACCATTCTTGGGTTATGACACTGTCAAAAAAAAAAACGATATTGGGAAATTTATTCTGCTCAATATTTCTTAAAAGTTAATTAATGGAAGCAGGCAAAAATATCATAGAATTAGATTGTCTCCTCTTTTTTTTTTTTTATACCAGAAAACTAGAGTCTATTTCATGATCTAGACTATTCCTTTTTCTTCATTTTAAAGAAAAATAAAGAAAATTGTCAGTATCTATGATTAGTTGATGGAGAGGGAAAACTAAACGCTTTGAAATCTTGAAGAAAATTATAGATAGGAAGACAATTTTACAGGAAAGCATCTATAGGATGTGATGTAATCATGGAAGCTGCAGATAATTTAAAGAAAGTGTTGATGTTTAATGTCGCTGTAGATGAAAGAAAAAGAGAGAATGTTGAGTAATGAAAGGGGCAAGAGAACAAATGTTGATGATATTGAATCCTGGAAAATTATGTAAAGAAGGGAAAAATATTCCACAATTTTGTGTTTTACTTCACTAGTCAATTCTGCACGCTTTCTTCTTATCTTTATATATATATATATATATATATATATATATATATAGTATATATGTGATGTGATAACCCTTATTATATTGTTTTGTTTTGGAGCTGGGTAGGTGTGGAAGCATCAAAGACTAAAAACTAAGTCAAATTGTAAATTGTAGTGAACTGTATGATGTTGGAGATTGACAATAAGACCGGGCAATTAGTTTTAATTGGTGACGCGTATTTGTCTATTTGATTATTTTTATAGACAAAATTAGACATCCTTCTTTTTACAATTATTTAAAAATATATTATATTTTTTACTATTCTTTTGATTTTAAAATATACTATGCTTTAGTTCAATTTTATATTTATGTTAATAAAAATCTGTTACAATAGTTTTTTTTTTACTTTGATATTTGGTAAACTAATGCCAAATATTTTGTTTGATTGAAATACTTTCTGTTAAGTTACGAGCATCAATTTTTATATATTGTAATATATAATCTTCTTTATTGTTAATATATAATAAGATGTCACAAATATTTTTTTTTATAAAAGAAACACCTAATATGTACTTAGATTAATAGATGGTATTTAGTAAAAAAAAAATGGCATTGAGTTACCAAACATCAAAAAATAGATTTGTGAAAGGAAAGAGTCGTATAATTTTAAGTATTCATAGAAGAAGAAAAGTATAATGTATCTCTTCTTTGATAATAATAATAATTATATAAGGTCCATTAATTTTTGTAAACTTTCAACATTACATCTATTTCGTAGAATCACAAAAAAATAATTTCAACCTACTCCTAATCTAAGGGATTTAAAATGACAAATGAATTAATATCATTTCAAGAAAAATGACGCAAAAGGACAGATTTTTTTAGAGTTCAAAATTATAATATTTATTCGTAATTTTAAAAATTAAAAAATTATTTGCAAGTTATCCAATATTTAACGGGACATTTTGTATTTTTGCAATCTTTTAAGAATTAATTATTTTAAAATTTTATTTTTATTGGTTTAAAGCTCCAATAAAATTATTAATATTTGATGTATTAGTTGCACAAAGAAATTTTATCAAATGAAATTAAAATGAATTAAACAAACTTCTTTTTCTTTTATTTTTTTAAAAAGTATATGCATTAATGATTGGATTGTGTTTGACGCTAAAAAATAAATGATGAGTCAACTTATAACCCTTAAATTTTTTTTAAATATGTCATAAATAATTATTTAATTTATATTTGACTCATATTTTTGACTCAACCCAACCTATCCATTTCACATGCCAAGATTTTTTTTATTGTACTACACTATGTTAGATTTTCTAGCACCACTTGATAAATAATAAACTTCATATAAATTTTACCGATTAAAACTATCAAACAATAATGAAAAACTCAACGCCATACTATATTTCCAAAAAATAAATATCAATTCCCATTTCACACGCCTATTCTGACAACATGTTATCTTGTAACTTATTGAACATAATGTCATCCTCCAATTACTAAGTGCATGCCCACTTCCTAAAACCTTATACGTCCAACCACAGCTTGACACGTATGACCTAAATTAAAGCTAAGACCTTATAATATTATGTTTCCTAATTGCTCCAATTGATGTACTACAAATAGCACCTACACTATATACATGTAGAGTTAAATTTTCACATACTCTTTGCTCAATCACTGATTTTTTTTTTTCTGGAACAACTAATATTTTAAAAATTTATTAGCCTCCGATTATTTAATTTGAATTGAATTAAATAATAAAAGTGTAAAAAAAAATTTAAGGTTATTTTTTTCTATTTATAAGACTCAAATTTAAAATTTTGTTTAAAAATAACTAGTGACAAATTACTTAGATTGCCTCCAGGGAAGTTCATTTTGAAAACTCTAAAAACTATATATAAATCTCAATCAATTTACAATATATATGTATATATATATTCACCAGGAAAACTTGGTTACTCTTTACAATGTTCTTCAATCTGTCATTTGCACTTGTATATTTTATTTTATCATTTTTTATACTACAATTATAGTTCAGTACATTCAAAACAGAACGATAAGAATCTTACTGTACAACTAAGAATTAATTAATATCTATACATAATAATTGTACACTTACATAAAATTAACTATGATTTGATTCCTTTCATTTCAATAGGGTGATTATAAGTTGCACACTGATAAATGAAATGATGGGACAAGTAAAGAAAAATTAAATCCACATGTTGCATATGACATGCACAGGAAAGGACTATCCAATACAAAACCAAGTTTCCTCATCTGTATAATGATTCATTAATATTGCTCAAATATTCCCTATCCTGCTTTTGACTTGAAGCGATCGATTTGCAAAATTAGAAAGCCAGAATAAATCGTAGGTATTAGAAAATTTGCATGATTGTTCCAATTTAATTAACAAACAGATTTAATTAATATAACACATTAATTAATTTAATTATCACTTCCACCAAATGGTACCTCTGGATTATAAAAAGCATGAGAAATATGGAGGTGTCCCGAGTTCAATGGATTGGAATTATTTTTTCGAGAAAAAGGAAGTGCTTGTACATTGGACATTCAGCAAAACACTATTCTCATTCTCATGCTGGATTTAATTTTGTGATGTAATCTTCCTTTTCAGCTTAAGTGCCACAAATTAAGTCGCCATATATAATTATCCCTATTATAATAAGATTGATATGATCAAAAAGCATATGCAAGACTGATTAGTAATTAATGCTAATGATGTATCTTGGTTTATATATATATATATATATATATATATATATATATATAAATAAATAAATGTGCTTTGATTGATAGTGACCAGTGAACTAACCTAGCCCGTTCTTTACCTTTTTCCACTTTCTCATGACACCATTATCACTATGTCTCTTCTGCGACTTATGACTAATTAAGTTTATTGCCCAATTATGGAAAGATCAAACTAATGCACACAGAAGCATAACAATTGGGTGTATAATACACACACACACACACACTCTTGATGTTTAATTAAATTACACTTAATATATCTTTCTGGTCTCAAATACTATATTTGGTTCTTCTTTAATCTATTTCTTGTCATAATTAGCTAAAAATTTTTGTTGTCATATTACAAATAAATTCACAGTTTTGTATTAGATGTTAACATTAATTTAATTATTTTTTATGTTATATTAAAAATAAAATTGCAGTATCTTATTATAATATAGAAAGTTAATTAATTCCACTAATTAAAAATAAAATAAAAATGAGGCTATTACAACATACATTAGAATGACAAGGGATCGAGAGGAAACTTTTATATATATATATATATATATATATGTATGTATATATATAGAAGCAGATCATAGAATTTTAACACAAGCTGTATATATATGTGAAAGGATTAACTAAAATAATATATACTATATATTTTGCAACTAAGCAAGTGGGTTATAATAGAAAGTAATGTTTGTAACGTACTTCAAAAAGATGGGGAAATTGAAGTTGATGAAGCACCTTTTTGTATGGGTGCAAATGAAACTCATGATTCTAGTGCACTAATTAATTATTGCCATTTGTTGCTCTCAAATTAGATGGCTTCTGAGTTTTGAGTGAGTGGGAACTAATGGCTTGCAACCAACAACATCGTCTTAATTAATCACTTAATCAGTCCTCAAATAATCAACAAGATCGTCTAAAAGTGAACGTTATACATACATATGGAGTATACTATTTAGTACTCATGATGAAAAGGTACGATCCTAAAGTAGTTGGAATATGGTTTGCTTGCTGGTTGGGGAAATTTGATAGAAAAATGTTGGTACAGCAAATTAATATTTTGAACTATCAATTTTATCTGAAAACAACCATGGTTATTGCATTAAGAGAGATAATTTTATATAGTTGAGACATAAGAGCTTCTTATTTGAAAACCCTAGATTCAGTTGCATATAATATATGTTAGTATTAGTATATACATATTTATTTTAAACTAGAAATATTACACTATACTAATATTATTTGATTCAAGGGGTTTGATATATTTTTTTTTAAGATTTTGAGTTTGAGTCTTATGGAGAAAATCAATAATTTGGAATAGTTTTATACTTTTGTGGTCTAACTAATTCTAATCAAATTGGTCGAAATCCGATAAGTTTTCATGACATTGACGGTTCCAAACAAAAAGAAAGAACTTTTAGCAACATGAAAATTAAGGGCCTATTTAGTGTGCAGTAAAAAAAACAAAATGAAGATAAAAATGAAAAGTAAAAGAGAAAGTAAAAGAGAAAGATAAAAAAAAAAATATGTTTGATATGAGATGAAAAAAAATATATAAAAAAACATGCATACTGTGTTTGGTATATACTAAATCTGATTTTAAAAAAAAATCCCAAATTGTGAATAGTGAGGGCAATTCCGGGATTCGGAATCGAACGTTCCTCCTCAGCCTTCTCCCATGTGCCTTCCCTTTCCAGAGGCGCGTTTCCATCGATATAAGACTTGAAGCATCCGTACAAAAAAAAAAAAAATAGAAGACGGATTTCCATTTTCCAACATCTTCTTCCTTCCTCAACGCCTACCAAACAAGCTGTAAGGACTAGTAAGTATGAAAAGAAAGGATGAAACGGAGAAATGAAATAAATAGAAAAATAAAAAATAGGCATCTCATAGAGTATTCCCATCAACAAGATTCTCTTCAAAGATAATGCCAAAAGAGTCTCAACAAGGATGACCCAATGGATTTGTTTTTCTGCTACACAATTTAAAAGACCAAAACAACCCTCATCTTGGGTTCAATTCTTTACAAGATGATTGGCCGGCCCATATATATATATATGTATATATATATATATATCCCAGTCATCATCTCAATATTTTGATAATTAATTAATTAATAGTTTACCCTGCTGAATATATATATATATATATATATATATATATATATATAGTGCTTTTAAACATGATGTGATATGTCTAGTATATTTACCGTCCCTAGCTAGGCCTCTTCTTTCCTTCTGTTTATGATAAATCTTTAACAAAAGGTGATGATGGTAATTAGTAAACTAGCAAACACTATTTAATCATCCAATATGATGACGGTGGTATTAGCAAATGATCTAGGACCCTTGAATATCTTTCATATAGTCAAATTGATGTTTGAATAAAGAGAACCCCGTGGAAGGGTTCATCGCCTTTCCAGAAAGTAAAAGTAATCAAGTTCATGACTTTGAATAGAATCATGATCAGGAATATATACACCTAATGAGTTATCACAAAGATGGGTTTTCTTATAATTGTGTTTGAACTTTGAATTGAAACATTCAATTTCAAATCTTAGTAGGGTGTGAAATGTAGGTTTAGTAATTTCCAATGACAGGAACATTGGGTGATGGACACAACACAACTTTCAAAGTACTCTTTTTCTATGATATTTCCTCTTCTTCCAAAGTCATACATAGACCTATGCTAAAACCCCTTAAGATTGGAAATGTGTGAGCTTTTCTGACTTCTTCTGTCTTTACACATTAGATGTTGAACCAGGAATTTCTATGAAGCTCAAAATTTGTACAAGTTGAATATTATGTAGAGAAATAATTGCAATAATTATAGCACTGCTAATAGCTGTTAGAAAAAAAATTGTATGACCTCATCTAAATAAGTGTCAACTAGCTAGACATCGTTATTTTCTAGATATATACCACAAAATTTCAAAACAATAACCGCAAAAAAATTTCTCTTGTAATTTCGGATATATGCTAAAGAAGTAAATTTTCTCTAGAAAATTTTTCATGTACGTAAATTTTTCTTTTTGGTCCAGTATTTCAAAATCCACTAGACTTGGATTAATTCGTTTTGAACCAAGTTAATTAGATTACAAGAATATAAACTTTCTTGACATTAATTTTCTCCATTCACATTAATTAGTAAAATATGTATATTTATATGAATGCTTCTCAAGTATATATGAAGCATAAATTAGAAAAAAATTATATATAAATGTATATGTAACTGGAGGGACCCTTATATATATATATATATATAGGGCTTGGTGGAGAAATATAACCCGTAAAATCCCAGAGGACACAAATTCTCAACATAAGATAAGGTATCTCTGTGGTATATTTACAAACTCATACATATATATATATATATACATATATAGTTTTGTGTCTACATCAAATTAAATTTAATTGTAAAAAGAAAATACCCAACAATAAACTGTGTCCATCCAATCAATATGAGTTGGTGTGCGTCCAATTTCAGAAACCCCACCTCACCCCCTCATCATATATACCACCGAACACATCTCTCATTTTTGCTCTCTCTTCTTTCTTTTTCTTTCTCTCTCACATACTTACAGTCGCACACATCACAGGTACAGACTCTCAATCATCTCATTCATCAATGGCCAGAAAGTGCTCACATTGTGGGAACATAGGGCACAATTCGAGGACGTGCACGTCTTTCAGAGGCTCTTCTGTAGGGCTTCGCCTCTTCGGTGTGCAGCTTGACATATCGTCTTCTTCCTGTGTTGCCATCAAGAAAAGCTTCAGCATGGACTCTTTGCCTTCTTCCTCCTCTCCTTCTTCTTCCTCCTTTTCTTCGTCTAGAATTGCCATCGATGAAAATTCTGACAGAGCCTCTCTTGGCTATCTCTCTGACGGCCTCTTTGGTCGACTTCAAGACAGGAAAAAAGGTACAATCCTTATATTTGGTTTGAATTACCAGTATTGAAGAAAGCAATAAATTCGATTAATTTGGTTGGAAGTTGGAACTTAGTCAGATTACAAAAGTATAAAAATTTGACAAAATTCGAATCCAAAACTTTACTTAAAGAAACAAGTAACAAACTATTTGAAGCAATTAGTATTGGTGTGTGTATATATATATATATATATATATATATCATCTCGTTAATGTTATGCTTCTCTTTCGATTATTCTTCCTGGGTATATATATGGAAAAAATTAGCTGCATTAATTATTATATTATGATAAGTATATGGTTTCAAAAAATAATTTTAATATTTTTTATGATTCAGCAATAGAGAATCTGAAATATGTGTGTATATATGTTTGTATTGGCTATTAATAAAGTATTATGGGTCTTGGTTGTTTCAATCTATATCCTTCCAAGAAACCCTAAAAGTAAATATGTGGACAGTTTCAATCACACTTTCATTTTTTTTTAAATATAAACTATCATCTGGAATTATTTAAGGAATTAGCAGAGGATATTAAGTATAAATTTTCCTGAAACAACGACTTTGATTGTTGTCATGTCCTTACCACAGTTCTGCTTTAATATCTTTCATTCTTCGCTTTTTTACTTTTGTCATCTACTTGATATGATGACATCCATGTTTCAGATCGATGGTTTATTACTGCCTTTAATATGGTTTTCAATCGTACAATTTGTTTCAGAACTTTAATTCAGCCAAAATGGTGTAAATAGAATTAACATAAATGTATATGTATATATATATATATATAAAACAGGAGTTGCATGGACAGAAGAGGAACATCGAGCATTCCTGGTGGGACTGGAGAAGCTGGGAAAGGGAGACTGGAGAGGAATCTCCAGAATGTATGTGAGCAGCAGAACCCCAACTCAGGTTGCAAGCCATGCTCAGAAGTACTTTCTTCGTCTTGCCACCATTCATAACAAGAAGCGACGCTCTAGTCTTTTTGACATGGTACCCTAGCTATACATATACATTATATATATACTTACTTAAAATATTGTATACTTTGTTCAATTTTATATATATTTTCTGTATAGAGAAATTTGTTACAGTTTGTTATTTAACATTCGATAATAAACCTAATATATATCACATGATTTTTTGGACTAACACAACTTCTATTAATTTAAAAATATCGATTTTTACACATTATATGATATTCTTCCTTGTTGTTGATCTAGAATAGAATGTCAGAAATGTTTTATTTTCTTGTAGAGAAAAACCCTCATATGTGCATATTAAGTTAATGGTGGTATTTTCTTTCTTAGGTTGGTAGTAGCAACAATTGTAACACTCAAGGTGATCATCATCACAGTAAGGCAGGAGGAGACTCAGTTTGTTGCAGTGAACTATTGAAGTCAAAAGAAGAAGATAACAACAATGACACTGCTCTGGAACTGCTAGGCCATCATGTGTCTTTTAAAATGGGAACAAAATCATCGTCCGATTATGATCAGAAGCAACCGCAAGAAAATACTGAAGGTGATGTTGAACATTATAGTTCTCATTCTCAAACTCAAACTCAAACTCAACGAGGAGGTGTGGGTGTTAATTTGGTACATTCCCACATGAAATCATCTAATAATGCAGCACTTGATTTGGAGCTCAGTCTTGGCCCTATTAGCGTCACTTGAATTCAACTATATATATATATATATATATATATAACTTTTTAACTATTTATGTTGTACATCTTACCAATTGACTATTGTACCCTTATGTTATCATTGTCTACTTAATTAATTGCTCACTATCATGTCATTTCAAAACAATGTGTATTACTTCAAATGAATTATTTATATATATCAAGCACTAATAAAACCTCCTTTCCTTATTAGATGGAAAAGATATAATTAAATTCCTTTGCATCTGGGTAAATATAAACTAGCTGCTTATGGGGGAAAAGATAGAGTAAATATACAAATAAGTCTCTAAAAAATAAAAGAACTTTTTTATTATTTTAAGTTTTGAAATTTAAGAGTTGAATAAAGTAGTCCCTATATTGTTCATTATTAATCTTTGAGGGATTAACTTATTCACAATGTGTAACGATTTTATAATATTAAGAATTAAATTGTATAAACTTAAATTTTCAAATACTAAATAATCTAACTTGTGTGTCTTAAGACTAAATTATTCATATAATAAAAGAATTAAGATCTAAAGTAATCTTACTTGGCTGTGTTTGCAAATTATAATAGGAAGTGCATGAACATCGATACCTAACCTATATATATTCTGATTTTTTTTTATAAAATGGTTTTTGTATGTACCTAAAGCTTGGTTTCAAATATTATTCAATTTGAAAAGTCCTTAGTTACTTGATACGACTATATATATAGGGACAGCTGTTGAAAAGAAACTAGCTGATTGGATAAAGATTCTTTCACGTCCAGCCTTTTGGCATTTATATAAAGCAACCTTTTTCCTCTTTATATTATTATTATTATTATTATTATTATTATTATTATTATTATTATTATTATTATTTAATTTTTGGGGTCTTGATAAAGCAAGTGAAGTTACTGTAGCTATTTGGTCCCAGAGAGAAAATTATGGAATTCATTATGGCTGGAAAGATGGCCGTCTAGCCTTTAATTAAGTATTGTTGAGGCCCTGCTAGTGGTTTTCAAAGAAACATATTCTTTAATTCTTTTGTCTCACGAGCTTTCTTGATACATACATATATATATATAAACAAAAAGATAGGGGAAGATGCATGAATTAGACGCATTGATTAAAGAAAGAGCAGTAAGTGTTGATTTATTTAATTTAATGATGATGATCTTACAGTAAATTAAAGAAATTGGACAAAACTTAAAGATTCAGATTTCAGGTGTTTGGTATGAAGATTTGTAACAAAAATATGATAAATAAATGTTCCATATACATTCACAAAGATAGAGTAAACTGTTGGTTTAATTTCTGAAATATTATAATTTTTTAATTAATCTCTAAAAAATTAAATGTTTCAAGATAATTCTTGAAAAAAGAAAAAGATTAAAAACATTTTTTTATGAATTATCAAAGCTCAAATATATTATTATCAAAACGTCTTTTTGAAAGATAAAAAGTAAAATTAAGACAAATATAATTTTGTGTAGACTAAATTGATATAATTAATTTTTTAAAGATTAAATCAGGATAATAATAACTTTTTAAAAATTAAATTTATAATTTACTCATAAAAATATGATAACTGAATATTTGATACAAATGCGTTGAGATACAAAAGTTTGATTGGGCATAAATGGACTGATTTTGTTTGTACGGAAACATCTTAAAATAAATATTTTTATTTTTAGATTATCTTAAAATTTATGTATATATTAATAAACAATAATTTACATAAATTTTAAAATAATTCAAAGATATAAACGGATCTGGAGTGGCTGCTGCCAACTCTTCTCTTGTGGCAACAGTTTTAACTGTTGCCACAAGTTTCAGCAACGATTTAAAATCGTTGCTATAAATTTTGTTAAAAAAATATCACAATTAATACTTATAACAACGATTTTAAACTGTTGCTGAAATTTGTGCCAACAGTTAAACTGTTGCCACAAGAGAAGAGTTGGGTGCTCTTCTTAGACGAAGAGCAGCCACTCCAAATCTGATATAAACACGCTTACTTTAGACTTATCCAAATGAAAGTTGGAAAAAAGATTTGTGTAGATTGGGTCCATATATGTCTCATCAGGTTCAAAATACACGATGGAAAATGTGCAGAAAAAGACTGAAACTTGCAGAAGAAAGCATATGCCATCGATCACGCCCCAGGCCCCACATAGTAAATAAACTTAAATACGTGATAAATACATTAAACACAGGCATTTTTGTCGCCATCTTAGACTTTTATGCCTTTTGAACAGTTTGATTTGAAACCCTAACACGCCTATTTTTGGGTCCAAAATTTCAAGTTTGATTTTTCTACTAAGTCTCTTGGGAACTTTCTCCACGGATTACATATTGAAATTCTCATAAAAGTTTAAATTGCCAGCTTGATACTCAATTTGTTAGGCTTCTGTCATTCACCATTCACCATGCTTTTAGTTAATTTTATTATGTTCTTTTAATTATTCTTATAACACTAGTTGATTATAACTGATTCAGCGCTTGTCTCTTATAAATAAAATTTTGAGTTTGAATTTTTAAATGAATAAAATTAACATTGAGAGAATTTTACACTAGTTCTATGATTTGACTCAGCTTGAATTAAATTAATTAAAGAACAATGAGTTTTTTTTTATACTAGTAGTTCAACTTTAAATCAGAAAAGTAATCTTATAAAGGGCCTCATGCACCCTAATTAAAAATATTTTTTAAGCACCATTTATAGCTGCAGAAAAAGAAAAATACAGATTCAAAAACTAAATAAGATCTTTACAAAGTAAATTTTTTGTGCTTACACAGTTACACTTACAAGAAAATATTATTTGGGTTTCTTCTTCTCATTCTTTGTCATCGCTTTCGACTGTTTAGTTTATTTTCTCAGTCGCATGTTACTTTAATACTGTTTGCCTATTTGGTGTGTTACCAAGCGAAATAATGACATGTTCAGTAAGAATATTAATGGTTGCCATTGAAAAATCTTCAAATATATAGGTCGTTCATGGAATATTTTCATTAGGTTAAATATATAAAATATTAATGCATCAAAAAATTATATTTTTCTCAAGCACATATGATCTAAGTGGATTAATGATTGCAAATTTTTTCAAACATGTGTAAGTTATAACTCAACTTGTATATATGCATGTGTGTGTGTGTCTCTCTCTCTATATATATATATAAAGGAAAAGAAAAAGTGTACATTGTAAAAAAAGGAACAGGCTTTAAGTCAATGTAGTCAATTTTTCGGTACGACAGTGATTCTCAAAAGATTCTGCTTATTTTTCAATAGTGCCTATCAAAATAAATTTGATTTTGATATTTCTGGTTCTGGCATATATTGACGTGACTTGCTAAACTCGTGTATCGTATGGTTGTTATTAATTTACGGTTTACTTTCTCTTTGATAATATGCTTTCTTGGTTTTGAAGGTTTATTAAGGAAAAGGTCCAAACTTGAAAGAACTTAGAAAAGTGGTTGAAGTAATAAGGTGTCAGAATAGATCAGAACTTTGTTTTTTCTCTTATTCCTTTTCTACTTATTTTAGATTAGACGCAAGGCAGTATGTTTTGGATCAGAACTTTTTTTTGTTCTTATTCCTCTTCATCAATATTTTACAGTCTCAACTAAAAGTAAAACCCTAGATATAGCTAGGAATATCATTATATTATATATAGCTTCCAAGTATATAATGCAGAGTGGAATCTTCGTTGGGTTAATAAGACAGAATCTGCAAATATCAGGTTTTGTGTGACCAGAAAGATGACACATTTATAGGCCTTTATGACAAATTATATAAATATATATAAAGATAAGGATAAAAAGGAAAATGAAGGTTGTCCACGAATTAATTATTGAGAGTGATGTAGGCTGAGGGCTGAGGCTATGCCCAAACATAGTAAGTAGGGTCTTTCTGTCAGTCAACTTGCATATATATATATATATATATCTATCTATTTGGATCACTTCATTGACAGAGTTGAAGAAATGTAAGTATGAAGCTAGCCGATCTATAGTAGTTCATAATCTTTTCTAGGATGGTTGAAAAAGATAACTGAGAAATGAAGATATATATAATGTTTTGGAAGAGTAAACTGAGATGTTGAAATAGAAAAGTTTAAAATGTAGGATGATGTAGCTAGTTAAGAATTTAATGAAGTCTTCATTATGTTTATATTAGTAAAAGTGATCAACTCTTCATAGCTTGGTCATACATACATTTCACGTGTGGATTGGTCGAAAGCTATTCCATTCAAAAAGCAAAAAAAAAAAAAAGCTAATGAAAGAATATGTATCATGGAAACATATACAAACATTAAAAGTGATATATTAGGATACAATGTGCTTACGTTAATTTGTCTTAAATTATGAAATATATATATATATATATATATATATATAGACATGCGCATGCAGCCCCAATAACTTTGTCTTTATTTTATGTTTTTTTAATCTTTGATTGCACAAGACTCGTATATAGTACATTCAAATGTATATAATCCTCTGTACAAGTATATATAATTATCTATCTCCCTAAATTAAACACACAGTACATATAAATATAATCCTCTATATAATTATTGCTGTTGACAGCAGCGAAATGATTGCTGAGAAAATTAATGAGATATAAAGGTGTAGCTAGAGAGGAAAATGATGAGAAGAATCAAAGCACAAAATTCTGGAATCTGAGAAACATGATTTATTATTGTTTGCTGAAAGTTTACGATTGCCCTAGCTAGCCTGCAAGCTAATTTGTGAAGAAGCATAATGTTTATTTGTCTGAAGGAGTGAACATGAAAGGTCACATTAATGGACACTTTTTGGAGATATTGACGTTTCAACCAAATAGGCTGTCTCTTCTTTACTACGTGTTGCCATCTGCGGCTGTGAGAGGGGTCCAATATTTTGGATCTTTTCACTCAAGCCCCTGTTCTTCTGTCTGTGACCCTAAGTCCTATTGTTCACGTGGATTCCGCAGATATATGAACCATACACTAAGTCTTTTTTTTTTTTTTTGGTGAAAAACCATACACTTTATCTCACCACATATATATACTCTTCTCATTCACTGCGTTTTAATTAATTTGATTTAAACCAAGTTAGATTATATAAATTGTAACTCTCCAACGTTAATTTTTTTTATTTATAAAATTTAAACTTGAGACTTTTTTAAAAGAATAAATGGCAAACCACTTAGACCGTTGGTATATATACACCCTTCTCTTGTGTACAAACTCATGTGGATATTTATACAACCTTGGCTAAACCCTCGCCATCATCATCATTATGGAAACATGTCATGCCAATTTGTTTTTGTTGAAAAATAGCATTTTAATGAGATTGATATTTCAAAAGAATTTTTTTAAAAAAAAAATAAGAGAATTTTAATTGCTTTTAATATTTCATAACGGTTATTTAATTTATATTAATTGTCAAGTTTTAATAGCAATTAATAAAAACGGTTATGAAATATTAATTGCTATTAAAAGTCTTTTATGTCTATGTCTTTTACCGTTACATTTTTATGTCTATAAAAAGGCTCTTTTCCTCTCACTTTAGAGATAGAGATAACTAGAGGTTGTCTTCTCTCTACTTTTCTTTCTTTCAAACTTTCTTGGTTACATGGTTTATTTTCTGCTATTCTGGCACCTGAGTGTTTTAGTTCTTGAGAGAACACTCAGAAGTGTCTGTTTAATCCTTGAGCAAGTTCTGTAGATGCAGAATAATTTCTGTAGTCGCGGAATAATTTTCTTAAGGACAGTGTCTCTTAAAAGACGCAACTCAAACTATGTTGATGACGGTAACTTTTTACAACAATCTTAAGGAAATTAAGATACCGATACTGGTACAGTCGCACCTCGATTGTCTTCTTAAGGGACATCGGTAATATATTTCTCAACCTTTGTTGATTTTAGTTACATGATGTTTTATATTGGAATTTGATTTATCCAATTTGCTAGCTACATATATGAAGTTGGAGATTTATTATATAAAATATTAATTTTCAAGATAATTATAATTAGTATTTTATAACTATTCTTTGGAAATCGTGAGACGTTGGTCCATTTACCTGCTTTATGTTGGTCTTTAATCTCCTTACGTTGGTCCATTAATTAACTTGCTGCATATGGCATATAATAAAATTGGATTCAATGCCATGCTATTATGGGTTATAATATTATTTTATTGTTAAGTAACCAACATAAATATCCTATGGAGCCAACGGATATATGTGTGTATCCTTATATATATATATAAACTGCTGGCCCCTTGTTATATATATATATATATATATATATATATATATATATATATATATATATATATATATTTACGTGGCAATATAAAATATTATGAGGTTGATAAATTGTATTAAGTCTTAACCATCCTTTTATGTGATTAATGATTCATATAGCTATTGAACTTAAAGTTGAGTTAATAGTCTTTTATGAACGTTGGCCATTAATCTTCTTTATTTGTTGTTATGTGTTTAAATGTAGCCAACGGAAAAGAAATGCATAGACATATATATTAAGTTGCTTTACAATTTGATCATTCCGTGATGAATATTAATTATCATCATTGCATTGATGTGTTGGCATTGCATTCGGAGTAGGTTTTTCATCTCTCCTTAATTGTCATCAATGCATTATATTGGTTCATTATGAAAGTGGCCAACGGATCTTTTAGTAAGAGAAGACTATCATATATATATATATATATATATATATATATATATATATATATGTAATATCCGTTAATTTTGGAATATAATTCGCTTAAGAGTATTTTAGAATTCTACAACGTTACTTTAGTTATTTATTTTGGTCATTTTTAATTTTCATATTTAATTGTTCTCTTTGAATATTATTTATGAAAATTGAGTTAAATGACTGGACTGAATATTTGCACCATGTGGGATATATTCCAAGAATGGTGAAATTCATGGAAAAGTGGTTTAAGAATGGTCAATTAGTCCATTTATTGTAAATTGACTGGATGGGTTTGGATGTTGGGTTATGGATACCCATGGGTTATTCAATAACCCATTAGAAATATTTAAAATAAAACTTCAATAGTAACTTCTCATAATTCGCGTCTGAAGCAAAAGGTTGGAAGGAACAGTAACTTCAGTTTCTCTCGTTTCTTCATCTTCTTCTCAAATCCTTTCCTTGATCTTCAGAGTTTTGATTATTTGTTCGGTTCAAAAGCTTTGTAAGGATCAAAGGTAAGCTTTAATCTCATTATTTTCCTTAAATTTTAGTTTATATGGAAGATTAGAGGAGGTTTTGTTCTTGAAGATTTTGATGATAATTCATGAATCTCAGTTGTTTTAGAAGTTATATTTGAGTTATAATCGGTTAAAAGAGTTGAGATTTTGGTTTTGAATCAAAAGAAAGGAAATGATGAATTTTTTGAAAGATTTTCTGCAAAATTCGAAGTACTGTAGCAACTGGAAATCTGGAATTTTTCTTCGAGTTACTGTAGCGACCAAAAATTTCGGAAAAAATCTGGAAAATTTTCTTCGGGTACTGTAGCAGTTACTGTAGTGTCGGCAGTCAACGGTACTGTAGCAATCAGAAAATTTTACGTATTTTCGTGATTTTGTTTCCTTTCTTATGTTTCCTTGTAATATATTTTACTAGGAAATTTTCCTACACAAATTCTAGTGTGGAACAAGGTAAACTTGGACAAACATCAAGGTGAGTGAATAACCTTGCTCAGCTAATTTGATATTACTAGTCAAAGTACAATATAAGTCCCAATTACAATATTATTTGGATAATAAGCAATCAATTTTCATATGGGAGTATATGATGATCGGTAGAAATAAGAGTATGTAGAAATTATTTTATTACATGACAATTGTACTATGTGATAAATTCTCACTATCTTATTAATGAGTAAAGATCTTCGGGATCTAATACACGAGTTTGAAAGGGTTAAAGTCCCATACTACTCGGTGTATATCTAAGAAACCTATACACGAGTTGAAAGGGTTAAAGTTTCATACTACTCGGTGTATATCTAAGAAATCTTATACACGAGTTTGAAAGGGTTAAAGTCCCATACTACTCAGTGCTTATCTATGAAACCTATACACGAGTTGAAAGGGTTAGAGTCCCATACTACTCGGTGTATACCTATGAGATCTTATTCACGAATTTGAAAGAGTTAGAGTCCCATACTACTCGGTGTATATCTATGAAATCTTATTCATGAGTTTGAAAGGGTTAGAGTCCCATACTACTCGATATATAATACAATTAATTATATGAGTAAATGTGGTATTTGTACTTTTGATATTTTATATAGTACAGTTATTTACTTACTGAGTTTTTAAATAAACTCACACTCCCTATGATTATTTTTTTTCAAAAACAGAAAACAAAGAACAAGAGTATCCGTTTGAAAAATAGAAGCCTCTTGGAATTATCCTCTATTTCTGTCTGGTGGGGTACCAGTACTTATTAATGTGAATACTAGGAACGCTCTGTACTTTCTATAGGTCTCCTAGACTTGCGATGAGATAGAAATATCAGACTATGTATGTCTATATTTGCTTATCAGATGAATATAATTCTGTAGTGTGGAATGAATGATTAAGGTTGAATGTAAAACCTTACATAATATATGTAAATAACGTATGTTTGAGAATTTTATCAAATGAGTTGTATTTTTTCACATGTTCAATTTTTGAGATGTGACAATATATATATATATATATATATATATATATATATATATATATATATTTGTTGGTCCTTTACATCAATTAATTATTTATTACCAATATATATTTACAACATTTATATGTGTGTATTTATATATTAAGCGAGGGATAATGTGATTAATTTATACATTGTTTTATAATGTATACATATCTGTTGGGACCCTTGATATTACAATCCTAATGATTGTTTCTTGTTGAGAATGGATAAGAACAAGCACTTTATACATGTGTGCGCCTTGGTGAGAGTATGTGTTAATATAATGTATATATATTTATGTGGCATTTTATTTTATGTTGGTTTTATATATAATGCTCTCAAAGGCATTATATTGGTTTCATGTATATATACGTTGGGAGATGAAGGATAACTGTTGCCTCATGAGATTATTAATGTTGGCCCATTAAAATAATTTAAATTGCTTTATTTTAGCCAAGCATTTTGGACGTTGCCAGCATATTATTGCTATTCCATTATAATTCTTCAATGCCTTATTAATGAGCCAATTATGTGTGTGAGTTCATTTGAGGTTGCGGGGAATAACTTAATAAGATATGAGATAAAACTATTTGATATATGTTATTTGAGATTATTTATATATCTTGTGTGATTATTCCCTTAATTATTTGAGATTATGAATTGTATTATCTTTAAATTTTTATGAGTTTTGGCTTCCAAGTATATGATATTTCGGTTTTACACCTAATTTAAGGTGAAAAATAATTGATTTTCAATTACATATAAGAGCAAAGCTATATATATATATATATATAGCATTTGCATTATGTGGAGCAAATATATATTGATTTGATCCATTATCAAATATCATATATATTGAGTGACATTATTATTTGTTATTATTTTTATGAGCACAACTCATAATTTTTAGAGTTCTAATTTTGAGTGATCATGAAGTGATCAATTTTGCTCATGAAGCAAATTTGTGCAATGGTGATTTCTTCTCCTTACATCATGAGGTATGTTACACTATTTTAATCTTTCTCTTTTTGAGAATTTATATTAATAGTGGGGGCAAGAAGAAAAATATTTTTGGATAATATTTTTATAACAACAAGTGAGGGATGTGTGTTGTTATGTAAATATGTTGTTATAAAAATAATACAAGTTTTGGTAAAAATGTTTTATGGTCAATAGTTAATGATATTGTGGTTTAATAGAAATTATGGGTTTATTATATTTGTGTATTGAGTATGTCCCCATAAATTTCTATTGACATAATTATTGATAATATGAAAATAATTTCTTACATGTGAACTATTTTATAATTTCTCTATTTTGAGAATTTTATTTATGTGGAATTCTTGAAATTAACATTTGTGTGAAGGTTTTAATTTAAGAATTCAAAATAGCTTCATCTTAAGCTTTTGAGAGTTTTATTTTGGAACATGATTTTTGTAGATTTGCGATCAAATTTGAAGATATTGGCATATAAATTTTGGGCCAATTTAAAAATTAAGAAAATTATCTCATTGAGATGATGATACGCTATTAATTTTCAAGTTGAGAAAACCATCTTATTAAGATGATGATTTGTCATATATATAAAAAAAATTGGAATTAGCATTTTCTAATGCCAATCCATGAAAACTCTTCAATTGTACATAGAGGTACAATGGTGTTGAATTATTGGTCACAAAAATGATATTGAAAAGTTCTAAAATAATTCTGTGAAATTATTCTCTTGAAAAATAATATTATATGATGGATGAATTTAGATGCGCATATATGTTATGCGTTTGATGCCCATTTATAATAATTATAACGCTTTGTATGAGGTTTCATATGAGTTGTGTAATCATACTTTGATAAATTTAAAAATGTGGGGGTATTTTGCAAGGTTTGTATTACACAACTATAAGAAAAATAAATTAATTATAAAACCTTAGTTATTATGTGGTTAATATTTTCTCTTCGTAATTAGTGAAAATATTTTTTTTTAAATTAAAGATGGATGTGTATGTATGTGGAAGTAATAGATGGTAAAGATGATTATTTGTCTGTATATGTGAGACGTAGTGTTACATAAGTCAAATATTCCTTTACATCTAGTGTTGACATGAAAGACATAGGTGAAGTAAATGAGATTTTTGGATTAAAACCATAAGGAAAGGTGATGGTATTTTATTATCACAAGAACGTTATGTTCAAAATTATCTTAAAAGTTTGATCATCAAGATAACAAACTGGTGAAAAACTCCTTATGATTTTTAACACTCAGTTAAGGAAAAAAGAGGAGAGTCATTGTTTTATTTAATAAACTTTACCTAGCCTGACATATCATGTGTTATGTGTCAGATGAGTATCGATATGTACACAATTCCAATAAAAGAGTTGAGAGGTATCAAAATTTACGATATCATATAAAGTGAATTTCCCATTGTATTAGAAAAATACAATGATGTTAATTGAATTTTTGATTCAGATGAGACAAAGTCCACTAGTGGTTAAAACCTCATCCTGGGTAGTGGGACGTTATTTTGGAGAGAGCAGCTATATAAATTTATAGGTTCACTATAAAATCAGAGTTTAATACTCTGGAGTTGGATGAAAATAAGACTAAGTAGTAGAAAAACTACTTAGCAAATTTTTTAATTGGGTAAGAGCCCAATGATGTCAGTGTCTGTGTTTTGTGATTGCCAAGTGGCAATAGCCATTGTAAAGAACAAACTTTCAATGGTAAGAGTAGACACTTGTGTTGAGACACAAAGTTATCAAATAATTGCTAAAAAAAAAGAATTTGAAGTATACTGATCAGTTCTGTAAAGTCAAAAGTAAATTTGGCCAATTCACTGACTAAACATGTATGTAAGAAGGAAATTAGTCCTTCACACATCGAGATCTCATGAAGAAGGTTCATATGGGTAATAACAAGTCTGTTAAATATGCTAGCACTATATTCTTAGTCCATTTCTTATGGTGTTAAGTGTGAAAGTGCTAGAATGCATTGACTTGTGGGTTGAGCGTAAGCTCTTTATGATCTTTATAGCCCTACATTAAGGGTGGTGTATTCATTGCAGATACACTTGATGAAATCACCTATATGAGTGTAGAGTGGGGCCGCTCCCATGAGATCGTGGCGAAATCTCTAGAGCACTCATGAATTCCAGGCACGCGAACGGCCGAAATAACGCGCACAACAGCGTTAATAGCATAAATGTGGGGGTGAGATGCGACTCTTAAAGTCACCATCTTAAGACTAAGAGTATGTTGGTTCATAGAAGCTATATGCTTCACTGACTATTCTGTAAGATAAATTTTATCGGTCTAGGTCTAGTTCATAGTCTAAAAAGAGACACCGGATTAATGCTACTACACCCATACGTAACCCAAAAGTTTTTTTTCCAAAAATATCTTTTGAAATATGTGGGAGATTGTTGAAAAATAACATTTTAATGAGCTTGATATTTCAAAAGAGTTTTTTAAAAAGAGGAATAAGAGGATTTTAATTGCTTTTAATATTTCGTAACGGCTATTTAATTGATATTAATTGCCAAGTTTTAATATCAATTAATAAAAACGGTTATGAAATATTAATTGTTATTAAAAGTCTTTTATGTTTATGTCTTTTACCGTTACATTTTTATGCCTATAAAAAGGCTCATTTCCCCTCAAACTTTTTAGGTTACATGGTTTATTTTCTGCTATTCTGGCACCTGAGTGTTTTAGTTCTTAAGAGAACACTCAGAAGGGTCTGTTTAATCCTGGAGGAAGTTCTGTAAATGCAGAATAATTTCTGTAGTCGCGGAATAATTTCCTTAAGGACAATGTCTCTTAAAAGACGCGACTCAGACTATGTTGGTGACGATAACTTTTTACAACAGTTTCTTCATATGGAAGGTTGTATCTATGTGTATGTGTATTTATGTATTATCCTCTCGAGCTAATTAGGGCGCTGAATAATAGGTATTTTATAATATTAGTGGTCTTCAAAAATAAATAAAATAAATTACTAATTTAATTTTTAAAAGATTATAATTATTTCAATTTAGTTTTTTTATAAAAATCAAGGGTATCAATTTAGCCCCTCAAAGAGCTATACTTTTTCAGTTTCCCCAAATCTATCGAAATGGCTTTTGGCAATTACAAATTTTGAATTTAATGATGACAGAAGAATTGATGGCAACAAAGAGGATCAACTTGAAACAAAACAGTTTTTCAGTGACTAAATCAATCAAATTAAAACAATTATAGTGTTTCAAGGATCAAATCAATAATTTACTCAAATAAGTGATACTAAATGAAGAACACTATACTTCTCAAACCATTACTTTTATCTTGAATTCTCATTCTAATTTTTTAGTTACAAATATGAAACTCTCAATAAAATTCAGATATATACACACAATTCATTCTTAGAAAGGTCAACAACCTCTTAAGATGTAAAGATGTGAGGAAAGGTTATATATTAATGCTCAAATGCTGGTTGATTATAATTTTTTGCGAGGTGAGAATTAATGAATAATATTAGTTAATGCTTCATGTTTGTATTTATATAATTACTTCCACCTTATGTTAACATTGACATAATTATGACTGAAAATTAATCATTGGCTTATTGATATGACAGCTTATTATCACCAAAAAATTGAAAGGAAACACTGAGGATTTTAGCTAAAGAAAAGGTTGGGTTTAACTTAATTAGTGGCCATAAAATTTGAAGGAGGATAAACAAGTTACCACAAGCTTACGCATTGTTTTCCTTTTCTAAAAGTGTTAAGTTCATAAGTTGTTTTAGAGTTATAGGCATAGGTGAAAGATCAACCATAGATATATATTTTCGTAATAAATAAACTAAGCAAGCTTAATTTGAAGTTTGAACATGTGGAAAAATCTTCATTAGTCATAATCATAAATATGCTTTTATTGCACTTTGTGGAATGAGCAGTATTAGCTAGCATTTCAAAGAACGTAAAGAGCAAATTAAGGACCACCATTTTCCACCCTATGAAAAGAATACAAATGCTGTCACATTAATTCTCCACACAGCACTCCTTTATCTGCTTCGTCCTTCTGTCTGTCATTTTTTTATTAGTTAATATGCTATTTATTATGTCACTGGTGACGTATATCTCCCATCACACATAATGATCACTTCCATCAAATGCTTCAAACCTTTAACTAGTTAATTCATGGTTTTTCATGAATACATAGTGTTTCTTTTCAATTCCAGTCATCAAACCCTAGCTAACCAGAGGACATATCCTCCTTGAAGTAGCCCAGAACCAATGTTAGATCTGCATCAAATTTCATCAGAATATACATATCTTGCTTCCTTTTCTGAGCAACCTAATTTCAAAGCAGAGTCAATGTAATAAAAGAAATTAATAGGTCATATCAATTATGATTAGACCTGGCATGTAAGACCGTCAGAAATAGGTTTGACTCAAGTTTATTATTATGCTATAATAATTATTCATCTAGTTTATTAATTTGTGATATATCGAGTGATTAGTTTAGAATTTCTCTATTTGTATAACATGTTTAGACCCATATGTAAGTGGGCTTTTCCCAAACAACTTCATGAGTAAAGTCATCCATGAAGATGATTAAGCTCACATAACTGCTGGCCTGTAATTCTAAGTGGTAACTCGTATCAGAAAAATGTCTAGATCCTAGATAATTGGTTCATGATGTTATATTTATACTTTACGTAGGATTCTCACAGTCATCACTTCATCGGATTATATATATATATATATATATACACACACACACACATATAAGGCATGTGTAGCTAGCTGAAAATAGCTGTATCCACAAAGGTAAGACTTCACTTAGAGTTGAGACAAATGAAGGCTTGGAGCCAAAAATAGGGGACCATTGATGTAGTGGGGATATTCGTATATATATATATATATATATATACTCCCACCACATTAATATAGATTCCCTTTTTCTTGATGCTGATTTCTGAATCAGACAAATTCCATGTCTTCAACTGCATTTGAACTTTTCATACCAACCTCGCCATTCATTAATTCATTCTGTACGGATAGGCTTTGGCTTTCTTCATTCTTATTATTAGTTCTTTGTTTTTTTTATGGATGAGAAAATTGCAGAACACATGATAAAAGATAATGCGACTTGGAGAAACAGATGCCACAACAACGTAGACCAGTTAGTTCTTTCTCCTTCTTGGTGTGTGTGTGAAACGCTCGCTCGTTCAAGTGTTTGCATATGCATTTGTTTTTTGTCTTCATTTTTATGGGATGTCCCAAAAGAGATCCAACGTGGACTTGATTTATTATGACGTATTTAGAGCCCTTTTGATGACGTGTGGGTAATAATGGAGAACAGAAATAAGAGGAATATATCTTGACTCATTCCTATTCACCCAAATATATTGTCAATACATTTTAGAGAAAAATAATAGCTAGTCACGTATTAATGCATGCCTATCTAAATGTTAGGTTTTGATCAGGTGATCCCTTCTAAATCTGCAAAATTTCAACTTAATTCAATTATTAAGAATAAAAGTTGAAAAAAAACAGAATATAACTCTAACATTATGTCAGGGATAATTTGATCATATACAAATTATTTTTTTTTTGTTTCACAAATTTAAACTTTTTAACATGAATAATTTAATTTATTATAATTTTGGACACAAGCTATTATATATATTATTGCATATTTCAATTTAGATGTTACATATGTATAATTGATGAGTTCAGCTTACCTGTTGGCCAACAAGAATCATTTGATTAGAGTAGGACCCACATAAAACTCCACTTAGCGACCGATCAAATGGCCTACAAGCCCAACAGGCTATCAAGACACATAATTAGTTAATTACTAAGCCAATGTTTAATTTAATTGATTGGTTGAGCCACCAAGAGCTATTAATTCATGCGTGCTTTAAGATTGAAATAAATATAATTTTTTATAAATTAAATTGAAGTATTTAATCTTGCAAAAATTAATAAGACAATAATTTATTCTATCATTTATGTAATTCCGGCATAATGTGTCACCCATCAGCACAAGAAAAGGTAATAATCTGCGCATGCTTCACCCTCAATTATTTCATTCGGTACATGTATTCACTTCACTACTCAGGCCTGACTTGGTGTTAGTTTTATGAAACAAGTTCTGAGGAATACGCTCACAGCCAATATGCAACACTCCGGAGTACTAGTGAATCATTTGGAGAAACGGACCAAAAAGGAAATCTAATTATAGCTTCTGCCATCATCAATCAATAATTAAATGAACATATTACATTTGATACTTTGATGACCATGATATTTAAGACTTCTACGAAGCGACCATTGATACATTTACGAAAAGCAATCAAAACAAAATTTTAGAAGGAAAAAGATTGCGTGTCAAATGAATTACATTACAAAGATAGACACTTACAGAATATGGCCATGTGAGTTAATATAATGGCCAAGGCTTAGTAGGTTAGCAGATGGATCACGGTTGAATACCTAACACCATCTGCCTTTGCCTGCATTCACTCTTTTCTGTGAAGGTGTTCTGAACGCAAGCAGCATATAAAGTGCTTTACAACGGAGAATTTACTAGTCAACCTTTTTTGCGCTCAGAAGCCATATAAAGTACCTTTCCTTCTGAGCACAAGAAGCCATCAGGCAAAAGCTGCATAGTATTTCCGGTTCATATATTATCTTCTTATGACGAATTATGAGAACCCTGAACCATCAAGTTAATACGTCTGCTATTGTCTGTACGAAAGCTGTAGCCTTTAAATACAACCTGCGAGGATAATCATCATCAATATCCTCACGTCTGTTGCAAAAAGAATTAAATTAAAATCTCCAAATCCTTTTTGCCAGTTAATAAGCTATGAAGTGACCTACCTCAGATGGCCCATCAGGAGGAAACCACCGCAACAACGCACCCATATGCAAAACAGCAGGAATTAGCTTGAAAAGCAACGGTGTAGTCACCTGCAGGATTTGTCAGTGACGGTAAGGCCTTCTAAACTCCTTAAAATGAACTACCTTTACATATTGGTAAAATGAATAACATCAAGATTACCCAGCTGAAAATATCTACAAGTAGAAAGACCAGGATGATTACAAGAAAAATTAATTGGTCAATGGTCAGGCAATAAACAAGTTTATAACTTGTAATGCACCGCCAACATGCTTTTTGCATGAATTGTAACTTTCATCAACGTAGCCTCATTTGGATTATCCCAAATCACGGACCATCCAAGAGATGGCTGGATGAGGTAATGCACAGGTATGCCAACAAGTAATTCATAACTTAAAGCTATGACGCATAGACAGCACCATGATGGCATCAAAATCGTTATTTCATCATTGCTTTTATGATCGTGAATTTTCAAGTAAGATTATCATTGTCTAAAATGGTGCATACATACCAGACTGAGAGCTGTTGTTCCTAGAAGCAATAAATACAACTTTCCCTGCAGCAAGTATCAGACCTTCAGGTTTTAGTTGAATATATAAAATAAATTGCAGAAACAAAGAGACTAATTTCCCACCTAATATTATGATGGTGATAAACACTATCCAAAAATAAATGAGGAAGATAAATTTTACTGAGGCCCCAAGATAGAGATGCACAAATCTTATAACCATTTACATCCAGCTGATAGAGGTAGGTCAGTTATTAGAAAACAGATATATACAAGAATAATATCTTGTGGAATCGGGGTAATGCATTTTTGTCTTGTGGTGGGGGCACCAAGTCCATAAAGTTTCTATAAAAATCGCTAACCTCAACTAAATGAAGATTTGAAGCGCGACTGAGAAGAACAAAGGCAAATTCCCCAATTTGCGCCAGTGACATTCCTACCTACACATTTGGAGTATCCTAAGGCTCTTCCATCAATGAGATGCCATAATAAAAACAAGCAGACATAAATGTGTGGCAATAGTAATATCAGATCTCACAAGAAGCGAAGTCTTGTTGTTGTATCCAAATCCCTTGACAACAACTGCAACCACGGTAGTTTTAATAATGATCACCAGTATGACAGCAGCCAGTAATTTGTCAACATGATTCCAAAGGAAATGGACATGTATGAGCATCCCAATGCTGGCCAAGAACAAAGCAGCAAAAAAGTTGCGGATAGGTTCCACCTAAAAATCAACAAACTATAATAAGCTAAATAAGAATGGAAAAACATACATCATCTTATAATTTCTATTTCAGCACGCAAAACATTTTCATCAATAACATTTTTTTTTACCAATTAAAATGCCTGAAAGGTTGAGTAACAGAACATTATAGCCTTAAGTAAGAAAAACCTCCATCAGAATCACCCTGTTCAACTAGTGCATCCATCATGGAGAATTGAGGATAATAAAGGCAGTATAGACTATTGACTTTTCAAAAATAATGTTCAAGCATTTCCTTCCCCCTGCAACATGCTTCTTATGATAGAACTAAATACACATTGGCTTTGGGGGGATGAGAGAAGGAAACTTGACAATTATTGTGCAGAATTTCACTCCCTAAAATGTATCAATAAAACATTGCAAAAGTTAACTTCAGGTCAAAGGGTTGATGCAAAAATTGTTACTTGTTCAAGCGTATGTTGACCAAGATCTGTTGTTGATATCATCACTCCAGCAGCAAAGGAACCCAGTTCAAGGCTTAAAGCCAGCTTATCACTACACTGAAATGAAAAAACAAGTCATAAACACTAAGTTAGTGGAAATGCATAAATGTATGTTTTAGTGCATGTTTGCGTTTAAGCAGCCAGTGAGTTGGGAGCATAGACTAGACATCAGTGTTAAGACACTAAAAGGGAGAGAGTCAAGCAGAATTGTTTTTCACCATGACTAATTATGTCAATTATACAACAGAACAAATTAACAAACCCTACAATATGATGAGAAGATAATACTGTTGCCAATTAACAAACATTAAGAATTGGGAATAGACAAACCCAAGAAACAAGCAGGCAGAATGCAACTGATGCCAATTGATAAAGTTCGTGAGTCTGCACAAGAAAATGTCCGTTAATCTAATGTATTACCAAATTGTATAGTAACAAAGTAAAAGATCTATCTTCACCTGAGATGATAAGCTTATCATAAGCTTGAGAAACCACAGTACACAGGTACGAGATACTTTTGACAAAATGGCCAAAAATAAAATTAAAACCACCAACCTGAAGAAAAAGAAAAAGAAAAAAAAAAGAAGGATATAAATTAATGAAATATCCATATCATTAAGCAAGAACCAGTTAATTTATACCATAAGAGCACCAAATCATGCCTACCACCATTGCATAACAGTCACGCCAGTCCTTTAAGGTGCAACTGAATACTCATAGCTTATTTTTAGAACAATCTGACATAGTGTAGGAAAGTAGAGAATACATTTTTCTTCATTAAGTCTAGAGATACTGGCATTTGCATCCTTCTTTTTCTCTTCATCAAAATATCTCTAAATTGTCACCCAATTTCATTGACTTTAGAAGGGTAAGAAGGAAACAATTTAACAAACAGCTGACTGTTAAATAGAAGACAAGATTCCAGAAATATGCATTACTTCCATCCAAACCAAAAGACCAGTGAAGACAATTTGTCAATTCATTTTTTTTCTCCTTGCTCTATACCATCCATCTAAATACACCAAATGATTCATTAAACTCCTCACTTCTCAAAGACTCATAAAATTCAAAAGGTGCAATGCAGAATCCAAAGAACACGAATTCACCCAAAAAAAGAGAGAGAGAGAGAGAGAGATTCCTCCAACCTAGATTATAATACTAAAACGATGGCACATCGCCCATCAACATTTTTTTCCCTGGGGGGTGGGGTGGAATATTTGGTGAATCTTGGGTCTGCTCTTTAAACATTGAAATGTATCTCAAGCCTCAACAACTTCTAGAAATTTTGGCGGCAATAAGAGAATAGGGCTTCATAGAGATCTACAAAGCTTGGATAGACACTCTTCTTTTAATAAAACATACAAATGAAGACATTAAAAAGGTGCATTATTACATTATGTTTGCACAACGTGCTCATTAGCGTTCCAAGGAATGGATAAGCTTGAAGAGTGCACATCTAGTATATTTCTCAACTAATTTGTATATACATATCCCCAAAATCCCTTTAGAAGGCAAGCATTGGATCAAAATATTCGACAGAGTATCAATATCTTATTTAGAAATCCACAATATAAAAGTCATAATGGAAACAATAAGCAGTCAATCATGAGAATACTATGAAACAGCATTGGAAAGTCCCAGGGTTCAATGTCATATATTATGGATCAGTACACTAAGATTGCATAACTCAATGCAGAACAATATTTACTTACGATTTAGTCATTGACATTACTCCCTGAATAACACCTGATGTACCACCCAGGACTGGAAGCAATGCAAATAGCAAACCAACAGTACAATCCTGAAAGTACCCAATGGCTTTGAATATTGCATTGAAATGTGTGCAAAGAAAATATTAGTAAGGTATATCAGAATCATGATTAAGTAGTCTATACTCTTTTCTGCATAACTGGCGATAGTGTGGTTTAGGTCACCTCTGCTCACTCAAACTGTAGTGTTAGTACATACCTGCAGAATAAGAGTTCCGATGGTAACTTGACCATGAAGGGCATTGGTGCTACTTCTGTCCACTAAGAATTTCAAGACCTAAAGAAAAAACAAGATAAAGCAAGCAATGAAACAGATCTTCAGTATCATACATTTAATAAAATAAGATAACTTGGGGGGCAAAAGGTTTCTCTTCATGTAGCTTACATTAAAAACTAACAATACCATGCATAAACATCGAAAAGAAGGGGTTAACTATTTACACTTCACATCAATAAGAAAACTTCATTCAACTTCACTAAGAAAGCACATGAATTCTCTCACTATCAAGAATTAAATAAAATTAGGCCTGGAATTTATTACTCATACATATCCATTTAGATTTGTATATGTGATGAAGTTGATGTTGGTTGTGTTTGGCATTCCAATTCATGGCTACATTGCATGTGTCTGTATTGGTTAGGATGATACACGGCTCAAGGAATTTTTATCATGCTGCATGTGAGTGAGGTCTAATTCTCTCTGGTGATTTCATATGTTTAACTATTATTAGTAAATGTTTTTTTATTGAATAAATTACATTCACCTCCCTTGAGGTTTTGAAACCTACTCTTACACCCTCTCCAGTTTCAATTTATATGGCAACCTCCCCTCTAATAACATAATTGTTAACAGAACTTACTCCCTCTGCACTTTTGCTATTAGAAACTCACAATAGTCTAATATAATGCAGTGTAACATCCCATATTTTCACATATCTCCTAAAATAGAATTAAGGGGAATTTATGGAAGTCCCCTAAGAAATTAGACTAAGAAAAGATGATCAAAAGTAGAAAAAACTAGATCAGGAGGCCAACAGTCGACTGATATGCCCAGAATGCAAAAATGCTATGTTTGGTGCAGAGCAGTCGACTAGTGCAGAGCAGTCGACTGATGCAGAGCTAGCAGTAGACTGGTTGCATCAGTAAAATAAATCAGATTAGGAATAGAGGTACAATCGACTGATAGATGGATAGCAGTCGATTGATAAGCTAAAATACCAAAAAACTCGAGAAACAGAGAGCAAGCAGTCGACAGGTAAGCTTGTGACAATCGACTACCGGCTCGTAGAACAGCAGTTCTAAGTCAATTTAACGGATAAAAATCAGTAGAAAAAGTACCAAAATAACCTTGACTCACTAGAAATACATGAGAAATAAGTTAGGGGCAAAATAGTAAATTCACAATAGTCTATATATGACTCAATATGTGTGTTCTGTAAGAAGAAAAGGAGAAAACATAAGAGAGAGAGAGAGAGAGGAAAACGAATTTGGAGCTGAAGAATAGAGAAAGGGAAGAAGATCAAGAGAAGAAGCAAGAAGAGGAAGATTAGAGTTAGGAAATCAAGTTAGAACTTGATTCTACTCATAAGGTAGCTAGTTTTTCATAAAAGCAATTATTCATGATGGTTTATGTGTTTTATTTTGATTCATGAGTATCAAATGAGAATCTTTGATGAATCTATGATATTAGTGTGATTCTGAGTTGAATCTTTGGTGTGAGTATGATTCTATGATGATTCTATGATGGTTCTATGAGTAACCTATGATATGAATACAATTCTATGATAATCCCATGATATGGAAATGATTTCATGATGAATTTGAGATGATTTATGCTCTTGTCATGAATTATGAAAGATGAGATAATGAATTCATGATAAGTTTATGATGAATCTTCCATGACTATATAAGGGAATATTTATGGAGTTAGCATTCAAGTCCATAAGAGTTGGGTAGATTCATAGTGCAACTCAAAATGGATAGATTTATGATGCAGCCTAAGTTGGGTAGACTTATAATGCAATCCAAGATGGGTAGACCTAGAATGCATTATAAACCCAACATAGGTAGACTTGTCATGCATTTTAGAGAAGAATAAGAACACTAAGTTATAGTTTAGCCTTTACATTCATGAAGATGACAATAATAGATGAAGATGTCATATTTATATGACAAGAATATTTCCTCTACAAGATGATAGGATAATCCTTTATAGGATAAGTAACCTTGTAATGTATTATAAACCCTTATGAGGGGTAAAATTTGTAATGTATTATGGGAAGAAACCAGGTGGTTATGTTTTCTTGGATTCTTTATATTTATGAAAACAACAATAATGTTTAAGATTGCTTTTATGACTGAAATGGTATCCATAATGTTTTCCTAAAGTAAACTAGCTACTGAGATTTCATATCTCATGTTTTATGTTATGACTAACCATTTCAGGAACAGGTGTAGGACCGAAAGGAGAAATGGGAGTCTTAGGCTTGAGTTTCTATACTAGAAACCATATAAAGAACAAAAGGGACTCTTATGTATGTAGATTTTGAGATTTTAGTATCAAAGAATGTAATATACTAGACTATCTATATGTAATTTGTATCATGTAATAGGATGGTTACATGTATGAGACCTAGAGACATGTTCAGTTAATAAGAAACTATTCTCTAAGAAAAGGCTTGCTTTCAATTTTTCAGGAAAAGAATTTTCAAGCTACCAGTCGACCGCTACACTAAAGGCAGTCGACTGGCACCTTACAGAAACAGCAGAATTTGGGATACAAGACTACCAGTTGACTGGCACAAGTCTTGCAGTCAACTGCTAGTCCTCTGTCCACTATGAGATTTTCATGTTCTTAATGCTCTACATTTTTCCTAAATATCTACTAAATGGCATTATAACAAAATTTAGTAGAGCTCATTTTTAGAAAGCATGCAAATTCACCTTATTTTAATCATGATTTTGCTATGAAATGTATTTTCTGATTAGACTTTACATGCAGCACAAATCACTAAAATGCCAAATGCTTAAGAAAATTAAAATAAGCGAGGTTACTGTACTGTTTATAAAACCAGAGGTGAGTGTAGGTTCAAAACCTCAAGGGAGGTGGATGTAATTTACTCTTTCTTTTATTCCCAAATAAAGCCTGCAAAAAGGCATTAGTTACTTGTATTTAAATTGCCAATGGCCTTCACTACTCTATGCTATTTAATGCACATAATCTATCCCCATGGCTGGAAATAGCCTCTTTACTTGCGAAGATAAGGTTGCGTACATGTACTCTCCCCAGACCCCACTAGGTGGGAGCCTCGTGCACTGGGCTTACCCTTTTAAGCTATCCCCCATCGAAAATAAGGTTGGTTAAGGGGGGGAATCGTCATTGATTGTTCTAGTTAATCTTCAGAAGACACCAGAGAGCTATTCTTCAGTGCATCATACTCTTTATTAGTTTTCAACATATCAATACCAAAGAGTTATTGTTTATTCTCTAATTGTGGGGTTGTTTAATCATTACATTATTAACAATGTTTCACGACTTGGCTCAGATGTCGAACCAAAAAGATAGCTAGGTCATGGGTCAACTGGTTCAAGCAGTTGAACCCATGATCAAACTAGATGATAGCAAAATTATGTTTTACAATAAATATGTACATATATAATTATAACATGTACTCTCTATAATAGATTACCATTAGAATTTTTTTTTAAAAAGAAAAAAGTAAGTGATGATTCCAAAATTACTATAATTTATGAGACATTTAAAAAGAAAAGATATGAATTCAATTACGCTTGGACTAAAATTGAGTTATTTTAAATTGAGTTATTTTGACCTTTCACCAAGTCAATGAGGTTCAATATTGTGACGTGAGTTGTAAGCCTTACCTGTATACCAGTTCAGCGTACTGAACAGTCCGGGTGTTAAGTGAGTTAAAAGCTAAGAGAAAATTTGTAAGCATAGCGTGTTTTAGATATTCTACAAAATCTAATATTATAACCACTACAAAAAAGATTGCAGTGTTATAATAATTATTACAGTACAGGCATAGGTTAAAATACTTCTATGCACGTAGTAAGGCATTGTGTGTGTGTGTACATATATATCATATTGGTATACTTGAAAAGAGTAGTGTTGAAAGGCAAAACCAGAAAATATGCAACATTGTCTGGAATTTACCACTGCTGTTGAAGGCATAGATAGAACTGCACCAACAAATATTCCCTCAGAAGATCTGCCGCCACATAACTGGAGAAAGTATGAAGCTGCATGCGTCAGAAATTGACTGCCACTAAAAGTGAAAGAGAAGTACTGTAATAAATAGAAAATTAAAAAAATCATTAATTGTTTCATTCACCCAGCTTGTATATATCTAGATAAAGATGAATAAACTAATTCCGCTCCTACATAACTCAGTCTTTTCAGAACTTAACAAAAACCTTAACATATTTTAGTACCATAAGCCAACTAGAAATTTCAAACACTGAAGAAAAATATAAGCTTGTGGCAGTCTGGAAATTGGTATTTGAAAGAATTGAATTTTTTTAGATAATGTTCATTAAAATGTTACATACCGAGGCTGTTATCCCACACAAGCAAATACAACAACAACAACAACAACAACATAGCCTTATCCCACTAAGTGGGGTCGGCTACATGGATCGCACGACGCCATTGAGCTCTATCAATGACCAATTTGGAGCAGACCACCAGAATAGCCACTGCTCAAACAATTCGAATCTTTGAACATGAAAAAAAATAGATTTGTAAGAAATTCAGGATAAGATCAAATAAAAATTAAATGAAATTACAAGTGACAAGCAATAAGTAAGCACACAAGCCAACCTTTGTGGAGGAAAACTCCAGGCCCAAGGCAAAAAGTAAAAAGATGGCACCAAACTACGCAACCGTCTCAACCTGTATGGATGGATGCAGTTTTACTTACATGGTAATGTACAAGATGTTAATTTTTTTTTTTTTTTGAACTTTATTTCAATTCACCATATATTAAGACATTATTTCTTCATTAAGACATAATAACTCCAGACCCTATTTACCGATTGTGATCGTCTTTTATGTAATAGTGCAGTAAATTAGAAACAAAGGAGTTACAGATGTATGAAATATGATCAATAAAGGCAACATACTTGGACCATTTCACTGACGAAACTCAAGCCTCCCGGTCCAATGACTGATCCTGCCAGCAGATATCCAGCAATAACCTGGAAATTGACATGTATGCATGAAAATGCTCCTAAGAAGGAAGGGATATAGCAGAAACATTAACAAAAAACATAAAAGCAACGTTTATGATCAAACCAGTTGTCCAGCATAAGCAAATGCAATGCCACCACAGGCTGCAGAGACAATGACAACCACAAGATCTGATATCAATCTGCAACAATAGCATATCAACAAACAGGATAAGCAGGTTAACTAGTTGCAGCCACTCATGCATGAAAGCACCAAGGCCGTTTGAAAATAAGTAATAAAATAGAAAGGAAAAGGAAGTAAACCTCAAGTCTAATTGAAGAACAGGATACTTTGACTTCAGATTGGATATTATAAAGACATTGTCCTGAAGAGCAGGAAAAAAAAAAAAAAAAGATCTGGCACAATTAAAAATTAAGTCCACTTTTAACAACAGAAAATAATTTTTTAATGCAATGTCATGATAATCTAATAGTATTGAAGGATCAGCTAGTTCTACAAATTTTGAACAAATTAAACTTACATAATATGAAGATGATATACCTTTCGATCAATTAATGTCTTACTATAATCAGCCGATAGTCTTACTATAATCAGCCTAATACCAAACTTACAGGCCCTTGTCTTGTTGAACTACCCTCTAGATTGAACTCTAGCCTAGGACTATTTACATATTTTACTGAAATTAAGCTATATTCAGTTCCCCTGAGCGCAGTTTTACTTCAAACATCATATAAAAGACTGTTTACGTATATTACTGAGACTAGGCTATACTCAATTCACCTGAGCCTTGTTTCACTTCAAACATCATGCTCAACATAAAAAGCAGTAAATATACCGTTTAAGAGAATGCACTACACACCTGCTGTTCAGCAACACTATTGTTGAAACCACCAGCATCACCACCTGGAAAAAAAGAGAGCCAGGGTATCTCAGCAATTGCTCTCATTTGAAACAAATTTTTTCACGATTCTGCATATGGTTTTTGAGAGGCTTGATAAGTTCAAGCCAATATATACGTAGAAAAATAAGATAATTTTAGAACAAAGTAATTTTCATTGGTTTTCCCTCATAATGATATTTTTTTTCTAATTTTATTATTCTTCCTAATCAAAGCAGAACGTGCTCGGCAGATTGCTACGACAGGAAGGAATGCAGGAAAGAGAATAAGTTAAATCATTAAGTACATTAACTTGACACTCAAATCAAAAAATTGAATAATCGAACTCTAACTGAAAGGCATTTTCGAATTCAAAGTCCAACCTCAAACACCAATGGCGTAAGTTCCCACAGGCAGATAAAGAGCAAAAAAGAAAGGAAAGATAGAAAAGCATGAGCACTTGAATTTTGAGCACACAATGACAAAAGATAGATCCAGGAACCTTGATTCTGCTCGTTTTCGGGGAACTCCCTCTCCAGAGCCCGATCAATGATTTTGGCAAAGGTGTCTACATTGGATCTGGGAAGTGAGGCATTGGAAGCGGCGGTTGCATTGTTTTCCTTGAGAAGCAGCTCCGGTTGGAGAGCGAGGAGAGAGAAAGGGGAAGAGAGGAGGAAGAGGAGGAGGGTGAGAACGGCAGATGAGCCCATTCCCAAGGTTGAGGGAAGAGAGAAAGCGAAACAGAGGAGTGCGAGAAGCGAGAGCGGGGTAAGTTAGGAAGCACCACCGCGTGGTTATGTGTATTGCACGGAGATTTCACATTGCAGAAAACGTGAAGATAGAGAGGAGAGTGTGGGTTTCGGGAAAGGCGGGAGAGGGAAGGCCAGTTGGCTCGGCGGGGAAAGGTGAGGTGGAATGGGACTGCGAAAGCATAACTACAAAATGGTTTTGGAATTATCAAGCGCGTGTACTACACTCTCTTTATTCTATAACTCCAATGAAATCCAACGGAGATCCACACACGTGACATCTTCACCGCCTGCCTTTATTTCATGTAGCCAGTGGAGCTACGTCAAGCGATATCAAGGACTTCAAATTCCCTTAATTGGTTTTGGAATTAATCAACTGTTAAAGTTTCAAGTAAGAAGAAAACGAAGAAACAATGTGGTATTTATGTATATTGTATTGTAATGGGGCAAAATGTTAGACATGATGAAATGGGACCCATAATTAGGAATGGCATCAAAACGATAACGAGGAGCAGGTAGACATCATGTTCCCGTTTTCGCCTCTGATCTCTATCATGAAAAAAATTTGTCTCCCGTCTCCTGATTTTGTGGGGTCCCTGTGAATTCATTAACTTTTTTTTTGAAAATATCATAATTAAAAGATTTTTAAGAAAGAAAGCAGTGGCAGTAGATTATGATATACTGATTTTAGAAAATTCAACGACACTCATTTTTTGTTTGGATGTAGAAGATGTTATTGCAATACGAAAGCCTCATTTACGATGAAAGGCAAAGGGGCTTACAATTAATCAATTTCCTTTTTTGTCTGAAAGATATCCCTCTTACAAATTGGGAACTTACAGAGAAAAAGGAACTGACATAATTAGAGAAGACGATACAGATTGGCTGACGGTGAGACAGAGACGATGAAGATTGGGATTAGGACGAAGACAGAGACAGAGACAACAAAGATTGAGAAGCTTGATTGAGATGATTATTTTAGAAATTAGGTTTTTTAATTAAATTAATTTTAATTATTTTAATTATAAATTACTAAAATATCCCTAAATAAATATTATATATAAGGGCATTTTAGTAAATTTAGTGAAATTGCTAAAATGCCCTTAGTTGTTGGGCATGATGCGCGTATTATGGTTACGGGGGAAATTTTTTCCTTTTATTTTGGGCGAATGCTCAAACTAAGGAATGACATTTTTCTTTTACATGGCAACATGAAGTGGTACATGAAAAAGTGGTCTGAGAGAGTATTTTTATGCGATGAGTTAATGGAAGGACTAATATAAAAATATAATGTTTTATAGTTCCCTTTAGTTAAAAAGGGGAAATCATGTTATTTGGAATTATAATATGTCCAAGGAAGGAAATTGAGTGATGGAAAAATGTGTGTGATGCTTTGGAGGTGTAATATATATACATGGTAACTTGAGGGCATTTTGGTCTTTAGATCTCCTTTTATATATATATATATATATATATGCAGCCTCCATGCACACACACCATGAGTGCCTTCTTCTCCCTCATGTACGTACATGCCCAAGTCCCTTCTCCTCTTAACTTCCTCTCCTTTCATGCCCAAGAGCTCCTTCACGTCCTCCGTCTTGCAAGTCTCTGGTGAGGAGTGGTTCTTCAGTGATCTCCATACATGAAATTGCCCTTGTTTGAGCTAAGATTGCTCTTCTCCCTTCCCATTTTCATGAATAGTGAACCCTAAAATAAAATTGATTTGAAACCTTGAGATTGGTGGTTGGGTCTTGGAGGGAATTGTTCTTCTATGTCCTTAAATGATTATAGGACTAAGAAATTGAAGAATCCATGGTTAGAAGCAAGTTTTGAACCAAGAAGAGTCAATATGAACATGGAAGAGAAATTAGGAGTTTTAATGAGAAAACCTAGAATTTAATTCTTGATGGTTGTTTTATAAGGATGTGGAGGGTGTTTTTGAGTGTCTTTGAACCCTATTCATGTGGCTAAAAGCAATGGAAGTGAATAGGCATTGTAGGGTGCTATTTAGGGATGCCATAGAGGGCCTCCTATGATATGAATTTCTACACATTTGTGTTATGCATCAAAAGGTGTAAGTAAATGCGATAGAAATGTTGGCCATAATGAGTATGCGGGATTGCCTTGACCTCATCTACTAAATGCATGAGAATATAAATGTTGACTTCACATGAGAAATGCCATGGATATATGATGCTGATATTTGAGTAAATATACACCTATGAAATCAAAATAGCCATGATTTTATGCATGTGCAAATGTAAAAGAGAGCTAATGAATTCTCTTAATAAGAATATACTCCATATATGTTTATGTGTGTAATGCGAGAATACCTATTGAGGGCTATAGCCAAGCATGAAATCTAGTATGGAAATTCGAGACGATGAATGTTGTCTATTACATGACATTTGCTTGAATTGTATGTGACATCCTACAAGACCATCCCAATGGAGTGGTGGTACGGTATTGTAAGTCATCCCAATATAGCGGTGGCATGATTATGTAAGTCCATCCCAATAAAGAGGTGGCATGATGTGGTAAATGTAACATCTCAGATTTTCTCTTATTTAAGTTATAATTTCTTTATTTAGTTAGAAATAATGTTAGAAATTAGCAAAATATATTTTTGGATGCCTAGTAATAAGTAATCAAGCAAAGGCATAAGGAATTAGGATAAATGAGCTAGAAGAAGAAGACAAATGAAGTTCTGAGGGAATTAATCGACTAATGTGGCTAATTAGTCGACTAATAGCATCAGAGATCATATTAGATTGTTGATATCTACAATCAGTCGACTAATGAGGAAAGATCAGTCGACTAATTATTCTTTGTAAAGCTAAAATTTTAGGTACTGTAGTAATTAGTCGACCAATAAAGATGGATTAGTCGACTAATGGATAATCAATCGACTAATCGTGATCAATCAGTTGACTAATCGCCTGCTGGAATGCGAAAATAAGTTTGTTCTAACTTAAAAATCAGTGAGAAATTGACTAGAATACCCCCAACTTACCAACAAGCTCTAATACAAGAAAGTAATGTTAAAATGAGGATTTCTATGGCAAGAAGACTCCTTCGACTCTTTTTAAAAGCACAAGAGAGAGAGAAAAAAATCAGTTTTCTAAAACCTAGAAAAGAGAGAGAGAGAGGAAAAACGTGAAGGAGAAGAAGAAGAGAAATAGGGGAGCTCTAGTTGAAGTTTTAGCAAGGAAACTACAAGAGGTAAGTTCCCTAGCTTGATTTCTCTAGCTTAGATATATTCTAGAGCTTGAAATTGATAGAATTATGGTTTTCAAACTAAGAAAAAAGGAGAGAAGAAAGAGTTAGTCTAAAAACTAAGGAAACAAGGGATTCTAGAGGGGAACTAGAAGATATTACTCAAATCTCAGCTATAGGAAGAATCAAATATAGCTAGTTTTTCATAAAAGCAAATTATTTACATATATTGTCATGCTTGTACATGTTATGACATAGTTTTATACAGATTCTTCCATAAATGTTTGAGAACATGATTTTTCATGAAAGTAGAACTTAACTCCTCATGGGATGTAGTAATTTTTTATAGGATGAAGAGTTCTCTTCATGAGATACTAGAAAGCAGCTTATTTCAATAAGTTTCATACTCTTTGTATGATTTAGCAAGTATATTTATCTTCAAGCTTTCTATGAGTATATAGAACTAACTTTCTCTTGAAAGGTAAAGATCATGTCCTTATGGGATGATAGAAACCTCAGAAATTCCTCATGGGACATTGAGTACTTTTTCTGAGAAGGTAACCAAAGCAGCTAAAGTATAGTGCACTATATTGATAAATAAGTAAATGACACAGTTTATGTGTTCATATATTAGTTTATATTTCATGAAATAAATTTGTTATTAAGACTGCTTTTATGATAGTTCTTTTGTGTTCATGGAAGTGTGAATTATTATTGAGAATTACTTTTATGACTGGAATGGTTCTTATGGCGTTTTCCTAAAGTAACTAGCTACTGAGATTATATATCTTATGTTTTATATTATGACTAACCATTACAGGTATTGGAGTAGAAAAGCAAAAGAAAGCAAGGAATTAGCTAGCATAGTTGTTTTGTAATTAGGGAATGTTGAATTAACTTCCTATGCAAACCTTAGGAGACGTATCCATAAATGGTTTATATGTATAGCAAGATGTGAGTTCTGAATATAAAACTTTCGTTTTTTTAGCCATAGTAGAAAGGAACTTGTAAGAAATAGTTGAATATGTATTATAAATTTTGTGTATGTATAAGTGAAGACAGTTGTGCTGAATTTTAAGTGCTATTTTTATGAAATTAGGAGTTCAGGACAAATCAGTCAACTAATTACCCTGAATCAGTCGACTAATACCTCTCGGTTTAAAATCTATATAAGTTTTTAGACAATTACTCAATAGATAGTCCCAAATTAGTCGACCGATTGCCTTCTGCCAAGTGCAGGATTTTATGTTTTAAGATATTCCAAAATTTCCTTATCTTCAAGAACTTAGATATTTTCTATAAATTTTCAGAAAAATCTCAAGGTTTTTAACTAAATTTTCACAAGTTCTATATTACAATTTTTTTAAAATTATTTAAGTTTAATATAAATCTAGCAGACGTTATAGTAAACCATCACTATAATGTGATGGCATGATTTGGTAAAAATTGTGAATTGAGGGATAACATGTATTTATCCTGGTTGAGTGTGGGTGTTTAGTAGCCTCCATGGAATTTATGATTCGAATTGAAATGTATGTTTGATGTGGTATTTGATATGTGTATTCTTGTAACCATCCCGATTGTGCAATGGTATGACATGCTAGTGGTGTTATTTAGCTATTGAGTGTATGTATTGTTGTGGATGTGTTTGCTTATGAGCTCATGAGTAAAAATGGGACGAACTACATTTGATGGAGATTGGGCGCATTACATTTGTTGAGGGCTTTAAAGGCTGCTTCATAATCGTTGAGAGTATCAATGATCATATACATTCGTTGAGAGTCTTAATGGTTAATACACATTTGTTGAGAGCCTTAATGGCTACTTCACATTTCTTAAGAGCCTTAATGGCTATTGCACTTTAATACTTGTAATTTTGTTGTGCTTTGGTTGATGTATTTATCCCATTTTATGTGTTGGTGTGAATTTTGGGTTGGATTGAAACTTTTGCATGAATGATTTTCAATAATGGAATCATGGGTATATTCCCCTATCTTTGTGTTAAATTAGGTGTGTGAATGGTCTTGGACAAGGATGATACTTTAGGTAGAGAGTAGTTACTTGTGATGGTTGTGATGGCCGTTTATAGCTTAAGAGCCCTCGTGTAGGAACTTAAGTGAATGAAATATGAAATATTAGTGTATGATGGAAATTGTGGTTTATGTGCCTTTGTGTGTATTTTGTCATGCTATGTGAATTATGAGATTACGATGCTAAGAAAGTGTTGGAAAAATGAGCTATCTAACTTAAGGAAGGCTCTTCTTTTGCTTTTGAACCAAGATTTGAGTGTATAAGATTGGAGGGCAAAAAGGAAAATAAGGAAATTTAAATAAGAACCCACAACTCCAACCCTAATCTAACGTCTTATTTCCTCTTTATGTATGATTTTTGTGTGCTTTCTCCCCTTCCTAACTCCCTCACCTTTTCAAGCCATTTCCTTCTTCCATTGCTCTGATTGTTGTCAAGGGACTTCACTCCATGGCTTTATTCCAACTTAGGAATGTGGATTAAAGGTGAGTTTTTGAAACTTCTTTATTTTCTTCCATTTTCGTGGGTCATGAACCCTAATCCAGTTTTTGTGGAAATTTGAGAGTTTAAGGCTGATTTGTGTTTCCAAGCCTCTTCCATGGGCATATAAATGTGTTTGGCAACTTAAATTTATGTTTTGGCGTGGTTGGAG
Organism: Biancaea sappan; assembly: GCA_037074585.1. Lineage (NCBI taxonomy): Eukaryota > Viridiplantae > Streptophyta > Magnoliopsida > Fabales > Fabaceae > Biancaea > Biancaea sappan. The sequence goes on from CM073492.1 coordinate 82,439,516, forward strand.
TGCATTAAATGAGTGGGATTGTGAAAGGAATGGAACTATTGCTATCATCAATGAATTACTGTCATGAGGGATTAAGAGGTGAAATTTGAAAGACTCAATTTTATTTTTGAACTTGGGAGGGTTTCAAGATCGATTTTAACTAGGATTCAATGCCTAAAAGTGTTTTAAAGTGACCCATGAAGGTTTGGCATCACAAAGGACAACTTTGAGCAACCATTTTCGTGTTTTCAAAGCTCAAGAGAAGCACCATCGCTATAGCAGTGCGAATTGGTGCTGCAGTTGTGCCCTTCCAGAATGTATGTTGTGCCTTATATTATCTGGCACTGCAGCACCAAGTGTGGGCGCTATAGTGGTAGACTTCAGTGTGCCAAATGTTGTTTATGCTTTCTAGAACATCCCATGATTTTAAATACACTTTTTCATCTACTTTCATCTTGATATGGTAAGATTTAAACCCTAAGGCATATTGGGAAATCTTTCTTAAGCAATACAAGTAGGAATCCAACAATACAATACACTAAACTCTAAAATGATGGACTAACTCTACTCTTATATTTTTATGTGCATGGTGATGACTTCTAAATTTTGTTTAACTTGGAGTTTAATCTTGAGGTGGATACATAAATTCGTATGTAAGTTGAACCATGCAAGTAAATAATTTTTTTTAATTGAACTTTGCATAATGAATATGATGGGGATATTCTCACATGTATGAATGAATGGTGAACGAAATCTCTTGTGATGGGAATAGATCTTTGAATTAAACTGTGCTAGAATATTTCTATGTGCTAGATTCGTTTATTGTCTCTGATTATAGATTGTGATTGATGAGAATCTCACAGGAGGCCTATGTGCCAATTCGGATTTAAGTGACCCAAATTGCTAGAGACAATGCATTATGGGAAAAGCCCTAGAAAGACCTAAAAGGGTGGGGTGAGTCATTGGTGTTGGTGTGGCTCAACCCTTGCGAATTCCATCTATAAGATGGTTAGGTGATGCATTCATTTGTTTTATAGTGTAACAGTGATGCACTTTATTCTGGATATATGTAATGTATGGGTGATATATATACTGGAATGTATGTTGTGTTAGATGTATGTGATGTGGTAGAGGATAGGACCGACTCAAGGTCTAGTGTTATAACCCACTGAGTATTCATTACTCACCCTCTTCTTGTATACCTCTTGCAGATTCCGTGTTAGTAGGCGAGCCTCCGTACGAGGAGTAACAAGGCCTCCTTTCTCCAATCCCTATTGTTGCAGGTTTGGTGTTCTAGTTTTTTGTGTATATTTTGGGAAAAGTGTCAAGCCCTAAAAGTTAGATAGAACTCCTATGATTGCTTGTATATGGATATTCATGTGAAGGACACCATAGATCATTCTTTTGTATGTTTTGATTAACCATGTTTTGGAACATTCCCAATTACTAGATTATATTTTGTGATGGAAAGGGGAAGGCTTAGAAACACAGTCTATTTACGAATGGTGGAAATTGTGATATGAATGATCAATTGCATATTTGTTTAATTCTATAATGCCTCATGTATGCATGTGCTTATAAACTCTAGATTTGTTGATAAATGTTTGTGTTGGTTTAGGCTTACGGTAGTGGTAAAGGTACCACTCAGTGATGGTTATTAACACAGATAAAGGGCGTGACAAAGCACATTCATTGCGAGTCTCACTGGTTCTTCTACATTCATTGAAAGCCTTAATGGCTACTTCACATTTATTAAGAGCCTTAATGGCAATTGTACATTTGTTGTGATCACGAGCTATTCTACATTCGTTGAGGGCCTTAATAGCCACCCTATATTCGTTGAGGAACTCATTTGTCTCTTGAATATTGATGAACAAAATTATACTTATAATTTTCATTTTTGTTATTGTAAGCCTGCATATCTATATATAAGTAAATCTTGAATGTGTAGATGCAAGCTTGTGGTACATGTGTCAAAGTGGATATCTATGTGATCATACCATTGGAATAAATATGTACACTTGTATGTATACATGTATATATAGACATGTGTGTGTGTGTGTGTGTGTGTGTGTGTGTGATTATTGTAGGATAGGGGTTTTCTCACTAAGTTTGATGTACTCACCCTTTCCTCCCTTTCCAGGTTCAGAGTGAAGAAGTATAAATATTCGGGTATAGAGTACAGCTCAACACATAAGACATATGTAATGTTATAGTTAGTTGGATTATTAACAGAGTCAATTAGTCCAGTTAAGAAGTAGTTAGATAAGGTTAGAGGCTTTAGACTTGTATATAAGACGATAGCATGTACATAGACTTTTCTAATGAATAAAATTTTATCTTTCTCTTTTGATATCTTACTATGATCTTCATATGGTATTAGAGCCTTTGGTGTTCTAATCCATTATAGCAAGGCATCCATAGTTTTAGTCATGTAATCATTAAGAATTGAAAACAGAAGATAATGGGAGATTCTAAAGGATCAAATATGGAGAGGAGATCAAACTCAAACCAAAACTTGGACAATCCACTAGTCATACAAAATACGAATAATCCAAGCATGGTACTTATGGCTGTGCCACTCACTGATTTGAATTTCTTAATATGAAGCAAGTCTGTAAAGCGTGCACTGGCAGCAAAAAATAAATTGGATTTCGTAAACAGATCCATTGTTGAACCAAAAGATGAAGCTAGCTAGGGAAAATGGAAGCGTGTGTATGAAACGGTCCTTTCATGTATCATTAACTCCATAAGTAAGGAAATTGTTGAATCGTTCGTTTATTGAATTTCAACAAGGAGATTGTGGATTGAGCTTGAATAGCAATTTGATGAAGGAAACAGTCCCCAAATATATCATTTATAGAGACAAATATCCTCTATAGAACAAGGCAACCAATAAGAGGTAATGTACTATGATCAGCCTAAAAAACTCTGGGAGGAAGTGAATATTCTTCAACCGGTGCCACAGTGTATGTGTGGGTGCAATGTGTCAAGTAATTACACAAGAATACTGTCGCATAACAAACTTGTTCAATTCCTTATAGGACTGAATGATAGTTTTGATTCAATCAGGGGTAAAATTTTAGCACTCGACCCATTGCCTTCTGTAAACAAGGCATACTCAATGATATTGAGGGTGGAGAAGTAGAGGGCAGTGCAAGGAGAGATGAACAGTAATGTGGAGGGAAATGCTATGCTAAGAAAGGGAGCACAGCAGAATGTTAAGCCACAAAACAACAAGAAGGGTCAGAAAAAGGAAGATAGCTACTGTGACTATTGTAAGGCTATAGAGCATGTAAGAGACACCTATTTTAAATTAAATGGCTATCCTGATTGGTTTAAACAGCTAAAGAAGGATAAGACAAATAACAATAGCAAGGGATATGCACACTTGGCAAGTAACTTTCTTGATGAAATGAATGAAGGCAGAAAGGAAATGGCAGTAGCTAAATTGGGACCAATGATGGCTGACCTAATCTAGTAAGAAGTGAGCAAGATACTTAAGGGGAAACAAGCAACTGAAAATGAGCATGTTAACTTGCATATATTAGTGACTTTGCTAGTAATATCTTCCATCATCTTCTCAAGTAGGTGAATTATATAGTTGTTGGATTATAAACACAGAGGCAACTAACCATATATGTGCATAAGAGAATTTATTTACTACCTTAAAGCCTTTAACCAGTAAAATTTTGATATACTTACTAGATGGAACCACAAAAAATGTCAATTATTGTGGAAATATCCTCTTACATAACACATTGAACCCACAAGATGTTCTATTCATACCCATATTTAAACATAATTTGCTATTAGTTGCAAAACTTAGTAAAAATAGCCACCTTAAATTTACTTCATCCTTTTGTGTGTTGCAAGACTAGAGGACGGAGGGAATTATTGTTGTGGGAAAGATGAAACAACAACTGTATATACTTGACACAATCATTCCTACTAGAAACCATAAGAGATGTTTACACACTATTGTCCAAAACATGTTCAGTAAGCAAATTTTAGTGAATAGTGTAATTTCTTCGAATGTATGGCACAAAAGGATGAGGCATCCATCTAAGGTTGTAATGGAGCATTTACCTTTCTTTAGCAATAAAGATAACTGTGATATCAGTTATGATGTTTGTCAAATGGCAAAGCAAACAAAATTATCATTTCCTAAGATCACTAGTAGCAGTAAAGGAATATTTGATTTAGTCCATATGGACATTTAGGGGCCTTATAAGGTAGAAAACTTAATGGGTGCTAAGTATTTCATAACCTTAGTGGATGATTTCAATAGGTGTACTTTGGGTGTATCTCATAACATAAGAGCTAAGCACTAGCACACTTAAGAAAATTCTTAGCTATGATAAAAAACCTAGTTATGATAAAAACGCAATATGACGTGTGTGAAAATAATAAGGTCAGACAATGATGCAGAATTTTTTAGTCTGTCATGTCAATCACTATTCAGTGAGCTAGGGATTATCCACCAAAGAAGTTTCTCATACACTCCCTAACAAAATGGGGTATTGGAGAGAAAACATAGAACTTTACTTCAAATGGCAAGGTCCTTATTGTTACAGTCCTCATTACCCATGGAGTTTTGAGGAGAGGCCATTCTACATGTAGTGTATTTAGTTAATAGACTTCCTTTCTCTTCAATAGGGTGGAAGTTTTATCAATTGATTCTAAAGAAAAGTGTAGTGTATGAAGATATCAAGGTTTTTTTATGCTTGTGTTATGTGACTGATGTTGTAACACCCCTGACAAAATTTATCCAAATTCTTTCCTTCTTTTACATTACTAGAGTGTCGAAATTTTGGGTAATTGTTTGTGCGCATAGTTGTGTGAAAAATACTTAACCTCATATTATTTCACTTCGAAAAAATTGCATTAGATTTTTGTTGCATTCATTTTGATGTATGTGTTTTGGATTAATGTTGTTTGTTTTAAATGAGGCTCAAAAGCAAGTGGGTTTGCAATATGGGTTAAAATAATTAGAGAAAACCCAATTGTGTTTTAGTATCTAATTAGATGTGATTAGTGTAATGTCTATATTATTTATGAACATTTTGGGTAATATAGTAAAATTTTAATATGAAATACTTATAAAATGTCTGAATATTCGAAAACAAATAAAATTTCGATGTAACTGAAAATATAAAATTTTAAATTTTGCATTAAGTGATCAGTCAACTGATTCTTGACTATCGGTCGACTGATCGATTGAAGCTTCATTTCTATTTTGAACCTGAGAAGTATCAGTCGACTGACATAGACTGATTAGTCGACTGATGTGCTACAGACTTTATTTTTTAAATAAAAAGCAACTACAAGTATGATAAGATTCATCAACAAAAACTTACATATAATCGACAACCATACTTAAACTTTCATCTGTAGGTTCTACTAAAATATCAAGAGCTTAACTACACACACATGGTATGTCTTCAACTTACAAAACATGATATCCAATACATTACATGACCCTTTTTTCATATTTCTATTTTAAGGAAGTAATATGGTTAGTCACACGACATATACTTATTCTTTTCTTTCCCTTCACTTTCTGCTTCAGCTCCTGAAATGGTAAGTTATCATAAAACAAGGTGAGATATAAAATCTCAGTAGCTAGTATATTGTAAGGCATTTTCACCATTTCAGTCATAAAAACTATTCTAATAATGTAAACCATTTCCAAGAAATAAGATGTCATACTTAATTTAATGCACTATGCCTGGTTCTTTCCCATTAAAAGTAATTCATATCTCATAAGGAATTTCTATCATCTCATGGGGAATTCTCTAGTTCTTTCATAGCATAAGGACTTTTATATCCTATGAGGAATTTCTGGACATCCCATGAGAGTTTCTTGTTCTATCATCCCTTGGAGACATGTAATATACTTTTCATGAGAAAGACGTGTTCTTATGCATTCATGAAGATTCTAAAATAACAATCATGCATTAAAAGCTAATAAAACACAATAAACATATAAAATACATAACTTTTATGAGAACTAGCTACCTTGATTCCCTTAGAATTAAATTTGAAGTATTATCTTCTAGCTTCTTCCTTCTTTCTCTTTTCTCTAACCTGAAAATCTCCTTTCTATGATTTTTCAAGCTCTAGAATTAAGTTAAACTAGAGGAAACAAGCTAGAAGCTTACCTATGATAATTCCTTTGCCAAAACCTTGCTAAAACTTATTTCTCCTTCCTTTTCTTCCTCTTCACGTTTTTTGCTCTCTCTTCTTACTAAATTTTCAGAATTAGTTTCTTTTTCTCTCTTCTCTCTTCTAAAAGAGTCTCAAGGACTCTATTGGGTTGAAATTTCCCTTTTTAACCCTAATATCTCATTTCTAAGCCTCAATAGCATACTAAGGGTAATTAAGTAAATTTTCTCCCATTGAATTTCAGTTAAACCGACATATTTTCGCACTTCAGCATATAATCAGTTGACTGATTTTCTCCCGATAGTCAACTGATCCATACTAATTAGTCGACTGATTTTATCAAGACCTAAAATATTTGCTTGACAGAGAAGAATCAGTCCACTGATCACTCCTCATCAGTCGACCGATTGCAGATATCAGCAACTTGGTCTAATTTCTAATGCGATCAATCGACTGTTCATTACAATTAGTCGACTGATGCCTTCAAAACTCTCTCTTTCCTTTATTCTTAACTCAAGTATCCTAATTTCTCATGCCTCTTCTTTGTTACTTCATCCTAAGTATCCAAAAACACCAATTTCCTAATTTCTAACATTATTTCAAATTTAAACAAAGAAAGAATATATAACTTAAATGCAAAGAAATTATGGGATGTTACAATTCTACCTCCCTCAAAAGAATTTTGTCCTCAAAATTTAAGATCTTACCTTAGTCGAACAACTCAGGGTAAGTTTGATTCATGTGGTCCACCATTTCCCATGTAGCTTCTTCTTGTGTCAACCCTTTCCAGACAAGTTTTACTAGAGGAATTTGCTTGTTTCTTAATGATTTGATGTGAGTGTCAATTATTCTATCCAGTTTCATTTCATATGTCATGTTATCTTGTAAATTCAATTTCTCATATTCAATAATGTATGTAGAATCTGGGAGATATTTTCTCAATTGGGATACATGAAATACATCATGAATGTTACTTAGATTTGGTGGTAAAGCTAATCTATAGGCTATGGTACCAAGTTTTTCAAGAATTTGGAATGGTCCCGCATATCTAGGACTAAGTTTTTTTGCTTTTAATACTCTGCCTACAGTTGTGACTGGGGTGATTTTGAGAAAAACATGATCACCAATACTAAATTCTAATGGTCTTCTTCTTTTATCTGCATAACTCTTTTGTCTACTTTGAGCAGTAGCAAGACGTTCCCTTATTAACTTTATTTGTTCAGATGTCTGGTCTACTATTTCTAGTCCTATTAGAGCCCTTTCCCAAAGTTCTACCCAACAGATAGGTGACCTACACTTTCTTCCATACAATGCCTCATAAGGGGCCATGTGAATGCTAGATTGGTAACTATTATTGTATGCAAATTCCGCTAATGATACATAACTATCCCAATTACCCTTGAATTCTATTACACAAGCTCTTAGCATATCCTCTAGTATTTGATTAATTCTTTTGGTTTGTCCATCAGTCTGTGGGTGATAAGCAGAACTGAACCGTAATTTCATTCCCATAGCTTCTTGTAGAGATCTCCAAAATCTGGAGGTAAATCTAGGATCTCTATCAGATATGATGCTATTTGGTACACCATGAAGTATGACTATTTCTTTAATATAAATTTGTGCTAATTAATTTAAAGTAGATGCAGATTTGATAGGTAAAAAGTGCGCAGACTTGGTTAATCGATCTACGATTACCCATATAGCATCATTACTTGAAGATGTCATAGGTAAACCTACTATAAAATCCATGGAGATACTATCCCATTTCCAAATCGGTATATCTAAAGATTGCAAATTTTCTGGGGGTTTTTGGTGTTCAATCTTATTCCTTTGACACACAAGGCACTTACTCACAAACTCTGCTATGTTTCTCTTCAGTCCAGGCCATCAAAAATTTCTCTTTAAATCTTGGTACATCTTAATAGCTCCAGGATGTATAGTATACTTGCTTTGATGAGCTTCATTAAGGATGTCCTTTCTAAGGGTTCCTACACTTGGAATATATAATCCATTCCTAAATTTTAGTAGCCCATTCTCTGTAAATCTTAACTCAGGGGCTCTTCCTTTACTCTTAAGTTGTTTCACTTCCTCAATGTAAGGGTCACTTGTCATTGCTTCTAAAACTTGCTTTTCCAACTCACTTTCAATCACAAGGGAACTTAATTCAATTTTATTTGGTTCAAAAGATACCTCGAGTCTCAAATCCCTACATTCCTCCAAAAGTTGTTCCTCCCTTAACATCATCATGGCCATATGGATAGATTTTCTACTAAGGGCGTCAGCAACAACATTACTTTTCCTGGATGATACTTAAGGGAAAATTCATAATCCTTCAGGAATTCCATCCATCTTCTTTGCCTCATGTTCAACTCTTTTTTATCAAACATGTATTTCAAACTTTTATTATCAGAATAAATTTCAAATTTAGCTTCATAAAGGTAATGTCTCCAAATCTTTAAGGCAAACACTATGGCAGCTAATTCTAGGTCATAAGTTGGATAACTTTGCTCATGGGGTCTCAATTGTCTTGAAGCATAAGCTACTACTCTTCCATGTTGTATCAACACACAACCTAAACCTTTCAAGGATGCATCTATATACACTACAAAAGGCTAATGAGGATCGGGGATAACTAGGACAGGTGTTGAAGTTAACCTAACCTTCAATTCTTGGAAACTCTCTTCACATTTACTATCCCAAACAAAGGGTTGGTTCTTTCTAGTCAACCTAGTTAAAGGTAATTCTATTTGTGAAAATCCTCTAACTAATCTTCTATATTAAATGCCTAGACTTAAGAAACTCTTAACCTCAGTTACCGTCCTTGGTCTTTCCCATTCTAACACAGTGTCTATTTTATGAGGATCAACAGAAACCCCTTCTCCTGAAACCACATGGCCTAAAAATTTTATTTCTCTTAACCAGAATTCACATTTACTCAACTTAGCATACAATTTCTTCTCCCTTAAGGTTTGAAGTACAATCCTTTAAGTGTTTCTCATGTTCTTTTGAAGATTTTGAGTAAATCAGGATATCATCAATGAATATTACCACAAATTGATCTAGATAAGGTCTGAATATTCGATTTATATAATCCATGAAAACAGCGAGAGCATTAGTTAAACCAAAAGGCATTACCAAATATTCATAATGACTATATCTAGTTCGAAAAGTGGTTTTTGGCACATCTTCTTCTTTTATTTTCAATTGATGATAACCTGATCTCAAATCTATCTTAGAAAATACTGAAGCTCTTATTAATTGATCTAGCAAGTCATCTATTCTCGGAAGGGGATACTTATTCTTGATGGTAATCTTATTCAGTTGCCTATAATCTATGTAAAGCCTTAAAGTTCCATCTTTCTTCTTAACAAATGAAACTGGAGCTCCCCAAGGTGAGACACTAGGCCTAATAAAGCCTTTTTCTAGCAATTCATCAATTTGTCTTTTAAGCTCAGCTAATTCTGTAGGTGACATCCTATAGGGAGGCATAGAGATAGGACTAGAACCAGGTGTTAGATCAATAGAAAATTTCACTTCTCTAACTGGAGGTAAACCAGATACATCTTTTGAAAAAAATATCAGGGAAGTCTTTCACTACTGGAATCTGTTCTAGACAATCTTCTGTTTTTGTCATTATGCAGAAAAGAACAAGATACCCTTGACAATTTTCTTTGCAGTATTTCACAGTTTGTTCAGCAAACAAAAATGTATTCTCAATCCTCGATAGTTGGGGTAATGCATTGATAGGTAAAGATATGGTCTTTTTGGAGTAATCAATCAAGGTATTATTTTGGGATAACCAATCCATTCCAATTATAATTTCAATGTCATGCATAGGTATACACACCAAATCTAAAGTGGTTGCTCTGTTTTCAAATTGTATAATACAATTAAGACAAATTTGGGTAGTTCTGACTTGGTTCTCAGTAGAAGTGGAAACAAACAATTCATAGGGTAAAACATGCATTTCTAGTCCCAGATTCTTGACACATGTATAGGAAATAAAAGAATGTGTAGCTCCTGAATCAAATAATGCATTTACAAGAATATCTCGGATAGAAACCTTACCTCGAATCAAATCAGGAGCTTTTTCAGCCTCATTCTGACTCAAAGCAAACACCCTCCCTTGTGTTGGCTAGTTGAGATTGCACTATCTTGCCATATGTCCTGGCTTACCACACTTGTAACATACATTCTGCCCCGCCAAACAAGGTTTATTACCATGATTCCTCTTGCATTTGGGATACTGATTTTTGGAGTTTGTTGTCTGTGAATTGTTCTGACCTTGCATAGCTCTTAATCTTTTCTTATCTCTTCTGCTATCATTCCCACTTGTCTCTCTTTTCTTCTTTTCTTTTATTTCCTTTTCACCACTTATCTCTTTCATGAATCTTTCAACTAGTTTACATTTGTTAACATATTGAGCAAAGCTTCTAATTTCCATAAGTCCCACTTTTTCTCTAATCTTAGCATTTAACCCATTTTCAAAGTGGCACGTCTTCTAAGCTTCATTGTAATGATCTCTCAAATAAGTAGAGAATTTCGCTAATTCCTCAAATTTAATCTCATATTCCCCTATTGACATGTTCCCTTGGCTAATTGTAATATCCCAAGAATTTATATTAATATTTAAAATCTATTTTAAAATTTTATTACGTAAAAGATGTGCTTTTTGAATTAGTGAAGAAAATATGGGAATAGAAATTTTAATTTTTTTAATTTAAGAAATTTTTACAAATTCTCAAGGACTTAAATGAACAAATTTTAAAGTTAGAATGGCTATGAGCAATTTTTTCAAGAAAAGTAGTGGGCCCACACGTATACATTTCTCTCTTATTATTTTCTTTCTCAAATGTTGTTTTGTATAATTCTAGCAAAACGAAAAGTAAGGTGTAATATCTAACTAAATTATGAATATTATTATTAAGTATGAAATTTTTATTATATTAAATATTCAAAAGGACTATTATGAGAAGAAAAGAATCATAAAATAATCTTGAGATGTGAGAATAAAAATTTAACCATTAAGTTAGGGATTTAATTGAAAAGGTAAAACAATGGATATGAGCCTTTTTGTATTTGAACCAAAAGAGAATGTGTCGGCAGTCTTTGGACCACACACCTGGACTCCACTCTTTCTTTTCAATGCTTAACACAATCCTTCCCATTTTACTGTCACACACATCAACTCTTTTTTTCATTAGTGAGCCCGAAGTAGAGAAAAGGGAGAACAAAATAGCCATGGGAGTTCAAATTTTCTGGACCTTCGGACAGTGACTCGCACGGCTAAAGTTATGCTAGAAAATATAGAAAGAGGCTGGACTAAGGGCTTGGAAAGAGAAGTGTGCAGTAGAAGAACGAAAAACAGAGCATAAAGCCTTGGGTAAGTTAGAATTTTCTGGATTTGGATTTTAATCCATCTCTTTTCTTTATTTTTGGTTAGAAGCAATCAAATATGTCATAATCTGAGTTAGAAACGAAATTATGATATTGAACTTGGAGGTCAAATCGAGAAAATACAATAGATAGGGACTGAACTGAAAAATGCAAAAAAAAAAAAGAACTGATTTAGCATGATACGATTTTTGAGTATTTTGAATGATCAAATGAGGCCCTAAAATCTTTAAAAATTTATAACAACTATCTGGGAGGATAAATGATCAAATTGAAAAGTTTCATGACAATTAGAGAAGATTAACTTGGTAAAATATTGATAAACATAATCAAAATTCACTGCAGAAACAAATGTGGGCAGTTTGGGAGTTTGGCTCTGTTTGGGCAACTAAATGATATTATTTTGGCCTAAACATTTTATGACACCTATCTAGGACATTGTTCTATCTCCCTGCAAAATTTTATTGCATTTGGATATGATTAGATAGGTCTAAAAGAATAAAACAGCAGCTATATGAAAATCTGACAGCTTTGACTTAGGGTCACTAACGAGGTTTGTAGATGGGTCAAATGAGGGAATTTTAATCTGAAATTTTTATCATAGTATGTTAACATATACATAAAGGTCTGTACCAAGTTTCATAATTTTTGAAGCTATATATTGATACCAGAATTTTCTCAAATTTAGACCTGAAAGTGGCTTCAAAACAGAATAAGTTGAGTGTTTGATGGTCTTTGTTATGGTTTAATGTTGTTTCTTATTTTACTTGATCTTTAGGCTTTCAATAAGATCTTTGGCATCCTTATCCAGTTTGAAGTGTAGAAACTTAGCTCGGAGTTAAGGTGAGTGGGTTAATACTTGCTATGATTACATATCTTTGTTATTGACTTTTTGCATCATAGTGAAAATATGTTGTATATCCAAGTTTGAAGAAGATGATGTGGGACGATGAGACATAAATAATTGTGGAACTTGCCTGGTGATGTATATAATTATATTTTCTTATTTTCTCATGAATGGAGGTTATATGATGGATTGTGAATGGCATGTGAACTGAGTTGAAATGTGTCCTACTCTGATTGTTGAGTTCGGATAGTTGAAGTATGTTATTGTTGAATAATTGTTCTATATTATGGGTTATGTTGTATACATGCTATGTTGCTGGAACCATATTGATTATGTTGTGACTTGAATTGTAAATGACTGAGTTGTGTATGTGGCTCATGATTATGTTTGAGAATGCTCTTAGATGTGATGGTGATTGTGTTTGACTAGAAAGGAAAGACATGGCGGTGCAACCCATGGAGAAATCTACGTGAAGCTATAAGGGTGGAGAATATAAACGGAGCGATAAGGGTGGATGCGGCAGGGGCCGCGATCAACGATCCAGAGGTACCCTGGACGACCCGGTTGGTACGGGAAATGTGTGATATTGATTTCACTGTTTGCTATTGTGAATTAGTTGAATTATTGTGAATTATATTATAATCGATTACATATGATTGTTGCATATTATCATTATGATGCATAATAATATTTTTTTGTCATAGTGTTGTGTTGTCTGTTCACTGGGCACGTAGTTTGCTCATACCCCTCTTATTAATATTTTTTTCAGAGTTGACAGCTGAAGGTAGGAATTATGGATCCTTAGCCATGATTACCTTTTTAGTTCAGGGCAAAAGGTATAATATTTAGGTCTTATTCTAAGTTGTTTAAATCTAGAAAATCTCTGTAATCGGGTAGGTTCATTCAGTAATGTAATGTGAATGACTATAGTATGTATAGAGAACTCAGTTTAACCGTATTTTCTTATCTTTTGTGAAAAGATGAATAATTCTCTTATTTTAGTTCTTAAATTATGTAATTTAGATTAATTGTATTTAAAAGAATTGTATGATGCTTAAGAGAAAGATAGGCTTACGGAGGTGAAATGAAATTCACTTTCCGTGCCGGTCACGTGCTCAAATTTTGGGACGTGACACTAATCCTCATGAATTCAGCTTCTCTTTCATTCCTAACATTCTCAGGAAAATACTTTTCATAATAAACTTTTTAAAATTCCTCCCAAGTAACTTCTTTCTCATTAGCTTCAATTAACTTTTCTGCCCCTAGCCACCAATTCTCTGTATCACCCTCTAACTTAAAAGTGGCTAAATCAACCTTTTGTTCAGGACTACATTTCATGACTTTAAAAATTTTCTCCATTTGGGTCATCCACTCACGAGCCATATTCGGATCATGAGTCCCCTTAAAAGAAGGTGGCTTCATCTTCTGGAATTCAACCAATACCTTTGAAATGGAGTTATTATCGCTAGTTTCTCCTTTATTTTCCTTCTTAGATTCTTCTCCATTTTTCTTCATTTCCTCTCTCAAAAGCTTGAGGAGTTCCACAGTGGCAATCTGTATACTAGCCATACTTTCTAATATATCAGCTTGGGAATTTCTAGGTGACGACATCTACAATACACTCATAGCAAATTAACCAATACATGAGGTCACATTCTTACTCATAAAAGTAATTCAAAACTCAGTTGAATATTCTAATTCTACCCACAAGTACCATAAATCATGCTCTGATACCAAAAATGTACTGTCTACATTATTTATGAACATTTTAGGTAATGTAGTAAAATTTTAATATGAAATACTTATAAAATGTCTGAATATTCGAAAACAAATAAAGTTTCGATATAACTGAAAATATAAAATTTCAAATTTGGCATTAAGTGATCAGTCGATTGATTCTTGACTATCGGTTGACTGATCGATTGTAGCTTCATTTTTATTTTGAACCTGATAAGTATCAGTCGACTGGCATAAATTGATTAGTCAACTGATGTGCTACAGACTTTATTTTTTAAATAAAAAGCAACTACAAGCATGGTAAGATTCATCTACAAAAACTTACATATAATCCACAATCATACTTAAACTTTCATATGTAGGTTCTACTAAAATATCAAAAGTTTAACTACACACACATGGTATGTCTTCAACTTACAAAACATGATATCCAATACATTACATGACCCTTTTTCCACATTTCTATTTTAAGGAAGTAATATGGTTAGTCACACGACATATACTTATTTCTTTTCTTTCCCTTCACTTTCTGCTTCAGCTCCTGAAATGGTAAGTTATCATAAAACGAGGTGAGATATAAAATCTCAATAGCTAGCATATTGTAAGGCATTTTCACCATTTCAGTCATAAAAGCTATTCTAATAATGTAAACCATTTCCAAGAAATAAGATGTCATACTTAATTTAATGCACTATGTGTGGTTCTTTCCCATTAAAAGCAATTCATATCTCATGAGGAATTTCTATCATCTCATGGGGAATTCTCTAGTTCTTTCATCCCATAAAGACTTTTACATCCTATGAGGAATTTCTGGACATCCCATGAGGGTTTCTTGTTCTATCATCCCATGGAGACATGTAATATACTTTTCATGAGAAAGATGTGTTCTTATGCATTCATGAAGATTCTAAAATAACAATCATGCATTAAAAGCTAATAAAACACAATAAACATATAAAATACATAACTTTTATGAGAACTAGCTACATTGATTCCCTTAGAATTAAATTTGAAGTATTATCTTCTAGCTTCTTCCTTCTTTCTCTTTTCTCTAACCTGAAAATCTCCTTTCTATGATTTTTCAAGCTTTAGAATTAAGTTAAACTAGAGGAAACAAGCTAGAAGTTTACCTATGATGATTCCTTTGCCAAAACCTTGCTAAAACTTCTTTCTCCTTGCTTTTCTTCCTCTTCACATTTTTCTCTCTCTCTCTCCTTGCTAAATTTTCAGAATTAGTTTCTTTTTCTCTCTGCTCTCTTCTAAAAGAGTCTCAAGGACTCTATTGGGTTGGAATTTCTTTTTTTAACCCTAATATCTCATTTCTAAGCCTCAATAGCATACTAGGGGTAATTAAGTAAATTTTCTCCCATTGAATTTCAGTTAAACCGACCTATTTTCGCACTTCATCATGTAATTAGTCGACTGATTTCCTCCCGATAGTCGACTGATCCTATCAGTCAACTAATTCATACTAATTAATCGACTGATTTTATCAAGACCTAAAATATTTGCTTGACAGAGAAGAATCAGTCGACTGATCACTCCTCATCAGTCAACCGATTGCAGATATCAGCAACTTGGTCTAATTTCTAATGCGATCAGTCGACTGTTCATTACAATTTGTCGACTGATGCCTTCAAAACTCTCTTTTTTCTTTATTCTTAACTCAAGTATCCTAATTTCTCATGCTTCTTCTTTGTTACTTCATCATAAGTATCCAAAAACACCAATTTCCCAATTTCTAACATTATTTCAAATTTAAACAAAGAAAGAATATATAACTTAAATGCAAAGAAATTATGTGTTACAAGGCCCAGTTGTGAGTTGGTAATGTTTAATTAAAAAGACCCAAATGTGAGATAGCATTTTATAAGCCAAACTAGGCTAAGTCCAAAACAAAGTAAGTGTGGTGTAAAGCCTCTTAATTTAATTAAATGAAAAAAAAAAGAGAAACAAGATATAATACCCACCATTTAATTTTTTATTTTAATTTCTATTTCACAAATATTGATTTGCAAATTGCGTGCAATATGTACTTGAGAAGTTATATTGTGATGTGATAATGCTTTAGTATGTGATTTTGAGCCGTGGACTAGCAATATGCTATGATAGGCCATATAATGACTAAAGTGAAAATCTCAGGGACTAAATTGAAAGATTTTAGAAACTTGTGGGGTGTAGCAAAAATGTGTATAAAGTATAGGAATAGGTAGAGAAAATTATAGGGAACCTTGATGTAAAATAAGGAATGGAAAATAGTTTCTAAATCTCAAGATATTAATTTTTGGAATAAGGAGTATGATTAATTTATTAAATGGCTTTTAGAAATAAAAGAAAATTTAAAATAAAAATAAGTGAACAGTAGACATGTGCAGTTTTTCTGGAAATAAATAAATAAATATGAATAAAATAATTGGTAGTAGGAATAGTTTTGGATAGTGCAAAAGAGAAATTAATCAAGGGAATAGGATAGTTATCCTTATTAACTAAGTCTAGATATAAGAATGAATAATATTAGTAGATAAATCTGAAGAGTATTCTAAGAATTATGATTTAATCATATTTTACTTACTTAAGATAATCTAAGATTTGTATAACAAATCTTTTTTTTGTATTTAAACAATTAAATTATATAAGTTTATTTTTTTAGTAGAATAGTTAGTAAGTAAATTTGATTTTTTTTTCTTTCTTTGTTTTCAAAATCTAATTTTAAATTCATATTTTATTTACTAAATTATCTTGTTGGTATGTAGAAATTTCAAAGAAGAAATTTATAGGAAGAGAGTTGATTTACGTCTTCAATAAAATATAATGATTATATAATAAGAAAACATTATTCATTAGGATAAGAAAAGCTCTAGCACCAAAACAAATAAAAGTATGTATAAAGTCTGCTTCCAAGCCACATCTTGAAGGGGGATGAAGAAGTATAAATACTCGAGTACAGAGTACAGCTCAGCACATAAGAAATAGTACAACTCAGAAAAGGAAGATCCATGTCATAGCTCATAGTAGTACAACTCAGCATTATTTACATATGTAATGTTATAGTAGTTATAGTTCATTGGATTATTAACAGAGTCAATTAGTCCACTTAAGTAGTAGTTAGATAAGCTTAAAGGCTTTAGATTTGTATATAAGACGATAGGATGTACATAGACTTTTTTAATGAATAAAATTTCATCTTTCTATTATGATATCTTATTCTAATCTTCACACAGAGATTTAGCTTTTAGCAAAACTTGTTAAAGTCGACAGTCCATCATTTGAGGTAAGGTATATCTTGTGAAACCCTTCCTTTTATGTTTCTAGTAATGGCTCTATAATTTGGATCCGGATTCTTTGTTTATAATTTTGCCTGCTCAGTTTTTAACAACGGTTTTTACCGTTGTTAAAAACTTTCAACAACAATTTTATTGTTGCTAACTGTTGCTAAAGGTTTTTAGCAACAGTAAAAACCGTTGCTAAAAACCTAGCAGGCCTCTGCTTGGTTTTTCTCCCAGCAGAGAATCCGTGCGCCTATAATTTGGTAGGTGGGTATTAGAATGAGAATGAATTAAATGACTTGTTCAACGTGTATAAATATCTATTTGCATGCCCATGATGTAAATGATGAAATGGTGATAGATTTGTCAATGTAATCCATTGTTTCAATAATAACAAGGCCATTGTTTATACATGTGCGTGTTATCCGTATTAATAGCATAGAGGAATGAATATGTTTTATGGTTTGAATGATCTTATTAAGCTTGGGTGAAGTAAGGTTCACCTTCTATGTCGATCATGTATCTAGTTTTAGGGTGTGACATGTGATCTCTGTTCTCGAATTGTCTTCAAGGGAAAAATTCTCCGCTTGCAAGGCCTCAAATACCAAGATCCCTGAAAAAAGATATCTATTACTAATCCTATAATAGGAGAACCTAGGGATGTATAAAACCAATCCAAACCGATCGAACCGAACCGAATTGAGAAAAACCGAACCAAAATCGAACAAATAAGGTCTAAATTGGTTTTCAAAATTATGAAATTTTCAGTTCGGTTCACTTCGATTCGTCGGTTTGGTTTGATTTGGTTCATTTATAACCGAACCATACTATATGCAATAAAAAATATATTTATATATATTATATTATATTTGTATAATTATATATATAGTTAAAAATAGTTTAACTATTGGAAAAATTATATTTATATATTTATATATATTATACTTACATAATTATATATATTATAATACATTTGTATAATTATATATATAGTTAAAAATAGTTTGACTATATGACATGGGTAATACTCTCAGATGAAAATTGGACTATGTTAAGAAAACTAGAAAAGCCAATACTGAACACTAGTATTTGGTAAAATTATGTGGTTTTTTTAAAAAAAAGATGAAAGTGAACTTTTTTTTTTAAAGAAAATTCTTTAGGTTATCAAACCGCCAAAAATCGAACCAAACAGCTTAAAAAAAGGAATTAAATCGCTGAAAAACTGAACCAAACCATCAAAAAAGAAAACCGAATAGGTCCAAAAATTAACAAACCGACTTAGTTTAGTTCAATTTGGTTCATACCTAAAACCAAATCAAACCAAACCTTTGTACACCCCTAAGAGAACCAATGGAGATGGGGAAGGTTGAAAACCTTGTAAACACACATAACATTGAAAACACTTAAATTTGCATTCTTAATTGGAATTCAAATCATGAATAAAATAAAAAGAATTGGAATTCAAAATAACGTCTAGTAAAAAGAATATTTGTAATTTTTCATGCTTAATTTAATTCTACCAATTGCTAGCCTTTATTGTTAATCTTTTATAAACATTTTTTTCTCTTTTCATATGCAACGACACAATTAAATTGGATATGCATACTAAAACAATTTTTTGATATCAAAAATCAAATAAAGTACTTACAAATAACCAAAATTAAAAGAAAGTATTTGCATTTTTTGTATTGAAATTATGCCAGTCACTTGGCTTCAACTATGAACCATGGTCCATAGTCAAGAGAGATGGCTGTTAAGAAGTACTTTGAAACTGAAACTTGCCTTACATGATACCTTAGTAATATAAATTATCTTTTGACCAATATCACCATTTACATCACTTGCTACAAATAATTCAAACACTCGTTTTTTCTAAATAGGTAAAATGATATTTTATGTCCTTAACGTTTATTTTAATTTTTATTTATGTCTTTAAAATGTTTTTTAATCCATTATGTTCCTTATGTTTTATTTTTTATCATATATGTCCCAAAATAACGAAAATGTACTTCATTCCTCTCTCTTCTCTCTCTGTCTTCTCTCTCTTATCACTAAAATTTTTTTGTTTATTCATCTAGGTCTCTAGCTAAGTTTTTTTCTTTTATCTTTTGTATGATTTAAGATCATATTTAACTTCATTTAGGTCTCTTGTTCCAGAATATATTTTGTTTTAAATTCAAATCGACCCTTATAAAATTTTAAATTTATTCAATTTAATCCTTGTCATGCATGTATTACGTCCATCTCTTGATTTTGTTTTTCAAACCAGTCCACAACTTTATCTTAGATTTTTTAAGACATTTTTGGTCATTTCCATCATAGAATAAGACAAAATATGAATCAAAATCAATCCAAAACTTCATCTTAAAATTTTAAGTTTGAATTTTTAAAATTAAAAAAAAATATTGTAAGATCTTTTACATCTTTGTAATATGATTTGTCTCGGATTAAATTAGACAGAACTCAATGAATTTTTGAAATTAATAATTAAAAAAAGAAGCTAGCTCAAGCAGTAAATGATAAAATGAAAAAGATAGTTTTATGAATGTATGGTATTTGTTTGTTTTTTCTCCTGTTGGTAGATTCACATACCGCTGTTTTAGACCACAGAACATAGATGTTAGAAGGTCAATTTGTTGAAACTTGAAAGCTGACTATGAGAAAAAAAAAAAATCGAAGACACAGAAGCACAGTTGACGACGGGGACTTGTTTGGACTTTCGATTCAAAGGGATTTCTTGTTTGAAATACTCATCAAAAGGACTTTATGTTTGAATTGTAAATTAAAAATGTTTAAATAGTGAGAAAGCTTCACTTTTGAAAAGAACCGGCTGGATTTACCGGTTCAATCAATTTGATCAGAAATTGACAATTGGTTCAGTCCGGTTAACTCAAAAAAATGATTAATCAAAAAATTGATTAAGAATCGGTTGAACCGATAAATTGATAAACTAGTTGAATCAATTTTTGTAAAGAAAAAAACTTACAAAACACAATTATTTTGATTTAGCAAACTTTTTTAATCATTTTTATTTTCTATCGTGCTATATTTTCTTTTTTCTTTTTAATTTTTTTATAATAATATTATTTTTGCTACAAAGAATAAATAAGAGAAAAAGAAAAATAATAGAAGAACAATTACACACACATGTATATAATAATATAAATTTACTAGGATTAAGTATGAAAATATTTATTAATTTATTTTATTATATATTTTAAATTTATAAAATCAAATATATATATATATATATATAATTATTATCAGTTCGATTACTATCAGACTAGTGAACTGTAAACCAGTACTTCTACCAATTAAATGATCGATATTGTTTTTAAAACATTGGAAAAGTGAGATTATATCAAATTAATAGAAAAAAATTCAAATACCTTTTTTCAGAACCATCAATATCCCCAAAAAAAAAATACTGAGTTTTAACTAATTTAATTTGAGTTAGATCAAGTCACAAAGGTATAAAATTCTCTTAATATTAATTTTTTGTATTTACAAGATTCAAATTTAAAAATTTACTAAAAAAAATGACAAACTATTTGAACCAACAAAAACAATGATATTCAAACACCTCTTTTAAGTATAACTCAATTGCATACACTTCTTACAGTATAAAAATTGACCTTCGGAATTATAATTTATTCTGTAAATACTCTCAATATTATAAAATTTGATAAATAACTGATATATTATCACATATTTGTGTTTTTAATTTATTTACCCACTTTATTGTAAAACAGGGTTGATATTGTTTCCACATTAGACTTAAAATTTTTTTTAAACTAAAACCACCAATATTTAAAAATTTATTAAGTTTTAATCAATTTAATTTGAATCGTATAAGATTATAAAAGTGCAAAAGATCTCCCAAGTCCCAACATTAACTTCACCTATTCACAAAATTCGAATTCAATATATTACTTTAAGGAAATAATTATTAAACCATTTGAATTAATCAATGTTCATAACCAAACTCTAAAATGATGTAATAAAATTTTATTAGCTTAAAAAAAACACAAATATTTGAAAAGAATAAAAATGAAGAAAAATTCAATAAGATAGAATTCAAAGATGCAATTCAAAAGGAACAATTTATTATTAAAAAAAGATAAGAAAATTTGTCTAGGGTTTCCAAGTTGAAACGTTTGTAAGTTGAGTTTGATATAAAAATTTTGTCAACTCGAAAATGAAAAAAAAAAATTAACTTAAATGCAAACATATGAAAGTGAATGAAGGTGTTTTCCTTTTTTTTTTAGTTTAGAAATATATTAGCAAATAAAATTTAGTTAAAAGAACTATTCCTCATCTTTTATAGTTTAAAGAGGATATACAAATGATAGAGTTTCACATCAATTAATGCAACAAATACAAAATGATATTTAAGTTGTGAAGTATTTTCACCTAACAAGTCAGTCTTTTTGATAGATTCTCTTCATGACTTATGTCACATTAACTTTCAAGTAACTCAATTACACTCTCAGTTACAAGGTGCAACATAAATGGTGACATTAGTGTTATAATATTCACTAAGGGTTAGAAAACTAGCACAAAACCAACTTATATAGAGAAACGACTAACTCAGCCTGTCACAGGTCACCTATAAATAGGTCTAGTTTGGCCTATTTATTACATTGATAACTTTTTAATGTCCAAATCTGCTCGTGGGCCATTTTTTTAATATTAACATTTTTTGGTAAAAATATGCAATAATTTTTTATTAAAATACAATTTATACATGTAACATTACTTCTTTTTAAATAACTAATAATTTTAATTTTTCATATTTTATTTTTAAATTAAATATATTATATTTAAATTTAAAAATATTTATTTTTTAAAAAAATTATAAAAGTTTTCATGTTCAAATTTACTATATTAATTGAATATAATGTTATAAAATCTAAAATGTGATAAAGTGAAGTTATTTATACTAAATGTTTTTTAAATTATAAAATAAAGTTAGCCCTTTTTAAACGGGCCTAATTTCCTAAGCTTAAACTCGCAGGTCATTTTAACACTACTAATTATATATAAAAGAAGGTGGTTATTTATACTTTGTTATAGTTCAAGAGAATGTTTTCAAATGAATTATAGTTTAAGAAAAATATTTGCACTTTTAAAAAAATTAATTATACAAATATATATTCTAGAGGGACGGGGAATATTCTTGTCAACAATTTTGAATTAGGGTGCAGAATTCCTTGGTTATAATAAACAAAAGAAGTAAGAAAAAGATAATGAGTTACTTGGTGTGTTGGAATAAGATTACAATTATACTATAAAGTTTCCCAAGTTACTTGTATTCGGATTGATTTCTTCATCATTTCTTAAAGCTCACTGTGTGCTTTTGATGCAATCTCTTGGAAATCTTTCAAACATTTTTCCAAGCAACATTCGGAAGAGTATACACATACATACATATATATATATATATATATATATATAAACACCCAGATCTACATTTTCTTTTGTTTATATTTTAGCTATCTATGAAGATCGGACATTTCTACACCGCCACGTGATCCAGACCACATGATTTTTTTTAATAGTATTCCTCAATATTTTAAAAATCAGATTTGTTATTAAACTGATAGAGATATTGGTTTATGGTTCAGTGATATGATTATAGTCGAATCAGTAATAATTTTTTAAATTTTATATATTAAACTTATATTTTATGTTAGTAAACTTATATTATTTTATATATATATATATATATCTATATATATGTATGTGTAATTGTTCTTCTATTTTTTTTTGGTTCTCTTATTTGTTTTTGTACAAAAATAATATTATTATAAAAATATTTTTAAAAAATATAATATAATATAATACAAAAGAATAAAAAAATAAAATAAAATAAAAGTTTACTAAATCTCATATAATATAAAAAAATAATTATATTTTGTAAATAATTTTTTTTTTACAAAAATCAGTTAAACCAATTTATTAATTTACTTGTTCTTGATCAATTTTCGGTTTCAACAATTTTAAGAACTAATCAAACTGAATTAATAATTAATTCTAGTTTGACCGATTTAATTTTATTTTTTTAAATGACTGAAGGCTGACTGTAAAGATATATATGGGTCAACCGGTCAAGTTTGGTAGCATTAAAAGAAAAAGGACAATAATAATTGAAAACGACAAATTGCCGTTTACCTAATAACAGAAAAACAAAAACCACAGATTGTGAGGGAGACAGGTTTTAGAAACCTGGTTCTTAGGTTCCTATACTATGTGCAAGCGCCGACTTGCTATTTTGCATCAAGTTTTTATTTTTTTAAATTATTTCTCACTAAATCAAGGTTTTAAATTATATGTAGTTGTATAGCTTGTATTATTATTTTTATTATTTTATGAAGTTACGTAAATTGAAGTAGAGAAAACAAGACAGAATAAAAAAAACACACAAAGACGATGTTTGATCAATATAACATATATCTACGGATAGAGAAATAAATTTTTTATTCCTCAAGCCAAACTGTTATAAGTCATGAAAATTATAGAATCGTATACAATATAACATAACTAGTTTGAGTTGCCTTAGAAAATTACATAAAAATTAGGTCAGGACCTATCAACCATCGTCATACTCATATTACATATATTTATTTATTTATTTTTCAAGTTGTACTCTCAAATTTCAGATAATGTCATAAATTCATTCCGGTTTCTCAAAATTCAAGGCACTTAATAGATGAATTATGTTTGTAACTTTTCTTACATCTACAATATCTGGAAAAAAAATTGACGAAATATAAGTCTTAGGAACTATAATTTGAGTTATATCTAAAATTTATATTTGTCTCAATTTAATTTTAAAAAATAAAACATCTCGATTTAATTCATAACATAATATATTTATTTTAATTTTATCTCTTTATATGTTAAAATAATGATGCATTTAAAATTTAACAATTTGATTTAAAAAGATTGAAATGACTAAATTAATATAAATATAATTTTTAAAAAATAAATTAAAAATTTTATTATCCAATGCCTGGATCAATAATTTACTGTAATAATTCTTATGTATCAGATTAAAAATAAGAAAGCATAGAAATTTATACAATAATAAAAAAATCTGAATAGAAGTCATTTATTTTATTTATTTGTTAATAATTAATATTTATTTTTTAATAAATTAGATGTATGTGAGGATTTTATTGCAGAGTTTACAGCGGCAACAAAAATTGCCGCCGTAAAATTAGAATTAAAAATATTGCATTTGCATTTGTAGTAATAAAGGCATGTTATATAATGATGATGTGTTTGTGTTGTAAATTGCAATGATATATTACAACAGCAAACAGCCAAAACCGCCCACTGGTTCACCCTATGTTCATTCTCATCCTCCATTTCCTTGCAACACTGCCCCTGGTTTTAGCTATCATTCTTAACCAATCCCTATTATGCCTCTTCCTTCAAAATTAAACCTACCTAGTTTACATTTTACTTTTACTACTTATATAAACTACTCTTTGAAAATTTTAATTTTTATCTTATATATATAGCTTTGTAGTTCATGAATTAAAGTGAGTTAATTCTTATTAGTCAATAATATTGTCGCATGAACCGAATTGGATTAATCGGTTCAACTGGTCGGGCCAAAAATTAGTTCATAATAACTCTTAAAATTGATGAGTAATTCAATCCGTCAATAATCAGTCAAACCAGCCAAAAACTGGTCGAATTGGGTATAAAGCGTGTTAAATGAACTGGTTGAACTAGTTCACTTGAATTTTTTTAATTTTTAAATTTTGCTTATTCTATAATCAAGTAATGAAGAAATTGATATTATAGATCAACCATTTTTAGTGGAGATGCCAATATCTTGGTATTTTATGGATTTGATATGAATTAATATTATCTTGATTAATAATATTTTCCTATTATTTGATCAATTTTTATTATGAACTTTTGATTATAAAAGCTATTTTGTATAATTTGACATAAAATCTTATTTTTTTAATTTGAAAATTTATATTTGTAGTCTTTAATTATTATATTATTATTTTAAAGTAGACCGGTTCAACCACAGTCTGACTATAGACAATTAAAACAGTGTCTTCGTCGGTTTAATAATTGATTCGATTTTCAGAACCTTAATCAATACAAGTTAGAGTAAATCATTGATTTAGCCCCTAAAAGATTTTTATTGTCTCAATTTGGTCCTTAAAAAAATCAAGTGTTTTAATTTAGTCATTTTTGTTATTAAATTGTAAAATTTACCATTGCTATATCTCAAAATTTTTCATTGCCAAAAGTTACTTTGAAAACACAAAAAAACTGAATTGAGACAAACATAAATTTTCAAAGATTAGGTTGAAACACTTGTAGTCTTTTAAAAACTAAATCAATAACTTACTCTATAGATTAATCTTTCTACAATATTAAATTATATATTTACTTACCTTTAAAAAAACTAATTTAATAAAAGTATATCTTTTAGGGATTAAATTGCAAAGAAAGTGTTATTCTTCTGTGTAATACAACTGCAAGAACATTAAGAGAGAAACTAAAATTGGATTTGAAAATGGAAATAGGACTTTACATGGGGTAGACTTTAAGTTTTGGTTTGACTAAAGAAAAAACACAATCTTGGATTACAAGGGAAAATCTGATTGAACCTTTTTTTGAGGAGTAATTTAAAAATGCAACTAACCACATGATAATAGTGAGATGAACTTGGACTCACGGATCATTCTTGACATTTCTCAAGGCACTCAAACCAGAATCATTACTCTTGGCCCCTCTGCCCCTTTTCATTATTTTAAGGACAAACTGGACAGAGCCCTCAATAATTTTAAGGTACTTGTAATTTACTTTATGAACTTTTTTACTTAATAAAAGACTTATTTTAATTTCTAAATATTTGTAAAAAGCTCGTTTCGTTAAGTTGATTGTCAAGTTCCTACCACATTAATGCCAATGGGACATATTTATGCTAGCTAGGCATAAAAAAACTTACTAAACCATTGACTAATAGTCAACTTGACGATAAACTTAATGAAAGGAGTTTTTTACAAATATTTAGAAGTTGAAAGGAGCTTTTTGTTAGGTTTGAAAGGTCATGGAGTTAAATTGTAAAGATCCCAAAATTCATGGGGGTTCTGTGCAAGTTGCCCTTATTTTAATATAATTAATCAGCGTCAAATTAATTACTTAATAATAATAATTAAGACCAAGACTAAAGATCATCTGTAGCCCTATATATACCCCATCTTGCAGCATATCTTGAGCAACAAAAAATAGCAAGTACTTTCTAGAGAGAAGAGATTTATCATGGAGATCCCTGTGTTAGATTTCAGTAAGTTCAAGGGCGAAGAGCGTGGTGAAGCCACGGCTCTGTTGCATGAAGCTTGCAAGAAATGGGGCTTCTTCATGGTAAAGTTCATAAGAACTTCTTCTTTTTTTTTCCTTTGGGGTCCCTTCTTCTTTTTCATCAATATGTAAACATTGGTTGTGTATGCAGATTGAGAACCATGGGATTGATGCGAAGTTGATGGAGAAGGTGAAGCAGCTGGTGAATAAACACTACGAGGAAAATCTGAAAGAAAGCTTTTACCAGTCTGCGATTGCAGAGAGACTGCAGAATTCAAAGAAGATCTCCGATGGGGATTGGGAATCCACCTTCTTCATCTGGCATCGTCCAAACTCCAACATCAAACAAATCCCACACGTCTCTCAAGAGCTTTGGTATGTCAGTTAAATCCTTTATATATATACATATATATATATATATATATATATTTGACTCGTATCTATATATTATTCAGTGACCACATTCACAAATGAACTCATAAGAGTCAGGCATTGAGGTTTCATTTGTGAGTGTGGTTTTTTAAAAGATATGTTAGGATCTGTCTTTTTAAGAAAATTTGTTTTCATTGTGCTTTTTAATAACAGTTAGCCTCTATATAATAACACACATAGATTTGGTCTCTAAAAAACTATAATTATCTTTGTTCTGAAAGATTTAACATCTCAATTAGTCATTTGTTTTAGTTTGTTCCCTTTATTTACTAAAGTGATATTTGACAACAAAAAATTTGAGATTTAACAATAAAAAAGACCAAACTGAGATTACAAAATCTTTTATTTCAGTTGAAACTTGTATTATGGTGCTAATTGATAAGGCAAAAATATTTTTTATGTACTTATAATTTACACCAGTTGAAACTTGTATTTTTAACTTTTTTTTGTATTATTTATGTTTTATATATTTTTTTTGTTTCAAATCTACTTTATTTACTAATACCATTTTATTTTATTGATGAAAAGTGTTGAAAAGTAGATTTGAAACAAAAATAAAACATATAAAACATAATAACGTAAAAAAAGAAAGTTATGGATAAAATTAAAAATTAGTGTAAATGTTAATACTTTTGCTGATTAATAAACACAAACAACTGAAAGAGACAGATTGATATAAGGAATAAATGTGAGTGCAGCCAAGTGGTGGAGGAGTACATAGCAGAACTGATAAAGCTAGCAGAGAAGTTAGCTGAAGTGATGAGTGAGAATCTGGGGTTGGAGAAGGACTACATAAAGAAGGCATTCTCAGGGACCAAAGGGCCAACAGTGGGGACAAAAGTGGCAAAGTACCCTCAGTGTCCAAAGCCAGAAGCAGTGAGAGGGCTGAGAGAGCACACAGATGCAGGAGGCATCATTCTGCTGCTGCAAGATGACCAAGTGCCAGGGCTTGAGTTCTTCAGAGATGGCAAGTGGGTGGAGATTCCTCCCTCAAAGAACAATGCCATATTTGTGAACACAGGGGATCAGGTTGAAGTTCTGAGCAATGGGATGTACAAGAGTGTTGTGCACAGAGTGATGCCTGACAAGAATGGAAGCAGACTGTCCATAGCCACCTTCTATAACCCTGCGGGTGAGGCTGTTATTTCTCCTGCTGATAAGCTTTTGTACCCAAGTGGGTACAGTTTTGGAGAGTATCTGAAGTTCTATGGAAGCACCAAGTTTGGTGAAAAGGCTCCAAGGTTTGAAGCCATGAAGAAGAAGATGGCCAATGGCCACTGAAAAGTGAAAACTTTTCTGCCCTGTGAAACCAGTTATTATATTATAGTGGCTTTCTTAGGGAAGTCATGTGTTTTAAGTTCTTCTGATATTACTTTAAGAAAAGAAAAGCAGAGAAAGGAAAATGTGCTACAGGATCAGGACAGGTTTTCTTTTGCTCTCTTTTCTTTTGCTTTGGTATGAATAACGAGGAAATTTACTTACTGTTCTTTGGTTTCAAAAGTAGGGGAAAAAAATAGTGTAATACAGATATGAAGCTTTTATATGCACCATTTCTATTTGATTTTCTCTGTATACCTTGCTTTGTTTAAATGAATATATTACTATTATTAACTGTTGTTATCAAAACCGAAATAATTTTTAAAATCATTAAGTGATTGAATCGGTCAAATCGATTAAAAATTTGTTGAATCAGATAAAAAAACAGTGCTAAATGAACTGTTCACTTAATTTTTTTTGTTTTTTTAATTTTTAAATTTTGCTTATTCTATAATTAGATAATAAAGAAATTAACATTACAAATTAGCTAATTTTAATAAAGATTTCAATATATTGGTATTCTATGGATTTGATATTAATGAATATTATATTGATTAATAATATTTTCTTGTTAGACCAAAACATCATTTTGATCCCTCACAAATATCTTTTTTCTCAAGTCAGTCTCTCACAAATTTTCATTCTTAATTTGGTCTCTTATAGATTGATATGTTATTAATTCAATCCCTCATAGATTTTCAAACTCATTATGTTCTCTCACAAATTGATATGTTATTAATTTAGTCCCTCACATATTTATATTTTCAACTTGGTCCCTCATAGATTTATATGTTATCAATTTAGTCTCTTCATAAAAAGTTGTAACCATCAAAAGTTATGGCTAGCAAAAAAGACTAAATTGATAATATATCAATTTGTGAGGGATTAAACTGAGAATGAAAATGAGTGAGGGACTAAATTGGTAACATATCAATCTATGAGGAACCAAATTGAGAATAAAAATTTTTGAGGGACTGAATTGGTAATATATCAACCTGTAAGCGACCAAATTGGGAATGAAAATCTACGAATGACTAAATTGAAAAAAAGGACATTTGTTAGGGACCAAAATAAGATTTTTGTCTTTTCTTGTTATATGATCAATTTTTACTATGAATTTTTTATCGTGATATCAAATATTATTTTTAATTAAATTTTAATTATAATTATAATCTTTAATTATGTATATATTTTTAATATTTTAAAATTGACCGATTCAACCACGGTTCGACTATTGATATTTAAATCGATGCCTCAATCGGTTCAATTTTCACAAACATTGTTGTTAACTATTAAGAATTGTACTAATAAGCATTAGTGAGTTAAGAATAAACGTGGGATGAAAAAAATTACTTTTACCTAAAACATAAGTAATTTTTGGCTTGAGGGGGCTAGAGAAAATTTTTAAGTTATCACTAGTGGGTTAGTCTTATATTAATTGTATTGTATTGTACAGCACTTAAGATGACAACCACAGCAAGGAGATTAGCTAAACAAAATAAGTTATCTAAATTAGATTTCTTCTTTTTCTGTCTTATTTTCTTTTAATATGGTATAAAAGCAAATTTCATCCACTTTAAATTTTACATAGCATTATCGAAATGAGTAGCTCAGCTTGCCTTGGCCTATTATAAACGAGCTACTTTTAAATTTTTCATAATTTTTATCAGAAAACAATTAATATCTACAAAATATTACCTTCGTAGTACTTTTTAAATTACTAATAATTTTAAATTTGCATTATAGCTTTTTAATCGACTATTTTATATGTAAATTTAAAATTTTTATATCTTTTAAAATAAAAAAATTATATCTAAATTTACATTTTTATTAAATATAATATTATAAAATATAAAATATGACGCAGTGAAATTATGTATGCAAAATTTACAAAATTTCAATTTTGGAAAAAAAAAAAGCCAGCCCACATGACTAACTGGTTCAGGCCCCTTTTTAAACAGGCCCAAAAGCCCATGGGCATGATCCATAGTAATAAGTTTTATTAGAATGAGTATGGCTAGAAATAATTGATTTTTATGTGTTTGAATTGAAAGAGTCAGTATCCAAAAAAAAGAAAAAGAATTGAAAGAGTCGTGTGGATTATGGCTATTTTGAAAAGCACACCTTTTTTAAGACAAACGGCAGAGCGTTAATCTATTTCTGTTAATATGGTGTAGTTCAAGTTTGTACTCCAATCCAATATTCACCAATCTTTGAGTGTCACCTATGGAGTAAATTATTAATTAAAATTACAAGTGTTTTACTTAGACTTTTAACAGATCTTAATTTATTATATAAAAAAATTATGTTTATCTCAAACATTTGATAGTGAAATTTTAGTTTAGATTAATCTTATCTAATAAGCCATAATCTTCTTCTGATAAGAAATATCCAACATGTAAGAATACGTGTGTGCTCTCGATCGCATTCAATGGAAAGAAAAAGAAATGGATAAATTGTAACTGTAAAGTCAACACAAATTACGCATCTTTCAGTTTCACTCATTCCGTGTCAACCTTTTTCTTTTCTTTCTTCTTTTAATTTCATGCCCTCCTTCTTTCCTTATTTCCACATCTCCCCCGCTTTCTCACTTCACCAAAATTTTGTCTCCCAACTCTGCCCTTCCCCTTTCATCAATTTACCATCTAATTTTCAAAATTAATTGCAATTTTTAATATATTTGTTCTTTCTATTGCACGTCTGAAATCTTTTGTGCCTTGATAGTTGAGATTGAGATGGAGTGAGAGAGAGAGAGAGAGAGAGAGAGAAAGAATGTTTTTAAAATTAGTGATTAATCATTAAGCTAAAATTGAGGCAATGCAATCATTTATTGATTTATTTCCATATAATAAATATTGTATTGTGTAAGATTAGATGAAATGTAAAATTTAACCAAATAACTTAATTTTATTGACTATTATACAAATAATATGAAACTCTATATTATTCCTAAAAATTTCTCGTGTTTGTGTGTATATATATATATATATAGCAAATATGAGCATTCATAAACTCGGTTCTATTCGATTTTAAGTTTTAAACAAACATAATTAAATTTATCAATTTTATAAAATTATAAACCTATGTAGTTTTATATTTTTAAATAGTTTGGTTTGATTTTGATTAGATAATTTGATTCGATTTTGAACAATTTTATTTATAATAATTTATAATTTATAATTTTAATAAAATATATAAAAATATAAAAAAAAAGAGACCAAATTAATTAAAAGAAAGATCAAATTAATTAAAACAAAATTATTTATACAATATTCATATATTTAATAAAATAATATATAAATAATTTTGTTGACGTGTATATATATATATATATCAGTATTATTTTTTATTTTCCTTACAATAATTTTGTTAAGATAAAAATATATAAATATAATATATATATATATATAAATTATAATTTTTTATATGTAAAATCGGCTTAAATTATTTTGATTTTAATGGAATTAAATCAAACTAAACTTATAATCAAATTAAACTAATTAAAATTTATATTTCAAAAGTCGATTTAGACATTTTTTTTTCAATTTTTGATCAATATAATTCAACCTAATTGATTTAGTTTGATTTTAAACAACCTAGGTGATATTAAATAAAGATAATTTGATGAGAGGTTCACCTCCAATGCTAACCTAAACCTCACCAAGTAGAATTTAGATCTCCTGCAGGTCTTAAGAAGAACAGTACCATACAGGACTAAATTTACACTATTAGATAGATCATCTAATAGTCCAAAATTAATTTTTTTTAAATTGTATAATTAATTTCTAAAAATGAAAAAAATATAAAATTAAAGTTATTAAAAATTAATTCCACCAAGTAATGTATCAAAGCCCTTAACTGTAAATAATATTTAAATCCCAAATTGTCCAATTTTCTTTCACATTCTCACCCTGTTAATAAGTTTCCAGTCCCCACCATTCCTATCTCCATCTCCAATTCCCAACATGTAACCCCATCCTCAAAAGGGTCAAAATCAAATCACCCCCAAATCATTCATACTCATTCTCACTTCACTCCCTTCTTCCAAAGTTCAAATCTTTCTCTCTTTCAGAAAACATCAAACCCAGAAAGACCAGAATCACTTCCTTCTTCCCAAATCCAAACTTCAAATCTCCAGAGCAAAGCCAGAATAATGGGGGTAAGCAACAACATCACCGCCGTCCTCAACTTCATCGCCTTCCTGGCCTCAATCCCCATCATCGCCGCCGGCACCTGGCTCGCCCAGAACCCCGACAACGAGTGCATCCGCAACTTCCGTTGGCCGGTCGTCATCCTCGGCATCCTCGTCCTCCTCGTCTCCCTCGCGGGCTTTGTCGGTGCTTACTGGAACAAGGAGGGCCTCCTGGCTCTCTACCTCGTCTGTATGGCCATTCTCATCGTCGTCCTTCTCGTCATCCTCATCTTCGCCTTCGTCGTTACCCGACAGGATGGAACCTACGATGTCCCCGGCAGAGGGTACGAGGAATCCCGCCTCGACGGCTTCTCGGCGTGGTTAAGGAACCATGTCACGACTTCTGGAAGTTGGGCCAAGATCAAGTCTTGTTTGGCTAATTCTGATGACTGCATTAAGCTTACTCAGGATTACGTCACTCCTGATCAGTTCTTCAGCTCTCATATCTCTCCTCTTCAGGTCAGTACAATCTTTAACATTCTACTCTGTTCTGCTCCGTTATTTGTGCTTGAAATGTTAAAAAGGAGATAAATATGTTCTCTTTGGAAATAATTCTTTCGTAAACAAGGATACCCATTTCAACAAAAGCAGTCTAAAGTTTGTTTCTTTCGTCTATGGTTGTTTGGAAATCTCCAGTGCTTCTCTGTTGACTTTTCTTCTGAGCTCTGCTTTCCTGTCAGGATCTGTTTGCTAGCGCTTGAGAATTTTCAAATAGCTCTACCTTAAACATAGCTGATAAACAATAATTTCATGGGTTAAAATTAACTTTTTGCTTAATATATTTTTTAATAAAATTACTTAATAAATTTTATTTCCAATTTACAAATAAAACCATAGCTTTATAATTAGATATTAATATTAATGTAATTATTTTTATCATCATATTAAAAAATAAAATTAATGTAATTTACCATATTATATTTTTAACTGAAAATAGTACATATACGTTGGAAAAGATTCATAGTACTTGTTCATACCACCCCCAGGTTTCTGATCCAAGTTGGTCTAAAGAATTAGTGAGTATTTGTACTGATGATCGAACTATTAAAAACTAACTGGTTTATTGGTTCAATTCAACCAGTTTAAATTTATTTTTAAAAAATTTCTTATGATATATTTTTGTTATAAATTTTTTATTATAGATGTTTTATATTTTGAGAGATTAATTTTTTAATTGAATTTAAAAATTTATATATTATGGGATATATATTTATTATGATTTTATATATATATATATTAATGATATATTTTAAATACTATAAATTGTTGCTTTGATTTGTTTAATGATGAATCTAATTTTTTGAAACTTAGTATAAATCAAGAAAAAAGTTCATAACAAGAATGATGGTCCTCACACTCTTGTTAAAGAGGGAAGAGTGTATGTGAAGTTTGAAGTGGGACCTAGTTTTGTGTATTGTTATTATTCTCCACCTGACCCCCACATGCATAGACCTTATAGCTTGGGTTAAATTAGGGTTTAATTGGAGGTTAGGACTAAGACAGGCCACATTATAATGTGATTGTGAATGTGACCTAAGCCTACCACAAGATGATGATTTTCTGGATTTGTTTAGATACCTCAAATCAGCATGACATGAAACTGCATCATTACAATAAGACATTAGACACATCCCTACATCCCATGCTATCAGCTTTTTGATACCCATTAGTCCTGAATGGGACATTCTCAATAATCTAAGGCTTTTGTTATACCCGGTTCAAATTTTTAAGACTTTGGGTTTTAATTAGTACTCATTTGTTTATTTATACTTAATAAATATCTAAATAGATCAATCAGTGTTTAATAAGTTTAAATATATATTAATAAATTAAATTTTATATTAAATTTTAATACCATTCACATGTATTATTTATTTTAAATAAAAATACACTTTATCCCTTATAAGCTTTGTTTTAAGTATACTTTATTTTCTTGAACTTTAATATTTAATATATAACCCTTTCAAACTATACAATCTTTGCAAATCAACTATTTTGTTAAATATTTAATTAACTAGATTAATAATCAATGTTTATTTATTAAGTTTTAAATTTTTTTCATTCTATATATAATTCTATTTTTTAACTTTGATTTCATCAAATATTTTAAACATATTTTTAATTATTAATTTATTTAATTATTATTTTTTATTAATAAACAATTTTTATTTGTTCAGATGTTAAGAAGTAAATAATCTTAATTATTTAGTCAAAGACAATATCTTTAAAAAAAAGTCCCCTTAGTTTATTTGTATTTAAAAAAATTTAATAAGTGAATTATCATATTCATAGGCAATAATTAACTTATTTGTAAATAGTTGAATAAAACTAAAATCTTGAGGCTTTATAGCAAAATATATAATCTAATAAAGTGATCATAATTGTTACCAGAAAGGTCTATGCCAGCTAAGCTCGGAGGCTTACCAACTGATTCTCTCATTGAGAAATAAATTATGGAAATTTTGAGCCCATTTAGAATAAGCACACAAAAGTGTTTTTTTATCCCTCAATATTTATATTAAGTTTTAATTTTATTTTTTATATTTTTTACATAGTTATATTTTATATAATTTATTTTTATTTTAAATTTATCTTTTTTACTAATATTTATTTTATTAATAAAAATATTAATTAACTAATTAGTAAAAATAATAAATTTTTAAAAAAATATATGTAACACTCAAATCTATATTTTTTAATTCTTAATTTTTTTTACATAATTTATGTCTTATATATTTTATTTTTATTTTAAATATATTTTTTTAATTAATTATATAATTAATATTTTTTAATAGTATAATAAATGACGTTAATAAAAAATAAATTTAAAATAAAAATAAAATATGTAATATATAATTATTAAAAAAGTGACAATTAAGCTTAATGTAACGTAAAAATTACTTTTGTATAGGTCATATGTTAATGAGTTTGTCTTTTTATCCTATGGCTGCCAGCTTGTGGCCTATATATATATATATAGTGACATTGTTTAGTGGGGCTATCTTCCTTTTCCACTTTTCTCAATCCTCTATGGTTTGTTTGTTTGAATGTATGATTTTTTAAAGCTTGCTTTTTGACAAAGCTCTGAAAAATCTTTCACCAAATATTTTTAGTGGTATTAAGTATTAACCATGTTTAAGTTAGACATTTGAAAATTATTTGAATAAAAATAAGTACTTTCGTTATTCTATTTTATTTTCAAAAAGCTAAAATTAAAATTTCATTTTTCATCCCTTAATTTTGTGTTTGATTTTATTTTTGTCCTTAAACTTTATCTTGAGTTTAAATTTAGTCTCTTAGTTTTAACTAAAGATTTTTTTTTTACTTTACTTTAGATGTTCTTTTAATCCCTTAATTTTATTTTATTTCAATTTGGTTCTTTAATTTTCAAAATTCTTCCAAATGTATTCTTTTCTTTAGCACTATCAAAATACTTAACAGAAAAAGATTTGTTATTCCTTCCTTAATTGTGGTAACATCATAAATTTTTTTCGTTAAGTCTTTTTAAAATTAAAAACTAGAGAGATCTTCAACATCATTACCAAGAAGACATTTACGTGGTGTTTGTTATGCAAAATGTTTAATTTTTCAACTAGTTAGAAATTTATCTGTAAAATGTTATGACAATTCAAAATTTATGCATGCTCATGATTTGAATAACAGAAGAAATAAATAATTGAGTAAATTATTGATCTACCCTTGAAAATTTATTTTGGTTTCAATTTTATTCCCTCATCAGTCAAAATAACATTTAGGCAATGTAAAATTTGAACTTTGACAACAATAAAATAAAAGCTAAATTATGGTCTTGGTCCTTATAGTCTCACTCACTTTTAATTTGATCCCTATAGTTTAAAAATTTGTAATTGAATCCTAATAATTTTACAATTTGTTATTTTAATCTCTATTATTGAAATATTGTTAATATTCTATTAAATTTTGGTTACAAGATCAATTATACACCATCTTAACATTTTAAATATACATAATTTAAACTAATTCATCCTTACTATTTAACATAAATTGCATTACATGTTATATACATATGAGTTAATATCAATTATCTACATCTTTTTTTTTTCTTTTTATTGGCATAAACTATGTACATTTAAAGTGTTAATATGCATGTGGTTAGTTACATTATCAAAATTTAATGAAACACTATTGAAAGCTTAATAACAGAGGTTAAATTAAAAAAAATTGAAACTATGAGGATTCAATTACGAATTTTCAAACCATATGGATTAAATTAAAAATTAGGTGAAATAATAAGGACTAAAAGAATAGTTTAACGTAAAATAACTGATTTGATTTTCAAAAGATTACAATTTTTTTAATTTAATTCTTAAAATATTAAGTGTTGCAATTTAGTTCTTGAAATACTGTATTATCTCATTTTGGTCATTCTATTTGTCAAAGTGAGATTTAGCCATTTAGTAACAAAAAGGGACAAAATTGAGAGACTCAATTTTTTCGGGACCAAATAGAAAAAGTCATAATCTTTGAAAGACAAGATTAGTAATTTAGTCTGGAGCCTGAATTGAGAGGCTTTAGAGTAAATGTAGTAGCTGCATTGTGTTGTGATGGTTGAATGAGTAATGGTGTGTGGGTGGTGCAGTCAGGGTGCTGTAAGCCTCCAACGGCATGTGGGTTCAGCTACGTGAGCCCTATAATGTGGACCAACCCCACCAACCCCATGGCCGACCCTGACTGCTATCTGTGGAGCAACGACCAGACCCGCCTCTGCTATGACTGCAACGCCTGCAAGGCCGGCCTCCTCGCCAACCTCCGCAAAGAATGGAGGAAGGCCAACATTATCCTCATTGTCGCCCTCGTCGTCCTCATCTGGGTCTATCTCATTGCCTGCAGCGCCTACAAGAACGCCCAAACAGAGGATCTCTTCAACCGCTACAAACAGGGTTGGGTTTAGACTTACCCCGCGGTCTGGTCTACACTATCCCCCTTCCCAAACACCCCCTTCCCTTGTCTTGTAGTATTCTATCGTTAAGGTTTAAGGTTGTAGATAAGCTTCTTGATTTTCTGGTACTTTCTCTCTCCTTCTGGCATATGGATATGCAGTCGTCGTTTACGAAAATGTAGTGATTGAAAAAGAAAAAGAAAAAAAGTAGTTGGAGGTTTGTTTGGTTCCGACTTTAGACAATATGAGAATAGATTCCGATTCTGATTCGTCTTTTAACTCCAGTTCCAGCTTTTCTAAACTTTTCCATTACATTGGTCTGTTATAATGTTTTTCCCTGAGTAAATCCTAAAGCGCACAAAAGTTTGATTCTTCAAGAGTATTATTTTCAATTTTTAATCTTTGATCTAAATTTTGAATTTTATTTTAAAACTTTATTTTGTCTCAATTTTACTTTATATTTTTTTTTTCAATTGGTTTGAGTTTTGTCTGTCAATCTAAAAGTCATATCTATATTTGAGCGTAAATTCATTTAGTTAAGCATGATTTATGTTAAATATTGTCTTAAAATAATAAAATTACCTTCTATTATTAAATAAAATTAGACCAATGAGAGAAATAAATTATAAAATGAGTAGTATCATGGAAATTAGACAAAAGTAATTTTTTTTTAGTCTTTAACATTTATCTCAAGTTTGAATTTCGTTTTTAATGTTTTTGTTGGATGATTTTGTTTTACATGTTTTTTTTTCTGTTGATCTATGTTAAATATTGTCTTAAAATAATAAAATTACCTTCTATTATTAAATAAAATTAGACCAATGAGAGAAATAAATTATAAAATGAGTAGTATCATGGAAATTAGACAAAAGTAATTTTTTTTTAGTCTTTAACATTTATCTCAAGTTTGAATTTCGTTTTTAATGTTTTTGTTGGATGATTTTGTTTTACATGTTTTTTTTTCTGTTTTAATTTTATCTATAAGACTAATACTGTTACTCAATATGACTTGTGTACTATTAAAGTGTTATACTAATTTATTTTAATTTTAAGTTTTTTTTCAAATAATTAATTAAATTTTAATGTCGTTTCAAATAATTTTTTTTTATTTATCTCATTCGTTCTAGATTAACAGTTAAACATTTGATGTGTCATATGAAAGAAAACGAATGTCACTTTAAAGAGTCTTTCATAATAGTATTTTTTGTTAATTTTGTTAACAACGTTAATCCTAAAAATAAAATTGAGACAGTAAAGAAATGTGTAGAATGAAATTAAAATACAAGATAAAACATAAAATATAGTTTTGGCTAAAAATTATTGAGGAATAAATAAGAAATAGGAGAGATGAGATTTAAAAAAAAGTGAGTAGTAAGATAGGAATTTGTGGAGGAAAACAAATATGGATAAGTGAGAGAGAAATGTGCGACGGTGGAATTAACAAATCACAAGACCAAGGGAAAGTGCACCGACAGAGACAGACACCGACCGTGAAATATAAAATACATAATAAATGAAACTTGTTTGAGTAGTGCCCCTATTTCAAATATAGAGTACAAAATGGTCAACGCGTCATAAATATTATTTTTTAAAAAGTTCATGTTTCTTTATTGTA